>BRKX01000015.1:52199655-53625108 GCA_026008535.1 Perilla frutescens
GCTTCTTCAGTGTGTAATCAGCTTCTCTTTTATGTAGATGTTGGACGTATTGGTATAGGCATATGTTACGACATTCGCTTCCAAGAGCTAGCAGCTATCTATGCTGCCAGAGGTATGCTGCCTTGTTACCTTCACTATGAGGTTACCTATTTCAAGTTTCCAAATTATTATTCTCTAAGAAAACTTATCTGCGAGGGTCAACCTGATTTTTACTCAAGGATCTTGGATTGCCCTTGAATTAATAAATTCGCACACATTCCATATTGATTTCCTTTCTATGCATAATTCATAATTTAGTCAGAAAGAAATTTACTTATATCAACACATGTTGGGAATGTGACTGGATTTGAACGCCCGAAACACAAACAGAAAAAAAAAAAGAAAGAAGGTAAGAACGGTGAACATATACAATCTGTGCTAAATTTTTTTAGAGAGGCCCATCATGCTTGGAGAAAAAATTGATGCAAAACTTGTTATATACATGTGCATAGTTTATGGTGGAGTTAAAAGATTCGAGGAAGTAAATCGTAAAAAATTCTATTGCAAAGTAATCAAAACTGAAAATAATAAACTCTACGGGCAAAGCCTGGCCAAGGACAATGATAACATTCCATGCTGGAAATGACTCACCTTATATCTTAAATAGCAATCAGAATTATCCTCATTTCGTGATTGCTTATTCATAGTGAAAATGGAACTAGGCTTTTTTTTTATCTATATACCTGTTAGTGGCAGAATTAGTATTCTATATGTAGGGAGGAAGATATGGGTTTCTGTTCATTACACCCTCCCCCAACACACATATGCTTGGTACATAAGTAGAACTTTTAGTCTTCAGCTGGCTCCATGGTTGCATAATCATTGGTTTTGAAGAATATATGCATGCTCTCTAAAATAAACTTTTACATCCTGTCTCGTAAGAAACCACCTCTTATTTTCTTACTATATCTCATCTTTCTGGTTCTATTTAGTATTTGCTGAAAGTTGTCTCCATTAGGATCTGCATCAGATCAAATACATATTTATCTGTTAATTTAATGTTATTTTGATTACCCTACTTCAATTTCTTTTCTAGAAGGTTCAAAATAGTTGAAAGTAGCATTCTTCTTCACATGGGCTTGAATCTCCTAATTGCATGCCTCTTCTTCTTTGATAGGTGCACACTTGCTTTGTTATCCAGGGGCTTTTAACATGACTACTGGTCCTCTTCACTGGGAGTTATTGCAGAGGGCAAGGTAATATAATGACTAAGCTTTTATCTTGCAAAGATCTGTAGCCTAAGTTTGATATTTGTTGTGAGGGTTTGCCTAGGTTAATTTAACTAGCTAATTTTCTGCATTTCACATTATGTCAGGGGACTATAATCAGTTTCTGAATTTCCTATGTTTTCGTGTGTATATGAGGTTGTTGGCAAGGGTATGATTATATAATATCTAAACATGCTTGTAGATAACAAAATTAGAATTTTTTATTAATATTTATTTGATTATTTCCTCTAGTTATGCATTGTTTTGATTATTTCTACTGATACATTTATTTTTTAATGTCCAGGGCAGCAGATTCTCAGGTATGTTGTTATTTCTAACTTTACAATGTAGATTGGCTTATGCGCTTCTAACTGCTAAATTAGTTAGATACAACTCCATTTTGTATTTACATGATACGAGGAGCCTTCATCTGCATATCCCATTCTCTGTTCCACTAAAAGACTTTCATGTGACATTTTTCTCTCTGACAAAACAAGATGGGATTGCTTGGTAGAAGATTAAATCATCTATATAGGACTATAGTGGAAAATTGAGTTTTAGAACAATAAAAGTAGAAACCTTTAACAAAGCTTATAGATATTTTAATTTTTTTTTTTGCATATAACAGTTCCTTTACCTTGAGGTTTGCATTTGCAAACTCCAATGACGTTTCAGTCAGATTTTCCAAGTTTTGGTGCTTCTGATTATAGCTCACAATACTAATGAGCATCTTCTTGCTTGTTTGGAATCTAGGCAATTATTGAGTGAATCTCCATTTTGTAAAATTAGGTATATTTTCTATGCTCAACGTCTGTCTCTAAGTACCTGATTGCATGCAACATAGGTTTTTCTTTCATTTATTTTCAATTGCATCTCACTTGCACGTGCCTGTATTTCATTACATGCTTGGATATGAGTGATGCAATATTTTGCCACTAATCCTGATCTGAC
Source organism: Perilla frutescens (assembly GCA_026008535.1). Classification (NCBI taxonomy): domain Eukaryota; kingdom Viridiplantae; phylum Streptophyta; class Magnoliopsida; order Lamiales; family Lamiaceae; genus Perilla; species Perilla frutescens. The sequence goes on from BRKX01000015.1 coordinate 52,201,854, forward strand.
CATTAGAAAGATTACTTGAACTGGTTAAATTAGTAGTTCATAAGCATTAAAATGAAAAAGTTTGTCCTGGAATTTCGTTATACACATTATCGGGCAGAGAAATACCATTTTTCTCCATCACTAGACCATATGTATATATGACCTCTTATGTCCAATTTGAAAATCAAATTGGTCAGTACAACATTTTGATTAGTTTATGATGTCTATATATCAGTTATAATGTCATCATACTTCCAAATCAGAGAATTTCTTATGTAGCTTATAGATCCTAATCATTTTCCAAAAATCAGCAAAATTATTGGATGTTATTGCATTCATAAAATTACTGTACTGATCTAGCACTAATTATATGTCTACTCCTGAATGGAATAATCTAATGCTTATTTTAGTCCCAACATAATTTGAAGATATAACATGTTCATAGTATAAGTGCACCAGTTTTAAATTGATTGCATCATCTACACACTGTAAGAGCCATAAAATATACCAATTACTATGAACTTGGACCTTTTTTCATGATAGAAACATCAATAAGTTAGTTATAAACTGGTATGGCTCTATATACATGAATGCATGTAAACTAAATTGGTGCACTGCTTGTTTGACAGCTGTATGTAGCAACTTGTTCACCAGCTAGAGACACTGGTTCTAGTTATGTTGCTTGGGGCCATTCTACTCTTGTTGGGCCGGTGAGTACGCAATTAAGTTAGGCTGAAGATTTACCTGTAAGTTATGTTTTTCAAAGGTTAACCATCCACATTCATGCTACACTCAGAAGTGCTGTAGTTAAGTTAAACTTGCTTTTGCATTTTCAATTTATTTATGAGTAACTAATGTGTAAAGGAACCATATCTGGCAGTTTGGTGAAGTTCTTGCAACCACAGAACATGATGAGGCAATAGTCATATCAGAGATAGATTATTCGCTTATTGAGCAAAGAAGGTAATATTGCTCATGTACATGAATAATTAGAGCTTTATATTACGCATTCCTTTGTTCATTTATGCATGCATGAAGATATAACCAGCCGTTCCTCATTGCAATTATGTTGGCATTGCTTCTTCGCGAACCTGTGTATCTTAGATTTGAAGAGTTTGGATCTTAAAAGAGAAATTAATAACATAGGGCCAACCATTCTCTCTCTGAATAGAAGAAAATAAACTTCTCATTTGAGTTCCTCCATTGTTATCTCTTCATGCATGTGTGTGTGCTTGGAGGCAAGGGGAAGTACAGCTGTGCATGTGCCTAAACCCATATCATAATTTCTTTGCCTGTTCTCGTGCTTCATGCTTACATATAATGCGCTCTACCTAGTTAAAGTCTTCTACAAATTTGTCCAGATTTAAAATCCGTACTCTCATTAGACCATCTCCATCGTGTCGATTTTTTGCATTTCAGAACATACCTTCCATTCCAGAGGCAACGCCGTGGAGACCTTTACCAGCTTGTGGATGTCCAGAGACTTGGCTCTACAAAAACCGGTTAAGGAATAACAAACTGGTAATCGAAAGAGCACCATCCAAGTCTACCAACTGGAGGCCGGTTTACTATACTGCTTGTGGAGGTTAGATTTCTTGATGCAAATTAGCTACCGAAAAAAACAGCCCAATAAATAATGATCCGTAGTTTTAGCATATAGCCATATTGGATGTGGATCCTAATTTAGAATGTGATTTTTTCCCCATCAACCCATGTGGAAAATACCCAGTTAAATTTCTGAAAGTGCTATGCCTCAACTTAAAATAGAAGTTTTTAGCTCCATTTTGCCTTTGTTTACCCGCTCTCTCGATCGCCATTACTCTAGTTGGTGGGCAGAAGACATGGTGCGGTGGCCTCTCATGATAGTGCTGGCTGCTGCTCAAACTACACCATTTCTTGATTTAATTCACTGTCTCTACCTAACAGTTCTCCTTCAACATGTTGCTCATGTGTAGGATACCATTCGAATTAAATTCTGTCTCTACTTTACAACAACAGTAGGTTTTGGAGTTTTATCTGAAAAACTGAAGGTTGCTATCTGTACCAGGGCCAAAAGAATGGCCACTATTACACATGGGGCAGTTCTTCAGCATTATGGAAACTGAGTCATCCACTCTTTTGTTGTGAAAATTCGACGGTACCCATGTGAGTAGTACCCATATATTCAGGAAAATTCGAGGGGCCTGTGTGGGCACTGCCCATAGGCCCCTCTCCGCCATAGTCCATACACCAATTTTTTGGACACGAAAAAAAAGTCAATGTAGGTAGAATATAGGCTACATGTAACACTACACCATGCCTACATGGACTATGGCGGAGAGGTGGGTAGTACCCACACAGGCCCTTGAATTTAATCGAAAAATGTATTCGGGGATGTATTTGATTAGCTTTTAATAGTTTCAGTATTTAATTGATAAAAAAAATTAGTTAGAAATAGATATGAGAAAATTGAAATAATTTGAGATATAAATAATAGTTTAACCTATAATTTAGGAGTAGTAGAAAAACCCCTTTACGTGTAGGGATGAATTGAAAACGGTACACGTTCGATCAACTAATGAATTGTTGTGTCAAAATAAATTTGGATCTGAAGTATGTTCTCATTGAGGAAACTAGATGGGTCCAACTCGAATAGACCTGTCAGCTTTGTTGAAATTGCATTTTAATATTTTTTAACTTTTTCAATCAACTTTAAGAAGTTTGTCATTTTTAACAAAACAAATATTCAATTCATCAAGGATCGAATCCTTTGATCCAAAGTTTTGTGTGTTGAGACAAAATTATTTTTTTTATAAGTAAAAAATTTATTATGTTATAATTAATTCTAATGAATATTTATTGCCCTAAAAAATAAAAATTAAATACTAAAACTAATTATAAATCCTAATTAGATGGAATAAGTCCTAAATGTTAATGTAAAGTTACATTAAATCAAAAGAAATTAAAATTGAAGAAAAAAGTGGAAGAAAAATTAATAAGTTTGATGTTTGGTACATGGTTAGCACGTAAAATTTTGGACTAGAGAATCTCATTTGAATAAAATTTTGGTACATAAGAAATGATTCATGTAGAAGTCATTACACATCTTAAGTTCACTTGAAAAGGTCGATTTTACTGCCCCTTGGGGATGGCATAGTGGTGGAGTGGTGTTTCTTAAGGTCAAAGCAAAGGTGTCTCAAGTTCGACCCACCACCAACACCATTAGGTGTGAGCCTGTCACACCTGGCTTGCCAAGTGTGGTTTACCTCCCCTGTGTAGGTTTGCAGGCTATTACACAGGGGCGTGGTTTTTGCAGGCTATTACACAGGGGCGTGGTTTACCTAGTGCGCACCACGGTAGCGGTTGTGGGTTATCCTCGACATAAAAAAAAGGTCGATTTTACTGTGTGACAAAATTTAAATTCCTGTAGAAGTCATTACCCATCTTAAAATTACTGAAAGGGTTGATTTTACTGTGTGACAAAATTTAAATAGATTTAGAATACTAAATGCTTATTTTCCCTGTAAAAACTTAAATAAATTTAAACTTCTTGTAAATCTGTGATTAAACTGGACATAAAGACAAAAATTTGTATGAGATGATTTTACAAGTCAAAATTTGAATCTGAACTCATAACAAGTAACACACACGTAATTTCAATTTATTAATATTTGATTGCGTTTGAATCTAAATTTTAACTCGTTTTACACTCACGCGACTACCCCGTCATAAAAACACTTGAATAAATTTGATTTTGTTGTATATGTATTAGTGATTAAACCCGACCTATAGTTTTCATACTGTTGAATCATGTGTTAAGTTGACACTCACTCTCACTCAAGTGTGCCCCCCCCACCCCACCCCCACGGGGGCCCCTACTCCCTCCAAGGCAACCCCACACTCCCACACAAAGAGCAGCATAACTATATTATGCTCTGCAATTTTCTAAAGCTAATAACAAGCATTTTCTTTGTGCAATAATTATTTCCCCCCAAGATCCAAGCCTTAGCATTTGGCTTTCCTCTCATCTCTCTCTCTCTCTCTCTCTCTCTCTCTCTCTCATTTGTTTCTTTTGAAGTCTCAAATACACTACTTCTCTCTCTCCTCTGTTTCACATCCACTTCCTGGAAATATCTCCCCTCTTTCTGAACCTCTGCATGCATACAAACTAGGTAATTCTCTCCAACAATTTTCTTTAAAATAATAAATAAAATAAAAAAAACTCTGAATTGAAGAGATGGCTATGTGGGAGAGACACACACAGAAACTATGCACCAAAGGGCCTTCCTTTTCGTCTTCCCTCCTCGACGCCATCTACCGCTCCATCGACGAAACCAGAGGCGGCGCCGGCGCCAACGATCAGCCAGACTTCACCACCCACAGAAGAAACAACGCTGCCGCCGCCGCTGCACATGTCGTCGAAGAAGACATCGAAAGCCTACGCCGCGCCATCATGATCGAGAAATGGATGGAAAGCCACACCGCCACCAGCGCGGCGGCGTCCACGCCCCGCCACTTCCCTTCCAACTCCGGCGGCTCCTCAACAGACTCCAGCGTGTTTTCGTCGTCGGAGACCGAGTCCTCCTCCGCCTCAAGATCCAGCCCGCCTAAACCATCATCATCTCTCAAGCAGCTGAAAACCGCCCAAACACCCGCCGCGGCGGCGAAGAGGGAAGGAAGGTTCACGAAGACGAAGACGAGGGCGCAGAAGATCTACGGAGACTTGAAGAGGGTGAAGGAGCCGATTTCACCGGGCGGCAGAATCGCAAACTTTTTGAATTCCATTTTTAGCCCCAGAAATTTGAAGACGACGACGACGAGCCACGATGAATGGAGCTCCTCAATGAGGAAGTCGAGATCGATGAAGGATACGACGTCGTCGTCGGCGGCGGCGGCGGCGATGTCACGATCGTGCCTGAGCAAAAACGCGTCGTCGAGAGGTAGTAAATCGAAGAGGTCTGTTAGATTCTGCCCGGTTAGCACTGTGATTAATGCTGATGAAGATGGTGAAGAATTGATGGGTGTCGGAAGCCAGTTCATCAAGAAAAACATCGATAGTTTTCGAGTGAATTTGAATGCGAGGAGGAAATGTGAGATTAGAAACGATGATGATCATGATTTGGATGATGTGAGTTGTGCTAGCTCTGATCTGTTTGAGCTCGAAAATATTGGTAGGGTTCATGAGATTAATGGGGCGTTTCAAGAAGATCTAGAGCTACCTGTGTATGAAACTACAAGCCTTCAAATCAATCACAGGCTGCAACTAATGTAGCAATATTTATTTTATTTTATTTGGCTGCATTTCTCATAATTCACAATGTTTTAATCTATTAATTGTGCCTAGTTTTAGCATATATGTGTATATCAATTCGTACATGCATGTCTTAATTTAAGAATTAGAATTTTGTTCATCGATGCAAAATTTGATGGAAAATTGGAGGGTAAATTACACTTTGATATATCAGCTCACTTTTTCAAAAATTAATTTTAGGGTTCCAAAAATTGTACGTAATTAATTATATTTTAAGATTTTTTAATTGGATGCTTTTTTTTTTTACACGGTCGGGAAAATATAAATATTAAAATACAAGCAATTACATAAGGTTTTCCGAGCAAAAAAATTGATCAAACATTAGATTTGCAAAATTCTTGAAAAGTTGGGTGTTGTTTTGTTAATTTGGGAAATGTGGGGGTTTTTTTTTGTAAGTATCAAAACCTAATTTTTTCAAATTAAATTGAATTGGCCATGTCTTAATTTGAGACTATTTTGCTAATGCATGTGGCACGTTTTGTGCTTGCACGTGCGATATATTTAGAAAGAAAATGGAAAATTAAAGGGGGAACAAAAGAAAAACGAAAGTCACAATTCTAATAATGGGTGATTATTTTTGTCTTTGGATTGAAGAAAATATGATGTGCTTTTGCTTTGATGATGTTGCCAACGTGGGCTTGGATTTGGTATATGCATGATTGTATTTGTTGAATTGTACAGTAGGGGACATATATATATATGTGTGTGTGTGTGAAAATATATTATTTTCAAATATTTAAAGTGTTGGGGGTATATAGTCGATTTGGAAACATATTAATTAATTTAATTAAGTAAAATAATTAGTATTTGGATTTATTTCACATTTTCCAACTAACGACAAGTAGTCCATCAATCGAAATGTCGAATCTTTAGAGGAGAGTAAAAGTCTTTCTTGCAAAAATGACTTTATATGATGTTGTCTGCAAGAAAATATTGTAAAACAGAGACAACAATATTGTCAAAGCAGCACGCACATATTGAAAACAAAATTATTTCATTTTCAAGGATGATGGGCGTGGAATAGTGTCACATTTATTTAACATAATTCAATGCTTAAAATTGATTAAATTCATGCCATGCCAGATCAATTTATTCATCACCATCATATTTAATTAATTACTTCTGTCCAATGACGTAGCCAGGAATTTTATTCAGGGAAGTCCAACTTATAATAACATACACCTAAATAATGATAATAATAATAATAAGTTAATGTATAATAATTTTGATAAAAGTTAATATGTTTTTTAATTATGTTTCAACATTAAAAAATTAATTGGTTAACAAAATTATAAAATCGGACATCATTTTTTTAATAACTTTCAATTGGTTACGTATTTTTTCTCATTTAAAATTGGTTGTGCCATAATAATGCTCTCATAGTTAGAACATATAACTCAACATATTTAATCAAAAAAATGCAATAAAAATTAACTTCAAAAGACCTAAATTGAGAATTTGAATAAACACACACACACACACACACGAGCATAGGACTAAACAAAATATAAATATAAAACAAGCATAGAACTAAACAAAATATAAAGTGAGTATATGTAAATTTTAAGTAAATCTTAATTAATTTTTAAATTTATATGATAAAGTTAATAATAAAAAATGAGAATGATAAATATATAGGGACACTTAGTAGCATAAAAGTGGTGCATGGAGTTTAAATTTGTTAAACTTTTTAAAATTTTAAATTAAATATTTAAACTACTATATTAAATTTAATTTTAAAAAAAAAATTGAGGGGGCCTTGGCCCCTAACTCCGCCTTTGCTTCTGTCTATATATTGAATTCTGATTTTTCGTTCGAGATTTTCTAGTCCATATTTCTTTGTTATATATATATATGGATTTTCATCATGTAACTAGCTAGGAATTTATCTTTTGCTACAATACATTTAATTTCTGAATTGATATGTTTCTTGAATTAGTCAATTTTAATCTATACAAGGTAGTTTAATTAGTTTCATATTTATTGAAAAACACATTCCTTTTTATTATTTTAAGTTTTTCTTATAGTTATTGAAACCATAAGCATAAGCACTCCAATTGAAATATGTGGTGCATGTGTGAGGAGAGAATAAATTAAATTTTGTATATAATTATATAACATCAAACAATTATCATTTTAATTATATCTTAGTGACTAAAGGAAAAGGAACCACTTGAAGAATCACACAAGTACAAGAAACAAAAAATGAACCACCAAAGCATAATCATAGTGACTAATGAAGATGCCATCTATAATGCTTTTAAAACCTCTCTAAATAATGTGATCTCTGTTTAAAAAAGAATACATCCATAAATTTGCTTTAATTTGCTTCAGCTTCCCAACAAAAATAAGTAGAAAAAAGCCCACAAAATCAACACCAATTATTGCCAATAAAAAGTAAAAGAAAAAATAAAAAAAAACAAACATTTTATTTAGAGGGATGAGGAGTTAAAAGAGTTGATTAAAATGATGAATTATTTGATAGCTGGAAGATTTGTCTGTTAGTGAGCAACACTGAAAGAAGGCCAAACCAAAAACTTTACATGACATACCCACACAAAAAAAAATATAAAAAATGATCCTATTTTTTTATGTCGATGGTAACCCGAAAATCAGGTGTGAGGGCACACACCTAGCAGTATCGGTGGTGGGATTCAGAATTTTTTTTTGAGGGCGAAACAACAACTGTTCGTATTTTCTATTTTTTCGTATCGCTAAGGAAGAACATTAAAAATTAGACGATTATCAATATTGGGCATTTAATTACTCTTTGTCATAGGTGTATTTGTGAAATGATACCATTTTTATTTATTTATTTTTTCTCTAGTGAAACGATATCATTTTGGGGTCATTTTAAATCTTCATCTTTCTTTTTCTTCCCCAAATTAAATAGAAAAAATGTCGATTTTCACTCAAATAAATATATGAAAATAATAACATGAATAAAATAAATTTTGAATTGAATTCTTTTCTAAACTAATTCATTAATTGAAATTAAATTGGGCATACTAGCAATAAAATTTGGAAAAATAATAATAATTAATTCATACTAATCATTTGATGTAGAAATTATAAATAAGGTGGAGAATTAATAAAGCCGTAACTTCACAATATATAATGTATAAAATAAATTATGTGAATAGCATAGCTAGATCAATAATTTCAAATAAAAAACTAAAACAAATAGATAATGCAATTCAATCATGATTCATTATTAATTTAAAGTTGATATCAATTTAATAAATATATAATCTAATTCATAAAAGTGGAATCGCTAATTCAACCCTAACTTATTTTGATTGCGGAGAGATTGGAGAAAATGTGTTTAATTTATTTTAATTTGTATGTCTTTTTAATTTTGTTCAATATTTATTTATATATTTGAGTAAGTCACAAGTGCCCATGCCTAGCTGTATACTCCATTCATTTTGTTTTGATTGTTGTTTTAATTTTTTTTTATTTTGTGTTAAAATATTTATTGTTTTATATATTTTCACACTCTTTCCCTCAATTTTAACCACATCACAAACACTATTTTAGAAAAATATAAAACATCAACGAAAACGAAACGGACAGAGTATATATACTAATATCATATTATTTTTAAAAAAATATATCAATCCCAACAATAACAAGAACCTTAGATTAAAAAAATAAAAAAATTGGGGGCAAAATTTTTTTTTACTAAATATTCTTATTTTAAAAAAAATTATTTTGGTGGGGCACTTGACCCTTCCATGCACCTCCAGTAGAATTCAAATTTGAGATTTTTTATCTTTTTTTTTTACTCAAATTTGAGATCTTGGCTTTTTTTTACTCACACACTCAACCTGTGATATTAAGGAGATTCGAACCCGTAACTTTTGAATTTTAAGTAATCTCACTCCATCACTAGACCTTCCCACCAAAATGAGATTTTTAACCTTAAACTTACACCATTTCACCGTCAGATCATAAAAAATGATATTATTAATTAAAGGGGTAGTGGAAGTGGATGTACAAGTAGGCCCCATTTAGGAATCTCACTAGTCAAAATATGGCCATTCGGCACATGCGATACAACTTTTTGCACCAGCAAAAAAGGTGGAGTTACAGTTAAATTCTCTCTTTTCAAAATCACTAGTAAATACTAAATAGTAATACTTAATTAATTTCAATCTTCTACCAAACTCGTAATTCATCGGTACGTATCATTTTTTTGGAGAATTATCGATTCAGAACCTGAAAGATGGGTAATTTATCGATTCAGGACCTGAAAGATGAAAACTCTCAATCCAGGACCTGAAAAATGAAAATTCTCAATTCAGAACCTCAAAAATCACGAATTTTGATTTCTATTTATTTTTTAATTAATTTTAATAATTTCTTTATTATATTTAATATATAATTAATGAAGGAATTTTCATTGAAAATTAATATAAAATTAATTAAAAAATAAAAGAAAATCAAAATTCGTGATTTTTGAGGTCCTAAATTGAAAATTTTCATCTTTCGAGTTGTGGATTGAGAGTTTTCACCTTTTAGATCCTGAATCAATGGATTACCCATCTTTCAAGTCCTGAATTGGCAATTCTCCAAAAATGGTATCATCCTTGTTTCAACATATTTTATTTCCATTAATAAAAAAATGAAATACAAATTAAAGTTGATTTCTATATAGAATCCAACTAGTAGTCCCATATATATCGCCATAGGCATAATGTTAATTAGCACCTAATTAATTGAGAAGACATCATCCAACCCCAATTTATATGTGTCAATTGTGTGTCAGAATTAAAATTATATATTGTTTATAATTTTTTATAAAAATAAAATTTATTATATTATGACTAATTATAATTAATATTTATTACTAAAAATTGAAAATTTTTAAAAATATATACACTAAGTTTGCATTAACCAACCCTAAAAATCAATTATGTTAATTAAAAATTAAATATTAAAAAAAATTATAAATCCTAATTGGGTGGAATAAATTCTAAATGATATTTTAAAATTATGCTAAACCAAAAAAAATAAAATTAAAGAAAAAAAATGAATGAAAAAGTAATAATTTTGAGGTTTGTCACAAAATTGACATTTGACACACACAAGTTGGGATTAGAGGATCTAAAGTGCTAATTAAGAAAACTCTTGTAACCATGAACTGACCTAAATGGGATCACCGGTGACATTTCATGTGGCATTTTCTGTGTCAACCCTGTGTTTTTTTTTATTATTTTTAATTTATTATGATTTATTTTAATTTAAATTTTTTATTTATATAGGGTTCATCCTTCCCCAACAAAAATGCCTAGTTATGACATACGAAGGAGAATCACTACTTTTTCTAAAAAATTCGAATTAAATATGTACTGCATGTTTTTATTTTGAATTGAACGTCACAAACACTTTAATTAATTAGTAATGACACATCATATCACTACTTAATTTTCTCGAATTGGAAACATATAGTTGGGTCGCAAGAGTAATTTTCCTTTGCTCTATCCCCCATTACACATATATGGCCATGTTTAGTTTGCTTGATTACCCTTAATTGATTATATTATCCAACATAATCAGTAGTTTGGTTCGATTGATTAGAGCCCGTATCGATCATCGGTCCGGGTTCTTATTCTATTCATTTGCTTAATATTGTGATGATTATTTTCATTCATCCTGATTAAACTCAAAATTCCTCAATTATCCATTTTCCAATATTTAAATTAATAATGAGTATAAAACAGACAGTAATTTAGATATTTTTTTTAATATTTTAATCATAATCCTTCAATCAAAATAAAATATTAATAATCCATCATAAATCATTAAAATAGCAATCAAAATCAATCTTATTTATTCCATCCATCCAATCGAAAAAGACATATATATACATACGTACATTTATTAGCACCAAATTAAAGGGATGTTTCAATAACTAAACTCAAATTAATTTAAGAAATATGCCGCACATAATCTAGACTCTGAACGATCAGTCAAACCAAAGAAAGACCTCGTTGACACGGTCGGTGACGTCAGCGGGGGAGTTGTAGGCTGCAACCATGAAGTCAGCAAATGGAGGCGGCCGCTTGTAAGGGCTCGTGTGGAGGCTCTGCTTGAGCGCATCCACCTCTGCTTTGATGACGTCATCACTGATTTTACCGTCGAACCTTCTGACCGCTGCATATTGACGACGCGGTAATTCATCAATCTCAACTGCACCCGGCGTCACCGGTCGAGGTGCGAATGGTTGAGGCAGGTAAAAATAGAGAGTGTAGGTTGAGTTTTCAACAACTACTAGAATAGGATATGTCTTCTTAATCTTCATCTTGTGGTCATTTTTACCGTCGTAGTAACTACTTAGTCTGTAAAAAAAATAAAAAATCAAATCCCTGCCTACATTAGTTTCAATGCAAACATATATATGAGTTGTAGTATTAATTTCATGAGGATACCGGATTAGATCCACCATGCTCACCAATCGTGTTAAATTTCGTGTGTCATAATTAAGTTTTTTTTTCTTCTTTTAATTTTTTAATATATAATATTTGGAGAAAGATGAATCCTAAAAAAAAAAATTAAACTAAATAAAACCGTCCTCTATTAATTAACAGTTTTGGTGATTTTTTAGTTTTTAATTTTAATTTTTAATAATTAACCATTACAATTGATTATAATATAGTTATTATTTTTATTTGTTTATATAGTTTCATTTCTTAGTTAGTAAATGTTAATTGAGGTCCGTTATATTATAATTAGATAATCTCATCCCACAAATTAAAAGAATCGTTAATTTGAATTAACCCTAAACTAAATAAGAGTACATATATTAAAAAAAATGAAAATTCAATGCACGTATTCTAATAATTTAGGAAAAAGTTGACTATAATTTTAGGATGAAGATGAAGTGAGTATGCGACGTTTTTATGCAAGAACAAAAATGATATATTTTTCAATTTGTGATCAATCATCCGATGAAAGGAAAAATTAATAGAGTAAAAACTTATGAAAAATTAATAGAGGAAAAACTTACATTTCGAAATATTTAGTGGTAGCTAGCTCGTAAGAGGTTGTAGCCTTTGTATGAACCCATAAAGCCTTCGTGTAATTTCTGATTTCGAATTCTTTATTAGAGAAAAGCACAGTATATGCGGGGCATATATTTTGTGCACAATTTGGTGTTGGTTCGTATCCTTCACCGTTGCATTTTGATACAACTAGATAGAGAGAGACCACCAAAAAAAATATTGCTCTTATTGTTGAAGACATCATTGTTGTAACAAATAATCAGTGTTTATGATATGCTTTATTTGTGCATGTAATATGGAGTGAAAAAGGGCTATATATATATATATATATATATATATATATATATATATATATATATATAGCCATGGGCAGAAACAAATTAATTAATTAGTGAAGGATTTTATTTATGATTAATTAATTGCCATGATATTGGGAGGAGATTATGTAAGAGTTTTGACGCGCGGTGTGTAATGAAATTAAATTAATTTAATGGTCACAACCACATAGGATTAGGAGGAAATATTCTTGGAGAAATTGAATCAATTTGCAGTAATGTCGAATTTAAAAAAAAAATGGGTTGATTTTCCATATATTTTGGGGTCGATTGCTTTAATATCGTGAATCAACATAATAATTATTGGAATTAATTAAAACTAGTATTTATGCACAAATAATTACTATTTTTTAGATCTGTAATATTATGATTATTTTTTAATTTTATATGTTGTGTTCAATTTTTAAAAATTAATAAAATGATATGCACACGTGTTAATTAATTAGACAAGAAAATCAATTTTGTATAGTTACGACAAACAAAAAGAATATTAAATTTTAGGAACTAAATGAAAATCCATGTTAGAAAAATCGAATTGAAATATTTCCAACGTCATAATTTTATAAGTAACAACGTATAATTGTCCACGATTATAGAACATTTGGTTTCTTTGAATATATGACATGCATGTATAAAAAATATAATTATATAATTATTTTAAATGATGAAATTGAAATAGAAAAAATAACAAAATATTGCAAATTATTATTATTATTATTATTGTAGTGCAATACAAATGAAAGATATTTTTTATGCGACAAATATAGAGTACTACAAATTATCCATCTATGCATAAAAAAAAAAAATTAAAAATCCTACAAATCTCAAATTTTCAAGTAAAAAATAAATAAATAAGATTGCAAAAAATTCTTAAAATACAACGGTTGTAATCTAAACTATTGTGGAAAATGAAATAATAATAATAATAATAATAATAATAATAATAATAATAATAATAATAATAATAATAATTTACAACAATAAATGTCAATACTGTTGTCTATTAATTTAAAATTGTTTTCTAAGACAAAATGTGTAATAGACAACGATTTACATCAGAACTGTTGTTTATCACACAATTTTGCCTTAATACATGTATAGATCGATGGGGAAGTGGTTGCAGACTCGCATTATACATATAGCACACTAATATATTCTCTAATTATTAGTTTTTTTTTAATATTTTGATGTATCATCTAGTATGAATCTCTTAATAATTTTGAAGAAAAAAATAGTTTATTTATTTTTCATAAAGATTACACATGTGAAAAATTAAAAAATTTCAATTATACGTTCTTTTCTCATATTTGGACTAGAATGTTGGTCTAAAATAAATAAGTGCGAATTTTGATTACCATAATATTGGAAGGATATTATATAACTAAGTTGTAATTAATGATCACATAGCAAAGCATTAGCCTGAATAATTATATTAATGGGGGATCATCAATCCTATTGCTATATGTTGTCCAATATAATTTGACTACCATATGGTTTCTTATAAGGTGAATTGCATAAATCCTCAATTTAAATAATATATGAATTTGATTCAAATGAGCACTTGCTTGGTATATGAGAAAAATATTAGGGAGTTTCTATTTGCACCACTTAGTTTACTCTTTGCACCACATCTACTCATTGCACTATAATTTTTACTCTTTGCACCACCAATATTGACAATAATACCTTCTCATCTAAAATATGTTTTTTACATAAAAAAACTTAAAATCAGAAAAATTAAAAACATAAAATCAGTTAAAAAAAATAAAAAAAGGTAAAAAAATTAAACTCATTTGATAACAGTTAAAAATAACGCAGTGAAAAAATTTCAACCCTTCAACCCGTTGATTATTCGAATTCGATGCTAGTTTCAACCCTTCAATATATAGTTTAAGATGCTATGATATGGGATGCTAGTTTGAGTTGATTGTGCGCAAAAAAATAAAATTTTGAGCGAGTTGTTGATTTTTTTTTTCCAGAACGCGTTTCGTTCGGGCTGCATAATTCGAACTTTTAGCTTTGTTCGAACTCAATAGATCGAACACTATTTCAAAATTTGAGTTTCAATGTGTTCGAACTCTAGAGTTCGAACACAATCAAACTCCAAACATAGTTGTTTTGTTCGAACTTCATTTTTCGAACTCTTTGAAGAATGTTCGGACTGTATTTCTCGAACAAAACGCGATAGCATGTCTAAAAAATCAGCGAAAACTCATAATTCAACCGGTACAAACTAATCAAAATGATTTACATTGCTATTTTCTTTTTCATTTTCATTCCACATTGTATCTCTTTCGATATTTCCCACCATAATTGCACAAGTTGAATCTAGGTTGTTGAGTGAAATTGTGTTCAATACTGCTATCTTTTTTTAGACGTTTAGATCTTATTGTTTTGGATTTTTAATAGGTTTAATAATATATTTTCTATTGTTTTAATTTTTATTTATTTTATTTTATTTTATGGTGCATTGAGTAATAATTGTAGTGCAAACAAGTAACAAAAGAATAAATAAGTCATTTCATATTTATTTTATTTTTTATTTATTTATTTTAATGGTGCAAAAAGTAAACTAAGTAGTGCAAATAGAAATTCCCGAAAATTAAGTTAACAATTTGATAAGAAAATATTTTTAGCCACTTTTCATTGTGAATGCCACATACGTACGTGTATATATATATCCCCTTTTCACTTTAGAGCGTAATGTGATGTTTTAGAGAGGGCAAAAAAAAAGAGCCCATTATTATAGTGTATATTTTTCAAGTTAGCTCACTTTGGAGTATATATTCAATAGATCACTAACGAGTTGAGTATACTTTTTTTGTTTTTCAAATTGTCTGAAATGATATCTAACCTTAAAATTTATATATAAATTTTATTTGAATATCTATCGAGCTCGAACTCAAACGAGCTTTAATCGAGTCAAACACGAGTACTTGATATTTTTGTACTTGTTTGCTCCGATTTTACTTTTCGAGTCGAACTTTAAATCACATCAAACAATACAAAATTATGCTCAAACTTGTTTGATATGCAGATGCTTATAGAATTGAGCTCAAATGAGCTTTTAATTAAAAAAACAAATGCAAGTCAAATATCGATTTGTTTTGTTTGATTTTCAACCCCACCTGTTGAGACAGTTGAGTGAGATATCTTGCACTCGTTAGGTTAATTATTACATAAATAATTATATATTCAAAATTGATTTTAAAAAAATTAAAAATAAATATAATGACGGCATAAATCAGTACTCAGTACTGTAATTAAGTTTATTAATTATATTGAGATTTAATTAATTTTCAAAATCAACGACTGAATAATATGTTGTTGGCATAGTCATGATATTGCGCTAGCTAGCGGCTGCAGACGAGACAAGATCCTCTATTCCAATTAGACATGACACGAAATCGATCAGTCGAACCAAATGAAAATCTCGTTGACACGGCCGGTGACGTCAGCGGGGGGGTTATAGGTTGCAACCACGAAGTCAGCAACTGGAACCGCCCGTTGGTAAGGGCTCATTTGGAGGCTCTTCTTGAGCGCATCCACCTCTGCTTTGATGATGTCATCACTAATTTTACCGTCGAACCTTCTGACCGTGCAAATTTTTGAAGCGGTAATTCATGAAGGTCAATTTCACCCTGCTTCACCGGTCGAGGTACGGCTGTTTGAGGCAGGTAAAAATTGAGAGTGTAGGTTGAGTTTTTAACAACTACTATAATGGGATATGCCTTCTTAATCTTCAAGTTGACTTCATTGTTACCGTCAAAGTAACTAGATATTCTGCAAAAAATATAAAAAAATAAATATATTAATCCCTACCTACATTAGTTTCAATGCAAACATATATATATATATATGAGTTGTAGTATTAATTTCATGAGGAGACCGGATCAGATTCTCTGTGCCCACCAATCCACTAATCATGTTATATTTTGTGTGTCATTATAAGTTTTTTTTTTTCTTTTTTAATTTTTTTTAACATACCATATTTGGAGAAAGATGACGAATACGAAATAAAAAAATATTAAAATAAAATCATAATAAATTAAAAATATTTATAAAAAAATGAAGGTTTGACATAGGAATCCGGTGTGTTTTAACTTTTCAGACATATAAAGAAAATCTTCCTCTATTAATTAACAGTTTTGGTGTATCAACCTTGATTTTTTTTTTTCATTTTAATTTTAATTTTTAATAATTAACTATTAAGGTTGATTATAATATAATTATTAATTTTTATTCTTTTTATATTTTTGTTTCTAAGTTAATAAATGTTAATTGAGATTCGTTATATTATAATTAATTCTTATACTCACAATTATCGTTAAAATACTAAATTTGTTGGATTAGATGATTATAATTAAAATAACAATTGGCACAAAATATGTGAATTAGATAATCTCATCCCCCCAAAAAAAAATGTTAATTTGAATGAACACTAAACTAAATAAGTGTATATATATTAAAAAATAAAAATGAAAATTCAATGCACGTAGTCTAATAATTTAGGAAAAAATTGACTATAATTTTAGGACGAACGAAAAATAGATACTGAAGTTTTTTTTTTTTTTTTGAACGAAGTGAGTATGCGACATTTTTATACGAGAACAAAACTGATATATTTTTCAATTCTTGATCGATCATATGATGAAAAGAAAAATTAATAAAGGAAAAACTTACATTTCGAAAGATTTAGTGGTAGCTAGCTCGTAAGAGGTTGTAGACTGCGTAAAAACCCATATAGCCTTCTTGTAACTTCTGATTTCGAATTCTTTATTAGAAGTAACCACTGTGTATACGGGGCATACAATTGGTGCACAATTTGGTGTTGGTTCGGATCCTTCACCGTTGCATTTTGATACAACTAAATAGAGAGAGATCACCAAAAAAAATTATTGCTCTTATTGTTGAAAACATCATTGCTGTAACAAATAATTAGTGTTTATGATATGATTTATTTGTGGATGTAATATGGAGTGAAAAAGGGCTATATTTATAGCCATAGGCAGAAGCAAATTAATTAATTAGTGGATGATTTTATTTATGATTAATTAATATGATATTGGGAGCAGATTTTATGTAATAGTTTTGACCGTCTGTGATGAAATTAATTTAATTGTCACAACCACATGGCATTAGGAGGAAATATTCTTGGACAAATTGAATCAATTTGCAGTATTGTCGAATTAAAAAATGGGTTGATGTGCCATCTAGTATGAATCTCCTAATAATTTTGAAGAAAAAAATAGTTTATTTATTTTTCATAAAGATTACATATTTGAAAAATTAAGACCTTGTTTGTTTTCATTTTCAAATGGAAATTTCTCACTTTTACTATTCAAAACATGAAAAACACGTTTATTTTACTACTTATTCTCAATTTCAGTTTTCACCTTTTCCAATCCTATATAACTTATTTTATCATATATATATCATTACAATGGCACCCACACAAATATTTATCTTTTCATCTCAACCACGAATTAAAATTGAAAATATAATCAAACAAATATATTTTCTTTTTTTCAAACCTATAACTCTAAATATTAAATCATTCATCAAACAAAATCATTACAATTTTTCAAAAACCAATACACCTCGTAAATTGAACCGAAAACTGAAAATTGATGTTGGAAATAAAACCAAACAAGCCAAAATTTTCAATTATACGACGTTCTTTTCTCATATTTGGACTAGAATGTTGGTCTAAAATAAATAAGTGCGAATTTTGATTACCATAATATTGGAAGGATATTATATAACTAAGTTGTAATTAATGATCACATAGCAAATCATTAGCATGAATAATCATATTAATGGTGAATCATGAATCCTATTGCTATATGTTGTCCAATATGATTTGACTACCATATAGTTTCTTATAAGGTGAATTGCATAAATCCTCAATTTAAATAATATATGAATTTGATTCAAATGAGCACCTGCTTGGTATGAGAAAGTGTACATTATATTTTTTATTATAATTTTATTGTTCATGTTATTGTTTTTTATAGTGTTCATTTTTTTTATTCTGATGAGTGGCATTTTGGCACAATATTTTGAGGTTTAAATGAAGTGAATTGAAGAGTTTTGCATGTGTTTTAACCCAAATTGTGCTCTTAACCTTCCTACTTGAAAGTTTTATTTCTTGTTTGAGTTTTGTAGAAAATTGTGGACGAATAAATGAATTTTTGAGTGATTCAATGTCATGGGAAGATAGAGGATCGAATTGGGAGCACGGTGCAAGTTGAATCACCTCAATCAGACAAGAAACAAGAGAGAACGAAGCAAAACCGTGAAAGGTATCGGAGCAGGGCTGTAGGCGCGACCCGAGCCAGCCCAGCACCGTGACCGCCGCTCCGTGTCCGCAACTGATTTTCCACCACCTGCAACGCGACCCGAGCCAGCATCCTCCGCCCGGGTCGCACCTCCCAACCCCGACACGAAGCCGCAGGGCGCGACCGGCTCCGTGTCGTGCCCCTGTATCACGTTTTCGGATTTTTCATCTTTTTTCCCCCATTTTTGATTTTCTTTCAATTCTTTTATTCCTCCACTATATAAACTCACCCCAATACAAAATTAGGTCATTCCATTCCACCCTTAGCCACTTTTAGAGAGAGAAATACTTGGAGAAGAAGAGAGAAGAAAGGAAATTGAAGATTGGGCAAGAAGAACAAAGTTGAAGCAAGATTTGAAGGCCAAAACATCCATCCGGGTTCTTTTATTCTTTAATTTTGTTAAAATCATGTTCCTTCTTGTAGAGATTTTGGTTACCCATGTAATTATGAGAAGCTAAATCTTTGACACTCTTGGATGTTGGTTTTATTTGGATTATGAAATATAAATGATATTTATTTTGGATGTTTAATGGTTCTTGATTATGCTTTGAATTCTTGTTATGTATGGGTGTTATGTATTGTTGATTGGTGAGAACTAATTGATAATTAATTAGCATGATTATGTATGTTGATTCAAAATTCAAGAGATGAGTTTCAACATAGGATCCTAGAATTCATAGAGCAATTATCAATAAAATCGAGAGGTTTGAGATAGTTGTTGAGGCATAGATCCTTGGTGCTCTTGGTAAGCACACTTAGGTATTAGTTGGAGACAATAATCCTATGCATGTGCCCCATATTCTATATGCTTCGAGAGGAGATATAGAATAAATTTGTGATCGCCTTGGTAATCTTGAATTGGAAATTAAGCATCCATTATAATTAGATTTTGTGTTAATTAATCCAATAAAACCAACCCCGAGAGTGTTCCTTTCCTTAATTGCCCAATTTATTTGTTAATTGCAATTATTTACTTTGCTTTATTATTTAGTTAATTTTAAATCAAACAATTATCCATTTCGTCGTCTAGATAACAAATAGGAGCCGATGTCATAGTACGTGCTTATTTAAACTTTCTTTTTCCCTGTGGATTCGACCTCGTTTCACCCTGTACTACATTTACTTGTTCACTTGCAAGTTGATTCGAGTTTTAAAACTAAAATTTCACACATCATATTCCTTATCTTGTTGTGTTTTACTGCTAATTATATTTAGTGTTAATTAGCACTAAAATACACTAAGATAATCAATAAAATTATATTAAATAAGTATAGTGCATAATTCTCACACCAAACACGGTGCTCATTATAACACATACACATGCATTTAATGATAGAAGATCGTAAAATATTAAGCACCAATATTCTCGACCAAATATATTGATCCCATAAATGTAAATATTATTCTCATATTCCCAATCATATAGTCCCTATTACTATTTTGGGGTATCCCAATTATATAGTCTCAGCATTAATTTTCATAGTAATATACAAATACACCATTATTAGGTCTTGGAAATTAAAAAGACTAACCACTTAAATTTTTGCAAGTCGTAAATCTTAAATAAGGTTAATATTGAAAGTTTACTTTAATATCTTATTTTCATAAATATTTTTAATCTACGCGCGAGGAGAACACAATTATATAGTTGGGACGGAGGGTGTAATATATAGTCATTGGTTATAAATTTATTATTGTACTATTAATATATTAATTATGGTCAGTACTATATAATACTCCATATATTTCAAAATATTTGTTGTTTTAGGAGTTTGAGAATTGATTTTTTTTTACTAATATAGTCCTTCCTCTAATATGACACCAAATCTTTAGTTAGAATTAAGAGATTTTGTAGGGTTATGGATATGATTAAAATTGGGAGAGAGGGTGTGAAAATATCTAAAACAACAAATATTCTGACACAAAACAAAACTCCTAAAATAATAAATTTCTTGAAACGAAAGGAGTATATTATTTCAGTTATCATCCCATATTTATGTGCTGATTCGTTTATCCCATAACAATATTTTTTTAAGAAATATTAAATTTTGATTATTGATTAGCCACTTCATATATTAAAAGATATTATAAATTAAGTTCAAATATATAGTTATACACATTTCATAAACTTTAGTCATTTTTTCAAAAATATTCTGAACTTCAAAAATACATAAACTTTACACATTTTTGTAAAAATACCATCGAATTCATTTTTTGGTGTCGGATTGCTGACAAAGCATGCCCAAAATTATATTCTATATTGAGATTAAATATGATTCTTCATGCTATTTTACACGATAGAATCCGACGTGCCTTGTCAGCAATTCGACACTGAAAATTAGATCATATGATATTTTTAAGATGAGGAAAGTATATATATGTATTTTTTTACACATTAAAAATTCAGAACATAAATAAATATTTGACCTATTATATATATAAATAGTGCTAATAATCAAAAGCACGCCTTTTATATAACAAAATATTAAAAGTACCTCTTACATACGCATTCAAGAAATTATCGAAATGTAGTGTAAACTATTGAAAAATTCATTTGAGAGAGTGACTTGATTACTTACATGTGAAAATCTCTTACACATTTGTACTTACTTGACAAATAAACTTACACATTTGTACTTACTACATAAAAAAATTAAGTAGAAGTATAGTCGATATTTTCTTTTTTCTTTTTTCCGTCTATGTTTTTTCTTTTTTCTTTTTGCCTAGTGATTTTTTTTATTTTATTTTTTTCGATTTTCTGTGTTTTCTTTTTATTTTTTCCCAAAAAATTTTATACCCTAAAGTAAAATTAGTGAACCCTAAAATTAAAATGAATTAATATGATTTGTATGAAATAAATATAAATTTATACCCTAAAATGAAATTAATAAACCCTAAAAAAGCACAAAATAATTAAACCCCTAAAACCCCCCAAATAAAAACCCTAAAAAACACAAAATAAACCCCTAAAAACACCCCTAAAACCCTAAAAACACAAAATAAATCCCAAAAAATCCTCAAAAAAATCCTAAAAAACACAAAATAAACCCTAAAAAAACCATGAATTCCTAAACTCTAAACATTAATTGGAATGGAAAAAAAATCATAATTTGAATTAAGCAGACACCTTACTTTTTAATGATACATATGATATTTTTCAAATTCCGAGTGATACTTTTTAGTGTTATTGTTGATACTGATTTTACCGATTTTTTTTTTTTTTGCAGATTAACCCGCGAATTTGACCCGTCAATCTGAAATAAGACCCATATGCACTTTGTCAATGCAAGTATTTGCCATTCTAAATATGCATAACAAAAGGTAGGTAGTTTAAATCAGAGTTAAATACTTAAAATTAAAATCATTAATTTTTAACACTAACTTAAATTAAACTGCGCCGCCGCAAATTAGAAAGCACAAGCCTAATAATTTTTGTAAATTTCTCATCGATTTTAATTTCGACGAAATTAAAACGCATGTTGGAGAAATACACGTGGATTATCGGTAATGAGAAATAGATAATTTTGTGTCAATATATGGCAACGAGATAACCTTATCCAATATAATCCACCTAAGCCAAAATCAGAAGCTGCCACGTCGGATCGGACAACCTGCGAGATACCCTCATTCCTCTCTCTCTCCTCTCATTCTCTCTCTCTCTACCAGACTACCACCCATTAATTCATCCATATCCAATTCTCCCGTTCAACAACAAAACCTCTCACAAACTCAAAAAACAGCTAGCGCAGATATGGCCTCCACCTCCGCACTATCAATGGCGGCGCCGGTGGCGCGCGCCGCTCAGAACAGGCAACTGCCGCCCTCTTCCGGCGAAGCTTTCTTCAATCCAATATTGCAGGTCCGGCCATCGAGGATGGTGTCGAAGACCGCCGGGAAGTTCCGAGTGAGGGCTTCGTTGAAGGAGAAGGCGGTGACCGGGCTGACGGCGGCCGCACTGGCGGCGTCGATGATCGTCCCCGACGTGGCGGAGGCCGCCGTGAGCCCGTCTCTGAAGAACTTCTTGCTGAGCATTGTGGCCGGCGGAGTTGTGGCGGTGGCCATCGTCGGTGCGGTCATCGCTGTGGCTAACTTCGATCCTGTCAAGCGTAGCTGAGGAATTGAAGATGTTAATGTGTGTGTATGTGTGTGTGTGTGTTTTGTTAGTGTGAGCTGTTAATGTGTAGGCAATAAATTTTCCATTAATCTGTATCTATGAAATATTCGTGCAATATTAAATTTATTATGGTCGTGTTATATTGCACTTCAAATTCTATAGTCTCAACTTGTGTCCGTCAGTCAATCGTTAACTAAATCTCAAAATTATTATTTTTTTATTTTATTTTATTTTTTCAATTTTAATTTCTTTTAATTTAGTATAATTTAATTATATTTTTATTTAGGATTTATTCAATTCAATTATGATTTATAATTATTTTTTAATATTTAATTTTCATTTTTTTACTTAATATAATTAATTTTTGGGGTTGATTATTCCAAACTTAGGTACATAATTTTTTAAAATTTTAATTTTTAGCAATAAAAGTTATTTATGATTAGTTATAATATAATAAAATTTATTTTTATAAAAAATATTATTAACAAAATATAATTTTTATATTGACACACAAAATTGGGACTAGAGGATCTCTACTCGTCTAATTGATACTTTCAACCAGGAAATTCTACCTACCGATTAGGTTAGTATCCAATCGCTGATGCACTGTTTAAAAATTAATAAAAAATTATTAAATAGATAATAAAACAAATTTAAAAAGTATTAGCGGTTGAGATACTACCCCAATTGATGAGTAGATATTCTTTAGTCCTAATTTGTATGTATCAATATTAAAATTGTATATTGTTAATAATATTTTTTATAAAAATAAAATTTATTATATTATAACTAATTATAATTAATATTTATTACTGAAAATTAAAATTTTAAAAAATTATATACCTAATTTTTGAATAATCAACTCCCAAAATCAATTATATTAATTAAAAAAATGAAAATTACATATTAAAAAATAATTATAAACCCTAATTAGGTGGAATAAACTCTAAATAAAATTGTAAAATTATACTAGCCCAAAAGAAATTAAAATTGACGAAAAAAATGAACAAAATTAACAATTTTGAGGTTTGTTACATGGTTGACACATACAAGTTGGGATTAGAGGATCTCAAATGTCGGTTAGTACCCACTCACTAATGCACTATTTAAAAATTAATAAAATTTTATTAAATAGATAATAAAAAAATTTAAAATGTATTAGCGGTTGAGATACTATCCCCAATTGATGAGTAGAGATTGTTTATTCTCAACTTGTATGTCAATCATGTGCTAACATTAAAATTGTATGGTGTTAATAATATTTTTTATAAAAAAAAAAATTATTATATTATAACTAATCATAATTAATATTTATTGCTAAAAAATAATTTTTTAAAAAAATGATATACCCTAAGTTCGGAATAATCAACCCCCAAATTAATTATATTAACTAAAAAATGAAAATTAAATATTAAAAAAATTATAAATCTCAATTGGGTGGAATAAATCCTATATAATAACGTAAAATTATACTAAACCAAAAGAAATTAAAACTAAAGAAAAAAGAAAGTAAAAATAAAATATTTTAGATTTGACACACAATTGACATATACAAGTTGGGACTAGAAGATCTCAAGTGCCAACTGATATGCTAGAATTTCCACTTTCAAGGAACATGCGTGAGATACAATATCAATTATGATAGTCTAAAATTTATTGTGTTATTGGTGCGTTACACGAGCATAAATCCTCGAATCCACATTCCATGTTCTACTATTGTGTTCCACTATCGAATTTAATATTTTAAAAATATTTATTATAAAAAATAAATTTTATTATAGAATAGCAAATCATAATTTGCATTTATTGCTAAAAATCAAATTTTTAAAAATTATATACACTAATTTTGGAATAATCAACCCTATTAATCAATTATATTTACTAAAAACTAAGAAATGAATATTAAAAAATAAATATAAATCCTAATTAGGTAGAATGAATCATAAATAATAATTATAAAATTAAACTACACCAAAACAAATTAAATTTGAAGAAAAAATATGAATAAAAATATAATAAAAATTAAGATGAGACATCAAATATTATAAAAAAAAGCATAATAGAGAATTTCATGTGTAATACACAGTGCCTTGTTAATTACATTGAAGCAAAAATAAAGTGATAAAAAATAAAGATTTATTATTGAGTTTATTATTTAATTTAAGTGTATGAGGAATATATTATTATTATTATTATTATTATTATTATTAATTATTTAAAATATAAAATCATTTATTAACTTTGAAAAATATAATAAAAAATAATTATTTTTAATAGATATTAATAAACAATCAAATAAAATATATATATATATATATATATATATATATATATATTTTCTGATTGGAGAGTATTGTTGATAAAGTTGAAAGATTGTGGTTTTGGATTGTTGAGTTGATTGTGTAAGTGGATGAGAGAGAAATGATTATCTTATTGATGGATTGAGTTGTGGTAGATTGTTTTTAGGGGTAGTCTTAAGGTGTTATAAATATATATCACATTCTTATACTAGCTAACAAACAAGCCCTAAATATATTGGCCTCCATACTACAGACTCCATGTACTCATTCTTATATTGATTATCATTATCATTTTATGATTTGCTTCCTATAAATATGTGTTTGTGTGTGAAAATTATTAATAAGTAGTTTCTCTGTGTTCATCTTTAACAAACAATAGATTAATTTAAATTCATATTTTTTCAAGCCCAACATTGATTTTTTAGAATTTCGGTGTTCCATTACATGTCTCTATCAGATACCTTTTGTAATACAGCATGAACAAATCTTATCTAAAAAATTAATAGTTATTACAAAAGATTTTAAATATTCACGAGACACATGACACATCAATTTGAACGAAATAACGATGTTTCATTTTTTTTTTTGGTTGTCGAAGGTAACCCGCAGCCGCTACCAAAGTGCACACTGGGTAAACCCCGCTCCTGTGTAATAGCCTGCAAACCACACAGGAGAGGTAAACCACACTTGGCAAGTCAGGTGTGACAGACTCACACCTAGTGGTGTTGGTGGGATTCGAACTTGAGACCTTTGGCCTTAAGATATCACCACTCCACCACTAGGCCATCCCCAAGGGGACAACGATGTTTCATATTTCACCACACAACGCGTGGGTGTAAGACTAGTTTGGCAAAATAATTAAGTTGGAACTCAACTCAGTAATAAATGAGTCATGCTCTAAAACTTTCCGATACTCGACTCAGTTCAGTTCAATCATGCACACTTGTCGAAGATCATAACTAAACAATAATGGATTCAATTCTCTTTTAAAAAAACAATGAACGCTACCAAGAAACTTATTATTGATGATCTTGTGTTAAAATCCATCAACATGCACAAACCCTATAGGCAAAACTTCTTTAATAATTAACCTCGAATTTCAAGCATGCAAACTGCAATATTTCTTCTTAAACCATGAATACTATTACACAATCAATCAAACCAAACGATAATTTCATTAACACGATTTATGAGGTCAAATGGGGCGTTATAGGCTGCGACTGTGAACCCTGCACAGCCCGCAGCCGCTCGTTGATAAGGGGTCGATTGGAGGCTTTTCTTTAGGGCATCCACGTGTGTCGAGATGGTGGTGTCATTAATTAAACCATCGAACCTTTTAACCGCTGCATATTTGTGCTCGGGTAATTTCACTGCCTTTATTTCATCCATCACCGGTTTAGGTGCTTTATTTTGGTAATTTTCGGGCAAGTAAAAGTAGACCGTGTAGGCTGAGTCTTGAACTCCTACTAGAACCAGTGACGTCATGTTGATTTTCACATTTTCGAGATTTTCACCCTTGATGTAAGCCAACAACCTACGGGATAAAATCAAAAGACATCGTTAATTATATGAATATGAAACACATAAATTTCTATCAAAATGTATGATGGGGTTCATCTAACTTCGTTAGACTTAACATTAAGAAACACCCAACAACTTATTATAAGGTAATATCAAAAGATACCATTAATTAATTATATGAACATAAACACTAAAATTTCTACTAAACGGTCAGACAGGATTGATCTAATCCGATTTGACTTAGTATTAGGAAACACCCAATAGTTTACAAGGTAAGCTCAAAAGACCCCATTAATTATATGAATATAAAACACAAAAGTTTCTATCAAATTGCCCGACGGTGTTGTTCTAACCCCATTAAACTTAACGTACATAATTAGGAAACACCTAACTGCAACCAACAAGGTAAAATCAAAAGACACCATTAATTAATTATATGAATATAAAACACAAAAATTTCTTTCAGACCGTTTGACGGTGTTGATCTAATCTCATTAGACTCAACATATTAGGAAACACCAACAACCTAGCACACTAATTTCTATCGGACCGTCTGACGGAATTCATCTAATCCTGTTAGACTTAACATTAAGAAACACCCAATATCATACAAGGTAACATCAAAAGACACCATTATTTATAATAATATAAAACACAAAAATTTCTATCAGACCATCAGACGGGATTCATCTAACCCCATTAGACTTACATTAAGAAACCTTTACTAGCAGCTGGCTTGTAAGAGATGGAGGGGATTTTTGGACTAGATAGCCATTGAGCATCGTTGTAACTTCTGATTTCGAATTCTTTCTGAGTGTGAACCACTGTGTATGAAGGGCACTCATTCTTGGCACAATTTGGTGCTGGTTTGTATCCTTCACCGTTGCATTTTGATACAACTAAATAGAGAGATATCACCAAAAATAATATTGCTCTTATTGTTGAAGACACCATGAGTGGAAATATTGGCTATGAAAAATATGATTAAGATTTTCTATTTTCTAAGTGTAAAATGGAGTGTGAGGGCTATATATATGTGGAGAGGCAGAAACAGAATGAGTGGGGATTTTTTTTTTATTATTATTATTTTTAATACTGATTGACATAATATTGGGAGGAGATTGTGTAAGAAAAGTTGAGCATTAGTAATTTTAATTGTCACAACCACGGAGCATTATGAGGAATCGTGAATCAAATTAATGTAGTGTCCAATTAAAATGAGTTGATTTTTCCATTTATTTTGGGTTTTTTTTTTTTTTTTAACACTGAGTTCACATAATAACTATATATTGGAAAATTAAGATCGACGGCGAAGTGGTTAGTGACTCGAGTTCGCAGTATCATATATATAGCACAATATATTAAATTATATAGATTAGTTAGAATTATATAATAATATATTATATGAAATGATTCAAATTCTCATAGATTAGTCAGAATTACAATAATTTTATACTAAAGTTAGAATTATCATAATATTATACTAATAATTACTAGATTAATTGCTCAATATTACATTATTAATACTCATAAATAAAATATAAAATCGGAATATTTTAGGCAAACTCAAATTTACGAGGCAAACCACTTTTTATATTAAGCATAAATAAATTATTTTGAGGATATATCCTCTTGGATAATTTGATTTTAATTTATTTTTTAACATAAATATATATAGATATATTAAAAAGCTAAATTTTCACTCATACATTGTCTTCTCATATTTAAAAATATTCAAATAAAAGATATATATTTATCAGGTGTCTTTCACATCGATTGTGTGGTGTACACCGTGACAAAGTCAGGAATATTGCTTCAAATGAATGTTTATAATATATTATGCAAGCTTTAAGATTGTCGTTAGCTTTTTGCGTATTTATACATCTTTTTTGAATCAAACCCAAAAGGCTAACGACAACCTTAAAGCTTTTGTTTGATGCGTTGATAATCCTGTGCACATGTTTATACTAAAGGCATTACTAATAAAAAAAACCAAGTGTCTTTCAAATTTAAAAAACACAATAAATATTTTTCATTAATAATATTCGTTATATATGTTTGACCATGATATTTTTATCCTTATAAAAATATGTACTGTAATTTAAATAATAACATCGTATCCGCAAATAGAAAAAGATAGTTTTTCCGTCCATTTGCACCTTCTAAAAATGAAAAAAATATTATTTTTAGAATTTAGATTACAAAATTATTATTTTTTTTGTAAATAATTAAATATTAATATATTTTCATAAATATAAAAAAATTACACGATTATGATTTGTTTTTTTAAATGGATATTTGATTTTTTTCATTATTCGCAATTGTCGCAAATTTGCTAATAAGCATTTATGTAAGCCAAGAAGATCATAATATCATTTATGTATGAGCATTTGTGTTTGCAAAATAAAGGCGGTCTGTCAATTGCGTTGTTTCTACCTTTAGATGTTGTTAGTGCAGAAGTGCACATATTCTTAGTTGTCATTATTTTAATGATATATCATGATGTTTTTAACCCCTAAGGTACAAAAAAGCACCATTAATAAGAAGAAATAAACATCATTCATAAATTCATAACGGGGGGAGACGGAAGGATATTGATTTGCAGCTTAAAATATCTTAAGGGGCCGAACGGACCAAATTAGATTTTAAGCACTTAATTGGGACTGCGCCTATAGCTTTAGGTGTTTATTTGTACATTTTCCCTTATTTAAATTATGTTTGGGAATCCATTGGAAATAAGTATGGGATGTCGGTGAAATTTCGACTATTACCCTCCTTAATATGAGATGAGATACTCTCACCCACATTCTTTATCCCACTTTTATATCCCACTATCAAATTTAATATTTTAAAAACATTTATCACAAAATAAAATTTATTATCGTATAATCAATCATAATTAATAATATTTATTGCTAAAATTAAAATTTTAAAAAATTATATAACCTAATTATGGAATAATCAACTCTATTAATCAATTATATTAACTAAAAAAATAAATATAAACCCTAAATGATAATTACAAAATTAAATTAAACCAAAAGAAATTTAAATCAGAGGAGAAAAAAAGGATGTGAGTCTAATAAAAATCAAAATGAAATACCAAGTGGGATATAGAAAGTGGACTATCGAATTTCATTTACCTTGATATATAACAATTATATATCCACACAACACTGTTAACACTGTTTGTGAGATAGAACACAAAAGCGACTCTTTCTCCAGAAAAATAACAAGTAATCAATCAAACTATCAAAAGTAATCAATCAAAACTGTCAACTGGTGCTCTGCAATCCAGATATATGTTCCCTACTTCCCTTATATTTGTTCATTTTTGCTTGTAATTTTTGGGAGACAGAAGGTTAGCCATGATTGTCCAGTTTATATATATATATATACAGCTTAGAGCAGCAAGCTACTGGCCAATCTGTCAAATCTTTGTGCAATGATATGATGATTACTGCTCTCATAAACCTCAATCAGTGACTGAATTGTTCTGAATATAACATCCCTTTTCTTTTTCTGGTCCACAGACACATTTTCTGCCTCAAGAGATGAGCACAGCTCTTCAATCCAAACCTCAAGGAATGATGCTTTCTACAAGAAACACAGAAAGATGTATATTAATTCATCCACATTCAAATGATGTATTCTACGAAACATAGCAGGAATTGCACAAAATAATTTGTCATCATAAACTAGTCACTGCTCTTACTTTGGTAAGTAAATCTTGCATAACTTGTTGGTCACATCTTGAAGCAAGACCCAGCAGATGCAGCGTAGTTGAAGTCAGCTGCAACCAACAAACAAACATCAATATAACAATAGTAAACCAAAAAAAAAAAGCTTGATTATCATTAATGTCATTAATCTAAACACGACTTTTTTTAGAATTTTGGTGAACAAGGTTTTCAAGAATTATTTCCATCACAAGACACAATACAGTAGTTTCACTTTTTGATAATCTTTCTTTTTCATTTTTTTTTTTTTTGAATTTTTTAGAGGAAACACAATACAGTAGTTAGTTCACTTTATAAGGAAAAGAAGATGCCATTCTAACATTGGATCTGAAGGAACTTTGATAATTACATAAAGTTAACAGTAGATCAAATGCTAAACATGGGAGAACCTCCTAAAACAGCATCAAACATTTTGTAACTGGTGCATTAATTTTTTTATTTTATTTTTCTGAAGATTCAACCCTTACAAAATATTTAGCAACTGTTTCCAAAGAATTAAGTCAAATATTTATGTGTGTTCTGAAAAGCATACAAGTTACTGATGAGCAAAAATGGACAATCCAAATGAAAGCAATATAAATATTTCCCTTTCAAAGGCAAGGGAAAAAAAGAAAAAAAAAATCATATACTGATATGCTTTAATCTATAGAGCATCTATAGAACAATTATATTTTATTTAGCAATTTTCACTATATGTTCATATTGGTTCCACAACATATCTCAGCAGGGGAAAAAATAATAAAATAAAATAAAATATTTTTATGGGAATTCCTCGGACGGACCTGCTTTTCCAGGGCAATCCAGTATTTGAAGTTAGAAGGCTCTGAAATCTGATCTGATTTAAAGCTTTCAACAACATGCTCCACACTTTTAACAACATCATAATATGATTTTCCATAATCTGCAGAATCAATCCGCCATAAGAAAAAACAAACATCTGAAATTTAACCAGAACCAAAACATGGATCAAAGATCCATCTTAAAAAGAAACTGAATCTCATGTTACTAAAATTCCTATGACTAGTTATATACTCTAGTTTTCTAAGTAGCTGGAAAAAAAAAATCAATTGAGCTTCACATCATTTAATGTGAGGTTGAAGAATGAAAAAATGGCCAACTCAATTAGCGGTTTGGTTAGTTATACATGAGTTGAAAGTTTTTTTTGTTTATTTCTTGTTGGAAGTTTCTACATAAGTTGAGCTTCCAACAGCCATACATGAATGAAAAAATTAAGAGAATTGATTTATTTTTAAGAACTAGTTTATCCTGTTGTGAGAAACTATGTAACTCTTGCAACTTCAAACATTGCCTCCACTAAGACCTTGCCACATTTTAGCTTCTCCTTGCTTAATGATCTGCCCCAATAAACTCTTCTTGCAAACGCATATGTTGATATCACTCCCCTTGTCCATGGCAGCCAGACTTGCTACCACTGAGTGCACAGCTTAACTTGAACTTACAAAGTGCTGTGGCACATTATCAAGAACTAGTTGAGGTTCTACAATCACTATGAAGTAAGTTTAGCTTGGAAATATCCACTTATATCAGGTCCATGTCAAAGCATATGCTCCACTAGCAGAGTCAAGCCATACAACTCACGTCGACCGCATATAACCAAACAAGTTTAGATAAAAAAAAAATCCAAGCTTGTACCCTATTTCTTATGGCAAGATTCTGGATGACCCATACCAATTCTTATTTTTTTAGGTCCTAAATGTATCAAGGAAACAAATACAATAGAAGAAAAGAAGAAATAGAGTTGGAAAGGAGGACCAATTATTAGTGAAGGCCAGGAGAGTCATTCTAGTTATAATAGAACTACTAATAATACATCACCGTTTATTGTTTCTGGTACAGCCAAGGCAGCAGCAGCTTGTATCCTTATCTTAAAATTTGAAGAATCCCGAAGTAGCAACAAAAGGATACTAAATACAGAAGATGCCCTGCAAAATACGCGAGTAATGTCCTAGAAAATGTAAGTACTTTACATTAGACAATGAATGAGAACCATCCTAATTAGTAACTCAAATGGATGCACTAAGTTACAATTTCCCACAGATGCTTGAACAATTTATTTGACCAATGAACTTGTTAACTGAAAATACCCCGTCCCTCGTCTCTTTTCTCTCTGCTGGTAAATTTTATTTAAATAACAATGCTTAAAGCAGCACAAACTATCAAGCAATAGAAGTACCCTGAAGTTTGAGAAAATCACAAGGACCACACAGGAAGAGAACATCAAAATGAACTAGTACATGGATATTTTGTTTTCAGTTGCATAGATGAAAATAAAATAAAATAAAATAAAATAAAATAAAATATGAAAACACGACGATCATCTGGTGTTACTATAAGATGCCAAAACCATTCTATGCAAAAAACACGGTTCTCGTTTACATGCACATCCTAAGAGATTTGAGTTCTAGCATTTTACCACAGGAGAATGCAATCAGTACATGGATATTTTGTTTTCAGTTGCATAGATGAAAATAAAATAAAATAAAATATGAAAACACAACGATCATCTGGTGTTACTATAAGATGCCAAAACCATTCTATGCAAAAAACATGGTTCTTGTTTACATGCACATCCTAAGAGATTTGAGTTCTAGCATTTTAACCACAGGAGAATGCAATCAGAACAAATTAGAGGCCCAAACTTCAGTGATTTCTTCCAGAATCATTTTCAATTCACCTAATCACTGAAGTTGAATTATGAAACAACTATAAATATAGATCATGGTTAAAATACTCACCAATCCATGTCTTGCAGCTTCAAAGACTTGTTCAAAAATAAATTGCTCAATGCATGGCATACATTCCACTGAACCTGTTAGCAATGCTCAATTTCAAGAACACCGAATAAAAAAATATGCTAGGATAAAAACATCACAATACTAATCATAAATTTCACTAAACCTTAACGTTTCCTGTTGTCACACAAGAAAGAAACGCCTGCACCATCTGTTCAAGCCAATCGAAACTCTCCGAGGAAGTCTGGAATGATTGTGACCTTTCTTTCATATGATCCTCATCACGGTATTCAATTTTAGAATGCATAGAATCCAATGGATCTCCACAGACAGGTAATTTTTTTGTAAACCTGATGGATCTCGCAAGATTTCCTAGACCTCTAACAGCATTTGCTTTGACCTGTACCACATATAAACTAAATCAGGATTTCAAAATAGAGCAAGAGATGCACCATGAACATGTGACTGGCCCAATTTATTCATTGAGGTATTAAAACCATGTCAAGACTGGCACTAACAAATAAATCATAACACCAAGAACATTAATAGTACAAAAATGAATGATGAAGTTTTAGATGGAAAACAACATCAATGAGAATAGTTGGGGGCAATGGGACAATTCCAATCAGTAAAACTTCCTTTGTGCACATTATTATGGAGTTTTGTTCACCCAGATAATGAGAACAATGATATTTATTTAAAAAGAAGAATGTTCATAATTTTGGTGAGGATATCATAAACTCACTATAGTTAGGACGTGTTAAAGAAAGAGAACAAGTGACAAACTAGAATCAGTTCCATCAGATGCATCATGAGGCTTGCTAAACAGATAGAGAAAAGAGTGATTGCACAACTTAGTTGAGGCCATAGCCAATCATAAAAGTACTTAAAGAACTCAGCCTGACTTTTGGCCAAAATGTTGCACTTTATTGTCTACCTTGTCATTATCCCTTGCCAGCCGCAACGCACTGTCTACTAGCAGTGATGTGAATTCAGAACAATTCATAGACTCTGTGACAGCCAAAAGGTTAGATTGGGGGAAAAAAAGTTAACAATCACATAGAAACAAATATAAGATTCCAGCAATGGCCCACCAGTTGAACCTCTTCCAGCATGAAATGCATCCAAGAAATGACTAAGAGAATCACAAATGTTTGCTAACGCCCATGAAGCCGTTATACGGACCTGAAAGTTGCCATTAAATGCATTCATTTAAGATTAAAAAAAAAAGAAATCTCAAATAAGAAAAGCACATACTCCCTAATCCAATTTTGATATTCAATTCATACAAAGAGATTAGAAAACCAAAATAATTTAACTACAACACTCAAGAACTAAGACATCAAGTTCAAAAGTCAAGAGGAAGTGGGATTTCAAATGGCAAGTAGTCGTAAAAAAAGTTCTTTAAAAAAGATTTCAGAAGTTTTTTGGGTATTTATATGATGTTCTGCATTTCTTCGTGTAATTTGATGTGCTAAATGAAAAAAAAAAAAACTAAGAGGGGTGGACTCGATATTTGTGGTGGTTGATTGTTACTACAAAATGATACATTTTATTTGTTGCAACAAAACATCATATGCGACTAATATTGCAAATCTTTATTTCAGAGAGGTTGTTCATTTACATCGAGTGCCAAAAACTCGCACTTCTCATCAAGATCCTAAGTTTTGCTCACATTTTTGGAGGTCCTTTTGAAGAAAGATTAGGAAAAGACTGCAGTACAACAGTTCCACCATGCTTAAACAAATGGACAGATGGAAGTTTTCAGTCAAAGCTTGAGGAACCTATTTCAATGCTTAGTTGAGGATGATCCAAAAAAGCACTTTTTGTCCTGTCAAAAACCATATTACTACTACTCTGATGCACATATTACAAAATGTGAGCAAGAGAGAGATAATATGGTTGCTCGTTTAATCCTGCTCCTTTCTACATTTTATCAAAAGGCACATTTTTTTATTAAATTCTCAACTCTGAAGTGCCATGGAACAGTTCTGACACCTCAACCAACCATGTAAAGTGAGTATCCTTATAAGTTGAAGTTAAAATACAATCTACAACTCATAGATGGCGTACGTTACCTTCCTACAACATCATATCTCATTTATGTTTCTTTAGATTGCTAAATATAAATTGTTGTTTGGCATTCCAACCATTTGATTCTCTAAACTGAAATTAGATTGAAAACTTTTAATTTATAAGCTTGATGCACTTTTTATGTGAATGGTACATGATGACAACAATACGACTAAGAAACATTTATTGACCATGGCAAGATAATGAGAACACAGGAAACGCTTCTAAATTTTAGAAGAGTTGAAAACAAATGAAGGCGTTACATGTATGATGCAATATTTAAGCCTTGTCTATACAGGCCAAAATTTGTTCCAATCCTATTCAGAAATCACTTCAGAGATGAGGTTGATGAAGTAAAAGTGAAACTATCTGACATACACTATTGAAGGAAATAGAACTATCATGGTTTTTCTAAGCATATCAATGATGGTGAATAGATTTTCAAATATTTCATGCTTTGCAAAAGATTCTAAGCATCTTGTCATGAACTCTGCATCTAATCCTCAATAAGGACGGGGAATGTTTGTGCTCTATGTGACTACTAACCATGACTACTTATTAGAAAAGGAGAGAGAAGAAAAGAAA
The DNA here is from genome assembly GCA_026008535.1 of Perilla frutescens. Lineage (NCBI taxonomy): Eukaryota > Viridiplantae > Streptophyta > Magnoliopsida > Lamiales > Lamiaceae > Perilla > Perilla frutescens. The sequence continues at coordinate 52,237,892 of BRKX01000015.1, forward strand.
AAACAAACCAAGAATATGAAATAGGCCAGAGAGCATAGAACTTACAGAAACCAGTGGATCATGTGTGTTGCGCTCAGCAGCATGGATAAACTTTTCCAGGATCTCTGTACTGCTAAAAAAGAAAATTTGAGTATTTCTTAGGTTACAAGTACATGAAACTGTAAGACGTAGACTTAGAAGCTTCTGTTTACCTACGATATATTTGAGGGAAACATGCAATGACACCAATGGCTCGGCAAGCAGCCGACCTAACTGAAGGAACCTCATCATTTAGAGCAGCATTAATCTGCAAAGAATCCATGAAACAGGGGTTAAAAATAAGTTTATTCAGCACCGCTGCTCCCTTTAGAGGCATAATGGGGGCTTAAGGGGCTGTCCTAGCTTACTATTAAGTTTCATAAGTGAGTTGATGGGTGAAGTTATGTGGATTTACTGCCATGGTCATGAGCAAAAACATGTTTGTATAATTTAATGGTTAGAAGTATGCAGATATAATTCTGCCACAACATTAGAATTGAAAATATCAGATTAAAGAGGAATGACAAAAAATTAAGGCATGTAGGAAATGGAATGTTTTCTGTAGATATTCCAAAGAGAAAATAGGAGCTTTCAATAGCTGGCAGAATTATTTATCACTTACACAAGGCCAGAGCTATAAGTTTACAAGAACTTACTGAACAACTAATTATGTAGTCCTGTTTGTCCTTGGGAAGGGAAAAGAAAACGGAAGAAGTCATTCCAGCAAAACAGGTCACTGATGCAGCCCTTACCTTTCAACGAAAAGGAAAAATGAGATCCACTTGCACAGCTTATAGAGTTTATGATGCATATTGATGAGTTACATGCATCATGAGATGCAGCTCAGCACCAAATACACTTATGTATTCAGCAACTCAAGGAGGAAATAAACAATCAACCAAACAATATAGTTATTATTAGTTTCATTTTTTCTAATGAAAAACGTGCCTCATAGACAAAGATGTGAAGAAAATAAATCTCGTTTCAACTAACCATCGCAGAAGAATGATTAATAATAAGAGGCATATGCTTGATTGTTGCTTCCAACCACCTCTCACTTGCTAACATACATGTTTTAGAATCATCATTAGTTGAATCAGGGCTTTCTAACGTGTATGATGGGGCTGACGAGATTGCCTTTGTTTTTACATAATCAGATGTAAATGGGCTGTCAATGGATTTATCATTTGAAAGATCTTCAGTTCCTTTAAAGCCAGAAATAGCCCGAAGACATTCATCCAAAACCTGTACAAAGGTTCATGCCATGAGAACAAAATTCATGAGTCAAATAAACTCTATAAAGTTGCTTTTGATAATAGAGAAAAAAAATAGCAAATAATGGCTTTTACCAAATGCAGCATCAAAAAGATAATGTCAGACAGATTACCTAGCTCTACACCAAGCTCTAGTTAAAATATTAAGCTAATACTTCATGAGTTATTAAATTTTGCCAAACTAATAGACCATTCTCCCACTGCACAACCAATCATGTTTGCCAAACTTCTGAGGTTGTTTTGCTACATAATTATGCCCAATAACATACTCTAATCCATGTTAATCTGCAATCCGGACAAGCCATAGAAAGATTCCCAAATATTCACCGACCTAAAAAAGATTGGATTCACTTTTAATACAGAATGAATAAAATATCCCACAAATAGCAAATGGGAAGTTTCAACCTTTTATATTATCAACAAATCAACAATTAGACCTTTCAACAGTAGCATCCTCTTTGTGTTTCAATCAGTCTACTTATAACATCAGTTGAAATAATGATGAGAAAAGAAGAGAGAATCACCATGCCTTACAAACTAGAAAGTCAATATTTTCTTCCAGGTTTCCTATAGATCATAATGGAAAATTTGACTAAACATAAACACCCTCGAACCTATTTTCTCCATCTCCCTAAGCTTTTTCTTAGAAAGTTTATAAATTCCCAATCAACATGATTGTATGCCTTCGCAAAGTCAATCCAGAACACTAAGCCTTTTTCTCGAGAATTGAGAAATAAGCATTGAGTCTAAGATGCATTCTAGGATCATCAATCTCTCCAACAAACATGAACTAACAGGAAATATGAGAAACAGATGGTCTCAACCCTTAATCCAATGATCTTAATCTGCTCATTTATGCCTACCAGATTGTTTGGTTAATCTAATTGCAGCTAATTGTGGAACAGAACCCAAAAATACTATTCAACTAAGCTCATTTCTACAAATCCCTCTGCCACATTATTTCTGGATAACAAAAATAGACCATCATTTTTCCTGCTGCCCATCAATCATAAAATTTTGATCTATTATCAGTTCACCAGATATCAGATCTTGAAGATTAATTTTTCACTATATTATTAAACTAACATCCATCTTGATTTCATCCTTCGCTTTTATTTGGTAACATTTCTTATTTCCAGTTCACATTCAATACACCTTTATTGTCTCACAATCATCTAGATTCAATCACGTTTCACAGTGGTGCTTCTGCTAGCGAGGTGAATGTTTCAACTATCTCAATCGGCGATTTTAAACCACAATTAGGTTCTCAGCATTCTAGTAAACTCACAAGTATGACAATTTCTACTTTCCATTTCCTTTTTCACTATGGGAAGTCTTTAACATTCTATAGTCCAGTACTCCAGTCAATTTATCCAATCCATATTCTGTACTCATACACTATTCCACACAGCACAACACTTCTAAACATTGTAAAACGCTAATAGAATAAGAAGAGGATTATATCATGTAATTGTTGTATAAGAGACTAGCATACAATACATTGAGGAAATTGTTGAATGATGCGAATTTATTGTGATAATTGAAGATACTGAGAGGTAAAAATATCATCAATGTGGAAAGGAAAGTGATCCACCTTGACCGCAGCAGTCATGACTCTCTCCTTGGTCAGTGCAACAGTCTGCTCTACATTACCTCTCCACAGTCTTGCCGACTCATCTGGGCACAAGCTCAATACTCCATAAATAATAGAGGAAATTTGTTCCCAGCACAAAGTCATTACATTTGGATAATTATGAGACAAAGCTTTAAGAGCCTGCAGCAACCAAATAAAACATTATAGTCGTTCGAAAAAAATCTGAACAGAAGAAGAAATGGTGGATATTTCATGTCAATATTATTCGCCTTTAACACTTGAAAAGAAAAGTCAGAGCTAGCAGGTGCATTTGCAGCTATTGTATGTAAGCACATAATGCAGACGAAAACTGAAAGAGAGAGAATAAGTAATGAGAAAAAAAATTCACAAGGAAAAAAACGTGGAAGTGCATGTATTTAACCTTCATTTGAAGTTATATTTAGGAGAATAAGCATGCAATCTTTATTGAATACGATGGTTTGTATAGCTCTAAACACAAATCATCAAGCAACCATGCTGACTATGAGTCAAATACCCATTGAGAGGATCAAGGAATATAATCCTAAAACATTGTCAGTAGTTAAGACCACATGGGAATGCGAGGAAAATTGAACTGGATATATTCCATAAACTAATGAAGAGACTTAGTTCCAAGATTGTTATTTCAGGAACTGAGCAATTCAAATAGTTTCTTTAATACATTTAGAAAAGGCCGGCTTTATAGAAAGTAAAGAAGAGACAGGCAAAAAATGAAAAATAATAGCAAAAATCATTCATTTCCGTAGTGGTTGAGAATGATTAGTTTAAATGCTACACTTCATTTCCACATGTCCTCACCAGTATATACTAATGTATTTTCAGGAAAATTGATGATAGGACATGATACAACAAAACGAAACATGCCATGTGCACTTCTAATCATAGAGCTAGATGTTTGTTTAACCAGCAGAGAAAAATGTCACCTGAAGTGCTTCTAAGCTTATTGATGGAGTTGATAATTGTTCAGAATATCGAAACAAGGTATACAGTACCCCAGACCCCTGACCTTCAAGACATCCTGGTAAATCATATTATCGTGCAAACAAATCAATTAACCTGAAAGTCACATTAGAATACTTTAATCAAGAAAAGTACAGAGGATAGGAGAAGATAACATCTAAAGAGGAAATATTACTAAAGACCACTTTAACTAAAGACCACTACTCTTACACAAAAACCAGCATGATATAATGATTTTTCCAGTAAATTTTCACTTGGATTATGCAATTGAGGAATTAATGAAATATGTTCTTATGAATTTTAAGCAAGGGAATGAGGTCAGAGTTTTCAAGGAGCTATGGCAATGGTACGCGATAAAAGACATCTTGTCTGCACTCACTCAAAGCTTATCAAGAAATAGATTGAACCATACTGGCTTATCAAAAAGATTGGGGAAATGCCTACGAGATTTATTTGCCTCAACACTTGGACATTCATCGGACCATCAATGTCTCAGACTTATTTCTTTACCATGCAAATGAAGCTGACAAACTGAATGGCGAGTTAAGGATGAAGGGTCGATACAGATTATTGACATTAGGAAAATAATAGTCATGAAAATAAAGAGTCGTCTAACAACTAAAAGAGTTAGAATAAGTACTCATGATTTGTTTAGAAAGTCTAACTCAGAACTATTAGACTAATGTCATCTTGGTAAGGATTCAGATATAAACATCAAATTTTCAAATTTTAAGACACTCAATCAATGTTCTCTATTTCAGCTTATACTAGATTTCCCCATAAGAAATCTTGGCTCCATCAATGTTTGGGATATTTTATTCTAAGTCTACCCAGTCTTTTCAACTCTATTAATCTCAATTTGCATCTGCACAGGTGGATACATGGCTCGCAGAATGGCGCTAGCCCAATGAGCATGGAAGAGACGCATCAAACTCAACACTATGTTGGATTATTTGTCGTGTGTTACTAGCTAGGACTAAGTTTTATTCCTGTTCTTGTTAGAGAGTTCTAACCTTAGATAGACAACACCAGGATTATATATAAACTGACTGCAGTTTTTGAATAATAATAATAAGAATAAGAATATCATAGTTTTCTCTCCTCAATTTAATTTTCTTGAGGGGGTGGTCCTCACTTGTAAATGGTGGAATGGATACCACCCCAATTGTATCACAAACACACCTAGAACACTACCAAGGAACAAGGATAATGCAATTTGCTACATAATTTTCAGCACAAGGGATGTGTTGTTATATGCATTCATGCTACAAACCTGTTGAAATTTCTCCCAGCAGCATATTGTTGACACCAGTTGAGGCAGACACAGAAAGAGCTCTGGTTAAGCAAATAATTGCCGCAGCCTGCAAAATTGGAACCAAAGCTATCATGTAGATTTGATTTTCAAGTAAATAGTGAGTATAGTGCAGGAAACTAAACATTGGTATGAGCATGTGAAACAATCTAAAGATTTTTAAAGCAACCATACTGCAGAGCAGCATCTTCAAAAGAAGTAGCAATATGATATTGAACTCAAGCGCTTCATAGGACTTCAAGACAAACAATAACAAGACACGGAGGATAAGCATGCCAATAGATAATGCAGAGACCTCCATGTAAATAACCCAAATGTTGCATTCAAGACAAAATCAGGTTTGCCAATTTCGATGGCAGAGCAACTCTGAGAACTACTTGTCAGGCTTCCACTAAGATTTCCAATTTTCAAACCAATTAACGTAATAACATCAGTCTGGTTCAAAACTGAATAGCTGAAATCCCAAGGGATACTAATTTGGAACAATCTTGTAAAAGTCAATCTTGAAGAGAAAGCCCAAAAATTCTAAAGCAGAATCCATGCAGCAATTATTCAGCTTAAATTAATATACAGAAACTCATAGAAATTAACTGAGTTTGCAAACAGCATGACAAAATACCAAACTTTGTAACCCAAAGAAGTCAGAAAAGGGAAGAGTCATATCATTGCTGACCATGAATGAAAACTTGATACTTACCAGCAAGCTATTCCTATCATTATGAAATGGAAACCCCCCTTCAATTGATGACTGGACTGAAGAGATAACCCTAGAGAGTAGCTCCGCAGGCATTCTTGAATATCTACAGAATGAAGAACAGTTATACCCATTTCAACAGAAAATTGATGTGCTAATGAATCAACATTAAATGCTAAATTGCTAACACATACTTTTATCAACACTCCATTTAGTGACGTAGGATCCCCATGTCTTCTATCCAAACAACCAGAATACAGAATAAAGTCACAAATTTTATTTCCAAATGGTGGTTCAATAAGGATAGCAGATTAGCACTAGGCAGACACCAACAACTTAGGCATTCTAAGTAATAGGGATTTCAAGACTCACATTTACTGAATACCCAACATTCAAGGAAGAAAGAACACAGCTGTGATAGAACATGTAAAAATAAGTGCCAAAGTCTTCATTAAATTGCAGAGGTCTCCTAAGACCTAAGACCTGGTAAATTATTTGAATTCTTAACATAATCAGCCTAATATGGTTGATTTTGGACTGACATGACACTGTCAAAAACAGTAAAAGCAGGTGGAAGAAACTCAAATATTTGTGAGAGTTCCGCAGCTCAAACTTACGGTGTAGATGCTATCAAAAGCATCAGGATTTTGAATGACAACGCCAACAATCTACTGCTGGTTTCATGTTTGATTAAATACAGAGTGCCTGCTCAACAGAAACAATGTTTCATTAATTATACTGCTGTTCTAAGAACCTCATAATATAAGAAATGCTTAGTAGCAGAAAGGGAAAAAAATCCAAACCTTTGCGTGAATTTGCAATTTAATCCAATTATTTTAAAGCTATCAAATTCAGTCATGACTCTAACACAGTGGCGTGAAATGAGGGGTGCTAAAATCGCGTATCCCTTCTATAACTTAAAAAAAAAAAAAAAAAAACCCTAGCTCTGAACCTGCGCCTGGGTGCGCCTCGCGCGCCTCCGGGGGCTTTCGGTATGGTGTGCGCCTGGTCGGAAAAATAGCGCTGAACCTGCGCTCCGCGTTTTTTTCGCGCCTAGGCGCGCTTTTTAAAACCAAGCTCCTTCCCCATTCGAAACAGCCTTGTCAAGGCTGAAGTCCAGAAATTGACCCCACATATCACCCACATCCATCCAAGTCGCCTCATCTACTCCATAATCGGCCCACTGAACCAAGACCTGTACTACTCAACCCCATGCTGCAACACTATTTGATCCAAAACAGCTTGTGGCACAAATGTCCATGGACAACCTATAGTAACATTTCGTCCCACGATACCGCAACTAGCAAATAATATTAAACACAAGTACACAACTAAAACAGTACTTAAGAAAAACAATGGGATTACTATAAATCTTTCACTTAGCGCACCTAGTGCATGCGATAAGACTCGACTTGCTAACAAAAACTCTTATGTAGCATCATGTCACTTAATTCTACCATAATTATAAATTGGCCAAAATTGCAACTAATTGCTAAAAGCATGCCTAAATTGACAATAAAAAGTTCCAACGTATTCAAAGGATTATAATGAAAAATGAAAATGCAAACAAACAAAAGTAACTTTTAGATCCAAACCTGAATGAAGTTGCATCAAGAGATGCCCAAGAGAACTAGAAAGTGTGGTAAATGACCCATGTTTTGAGTGCTCTTTGAATTCTGCTACCTGAAGGGAAATAGAAGCAGGCCCATCCAACATTGCCATAATAGCAGAGGCAGCAGCAACCCGCACCTAAGCAAGTTTACAGTACCTTAGTACATAAACTGTGAAAAAAGGAGGGGGTGGGGTGATAATATGCCTATGGGACTAGAAGATTTGAATGAGCAAAAGACGAATATATTATTGCAAGGAGATATTTTAGAAAATATGCATAAAAATAAAAAGAACAAAGAAATTATTCATTTGATAAGAACTGAAACCAATGTAAATGAAACCTTTAACGCTGGGTCGGAAAGCAAGCAACTCATGAGAGTAGAATCATGTTTTCTGGAAGAAGAAAAAAAAAAGAAGTGAATCAATGATACGTACAAAACAAGAAGTGGGATGAAGTTTTTTTAGTAAATATGAACCTATAAAGGATTCAAGAATCATGAACAACCACGTATCATAAACAAGAGAAGAGGGAACACATGATTAACCTGTGTTGTAGCACGTCATTGGATGGCAAAAGCATTGTCCACTGGGCTGTAAACAATTTCGGATCAGCTCGGCAGAGATCCTTCAAGCAAAATCCAAGGGTTAGAAAAAAATTGATAATATAGATGGCCACTATAAACCAATAAGTTTTGTTGATACAAATTCTCAACTTGGAAAAACTAAAGGTTAAAAATGTGAAGTCATAGTAGTGCATAATTAGAATTGGCATCAATCCGATGTTTCGTAAAAGCTAACACAATGAGAAATATGGCTGACACAATGAACCAATTTCATGATAAAATCAAGTTAAACATTGTGGATGCAAATGTAAACTATAAAAAGCACGCTCATAAAAGAAACATGGTCAAAATTTTCAAGAAGGGCATTTGATAATGTTTCATTTACACAAGGAAAGACATCTTATAGGCACTTACTCACAGGAAAAATTGGGCCAAATTGAGTTATCAAGAAAATTAGGGAAAATGCCTATGAGATTGATTTGCCTTAAATGGTGCTTGGTCTATTTTATCCTTAAGTGTACCCCATCTTTTCATTCTCATTAATCTCAGTTGGCATCAATTCTCACCACGAACAACACCATAAGCTTTAGCTTTTTAACTTTCAACGGAATGTGATGTTCCTAAACAATAGTAGAAAAAGAATGCTCTACATGAAGGCCATACAATTTAGTATGGACAACTAAAAGCATAGATTAAGAGAATTAAGACAAATGAACAAACCTGAACGCAAATGATTGCAGCTACTCTTGCCTTAGCTAAATACACTTTGCTGTTATCCATCACCGATCCATCATTGTCACTGCATTCTGAATCTGAAGAAATAAAATCATGTTTCTCGTCTTTATGCTGTTGATTTCCTGCAACCTTTTTTCGCAAGTGTGGAGGTCTGTAAGGGCCACTTTTCAATTGATTTGATACTTCAAAGGGAATGTTTTGACTTGTTGAAACTACTCCCTTCATGGAATTAGTTGCTTGATTCATAATTGAAGGCTTGTTTACAAGGCCGTAGCGGAAGAAGATTCTCAATGCTGCTACAAAGCCAGCCACCTAAAACATTTAATACTAGGATGAATTCATTACATTGAATTTGAATCTTTCAACACATGCAACCTATCTAACAGGTAGGTTCTTACATGGTCCGCCAGATATCCTCTATGCTCTTCTAGAACCAAGTGCAAACAATGGAGAAGCTCAATATAAAACCTGATCAATATGGTGACACCATTTGATTTCTTATTAACAAATTCTTCAAATAAAAGTCTGACTAAAAAGGCAGAGAGAGTTACATGGCAACAGTATTATCCTCCAACAAAAGGCTCTTAGACGCCAAGATGTCCATAACTTTTCTCAGGGCCTACAAAATAAATAAATCCTAAATTGTTGTTTTTAGCCGGCATTTTCAAGTGTATCACAATGCACAAGTACCTCAATTGTTGACTTCCAAATCTCAACCGGCAAGGAAGCACCTACTCTGGAGTACACTTCACCAATCATGGCAAATGCAGTTGTTAGTACTTCACACACACCTCCAGATACTGAATAATTATCAACAAAATATGTAGAGTGTTTTAAATCCCCTTGAAAGTACTCAATCACTTCAAGAACAAAATGCAACAGTTGGCCGTTTTCTGAAAGTGAGGCAGCAGCTGCGTGCTTTGGATTGAAAAGTAACCTGAAAATATAATAATTACAAGTATATTAACTTTAGGTGATATGTTTTGCAATATATTAGCAAAATTGCAGAATATACATTTACGACACCTTAGACTTTCTAAGCATTGCTTGGTGAATTTAACTACAACAACATTTCCAATAAAGGCCCTCTCTGTATTAGCTTTGCGAAGGAAAATCTGAAGTATCCTTTTGAAAGAGTCGAGCGCAAGAGCCCACTGAGTTGAATTCATTTCCAGAAAAGAGGAACGAATGATGCCATGAATCTGCAACACATGAGAGAATATTTAGATGCACCACATGCCACAAACTTTCTTTAGAAGCACGGTTAAAGAAAAGTACCAATTGAGATAATTGAATAAAGGTCTGAATATCTTCTTCATTTTCAAGATTGCGAGCCAACTCCAATAACAACATCAAGTCGGATGTGAGCTGCGGGTGCAAATATACATAAAAAAAATTGTCAGATCTTATCAGATTTCGTCTGGTGGGAAGTTGAAGGGTACCTCGTGCGGGGGCAACTGCGGTGCAGCAGCAATGAGAGAATCGGATTGGGATAAAATTAGTTGGTTGAGGAGGCGGGCAACAGTGGCGCGAGGAGGCGACGCCAAGATTTCGTCCCTCAAGGTCAAAAATGCCGTTCTCCATGATCTCACCATCCACAACGACGAAATCTATAGAAATTATCTCACGATCAGTCTCCAAAGGTTATTGCACTAACTATCCACTCATTTGTAGCTGATTTGTCAAGAAATCTCTAAGGAAAATACTTTTATTTTTCATTTTTTTCATTTATGAGATTGATTCTAATTACATTCTACATTTCTAACAGCGTATATACAACAATACAAGCATGATGCATACATGTAGTTAATGAATATTGTCAACTGCGTAGTACGATACCAACTTTAACAAGAGGAATCGACTGAAACTCTACCAACAGTAATGCAATGAAGAATCTATCTCTTGAAGAAAAACTACTGAATATCGAAGACACTTACATTGTTTCAGCTTGAAAAATCTATCTCGGCAAGAGAGAGAGAGTCGCGTGGTTGCTGCTGCTCGACAAGGCGGACCAACGAAGTCGATATAGAGAAAGAGGGGTTGCTACTGTTCGGAATCCCGGAGCAAGGCTATTGCTTCCCGGAAGTCTCGAGACAGAGAGAGGGGTCGCGGCGAGGATGTGGCTGCTCGGAAGCCCAGTGCAAAGCTGCTGCTTGGAGTCGGCGGGTGAGCGGCGAGAGAGAGAACCAGAAAGCGGAGAGAGAGATCCAGAGAGAGAAGCGGGTTTCCGATTTGTTAGCGACTATTTGCAGTACAAATTATATTTTTTTTTTACCATAATAGAAATGAAGAAAATAAAGAATAATTATGAAATTACTTCAGTACTCTTTTATTATTTGTTCATACCATTAAAATTATTTAATCCACCACAAATTTAAAATTTAAAATAAAAATAAAGAAGAAAACAAATTAATCGTAGTATTCATCAACTTCTAATAATTTATTAAAAGTTTTAGATATTAGATGGATGTATTGATCGAAAAATAATTGAGTTTATGACTTGTTGTGGATGTTTTTTTTAGATCGTGACTCGTTCGAAGTAGAAATTTCGAACATTTTGGAATGGTTCGAACTCCATTTTTCGAACAACACTCGGAGAAAAAACGGAGTTAAGACATTCAAATTTAAATTTTCGAACATATTGCATCCTGTAAAAAATTAACTTTGAACACCCTTGTATCCTGAAATTTTTTAAGTATTTTCAAACTTTGGCAGCTAATTGGTATGAGGGAATAGATCGGTCATTCACATGTCCATTTCCATTGTTGTGATTGATATACTTTAAAATTAGGAATCACCATTCCCCACAAAATCAATATTCTCAAAAGTAAGAGAATAGTCATTTTCACGCACTCCATGAATTTAGTTTATTCCCAACGAACCAATAAATTAATACTCCCTCCTATTCTAAATATAAGACGTTTAGAGTTGCTACACAAATTTTAATAAATGATTTTTTTACCCAATTTAACATTTATTAATTATAAGTTATATTTCATAACAATTATAGATATTTAAAAAAATAATGAACAGTTAGTCTCAAAAGTGGGTAGATTTATAAACCAAATTAATTGAATTTACATTAATTTATGTGTTCATTAATGGGGGTAAAATTGACATGATATTCCAGAAAGACTTATATTTTGCAAATAGTAAAAAAACTAAAAATACTTATATTTTGAATAGGAGGGAATATATTGTATATTTATACATAATCATGTCTTATGATATCATTTGATCATATTTAGAAAAATAATTTGAAAATCGGATTAAATAATTTTATTATTATTATTATTATTATTTCATGATTATTTTTATATTGTTTATTTATTTAAAAAAATATATATTAAAATAAAAATTTGATAGTTCTTAAAATTGTATGAAGAAAAATGAATGTGGCACCAAAATAAATGTAACATATAAATATATTCTAATAAAAATCAAAATATGTATTTGATATAATTTAATATATCCAAATGAAAAATTGAAATAATAAACTATTTTCTATCAAGTAAAAATATTTTTATTAAGGTATACAAATTAGTATATGTGTATTAATTAAATAATTTAGAATAAAGTTTTTAATAAAATAAATAAACTAAAATTTTCTAAAAGAATTAAAAAAAATCACATACTATAAAAGAAAAATGCAATTTAGAAATATCTACAACACGTGTTGATAGTATTAGGTATGTACTACACTTTATTAATTATAAAGAAATTTGAAATTATATAAAATATTCATTTTATAATATAAAAAATAAAATAATATTGCATTTCATTCCTCATTCCGATTACATACCGATCATAAAAATTGTCATTTCATCCACACCTTCATTCAATTCCAAAGTTCATTTCATTCATACATAATTTCATTATTCCATACCAATCACCTCCTTAGTTTTCGAACAAATGAGAGTTGTTCAAATGTTAGTTTTCGAACTAATTTTTTTCTAAGTATTGGAGTCGTTTGAATTAATATTATTGAATAAGGTGAACGTGTTCGAAATTGTGTTTTCGAACATATTTTTTTAAGTAAAACAAATATTTTTTGAGTGAAGGGTTTTAATGTAAATATGTGTGATGCAAAAAGTATAATTTGTAGTGCATTGAGTAACCGAAGTGCAAAGAGTAAAATCAATAGTACAAATATAATTTCCCTTAGTCTAGTATAACCTTCTAATCTAGTCTGGGTTAAAAATTAAAATATATATCTTAAAACCGAGTTTTTAGTCTTAAGAAAAAATGTTATTTCAGTCAAAATACATTATTACATGTTTCTATTCACACCACAGTATTTTCTTTACATACCAAAAAAATTAATGCAAAATTAATAATGTCTAGATTACTGAAATACCCTTTTTTATTCCCACACACCACATGATAAATAATAAAATAAGGGAGTGACTATTTGCATTACTAATTTTACTCTTTACACCATAAAAGAAATAAAGAAAAATAAAATAATTATGAAGTTACTTTAATACCATTTTATTACTTGTTCATACCACTAAAAATACTCAATGCATCACAAATTCAAAACTAAAATAAAAAATAAAAAATAAAATAAATTAATTGAAGTATTTATCAACTCCTAATAGTTTATTAGAAGTATTAGATGTTAGTAGATCAAAAATAATTGAGTTTAGAACGTGTTATGGTAGATTTTTTTTTTGTCCAGATCGCGATTCATTCGAACTGGAAATTTCGAACATGTCGGAGTTGTTCGAACTCTATTTTTCAAACAACACTTGGAGAAAACGGAGTTCAGGGCATTTGAATTTAAGTTTTCGAATATATTGGAGTGATTTGAACTTCAATTTTCGAACATATTTCGTTTGGAGAATATTTTCTAACACCCTTACACCCTGAATTTTTCTAAGTGTCGTTTAAACTTTAGTTTTTGAATAAATGAAGGTTCTTCAAATTTTAGTTTTCGAACCAACTCTTTTTCTAAGTATTTGAGTCATTCAAACTAATATTATCAAATGAGGTGAACGTGTTCGAAATTGTGTTTCCTAACATTTTTTTTTTCAAGTAAAACAAATATTTTTTGGAGTGAAAGATATTAATATAAATATGTGTACTGCAAAAAGTAAGATATGTAGTGCATTGAAAGTGCAAAGAGTAAAATGAGTAATGCAAATAGAAATTCCCTAAAATAAATGTAAAAAACATTGAAAACAAAAAATATGAATCGTCTTCCCCATGCCACTGCCCTTTTCTTCCCCACCCAACTTAGAGTGTAAACAAGCAGAGCCGAGTCGAGTATCACCTAGCTCGAGCTCGCTCATTTAGATATTTGTGGGCTCGTTAAGACAAAATCAAGTTGAGAGTTGAACCATATACTACACTACAAATAGAGTTTAAGATATTTAATATAACATTAGTTATAACACCACACTAACTTCTCCAGGTGATAGTTACACAATTGATAGTTGCACAATATATTTCAGTGTATTTTGGTGTTGGCTTACTATGCTGTCTATTAATGTGATATGCTTCTAAAATAAATTAATAGATGCTTGTTGTTTGGAATGCAAACTGAAAACACTGAGTTTAGTGATGTTGGTAGAGGTAGGTAGAATGAAGACAGTGTATAATGAATGTCTTGTAAATATACGGAGTAAAAGATTCAGAAATCAATATTGTTCACTTATTTTGAGTGATGAATTATTAGATTATTGCCATTAATTTGGATGTCACCAGAAAAGACAAAATAAGTTTTTTTTTTAAAAAGAGAAAAGAAAAAGTAATGCATTTCGACGACGTGGGCGGATGGCCGACCCTTAGGTTGCCCCTCAATTCATACACATGTGGCACCCTCTGATTGGCTGCCACATAATTTTATATATATTGATTTAAAATTTAAATAATTTATATAATTATAAAAAATAATATTTTATAATAATATTTTTAATTAATATCTATAAGGTTATGTGTCGTGACCAGGAGGAAGGGAAGAAGCCAGAAGTAATTTTAATTCAATCAAGGACATTCGTCCATTTATGTATTAGGGAACTTTGTATTTTATTTTGTGGTCCCCTATCTTTATTGTAAGGTTTAAATACTATGTTGCCCTAAGGAAAAAGCAATGAGAAATTAGTATCAACTTCCTCTTTTATTTCTTCTTCTCTCTTCTAAATCTTCTCCATTTATTCCCTTAAAAATCATAAAGATACAAACTTTATGTTTCAATCCCCATAGTTATTTACAGATCTGAAATTATAGCAATTAAGCAGTAAAATATAATAGATCGATGAGCACCATTCTCATTTTTCATGAGAAAGAAATGAATACATAATAGGAGATTGATCGATCCATCACTTTTGTTGAGGATGAAATAAATGCAAGAGGATCGAGATCAACTTTTCTTACCAAATATGCCAGGGCCATAGGTTGAGTATACAACTTCTACAAGAAGAGGAAACTGCAGCAACACGAATGATGCTACCGGTAAGAATGCGAAGGTCGCCATCGGTATAAGAATCCACACCAGTTTCTCCCGAAATACGAGAAACATGGCCGCACAAAACGCGACCAACATGAATGTAATCGAGACGAAGAGGCTGAGAAGGCCGAAGGTTAATCTCTTTGGCAGAATGTACAGAAAATCTTCTTCTGCGTAACGCGAAGTCAGCATGGATAGGAACATGAGCAGAGAAGTGATGGACGTGAACAAGGAAATCGCGTCTGAAACAGCAAACACGTGGAATGCGAATTCATCTAAGAAGACGGGCTTTCCATCACTTTTAACACCGCCAGGCACGGTGAAGGCTGCAGCGAACATGACTGTTGCAATTAGCGCTGCTGCAATGTTACACGCAGTAGCTGTCTCTTTCATCCACTTCTCCCCTCTTTCTTTCAACTGCTGGTGCTCTCTCGTGAACAACAGTTTCGGAGTAAGATTTTCTTCGTTCTTCAATGTTCTTCGAGAAGGATGAACAAATTTCTCCATCTCCTGCGGATTAATTAGTAGACAATGAGTTAATTTTGTCCAAAACAGAGGAATTGATCCTAAATTCATAACCAAAATCATTACTCCCTCCGTTTTTAAATAAGTGTCGTTCTGGATGGATAAATGCGCACATATTAATCAATAAAGTAATCAAACATCTTTATGTGAATGTATTAAATGAGTCAAATATGAATGCTTGAATGTATTAAATGAGGGAGGGTAAGTATGAGAAAAATGTGAATTTTCCACCTCGATTGTATAGAATGGCACTCTTTGTTAAACAAAATTAAAACGTTAGAATGACACTTATTCAGAAAAAAAAAAGAATATAAGAGAAACAAATCTCATTATCTCATCTCTAACCTTAAACCATTGCAATTCGCGCTGCATCTGCAGAGCTGCACCGGGAACTAGATTGAGTCTGTCGGGAGGGGCTAGTTTTCCACATATGTGCATCAAATTGTTGCCCTGACTGTCCTCACCATCGTAAACCTGATATTGGCGGTCGCTCAAAGTATAAAGGAGGTTGAAAACATTTTCATAGCGATTCGTGGCCGCCAGGAGAAACACATCCTTGCCAGTTTCATCTTCTGAAGCAAGAGCAACCAAAGGGTACATCTCCATGATCACTACCACAATCTCACTGATCCCATTCTCCGCGGCCGTCAAAATCGAGTCCAGGAACATTGTCGAAGCTTTCTCCTCAGGCAGAGAGAGCATTTCTCGGCACAACTTGTTCACAAGTTGAACGGCTTGTTTGTGCTTTTCACTCTTCTTCCTCACCTCCTTCACTTGAGGCACTGATATTATTTATCACATTGTCTGTCAGATCACATAATCCAAATTGAAGCATTGTCCACATTTTGACATTAGATTATTCCTTAATCCTTACCTAAATGTTCAATCACTTCCCAAAGTATGCATTCCATCTTCTTGCTCACTGTACATGTGCCAAACAAATTGGAATCATAGATCACTATAATCCATTACTAAATTCTTCATAACAAATTAATAACCTGCTTCTTAGCTCTCAGTAGCAATCAAAACATTTCGATTCTGTTTTTCAGCAAATTTATATTTATATATGTTAAGAAAGAGAGTTGATAGAAAAAAAAGAAGTGAATTATCCAATGGAACAAATGTACTTTCCTCCCTTAACAATCTGAAACAAGCTGCATGAGTTGTTGCTGGCTGGAGCGTCGCAACTTCTATTTTCGATGTCACCAACAAGAGATGAATCCCGAATAGCTTTGCATTCATACTGCTTTGGGAGAATACCTTCAATGGAGTATGTGAATAGACTAATTAGTATCATACATTGAGCAAGCAAAAACATGAAGAAATCATAGAGCACTACAAAAAAATGATCTTTAAAGACAATATTATTAATTAGAGACTCCAAATGTCGTCACTTATAATAAACTTAAGTAATGACATGTCATCTCTAATAACATTTTTATGACGACATTTTATCATCAAGCAAAACGATTTCATAGAATATGAGTGGTTTGTCATATATATTTACTTACAACGGTAGATAAAGTTTTGCCACCAGCTAAAACTCTCTTCACATCGGAACACAGATCTCATGACAGCTATGGCTGAGAGTGCGCACAAACCATCATCATCTAATTGAGCCAAATGGGGATACTTATCTACCAAATCCAATGCAGCATCTGGCAAGCAACAACAATAATCTCTATAAACAGTAGTAACCAGGGACGGAACTGACGGAGCCAAGGGTGCCTTGCCCCTCCCAAGCCAAAAAAAATTAAAAAATTACATGTAAATTTTTTTAAAAATAATAAAATAAAATAAATTATATATAGAATTATTAGTGAAGAACAATTCAGCCGTCCGGTGAAAAATTTCTAGTTCCGCCCCTAGTAGTAACATTAAAATTTTCAACTGATTGAGAAACTGAGCTAGGTTTTCTTCTACTTCTCACCGAAGAATCCAGAAGTTATAACTGCAAGCAACAACTCGACACCCGATTGCCCTTCGAACGGACTGTTCTCCACACCCGGTTCGGCCACAGAGATCAAGTACTCAAGTGTCTCATTTTGGCAGTTTAGAGCAGCTCTCAAAACTGGAAGTTCACTATCTTTATTTAGAATGTATAGCAAATCTGTATTTTTGTCCACTAAAACTCTCGCCGCTTCCGTGTTTCCAACTGCGGCCGCATTGTGCAATGCAGTATCCCCATTGGAATCCTTGAGGGCAAGCGCGTGGCGCGGCATCAATTCCACCATCTTCTTCACAAAATCATTGGCTTTTCCCGATAGAACTGCCACGTGGAGCGCTGTTTCTGAGTCGCTACTGATGATGGCAGTGACGTCCTCTTTGTAGCCTTGGAACAGACCCCAGTCACCTTCCCGTGCCGCTTTGTACAACGGCAAATACATGCTGCTGAGACCTCCACCTGTGTATTAATATTAATCGGAAAATTATAATTTCAGACCTGAAGCATGAGTAATTTATTAATCAAGAATTCGAAAGATGAAAACTATTAATCCAGAACCTGAAAAATTAAAAAGTGACAATCCAATACCTCAAAATAATGTATTTTTATTTCTTTATATTAACTTTCAACAAAAATTCATGTATTGATTATCTATTAAATTTAATAACTAAGTTATTAAAAATAATAAAAAAATTTACAGAAAATCGAAATACATAATTTTTGAGGTCTTGAATCGACAATTTTCATCTTTCAGGTCCCGGATTTATAAATTACTTATTTTTCAGAACCTGAATCGATAATTATATATATTATGAGCGTAAAATAAATAAATTGATAACAATATAATATATATATTATGAGCGTAAAATAAATAAATTGATAACAATATAATTATATACATAGAATATTTTGGTAAGGATTAAATTTTAGGATAAAAATATATAAATACTTTAGACAATTATTTTTAATAGTGAAAATGAAATGAATAAATTGAAATATTTCTCAAAAAATGCTAAGAAAAAAGGATCAAACCCGTGACCTCATGGAAAAAACATAGCATTAATCTCTCCAACTGGGTGACCCTCTTGGGCCCAACGTGGGTCCGTCTCTGCATGCATCTACGCATTTCTAATTAATCAGCTGATCAAATAATTACTTACTGTTGTTCTGAATGTCGTCGTCGTCGTCCTCGTCCTCGTCCTCGTCCTCATCCTCCAGTTTCCAGTTGAAAATCTTGTGCAGCTCTAACCAGACATCCCTGGCAGTTTCCTTGTTCGAAACAGCGTCAAGGGCGTCTCTCCCGATTGATCCTAACATCCATCCTTTGACGAGCTTGTCCGTTCTTCTCCACATCTTGTGCTGGTGTTCGACGTTCTTCTTCTGGCCGGTATGATCGGCTTTCTCCGGTGGCGGGATTTCACCGTCGACGAAGCCTAACACGTCTTGGCCCTCCAACAGACAAAGCATCTGCTCTCTCCAATTACTGAAGAAATTTCTTGCTCCTTTTCCCCTCAGCCATGGCCTCACACTTACAAAGTTGGCCACATTAACAGTTGATGGCCACGGATACTTCATATCGATTACTGCTTCAAGATTTGAGGATCTCGTTGAATTTATAAAATATGAGAATAATGGCCGCTGGCATCTAATTAAAACTACTACTGCTCTTTTATTTTATTATTATTGTTATTACTATACTTTTTATTTTTATATTAATCTCTGCTTTACATGGCGAGACAATCCAGTTGCCAATTATACCTTGCTGTTTCTATAAGTTAATTTATCTTTGGATTAATTATGGAACTAATGTCCCTTTTTTACATTGTACGTACATGATTATTGTAATTTAAATGATTAATTATAGCCGAAAGGTGCGAAATCTTCATAACGTTAATTTATCCTGCACAATTAAACGGCGGTAATTGACATGAATTATTATTTTTTACATTCTTAAAACTTGTTCGTTTTTATTTTTTATAATTTCTCTTAATTATGGACCTAATTAAAACCAAACATGTCTAAAATTAATATTATTTTATAATTATTGGGTTTGTATTTTTGTTAATGAAATTTATTAAAAATCTTACATGTATGTATTCCTTTTCAAATTATAATTTTTTTATAAACATTATATTTTCTAATATATACATCTCGATCTAAGTTATTACATTTGTTAATGGAATATGTAATTAGTATTCTTTCTAAACATTTTCATTGTTTAACTTAATTAATTTTACATGTTTGGGATAAAATCCTCTAGTCCACATTTTATGTCTCATTATGAAATTTAATATTTTAAAAATATTTATTATAAAAATAAATTTTATTATAATATTACAAATCATAATCAACATTTATTGCTAAAAATTGATTTTTTTTAAAATTATATACACTACTTTTGGAATAATCAACCATATTAATCAATTATATTAACTAAAAAAAATAAGAAATAAATATTAAAAAATAAATATAAACCCTAATTGGGTGGAATGAACCCTAAATAATAATTATAAAATTAAACTAAGCCATAAGAAATTGAAATTGAAGAAAAATTTGAGGGAAATCGGACATGAGATAGAGAAAAGTGGGATAGAAAATTTCTGCAAGAACTTGGATACAATTTTAGAAAAATATTTTTAACAAATTCTGCATTGAAATGTGATTGGCACACCATAACTCTATCTAGCATAAGAAAAACAAAACTCACGTTCTTAACTACTTCATTCATAGCTAAACCTGGAATTGATCATATATCTAATTTTGAGCTAAAATCACTACCTAATTTTGTAACTGCGCTCAAATTTATTACCACACAAACACTCAAACAAAACCATTTAATTTGATAAGAAATTAAGAACTATGCCAATTAATTAGCACCTAAGATTATTCCCAGGATCAACTCGCAGTTGATTGCAGTAGTCTCTGTAGTACTGAACCCGAGCACTGACCGTGCTCGGGTTCGCTCCATCACATTCTTTGGGGCCGTTTATAGCTCGAATCGTGGCCCCAAAGCCTCGTCCAGAAGTTATAATACCATGGCATTGGTCCATCCAAAACCAGAGGGCTGTCTTGAATGAGACGACCCGGTCTCGTGCCACGATTTCCGGGTTGTTCAAGCCATCGAAGCCTATGCTCCGGCCGGCTGCACCGTAGTTATAGTTCCATGATAGCTGCAATGGACCTCTGCCGTAGTAACCCTCACCTACTTTGCATGGATATTGTGTGTTTTGCTTGTCACAATATTCTGCTGCTTTTGATGCTCCATTTATTTCTTCTATGTAGCACATATCTACAACAAAATATAATATATATCCCACTCAAAACATAGGTTACCAATTTTCGACAGTTTTATTTCACCAGTACATGTCACGTGTCCCGAGATAATATGGTCTGTAATAGAAAAATAATAAAAAAAACTTACGTCCAGTCTCATGCGTGACATGCGCAAAGAATGCTGCGATTTCCCGCTTATAAACATCAGCGGAGCCGAGGGTCCCGAAATCCGGATACGAACGGGCAGCCTCGAGAAAAGCTGCCCGGGTATAGAAACCTCTACCCGGGCAGCCTCCGCCAGCCTGATTAGCAATGCTATTGAAAAATGCAACGGTGACAGTGTCAGAAACTCTGTTTCCATTGCTACTCCGTTGTGAGGCGGCGTAGCAAGGGCCACTTCTGCAGCCGGTGCTGCAGTAGCTATCACCAGTGCCGCAGTAGCCGTACTGGCTGCAGCACTGGTTGGTTGCGCAGCCGCAGTTCTGGGCGGAAACCCGTGTTTGGAGGGCCCCGACTATGAGAAGTGCGGCTAGCAGAAATGATGATACAGTGTTGAAGATAACCATTTTCTAAGTGAATGTTGATCGAGAGTTGTGAGTTGAGTTGGTATAGGAGGAAGTGAGGATTGAGATGTATTTATAGTGAAATTTGGATAGTAAAAATACGAGTATATTTTTTTAGTACAATAATAAAAATAGGAGTTGGTGCCAAAAGAGAGAAATTAAAAAAAAAATGGTTGTGAAGTGAAGATTATATATTGTTTGACCTTGTCAACGGAGGAGAGAATAGACTTAGTCATGTCCAAAATTTGCATGCCCTACTTTTTTTTTTTTTTTTACACTCACACCCCCGACCTGTGGTATTGAGGAGATTCGAATCCGTGACCTTTGGTCTCCAAGCAATCTCACTCCATCACTAGACCATCCCCACCGGGACGCATGCCCTTCTTTTATTGCAAAGTGGTATCATATGATTTTTAAAACGTTCATATGCAATTGTGTTACACTTGTCGTTGCACTTTTAAACTATGAGGGTTTTTTTTGTATTTTTTCTTCATTTTTTTTTTGCTATTTAGGGTTCACCCCATCCAATTTGAATTTATAATTATTTTTTAGTAATTAATTTTCAATTTTCAATTAATAATTTATTATTATGGTTGATTATTTTAAAATTAAATTTTATATATAATTTTTAAATTCAAAGATAACATTTAAATTTACAAAATTCAATGGAAACATTAGCTTATCATGCATAGAGATATCTTATTAAGAGAAAATCATTTTCAAAAAAAGGAAAAAAAACAGTGATTGGAAAACGTCTATCCAGCTAAAATAAATTAAAATTCTAGATTTTGTGAGTTTATCAAATGCCGAAATTGCTCGGAAACATGCATGCAGTTCTAAGATTGCTCCAAAAAAATAGATATTATTCATTATATCGTTCTTGTCCAACTGATGTTTTAATTTATTTAAAGTTAATATATAGTAAAAAAAAAAAAACAGTGGCTGCTATTATTTAATATATATGATTCAATCTCGTGACTGTTTACAGATTATGAATAACAGTAAAAGACTTGGTCTACCATGGAATCTCTTCTGATCACCCCCTTTGAAGTTTGAATCAGATTCTTTTAATTATTTTATTTTTTTCTTACTTTAAAATTGAACTAAAAATTCGTAGTTAAGTTTTTGTCGATAATCACTTGTTCTATCCTTCCTACGATCGACCACCAACATGTAAGGACAAGAAAAGGAGACATAAATTTAAGGATGGATGTATGAAACAAATCATCCATTTATATATATATATATATATTTATATATATTGTATTTGTAGTTTTGTACCCTTTGTATTTTTTCTTTAGTTTTCCTGAGTTGTCAATTTCAAAATGCTCTTTTTTTACTCTAGATTTTACTTTTAACCATTCAGTCAAAAAATTCGGCATCAATTAAAAATTCAGATATAATTTATCGTTAATATTACACCCTTAATAAACATTAAAAATTTCGGGTATTAAATTTTTTTTATCGATCGACCGATAAAAAAATGTAAATAACAAAGTATCCTATGTATGTATTGTGATTTTCAAAATAATATTCTAATAATATTATCTATTGCATCAATTTTGGTTCCAATTACATCACATGAAATTCTCTAGCCGTTTTTATCACATCAATTTTGGTTCCAATTGTGTGTCCTGACCGTTTATCATTAAGGGCTCATTTGAAAGACAATATAGTATAATTAAATTAAAGTTGGATATCTTTTTGTCTTTTAAAGTATAAGATATCAATATTATATTGTTTTGATGTATTAATAATCTATTTTTGTGTGCACTAGATGCATATCAGACGGTTAACGCGTTGATTCGATCAATGCTTTGACTAAAATATTTGTCAAAATCAGTATTAATCGTAGCACTAAAAAGTAGTATTAATCGTAAAACTAAAAAGTATCAAGCAAAAGCCCAAAAGTATCACTTATAACATTAAAAAGTATCGGCCAGAAAAAACAATAAAGAAAAGTATCACATGTGTTGGCGATTTTTTTGGTCAACACATTGATCGGGTCAACACGTTGACCATCTGATTTACATCTTATGTAAAGGAGAATATGCGTGTATTGTTTAGTTAGATTTATTAAAATTCTCTATAAAATTTCAATTTCTAAAATATCATTTACTTAGTTATTATATATTGTGTGAATATTCTATAATAATATTTTAATTAATATATATAAGGTTATTTTAGTCTGAAATTTTTAATAATTATATATAGTATTACATATCTCACCCAGGGTGTGAATTGTAATACCATATAAATGATTAACACATGTCGGACTCTTACATAATCATGAGATTTGATTGCAATCAAACACAATATTATAGTGTCACATATATTTATCACCCTCTTATACTACCTAGCAAACAAGTCCTAAAATTATTAGTTTTTCTTTCATTTTTCTTTAATTTTAATTTCTTTTTATTTTGTTTAATTTTACAGTATTATTTAGTATTTATTCCACTTAATTAGGGTTCATAATTATTTTTTAGCACGTAATTTTCATTTTTAGTTAATATAATTGAACATTAGTGTTGATTATTCCAAAGTTATGGCATATAATTTTTAAAATTTTCAATTATTAGCAATAAATATTAATCAGGATTGTTTATAATATTGGGACACAGTTGACACATGCACTTCAACTAGAGAATCTCATCCGATCCTCGGGTTTTGAGGCAATTCTATTTCCGGTACTAGCTTGGTCTTTTCAGCAAGAAGAGTAATCGTATTCTCTACTAATCAATCTTTCACACGCAAAATTACACTTCAATAGTAGAATCCATGTACAATCCTACGTGTGCATAAAGTATCACAATAGATCCAAAAAGTGTCACATTTGATTTAGGAAGTGTCACAATAGATATACGATGCATTGCAGGGGATCTAGCATGGACGCCCACTTCAGCTGTGTTGAAGTTGTCAACTGTCTAGAGTGGTTGTTATTATTAGAGACTTGGTTTTTATTTTGTTATTTACCATTTGAATAATCCCTTGTCCCTAGGAATAACTAGTTCGTTTGTTTGCTAATTATATGTCATATTTTACTGTACGGACGGAATAAAATTCATCATTACACTTTTTTCAAATAATTAGAAAAAATTAAAGACAAAAAAATCCATTGTCAATTTATTTTCACTACCATGGGCAAGTTGCGTGTTCCATTAAATCAAGAAATTAAACACCTCAGATTCCTTGTGACATTATCCGTCATGTTTCCTGTGTCAAACTCTTTATTTATTTATTTTTCAATTATTATGATTTAATTTAATTATTTTATTTAGAGTTCATCATTTCCTAATTAGAAATATTAAAAAAATAATAATTATTATGACACATGAGAGATGTAATATATATGGTGGGGGGATCTGTGGTCTGGAAATTAACTTTCATGCCCCTTTTAGTATCTAATGGTATGTTAGTACATATATATGACTTGTTTGCTAGGTAGTATAACTTAAAGCTCATGATTATGTAAGAGTTTGTCATGTGTTAATCATTTATATGATATAACGTATCACACCCTGCAAGTGGAATATATAATAATATACATAATTATTAAAAATTGCATACTAAAATAACATTGCATATATTAATTAAAAATCTAATTATAGAATATTTATCCAACATATGGTAACTAATTAGTTACTATGCATTGTGTGAATATTCTATAATAAGATTTTTAATCAATATATGTAATGTTATTTTAGTCTGTAATTTTTAATAATTATGTATGGTAATATATCCCACTTGCAGAGTGTGATACGTTATACCATATAAATAGTTAACACGTGTCGGACTCTTGCATGATCATGTGCTTTATTATTGCTAACAAATATAATATTAGAGTGTCATAGGTATCTATCACACTCTTGTACTACCTAGCAAATAAGTTCTAATTGTTACGTGCACACTAGCAGGGGTTGCAAGTTGTCTTTATCATAAAAAAAAAATAAAAAAAATTCATGTTCTATTCATAAGCCCAAGAAGACGATCAAGATTAATGAGCTCAGCCCATTATTATAATTTAAAGCCCACTAAGACTAAAATGAAGAGCCTGATATAGATACTCTTTTTTTAGAAGAAAACTAATATAGATACTCAAATCACAATGTGGCGAAAAATCGTAGGAGGCTCCTATGAATAATTAATCTTTTTTCTTGAATAATGAATATTCTCCCCCAATTTGTGCAACAGTGTAAATTTATAATATTGTATGAATACGCTCAATCATACATCTTCACTCATGTAACAATGTTATTTGTACAGCTACATGGTTGCATCTTATTCATGCACCCAAATAATATTTTCCTATACTACCACTTTATAAAATGTGAGAAAATATGAAGAGTCACATCTATGAAATCACGCATTGAAATCTCAATTTAATTAATTAAGACTAGCTTGTATTTAAGTGTTTTTAATCACTTAAGCGAAAAATCTCATATGCATAGGTATGTGAGATTCGAGCCCACACGTGTGCGCCTATCCAAGCCATGCATACATAGTCAAGTGACCGTGTTGTCAAGACATGCAAAATTAAAGTGCATCGGCTCTTTTCTACTAACCAGTAGTAACAGCGAGTAAGTGTCGATCCCACATGGAGTATATAAGTTTTAAGTGCTTTTAGAACTAAAATAAAATACAAGTAACATAGGGAGGTTTGGTTTGACCGAACTAAAAACAAAATATTCTTATAACGAGAATAAAGTGCAAAAAATAAACATACAAATGATGTTTTCTAATAAAGATAAACTCTAGTTCTAAGTTCACTTATCACTCTTTCCCAATTTTTTCGAAATCAACGCAACACTTTTTTTATTTTTATTTAGCCTTAGAATTTCTATCCATCAGTAAACAACAAACTATGTTAATCGAATTGTCTCATAAGATTGGTTAATTAAACACAAGCTCTTTGATTATCCATATTCAATTAGATAATCTAGAACAAAGCTCGATCTCTAGATTTAGTCTATTGAATGCAATAACAAATCAAGAAAATAAACAAATAAGAAATCGCATGCACAAACTTGATTCGATTATTTTGGATTTGTGTCATCATAAGTTGCTACTTGTGGATATAAATTCACAACAATTACAAATTATGAACCAAATCCTAGTAATAAACGCATAATTAAATACTCAATTTAGGTGATCAATCTAAATCAAACATTTAAACAACATAAACAAAGTAAAATAGATAACACAAATAATTCAAGAACTAAAATTAAGAACCCATTTTTATATTAATCTTAAAATGATCAAGGTTTGAGATCAAACGTCCCTTTGAATTAGATACACAAACTTTAACCACACATCATTGTATCAAAATCTACGCAAGAAACTACAAAGTAAATATATACAACTATTTATACAATAAATGCAAAGCAATAAAATAATTAAAGTCTACTTCAATCGAGAGCTTTTCTTCTCCAAAATGTCGGTCACTGTTGTTTCGTTGATGTTCTCTGTCGAGAGTGAAGAAAAGCTACACTTTGCAATTTATATTTATATCATTTCAAATTAGAGGAGATCAAAATGTTTATCTCATTTGCATCTCTCGTGGCCTAACATTAGCCACACTTTGCAATTTATATTTATATCATTTCAAATTAGTTGTTGGGTTTAAACAATTTAGAGGCCCAATTTTACTTAATAACATGATCCAAAATCATGTTATTATAATCTCAAAATATTTTCAGATCTTTGAAATAAACAATAAAAATATAATCGGATGATTATCAAACTCAAGATCAAATAAGTAGAAAAATAAAAATTGCTCATGAATAGAATGTATTAAAAATACATTTGATAACAATTTAATTTAAACAAATTTATATACCTATCATCAAGTCTCTAGCTCCCCAGCTCTTGCATTTTTTAGTTCGTCGGAACCTTACTAGAATTATGGTGCTATACATACACAGTCAGGTCTCTAGCTTCCTGTAGTTCTCGCATTGTCATAATCCTTCCAAGATTGAACACATTTTTCTTTATTTCTTGTGTTTTATTTCACTTCGCTTTAATTTAATCTTACATTCATAATCCGTCCAAGATCGAACACAATTTGCTTTATTTCTTGTATTTCATTTCCATTTGCTTTAATCTTGTAATCTGCTATTTTCCATATTTCTTATACTGAATTCGATCGTTTTTCAAAATCCGAAGCAATTGTAATACAGTGTTACAAAGTTTTTTGTCGACTCTTTTTTTATCGAAGAACCAACCCTTTGGTTTCTTTTAGTACAAAGATTAAATGGAGTGTCACAACTTTTTTTTTTACTCACACACCCGACATGTGATATTGAGGAGATTCGAACTCGTGATATTTGGTCTCCAAGCAATCTCACTCAACTACTAAGCCATCCCCATATGGACTGGAGCATCACAACTTCAAACCTTGAAAAGAAATTAATGAAAATAGTAAAGTATTTTACTCAATATTCCATGCTTGGTGAGCTGCAAAAGACCAGCCAAAATCCTCTATTCCAACTCGGTGTTTCATCTTATACATATGGCATGAATCAAATGATTAAGAATACAGAATGAAACACGAAGTTGAAATAGAGAATCTTATCCGGCACACAACTATATTCTCGATTAAAAAGAAACACACAATCACAGGGCATAGACCGTTCCACATATATAATTCCAAAAACAATTCCAAAATCAAAGAATATAGGCATGGGAAAGACAATGACGCAACATCTAATAAATTTGAAGAGGGGGCCTAAAAATTCAAAGATATATATTGGTGAGAATATAAGGTCCCATGTGGGGGGGCTGTCTTCCAAGAAACCTTTTACAGACAAACATGCTCAATACTAACAATTAATTAACAAACAACTACTATTATCTTGTTCGTTACATTAAAATATAATTAAAATTTAAATAGTTGCAATAAACAACAAAATGCATCAAATCTTTCACTTCATCGGCAATAATATTTCCCTTGATTTAATAATCCGTGGTTACAGGTAATCCCACATGGTTTGCTTCTCCTAATCCCATTTCCATTTACTTAAATTCTAATCGAACATAATTCATTACTATGGTCCACACTCCACACAATAATTCCTCAAGTTCATGCACACACACATATATATACTCCCTCCATTACGTTTTGATTGTTATGTTAGTTTTTTTTTTTTTTATCTAGAATTAACAATTAATTTTATGTACTAATTATATACTCATCCCTTATATATTACATAAAATCTTATTCACTTATATTTTTCTAAAAATAAGACAACATTTTCTCTCTCCATATATTTTTAGAATTTAGGATATGGTTAAAATTGGAGGAGAGAGTATGAAAATATATAAAATGGGTACTAATATTTTGTGTGAGGACTAGGAACTGTGCTTATTTAATACGATTTTATAACTTACTTTATTGTATTTTAGTGCTAGTGTTAATTAAAAGCACTAAAATACAATAAGATAAGCTATAAAATCATATTAAATAACATTGATCCTAGTTCTCACACAAAGCACTAGTACACATTATAACCGATCCCTATATACATACATACATACATACATACATACATACATATATATATATATATATCAATGCATGTTTCCCTCAAATATATACCCAATATTCATTTCATTCTAGTGCTAGCTCAACTAGAGCATCATCATCATCATCAATGGCGAGTGATCATAGGCAAAAGAGAGAGGGCATCTACGTGTACAACATGGTGGCGGAAGTGCCACGACCACCGGCGAAAAGCGCGATCTCGAAGGGATGGGGATCGTTCGTGAGGTCGAAAACTTATAGAGAGAGGAGCGAGAGAGAGAAAGTTGCGGTGGATGGGAGCGGAGGAGAGGTGGCGGAGCAGCCGAGAAGATCGGAGAGAAGATCGGTGACGGGGGCGGAGGAAAATGTGGGATCGGTGGCGGCGCTGCTTCAAGTGAAGGTGTTGGTGAGTGACATGCCGGTGTTCATGCAGCTCCATGCCTTCCGATGTGCTAGAACTACTCATGATGCCTTAGATAAGTTTAGCTCCAAATACATGGCATATAACATCAAAAAGGTAATTTTTTTTTTTTTACTTCATTGATGTAATGATATTGCATTTGTTCGTTTTACCGGTAAAAATTTCATGCTACGTACTCTGTGTTTCACTGTCAAATTTATAATTTTAATAATATTTATTATAAAATAAATAATCATAATTAACATTTATCAACATAAAATTAAATTATAAAATTTAATTTTGATATAATCACCCATAATAATGAATTATTAATTGAAAATTGAAAAGTAAATACTAAAAAGTAATTATAAGCCCTGGGTGGGCAAACCCTAATAAATAATAATTAAATTAAATTAAATTATAAAAAAAATTAAAGAAAAAATACAAAAAAAAATATAATTTAAAAATGTAACATGGAATATAACACAAAATGTGTGCAGCAGAGAATCTCATGTGATATTTTACACCATTATATTGGTATTTTAATTTCATTATATAATTGGCAACTTAAACACTCAAATAATTTCTCATGATTTTTTAGTTAACCCTATATCAAGAAGTTTTAGTTAGTGCGATTTTTATTGATATAGGGTCAACTAAAAAATCATATATACCGACTAAAACGTTTTGATATAGGCCAGGTCAACTAATTTTTTTTGCTAAAAATATGACATTTAAGTTTTTTTTTAGGAATATAATCATGATAAGTTGCTTATGACTAAAACTAGAAAAGGGGAGTGTTTTTGTAATTTTTTTAATGCCTACTATGTCAAAAGTTGGATTTCAAACTTTATTTAAATTTGAATATTATCATAAGATAAGTAGGAAAGGCAAGAATATATTAAACCTCTGCCTAGCTTGTTGAGGTAAAGTTTCAATTCTGATATTACTAGTAATTAGCAGTTATATTACAATATATAATATTTTGTACAGAGGACATTATGTATATATTAATAATTTTATGAACATACACAATAATTAATTATATTTAGGAAATATTTGTTGTCTTCAATTGATGATATAAATTGCATATCCACAATGCCTATTAGAAATTATAGAAATTAGGGTCCTAAACAAATTATTATTTGAGTATAATATATATATATATATATAATATTAATTAATTACAAGTTCATGCATATATAATATATTGATAATAGCACATGCATACTAACGAATTGGATGTACAAAAACCGACAAGACGATGTTTATGTTGCACTCATTAGCAATATATTTTTATTTTATTTTTATTTAGGGTAAGCAAACACTTCAATTCAATAGTCAATAGACAATACATGGTTTGTCCAGCTCTCATTTCCTTAGAGACCAAATTATAAAGAAATTATATATGTGATCAATATTAGTCTATTAGTCAAACATTCTTCCACAATCATGTTGATGGCCCATCTCCCTTCATAAAAAATAATTAAGGGTTAATATTAGTTTTCAGTCCTTTTAAATTAAATTATAAATTAAAATGTCATAAATAATAATTTGATATGTGATCTTTCAAAATTATCATAAATCTAGCTAGTCAAAATTCAATTTTTAGAGTTTGAATTGTTGGCGTGAATTTTTTTTTTAATCTTATTGTCAAAATGATGTCATCCAGATCGATATGATGTGGCATGAGTGATTTTTCATGTCATTTAAATCTTCAGACCAAAATATACATGCATGTTAGCTATTTAAAGTTCGAAAATTGATCTCAGATTAGATCTGTGATAAATTCAAAAGGTGAAATATTAGATTGTTATATATGAAAGACATGATATTTCAACTTGTTAATCAACAAGTGAGAGGTGATGGTAAAAATTCATATTTTTTTTTTTTACTCACACACCCGACCTGTGGTATTGAGGAGGTTCGAACCCGTGACCTTTGGCCTCCGAGCAACCTCACTCCACCACTAGGCCATCCCCACTGGGACATGATAAAAACCGATATTAACCCTATATTTTAATTATGAATAGTGATCATTTACAAATTAAATAATATGATAATATATATATATATATATAATATTGTTATTATTATTATTACACCCAAGCCATATAATCTTCCCTTCATAATGAGTGGGGTATAAGGAGTAATTAAGCTACCCTATCTAGTTTTATTTTATTTTAAATATAAATTAAAAAAGGATATTTGTTTTGTTTCTACTTGTAACTTGTGTTGCTGATCACATATATAAATATAATATCAATATTTTGATTTATCTTTTCCAAGAAAAATGCCCCCAAACCTGTACAAGATCCTAAAATTTAGGTAATTGAATTGGTGGGCATACCAAGAGAGAGCAATACGCACAATTGTCTGGCCAAGAAAATGACTTATTCCCCAATAATGTATTGTATTATGTATACAACAACATTGCAAAATTATTTGGAATAAAATCATTTAATTATTGATTGATTTCATTTATAAATGTGTGACAGGAATTTGATAAGGTGTATGGACCTGCGTGGCATTGCATAGTTGGATCAAGTTTTGGGTCCTTTGTGACGCATTCCACCGGATGCTTTCTCTATTTCTCAATGGAGAAGCTTTACATTTTGGTATTCAAGACCAAAGTTCAAAGAGCATTACTTGATGATCAACTTTGAAATAAATCATGTATATATTAAACTTTATTTAATTTTTGTTAATCCTTTCACTTTTCTAGCCTCGGGGCATGTCAAAATCGTCTATTGCACTTTTTATATTACATTCCCTGTTGCACACTAGATATTTTTTATTTTTAATTATTGATTGGTTGTCTGAAAATTTAAATACTAAAGAATTGTAATAAACCCTGAATAACTAGTGTAAAATTAAACTAGAGCACAATAAATTGAAATTGAAGAAAAAAATGAAAAAACACTGAAAATCGAGTGTGCAATAAGGAATGCAACACAAAAAATGTGATAGAGGATTTCATCCCTATCTTTTGCCTTATGTTTTTGTTCTTGATTTGTATGTTCCAAGAAAATATATTAAAACTATAAACCTCGTCACTTTGACACAATCATTAAAATGAAATCAACGCGCTAAACACGTGTACGTACGAATACAATAGAGCATCTTTAAATTAATACTCAATAAATTGATAATCTCTGTAAGACTGCTACGATAATATTTTTTTCTCTAGTTCCTATTTGGCTCAGTTGAAAAAATCATCGTCGATAAGATACACAAGTTAATATTTTTTGGAAGATCCATATGGAAATCTTTGATCCATTTAATATATATATATATATATATATATATATTAAGGAAGAATCATGTAATAGACAACATTTTTGGTATAAATTTTTGTCTATCACACGATTTAATAATTATACTGTAGACAACAGTTTTTGTATTGTATTTTAATAATTTTTGCAATCTTATTTACTATTTTTCTCTTCAAAAATTGAGATTTGTAACATTTTTTATTTTATTTTTTATGCCTAAGTAGAGGATTTGTAATACTCTACATTTGTGTTGTAGTATAATAATAACAACAACAATAACAACAACAACATACCAGTATAACATAATTTGTAATAATTTATTATTTTTCTATTTCAAATTCACCATTTAAAATAATTAAATAATTATATATTTTTTATACCTGTCATATATTTAAATAAATCAAATGTTCTTTACTAATAGACGATTATACATCGCTCTTATCGTTTGAAATATTCCAATTCAATATTTATAACATTGATTTTCAGTTAGTTTCTAAAATTTAGTTTTCATTTTGTTTGTCATAACTACACAAAATTAATCGTCTTAACTAATTAATTAATGTACATGCATATCATTTTATTAACTTTTAAAAATTGAACACAACATGTATAATTCAAAAATATTCATAATATCACAGATCTAAAAAAAAATTATTTATGCATTGCACAGGAGAAATACTAGTTAATAATAAAACTACAAGCATGATTCAGACACGTTTAGTGAAATATGATTAATTCCAATGTTGTTTGTTTGTTTGTTTTTTTTCTTAAAACTAAATCTAGCTAGCCGGGGCTCATCCCTAACTTCTCTTACTGTATTAAAAAATACAATGAATAATATTGGATTATTATAAAATAATGAACATTACTTATTAATTTTCAGTAATATTATGTGAAATATGAATTTATTTTTACATCAATTGAATGAATATAGTACATAAATTCACAAGATACAATGACTTTTATTGTAATAAAAAATTCAATTTCATTGAATCACAAAAAACACTCTTTAAATTAATAATCCCTCTGTTTCGTTTTGTTTGTTGTTTTAGATTTTTTCTTTTGTGTTAAAATGTTCGTTGTTTTATATATTTTGACACCCCTCTCTCTCAAATTTAACCTTACAAATATATAGAGAGAGAAATTTTTTTCAATTTTTTAGGAAAATATTAGTGAATAGGATTTTATGTAATATAAAAAGGAAGGATATATTAGTCCAAAAAATTAATTATTAATTCTAGATTAAAATTTGAAAACAATAAATAAAACGAAACGGATGGAGTAAATATTAATATTTATAATAATATAGGGCCGTCTTCTCTTAACATAGCGTCGCAAGGCCTTGTGCAAAAATATATTTTTATAGCTGAAGCCCGTAACTTTAGTTTGGGCCGTAATTAAAATTCGATATTCGTGTTTTTTTTTATTTAGTGAATAGCATCCATTTTGATACGCTTCTAGTACTTTTGGCTAGTAAAAATAATAGATGAATTATAATTATTTTCATAGTGCGAATGAAAATATGCAAAAATATAATAATTATATTAATATTAAAAGAAATTTCTTAAATGAGTGTAACTTATATCCATATATGAATAGAGAAATATGTTTGTTAACACAGTTACAAAATTCATCTTCTCATCTCATGCATTAAATTATTTTCCATCTAGACCCCATTAATAAAATACCAAGTGTACCAAGACTATTATACATAACTAAAAAAAAAGAGATATATATATCCCTTACCCTTCTAATACTCAACTTAATAACTTAAATAAGCCTATCCCTTACCTTAATTTCTGAAAAAAAAGTGAATTGTCGATTCAGAACCCAAAACATGAAAATTATCAATCTAGAACCTTAAAAATCATGAATTTTAATTTATTTAAAAAAATATTTTATATTAATTTTCAATGAAAATTATTTTATTAATTATTTATTATATCTAATACAGAAATTGTTTAAAATAATTAAAAAAAAATAAAAAAAAAATTCATGATTTTTAAGAATCTAAATTGACAATTTTCATATTTTGGATCCTGAATTGATAGTTTTCATATTTCGGATTCTGAATTAATAATTTTCCATAAAAAAAATAGATAATAATAAAATGAAACCCTAGAGAGGGGCAAAAATGGGAAACCACCTAAAGTTCCGCAGCACAGCAACGACCGCAGCCTTCTCTCCGCCTCTCTCTTACGCAGGAAAAAAAAATAAAAAAATAAAAAGCTTATCCCCATTTTTACTCCCAGCGCTCTTTTTCTGTATTTATATTCAATCAAATTCCACATTTATACTTTCGATTCTTCCCTTCTCAATCAAAATTTCGATTTCTCTATAATTTTTGTTGCAAATCGCTAAAATCAAATCAATCGCTCGTTAATTTTTTTTTTTTAAGAAAATTATTCGGTGGTAAAAGATGGAAGAAATTACAGAGGGAGTGAACAACATTGCCATCGCCGGAGATGCTCAGAAGAAGAATCGAATCCAGGTCTCCAACACCAAAAAGCCGCTCTTCTTCTACGTCAATCTCGCTAAGGTACCTCATTTCTTTTCTCACGGATTTTTTTGGATTTATTTTCTGTGTTTCAACGAATTATTATTGATTTGTTTGTATGTTTTGCGACTGCAATAACGAATCTAATTTTGATTTATTTTTTTTTGGATCTGAAATTGGGGATTTGAATTGCGTGCAGAGGTACATGCAGCAGCACAATGAAGTGGAGCTTTCTGCTCTCGGAATGGGTATTTTTCGCCTCATTTTTTTTTTTGTATACGTTACGTCTATTTTGTTTCTGCATCGTGTTTGTTGAGCTAAAATTCGAGCGTTCTTATCCATGTTGGGAGTTGATTAGAGAGATGATGTTGGAGTCACTACGATATTGTCAATGATATTAAGTTAGATTTGGTTTGGTTATTATTGATGTGAATTTCTACTCTCTGCTATTTGGGAAATGCTCTTTTGCATTCTAGGGCGTAATGCATAACTCCGTTTGTGATTCATATTCGGTGCTTCTATTTATTAACATTTAACCTTAGCTTCATTTCAAGCTATTATTGAATGATAGCTGTTTGTTGCTTGATTTAAAACAACCATCAACTCTAGAGAAGGGTATAACGAAATTATTTTCTGGTCTGCCCCTGTTCGTTCTCTTTCATTTCATTCCATTAGTTGCCAAGGCATGTTTAAATGTTTTTAAATTTTTTAGTCTGTAGTATCACTATCACAATATTGAGCTTGAGGTTCAATATCCTATTTAGTAATTTCCTGTTGTAAATGTCATGAAAGTGGAATGATCATACAAGGATACAAGCCAGCTTTTATGGTTTCAGATTTGATTGAAGTGATAAGAAAATGTGGTTTGGTCTGCATGGTCTAGTCTTTACTTTTTATGTTGTCTATGTGCTAGTATATAATTTGGCAGTTCCATTCTACCTGAAGGTGGATCTGGGTTCTCATTTCCTGGACTCATGATTAGATTATCCCTCTATCTCAGAACAAGGGAAATTTTATATCCACTGTTTATTCTTCTTCTTAGTGTTGGACCATGTACTGCGACTCACTCATTTTGTATCATGCTACTGATAGTGAATTCTTAGAGTATTTGAAGTTTGCTCAGCATTCATTATCATTTTTAGTCGCATATTTTACACTCTTGTATTGCCGTAGTAGAAATAACTTCGTTTATTACTATTGGTAATCTCTCCTTTCCATGCATTTGCACTTTGCAGCTATTTCAACAGTTGTCAGTGTTGCTGAAATCCTGAAGAATAATGGATTTGCAGTTGAGAAGAGTAAGACTCTCAGTGTTAACTCGTTGTTTCTATCTTTTGGTGGTCTATTCTTAGATTTTTTAAGATCGTATACTAAGCGTTGACAAAATTAATTTTGACACACTGCAGAGATTATGACTTCTACTGTTGAAATCAGAGATGAGTCTAGAGGGCGGCCTATCTCGAAAGCCAAAGTAAGTTTGTAATCTATGTAGTTCATAGGTCTATGATTTATGCAAGTTTCACCTAAATGCAATATTTTTTTAAATAAAGAGGTCATTCTTTTAGGAAATAAATCTTCTTATGAAGAGATAGCTGGTCTCACCGTAGTTAATGATCTGTTCCGTCTCATTCCCATAAGAAAAATGGTTCGCAATGTCTTCTGTTCCATTTATACCAAAATTTTGGCTGCTTCTACCTGAAATAGTTTGTTTCAACCAATAAAGGTCACCTTTGGAAAAATAATAATTCATTTTTCTAATCTTCGGCCATACCTAATCCTAGTCTAGATTCCACTCATTCTCAAATATCAAGTGTCTTTAATGTTCATTCTTGTGTTTTTGTCTTAAAACTTACTTTATTATAAATATGCTACTATTTAACCCTTTGACTTTGTGTAGCACTTTTGATGATTGGAATTTAATTTCATAATCTGAGGGAAGTCTTTAAATTTGGACAAATGATGATTTATCTTAAAAAATTTATTTTAGAATAATTTTAAGTTTTGGATGACTCACAAAAATATAGTGAAGGCATTTTTTTAATAATACATATATAACATGTTAAAGATTCAAAACAGAATGCTGAAATACTTCATCCCAGTGATAGATCCGCAATGGTAGCCGAGATGGATAACTTTGTATCTTACCCCTCCAACTTACTATTTGATTTTGCTGACATTTTAATATGCGATGCACATTTTTTCAGCAACTCCTGTAATTTTTCACTTTTGGGGCTGTGATGGATGATTGTATAACTTGTATGCCAAAGTTTCATAACGTTGCTTTAATATTTCATATACTTTTTGTTGATTATATTCTTCGTGATCATTAGATTGAGATAGTGCTGGGAAAGACAGAGAAATTTGATGAATTGATGGCAGCTGCTGCAGAGGAGAGAGCAGCTGGAAACAGTGAGGAGCAAAGTTAAAAAAAAAAATGTGTGTTTTGTTTATCCATTTGTTTTGTTATATTAGGACCTTAAATTTGAGCTGATATTTGAATTGCATTTTTAAGGTAGAACTCCTAGTTGTAGTCAATCTAGGATTTTGGGTGCTCTGTGAAGATTCTCTGTTAGCAACGCTTCAATTCAAAAATTAAGTTTTGTCACAATCTTCTAATGTGTTGTTTGATAATTGCTTTGAAAATATGTACTAATTGCAGGTCAAGAATGTGTCTTGGTGATGTCTATCATGTCATCTATATGCAAACGAATACACACATTTACATCAGTACATTGGAAAATAAGTCCATGTGTTTATCATATATTCTAATTTTTAAATTGTCAACAAAACATATTTGGGTCCATGTATTGTAAAGATTTTTTTTTTTAAAATTGAGTTCTTGTACTTTAGTTGAGTAAAATTAAGTTATTAAGATTTTTTTAACGGGTTAATTATGATTAAATACCTAAATTTTGACACCTTAGATATGAATTTTGAAATATTGCAATTAAAACATAAACTTGTATTTTTTGTTTTTTTTTTTTGCAAAATAGAAATAATATGAAATCAATCAATGTATTTCATGTCTGTTTTTATTGTATTAATCGAATTTAAATTATGATTATACTATATAATTATATAATTTTGCAATATTTCATGTTATACATCCGTTTTTCGTTCGTTGGAAAATTTGGGGGTGTATATTTTGCAAAAAATTGCAAGATTGTGTTTTAATTGTAACGTTTTAAAGTTCGTGTCTAAATTACAAATCATGTCAAAGTTTATATATTTTATCGTAGTTAACCCTTTTTTTATTGAGTTCTCATATTGTAGTTGGGTAAAATTAAGTTTCCGTGCTTACATTTTTATTAAAATAAGATCTCTACACCATTGAATTTCATTGTTAAATTGTTAATTACTAAAGAGAAATATATATTACTAGATGATATTTGGTATTTATAATTATAAAATGTGATATTTATAGGACCCTTATATTAAAGTACAAGGACTTGATTTTAACCAATAAAAATACAAGGACCCAATTAAAAAAATATTAATATTACATGGATCTAACTATGTTTTTTGGCCTTCTAAATAATGCATCTTCAAATATTCTACCATAAAATCTAGCGGCAGTGAAATATTTGTGTCTCATCACGCTCCTCCTTTTTCGACGTTTACTTTAATGAATTTACGGTGAGTTTTTATCTAAAGGTGAAAATATTCATTTTTAACGTTCGCTCAGTAAAAGAAAATACATATATTCGAGAACCCCGTGCAATAGGTCCTCTTCCACGTCTTTTTTTTTTTTTTTTTTTTTTCTTTTTTTGAAAAATTATATTTTAATTCCTACAAAGACCCTTTTTCAAAAATAGTTGATTTTTTCAAAATTAATAAAATTGTACCCATTTTTTTTTCAAAAAAATTACAAATCTAACAGTTTATTAATTTTACTGTCCAAAATTTATATGTAATTGATTACATTTAAAGATTTTTTTTATTGGCGGATTATGTTTTTACGCGGTTGAGAAATTAGAAATATCAAAATATAATCAATTAGTAGGATTTTTAGGCTGTAAAAGTGATCAATGTTTGATTTGTAACTTTTTTAAAAAAGTGGTACTGTTTTATTAATTTTTAAAAAATGAACTCTTTTTTTTTAAAGAGCCCAAAATATGGATATTTAAGCATGAGCATATTAATGGCATTACGACTTTAGGCCAATGTTTTATGTAAAAAATTTACTTCCATGAATTTTTCGAAAGTAAAAAAAAAATTCATATTTCTGTATTTCTAGTTATCGAATTTTGAATAAAAAATGATTTTTTGTCGTGTGGTACGGAAAATAAGAACTTTTTTTTGTCTTGTATCAAGTTTTTGGACAAAGCAGATCAACTCTTATATTCCCTGTGCCAAACCTTTATATATTTTTTTAAAAATATATTTTTTAATTTTTAATTTATTATAATTTTATTTTATTTTTTTATTTAAGGTTCACCATTCCCCAATTATGATATATATAAAAAAATAAAAAAAATATTAAAGAAAATTAGTTATGGCACACAAAATGGAATAGAAATGAGCACATGGGATATGATCTGGTCTTTGGACGGAGTTTCTTTAATATTTTTTGACAAAAAAACTCTGAGACTTGAGAGGTTGATAATCAATATATTTGAGATTGATTTTGATCTGACTCGCTCCTTCAAAATATTTGGGGAAGCTGAAAGATGATCAAATTTCATCTAGATCGAAGATATTTTGAGAGGGAAAACTTTTATTTCATTTCACCAAAAATCAGTTATGGAAAAGAAACACAAAGTATTTATACGATAGTAGCTTTTACATATGTGAAATCTACGGCTACAACTAATAGTTCTAATCTACTATCGACGGCAGCTGTGGTTGATCCGAGTAGAAGGAATCCATGCTTGCAATCATCGACACGTCAGCTGGTCCCAAGTATTGAGTGAAGATCACGTGTGCAATATCACACCGTAGCCTGCATGGAATGCATGGGAAGTAAAGTAGCGAAATGAATAAAAACTTCATATTTCATCACCCCCCGCAAGCTGCACTTGGTGAAGATCACCAAGCTGCAGCTTGGAGAGAAGGTCACGAAAGCGAGGACCAGGAAGAGCCTTCGTGAATAAATCCGCAAGTTGAGTCATAGTAGGTACAAAACGGGGAACAATGAACCCACGACGATAATGAAGACGAGAGAAATGGCAATCGAG
Source organism: Perilla frutescens (assembly GCA_026008535.1). NCBI lineage: Eukaryota > Viridiplantae > Streptophyta > Magnoliopsida > Lamiales > Lamiaceae > Perilla > Perilla frutescens. The sequence continues at coordinate 52,278,320 of BRKX01000015.1, forward strand.
GTCTAAGTGTTTAGTCCGCTCATGATAAACCTGGTGTTTGGTGATCTGGATTGCAGCTTGATTGTCGCAATAAACAGGAATAGGAGTGGGATATAGAACAGAGAAGACATCAAGCATGTATGAGATCCATAGGAGTTCTCTAACAACGTAACTCAAGCTGCGGTACTTAGCTTCCGCAGTCGAGAGGGAGACCGTAGTTTGCTTTTTGCATTTCCATGAAATTAAACAAGTACCCAGAAGAACACAATACCCAGATAAGGAGCGTCGAGTATCCAAACACGCACCCCAATCGGCATCACAATAAGCCTGGAGATAAAGAGTAGGAAATGCAGAATAGAATAAACCAAGGGATGGGCAACCTTTGAGGTAGCGAACCACATGAAGAGCAGCATGCCAATGAATCTGAGAAGGGTTATTGATGAATTGACTTAGTTGTTGGATAGCATAGGAAAGATCAGGACGGGTTAAGTTGAGGTAAAGAAGTTTTCCAATCAATCGTCGATAAGAAGCTGCTTGTGGGAAGGGAGTAGAGTTGTGAGTAAGTGAAACCCTAGATGGAAGAGGAGTTGCGGCTGGCTTGCATCCAAGCAAACCAACAGAATCAATGAGTTCTAAAATATACTTACGCTGACATAGGAAAGTACCAGACTCTGATTTGGCAATCTCCATGCCAAGGAAAAATTTGGCTTCGCCAAGATCTTTGATGGTAAATGCCTCATGTAGAGCATCCTTAACAAGTTGGATTTGACTAGATGATGGACTAAGAAGTAAAATGTCATCAACATACACCAAAATAGCAATGAATGTATCCCCATGACCCTTAGTAAATAAGCAGGTGTCAGATTCACTTTGTATGAAATGAAGCCTGAACAAACACTTACAAAACTCAGCATTCCACTCCCTAGAAGCCTGTTTGAGGCCATACAGACTCTTGGTGAGCTTGCAAACATCTCCGGGCTTGCCTTTTGTATAACCCTGAGGAAGGGTCATATAAATTTCATCCGTAAGAAAGCCATGCAAGAAAGCATTATTAACATCAATTTGATGTAAGAACCAAGAAAACTGTGTAGCCAAGGCTATGAATAATCTGACAGAAACAAGTTTTGCTACAGGAGCAAACACTTCATTATAATTGATCCCAAATTCTTGATTGTATCCTTTGGCAACCAACCGTGCCTTATAGCGCTCAATACTTCCATCTGAATTGAGCTTGACTTTATATACCCACTTACAACCTATCACTTGTTTTCCAGTAGGAAGAGGCATCACCTCCCAAGTATTGTTATTCTCCAATGCTTGTAATTCCTTGTTCATTGCCTCAAGCCACTCCTTATGTTGACAAGCAACCTTGTAAGAAGGAGGCTCAGTCACAGATTGGATGTTGAACAGATAGGAAGTGTAGGAAGGAGTAAGACAGTTGGAAATGATAAAGGGAAAAGTAGGAGGATTTTGTGAAGGAACTGAAGAGCTGAGTACAGGAGGAATAACAAAATTACAGACATAATCCTTTAGATATGCAGGTGGCTTAGGAACTCTCTAACTACAACGTGTGGGAACAATAGGTGCAGTAGGAAATTTTAAAATAGAAGATGAGGGAGGAGAAGAATTCTCTGGGGATGGAACAATATCCTGAGAAGGCAAGCTGGATGAAAGATCTGTAGAAGGAGAAGTACAGGATTGTGACTGATCTGGAAGAGAAGAAGGGATATGAATAGATGGAGAAAAATCATCTGAGAAGGAAATGAAAGGGAGATGAGGAATAGGTGCACAGGCTTGAAGTGGAAATTCAGAAGGACAAAAATCCACATCTCTGGCTATACTGATTTTGTGAGAATCTAAATCATAGAGAATAACTCATTTATTGTGAGGAGCAGGACCAAGGTATATACATTTGATGCTTCTGGTGTAAAATTTTGTTTTAGAAGGCAACAAATTTACCTTGTAAACTAAGCACCCAAAGGGCTTGATATCTGAGAAATCAATTGGCTTGTTGAACATGATAGTAAATGGAGCTTCCCACTTCAAAACAACTGAAGGTAATCTGTTAATAAGATAAGTGGCAAAGAGTATAGAATAAGGCCAGAAGCTTGTAGGCAACTTACTCTGGAACATCAAGGATCTTGCAACTTGGAGAAGATGTCTGTGTTTCCTCTCAACAATACCATTTTGTTGAGGGGAATAGACACAAGACTTCTGGTGGAGTATCCCATGAGTTCCAAGCAAATCTTGCATTCTCTGATTTATAAATTCAGAACCATTGTCAGATCGTAGCATAGAAATATTTAACTGGAATTGAGTTTGCACCATCTTAATGAACCTATGAATAATAGTCCAGACCTGCCCCTTGTGTCCAAACAAAAAAAGTCCAGGTCATTCTGGAAAAATCATCTACTATAGTCAGAAAATAGGATGTGTTGGTGATACTCTCTCCAGCATAAGGACCCCAAACATCAACATGTATAAGTTGAAAAGCCCTCTCACTTCTCCTGCCAAGAGTAGGAAAAAGGTGTTCTTTGATGCTTAGCCTTATGAAAAATTTCACAACTTTCCAACTTATCAAACTCTGCTGCACTGTATCTTTTCTTACACATGTCCATGTGTTGCATAGTTGTAATAGAAGGATGCCCGATTAAAGAATGTAGCCTCTCCAAAGATGATGAGGTTGTTACAGCATTGATGTTAACTTTCTGAGCATCTTGAGTGAACACATAGAGTGTTCCCTTCATAGTCCCAATACCAAGAATAGCATCAGTAGTCCTTTGCTGAACCAGACAGTGAGTAGCAAGAAATACAACTCTCCCATCCATACTCCTTGTGAGTTGACCTACGGACAAAAGGTTGTGTGTGAACTTTGGAGCGTATAGCACATCTGTGAGTTTGATTTTAGAGGTAATCTGTGCATCTCCTGCCAGAAATGCCCACAAACTTGTCCCATCAGGCAAAAAAATCTTAAGGGGAGTCTTTAGTTTCCTTAGATTGGTTAACAAACTCGCTTGGCAACACATATGGTTGCTTGCACCCGAGTCAACAATCCATTCATGTTTATTGATCACACTGGAAACACCAAAAGCATAATGGCCTGTGTAATCAAAATTATCATTTCCTAATTCAACCTCTGCAACATTTGCACTTTCTGCATTAGCACCTGGCTTGTACTCATCAGGTCTCTGCGTCTGTTGCATATAGGAAGCAAAATGTTTGGCAAACTCAGCCTTTATAAACTTTCCAAGATCAGCAGATACAGGTTGTTGAGATAAATCAACTCCAGAATGATTTCCTTTCTCAAGATGGTCAACATGATTAGCTCTAGGCTTGCCTTTTTCTTCCTTAAACTTCTTGTACCATTCTGGTACACCATTCAATTCAAAATAATCAACCTTCAAATGACCTGTTCTTCCACATTGATCACACCTGAGTTTGGATTTTTCTTCTTTAGACAATTTCTTTCGAAAGCCATCCTTTTTAGGAAGAGGTTTATGTCCAGAGAATAATGCACTTTGTTCTGGTCCTGCAGAAAATTGTGAAGAGACCTGCATCTGCTCCTCTACCTGCAACACCATAGCATAGGCTTGGCTAGTTGTTGGCAGAGGGTCTAATATCAATATCTGCTGCCTAATCTGCTCATAAACATCATTTAGACCCATTAAAAATTGCATCATTTGTTTCTCCTCAAGATCTCCTTTAACCTCTTCAGCTGCAGCACAGGTACAATTCCTAGAGGTTTTGAGGAGTGCTAATTCATCCCATAAAGCACTCAGACTATTAAAATATACTACCACAGATTGTGTACCTTGACTGTAGGTAGCTATCTCTCTACGCAATTTATAGAGTCGCGGACCGTTTCTCTTTCCATACCTTTTCTGCAATTCCTCCCACAATTCCTTAGAAGTTTCAAAATGCTGTAAACCCCTAGATAATTCTTTGGTTATTGAATTGCATAACCAGTTAAAAACGAGATAGTTTGCCTTAACCCAAGACATGTGATCAATAGATTCTGCAGCAGGTTCTAACATGCTTCCATCAACAAATCCTAACTTGTTTCTAGCAAATAATGCTCTTTTAACTGATCTACTCCAGGTATGATAATTCTTACCATCAAATAGATCAGTAGTTAGGATCATACCAGGGTGTTCATGCGGTGTTAGGTATAGTTCATCATTGGCGATCATACGCGTATGTGTCAATTCATTTCTAGGTTGATTATGAATTGCCATACCTCGTATTCCAGGTGATACAACTGCAGGAGATTGCTCAATCGGTGAGTTAGCAACAGCTGGTTGTGCGCTGCTACTTGCTTCATGATCAAATTGAAATCCAATTTCATCATCACGTGTTGTCCTCCATGAAAACTTGCGATTAACTTTCGTCATTATCGAAAATAAATCGGTTAATCAATGACAAAATCAAAAACAATCGGTTATCAATGAAGATCTGGCTCTTGGTACCATGAAAGATGATCAAATTTCATCTAGATCGAAGATATTTTGAGAGGGAAAACTTTTATTTCATTTCACCAAAAATCAGTTATGGAAAAGAAACACAAAGTATTTATACGATGGTAGCTTTTACATATGTGAAATCTACGGCTACAACTAATAGTTCTAATCTACTATCGACGGCAGCTGTGGTTGATCCGAGTAGAAGGAATCCATGCTTGCAATCATCGACACGTCAGCTGGTCCCAAGTATTGAGTGAAGATCACGTGTGCAATATCACACCGTAGCCTGCATGGAATGCATGGGAAGTAAAGAAGCGAAATGAATAAAAACTTCATATTTCATCAGAAGCGTAGTAAAAAAGTTAAAATGAATGAAATGAAAATGAAAACAAACATGTCCTTAGTTTTTCCTTAAAAATTTACTAAATTTTTTAGTTTTTTAACTAAATTTTTTGGAAACTATTATTTCTTTATGAAGTTTTTTGCATTTGTAGTATGAAGTAAAAAATTTAAGTTAGCAAAAGCCTTGTGGCTTTAGTGGTAATCCTCACTTGTGTAAGTGAGAGATTGGTGTTCAACTCTCAAATCCACCTCCCCTCAAGCTAAAAAAAAAAACTAATGAAATTTAAGGCAAAAGTGTTAGTTTCTTTTCTTTTCTTTAGTTTTTACTTAAAAAGTACTATTTTTTCTTGAAAAAATTGCATTACTTTCCTTGGCATATATCTCACATGTATGAATGATTTCATGACAGATTTATTTTTATCTCATGTACGAGACACATTAATATCATTTTCATCTCGAATGAATTATTACTTTAAAATAGTACTTTTCAGTAAAATATGTTACTTTCATTGAAGAATATCTCACATAATTTAAATTGTGAATGATTTCACGGGAGACTTGTTTGTAACTTGTATACTAGACACATTAACAACGGGTTCATCTCGAATGGAATTTTACTTTAAAAGTAATATTTTTCATAAAAGACATTACTTTCGTTGAGTAATGTCTCACGGAATTAAAATCGTGAATGATTTCACGAGATATTTGTTTTTAGTCCGTATAAACATTAATAGCATTTTCATCTATAGAATAGAATTTTACTTTAAAAATAATACATTTTTCCTAAAAAGACTTATTTTTAGCTTATATAGCATATACTGGATATACTTATAATATTTTGGGCAAATTTCATATTACTCCCCTGTGTTTTCGCGAAAAATAAAAAAACCCCCTGTGTTAAAAAAATAGTCTCAAAACCCCCTCTATTATGTATAATTCATCAAAAAAGCCCCCTTTTTTAAGAAAGTGTATTACATTTGCTAAAAAAGAGTGTATGATTCTTATTTTTACAATTTTTGTATTATTTTTTAAATATAATTAATTTATTAAAATAGTAGTTTGACCAAATACTATAACTTTTAAATACTATAAAATATATTTATATGTAAAAAAAATACGTAACATAGGAAATTATCAAAATAGCTAAATATTAGTAGTATAACCAAATACTAAAATTTTTAAATGATATAAAATATATTTATCTATAACAAAAATTGTAAAAATAAGAATCATACACTCTTTTTTAGCAAATGTAATACACTTTCTCAAAAAAAGGGGTTTTTTTGATGAATTATACATAACAGAGGGGGTTTTATGACTATTTTTTTAACACAGAGGATTTTTTGATTTTTCGCGAAAACACAAGGGAGTAATATGAAATTTGCCCTAATATTTTTCATCTCGATCACAAATCTAATAGTTTATTAATATTCATCATCTTTTCATCTCTCGATCACATGTTTAATAGTTTATCAATATTCATCCTTTAGAGGATTGATTGATTTGCTTTCCAATCTTAACTAAAAGACCATTTTTAAATCAAAATAACGTCGATTGTATTTTCTGTTGTTCCCAAAAAAAAGAGAAATAATCTTTCATTGAAAAAATAGAAACAAAAATCAAAATTTTCAAAATAAATTATGGAAAATTTTATAACACGCGTGTATGGTACTACTAATCCCACTACAAAGATCACAATCCATCCTTAAGAGTGTTTAAACATTTAAAAAAACAAGGGTTAATTGCCTTAAAATATATGAATTTTAGTGGAGTTTTGTTTTTTCAGACGTTTTAAAAAATTTAGTTTTAATAATATGAACTTAATACCCGTTTAATTTTTCACACGATTTTTAAGTTCCAATCAATTTTCACTGATTAGTGATGGTGATGATAGACTGGGAATTCTATTTGAAGACAATTTATTTTTTATACTATATGTTTAATTAATGTTTTGCTTAAAATTTGGAGACTTTTACTTGAAGACAATATTTCCATCATACGGCAACCACGTCAGATTAAATTGGTAGAAATTTAAAAAGCCTGTAAAAATTCAAACAAATATTGAGTTCATATTTGATTAAAACTAAATTTTTTAAAATGTGTGAAAAATCAAAACATCCTTAAAATTAATGTATTTTAACAAAATTAACCCAAAAAAATTAAAATATATTGATTTGTCAGTAATTTCTGTGGTGGGGTAGTATATACATGCATTGTAACATTTCGCATAAATACATTAATTTAACAAATTTAACATTTTTGAGAAGTAATCAGCAAATGGAATAAACATATAACAGGCTACCCTAACATCCACCTTCATTCAAGATCGAGAGAGAGAGAGAGAGAGAGAGAGAGAGTAACCCCTTGTTACTCTCAGAAAAACTAACCCCTTGTTTGTATGTCTTTGCAGTAAATGCCATTCTAATTTGAAGTCCAACACAGCCAATATAACGCCCCACAGGGGTGTAAATGTCAATTACTTCAAAGTCCAACAGCAATATAACTCCCATAAGGGTGGCCCTAATGCAACATGATTAAAAGATCATGAATTCGATTCTTGCCATGGCATATCGAGCTACTCAAAACGCACATATCTATAATGCCCATAAGGGGTGTAAATGTCATTTACTTTGTGAATTCCAACAGCCAATATAACTCCAATGCAACATGATTGAAAGATCACGAGTTCGATGAGTTCGATTCTTACCAGGGCATATCGAGCTACTCTTGCCATGACATGTCGAGCTACTCAAAACTTACATATGTATAATGCCTATAAGGGTGGCCAAATGCAACATGATTGAAAGATCACGAGTTCGATTCTTGCCATGGCATGTCGAGCTACTCAAAACACACACATATAATACTTAAAAGAAAAGATAAGACACCAACTCTAATAGAGATGCATAAACCCATATGAGGCTGAAGCTGCACTTTTTCAAGAGGTCAGGAGTAAGAGTTCTGAATTTTGATGGCCAAATTCAACCAGAAACACAAACACAAAAGAAATAAAAATCAAGATTCAATATTGGATTAAAGAAAACAGAGCATATCAAAAACCAAATTTAGGTATAAATGGAACAGTGCCCATATTCTGATCAAATAAGGTTCAAATTAATGATAATGTGTCAAAATACACATCCTGGCAATATGAGCAAAAACCTCAAAATTCCCAGCAACATGAGATGACAACAATATGTTAATTAAAAACTAAAAACTGGCAACAATACATATATAAGAAACTGCATATAAAAAAAAACACAGAACCTAATCAACCATTGCTCCATCCTCCTCAAAAACCATCAAAACCATTTTCTCTCTCTATCTCATCCTGCAAAAAAACAAGAGCATCTCATATCATCAATCAATTATGTGAATCACTCTTCCTAGCTCCATTGCTCTCTCCTTCTCTCTCCTCCAACAACCTTCCAGCCTCCTCATCAGCTTGCTGAGTCTTCTTCTGCGCATCCTTCGCCTTCATGGCCTTCAGCTTCGCGTGATTGTAATACCCCACGCCCAAGAAAGCCAATCCATAACCAAACAGATTGATGGGAGTGACAGTGTCCTTAATCACAGACCAAGAAAAGGCAATCAAGAGCCAATCTTTGACCACACCAGCCACATTCATCGTCAAAGCAGAAGTCTTTCCGACAAGCAAGAACACAGCAAGATTCAAAGCAAACGCACACAACGAATTGCTCCCGAAAATCACGTAATCGAAGTGGAAGGTCGAGTTCTCCTTCAAAATCGGGAACTCAACGAAAATCCACGGGAAAAACAAGAAACCCAAGCAGCAAGGGGCCACGTAGTACAGAGAAGTGATCGGGTTAAGCGTGATCCCTTTCGAAGTGAGCAAGATCTGAATCATCACGAGCCGCGTCGCCTCGAACACCACCGCCCCCAATTGCAGAATCACCCCCCAAGAATCGAACTTCGCCTCGCCGTAGGCGGCGATCCCGACACCAATCGAGATCGAAATCATGTTCGCCATGGTCTCCGATTGGAAAGCGTCCTTCTTCAGCAGCACGCCGATCGTGTACACCGCCACCGGCATCAGCGCCTTAAGCATTTGGATAAACGACACGGAGAGATAAATGTAGGCGGAATTGGAGAGCCAGAGAGAGAGGGAGTACAAGAGGCCGATTGGGACCACCGATTTGAGGTAGAGATCCCACGACATGGTGACGGGCTCCACGGCCTTGAAAACCCGCACGATGAGGTAGGCGAGGGAGGAGCAGAAGCCCATGTGGATCATGGTGAGGGAGATGGGGTAGGGCCAATTGTACAACTTCCGATCCAGAATGTACTTGTTGTAGACGATGACCATGAAGGAGAGGAAGATCCAGATTGCCACGTAGGTGTAGGAGAGGACGATCTTCTTCAGCACGCCTTCGCTCAGATTGCCGCCTTTCCCCATCCTTCAACCTTCGATGGGTATGGATTCACTGTGTGTTTTGTGTTGTGGAGGAGAGAGAGAGAAGAGAGAGAAGAGAGAGAGAGAGGTTTTGTTTGGCGTGTGTGTGGCGTTGTGATTGTGAGTGATATTTTTTTCTCTGTTTTTTTTTTTCTCTCTCTGTGTTGTAGCTTTGTAGAAGGGGATCGATTTTGACCGAGAAATAATTAATTTAATAATTTAATAAATTTTAAGACGATGTCGTATATTTAATTAATAGGGTACAGATCTCTATGCGTACGTTGTCACTTGTTTGGCTGTCCAAGTGTAACAAATCTGAGAAACGGATTTTTATTTTATTCGTGTTGTTTAATGTTGGGTTACTATGAATTTAATCGAATCAATTTAAATATATCCATATTAGTATGATATATGATTATGTGATTAATGATTAGAGTTCGTTATTTGATTTCTTTCATTATTTTCTATTTTGTCAGTATTTCATTTCTTGTTTCCAATTCTGAATAAGGGTTAATTATAATTAAATATATATACTTTGACATGATTTATAATTTAGGCACGAATTTTGAAATGTTGCAGTAAAAATATGATTTTGTCTTTTTTTTTTTGCAAAATTGACATAATTTGAAATAATACCGATGTTTATTGTATTAATTAAATTCAAATCATAATTATGTTCTATATTTATATATTTGTAATATTTTATGTTATATATATATATATATATATATATATCCGTTTTACGTTCGTTGGAAAATTTTGGGGTGTTTATTTAAAACAATGCAAGATTGTATTTTAGTTAAAAAAATGTGTCAAAATTTATGTATTCAATTGGTATTATCCCTTTGAATAATCTAAGGTTGCCCTTATTTATCTAGCGAAGCATGATCCACTTCTCTTTGATTTGTCAAAAAAATAGTTATGATTTTGATAAATTACACTTTGATAATGTCATTTTTCTTAAATGATCCACTTTTTTAAAATTAACAAAATAGTACTATTTTTTTCAAATTTTTTGCAAATATAACATTTAATCAATTTTACGGCACGAAAATCATACAAAATTGATTATATTTTTATATTTCTTGATTGGAGAAATTTTTCTACATTGATGAGGAAATAAAAAACTACAATCAATTACGTATGCCTTTTGGGTTGTAAAATTGATTAAATGTTAGATTTGTAAAATTTTCGAAAAATTTGATACTGTTTTATTAATTTTTAAAAAAGAGTCATATTTGAAAAAATGTCCAAAATATAGATCAATGTATTTTGAATAATATAATAAATGGATGGCTATGTTTAATATTTGAGGTGGTTTAATTTTGAGGACGGTTCGGAGAATTACTCATTTTATTGAATACAATTATGGTCTTGAAAGTTGGTTGAAATTTCCGCATGCATTAACACGTGTCGTGAAGATTTAATGAAATATTTATGTATTCAGTTATTCACCTATAAATAAGTTATTGACTATTATCATATATTTGATATATACAGAATGCTATATTAATAAAGAGATTTCCGTAGACATATAATGTTATTCCATAATATCATCAGGTGTTTATATTTGTACTTTCAATAATTTACTTTTCTAAAATGATTGATTACTAATTTTCAAGATCACTACCTAATCAAATATGAGTATATTATATAAGGCAAAAGAGTATTTAATTATTCTTTTAATAAAAAATTGTGACTATAACTTTGGAACGGGCAAAATAGTGAGATATTTTTATGGGATCGTAGATAACGAAATTTTAATATTATATATAATATTTTTATTAATTTATATATATATATATATATATTTAGTTTTGGATTCATATGTAATCCAAAATTAAATAAAATATTTAAATAATAAAAATATTATCATATAATAAACATGAAGAGTCTTTGATAATAAATAAATATCTTTGTAGATATATATATTAATATTCAAGAGTCAATTAGATCGCGCCACGTCAACCCTGAATACTTCTACCTACAACTATAAATAGGGTCTTCATATCAGTTGAAAAATCACACCAGAAACATTTGAAGAATTCAATAATTTGAGAAGAAATTCCATAAACGAAATTCTCTCAAATATTCAAGGTGGTGTTTGATCCATATGCAAGACAAGTCAAAGATACAAGGATACAAATTTTCTTTGATTTGAGGATACAAATCAAGATCTGTGAGGATACAAGTTAAGATCTGTCAAAAAAGATCGATTTTCCCGAAATTAAAGAGATAAATTTACTCTGAAGATTTCAAAGATAGTTTGAAACTCAAATTTTGAAGAGAAAAATTAGAGGAAAAATAGAGATTGAATCCGTATAAATATGTTTTGATTCGGAAATCATTTGATTTGTACACCATTTTGTGTTTTACCAGATTAAATACAAATTTTGTGTTGCAGGAATGGTGGGATATGAAACAATGATTTTGGATGCTGGATTCAATATGAAAAATATAATTTATCAAAATATCTATAAATTTTCTTTTAATATGTTTTTCCAAAAAAATGACTTAACAGTGCCATGGATTTGCTCTTAAATTAAGTTATGTCAGATTTGAAATTAATAACACATATACCAAATGATTAGTGATGGATTTCAAATTTATTAAAAATTGAATTAATTCAAATAAATAACCAAGTGAAGAGTTAGAAAAAAAAAAGATCTATATATAGCAATACAAATCCGTAAAATTTTAAAATTTACAAAAGAATTAAACTAATCCATGCATCTTAAATTCTATATTGTTAGGAAAGCTATATTAGTATGCTAAATATATATATATATATATATATATATATAAGACTAAAAAATAATTAAACATGCTAGTAAAAAAAAAGTATAATACACGTATGACGTTAATAATTAAGTGTAAAGGATAATGGTTAAAAATTCTATGAGTATGTTTATTTAACTTAACATTAGTTGATTTTCAGAAGTAAATTGTGTGTTGTATTTTTGTCTTAGCCTGTGCTATATGTATTTGGAGAATAATTTCTTTAATACAGTTGTAATATTTGTTGGTAGGATAGGAGATATGATTTTTCTCTGTCACTTTATAAATGTCACATAATTTTTCATTTTTGTTCATTGGATTTAGGGTTTCACATACTCACGTTATTCAAAGTCGCAATCAAAATTAAGATATTTCTAAAAAAATATGAGTATTACTGTTTGATACTAATTGAGAATATCAAGGCCTGCTTTTTTTCCTAGTTTATATTATGGTACTAGAGTACTAGTACCATTTTTTAGAATTAAGATCTTGTGATAATAATATGAGTATTAATTATTAATGTTTTTTTTTTTGAGAAATTAAAGAATAATATTATTAAGGGAAAATTGTCTTTTTGTTATCCGACCTATATTTGACCTCTTATTATTTTTGGCACTTCTCTACATATTGTATCAGTCAAATTGGTACTTTAATTGCATAGATTGCATCATTTTTAGTTTCGATGACCTAGAATAACATGTTTCATTTGATCAAACTTACGTCATAAATGGTAATTTAGGGTTTTTTTTAGTAATTTATTTAAAATTATTGGATCAAAATCATTCTAAAAAAAAAATTCACCCAAATTTTCTTAAAATCAACTCTTCTATTTCCTTATTTCATGTTTTATAATATTTAATAAAAATTTTGGCAAAATGTCAATCTCTTTACAAAAGTTGGAAACTTGGGCGCAGTAGATGCTTTTTTTCTTTTGGCTTATACTCTTTTATATATATATATATATATTAAACCTAAATCTCTTGTTTGGTTTAATTAAAAACCTAGAAAATAAAAAATATATGTAAAAAAAGAAGAAGCAAAGGATTCAATGCGCAAGTTTCCTTTTTTTTTTTTTCTATTTTTTTCTAGATATGCATTTTTTAAAATTTTAATTAAATATTATAAAACATGAAAAATAAGAAAATAGAAGAGTTGACTTCAAAAAATAAATTTGGGTGAAAATTTTAAAAATGATTTTTTATCACAGAATTTTAAATAAAATTACCAAAATAACCCCTAAATTACCTTTAACTTAAGTTTCATTGATGGAAACCTATTATTGCGGGTCATTGGGACTAAAAGTGATACAATTAATATGTATTGTTAAGGTACCATTTTGACAGATGCAATACGTAGGGTATCAAAAATGATAAGAGCACCAACTATTTTCCATATATATTATTAATGTTGATGATGGATCGATGGGCGTGCTTAACAAATTTTGAGGTGTGTGAGGATTAGGGCGTCTCCTTTCGCGTCTCCAAACATTTCATCAAATTGCTGCATAAGAGCATCTCCAAAGGGAGCTGCATTTCACTAAAATGCAGCAAAATACTTCTCCAACAGGGACGGTAATTGAGGCGGCATTTTGAGGGAAAATCAATTTTTTTTTCTTTTTTATGTTATATTTATTTATTGTTTTGTTTTGTATTTTGTGTATGTTATTTGTATTGTATTTTAAATAATGTGTTATATTTAATATCAAAATTTATTATATATGATAAATTTAATTAATATTAATGTTGATACATAAAATTAAATTAGATAAAAATTAGACCAACAATAAAAAATACTAAAATAAATAAAATTACACCAACAATAAAACTACATAAAAATACTAAAATAGATAAAAGAAATGAAATAAAAACATGAAAATACACTTAAACTAAAATAAAAAGATACAAATATTTTTCTAGATTGTATTTTTATTTTATACTAATTCAAATATATTTGTTCTAAAAAAAATATTTTAATAATTATTAAGAAAATTTGAATTTAAGTATAGATATCCATTAAATGAAATTTCATAAATCATTGTATGTTAAATAATAATTGTAAATGAAATAAAAGGAATATTATAGAATATTCTCTTTTGGTGTAGAATTATAGTGCAAACTGTTGGAGATGAACTTGAGAATATTCTGCATTTTAGTGATAGTGGTACTGTATTATAGTGCAGACTGTTGGAGATGGCCTAAGTGTTCTCCAACGCAGCGGCAAATGTGACGGTATTTTGAGGGATTGGATATATACCGCCCCTCTATCCTCGACGACAAGTCTTTCACTACATTAATATATATAGACAATAAGATTCATCACATTTGTAGAAATCCATTGCCCATGTTCCATAAATGTCTCTGCTTATTTTCCTATTACGTTTTAGATCTTGGTTATTCCTTAAGGAATACCTCTTACAAATTATGATTTTTTTTTTCTCGTAACTATTCAAGTTAGGATTTATAGTTATCAATAATGCTAAGCAGCCAGCCAGATTCTGGCTAGCCCGAATCTGATTTTTTAATAATTAATAAAATTGTATTATTAATAGATTAATTATGTTAATTATTAAATGTTATATTTTTACTATATCGCCATTCTATCATGAAATTAGTGATTGTAATTGTCCCAAATAATATTGCTGATTTTTTAGGAAATATTTGATCGGTAATATTCATTAGAAGCGGATTTGTTTTTGAGCAGACATTAAAAGCGGATTTGTTTTTGAGCAGACATTAGAAGCGGATTTTATTTTAGCAGACATTAAAAGCGGAAATTAATTGAAGGATTAGACCTAATTATTATGGAGGGCATCAATGTAAATTTATTAAATAATTAGTATTTTATTAATTAAATTAATTAACTATTAAAAATAATAAAAGATTCTGGCTAGTCTGGCTGAAAATCACTACTCGTTAGTTATTATTAGCTAGGAATATTTATTTTTTACATATTTGAAGAAAATCGGATGGGAATAGAAGAGGGAGTTTTTGCTTCTTTTTTTCTTGAGTTGGTAAATTCCCAAAATTAAAATTCCGTGATACCGAACTTTTTGCGCAAAATATGCTGCACTTTGAATGTTCTGAGAAACAAAATTTTCAAAACACTTAAGACTTAAGAGTTGTATTTAAAATTTTGATTTTTTTAACGAGTAAAAAGACATACAATTAACCAACACAATAAACTCAAATGGCTAGTGATTTACGGTTTGCAGAATCGATTATAAGTCACACAACACAAATTCTACACAACCGATATAGGGCTTTGTCCAATTTTTTTAGTAAAAATTGGGTGAAGTCTCACATGAGCTGTATAGAGTGTGGGTAAGACTTAAAATTGATTATACAAATCATGAAATTGGTAATCTTTTGAGTTTCAGCGTAGTGATTAAAAATTTAATTGTTTGTTACATACAAAAAAAATGAAGTTGGTAATTAATTAGGGCTGGTGCCTAATTAGTACTATTTGGAAGTTGTACGTTCGGAGATACTTTTTGCCATTTTAAAAGTAAAAAGCCAAAATGATTTTTTTGTTTTCAAAATAATTACTATTTTTTTCCCTTTTTGACAAGAATATGATTTTTCTAACCAAAACTTACCAAATTTCCTACCTAATAAACGAATTCACCCACGTTGGTGGCCAAAGAAAGCCATATAGTATATGTTTAAAAATGACAATCTCCAATCAAAATTTGTGTATATATTTCTTCATATGCATAGAAATGTATACAAGTATATATATATATATATATATATATATATATATATATATATAAATATACACACAGATTTTTTACATTGCTTGGGTTTCTTCTCCATATAATAGGTGGGATAGCATTTTGATTATTATTTTTTTGGGTGTTTGAATGCATTGTATTTATCTGCAATTTTCTATTCTCCTACAATTATCATTTATTAAAGTTTCTACAATGATGTAGTGTCGCATCATGTTGTGTTTTTATTCGATAAAGATTTTAGGGATCGAAAACTTTACATAGTAAAATTTACTACTTATAATGGTGAAGGGTGGGGTTGAGAGCTCAACTAGACTAATAATTGTCGATAAAAACAGCCAACAAATAATAAAATAATTGTCTTAATTATCATGAAATTTGCACAAATTTCGAATCTTCATGGTATTTTAAAAAGTCTTTTTAATAACGTAAACTTAACTAAAAACGTCTCGATGGGTGTTCACGTCTAATTTTGATTTTCACCCTGACAACTTAATCAAAACATCACCACCACCACCGTGCGAAATTTGTTTGCCACGTCATATTCAAATGCTCCCAAATTATAAATAGGGTTGTCATTATAAAAGTTGTTTGAGTTTATATATATTTTTGGAATTATGTTTTTTTTTAAATCATGTGAAAATTTTAGCAATGGTTATCTTTTAAAGTAGAAGGTTTATACTATTTATGAGTTTTGAACTTTAACCTTTTAAAATTTTGTAACGCGTAAATAAAACTCTCATCATTTTCAATTAGGATTCATGTGTTGCATTAGTCATTAGTCAAGTCATACTAATAGATTTTTTTATTTTTATTTTTTTTAAAAAAGCTACTAATAGATAACTATTGGGCCAAAAGGCCCATCATGCATTAATTTGGGCCATGGATCAAGTATTTCAAAATCGATTTATGTGATCCATCAATGTAATTCAAGCATTTCAAATTAATCAACTTTTTTTTTAAAAAAATAAAAATTAATAAACTTTTAGGTACCTCAAAAAAAAAAAAATAGCGTTTAAAGTGGCGTAAGTGATTGAGGAGTTTCTTTGATGGGTAATGAAGAAAGAGAGTCAACGGCTTTCTTTTCAATTTCTTATCTTTTGAGATGGAATAACCAATCAAAAGATGCCACCATTTTTAATTATTTTTTTATTCATCTTTATTATTGTGGCAAAGCAAATATTCTAAAGCTGCAATCACTGCACAAAGTGGCGGCCCCACAATTTTGAATATCAATCAATATTCATATTCATATTTCATTTGTGGGAAATTCCAAGTATTTAAGTGTTAGGCTTAGGCATGAATCACGGTTTGCAATAATCACGATTTTAGAATCAACAACATAATTCGACATAAGTAACGATTTATCTTTCAATGATATCGACCATTTATCTATTATATATATATAAATAATAGATTTACTTTTGTAATTTAATTCTTTTTTTTAACGTATGATTGTATTTATACTAACTTTTACTTATATATATATATATTTAAATTGTTAGTTTATTTTGATTTATTTATATATTTTTATAATTGTTAATTTATTTTTCTTTTCTTTTTTTGAATTGGGGGAAGAAAATGATGATCGAACTCCGGTCTCTCACCATAAAATGAGTGAAGAATACCCATATGCTACAAGTCTTCAATATTATTAATTTATCTTAATAGATCTACATGATTAACTTGAACAAAAAAAAAACAAAAATAAGAATCATGATAATTTTCTTGTTATGCTCCAAACATAGGATAAATAATCTGTATTATTTATTTTCCTTATAATTACAATCCTATAAATCATATTCCCAGACAATTTTACTTTTCTACAAACCAAGCGAGTCAAGTGGTTATTGGTTAGTTTTTTTTTTTAATTTTCAAGGCTTAGCAAAATATATTTGTACATTACTACAAAAAATAATATTATTTATAATAATGAGATTATATAATTCGACACACCAAAATAATAACATAGATGGTATGATTGTGACCGATGGAGTATTGATTTTCTTCAGGAAATTCTATGCTACTTTTAGGGTAATACATGGCTTGTTTGCTAGGGTGATAAGAGAGTGATAAATATCTACGACACCTTAATAAGTTGTTTGGTTCAAAACTCAAAGCCCTTTATTAAATAAGGGTTCAGTATTTCTAACAAAGATCTGCAGGATTCAGTAGGATTCTGTATCCTACCTCCTGGGTGAGATATATAATACAGAAGATCATTATTATAATTATTGAACTAAATTTCCCTTCCCCATATTAATTAATGTCCAATAATGAATTCTCTCCTGCCTAATATAAGAGGGTATTTTTGGAATTGTAATTATATGGAAAATTTAATACTTCCAACCAAACAGTAGATTATATATGTATATATTTTATAAATATTTTAATACATTCAAACAAACATCATATTGATACCTAATATATCAAAGACATCCTAGTCATAGGTATCATATGTTATCTTATACTATCTAGCAAACGAGCCCTAAGTGTCATAATAGGTTTTTTTTAGTGTCACAATAGATCTATTGTGACACTTAAAGATATCACAATAGACCTATTATGACACTTATGGTATTACCCAAAGGGTAGCATAAAATTTTCGGGTTCTCTTCCGTTTTCTACACGTATTAATTGCATTTTTTAGAACATACTATAGTTACAAATATATTTAATGTTTTGAAATAGTGAATTTGATGACCTTAATTACTATTATGGGTTATGTCACGCGTTATTGGAGCTACCTTTTTTAAGGCCATTGAATTTATGTTTGTACGTTGGTTTTTTGCATGCGTTATATCAGGAAATTATTCATGTTTTTGTTTTTATGAAAAAAATTGAAACTGAAATATCAATTTTGACCGTATTAATATGCCCTATCTAAATGAGAAATATACTCGAATCATAGTTTTAATTTCTTATGTTTTGCCATAAATATACGATTCAAACAAAAATGAAAATGTATAGTTTTAAGACTATACATTTAAGATCAAATTATAGTTATTTGGGCCTTTGGGGGATCATGAAATAAAATCAAGGTTTCTTTGGTGAAAAAAATAAATAAATATAAATTCAATATCAATTTAGCCATCTCTCAAAGTAAAAAGGGAGAGTTGTCAATTTAGAACTTCAAAGAAAAATTATTTATTAATCGAGTACCTGAAAGATAAAAATTATTAATTTAGGACCTAAAAAATTAGGCATTTCAATTGTTTTTAATCTTTTAATTTATTAAATTTAATAGATAATTAATAAGGAAATTTTCGTTAAAAATTAATATAAAATAATTTAAGAATAAAGTAATGAGTTAATTGCCTTAAAAATCATGAACTTTGAGCTTAGTTGCAAATTTAACATAAACTTTAAAAGTAGACAATTAAAACATCAATTTTGAATTTGTGTGTTATTCAACATCCTCGATTTTTTTATAAAGCAAATTGACCTCCAATTCAACATACAATTTGTTCGTTTTTTCGAGTCCGTCATGACTCGATCATCAATTTTTTATAATGACGTTAACGTGGTCATAATTCTATGTTGGATTGAAGGTCAATTTATTTTATAAAAAATTTGGAATGTTGAATAATATACAAATTCAAAATTGATGTTTTAATTGTATACTTTTAAAGTTCATGTTAAATTTGCAACCAAGCTCAAAGTTCATGATTTTTAAGGCAAATTAATCCTAAAATAATCAAAATATATGAACTTTGGAGTGCTAGATCGATAATTTTTAATCTTCAAATCCTGAGTTGATAATTTTCACTTTTAAGATCCTAAAATTGATAGATAAGATATATTTCGGATTCTAAATCCATAAAACTAAAAAAATAAAAATAAAAATAAAAAATCGAATATTTTAGTACACAGAGTCATAATCCAATTTAGTCCACATTTAAAAATCAAGACTGACATATAACTATGCCAAACTATTTATTTAATTAAATTAGTGTATGGTTTTGAGTAATTGAATTATGGCATCAGTCACCGTCCCCACCTGTTCGACATAATTACTCAGTGGGAAGTCACCGACAAAAACAGAGCATCCCAAGAATCTTTAACCTGTGCCGCTTCATTAACAAAAGTACCTTTTTACATTCCCACCCACACCTCTTCCAACAACAACAAAATCATCTCAGAATTTGAGCTCCCAATGAAAAAATCTATATGCCAACAACAAGCGAAGCTCAAAAACCGTGGAGTTCTTCTATATGGAAATCAGCAAGCCTTTGCACCAGAAGAAATGGCTGCTGCCATTGGCTATCTCTCTCCTGACTTCCTCTCTCCTCGTCATCCTAACCCTCTTCACCGCAGTCCCATTTCGCCGAACACCCGCAATCAAACCACAAGTTCCCGTCTTTGTCGAATCAAAGCTGCAAGCTGTCACTGCAAATCCCAGTTCAAGAATCCCAAGATTGGCGTATTTGATCTCCGGTTCGAGCGGAGATTGTGAGAGTTTGAAGAGAACTCTGAAAGCTCTGTATCATCCGTTGAATCAGTATGTTGTGCATTTGGACCTGGAAGCGAAGGCGGCGGAGAGAATTGAGCTGGTGGAGTTCGTGAGGAATGAGGCTCTGTTTCGGCAAGTTGGGAACGTGAGGGTGGTGCGGAAATCTAATTTGGTGACGTATAGAGGTCCTACTATGGTTAGTAATACGCTCCACGCTGCAGCGATTTTGTTAAAGGAAGGTGGAGATTGGGATTGGTTCATCAATTTGAGTGCCTCTGATTACCCGTTGGTCACTCAAGATGGTATTTTTCTTGAAGCTCCTTGATTTTTTGCTATTTTTAGTTGAAATGAAATGATTTTCTCCTAATATCTATTCTATGTTGTAAATTAGCTTCTTATCACATTATCACTCCTTTTTTGCTCTGTGTTTTCACTGTTTTCTTTTTGGTAGCTAGATGAAAGTAGGCTTTAAATTAGTCGAGCCGAGCCCGTGTTCACGCTTGTTTGAAATAATATTGATTTATGTCTGCGCTTGTTTGATTATCTATGGAGTCAAGCTTAAGTAGTTTAATACTTTTATACATGTTTGCTCAATTTTTATGTATCGAGCTTGAGTTCGAGCCGAACTTCAAATCTAATAAAAAACAAAATTATATTCAAGCCAGTCTGATATGCTTATCGAATTGAGCTGAAACGAGCTTTTAACGAATGAACATGAGTCGAGGATCGAGCTATTTGGTTTGATTTTCAGCCCTAGATGAAAGTACTAAGAATTTTGTTTGTCATTAGTTTTCTAATTGCTGTTGCTGTTGATGCAAATGCTTCTTGTTAATGGTTCAAATATCTTGTTTATGAAACAGACATGCTTCATACTTTATCAACTGTTCCAAGGGATCTAAACTTTATTGAGCATACAAGTGACATTGGTTGGAAGGAGTAAGTTTTTTTTTTTTTTTTCTTTATGTTTTTATTATTGTAGAATTAATTACCTTGTTCATATACATTTTGAATTGCGGCTTTGCTCATCGATTTTTGATGTTATTGGTTTGGTAGATACCAGAGAGCCAAGCCTGTTATAATTGATCCTGGCCTTTATAGCTTGCAAAAGTCTGAACTTTATTGGGTCAGCGAGAAGCGCAAAGTTCCTACTGCATTCAAGCTTTTCACAGGTTAGAACAATTCATATTCTGTTGGAAGTATCTCTGTCTTTGTTCCTTCATTATGCTAGAATATGAATTGTTCATAAATTATGATGCTAAAAACTTCTGATTTTGGTTCACTGAATCTATTTTGCTGTTTTATTACATAGTTCTTGGCATTATAGTTTGTTGGCTGCTTAAAATTCTCTTTGTTTGTACAAATGTATGCTTAAAAAATCCATGGCCAAAAATTGTAACAAATTGTTTTGGCCTTAGCTGTTTTATGTGTGGAGATGATATCTGGACACCCTTCTAATTGAAGCATTGAAATTTAATGTCTGCATTTTTTTTTCTGTGGAATTTTCACAATCCAATGGTTTTCATATTCATGAATTGCATATTGCCACAGATTTATATGGAAGGTTTTTCCTTGAATCCTTCTTGATAAATCTTTGGTTTAGGCTTAAACTATCCGATCCTTGTATGGCACTGACAATTGATTGTGCACGTTTTGACTCTCTATTTGAGTCTCGATCTTAAGAAGATTGACAGCGCTACCTACCATTTAACTCATCACGGTAGCATAATCTCCAACTCCGCACAAGCAATGAGATTGGACGAGTTCACATCCAACATTTTGGAGTTTTCAAACCATGCCTTAGTGCCTTACATGACCTCCAATACACTTTTTATGCTTGCAGTTTCACAAAACCACAATCTTAGCTCCACCTATTTATTTTATGCAACCCATATCGACCAATTTGCTTGTTGGCACAGTCTGATTTGCCTCGACACACAATTTTATGCCCGAAAAAAGTTTAGGGTGTGAGCTGCCACACATATGTTCTCTGGATGAAAATTCAGTTTCTATGACTGCAACTTGCAATTGGTAGTGTTCTAGCTGCAAAAGCAAAACACCAAATTTCACTTAATCCTGTGAGAAAATAGCATTTTGAAAGTATTTTGCAGTTTCACAATGCTCTAGTTTTGGCTCAGAGCTTGAACCAGAAATTGTCATAAAAAAACCTACTTAAGACAATATTATGCTAAAAAAGATGGATCTTGTTTTCAAAAGAGAATAGCAAAAATCTTTGTTTTCTACTAATTTAGCATGACAATTACCCAAAAATCCCATCACCCTAGTCTTTCTGATTCATTATGATCTCTGCTTTAGCTGATTCTTATTAGAATCATTTTTGCTGGGCTACCCCTAACAGTTTCTTGCTGCATTTTTTCGATGCAGGTTCAGCTTGGATGATGCTTTCTCGTTCCTTCATAGAGTTCTGTTTATGGGGTTGGGACAACCT
The DNA here is from genome assembly GCA_026008535.1 of Perilla frutescens. Taxonomy (NCBI): domain Eukaryota; kingdom Viridiplantae; phylum Streptophyta; class Magnoliopsida; order Lamiales; family Lamiaceae; genus Perilla; species Perilla frutescens. The sequence goes on from BRKX01000015.1 coordinate 52,300,922, forward strand.
GCCTAGAATTGTACTTATGTACTATGCAAACTTTCTTTCATCACCCGAAGGGTACTTTCACACGGTCATTTGCAACACTGAAGAGTTCCGTAACACTACTGTGAACCATGACCTCCATTTCATATCATGGGACAACCCTCCCAAGCAGCACCCGCATTTCTTGACTGTTGATGATTATCAGAGAATGGTCGACAGCAACGCTCCCTTTGCCAGGAAATTCGGAAGGGATGAAGCTATTTTGAACAAGATTGATTCTGAGCTCTTAGGCCGTCAAACAGATGGCTTTGTACCAGGCAGTTGGTACAACGGCAAGGAGACCAATGGAACTATCGGGATGCACATTCTTGCAAATATAACCAAGCTCAGACCCGGTCCTGGTGCTGAAAGACTCAAAACTCTGCTCGATGGATTGATACTTGATAAGGATTTCCACGCGAAACACTGCATTTAGCAAGTGGGAAGAGCAAGAGCAAGAGCAAAAGAATAATATCTTCCAGGTAACTGATTTTACTCTGATCATGAAGTATTATGGTGATTTTACTGCTGAGGAAGCCGCGGTATGTCAAATGGAAGGGACGGGAGTCTGTTTGGTTCCCTCCGGAGGCATCTTACATGAACATTAGGAGAAAAATCTAGCATTATTTTTCTGAGAGATCGACTCTTACTATTATCTTAGCTAGGTACCACGTTGCGTTTCAAAAACTCTTCTAGCTCGAAATTAGGTTAGATTCAGAACAGGTCATCAGTGGCATGGATTTTACATATATCTGTCTTACTTAGGTCAAGAATATTAAGAGTAGACACGCCATACATAAATTTATTTTATTTCATGATGCCTTTGTAAGTTTTAGTCGATGAACTCTAGTACTGAGATTATGATTTTGAGTAGAAGTAATGGAGATAAAGCACTTCTAATAGTAGAGTGCATCGGATATTTTATTAATCAAAAGATAACAGAACTACATGAAATTAAATATATAGCCATAGCTAAGTAAAACACAAATAAACAAACGATTATTAAGTAGCTATAGCTAGGAGCTAATGCAGCTAATCAATAGTCTTGCACCATGAAGCCTTAGACATGAAGAGGACATGGACCAGGAACGACATCGTCTTCTCGACCACGAGCGTTGCTGCACTGTGCAGTAACCTGCCTTCGAGCCACAGCTGATGTTAAATGTATGGATTCCATAGATATTCCATAACATGGTACAGATTTACTGCAGCTAAGGTTAATTGCAATCTTGGAGGCTGATGTCCCAACTGCGTTGCGGTAAGTAACGTTGCTTATTTGAACTCCAGTTTTCTTCATAAAATGATAAGGGGATGCAGTTATATATCATTCAAATAAGTGGTAAAAAAATGAGTGAATTTTCGTAAAAAATTAGTTTCTTACCAGCTCTGGGCATTTACCCTTGACGTCGCAGTAATTTTGGTTGATGATTATGGGATTCTCGACGTCGTTGAATGTAAGCCTTTCAAATGTGACGCCGTTAACATTCCCTCTTCCCACCTTTTTAATTCCAGTGTAACGTCGTCAGTGAAAATTTAATTACAGTTAATGATAATGCTAGAAAATTTGGAGGTTAATTAATTAATTAATTACCTGCCATGTTTTGATCCGAGCTCCATTTGTGGTTCGATCGAAGATGCAGTCAGTTACGTTAATGTTCTCTACTTGCACAACGTTTCCTCCTTGTCCTAAACTTCCGATGCTGTGCGTACGCGCGGTTATCGTATCGTTCGTGTAAAACACGCAAACATGATATGGATACATGACGTGTTTTGATGAAACGAGATATTTAAAAATTAATTAATTAATTAATCGCCTGATTCCATGACCAAGAGCACATTGAATATGGCTTATTTGCAAATCAGAACTGTGGTCACCAATGGAGATACAATCATCACCTGAGGACATGATCATCGACCAATTAATATTCAAGATCAAATAATTTGTTGATAATAATTAAATTAAATGGATAATATAATTAAAGTGATATATATATTTATAATAAATAAATAAATAAATTACCGCAGGCAATTGTGGAATTGGTGATGAGGAGATGATGAGATGCATCAATATGAATGCCATCAGTGTTAGGGCTGGTTCGAGGTGACTCAATGGTCACGTTAAAAATGGTGAAATTGTCACATTCTTGCACAAGTATGTGTGTTTGAGCACTATTTTGTAACTTCACATTCTTAACACTGCTCCCATTGCACCCCACAAACTTCCACGCCTAAATTATTCAATCACAACATGTATTATGTATACATACATATACATACATATATATATATATATATATATATATATTTCAATATATATTCAACGTGTATATATGAAACGCATCATACATAATTAAAGCAGTACTTACAGTTGGAGCTAAGGCCGTGCAATTTTTCTGAAAATTTGAACAAAAAGAATATTAAAACTAGGTAATAATAACTTTTAACTTGATGCACTTCATCAAACTGATATTAATAACTAAATGAAACTCGCATAATTATATATATATACTATCCATGCATGCTATATATAATATACATACATTAATCTTATATATAATATACTAGCTAGATAGGTATGTATGCACCAGTTTTTGATGGTATTTGCAAGACTGATCCCACCAAGCCTTGCCCCGGCCGTCGATGACGCCGGAACCGTCAACATGGAGGCCATTGATATGCATAAATCCCAACCATTCACTTGAATCTCTCCCATCCCACAATCTCGGTGATTCTGGTGCTATAACTGTCCCTTCAATCTTTGTGTACATATATATATATATACATCATAAACAAACATTATTAATTTTACAATTATATATAGAATCCAGAGTTTGAAGTAGCTAGAGAGAGTATCAACTATCAATAGAATAGTAGATAGTTTAGTTTATGAAGCATGCAGCCATGCATGCATATACGTACGTACCAAGAAATTGATGGTTGATGCTTTGCAGGGGCCTTGAAAAATGATAGGGTTCACTAAAAATGTCTTCTGAGGCGGAACATACACCGTCGGAGATTGAACGGAGGCTCTACAGGCTGCATCCCATGCCTCTACAAATGCCTATATATATATATCCAAAATTATATACCATGCACATATATATATATATATATATGTAAATAACTGAGATCGACAATAGTAAATTACTTTTGAATCATCGGTAGAACCATCACTTTTGGCTCCATAGTTGATGACATTGAAATAAGATTCATCAATACCCCAGATAGGTATTGGTGAAGACGACGAAACCAAAACGAATATAACATTAATACCCTAAAAACAGATTCCTGCACAAGTAGTAGATCACTAGTTCAAGTTAATTATACATATATATATATATATATACAAACACATTATATGTTCAAAATTTTCTCACCATGGAGAGATATCTTCCAAATTAACACAGTACGTACAAAATATAATATATGAATGTGTATTGCTATTTGCTGCTGCACCTGCAGATGATCGATCATATATATATATACACACACATGCATGTACGTACACTCAATACTTACGACTAGTGCTTATTGGAAGGAGATAGAGAAATTAAATTAATCTCATCTAATTAATATATATGTTAACTAGTCGGATGAGGTGGATTGGATAATTAAATCGTCGTATATTGCACTAGTGGTGTTGCATCTAGTGTTACACCATCCGATCCGGATGCAGGCGTCACCTCATCCGGCTAGCTAACACATTAGATGAGATTTCTCTTACTGGATGCATGATTTAACACAGTTTCTTTAAGAAGGAAAGTCCGAAAATCATTTCCAAAATTAATCTTGAAATCGTGATTCACACAAAGATCGAGCGTAAGTTCGTAACAAAAATTCAGAATTTCAAAATTGCTCCTCGTTTCAATAGATTCAGAATTATTTAGGCATGGCAAGCTCGGGGTTGACGTACACAATATAAATAGTGATACTGTATAACTAAAAACAAGTTACAAACTTCTTTTCTAACCAAAAATTGTAGAATATTCTTTTCTAACCAAAGAGGGGTGTAAAAGTCTTATTTACCCTTACTCAAAATTTGAAAAAGTCGAATGAAACTGTGGGACTGCATGCACACACTACACTATACTACACGCACACTACACTACACGAACACTCTAAAGTACACAAAATGAACAAAATGAACGTGTACAATGTTTTTCAAATAAAAAATGATACGAAAATAAAAAAATGGAAATTTGCATACATCAACGTAGTTACACTTTCATTTTTTTTTTTACCTTTTTAAATACTAAATGATAAGACAAAATAAGAATAAAATGAAGGAAATGTGTTACACGTCAACTTTTTTTTTTTAGTTATCATTTTTTTATTTATATTAATTTGGCTCAATGATTTGAAATTAGTATGTATATTGGACTAGCTATTATTTTATTTATTTATATTGATTTAAAGCTTAATTATATATATAGGACATGTATATATTGGACAAGCTATATATTGAAACGTGCACGTTTCTATTCTTTTTTTTTTGTTATTTCTTTTTTTTATTATCTCTTTTTATTTTTTAAATAATTATTAATGAAAATCCTAAATAAATCCAAATAACATTTAAATTATTCCAATTTTAAATAACATTTAAATTGTTCCAATTTCAGATAATAGAAACTTAAATCCTAATAATATTTAAATTATTTCATTTTGAATAATAAGAAACCTAAATAAATCTAAACAACTTTTAATATCAATGCTCTATTTTTGTCATTAAACTTTGTCTATTTCCATTTGTAATTACAAATTAATTATTACCTTTGTTCTTTATTTTATAATCATAATTATACATATACTCACTAGTCTCAATGTTTGCTTTTATTCGTAGTGAAATTGAAGAGCAAAATGCAAATTTATTTTAATAATAGGAATATGATGTTAATTGATATTGATATTCTAAATAGGAATATGATGCTCTGACACTCAAATTATTCTAATTGTGTGTGTAGTGTGTAGTGTGTATGTGTTTCCAGCTTGTTCGTGTAGTGTGTATGTGTATTCAACGTGTGCGTGTAGTGTATTTTTTCTTTTTGACTATATACATGTAAAATCAATTTTGACTGGGCCCCACTTTCATTAAAGGTATTTTTGGGAATACAAAAAAACATGGTTAGAAAAGATCAATTTTCTACATTCTTTGGTTAGAAAAGAATTTTACAAGTCCATCATGGTTAGAATGATACATTCACCCTACACATTATAAATAGTGCAAGTTAATTTAATCATGCTCATATTTTAAATCCAAACCAAATTAATTTTCGGTTTTCTGCAAGTTTGAATCAAGAATTCCCTGCCGAAAAGTATGAATGGCTCCATATATGACGAGCATCAAGATTTTTTTATTTTTTTTTATCATAACTTAATGAGGGAACAAATTAAGGGGCGCAACCATTTCTTAATATGTTGAAATTCCGAAATTATATATGAATTTGGCCGATTTCTTAATCTATAGAAACGAGGATCAATTTAATTTTGAAAATTTAATTTCTTTTGTTGTTGCCGTGCATGAGTGATGATTTACAGAATCTTGGCGCGAGGAAGGTGAAATCAATTTTTAAATATTTTTGGATCGGACTTTCCTTCCTCGGATATTCTGACAGCTAGAAGAGAAGTGTTAGAGAAATCGTCTCATATAATCTTTTTGTGGATGAGGTGGCATGCACCTATCCGGATGATGGTGTAATCCTAGATGATATCATCGATCTGATGTGTAACACCACTAGTGCAATACACGATTTTGATAATTATATACCTATGTTAATTTGCACACGAAATACTTAATTAAATGAGTTAGCTATATATTAGGCCTTCTTTTAGACAAAACGTGATGTAAGAGTGGCTTTGTGAAATTAACATGCAATATTATTGCAAAAGTAGACAACAGAATTAATACAATGCAATAGAAAAAAAGAATAAAAAAAAGAAGAAAGAGGTTGTGTGTGCATAAATGCATTTTGGTAATTCTGCAAATTCAAGGTCAAAAAATATAAAAAAAAATATAAAAATGGAACTTCACGGAGACACAATTTTAAGCTAATGTAGACAGAATCAATATAATGGAGCATTATGTTAATATATTCATATTAACATTAATATGTAATATTTTCATTGCGCAATTTAGAAAATGTTTAATTGTCAATATAACTAGTATACCACCTGTGCGATGCACAGATAAAATGTTATTAAAAAAATATTTATGTACAATAATAAAATTATATTCAATTTTTGAATTTCACATATAAATATATGAAATATATCATTTGAATTATAAATTAATTATGTATTTTTCATCATTGGAGAAATCAGCCTTGGCGGCTCTAGCCATGCCGGAAACCAATCAGCCTTGGCGGCTTTAGCCATGCCGGAAACACCCAAGTTGGTTGTAAAATTGAGAAGGTAGAGTACTCACCGCCCAGGTGATCTCGACAATGATTAATCGGCCAATTAGGCACGAATAATTTTTTCAATTTTTTAAATATTTTTATTCAAAATATGATTAAATAAAAATTTGGAGGTTTTCCACCCTTTTATACAACAACCTACATCTCAATGTTTCAATCTACAACCAATATGGGATGTAGGAAAATTTTAAAAAGTTATGGAACTAAGTTAAGATTTTGATTTAAGATTACCCACTTTTTTATACAACTCACATCCCAATATTTCAATCTACAACCGATGCGAGATGTAGGGTAAATGAAAATTTAATATGTAATAATATATTATAAAATAATAAAAATACTTAGGCGAAAACAATGTAAATGGATTTTTATATGTTATTATATGTAACTTTATGAACTTACTTGTGGAGAAATAAAACATCATAGTCCTGATGATTGATATGTAATTTTAGAACTTCACAAATCTACACACACGCGCACACACACGAATGAGAATGATAGAAAAAAATATATTTTTTATTGAAAAATCAAATATTTATCTTTAAAGATTTTAACCCATTAAACGATTTTGGATGTGGATGTTGAATTTTTTAATATATTTAATTTACTAAAAAAATTAAAAATATTTTAAATTAATATATTTAAAATATTTTATTATATTTGTTTAATATATTTAATTAAATTTTAATTCAAAAATATTTAATTTCTATTTAAAATGTATTGTATTAAATTGATAAAATCAAAAATTAAATATTATACTTGATCTCAATTTGCAGAGATCATTGTTGGGTCTCACAATTCATAATTTCTTCGTATACAATACTCTCCCCGTTTCGTTTTATTTTTTATTTTAGATTTTTTATCTAGAATTAACAATTAATTTTATGGACAAATATATTCATCCCTCATATAAGCCACAAAATCTTATTCAATTCTATTTTCCTAAAATAGGGTTTGTGATATGGTTAAATTAGAGAGAGAGAGTGAACATATATAAAACAATAAATATTTTGAGACAAAATAAAAAACATAAAACAACAAATAAAACGAAATGGAGGTAGTATTATTTATTTGTTCTTCAATGTGGGATAAATTTTGGTTCAAAATTAAAACATATAAGTTTTAACTATTTAAAACATGTTTAAAGTTGAAAACTTAAATATGATAACTTGAAAATCTTAAAATTATCTTAACATTAAAATGACAATATCAATTAATACATTTCGAGTTTCGACCATTCAAAATTTAAATATATTTAATTTAAAATTTTGCATACGGATCTTGATTTCTTAAAATATATTTAATCAATGAGTGTTTCTAAGTATGCCACTAAATTTTCTTTATACACCACTATTAAATTTAATTCAAAAATAAATAATTATTCATTTACATAAATATCATTTTTAATTTTAAAATTACTTGAAAAATAAATAAAATAAAAGTAAAAAAATCCCCTTCTTCCCACCTGAGTGACCTCACCCGCCGCATTGCCCCACAATTGCTCTCTCATTTCCCCCATTTATGCTAATCTTCATTTCTCACCTCTTCATCCATTTATTTTCTTTGTAAGAATTGCCTATGAAATTAAATGTGTGTATTGATATCGTATATTTTTGGAGCTAAAAAATTGATTTCATTAACTTCTCTAATTATAGGATTTGTCGCATAAATGTTTGGAGAAATACATATATATTTGATTGGGGAGTTAAATTTTGGAACACGGTGTTGATGATATTATTTTAAAATTTGGTGACATTGAAAGATTTGTTGAGATTTTTATAAATCGAAAAAAGGGTTTTGTCATGGTTGGAACACAGTGTTGACGGCAACTACATCCTTCTCTATTTTATTTTGGAAAAAAAAATAATTACTGGGGAAGAAAAGTGAAGGTGGCAGATCAAGGAGAAAGGTGACGGCGACGGAGGGCGGCGGGTATGTTCTATGAAGGGGAGAGAGTGAGAGTGGAGAATAATTTTTTATTTTTTTAATTTATTTTCATAATGAAAGGATAGAAATGACTTTTATTGTGGTGTGTAAATATAAAATGTGAAAATATGAAAAAGATATGTGGTGCATAAAGAAAAAAATGACGGTGCATTTAGAAACACCCTTAATAAATCAATATTTTAAAAATATTTCATTTGAAATGTTTAATATATATAATTCAATTCAAATCTATAAATTTAAAATATATTTAATATTTAAATGATAATATCAAATATCTAAATATTACACTTGATCTCAACTTAGAGATCAACAAATGTGGAAATATCATTGTTGGGACTCACAATTTAAAATTTATTCATGCATAGCAATATATGTAAGTTTTTTGATGTGTGACTATATTTGTTTGAAAAACTAAAAGTATAAGATTTAACTATTATATATATAATTCATGGCATAAATATATTTAATAATTAATTGCTAAGTTCAATTAATACATTTAACTCAAAATTTTAAAGTAGATTTAGTTTAAAATTCTCGATGTATATCTTGATCAATATATTTAATTTGAAAATTTAAATATATTTAATTAAAATTTTGATATGGATCTGGAATTATTTTAATATATTTAATCAACTTAAAAATTTTAAATTAATATATTAGAACATTCGCTCATAAGTCATAATACTTAAAGACCACATAATTTTTTTCATTTTAATTAAACTTATGGTCCACTGTAAAGAAAAAAATAGTTGTTTAGAAAATTCACATATAAATCAACAATTTAAAGACCACATAATTTTTTTCATCTTATGAACAAAATAATTTTTGCTAAAAAATAGTATTTTTACAAAATAAAAATAATAATTTATAATATTGAAATTATAGTATTGAATGACTATATAATATAAATATTAATTAATTAATAAATATTTTATTTTTATTTATAGAAAGTGCATTTAGGAAGGAAATTTTATTATTACTATTTATAATAACTATCTTACTTTTAGATATAATATAGATAAATGTTATATTATCAATATATAAATGGTACGTAATTGGATTATCAAATCATAATTGGATGAAATTTTTCCATATATAATTATCAATTATTAACTAAAGATTGAATATTAAATTCTAAAATATATTTATAATTAAACTCTAATTGGTATGGAATAAATTGTAATAAATAATTATTAAATAGAAAATGAAAATTAAATTCTAAAAAATAATTATAAATTAACTTTAATTGGATGTAAGAAACCCTAATAAAAAATATTAACCAATAAAATTGAAAAATAAATTATAAGAAATAATTATAAATCCTAATGGGATATGGAATAAACCCTAATTATAAATAATTATTAACAAAAGCATAAATATTAAACTCTAAAAAACAATTATAAGCTCTAATTGAGACGAAATAAAAACTAATAACTTCAATTTAAAATTTTAGTTAGTAAAGATACAATTTATAATTAATATGCATTCAAATATTATAACTCGAATCTGAAACTTATAATTCAAATATTTGAAGCCTATAATTGAAGCTCTAATCTATGAAGGCCCTACCTAACTACTACCACTCTCTCTCTCTCTCTCTCTCTCTCTCTCTCTCTCTCTCTCTCTCTCGTCTCCACCCCTTTCTCTTCTTCTCTCTCCTCCACTCCATCACGCAGAAGACATGGACCGGGAACGACGTCGTCTTCTTCGCCACGAGCGTTGCTACAATTTGCAATAACTTGCTTTCGAGCCACAGCTGATGTTAACTGTATGGATTCCATAGATATTCCATAACATGGTACAGATTTACTGCAGTTAAGGTTAATTGCAATCTTGGAGGCTGATGTCCCAACTGCGTTACGGTAAGTTACATTGCTTATTTGAACTCCAGTTTTCTTCATAAAATGATAAGAAGATGTAGTTAATTAACTAGTATAGTTACCATCAAAATTAAATTGATAACACTACTGAATTTTATTATAAAAACTTAATTTCTTACCAGCTCTGGGCATGTATCTTTGACGGCGCAGTAATTTTGGTCGATGATTATGGGATTCTTGACGTTGCTGAATGTAAGTCTTTCAAATGTGACGCCGTTAACATTCCCTCTTCCCGCCTTTTTTTCAGTTGGTGAAATTTATTTACAGTTAATTTTGGTAAATGCTAGAAAATATGGAGGTTAATTAAATCTAATTAATTAATTAATTACCTGCCATGTTTTGATCCGAGCTCCATTTGTGGTTTGATTGAAGATGCAATCAGTTACATTAATGTTCTCAACTTGTACAATGTTTCCTCCTCTTCCTAAACTTCCAATGCTGTGCAGTTTATCAAGAACAAACCGATAAAGACATACGAAAACTAGATCGATCTTCGTTAGAAATTCTGAGTTTACTAATATATCGTGTTTCGATTTTGTATTTTATATGCAATCACGATAAGAATATTACATGACGTGTTTTGATGAAACGAGATATTTGAAAAGTAATTAATTAATTATCAATCACCTGATTCCATGACCAAGTGCACATTGAATATGGCTTATTTGCAAATCAGAACTGTGGTCACCAATCGAGATGCAATCATCACCTGAGGACATGAACAAACACATAAATTACTATATATCAAATTAATTGAATTTTAATATATAAATAATATAATAAAGTACTAGCTAGTCACACACATCTAGTTTACATATGTTGATAATGTAGTTCATATCCTATATATTACTACATATAATATATATCCATAATTTGATTTTATATGAATGTCATATATTATTAATTATGAGAACAACTTATATATATATATAACACCATGTCATATTAGAAAAAATAAAATCAAAGAACATTTAAACACCTCAAATAGAGCTGCAAATGTGCTTAATTATAAATTAAACATGTCTTCACATACAACAAATTGGGTTATTTTTCGTTGTAAAATTATATATACAAAGTTGGGTCGGTTTCTGTTTACCCGTTGGCCCATAAATATAGAGGTTGACTAAAATAAATTACTCCCTCCATCCCATTTATATAGTCCACTTTATCCTCGCACGTAGATTAAAAATATTTATGAAAACAAGATATTAGAGCTTAATTTCTATTATTAGCCTTATTTAAAATTTATGGTTTTAAAGAATTTAAGTGGTTGAGTTTTAATTTCTAATACCTACAATGGTATATTTTTCTAATACCTCAAAATAGTAATAGGGACTATATAAATAGGATGAAGGGAGTACATTTTTACTGATCATAGCCACACTATTTTGACTTTTTTCAATAATTATTGCATATTAATTCTTTATGATAATAAATATTTTTTACCTTCTCACTTGTCGATAACAAAGTAGGATGAACCAACCTAGCTAACACGTTCTATATATGTTTCAGTTATTCATAAAATAGTAATGGATATTCAAATTAAAGTACTTTATAAACAATTAATTATATATAAACGCAAAAGAATTTATTAATAAATAGATAAAATAAAGTGATATATATTAATAGATTAATTACCGCAGGTAATTGTAGAATTGGTGATGTGGAGATGATGAGACGATCCAATGTGAATGCCATCGGTGTTGGGGCTATTTGGAGGGGAATTAATTGTCACATTATCAATCTTGAAATTGTTGCAATCTTGCACGAGTATATGTGTTTGGGCACTATTTATAAACCTCATATCCCTAACACTGCTCTCGTTGCATCCCAAAAACTTCCAAGCCTGCTCGATCACAATATAATATGTATATATCATATATCGGAAAACGGTTTTTACGGTACTTCATGTTTGACCTTTTATCACTTTTGACACTATACATATTAGTAGATATATATTTTAAAATAGTACAATAATAATACGTATTCTTTCACTTTTAGTCTTGATGACCAGAAATGACATTATATTTTTGTTAAAATTTTTGGGATTTTTTTTTTTTGCAATTTTAATTATCGAAAATATATTTTTCTTAGCCCTAAATATTTTATTTGGTTCAACTAAAAATCTGGAAAATACAAATGATATTTTTTTTAAAAAAAATAGAGTAAATCGTCAAGCGATTTGACTTTTCCAAGTTTTTAATTAATTGATTCTTATAAAACACGAAAAAAAAGAACTAGAAGAGTTGGCTTAAAAAAATTGAGCAAAGAAATTAAATTGAAAATAAATTTTCATCTCATAATTTTTAATGAATTGCAAAAAATAAAAATAAAAATCTAGATTACCTTTTAACTGAAGTTTGACCAAGGGCTATTCTAGGAGACTAAAAATGATACAATCTATATTGTTAGAATATCATTTATATGTATATAATTATTCATAGGGTATCAAAACTGAACATAGATCAAATATAGAGTACAAAAAATTATCATTTTTCTATCTATATTCATATATGTAGTACCCAATTTTTTAAAAGAAAGAAGAAGTTTATATAAACGACATTTAATAGTGGAAGAAACGTATAAAATAAAGTACTTACAGTTGGAGCTAAGCTCGTGCAATCTTTCTGAAAATTCGAACAAGAAAATAACTATAATGAGTAATATATATGCATGTATCGCTAGGTAAATAGTAATAATGATAGAGTTCATTGCCAAAAAAATTCACAACTCGAAAATTGATGTGCACAATAAAATTCCTCATATTCGACATCTAAAAATTGAATTAATCTGTTCAAATGAAAAAATATTGTCACATCATAATTTTGATTGTTGGGAAAATTTCCGGGGTGTTGAATTTACTACATATCAAAATATTGGGTTATTATAGCAACGCTTTAAAGCCCGTGTCAAAATTACAAATTCATTCAAAAGGGGGTTTTTTTTTTACAATTAATTAACCAAATAATGATATGAAATAAAATGAAAGGTATCAATATAATAGTAATTAAATAAGGGTTAACTCCCAGAAAGATTCACCAACTTTAAATGAATTTAAAATTTAGACATGACTTTTAAACCGATACAATAATAGCCTAGTCTTTTGGTTTGTAGAGGTATCGAATCTGCAGTGCAATGTCAGTTTGTCAATCGTTGAAGAATATATATATATATATATATACATATATATATATATATATATATATATTTTTGGCCCGTGTCCTTTTTGCTACACATCAAAATATTGAATTATTTTTTAAACTTTTAAAAAGTCGTGTCTTAAATTATAAATTTGTTCAAAGTTTGTGAATTTTTTAGCAATGAACAAATTAAAAAATATGTAAGTATATATGTATATACATTTACCAACTGCTGATCATGGTATCGGCAAGATTGATCCCACCAAGCCTTTCCCCGGCCGTCGACGACGCCGGAGCCACCGACATTTAGGCCATTGATATCCGTAAATGCCAACCATTCACTTGCATCTTTCCCATCCCATACCATAGGCGATTCCGGTGCTATTATTTCCCCTAAATTCTAAAATACAATATTTGAATGATATATATAGAATTAATTAAAGTATACATAATTTTAAAACTAAATTAATTCAATATAATCTTCAATCAATTAAGCAAACATACCAAGAAATTGATGTTTGATGCATGGCATGGGCCGCGGAAAATGGTGGGGTTCACTAAAAACGTTGTCTTTGGTGGAACGTATACCGTCGGAGATTCAACTGAGGAAGCTTTACAAGCTGCATCCCATGCCTTTAGAAATGCCTACACATGCATTTCCATCAATCAATACATACATACATACGTACGTACGTACGTACACACATAAATTAAAAATAATAAATACTTCCTTAATCCCAATTATAGTCTTTTTTCTACTCGCACGTAGATTAAAAATATTATTTATGAAAACAAGACGTAAAAACTAAACTTCCAAAATTACCCTATTTAAGATTTATAACTTTCATAAAAATAATTAAGTGGTCAGTTTTTAATATTCCAAAATCTAATAAGGGTGAAAAATAATATTAATTATAATAATGAGACTGTATAATTGAGACACCCCAAAATAGTAATAGGTACTATATATATAATTGGGATGAAGGGAGTATATAAGATATATATTAGTAAATTAAGGGTTTATTACATATTAGTACCCAACATTTGCTTATTTTTACACTTTTGTCCTAAAGTTTTGAAAGTTGCACATTAGTACTCAGTTTGCATAATTAACACTTTAACACTAATGGTATTTTCTGGTGAATAAAATAATGACATGGACTATCGGAAAACTTGCGTGAATTTTCATCCAATTTATTAAAATGACGTGTAAATTAAATTTAACCATTCATAAACAAAATGACGTCGTTTTAACCTATAAATAGACAAACAAATTAACCCGTAAATTAGTTACCTCTGAATTTTCTGTAAGACCATCACTTTTGGCTCCATAATTGATGACATTGAAATAAGATTCATCAATTCCCCTAGAAAAGATTAGTGAAGAAGACGAAGCTAAAACCAATAACACCACCCCAAACACAGCATCCTACACAAGATATATATACAATTAAAAAAATTTAAGCCATTAATTTAGTCATGGATATATATATATATATATATATATATATATAAATGTGTTTAAATTTAAATTCTCACCATGGAGAGAGATATCAGCCAAAATAACACCCACAACAAATGTGAATTGCTGCTCACTAAATATATAAATGTATTTACCGAAATTAATAATGATTAGGGTTAAATGAAAGCTTCTTATACAAGACGTAATGTAAGAGAGATTTTGTGACTGCAGAATATTCAATTAATGCACTAGTGTATGAATACGATTTTGCAATCCAAAATTAATATTCTTACTCCCAGTTATTTAATATGGATTAATTTTGAGAATCCTGTTGTCAAACTTACGTAATTAATTAATTTTTTATTAATCTTTGCCTTTCTTATTTTTAGGTGATTTTCTTTAATTATTCATGCAATAAGAGATTTGGAAAAGTTAATCACCATAATTTTAAAGCTGCTAATTTTTAATTAAAGTAGTGAGTGGAAATCGTGGGTTGTGCTTGACCTAGTCCACTCATATATATTTTTTAGAGTAAATTATATTTTGATGCCATCATTTTGAGTTCTTTTTCAATTTAATAATAGTCAATTTTTTCAAAATTAATACAACTGTACCAACTTTTTCAAAAAATTACAAATCTAACATTTGATCAATTTTACAGTTCAAAAATCGTACATAATTTATTAAAATATAATAAATTCGTATGGTTTTCGGGCAATAAAATTGTTCAAATATTGAATTTTTTATGTTTTAAAAAAGGTGGGTACTATTTTGTTAATTTTGAAAAAGAATCCAAACTAGCTTAGGTATCAAAATGTAATTTACCTTATATTTGACTAACTTATAATTTTGGGAGAAGTTTTACAATTTATATGAATGAGATGGAGGAGTAATAGCTATTAGTCAACATGTATCATATAAAAATGAATTAAAAAAGATTATGAAATATAAACTAGTATTTAAGGAATCCTCATAATAGTAAAAAAGTAGTCCCAACACTATTTGCAGAAAATACAAAGCATGTATTTATATTTAATTAAAAGTTAAAATTGTCTTTTGTACAGTAAAACTTATTAAAAAAATATTGTTAATTACTCATTTTTCCAGGCGAGTGTGATTCAAATTAAAAAAATTGCATTTGACGAAAATGTTATTTTTATTTATTTATTAATTTTACTATAACTGAGGATTTCATTTTTTTTACTATATTAAACATACATGATTTTTTTTTTTTTTTTTTTTTTTTTTGCATTTTCGTAAATACACGTGTGGATTATATATGCATTTTCCCTTAAATTAATTTCTCTCATATCTCTCTCTATTGTTTTTATCTTTTTCCTTTTTCTCGTGTCCTACACCCAAATCATAAAAAAAAAATGTTTGTCAGATTAAACACACTGTATTTTATTTCATTCTGCCTTGCTCTGTATTATATATATATATACATATATATATTAATCATCAATTTATAACATCATGAAACCTTAATTAGTACTATTTAAGGCAATGAGCGGGAAAGGCGTCTTCTTCTCGACCATAAGCGTTACTACATTTAGCAGTAACTTTCCTTCCAGCTTTAGACGGCGTTAACTTCATTGATTCCATCGATATTCCAACACACGGTACAGACTTGCTACAGTTAAGATTAACGGCAATATCCGACGCCGATGTCCCACCTACTTCCCGATAAACTACATCGCTTATCTGAACTCCAGTTTTCTTCATCAAATGAAAATCAGACGCACTTATCATTCAAATAGCTGCATATATATATATATATTGTAAGATTTCTTATATACCTGCTGTCGGCATGCATCTCTGAGGTTGCAGTAATTTTGGTCGATGATTATGGGATTCTTGACGTTCTTGAATTTGAGTTTTTCAAATGTGACGTTCCGAATATACCCTCTTCCCACCTTAATTTAATTTCAGCGATGTTTATATATTCACAGTTGATTTTAATTTAAATTAACTTGACAAATAATTAATTAGGGTTTCTTAATTTATAATTACCTGCCATGTTTTGATCCGAGCTCCATTTGAGGTTCTAATGAAGATGGCATTACTTATATGAATGTTCTCCACTTGTACATAGTTTCCTCCTCTTCCCACACTTCCAATGCTGCGCAGTTTATTAAGAACAAACCCGTAATTAAGATGCAGTCCAGATTCTGTCGTCGTGTAACATGTATTGATGAAATGAAATTTGAAAGGAATTAATTAAACAAAAAATTTACCTTATTCCATGACCGGGTCCACATTGAATATTGCTTATTTTCATATCAGAAATGTAGTCACCAATTGATATACAATCATCACCTAATCGAAAATTAAGGTCAAATTAAATTAATACAAATTAAGTCTATATGTAAAAAATACAATAGAGTAATATTTTTTCGTAAATAATGATGAAATAGGAATTATTACCGCATGCGATTGTGGAATTGGTAATGAGGAGATGATGAGATGAATGAATGTGAATCCCATCAGTGTTGGGGCTGTTTGGAGGGGACTTAATTGTCACATTATCAATCTTGAAATTGTTGCATTCTTGCACAAGTATATGTGTTTGGGCACTATTTTGTAATTTCACATTCCTAACACTGCTCTCATTGCACCCCAAAAACTTCCACGCCTAATATTCAATCACAACATGTATATATATATATATAATTCAATATATATTCATATATGTATATTTCAATATACGGGTATATGTAATGTATAGGATTTGGTTCAAATAATTAAGAACTAGTGTTTCGCGTATAAACATGGAAATTAATCAACTTGTTTACTGCATTTTTAATGATTTTATACCGTATTTTGGTGCTATATAAAACAATTAGCACTAACATGCAATAAGGAGATCACTAAAAATATATATAGTGAATAAGCGGGTTTATACGCGAAACACAGTTCATATTATAACCAACTCCTATATATATAGTTTCGAGCATTTAATATATAGTGGGAAAAAAAATGCATAAATTAAGCACTTACAGTTGGAGCTAAGGACGTGCAATTTTTCTGAAATTTCGAACAAGAAAAGAACTATAATGAGTAATTACAAGAAAATTAAAACCAGGTGATTAATAACTTTAACTTGATGCATACTTCCTCAAACTAATTAAATGAAACTCAACACACAATTATATATGAGCAAGATCGAGTAATTACACATTCTTATGATGTGAAAATAGTAAATAAATAATTATGTGTATATATATATATTTGTATGTATGTATGTTTGCACCATTTTTTGATGGTATCTGCAAGACTGATCCCACCAGGCCTTTCCCCGGCCATCGACGACGCCGGAACCGTGAACATGCAGGCCATTGATATGCATAAATGCCAACCATTCACTTGCATCTCTCCCATCCCATAATCTTGGTGATTCTGGTGCTATAACTCTCCCTTCAATCTTTGTGTGTTTGTGTGTATATATACATATACATATATATATATATATATTCATCATAAACAAACATTATTAATTTTACAATTATATATAGAATCTTAAATAGTAAATAATAGGAGAAGTTTTAGTTTATGAAGCATGCATATATACCAAGAAATTGACGGTTGATGCTTTGCAGGGGCCGTGAAAAATGATAGGGTTCACTAGAAATGTCTTCTCCGGCGGAACATAAACCGTCGGAGATTGAACGGAGGCTCTACAGGCTGCATCCCATGCCTCTAAAAATGCCTATATATATATATATATCCAAAATTATATATGCATGTACATATACATAATAATGTAAATAAAAAATGAGACATTTCAGTAAATTGAATTACTTTTGAATCATCTGTACAACCATTACTTGTGGCTCCATAGTTCATGACATTGAAATAAGTTTCATGATGAGTACCCCGGGTAGGGATTATCGGTGAAGACGACGACGACGATGACGACGAAGCCAAAACCAAGAACGATAATATTACCCCCAACACAGCTTCCTGCACAAGTAGATGATCACTAATTAATTCAACTTGTGTGTGTGTGTGTATATGTATATAAATATATATCATGACCTTCATTAGTGTATATACACATTATATGTTAAAAATTCTCACCATTGAGAGATATCTTTCAAATTAACACAATACACAGTATAATATATGAATGTGGATTGCTAGCTGCTGCACCTGCAGATGATGATCATATATATATATATAGACGCTCACACACATGCATGCACTCACTTTTTAAAGCTAGTGGTTAGCGTAAAGAGATAGAGATTTTTGATAATTATCTCTCTCTCTCTCTCTCTCTCTCTCTCTCTCTCTCTCTCTCTCTCTCTCTCTCTCTCTCTCTCTCTCTCTCTCTCTCTCTCTCTCTCTCTCTCTCTCTCTCTCTCTCTCTCTCTCTCCCCCTCCCTCCTTTAATTTACACACGAAATACTTAATTAAATGAGCTATTTATTAGGCCTTCTTTTAGACAAAACGTGATGTAAGAGTGGTTTATTGAAATTAACATGCAATATTATTGCAAAAGTAGACAACAATGCAATAGAAAAAAGAAAAAAGATTGTGTGATCTTATGGCATTTACTTCACTTGAGATTTCCTATTACACTATTTGTGTTACACTCCGTGTTACACTTTTAAATTACATGTGTTTTTTATATATTTTTTTCTTCAATTATATTTTTTTGTTATTTAGTTTAATTTTAAGATTGTTTTCTAGGGTTCACCCCACCCAATTAGGGTTTATAATTATTTTTTAGTATTTAATTTTCAATTTTCAATTAATAATGCATTATTATGATTGATTAATTCAAAATTAAAATTTTTAACTTTGTAAATTCATTCTTTTTGTTGATAAATGTTGACTATGATTATTTATGTTATAATTAATTTTTATTTTATAATAAATATTACTAAAATCATAAATTTTATAGTGAAATACGAAGTGAAACACATAAAAGTGTAATAGGAAATTTCAACCCCATTTACTTGTATCGGTACATTATATATTTATATATGTGTGTATATATATAATCTGATTTCCTTTCAGGCGTACTGCAATGAATTAGAATATTTTGCCGTTATATATGTTATTAAATAAAAAATCAACCTTTATACATAGTAAAAAAGTCAAACAAATCTTTAAAAAATTAAAAGAAATTTGAGAAAAATGCATGTTGGTTGCTGGATTAGTTTGACTGTCATTTTCATCACATGTCAAGATTTTAGCGAGTTGGTTGTTAGAGGATCATCAATTGTACTGTCCTAAAATTAGACAAAGCGATGAAATATATATATATTTATTAAAATGCCAAATCCAAAGCAACAACCTCCCGCAGTTGAAAATATCTGCAGAGAGAGAGAGAGAGAGAGAGAGGGTTGAAAAGGCAATGCATGCATGATTGTATGTAATTATATAATACTCCCTCCGTTTCTATTTAAGTGTCACTTTGGATGAATGCACACAGATTAATAAATTAATTAAGTTACTTAATACACCCTTATGTGAATACATTAAATGCGTTAAATATAAATGTATGAATGCATTAAATGAGGGTAAATATGTGAAAAATGAGAATTTTATGTCTCGAATTTGTAAAATGACACTTTTTTTGAAACAAAATTAAAATGCTAGAATGACAATTATATAGAAACGGAGGGAGTAATATTTAAATAAAAAAGTTATAATTCAAATGCAACAAGTTAAACCTATTAAAAAAGCATATAGTATACATTAAATTATCAAAATAGTGTTGATATAATATGAATAATGATAACATTTATGATGCAGTAATTAATGCATATAGTTGGATAATAACGAAATAAGTGAACGTGCCAAAAATAAAATTTGATTTTGGAAAAGATTGTGTGGTCCTATCCAGAATTTGGAATTTTAATAAAATCTACAACCAATTTTCCACCATCAATTAAATTAGGATTAGATAGGATAACTCCCTTGCTAATCTCCAAAAATCGGCTATAATTAATTAATCTCTCATCCCTTGTGCAGTTCAACTTTTGATTGTAATATCCAAACATTCAACAATTTAATTCGTATATATACCTAAAACAAGATTCAATTCTCATCACAGATAAATTGCCGGAAACTTGTATCTTTTTTTTTTTTATTCACACACCCGATCTGGTGGTATTGAGGAGATTCGAACTCGTGACCTTTGATCTCCAATCAACCTCACTCCACCATTAGCCCATTCCCACCGGGACCCGGAAACTTGTATCGTTTGTTACCACATTTTTTGCAAGAATAATTGGTAGATTTAATTTGATTTAGGGATCTAATTAAATGATTTAAATCTTGATTGGACCATTTTTGTAGAGTTGGATGTCAGTTTAAATTCTACCAAACAAACAAATATTAATTTCTCGATCGATATATATCATAACTACGGTACAATTCAAAACGCACAAATTTTAATTTTTTTTAATTTTTTTTTACACTCACACACCCGACTTGTGGTATTGAGGAGATTCGAACCCGTGACCTTTGGTCTCCAAGCAATTTAAGTCATTTTGTCTAAAAATAATAGTTGCGATTGGGGCTGGTTGGCAGAGTGTGGTGGTGTACGTTAATCTAGGGTGCTCTTATCTCAAAGGCATTCCTTTCGGAATTTTGTTTGGTTATGCCATCAAACTACAAGCAGGGGTGGAACTAGAAAATTTTCATCGGGAGAACCGAATTGTTCTTCACTAATATTTCTATATGCCACCCAGTTCCGCCACTGACTACAAGTGGAGGTGATCTATCAATTTTTATATTGTGGTTTGTTATATTTAGGGAGTCTGGATATATTGATTCAGACCATAATTCTATTGATCATAACTAAGAGGACAAATTGGGATAAATAGGTAATTAAGAACAACTGTAAACATTTACTCTAATTTATACCATTTTTCAACAACATAGCTAGCTCATTCAATTCAAATTTAAAGCAATATATCTCGATCGATCATCCATCTTCTGTAGGTCTTTGTTGCACGAAAACGACTAACCAATCATCATGATCACCAACATTTTAATTTCACTACAAAAATCGCGCGATTTACTGACGAATTCTAACAACGGAACAATTTTCGTCGCTAATAATGACGGACTTACGAAGATTCTATCACTACAGAAATTACGGTGCGATTGTTTCGTGCCATGTTTTAACGACGAACTTAAGACGAAAATTGCAGTCGTTAGTATTAACAACAAATTAATTCCATCATTAGCTTTTTTATTTTTAATTTAATTATGTAATGGCGAATTAATTTCGTCGTTAGATTTTTTATTTTATTTTTCCATTAATTTAATTATTTAACAAGGGAATAATTCCATCGTTAGAAATTATAATTTTTATTTTTAATTTCTCTTTAATTTAAGTGTTGCAACGGATTATATGCCGCTATAATTTATGATGAATTATATTACTTTGTTAATGATTTATTTTAATATTAATTTTAATTTTTAATTCTAACAATGAATTATTCCGTCGTTAATCCGTCGATAAAGTTTAATATTATAGGCATCATCAGATGCAGATAATTAATTCGAAACAACCCTAAATCCCCAAATTTCATTGCCGATCCCCCCCTCCAAATCAACGATTCCTCCTTCCATCGATGATTCTCCCTCCCACCAACGACTCCCCCTTTCCCAACCGAATACCCTCTCCACTGGCCACCCGTAGACCGTCGGCGACATCGAGCAGCAGCAATGTCAAGCAACAACAGCAGGTTTGGCGATCCATCGCACCTCCGAGCAGCAACGGCATCAACGACCCTCTTTGAGTTCACTCTCTCTATCTCTCCTTCTCTATTCTTCCCCCTTTTAACTATTTTCTTCTAATGTTAATAATGTATATTAAATATTAATATGTAATATTATATTAAAAATCATAACAAATTCAAAGTTCAATCCTTTTTTTTATTATAATCCATAAAATTCATAATCAACCCTAAATTTAATATTTGACTAATATTAGCTTCATTGAAAGTAAATGAAAAAGTTACCAACACGGTTTTATTTTAGAACATCTCTATATTCTACATAAAAATAGAAAAATTATTAATAAAAAATAATGACATTCAATCACTATTAATACAGAGTACAAATTAAAAATTAGTTAGAATAAATAAACAATATGTATCCATATAAAAATATATATATCAAGCTCAACACAATTTTTATTTTTATAAAACAAAAAAAAAGGAGGGGGATAAAATCCTCTAGTACACTTTTCATGTCCCACTATTGTGCCCCGCTATGAAATTTAATATTTTAAAAATATTTATTACAAAAATAAATTTTATTATAGTATTACAAATCATAATCAACATTTATTGCTAAAAAATAATTTTTTTAAAAATTATATACCCTACTTTTGGAATAATCAATTATATCATCTAAAAAATAAGAAACAAACATTAAAAAATAAATATAAACCTTAATTGGGTGGAATGAACCCTAAATAATAATTATAAAATTAAACTAAGCCATAACAAATTGAGATTGAAGAAAAAAATATAATGGGACACCGAATGAGATAGAGAAAAGTGGGATAGAGGATTTCATTTTAGGGGAGGGGGTATGACTTAATTAATCTTAATCTTAATTATAATAACTATATATAAAAATTTCTAAAAAAAATACCATATATAATTTTTTTTAGAAGTTGGGGCAACTGCCCGTGCTCCCTCCACCCCATCCCACCCCATTCCATTATATCCGCCATTGCACATGATATGAATCCAATGATTGAAATACAAAATGAAATATGAAATTAAAATAAGGGATCTTATCCGCAATTTTTCACGTATGAACTTAGTTCTCGTTTCAACCGTTCCTTATATATTATTACTTACGCCAATTATATAAATTTATATTGATGCCCTCCATAATAATTAGGGCAACTCTATATGCGCTTCAATTCAGAAGAAATCGAAGATGGAAAAAAAATAAAGAAGTGAAGAAAAGAAAGAAGATGAAGTTGCGCCCCTTTCTTCCGATCCGCTTCTGGAGTGATTTTAATAATTAATTACAAATCACTAATTTCATGACAGAAGGATAATATAGTAAAAACATAACATTTAATAATTAACATAATTAATTTATTAATAATACAGTTTTATTAATCATCAAAAAATTAGATTCTGGCTAGCCAGATTTTGGCTGGCTAGCATTATTCAATTTGAAAATGCACCACAAAATAAATTAATTTAAAAATATTTATTTATGTAATTACTTACATACTCCTATTAAATTAAAAAAAATAAAAAAAAAAAATAAAACATATATAGTAAAATGCCAAAAAAAATATATTGGCTAAATTTGGAGCGGTGAATATGGACGGGAAATGTGCTGGTGCACATCCGAAAGCTCAATGATGTTTGTGCCATGAATGGATAACCTACCAATGAGCTATAAATCATGCTGGAAATTCTGGAATTTAAATAAACAAAGAGTTCTAAAACCAATTTTCAAACTTCAACAAATTATTTGAAAATAGTTTTTTGAACTACTTTATAATAAAGTTCAACAATCATCCAAATTAAAATCTTTTCAAACTACCACATCATCATGTTCAAAAAATTATTTTCGAAAATCAAAGATAATTTCGAAGAATTTTTTTCGAATTTGTGTGTTTGCTTGATATTCAGAACTTTGAGTATTAAATCTAATAATTTTAGGAATTTGTATGTTCAATCCCCTGGATCAGATTGAATAAGAAGATAGGTGCATGAATAGAACAAACCTGAAGAAGAGAGAGATGTTGATGTAACCCAGACAATTTGTATAAGAATACAAGAGACGCGCGGAAGACTTCTAGGAATGAACACGTCAACTTGGAAGGACTCAATCCCACTCTAAAGACTTTAATAACGAGAATAATCTGAAATAAATGATAAACACTAGAAAACAAAATAGAAGACGAACTAGACCTAATTACGATACCTAGACTACGACACAAAATAGAACACAAATCCAAAGGTGAGGGGGCTATTTTGGACGTGGGTTATGGCTGGAAATTTGATGTATTTTGGACGTGAATTTATGGGTAAGAATGGCTAGGGAAGATAGGATATGATAACGATTAGAGTAACTTACGGATTACGATATAGAACACGATGAACGGGGCTTGAATTGAACTTGAACACGGCTGGGATTTCTTGTGCTATGGACGAGAGATGATTGATGGATGATGGTGATCACGGATGGCGGTTGATGTTGTTGGTGTGGTTGAATTACAACCGGATTAATTCGCGACGTATCTTGTAGGACGAAAAAGATCTCTAAGTTGTTCTTCGGTAGCGAGTCCCCCCTAATTCCTCGTGTGAATTAGAACGCTCCCTTGAAAGTAAGACTTGAAATTGCTAGGTTCAAGAATGATAATTTTCGAATATAAAGCAATCAAAAGCTTTGGATATTTGACACATAATTGTATGCAAATGCAAATTTATTCAATAATGTCCAAAGTATCAACATAACACAAGACCCCTATTTATAGGACTAACGAGGCCGAAAATAATAGCTAAATGGCCAAAAATTTAAGGTCCAAATTGATCTCCAATTGGACTAGTAAATTGCCTAAACTAGAATTCTATTTAAGGTAGGAAATTGCCTTAATTAAAATTCTAGTCAAACTCTATGACTAAGGACCGAAAATTGTGACAAAATATTAAATAAAATCTGATCTACTATAGTCTTAAATTAAATTAAATAAATACTATAGTCTAGATAAAATTCAACCCCTAATTAAATTGAATAAGGGTAGAATTTCTTCATGCATGCACGTCGACTCCTCACGCTTGTTCTTCATGCACATGTGCACTTCATCTTCACTCATCAAGTGTGATACTCCATGGTGTGATCTTGATCTTCATTAGTTAATAAATTAACTAACATATGGCTGCCCTTCGCATCTTTCAATTCTTCGAACTTCTTGCGAATCAACACTTAGAGATATCCTGGTAATTTCTTCGCTCGAAGTCGTGTCATTGGACCTTTAAATTGCAACTCAGGTTCAAGGCCTTCAATGCCTTGCATAGCTTCATCAGATGTTGATTGGTCTTCTTTTCGTTTTCATTTTTTTAAAATTGCTTTAATTTAATTATTAAACTAAAGGGTAAAATGGAGAAAAGGTGGTGTATAGAGAAAAAAGATTGGAAAAAATAGAATGATGGTATATATAGTAAATATAGTGTATATTGAAAAAATAGTGAGTGTTAACGGTTGGAAGTACTAACTTATGCTATCGTAAAATTTATATTACTCCTTGTAGATGACGAAAATTTACAATATTATATATTATATATTTATTGATTTTTATGTATTTATTTAGTGTTGGAATCATAAGAAATCTAAAATTAGATAAAATATTTAAATAATAAAGATATTATTATATGATAAACATCAAGTTATTATATCAGTTGAAAATCACACCAGAAGGCAGAATTGAAGAGCTTAAGAAGTTGGACAAAAACTCTTTACGAAGTTCTCTCCAGCATTCAAGATGTGTTAGCGAGATTTAAGTCGTTCTTCGCAGGAGTCATCTCAAACCCAACGTTCAATCCGGAATCAAGGTTCTCATCCCTCCAGACAGCGATACTCTGAAGATTTCAAAGATTATTTGAAGATCAAGTTTATTTTGATCCCAAATTTATTTTATTTGTATACATTTTGTGTTGTACAAAATTAAATATAAAAAATTGTGTTACACTCCCTTTATAATTATGCAAATTTAAGAAATATTCATGTCATAATACACAACCGATGTCATGTTTGAAAATGCTGAAAATGACCAAGATCACATGGATAATTGATGACACCATTATAACAAAAATTATTGTTTGAACGTGCATAATAAAGTGAATGATATAGATTTTTTTTTGCTATAACAATTAGCAAATGGGTGGTTTAAATTTTCAGCCTTTTATAAATATGGGAGGATGTCAAATTGTTTTTTAATTATTAGTATTACTACTTTTAAATTATTGTGTTCTTTGAGATGCGCATTACTTCTTTATTTTGACAAATTATGAATGTATGGTATTAATATTCGAAATAATTACCCGACAACGACAAAGCATACTTTTACTTACGTCATACTTTACAGGACTGATTGCTATTTGTCACTAGTGATATTAATCCGAATTTTATATGATTACTTTTTTACCCCTTAAAAGTGAAACTTAGGGCACTAATTGAACCTAGTCCGACAGGAGAAATTTTATGACGGGTGGGGACGTAGTGTGTCATATGTCACAATAGATTTAATGTGATACTTTCATGTGAATAGATTTAATGTGATACTTCTATGTAACACATGAAAGTATCACATTAAATCTATTATGGCATACGGCACACTATATGTGATGCGTCATAGAATTTTCCGTCGAGCGAATTGGGTTCAACTTATTATTATTATAGAGCAGAGCATTGGGTCCATGCCAAAATTTGTTGGCCAACTTATTATTATTATTAGGAGAATTATCAATCTAGGATCTGAAAGATGGGTAATCTATCGATTCAGGACCTGAAAGATGAAAATTCTCAATTCAGGACTTGAAAGATGAAAATTCTTAATCCAGAACCTCAAAAATAATGAATTTTGATTTTTTTTATTTTTAATTAATCTTATATTAATTTTCAATGAAAACTCCTTCATTAATTATCTATTAAATCAAATAAATAAAATTTTAAAATTAATTAAAAATAAAAAGAAATTAAAATTCGTGATTTTTGAGGTCATGCATTGAGAATTTTCATCTTTCAGGTCCTGAATTGATAGATTACCCATCTTTCAGGTCCTGAATCGACAATTCTCTTTATTAGTATTATGAACAATGAATGTGGATAGTAGTAACCTTCAATATGGTGGAGAGGGGTTCAAATGGTAGGAATGGATGAAGAACAAAAAATTGTTAATTACATAGAGTTAGGATTTTGTGGAGAAAGCACGTTGCTTCATTTTGGAACTTATTAATATGACGATAGCTTTGGAACTCGTTTTAAGGAAAATCTTGAAGAACAATCATCATCAAATGAGCCTCCAATTATATTACAAAGAAAGTTGAAGTTATGTCCCCTTGGGGATGGCCTAGTGGTGGAGTGGTGTTTCTTGAGGCCAAAGGTCTCAAGTTCGATCCACCACCAACACCACTAGGTGTGAGTCTGTCACACATGGCTTGCCAAGTGTGGTTTACCTCCCCTGTGTAGGTTTGCAGACTATTACACAGGGGCGGGATTTACTCAGTGCGCACCACGGTAGCGGCTGCGGGTTACCCTCGACATCCAAAAAAAAAAAAGTAAAAAAAAAAAAAAGTTGAAGTTACTCTGGAAGATCATTCAATTCCAAATGAACTTTCAATTTCGACTTCTTTATTAGAAGAAGCTGAAGCAATAGGTGAAAGGATTCTTGATCGAGCAAGAAGATTCACTGATACTCCAATATTGTGAAACTTTTGTTGCAGAGCCCAAAATAATATCTTTCATTAAGTTAGAAAATCAAGTTGTGCACGTCTCTCAACAAAATAAAATGATTTTTATGACTAGCTAGTGTGATGTAACAAATGCAACTAAGTGTGCCTAAAGTATGACAATCAAAATTATTCCAACAACTTTAATTTAAGTGGGGAACATAGACAAGTTGCACATTTAGCTGTCAAAAATATTCTTGACGAGAAAATTTCACTTTTGGTCCCATAAGACATATCTGAGTTCGATTTTGGTCTCGATATTATCAATTTTGGTCTTTTTAAAAAAAAAAAAATCGCTCAATTTTAGTCCCATAGGTTTAAGATTATCAATTTTGGTCCCATGATTTATAGGCCAAAAGCGGGACCAAAACTGATATTTTCTCTGTTTGGGACAAAAAATGATAGTATCGGGACCAAAATCGAACTGGAGTGTGTCATGTGCGACCAAAAGTGAAATTTTCTCTTGTGTTGGCACGTGTTTTGGCTCGATACAAATTGGGTAGAAGGATGACAGTTTTAAAGTTCTACGCGTTCAAAGAAGTTTTTTGTGAATTCATTCTCAAGTTTTACCATCTGGACAAGATGTTTTAAAGGGAGTTGGAAACTTGGAATGATGCAATCACTAGTTATAGTATTTAGTTATGGATCGATTTATTTATTTTAGGTAATTTGCATTGTTATGATTATTTAATTATCAGGGTTTATTGTTTATAATTGTATTAGGATTTATGTACATGTGTTTTCATTAATCAGATTCTAACATCATAAATAATAATTCAAGTTCAGTAATCACTTGAAAAATACTTTTGGAGTTTATATTCACTTGAAGAATACCATATCTGATATAATCCCAAATTAGAGTTGCATCATTAGCATATGCATTAAAAGAATTATATATATATATATATATATATATATATAATCTTCGATTGTTGTTTTATTCATGTATAATACTTTTCTTTTCTCATTAAAAAAATCTTAAATTTCTTAAATTACAAATTTTATGGAATGAAATTAAAAATTTATTTGATGGATTAAAAATATAATTAAATAGTGTAAATAAATATAGTATGAGAAATACACACACATATATATTTAGTAGGATCCGTATTAAAGTTATTTTTCAAAGTTCATCATTATGCAGGCAAGTTTATAAAAGTAGATAGATTTTAATTTTTTATGCGACGATGATGTGGTAAGATTGAAGTTGTTTTTCTAAGTTTATTATTAGTTGTTACACTACAAAAAATTCGCATTTTAAAATCCGTCGCCAAATATAAAAAATTCGTTGTTAAATCATTTTAACGACGGACATAGTTCGTTATTAATTATCTCGTTGTTAATTATTTTAACGAAGGATTAACATTAGCGACGGAATTACAACAGATTTTTTCCGTCGCTAAGTCATCGTTAAATTCTATTGTTAGAAAATAAAAAAAATACATTTAGCGACGGAATTTTTCCGTCGTTAAAAAAAAACTTGGCCCAAGCTGAGCCGGGAGTAGGTAGCAGCTCGAGCCAAGCCGCGCGCCAAGCCAGATATTAATCTTGGAAATACTTGCGTCAATGAGATTCGAACGCAAGTTCGTTTGGGTTAGGACTTACACTTCTATCGAGGTGAGCTAGTGAACCTTTATGTTAAATTATAGAAATAATACACACACGCGCGCGCGCGCGCGCGCACGCATACGCGTGCGCGAAAATCATTTTGATTGAATTTTTATTTTTAAATTAAATAATAATATATTATTCATTTATTTAAACATCTATTAAAAATTTTAATATTATATGTTTAATATTTATATTATAAAATATAATTATATTATATCATTATTTAATATTGAATTATTTTAATTAATTTTTTCAAATATTATATATTTACAATTAATAATATTTATAAAAATAAAATTAAAGTGATAAAAAATATTAAAATAAAAAATTATAAAAAAGTCATTAATTAGTTATTTAAAAATAAAAATAAAACAATATTAAAAAATGATAAAATAATAAAACATTTATAAAATAAATTATAAAAAGTAAAATAAATAAAAATATTAAAAAAATATTCATATTCGTCATTAATTAGTTATTGAAAAACAAATAAAATATAAAATATTAAAAATAGAGTAAAATATTAAAAAATAAAATAAATTTTAAAATGTAAAATAAAGAAATAATATTAAAAAGATTAATTTCAAATTCGTAATTAATTGCCAATTGAAAAATTTGAAATTAAAAATATTAAGAAATAATATAAAATATTTAAAAAAATCAAATAAATCCGAAAAAATAAAAAAAGAAATAATTTAAAAAAATGATTTCAAATTCGTAATTATGTATTAATTGGAAAATAAAAAAATAAAAAAAATACAAAAATATAAAAATAAAAAAAAAATCAAAATTAATTTTCGCTACGAAATTATTCCATAGCTAATCCGTCGCTAAGATTAAAAAAATAATAATAAAAAAAAATATTATTTAACGACCGAATTTCCATCTCTAAATTAACGGCGGAAAAATCCGTCGTTAGTTCGTCAGTAAAATGAAAAAATAAAATTTATAAATTAAAATACATGTAATGACGGATTTTTCCGTTCATTAAACAAAAAAAAATTTTAATTTGTCGTTAATCTGTCGTTATTTTAATGATGAAATATTATCCGTCGATAAATCGCGTTTTTCTTGTAGTGTTACTACCATCCCTACCTAAAACAACCCCCAAAACAGAACTATTTTATTTAGAAACCAATTAAATGTAGAATCATAAAAATTATATGAAACATTAGGTGCTAATTATCATACTATAATTAATATTGTTATATAAGGGGCTAAAGGCTAATTCAACACTAGTACCTAATGTTTTTTCATTTTTATATTTTTAATTTGTTCTGAACTTTAAAAAGTAATGCATTAGTACCCATTACATAATTAATAACATTATAATACTTTCTAGGATGGGCTAAATATTAATGTGGATTGTCGAAAATCTAAAGTAGATTTGAGCCTGATTTATTAAAATAATATGGAAATTAATTTCCGGCCATCTACGTCATAATTTAGTTCATCAAAAAATTTCATTGATGTACAAATGTTGGGTAGTTATGTATCACTTTTTAAACTTCGAAACATAAATGTGAAAATGGGCAATTGAATACTGGTGTCAGGTGTCGGTATAATATTAATTAACCATTATACAAGGGTCCACATAAATAAAAAAATGTGTACGAAATTGTCCATGACTGATGACTCCATGTTAATTTATTGTTTGGTATTTCACTTCGTGTTTCATTATCAAATTTATGATTTTAATAATATTTATTATAAATTAAAAATTAATTATAACATAAATAATTATAGTCAACATTTATGAATAAAAAATGAATTAAAAAATTAAAAACATAATTTTGAAAAAATCAACCATGATAATGAATTATTAATTTAAAATCAAAAATTAAATATAAAAAAATAACTATAACCCCTAATTGGGTGGGATGAATCCTAAAAATAATCATAAAATTAAGGGAAAATTTCATATTATCTCCCTATGTTTTACCGAAAAAAAAACCCCATGTTAAATAAACAGTCTAAAAACCCCCTCTGTTATGTATAATTCATAAAAAAAGTCCCCTTTTGAGAAAGTGAATTACATTTACTAAAAGAGAGTATACGATTCTTAATTTTACAATTTTTGTTATAGATAAATATATTTTATATCATTTAAAAATTTTAGTATTTGGTTATACTACTAATTTTGCCCTAAAATTAAGCTAAATCACAAAAAAATAAAATTAAAGAAAAAAATACAAAAAAAACTCGTAAATTAAAAATGTAATACGAAATGTAACACATAAAGTGTAACGGGAAATTCCATGCGAATAGGTACAAGGCATGCATGTCGGGTTGAAATTTCCTGTTACACTATTTCGTGTTTCACTCCGTGTTTCATCATTAAATTTATGATTTTAATAATATTTATTATAAAATAAAAATTAATTATAACATAAATAAGCATAATCAACATTTATCAACAAAAAAAAAGGGAATTAAAAAAATTATAAAATATAATTTTGAAAAAAAAATCAATCATAATAATGAATTATTAATTGAAAATCGAAAATTAAATATTAAAAAATAATTATAAACCACCCTAAAAATAATCACAAAATTAAACTAAATCGCATAAAAATAAAATTGAAAAAAAAAATATAAGAAAAACTCGTAATTTGAAAATGTAACACAGATAATGTAACATGAAATTTTATTTGATCCATGTCACCTTTTATCAATATTAATGACCCTTCTCCCTTACCAACATTATTGACCCTTTTCCCTTTCATTTATGTGTATGGTGACGTCTGCCGAGGAATCCGACTGCATGAGAATAAATTGAGACCAGTTGTCTGAATTTGAGGTTTAAGCTCAACCGTCTCCCTTATTACACGTATAGCATTCTTCTACCAATAATCTTTCCGATTCAACTCTGCGTTTTTTTTTTTTTTTTTTTGTATCTAATTCCACCTTTTCAACCGTTTCTCTGTTTGATTCCCAAAAAAAGTATGCTGTCATTCTGTCAAAGGTTTTAGAAATTCTTGAAAAGATTTGATTTTTAAGTCTGTTAAGATCTTTATAGTCTCTGATCGAAACATTTCTTGATTAATGTGTTTATGAAGGTGATATTGTGTGTGAGTGTAGAAATTGTTCGGTAATTAAGATGGAAGGGGATGGTAGGGAAGCGCTGCTGAAGGCAGTAGAGGTAGGTGAAAATGGGAGAAATGAGGAGAGTTTGAAGACGAAGTTATGGAGAGAGAACAAGAAAATGTGGGTGGTGGCGGGGCCGGCCATTTTCACTCGATTTTCGACCTTTGGGATCAATGTCATCACCCAAGCATTTGTAGGCCATATCGGCTCTACTGAGCTTGCTGCATATGCTCTGGTTTTCACTCTCCTCACTCGATTTGCCAACGGATTACTGGTAATTTTACTCTCTCTCTCTCTCTCTCTCTCTCTCTCTCTCTCTCTCTCTCTCTCTATACCTAGCCTCTTTTTTATCAATTAATTTTGAATCCTAACTCATGTTTAGTTTTCAAGAATATGTTTTTTATTAAATTAATCAGTTGTTGTGCTTCTATGCTATGAGGAAAAGACACCCTTTGAGCTGAATTGTAGTTCCCTTTTTGCTAGAGAGAGAGAGAGAGAGAGAGAGAGAGTGATTGGGGATGGGATGGAGACTGGAGAGTGTATAAATAATAAAACATGGTTCAGTAGGTAGGTGCAAGATGTTAATTAATTAGATGAAACATGAATTAGATGTTCACTCATGTTGGTAGTAACAACAGGTGTTTGTGTGTGTGTGTGTGATGTTTAGTTTTCAAGAATACGTTTTTTGATCGGATTAATCAGTTGTGCTTCTATGCTATGAGGAAAAGCTAAGGCACCCTTTGAGCTGAATTGTAGTTCCCTTTTGCTAGAGAGAGAGAGAGATAGGGAGAGAGAAGAAAAAGGGGAGGGAAAGAGAGTGCGTGTGTGTGTGTGATTGGGGGATGGAGACCGGAGAGTGTATAAATTATAAAACATAGTTCACTAGCTTAGTGCAAGCAAGGACTAACTAGCTAGCATACTGCATATGTTAAATCAAACATGAATTACTTTTATAGTCGTTTTAGTTTGGGGGAAAATGCATCCGATCGAACTTGTGTTCGAGGTTGACAGTTAGGAGCTGCGAGTGGATTGGAAACGCTATGCGGGCAAGCTTATGGTGCGGGGCAGTACCACATGCTCGGGATATATCTGCAAAGATCATGGATCGTTTTGATTGTTCTGTCGACTGCACTTGTGCCGGTGTATGTTTTCGCAGCCCCTATCTTAGTAGGCTTAGGACAGGATGAGATCATTGCAGAAGAGGCCGGGAAGATCGCTCTCTGGTTCCTCCCCGTAGTGTACTCCTTCATCGTCTCGTTCAGCTGCCAAATGTACTTGCAAGCACAGAGCAAGAACATGATCATAACATACTTGGCTGTGTTCTCCTTGTCAATCCATGTCTTCCTGTCATGGCTTTTAGTCGTGAAGTTCCATTACGGGATACCCGGTGCAATGGTGTCGACTATCTTGGCCTACTGGATTCCGAACATAGGGCAGCTTGTCTTCGTGACTTGGGGAGGATGCCCTGAAACATGGAGAGGCTTCTCAACCTTAGCCTTCAAAGATCTTTGGCCAGTCATCAAACTTTCTCTGTCATCGGGTGCCATGCTCTGGTAATTGCCTCAATTGATTCATCAATTAGCCTCGATATTGATCTGCATCACCGATCTCTTGTTGCACGTGACAGCCTCGAGCTCTGGTACAATGCCATACTGATCCTTTTGACAGGAAATTTGAAGAATGCTCGGGTTGAAGTTGATGCTCTTTCAATATGGTATTATTGTATTGTTGTTATGTAATATGAAATATGAAGTATGAATGATTCATTGTTTGTTGCATTGCATTGCAGCCTTAACATCAATGGTTGGGAAATGATGATATCTATCGGTTTCTTGGCTGCAGCAGGGTACTAATTTTGTTAATGTATATTATGTTTTCCTCATATGTAATCAATTAAAGTGAATTAATTTAATCGTGTAGGGTCCGGGTGGCAAACGAGCTCGGGAAGGGGGACTCGAGAGCTGCGAAGTTCGCCGTGGTGAATATAGTGATGGTTTCATTGGGCATAGGAGTTGTGCTCTTCACATTTTTCCTATTGTTTAGGGGAAGATTAGCTTACATATTCACAAATGAAAATGATGTGGCTCAAGAAGTGGCTCACTTATCACCTCTCCTCGCATTTTCCATTCTTTTGAATAGCGTTCAGCCAGTTCTCTCCGGTACATATATGTTTAACGGGAAATTCTATGACGCGTGAGGTCGTAGTGTGCCATATGCGACAATAGATCTAATGTGACACTTCTATCTATTGTGACACATGGAAGTATTACATTAGATCTATTATGGCACTTAGGTGATGTGGCATAGAATTTCCCGTGTTTAACGAATGGATCTTAATTAATTAATTGATTGAAGATAGATATATCTTAATATAATAATTAACAGGTGTGGCAGTGGGGGCTGGTTGGCAGAGTGTGGTGGTATATGTAAATCTAGGATGCTATTACCTCATAGGAATTCCTTTTGGGGTTTTGCTTGGTTATGTCATCAAACTACAAGTCCAGGTATTATAAATTATAATTATTCTAAATTCTAATGTAATTATAAATGATAAATAATAATTACGTGCATGCAGGGAGTCTGGATTGGGATGCTACTGGGCACACTCATACAAACTATAGCACTAATGGTGATTACTAAGAGAACTAATTGGGATAATCAGGTAATTTAATTATATATATATGTATGTATGTATATATATTCAACGGGTCTATTTTAGAGACTGACGCAGTAAATCGAAAGTGGAATTCATTTTCCTTTCCATTCACTTGGATTCTTCTGTTTTATCGATTTTGTTCGGATCCGCCTTTTCTTTCGGGAGCTTTTTCTATTTCTACATCTCTTTCTTTCATTTTTGAGGGTTCTTTCAGTTTCTTAGTAAAAGGGGTGACGGTATTCTGTCTAAATAGTAGATGTGGGTAGGGCTGTAAACGAACCGAATCGAGCCGAACACCCTGATGCTCGAGCTTGGCTCGTTAAGGAATATTCAAGCTCGAGCTCGATTCGAGCTTTTTTCCTCTTGTTCAAGCTCGACTCGATAAATATTTGTCATGTTCGAATTCGATTCGAGCTCGGTTCGTGAAATTCTCGAAAATTTACTAAACGAGCCTGAGCTCAAATGCTCGAAAAAAAGCTCGTTTAATTTACATATTCGAGCTCAAGTTTGAAAAAAATAGCTTATTTTATTTACCCGTTTGAATTATTTATAATATTCATGAACATGTTCGATTAAAGCTCGAGCTCGAACATGTTCGCGAGCTGACCAAGCCGAATACTAATATGTTCGAGCTCGGCTCGAAAATTTTATCGAGCTCGATTCGAGGCTTGAGCTCGGCTCGTTTAGAAAACAAACGAATTTCGAACAAGCTTTTTTCGAGCCGAACTCCGAATAGCTCGCGAGCGGCTCTGTTCATTTACAGCCCTAGACGCGGGTAATAAATAAGAGAATACTAAAGATCCGAGCCATAGAATTTCTATATATATGCTTACATTTTATGTAATTTAATTTAATTTGTTGTTGGATTGGATATTTGGATATCTTAATTGAATTTGATTGATATTTATATGTTTGGTAACTCTGCAGGTCTCCATTGCGCGAAATAGAATCAATCGTTGGTTCGTGGAAGATCAACATGAACCTACTCATCAGTCTGCCTAGCTACCTAAACCTATATACGTACTAGCGTGGATCGCGTGCATTGCACGTAATTTGTATAATTTTTTTACTAAAATATGTAAACTTAAAAGTTCTTTTGAAAGTGTTAAATTTAAAGTTATAAGCTATATTATAATTAGAAAATATTAATAAATATCTGATAAATAATTAGAGCACTAATATATTAATAACATTGAAATAAATTATTTTATCTAAAAAAAGTAATCTATCATTGTGTTAAATTCTACGTTGAATATTATATGTATATCTTCTAAAATACAAATTAAGCATATATGTGAAATATAATAAAAGTGTGCATAATAAAAGAATAATATTTAAATTGATCTAAATTTTAAAAATATATATATAATATATATTGGGCGGGTGTAGATTATCATATATGTGAATACGAGAACCAAACTTTTTATTTACGATCAACATCCCTTTGAACTTCTTCTTGAATTAATATATTTTTATATAAAAATAGAGCATTTTGTCAATGCTTTTTCACTAATGATTTTGGGCCAAGTATACATTTGAACTTCTTCTTGAATTAATATATTTTTATATAAAAATAGAGTATCTTGTCAATGTTTTTTCACTAATGATTTTGGGCCAACCTATACTAATCAAAGAACTTTCCATACATTCTATTAGGAATCAAACAAAATTCATTATAGAGCAGATTTCTTGTAAAAATTGAAGAAAATAGAGTAAAACTATAATATTTATACTTAATAGTTAGGTGTGTTTCTAAATACTCTACATAATTTATTCCATACATCACTAATTAAAAATTAATTAATTACTAAATTACTCAAATATCCATTCATTTTTAATATATTTTTTATACAAGGCTATGTTTGAAATTCATTTTCAAAAATACAAGGCTATGTTCGAAATTCATTTTCAAAAATATAAGGCATGTTTGAAAATTAAATATATTTTTGAACATACATGATCAATGGCTTAGAAAAAAATTAGTTGAACGTATTTTAGAATCTATTGCTCATATTTGTAATTAAATAGTTTCCAGATCCAAAATTGAGCGACAAAACATCAATATTTACAAGTTTAAATCACATTTTTATTACAAATTTAAAGTATACATGACAATTATTAACTTATTTTCGAATTTCCACCTCGCTCTTCTCAAATTCGAAAAAAGAAATTGTGACATCTCTTTTATCTCTCAAATGTGAACATTTCTCGCTCACACGTGAAATTTCTCTCTTGGTTAATATTTTTTATTGGTTAAAATTAATTTTTTAAATTGAAGATAAAATTGGATCTGAAGTTCCGAACATTGACCTGTCTTACGAATGTTGACTTGTAAGATGATCTTATACAAGTTTTTATCATTTATGAAAATAATAAAGTTTAGAGATATTAGAG
The DNA here is from genome assembly GCA_026008535.1 of Perilla frutescens. NCBI lineage: Eukaryota > Viridiplantae > Streptophyta > Magnoliopsida > Lamiales > Lamiaceae > Perilla > Perilla frutescens. The sequence continues at coordinate 52,338,978 of BRKX01000015.1, forward strand.
ATACATTCTTTTTTTTATAAGGCTTGTATAGATTCATATCTAATTTATATTATTAATCAATTTTAAATGATTCATGTATCATAAACAATACAAACTTGTATGCTTATAATCTAAATTAAATCGATATCAATAAATATACTAATACTTAAATATATTAATGTGTCATTATTAATTCATTGATTAGTATATATATTGATTGTCACTATTGTCATTATAGTGTAAGAGATACTAAAAGAATATATATTCTTGATTTACATATTATGTATATATATCATACCATCTTAAAGTTACTTGTAAGCATAAAATTTCATTAGTTCATATAGTTGAAATATTAACCCCTATACGTTTACAGTTATATAAATAAAAAATATATATCTTTAGTTTATAAACACTTTATGTGTTATTTCTAATATTAATTATTGAAAATAATAAAGCTTAAAAATATATTTATTTTTAATCTCATATTCACGTTATAAAATGTATTATATTTATTGTTATATTTTTCCATTTTAACTAATCTGGTGATTATCCTAATAAAGTTGAATCGTGAATAAATCATTTAATTGAATTGAAATTATTTGGATGAAAATATGATATCGATGATTTAGATTATTTCTTTCTCCTCTATTATATTAGTTCATAATTTTCTCCATTTATCTTTATTTGCCTTTATTTATGTATGTATTTATTTATTTATCCTTAGTAGATATACAACAAAATCCTGAATGCGCTACCTAGCTAGTACTTAGAAAATTGTCGTTACAGTACTCACATTATGATTAAGTTTTTAGTCTCTATGGAATACGATCTTGCTCAACATTGTAATACAGTTATTTCGTATACCTGTAGATAGCTAATGAGAAGTCGAATAATTATAATGTAATAAATAAATATTTGGTTGAGTACTTCAACAAAAAATAATTTTATAATTAGCATATCCAATAATATCCGATAAGTAATATATGTATTAGAGAATGAAATGTTTATTTATATAATATAATATCTTAATATATAATTTTGTATTTAAATTTATGTCCTAGGTTCTATTAACCAATACTTTAATTTTGAAAATAAGTCAAATCTATTAATATCTAAGTGTTTTTCAAGTGTTAGATAAATTAGGGGTAATAATTAATTTGTTAGAGATTGAGACATGATAAATTTTAATTTATTCAGAAGACACGGATTGATCCTATATATATTTAAAATACTTGACTTCAAAAAATTGTTAATCGAATGTGGATAATACATATATTTAGCTAACTATTTTAATGAAAATAATGAGGTGTGAGGTGATCGACTCGTTTGCCTCATAGTAGAAACGGCATAGTGATTCAAATTAATATATTCACTTATGAATAATATCTTTTTTTTTGTCTCCAATCTATATATTTGAAATCATCCTCTATAATTTTACATTAATATTAATAAAAATTATTTAGATTGATGAGTAATTGTGAAGTTTATTTTGATAAAATATGTAATTTTTTAGAAATAACATTTTTATGGTCCAAATGGCATGTCATGATTTTTACAACTTAATTATTTTGAAAACTTTAATTAACTTATCTTTGATAAAAGTAGATGAGTGGCCAAAATAATATTTCATTATATATACTATCTTTAATACAAATACGTAGGCGATGATAATTTTTTGGTGCTCTTAGAAGTCCACGTCGCTCTTTTTTAATGAAATTGTTTTAATTTATATACATTGTGTAACATTTTTGCTATTTTTTTTTATCTATTTCACTTCACTAATATTTGAATTATTGACATCACATGATGTGAATTAGTAATTTGTAAGTAAAAAAAATTAAATTTTAAGTATATTGAATTAATTATACTTATAGGAAAATTCCCAGACAATTAAATTATTATACTTGACCAATTTTGAAATTCAACATGATTTTTAAAATGTTTCAATAAGAAAAGACAAATCAAGTTAAGAAAAATCGAAGAAATAAAAGTGTTACATTTATTTCTACAGATGATGTCACTTCACGTAAATCAAATGGTAAGTATTTTTTTTAATTTAATATATATAGGGGAGGTTCATCATGCATGTATAGCCCTAAGTGTGTAATTTATGAATTAATTATATCCATCCATTTATTAAGATCAATGGTTATTATTAGACATGAGGAAATTAAGAATAATTATATTATTTCAATTGTTACTCGTACTAAAAGGACAAATATGTACATATTTAGTATTTCCTTTTTTTTAACTCACTCCACCACTAGACCATCTTCACTGGGGCTATTCAGTATTTCCTTATTGATAATCCTTTCAACCAAAAAATGTGGGACATTAAATCGTTTCCAATATTCCCTCTGCCCTACGTTTTTTTTTTTTTTTAAATTATAAACCATATCAAATCTTCTCAAATACTAATAGATTCATTATTTTAATCGTCAAAAAATAGATATTCGCTCCATTTAAAGCACGTTAATTTTTTACTAACGGATTTATGAACGACGTTAATTTTTTACTAATGATTGTGCTCTTGGAGTATTCTAGCTTTCTCCACTCCGTTTCGACTACTGTCACTTCATACCATTGTTCATTTAAATTGAGAAATCAAATACAAAATCAGAATTTGTCCTCCACCACCGCCGATCATTATAAGAAGAAATAAGCACAATTCATCATCATGGAAGACAATCCTAGCTATAAATAAATTAATAAAAAATCCAGAAAAAAAAATTGGAAAATTATAGAGGATGGAGGCAGGAAAAACAAAAGAGAGAACATCTCATTATCAAAGCCAAAATGAAACCTTGCAGAATTGTATATTTTCTATATGATTTATCAACATAAGCATGCATTCACAAAGCCATTGAATTCAAATTATACAATATTGATATCCTTTAACCACTAAAACAAAATCCTTGTATCAAATTTTTTGATTTGAGATGCAAAATCCTTGTATCAAAATTATACAATATTGATATCCTTTAACCATTAAAACTAAATCCAACACAGTACATTAAAAAAAGGCAATTTTTCCTCATCTCAATGAAGCACAAAACCCCAGTCTCATACACAATTTCAATTTGATTTAAGAAATTAGTACTGAATATTTTATTAGTTTTTGTTTCTAACAGCCACGTGCAACTCACATGACTCATCCGTTAATATTTGACTGGGACTATTTTCCAGTCAAGACATGTTCTATGAGACCACAAATATAATGCAATTTTCTCCAAATAATTATTAGACCCCTTATTCAAAACTAATGAAACACAACAAGTTGGGGTCTGAACCATGCACAATTTATGAAGAATACATATCTTAATCCTCTTTCTAGTTCGATTTAGAACGCAATGGTGGAATGCTTTGTTCGTTCTTGAAGAAATCATCCGGATCTGCTGCAGTTTTCACCCGAACAAGCCTGTCGAAATTATTGTTGAAATACTTGATTCCCCAAACCCTAGCTTGTGCATAACTCGTGTTTCCATTAATGTCATTGACTCCAAGCTCGAGATCTCTGTAGTTGAAGTAGGCAGCTCGTGGGAACCTCGAAACATATGGCTCCACATAACTGTAATACCTCCTGCTCCAACGTATGTACCTGTCTGAATCCTGAGCCTCCTCGTCATCTTCCCAAAAAACCGAACTAGCAAGCATGTACAAGTTACCAGCCCTATGAGGAAAAGGAGTGGCGGATTCAGAAATTTCATCCATTCTCCCACCATACGGGACCATGTAGAGATAACTGTCGTCGGCTTCGTCTTCGTACAACAATCTCACGATGCTTTCGAGCCCGTTTCTAGGTATAGGTTGCTGCACATAATCTGATCTCCCTTTGACCTGTTTTACACTGGACTGAGTCCTGTTTAGTAGAACTTCAAGTGGTTCTTGATGAAAAGGTTTCAATAGAAAGACTTGGGAAAGATATAAGGTAGATTCAACCCAACTCGTTTCAAAGCAGTCTTCTCTCACCAACCCTAACTCGGGGAATGTTCCTCTTATTAATGCAAGTAATCTGTCAGCCCCGCCGAGGAAAAGTGAAAAGAAAGTAGCTTGAATAGTCACGTTTCTCGAACTCGAACTCGAACTCGAATTCACCCTGTATAATAAAACTGCGATGAATAAATCTTTGTCGAGTTTAGGAGCCACGTATTGCCAGCGGTGAACGAGCTGAGTTGCGTTCTCTTCCAACGTCCTAGCCACTGAGAAAACAGTGACTGTTTCTAGAACATCCACCAATTGAACCTTCCATGCAACAATTACACCAAAGCTAGCACCTCCACCACCTCTAATGGCCCAGAACAGGTCTTCACCCATTGATTTTCTGTTGAGGATTCTGCCATTAACGTCGATTATTCTTGCATCGATGACATTATCCGCAGCCAGGCCGTATTTCCTATGCAATGTGCCGTAGCCGCCTCCGCTGAAGTGCCCGCCGGCGCCAACAGTGGGGCAAAGACCAGCAGGAAACCCTAGAATCGAGCTTTTTTGTGCAATTTTGTAGTATATGGAACCAAGCGTCGCGCCTGCTTCAATCCATGCAGTTTTTTTCTCAGCGTCGACTGTTACTTCACTGAGATTGATCAAATCAATGATCACAAACGAGACTTGGGATACATAAGAAAGTCCCTCGAAGTCATGGCCGCCACTTCGGGTTCTAATTTCCAAACCACTTTGTTTGGCGCAGTGTATGAGAGGCGGGATTTGGGATTCGTGTTCGGGGGTTATGATCACCTGAGGTTTAGGAGTTGATTTCGACGCGAATCTCAGGTTTTGGATGGAGAACTGTAAGATGGAAGTGTAGGATGAGTTGGAAGTGGTGTATACAAGGTTGGAAATTGAGGAGAAATTCTGGAATTCTTGAGAGAGACATTTGAGAAAATTTTCGTTCCCGTCAGCTGAAGCTGGCAATGAGTATGAGAAAATGAGAAGAAGAAGAATGAATGTGAGAGTTGAGATTGAATGAGTTTTCATTGTTAATTTGATTTGTGATTTAGAGAAGATGAGTTATTGTTGTATTTATAAGGCTTCTCATGCCTTAATTGATGATTGATATCTCGAATAAAATCCTCGAGTCCACTTTTCATGTCCCACTATGAAATTTAATATTTAAAAAATATTTATTACAAAAATAAATTTTATCATAGTATTACAAATCATAATCAACATTTATTGCTAAAAATTAAATTTTTAAAAAATTATAGGTTTTTTTTAACTCACACACCTGACCTGTGGTATTGAGGAGATTCGAACTCATGATCTTTGGTCTCCAAACAACCTCACTCCATCACTAGGCCATCCCCACCGGGACTAAAAATTATATACCTTGCTTTTGGAATAATCAACCATATTAATCAATTATATTGACTAAAAAATAAGAAATAAATATAAACCCTAATTGAGTGGAATGAATCCTAAATAATAATTATAAAATTAAACTAAGTCATAACAAATTGAAATTGAAGAAAAAAAATTGATGAAAATCGAATAAAAATTAAAATGGGACACCAAATGTGATAGAGAAAAGTGGGATAGAGGATTTCATTTGTTGATATCTACTATGTGTAAGTTAATTAAGATTGCCTCAGCCTAATCTACGCCAAACGTATATGCACCATAAATTCACAAAAAAACAAAATTTCAAGAACATGAAGATTGGTTTGCATTTTGAGATGCATTGATCTATATATCTATTTATATATAAGACTTCTCATCATGCCTTGTCTTGAGCTTTGAAGTTGGCAATTAAAACGAAATTAATTACTATACATGATTTGATCTACATATCTAGATCAATCTACTCTACGCCAAACACCACACACTCACGTCCACTATTACATCACCATACTTGACACACACCATTATACACCGCACATTTCCCGCCCATTTAAAAGGATATTTTAGTCAATTCATAATATATAATAATTTAATGTATTATTTATTGAAATATTTATGATAATATGCCTATGATTAATTATGTAATATCCCAAAAATTTTAGTATTAAAAGAATAGCTTAAGCTAACCTTAAGGATAATTTATAGAAGAAAATTGACCCTTGTAGGTCTATTTTTAGGTAAAGTATACCCGTTTAGTAGGTTAGAGATACCCGAGACATTCTTATATCTTCATTCAGAAGCTTGGGTTCAAACTTAGTTTTAATAATTGGAAATTTAATTATTGAGCACAAATAGATTAAGTGTGATTTTTATTTTCACATAAACACATTCATATAAGTTTTAAAAAAATATACCATTTACAAGTGTGTGGGTATTAGGATTTGATTTGTCATTACATTTAGTTCCCCTACGTGTCACTACCTTATGTTATTCAATTGATGTGGCAAAATAAAATTTAATCAAGTGGTGAGTCATTAATTATTGTAGATATAGAATACACACATTTGTAATGAATTGATTTAATTAGTTGCTATGTAATTTATTCTCACCAAACGTTAAATAAAAAGAAAAGAAAAGGGAAAATTCTAAGAAAATCATAAATGCTTAGCCGACCAAACTTGTATATATTCAAAAAACTAAATTTTCACAAACCAATTTTTTTAAATGTATAAATTGTTTGTTAATTAATGTGACTTTTTAAATTTCTAATTTCAACAATAATTAACTCAAAATATAACATAGATCACCACCAATTATTTGAATAAATTATTTATGTTTCAATATTTCAACAAGTCCTTAAGTTAAAGCTATATTAAACATTAAAATTAATTTCAATATTTATCTAATATAGAAAGATAATTAAATAATAGGATGAAGGTTTAGATCGAGGATAGATTACAAATCAGTAACCTAACTACTTAATTTCAGAGAAAATTGTCATTTTAGTACTCTATATTTGAGCTCTTATCGATTTTGGTACTCTATGTATTGCTTCTGTTGAAATGATATATACAATACATATTGTCCCACTTTCGATAGTGATCCTGATCCTACAACTATAAGTTTTTTTTTGTTCATAATTAAGTCAAATGTAATTCAGGATGTTTTATAAAATTTCTTAAAATTATTATGGGCCAAATTTTATTTTTAAACCTTTACACATTCTTATTTATTTTTAACTAACTCTTTTAAAACCTAACTAGTAGAGACACCACGTGTTGCACCACTATAAGAAAATTGATTTCTAGCTAGTGACAGGAAATCCCGTCATTAAAAGTCAAAAAAGCTCTCATTAAAAGCTTTTAATGACGAGAAATTCCTGTCAGGGTTCTATCACTATTACTTCTCTAGGTAAAACTCAATAATGACGGTAATTATGTTCCGACGTTATTTCTATAATATTTTTACTGATGAAATAATATTTCTATAATATTTTTAATGATGTTCCGTGGTTATTTTTTTAATGTGCATAATAGAGTGGGCAATATAAGTTTTTAGTTAAGGAAAATAGGTATTTTAGATTTTTTTTTTCCTTATTGAAAATGGTGTTGCTATATGCATCATTATTTTTTCAACGCCACATTTTCTACATACACCACTATTATATTTTTTTCAGTAATTCTTCTTTACATACTACATTTTTTTTCAATTTTACCCATTAGTTTAATAATCAATTAAAAAAAATTGAAGATGACAAAGCATAAGGATCCACGGCAATTGCCCCATTGACGAACATCTCCATTTTCAGATGTTGCCACCGCCGCTCAACTCCACCTTTGCCACCACCATTTTCGATCGCCCCGGCCACTCCACCGACATCTTTGTTCCTGCCAGCAACCAAATAAAAGAAAATATTTTCGAACTTTATGTAGAGGCCAACTTTTGAAAAAACGATGTTTGAATCAGAGTCCCTTGTTTGAAAAATATAATTCGATCCTCATTCAATTTTTTAAAATTATTTTTCAAATCTCAATCTCATATTGGAAAATAATTTTTTGAACCAGTTGCACATTCAAGAACTTATTTTCTCAAATTAAAATCAAAAGAGTCTGATAGAAATCAAATATTGATTTGTCATTTAAGTAATTATTATTTAATTATTGTTAAATTAAATTTAACAGTGGTGTATATCGAAAAACTTGTAGCCTATTTAGACGTATTGAAATGTTGCCCACTTATTATGAAGTGGCAAAAGAGGCTAGGACTCTTGCAGCCCAAAATCAACTTTTGAAAATTGGGCCAGCCCGAAATTGGCCTGAGTGAGAATTGGACTATGAGATGGTTGAAAGAGTACATATTTGTATTTATTTATTTATTTTATTTTTTTACCAAGACCAACCAACTAATAATAAATACTAAAAAAGTGACAAAGATTTGAATGCTCTCTCTAGTCTTTAATCTTTACATCCTTAGACCATTTTTTTTTTTACTCACACACTCGACCTGTTAATTGCATGAGGGCTCGCATCCTTATAGCATATTTAATGGGGGAGAGTTTTGAGAGAGTTCCAAAAAATATGCTGATGTGGAGGAGAGAGGAAGAGAAGTAGGGGGAGAGAAATGGAGAGAGAAATAGCAAAAGTGCTCTTTCAAATATTAGGTCACATTGAGAGAGGGTTGGGACAGGAGGTGAGATACACTCTCTGATCGAAAGGCGGACATCAACGAGTGCCATTCAATCTCCAGTCGCGCGAGTGGGACTATGGGGTCCACGTGCAGTTGTTGTCCCCACCGTTTTTTATTATTTTTTATTTTATTTTTAAATATAAAATGGTACAGTATATGTATATAATGTATTTGAGATAAATGTGGGTTGATGGAAATGTTCAAAATAAACAACACTTTAATTTTTTTTTTCAATAGTTGCAATAACGATTCTTTTTTTTTTTTAATCTGGAAAACATAAATATATATAGGTGGGAATATTTCATAACCATTGATTTCAATGTTGTTCTTAGTTGTATTTTTTTTTTCATTTTTAATTGTGTTGTATTTTTAATCGTTTCATAATTCCATAATATGTGCTATTAATTATTGTTCAATTTTTTTCTTAGACGTTTTTATAAAATTCGATATATATTCATAATATTCAAATAAAATATATTAATTAAATTATTATTAAAAATATATTACAACAAATTTTGTAAGTTAAATGAATAATATAGAGGACACATGAGAGTGATATGATGGTGGGACCCATAAATAGTTAGTTTTGAGGTAGTATTATTAGAGAAAAATATGTTTTGAGAAAGTAAAAGAGAGATGTTGATGTGGCAGTGACGTGACACAGATATTCCTGAATGGAATAGTACCACTGTGGATGCTTTTATAAGTAATATCTATATAATAGTTCATACTTATTAGTTGGACCGCACAACATATACACACAAAACATAACACATGTTGTATAGCTTAAAACTTCGGGAGCTCAAGTAGGGATTAAGATAATGTGTACGTATATGTACGAGGGCACTTATTTTAGATGATAGATTAAATTGATTAGATTGATAATGTATGAGATTGAGTATTTAAATAATTTTTTAAAATGATTCGATCCATCAAAGTATGTGATAGGTTATACTATTTTACTTTTATCAATCTGATTTATCTAATATATCCTTTAAAGTAAACACCCCCTGAATATTACTCTACATATTTATGGTACATATTCTTGAACACTTAGTACATTGGATGTCAATTGAATGATCATTTCAAAGTATAAAAAAATAACATTAAATACTTATGGAAGTAATAATGGAGGGCCACCTCATGGTAACTTGGTAAGAGAGAACGGAGACATGATAGATATGTACTCCCTCCGTCCCGATTATATAGTTCTTTTTTACCTGCATGTAAATTAAAAATATTTATGAAAACAAGAAACAAAAGCTAAACTTACAACTTTAACCTTATTTAATGAAAATTAATAAAACTTATATTTTAGCTCAATTTTAATGTATTAATTTTTTGAAATAAAGAAAATGTATGATTAATAAAGTGCAAATACAATGAATAGTAATAGAATTGATCAAATTAAAGTACATGCAAATTAATTAAGTTGGTCAATTTTAATCAATGTTTCTCTTTTTTTGAAAAAATAACATTTAAGATTTATAATTTTCACAAACTTAAATGTTTATTTTTTTGAATTTTCAAAATCTAGTAAGGGTATAATTGTACATTCCTATTAAAAATAATACTACTTATAGTAATGAGATTATATAATCGGAAGACCTCAAAATATGAAATAATTTTGATGCAAACTCTTCAAAATATCTAAATATACGATAAAGTTACGTTGTTTTTTTTAAGGCCATATACCTTGTTAAATATAAACAATGTAGAAATAATATGGTGAAGATGAGATATTTTTGTTTGAAAATGCCAAGAGAAAGAAAAAGATAAAAGGGAGATAGAAATATCCCGACCACAGGGGTAGTTTAGTAAATGAACAAATAAAATCTGCCGCCTTATCTAGTCTGCAGCTGTGAGATACATTCACTGTGCTGTAGAGTGTAGAGATAAAGAAAATACAAAATCAAGATTCTTCAGAAAAAATGGCTCTCTCTCTCTGTTCATCACCTCGAATGTCCTTAAACACCTCTGGGAAACCTGGTACTCTCTCTCTTTCTCTCTCTATGGGGTTTTTGTCTTTCTTTTTGCTTCTTGATATTTGGTTTCAGTGTTTATAATCGCTCATTTTGTGATTAATTTCACGCAAAATTGATACCAAAATCAAGATAGATATGTAAATTATCTTGCTAAGGGTCTGAAATGTCAAATGTGAACATTAGTGCCATTTTTGCTTTCGTCATGAACTTCTCTCTCTACCACGGATGGGAATGAAGAATTGTGACATCCCTCATCGCTCATCGTGCTCGGGTTTTGTTGAAGTCAGGAGTGTAATCGAGCCGAATCAAGTATTAGCTTGAGCTCGATAAGAAAACTCGAAGCTGTTATCTCGAGCTCGGTCGGCTCGACTCAGCTCGAACTCGACTCGATTATGTATTAATATTAAAGAAAAAATTATATTTATTTAATTTTAAATAAAACTAATTTAATTATTAATGATATATATTAATGTATGTGAATAATTAAATTATGAAGGGTAAAATTATAATTATCTTGAAGCTCCATTAGGCTCAATAAAGCTGGAGAGCCTGTCGAGCTTAATATTATTGAGCTTGAGCTCGTGTTCGGTAGCCACTTGAGTGGCTCGAATTCGAGAGTCAATTTCGAGTTTTCATCGAGACTATCCCGAGTAGGCTTGACTCTCTTAGCCCCTAGTTGAAGAAACATAAAATCTTGTTGGGGGGAGAGAGTGAAGATAAGGATAAGGTTGTGTTATTTTGGATTGAGACATAATTTGATGGGGTGGTTATAAAATTAGTTAAAATGTTTCTTTTCATGGTCCTGGTCTTCATCAAAACTTGTAAATATAAGATTTGACAATAGAGATATGAAAATTGCATAAACAATCACTAAACTGTGACACTTGCATTAAATTAATTATTAAATATCTATTATTATGGTTAATGGTTATGGACACTAAACTCATTTATGCATGTGGACTTATTTTCTTTTGCAATTTGCAGGACTTATTAGTGACAGATATACGAGTAGGAGGGCAAATTGGATCACGGATGCTACTTACAGCTCCAAGAATGAGGCTTTTGAATCTTTAAAAGTTAATGTGAGTGCTATTTTCTTTTAGTTTTGTGATACTTTGTTGGTTTTGGACCTCACCGGGCTCATTTGGGTCATCTCAGATGCATTTTGCATATAGCACAAGCTTCAGGATTCTACATCATTCCCGGAAAATATTTTGTTTGGGTAGTTTTTATGCGAATGTGTTGTTTAAGCCCCGAAACTTGCTGTACATGACCATGTTTTTAAACGCTTTTGTTATATGTTTAAAGTTTTTGTTTTGTTTGTGAACAATCTCGTTCTAACTTCCATAATGACTTGTTTTACTGTCTAATATGCAGGCTACCGAGAACAAATCGAGTGCCAAAGTAAATAGCATACTCTGTACTGATTGTGAGGGCAATGGTAAGTGGAACATGATTTGTTCGACTTTATATCTGTGCCTAAATTTGCTTCGTGCTGTGCTAGGGTATGTGTTATTTCGTGTTTATGAATTTATGTGAAGTTTAGAATTGGAATTTATGGGCCTTTCCTTCTAGGAAATATGATGTTTATATGAGAATTTCACAGAAAGTTGTGACAATGCTAATTGTCCTTTCTATGAGTTGGTTAATGAATCAGTCTATTACTCTATTTCTTGATTAATTCTAGAGATTGTTTGATTACTTTCATTCACTTTTCTCTCTGGCCAACTTTGATGTTATCTCCTAATTCGACTGGAGGTTTCAGGTTTGAGATATTTTGTTGCTAGGACATGAATTTGAATAGGACTAATGAAGAAGAGTATTAACTTAGATTTGCTCTAGCTCTGTAGCTCTTCTCTTTACCAATTTTATTATATGCTCAAGTAATATTGAGATGTTAATGTCATTTTAGTAATTGGTCAAGGAAATTTTTGTAGATGTTATGTAATATATCTATTCATTCATTATCATTCTTCACCTCTACATTATTAGAACGCAGATATTCCTGTGAAGTCACTGGTTCTTGTGAGAAGCATTTTCTGGTTCTCATGATTTTTTCATTTCTTTAGCTACACTGATCTTTATGAAGTTTGGATGCTTTGCTTCTTGGCATATTTTGCTTGGCCTCGTTGTTCTGCTCACCAGATATGTGTCAAGTATATATATATGTGTGTGTGTGTGCGCGCGCGTGTGTGTCTATCTGATGCTGATACTTTGAGAATGCTAGACAGCAATGTCTAATTCTGTGAAGTAATCTTACCTTGGTGATCTGATAGATAGAAAAGCAAAAATGGCTCTGTTTACACAAGTCAGATAATTTAAGTTCACTATTCTACACCTTTTTAGGTGCTAAAAAATGCGGGCAATGCCTGGGCACCGGAATCAATTCAGTGGATCACTTTAACGGACAGTTTAAAGCCGGCGCCTCTTGTTGGCTTTGCAGGTATATATTATTATTGATTTTATTGTTGCTGTGTTTTTTTTTCTTAATCACTGTGCCTAAAATCAAAACACAGCTTCTGGACTTTCAAATTTCTGCAGATTAATGGTTTACTTATATCATTATTTCATGAAATTCTATTTGTCTTTCTTCATTTTGGTATTGGTGCAATGCCTTCAAATTATTAGGTGCAGTTCAGATACTAGTATTGTCATATCCTTTGTTGAATAACTGTGGTTGGTTGTATAATGACTGTTTGTGTGACGGGTTCATCTAAATTGTTCGATGCTAACCACGTACGATTCTTCAATAGGGGAAAGAAGGAGGTTCTATGCGGTAGCTGCAACGGCGCTGGATTTCTTGGTGGTTTCATGAGTACGTATGATGATTAACGTATGCAATGTTGGATCTTGAGCATTTGGGATACGATCTCCCTTGATTTTGTTGTATCAATTTTGTCGATAACTTGCATGAACAGAGACATGTAGTATGCTCGTGTATGTTTCTGGTAATTTTAAAAGAGATCTATCATTTGATGGTCTATACATGCATGATGATGCTATGATACACCTTAATTTGTTCTTGCTCAGTGTTAAAATTTTGTTTCCCATTTAACGAATGCACAATGTATGTTTTGCTGTGTGAGTTGTTGCATAAGATAGCAGTTGTACCACATCGAAAATCTAATGAAGAAATTCACTATATTAATCAAGATTTGAAAGCATATTTATAAGCCATGAGATGAAGTGATTGGGTTTGGGCCCATTGTTATAATGGGCTTGATCCAGGAAAGTCCCCGGGCCTTAATCCCGCAGAGAATGCGGGCCTTGTATTTTCAAGGTAAGCCCATGGGCTTGGCGGGGCCCCCTCACTCTTACACGGGTGAATGGCTGAGAAACGTGTGGAGCCTTATAGCCTGCCGGCCTGGGTAATTTGGTCAATTCCACAGTTATTCACTTGGTCCTTAATTGGGCTAACTGAACGGGGCTTACAACTCTCGTGGCAATTTTTTAATAGGTAATTTTATGAAAAAAAAATGTTTAATATAAATAAATTTATCATATTAACTGAATAAGTATTTATTTAATTAAGATAACAAATAAATTTCGTCTTCATATATATTAGTTTAAAATTTTGGCAGTTTGATATTTTTTTTTTTTGAACAAAACATACTATTCACGTACCCCTCATACATTATATAAAAAAAAACACAACAACTTAAATAATTTGATTCACAATTGATCTAAAATTTGGCTATCATATTCATATACATCTAACACATGATTTTTATTTTGAGATATCGTGAAGCTAATTACCTTGAAATTTATTATATATAAAAAATGATCGATGATATGGTAAATTCTTTTATTTTATATTTGTATTTACTTAACAACATAATTGTAAAAATATTCATATTAAGATCCTATGTAGGATGAATAGTACATATCTCTATAAAGTATAATCCAATAAAATATTGTTATGAAATAAATACAAAAACATGGGAAAAAGTAAAAAAAAAAAAAATGTTGCCGTTTAAGAAACTGACGCAGAAATTGGGTCGCACAATGTGGTAGGAAAGAGATCACATAATTTTCAAAATTGCGCACTGATATATGTAATAATAGTTTGCTCATATAATTTTCCAAGCTGCAAGAAAAAAATAAATGCCACTTGCAGAAAGTACATTATATATTTATTTTTTCCATTCAATTTTAGTTGCGCAAAAATCGCCAAGTAGTTGATTATATTTTAATATTTTTATTCTTCCAGCCCTGTAAAAAATCATTCAATCAAGAAATCTAAAATTAAAATTAATTACTTATGATTTTCGGGCCTAAAATTGATAAAATATTATATTTGCAATTTTTTGATAATATGAGTATTGTTTTATTAATTTAAAAAAAAAAAAACTATTTTTGAAAAAGAATCCAAAATGAAGGTATCCGTAATTTGCCCGATTCTGAAAGGGGATGAGCTCCTCTATTCCAGATTTCGTATTCCAATCCGTCTTCCACGATCGAATTCACATGTTTAATAATAAATATTACAAAAATAAAAATTAATTATAATATAATCAACATAGTCACATCTATCAACAGAATGTCATATTTTTGAAATAATCAACCATAATAATCATTTCTTTGAAATTTAAATACTAAAGCATAATTATAAGCCCTAATTAGGTGGGGTGAACTCTAAAAACAATCATGAAATTAAACTAAAACATAATAAATTAAAATTAGCAAAAACAATGAAAGAAAACTTCATAAATTTGATCGTGAAACACGGGTAGCTTTTGTTGTCCAACATAAAATGCTAATTTAAGAGACTACAACAACATAATTATATATAGTTCATAGTTTATTTGCGGTTTTTGTGGAAGTATATATATAGTTTAGAATAGGTAAGCATAATTGAAGAATGCAGTATTAGAAATACCAATGCAAGCATCAAACCCAAACCACTTCCCATTGGGTAAAAAAGTGTTGAAGTCGAAGATTCTTGGCTTAAGATCAGGGCCGTAGATCATGACAGTCTTTGGTTTCCAACCGTCTGATCCATTCCTCATCAAGTATACATGACAAATAACATCCATACATGGCCCTCGAACCTCAAACACGTACCTAGAACATCTTTCGAATGTCCTTGTATTTGTGTCATCAATTCTTGGTTCGTATACCTATATATAAATCAAATTAGTTACTCCAGAATTAATCTACAAAATACAAAAGTATTACTTGGTAAGGTTTTGTTGCACTTTGTTTCTGAGGAACAAACGATAATAGAGACTTCTTTTAGGATAGAAGAAGAGAAGAGAATTCGAAAATGTGTTAATACAAGCTTTTTATTCCGGATTGAATGAAATGAACATTCTGGGATCTATTTATAATATGTGAAGAGTTGTGGTGTCCCTCTGTGAAGAGTTACATGGGTTGGATCTGGATCGATCTGGATTATCAGATCATGTTGGTTGATCAAGTCACATGATTCAGCTATTGTGGTTGAACGGATGCATTGGTCCAAGTCACTGGTTCACGAATGAACCACCTCCCAAACTTAGTCGAATTGTTGCATTGATTGAAGCCAACTGTTCACTCTGAACCCGAACCGACACAAAGGTTCGGCTTGATTGCACCATCTTGACTCGTCCTCGTCACTTGTGTCACGACTCGATTTGACAAAACTTAAAGGCTCCTCAACTTGTTGCCACTTTCGCTAGCATAAAAGAATTAACTACAACACCACATAGTGGGCTCATGAGAAAGTCCGCTTGATTGGGCTTTCAATCTCACCAATCATATTTATTCGATGTGGGATACATATTTTTATATTCCATTCATTCTTTCATATTGTAGCGGAACAGACTTATTGCTTTTTTATTTCAAAATTGAATTTGAGATCATAAGTATACAAAATTCATCTATACGGAAAGCAAAACTATGAATTGACAACTAAGTTTTCATTTAATTAACAAATGACAACACTATTTACAAAATGATTAAAATAACCAATTCAACAGCCTTTCAACACCGATAAATATTTAATTTCGAAAAGAGCGTAAGCTTTTGATCTTCATTTTAATTCTAAAATCTCTGAATCAAAATAGAAAAAAATAAAGTAAATATATATATCATGATACGTGCAGAGATATGGTTAAATGGCGGCTTTTTATTACCTCATTGCCATAGGCATCGCCAAATGCAAGACTAATTTCATCTGTGGTGTAAGAAATAGACGAACAACTTGTTTTGATTATCACCGTGTACTCGCAGCTCGTTTCTGTCTGAATATCTCAAATAAGAATCAATCAAATATACCATTACTTTTGGAGAGAGAGAGAGAGAGAGAGAGAGAGTTGAAAATTAATTCAAAGAGGATAGTTTTGTAATTGCCTGATTGGACTTGATGGAAATGGCTGACTGTTGCAGATGATCAACAAAAGCAGATGCTGTGAAGGAGAGAGCAAAGAGGAGGAGAAGCATGATTGATATTTTTGAAGAATGATTGATCACCCATTAATGCAAATGGAGCATTATCTATCAATTAAACTATATATTATTATAATCAAATTGCATTAATTAATTATAGTTCAGTGGACTAAGCGGTGACTTATGTCATCTATATAATTTGCAAAAGAAAACAAACTAAAATATAATGATTTAAATTGAAAAGTTAAATTTAGTTCCCAGAAATAATAGATAAGAAATCAAACATTTGAATTAGAGTATTTTTGGTCATGTTGTGGATCAGCTGGTCTTATGGGGGAAGCAGGTCGAAAAGAGAAAAAAAAAATAGCAGAAAATGATGGAATGGAGTTTTTTTTTTTCATATAAACATTAACTATCCAGATTTTTAATTATGTTTTACGATGACAAGGAATTAATGTGTAAATCAATCAATTTGAAATTAGATTTTCTCTCATAGATATGATTATGACCAAAAACTCAAAAATAAAATAACACGAAGTAGTGTCATTATTTTTTCATTTTCTTTTAATGACCAAAATGATACTTTATTAAGAGCCACAAGAATAAAAATTATCAAGAAAGCCTACCACAGAAGGCGGAGGCTCAACCCAATAAAAATGGCTTAAAAAATCACGAGCAGCCCTGACTACACTATGTGCCACACAATTAGCACCATGATAAACCAAATTAAATGAAAAATCAGGTGAATTCTTAAAAAGTTTGCGACAACTGGAAATAATCGAACTAAATTTAGAAAAGGTCAACGAATAAGATTGCACCGCATCAACCACTACTTTGGAATCAATTTCGAAAATAAGATGTTGAATACCAAGGAATTTAATCCATGAAAGAGTCTCATACAAACCTAATGATTCACCTTCATCGACATGCAAACATCCCAAAAGACGACAAGCCCTAGCTGTAACAAAATCATCAATATCATCTCGAACTACAATTCCAAAACTCGTTTCATTAGTATCAGTAAAGAAACCAGCATTAATATTAACTTTAAAAAAATTACACAACATTAGTAAAAAAAATATTCATCATGCCAGCTCCCACAACGAACATTCGAACCACTGCTACCATTATCAAAACATCTGAATGACCTAGCCAAGCTTTATTCAATCAAAAAATCCCAAATATGTTAGAATGATCAAATATGATCCAAACCCACTAAAAAGTTAAACTAAAACCCATCCAAAATAACCCAAAATTCACCCAGGCCTATCCCCAATCAGCCCAGGCCTAGTTGCTGCTCACGCCCCCTTCCCCTTTCTCGCATATATTTCTTTTTGTGTTTCGGTTTCCATACTTTTTTTTTCCAGTTTTGCATTTAATTATTTTTCAATATTTTTTTTCAAAAATCATCAATTTAACCCTAATTAATTATCGAGCGTAGTGCATGAGTCCACGCGTAAGCGTCAGGTGAATACACTGCGCGAAATGTCGGATAAAAAATTAGTTTAATTCAAAAATTAAATTAATTCAATTTAATTTTTGGGTTCACTAATTCCATTTGAAGGTATATATTTATTTCAAAAAAATAATAATTATTGAGCGTAGTGCACGAGCCACGCGTTAGCGTCATGCGAGTGAACTACATGAGATGCCGATTAAATAAATTAAATTAATTCAATTTAATTTTAGGGTTTACTAATTCGATTTTAGAGTACTAGTATACATTTATTTCAAAAAATTAATTATCGAGTGCAGTGCATGAGCCCATGCTTAGCGTCGAGTGAGTGTACTGCACGAGACGCTGAATAAAATAATGAAATTAATTCAAAAAAAAATTAAATATATATTTATAAAATAAGGAAGAAATTAGAAATTAGAACAAAAACTAAAAAGAAAAGGGAAAGGGGAGAGGGAGAGGGACCATTAAAAAGAAAAATAAAAAAGGAAGAGACCGACTCTTGAGTCAAATAAAGATCCATTTAACGTAATAGATCTGTTAAACGATCTCACAAGAGTATGTCTCAAACATAAAACATCAATCTTTTAGTTTTATTCTTTTTTCGTTTTTCTTTCTTTTTTCAAATTCAAGTTAAGATGCTCGGGGCCGAAGGATGGAGTGATCGTCGGTGCAAGGCACGGACAAAGAGCGGCTTCTATAAGACTTCCAAGCGAAGGGGTACATGAATGAACCGAGTCCACCCGAAAGAGAGGGATTCTGAGGCTATACATGAATGAGACTGTATAGTTGAGGAGAGCTTAAAGGATTTGATTGGTGCTACTCATACTAACAAGGTATATCTTCTTTTCTGGCGCTCGTTCCACCAGAACTCCAAAGTTAAAGCGTGCTTGACCTAGAGCAATGGTGGGATAGATGACCCCCTGGGAAGTTTCTCAGGGAGCTTGTGAGTGGAGCCGAACCTCTCGCAGTAAGGTGTGGTTCGAGGACGAACCAAGCGGAAGCTGGTGGGCATGTGACACCCGGGGCCGAAGCATGGAGTGATCGCCTGTACAAGGCACGGACAAAGAGCGGTTTCTATAAGACTTCCAAGCGAAGGGGCACATGAATAAACCGAATCCACCCGAAAGAGAGGGATTCTGAGGCTATACAGAAATGGGACTGTATAGTTGAGGAGAGCTTAAAGGATTTGATTGGTGCTACTCATACTAACAAGGTGCATCTTTTTTTTTGGCGCTCGCTTTGGAGTTCTGGTGGGATGGGTGACCCCTGGGAAGTTTCTCAGGGAGCGTATGAGTGAGGACAAAGCACGCTGGAAAGACTTGTGTTGATTTGTGGGGACAATGCTTAATAAATAGTATCAAAATCCTTTTTTATAATTAGTGTAAAATTCTATTAAAAAATAATCTAACTTCATACCTCCTGAATTTCGAT
The DNA here is from genome assembly GCA_026008535.1 of Perilla frutescens. NCBI lineage: Eukaryota > Viridiplantae > Streptophyta > Magnoliopsida > Lamiales > Lamiaceae > Perilla > Perilla frutescens. The sequence goes on from BRKX01000015.1 coordinate 52,358,721, forward strand.
TATGAACAACAAGCCTCATAAGCTATTTTTCTATAAAGGTAAGTTTTTTAAGCTATGTAAATAATTATATATTTATTCATTAAATACTGTATAATATAGTTTTTTCAATAAAATGAAAAATAAATTAAAATTGATTAAAACAAAATTTGAAGGAAAAAACCACATACTAAAAATATGCAATTTAGTAATGTAACAAAAAAAATTACGACATATTAACAATAATATTGGCTACTGCACATTAGTCCATTAGAAAAAAAATTGATAATACAAAAAATATTCATTTTATAAGATTAAAAAATAATTTGACATTTCATTCATATACAGACCAATAATAAGAATTGCCATCTGTTTTTGTGCTCTAAAACTAGAGTCTAGCATGGCCCAAGTACAACCCAAGGTCCAGTTGCTGAGAATCGAGATCCGAGTGTTGAAAATTGGCACTAGCACTGGCCTGAGCCCAGGGTGAGCACGTGTGGGTGCCGAGCCCGCATCCCTGTGCACATTAGATATTCCACTTAAATGATTAAACACTTAAATACTCATATTAATATTAAGTTAAGACATCAATATGGAATGTAATAAATATGTTTCTCCACATTTTCCTATACTCATGCACTATATATCGAGTGACCAAACTTCAGCAATTAATTTTTCACTTATCGAAAATCGATTTTGAAAAAAATAAAAATACTACAATTATCTATTACAAACATAAATTCAATCTTACACTATTTAATTTCTTCAAAATTAAATATCTTGGCCACAAAAAATCGGCTAAAATGAGATATGACTCATTTTATTTAACTCGATTTTCCAACATCTAATTACCTTGAAATTTATTATATACTACCTCCGTTTCATAATGTTTGTTGTTTAAGGTTTTTTTTTTAGTTTCAAAATGTTTGTTGTTTTATATAATTTGACATCCTGTCTCCCAATTTTAACCCTCTCAAATCCTACAAGATTTTTTGATTCTAACTTACCTATAATATATGAAGAGAGAAAAATATATGGAGAGAGAAAATATTGTTATTTTTTAGGAAAATATAGATGAATTAGATTTTATGGCATATATAAGGGATGGGTATATTTGTCCACAAAATTAATTCTTAATTCCAGATAAAAAAAAAAACAAAACAACAAACATTATGAAACGGAGGTAGTATAAAACAATGATTGATGATATGGTAAATTCTTTTATTTTATATTTGTATTTACTTAATAACATAATTGTAAAATATTCACATTAAGATGAGTTAATTGCATTAAAAATCGTGAACTTTGAGCTTAGTTGCAAATTTAACATGAACTTTAAATGTATGCAATTAAAACATCAATTTTGAATTTGTGTGTTATTCAACATCCCCAAACTTTTATAAAATAAATTGACCTTTAATCCAACATAAGATTGGGACCACTTTGACGTCATTTTCAAAAATTGATGGTCGAGTCGTGACGGGCTCGAAGAGACGAGCAAAATGCATGTTGGATTGGAGGTCAAATTGTTTTATACAAATTTGGGGATGTTGAATAACACACAAATTCAAAATTGGTGTTTTAATTGCATACTTTTAAAGTTCATGTTAAATTTGCAACTAAGCTCAAAGTTCATGATTTTTAAGGTAATTAACCCTATTAAGATCCCATGTAGGATGAATATTACATGTCTCTACGCGCTATGAAGTACAATCTTTAATAGTTTTCAAAATTGATATATATATATATATATATATATATATCAACTTATTTTATTTTTTTCCTTAGCCGTTTAAGAAACTGACGCAAAAATTGGCTCGCACAACGTGGTAGGAAAGAGATCACATAATTTTCAAAATTGCGCACTGGTATGTAATCATAGTTTGCTCATATAATTTTCTAAGCTGCAAGAAAAAAATAAATGCCTCTTGCAGAAAGAATTGACCAAGTCATTTTGTAATTCATATTTTGATTTCAAATTGCCATTTCTGTAGCATCTCCTGTGTCACTTATGTTTAATTTATTGTAATTTAATTTAATTTTAAATTTTTATTTAGGATTTTTTTAATTAGAATACATTAAAAAAACAATTCTCATGACATAAAAAATGTAACACGGACTGACATGAGATACGGGGATTCGATTTGTTCATATTTGCTTACTACTAGAAGTACATTATATATTTATTTTTTCTATTCAATTTTAGTTGCACAAAATTAAATCGCATAGCGATTATTATTATTGAATGTATATCAACAAGTATTTCTAGTCTAACATGTGACCTACCGGTTATGACAATCTTGACATGCCGTACATATTGGTCGATTCATGCAAATCAAATATTTTTACAACTAAAAATCATGAATTTGATTTAAGAAAATTAAACAAGTAATTTATCAATTCAAAGAAACTTCTTAAATTGTTCGAATTCAAACCTGCAGAATATGTCGGAGTTCGAAGGATTTTTTTTTTTAATAATTATAATATATTATTTTTAATTCGATCAGAAATTATGGTTGGTCAATACAAGAATTGGACCAACCACCAGTATGGGTTGATGTAATTATTAAGGTCCAACTTTAGAAAATTTGCTAAATATAATAATCTGTAACACAACTTGTGGATGCATCATGGCCTCAAGAGTACAAAATCAGTTAGTGATACTATCCATACCATGTTCATATATAATATATAATAATATATTTATGATTTTGCTCATATTTGATTAATTAAGTGTAAATCTAAGTAGTCCCGATAGGAATGACCTAGTGGTAGAATGAAGTTGTTCGGAGATCAAAGATCACGGGTTTAATTCTTCTCAATACCACCAAAACATGGGTGTGAGTAAAAAAAAAGTGTGTGAATTTAGGTATCATCAATACCGTTTGATTGATCTTAACTTGTTAGATAATCTATCACAAGATTTCATATTTTAATGCATGCAAATAGTAATGTTTTATGTTAGTTGTGAACGTACAATGACTTCTTGTATTATTTAAAATTTGTCGGACTTGTATGTACTGCTGTAAACAACATCGTTTTATCTCCTGAGCTTAGGGTTATAAATGAGTCGAGCTTTAAAATTTATGTTTGAGTTTGTTTGATTACCTATCGAGTCGAACATCATGAATTGAGTTCGAATTTGAGTCGAGTTTTAAATCTTACCAAACACAAAATTATGTTCGAACTTATTTGATATACTTATCGAATCCAACGACGGATTGGGGGAGGGATATATAAATATAATATTTTTGCCCCCTTCCTCCCCCCCCCCCCCCCCCCCAAGTATTAATATTTTTGGACATTTGATTTATTAATATCTAAGTATGGTTCATATAGATTTTAAATTGTAGTGAGAGGTCCAAAATAGTATAATGCTAAATAAATAATTTTATTTAAAAGTTCAAAAGTATTTAATTTTGTTTATATTGCTACTTTACTACTTGTGTAAGTTCATTTTATTGTTATATTTCCCCTTATTTATTCTTATTAATATTTTAAGTTTATTTCATTATATTTTAGGTATTTTTTTATATTTATGAATTTGAGAATAAATGCTTCAAGACTTTAAAGTTATGATTTTATTTATATTTTATGATTTTTTAATTTACCTATAATATAATAGTGTGTCATTATGCTCAAATTGTGCATTTAAGTTATTATTTTAGTAATTTTTGTTGGAGTTTTGCAATAAGTTTAAGTTAAGGTTTTACATTCCCCAATGTATATTGAGAAATAAATTATCAAGACTTTTAATGTTGTCAATCATAGATGAATTTAAAATTATGAAAAAAAGTCAAGTACGACTTATGACGCCAAAATTTTAAATAAATATAATTTTATTTTAATTGAGATAAGTAGTTACATGTAGATATATTATGTGTGTGTGACGCGCAGGCGTTATAACTATTTTTCGCCCCTCCACATCAAAATTCTTGCGTCCGTCCCTGATCGAATCGAGATGAAACGAGTTTTTAAAGTATGAACATAAGTCAAGGATCGAGTCATTTGGTTTGATTTTCAGCCCGATCTGAGTTGTTAATTTTTGTTCTCTTGAATTCTTGAAAATCTAAATTTGTTATTTTGCATGCATGTGATTTTATTTTATTTTTTTGGAAAAGAATGCTCGAATCTTTATTTGTATTGCTTTTATATATTCGCAAAACTTCATAATTTTTACAACTTTTTTTTTTGCTATATATAATTTCATGCATTAATTAATGACGTTAAAAGGCATAATTTTTCATTGGAGGCAATAAAAACTAGCTATTAGTGCGTGATATTATTCGCATTAAATAGGTCGATCCGCTATTAACTAAAACGTTACAAAAATAGAAGTTCAAAAGCTTCAATAATGATCAATAAATTAAACATGTTGGATAACTTAATAAGAATAAAAATCTAGCTAGCTAATAGTTTGGATGTAAAATAATACATTATTTTTTAATAATAAATCATGCAGCGTTACGTGTCAACTAAAACCATATCAACTTTTTTTTTTTTGTTATAAAAAAGTGTCAACAAAAACTTGAAAATTTTGTCCTTATCCAAAACCATCTAAGAGGGGTCTTAGCCGGTTCCGTTTCTAGAGATTAATAGAGAAGGTAAATCGCGGTATTTATTTAAATGGTGTACTTTATAATTTTTTATTTTCTATATTAGTTTTATAAATTTTAAGTGAATAATTATTTTCTAAGTTCTAATTATTTAAATCTCGAGTTTATCTTTACAATCCATTGTCTAACATTTATAATCTAAAATTTTTAATACTTATCTAAACAAATTAATTATATATAATGTTGTTGTGTAATATGTTATTTATATAAATTTATATTTAATTTACAATTATTACCAAATATAATTAAACTAAAGAACTAAAAAATAACAAGAAATTACAAAAATAAAAAATTTCTAAAATATTAAAAAAGCATTAAAATATCCCAGTGGAAAAATCCTACTAGAATGGTTAAAGTCTCGCTAGAACTTGAAAAGAATAAAAAAAATTATCATTCCAGTGAGATATGACCGCTGGAATCAGAAAAATAAAATGGTATCTTTCTGGTAGGATATTACTGCTTGAATTAGAAGAATTTTTTGCTTATCATCATTCCAGTGGTAATATATTGCTAGAATCAGCTTAAATAAAATATTCCAAGGGTATTTTCCTGCCGGAATCAGAAGAAATTAGAAGTTTTTTTTTTCTTATCATCATTCCGCTGGAATCGACCAAAACATCTGATGAAATTTCCATCGAACATAAATTCTACTGGAATACATAGTGGAAAATTCCAACAAGCATAGATCCCGCGGGAATGGGTGGTGGAAAATTCTAGCGGGGATTTCCCCTTGGAATGTTCACTGGAATCTGAAAAATTTCCAGCAGTAATCGTACCCGTTAGAAATTTTCCATTAGAATTTGGTGTTTTGCTTGTAGTGTCTCTCACTCAGACAAACACATGCATCTTACCTTTAATATGTGATTTTGAATAATCGTGTTTAAATGAACTCCACTTAGGAAAAGTTTTCCATTCATTAATATTCCTGAAAATTTCTTAAAATTGCAAAAACTCTTTCAACAGTTGTATTTCTGCTGTCTATGAGCAACAAGAAATATACAATGGTTGAAAGAATTTTTGCAATTTAAAGAAATTTTCGGGAATACTAACGAGTGGAAAACATTTCATGAGTGGAGTTCATTTGAACACGATTATTCAAAATTGCGGATTGAGTTTGAAAGAAGAGTCCGCGTTGTTGTTTCGCTGCTCAACCCTAAAGATTTTCCGAAAGAGAAATATATATTTTGTATTTCCTTAACTTGCCTTACATCAATACCTTACGTAGGTATATATACAAGAATAATAAAGAAACAGAAAGGCTATTCTAGTGAGATACATATCTATTCTAGATAAACATGAGAGATATAGCTCCTAGTTAGGAGGAGCAGATTTATACAAATCCTAAACTGTTTCAGAAACTTGTGGCTTAACATTTCCTTGGCAAAGTGAATTATTCCGCGATGTTGATATGCTAGGAAACATCTTAAAAAAAATATATGTAAAATGTTTTCTCTTTATTTTTCCTTGGCTATATAATGCAAATTTTTCTTTTTTATTTGACCGGCGAAGACGAGCATGAATAAATTTGAAGATGTTTTGTTTTATCTATGTTTGGATCTGTGTTTATTTTGTTTGGAATTTTTTTATATATCAACTTATTTTTTCTATCGCCTTAGCGTTTTGCAGCTTCTCATCACAACCCATGCGCTCTATAATTTGAATCATACCATTTATTTCGTGCTACCTACCAACATGCATGGTCCAGACAATTTTGTATCAATGATGCACAATCCAATAAATATTGTTACGAAATAAATACAAAAATATGGGAAAAGGGAAATATATATATATATATATATTGCCGTTTTAGAACTGACGCAGAAATTGGCTCGCGCAATGTGGTAGGAAAGAGATCACATAATTTTCAAAATTGCGCACTGATATATATGTAATAATAGTTTGCTCGATCATATAATTTTCTAAGCTGCAAGAGAAAAAAAAAAAGCCACTTGCAGAAAGAATTGACCAAGTCATTTTGTAATTCATACGATCGAGTACATCTTCCTTGCGATGCGCGAATAAGATACATATGCAATATTTTATTAAAATATCACAATAACAATTATATATTTCCGTGATCATCAAAAGAATATTACTCGCAGCAAATATAAGAAATAATGTAAAATCAAATGTGATATAAGCTCATAAAATAAATTAAGCAAAAATATTAACTTCTTAATTAGGAAAAGTGTTTTTGGCCGAAAAAGTTAGACTTACTATTTATATTGACTATATTGTTTTTAGATATAGTATAAATTTGGTATCAGATTAGCGTTTATATAATGTGGTATCTCATTATGTCAAAACTTTTTTAAATGTATTATAATTTAATTTGACTTCAAATTTTTATTTAGGGTTCATCATTTTTTAATTAGGATATATTAAAAAAAATTATGACACAAGAAATGTAACACGGACTGACACGGGGATTTGATTTGTTCATATTTACCTACCATTAGAAGTACGTTATATATATATATATATATATATATATATATATATTTTTTTTTTTTTCCATTCAATTTTAGTTGCGCAATAATCGCATAGTGATTATTGAATGTATATGTCCAAGTATTTTTCTAGTCTAACATGTGACCTACGTTATGACAATCTTGACCATGCCGTACCTACTGGTCGATTCAAATCAATTATTTTTACAACTAAAAATCATGAATTTAATTTAAGAAAACAAGTAATTTATCAATTCAAAGAAACTTCTCAAATTGTTCGAATTCAAACCTGCAGAATATGTCGGAGTTCGAGGAATTTTTTTTTAATTATTATAATATATTATTTTTAAATCGATCAGAAATTATAAAATTAATAAAAGAATTGGACCAACCACCAAGATGGGTTGATGTAATTAATAAGGTCCAACTTTATAAAATTTGCTAAATATTATGCTGTAACACAACTTGTGGATGCATCATGGTCTCAAAGTACAAAATCACTTAGAGATACTATCCATACGGCCATACCATATTCATATATATATATATATAGTAAAATATTTAAAATTTTACTCATATTTGATTAATTAAGTATGAATCTAAGTATGATCAGTACCCTTTAATCGATCTTAATTTGTCAGATAGTCTATCACAAGTTTTCATATATTTTTAATGCATGCAAATAGTAAATTTTGATGTTAGTGGTGAATGTACTGACTTACAATTTAAAATTTGTCCAACTTGTATGTACTGCTACAAACGACATCGTTTTATCTCCTGATCAGCTATTAATTTTTTTTTTCTATCGAATTCTTCAATCTAAATTTGTTATTTTGCATGGGCGTGATTTTTTTTTTTGTGGAAAAGAATGCACGAATCTTTATCTGTAGGCAAAACACTCAAATACGTTACTGTACTTCTAAATTTTTTTTGAATTGGCTCTCTCTATTTTATTTGGTTAAATTGAGGTTCATGTACTATCAATTTGGTTAAAATGAGGTACATGTACTATTAATTTGGGAAAAAAAATCAAGTCCATGTCGTTTGATTTTATCCAAATTCATAGTATAGGGAATTAATTTTAATCAAATTAATAGTATGGGGACCTGATTAACAAATAAAAATATTTTTTTAAATATATAAATAAAAATTGACAAAATAATTAAATAAAAATAAATATAATTGAATTTTTCAAGTAAAAATTTAATTTAGAAAATTAAATAAAAAAAATAAATTGAATTAAAATTTTTAAAACCACTGTAATTTTATTTTTTGAAAAAATTCAAAAAATAGTTTAAAATTTTTAATTCATTTTTTTAATTTTAAAAATAAATAAATAAATTGAAAAAATATTAAAATAATTTTTATAAAGGGATGTAATTGTTTTTCAAAAAAGTAGATTAAAAAAATTAAACAATACTTAAATAAAATGAAAAAAATCAATTAAATAAAAATCAATTTTTTTAAACTGTTGATTGAGTTTTTTCAAAAAATAATTAATCATAATAAATAAAGTAAAATTACAATGGTTTTAAAAAAATTTAATTAAATTTGATTTTCAGTTTTATTTAAGTTTTTAAATAACATTTTGTATTTATTTTTTATTTTTATTTAATTATTTTTTCAATTTTTATTTGATTGTTTTTAAAAAAATCAATTTTTATTTTTGTTTTCGATTCAGGATGCATTACTATGAATTTTATTAAAATCAATCTCCTTTACTATCAATTTAGATAAAATTAAGTCTATGAAGACTTGATTTTATCCAAATTGATAGTCAGAGCCATTTCAACCAAATTGATAGTTCAAGGGCCTCATTTTAACAAAATAAAGTAGAGGGACCTAATTCAAAAAAATTTAAAAGTGCAAAGATCCAAAATAATGTTTTGCCTTATTTGTATTGCTTTTATATATTTGCAACTCTTACAACTTTTTTTTTTTTTGCTATATATAATTTCATGCATTAATTAATGATGTTAAAATGCATACTTTTTCATTGGAGGCAATAAAAACTAGCTATTGGTGTGTGATATTATTCGCATTAAATAGGTCGATCCGCTATTAATTAACGTAACAAAAATAGAAGTTCGAAAGCTTCAATATTGATCAAGAAATTAAGCATGTTGGATGACTTAATAAAATAAAATCAAGCTAATAGTTTGGATGTCAAACAATACATTATTTTTTAATAATAAATCATGTAACGTCAAGTGTCAACTAAAACTTGAAAATTTTGATGTATTCGAATCCTTATCCAAAATCATCTAAGAGGGCTCTTACTATTCCGTCTCTAAGGACTAATAGAGAAGGTAAATCGTGGCATTTATTTAAATGAATGATGTCAAAATTTTGAATATAATACACTATCTCAACCACATCATTCAATCATAATTGTTGCTAGGGGTGTCAAGGTATTGTATACTTTATTTTTCCCATCATACCTTATACCTTACCTTAATCTGCGGTATGACAAAAATCATATCGTTGAAGTATCTTACCTACCGGTATACCTTAGTTCGGTATGACACATAATGCATACATTTACCATACATTTTTACATAGTCTAAAGAATAAAGAAGAATAGAAGATTATTACTAACATTTAATTTCAAATTGATAAATATGTAGTTATAATTTAAGTATTAGATTATATGAAATTTAATAATTTTCAAAACTTTTATATAAAACATACTAAGGTCTAAACATTATATTATTGTATATCTCATTCTTGTTATTTTAATTTTATAGATTATTCATCATAACTTTTAGTTTAAAGATTGAAGAAAAATATAATCATTATTTATCACATTTGATTCCCTTTTTTTTAGTTATGATTTAATTATGATATTTTATTAAATATTATATTTTTTGATAAAAAAAATAAGTATTATATTATTATTGTATAATATATCTAATTTTGTTTTAATCTTTTTTTATAATCCTTCTTAACTTTTAGTTTTAAAAACTGAAGAAGAATACAAGATTATTATATAATTTAATTTATCTTTTATTATATTGAAATAATTTAATATCTTATAATTTACATATATATAATTTTATTTTAATTTTTATTGATTATTCATTTTAATTTTTTATTTTATTGATCAAAGAAAAATAGAAGATTATTATTTATACATTTAATTTCAAATTGTTCATTTTTAGTTATAATTTAGGTATTAAATTAAATATCAAATTATTGCTAAAGTTTTATGATAAACTTATTAAATATTATATTATTGCATTGTTATTATGAATGTGCAAAAAAAAAATTAATAAAAGAAATATATTAAAATTCACTATATATCGTAGTACGGTATGTACCGGTATGACGGTATATACCTATACTTCAGTATGTATCGGTATGACGGTATATATTGGTATGGCGGTATGACAATGTATACCTCCACTTCAGTACATACCATGGTACGATATTTACCGATATATTACAGTATACCGAACTTTCGCTATACGTCATTATACCTTAATTTTTGAAAATTCATACCGTTACCTCATCTTAATTAGAGTTTATATTTTTTTAGTATTTAATTTTTATTATATCTCATATAATTAATTATAAGGTATTAATATTCCATAATTAGAGTATATATTTTTTTAGAATTTTAATTATTAGAAATAAATATTAATTGGGATTTGTTATACTATAATAAAAAAAAATTATGATAAACATCATTAAAATTAAAATTTTACGATTCAAAGAGTGACATATAAAAAATGAACTAGAGAATCTTATCACCTAAAATTGAGTCTTATTTGGAACCAAAACGCGGGTATACATAATCTTACTTTTCTTTATAGTTCAGAATAAAAGAAAAACAAAACAATAAAATTAATCTCAAGTCAAAATCGGAGAAATAGGAAAATCGTTTAATTTTCCAAAAACCACCACCAACACCACCAACGACAACAACCATGCTTTAATTAATTTGTTATAAATAATAGTATATTATATTTCATCTTTTCGTATTTAGTTAATATATAGTTTTACGTGTATTTGATTATAATTTTTTATTAAAGCATTGAATTGTTAGATTATAGTAATTTTTATTAAATCATTGAAATTTTAGTACGTGTATTAGATTTGATTGACAATATTAAATTGCTAGATTGAATGCGATATGGAAAATTGAATTGTGAGACTAAATTATCTACCACACTGTCTAGCTACAATATCATTCTTATATTTTTTTTGTCTCAAATTTTATTTTCCACCTTTTTTTTGTTTCAACTTGCGGAAAAACATGTTGGAACTAATGTCATTTTTCTAAAATTTGAGAAAAATTATTGCAAATAAAACTTAAGACCAAAAAATAAGAATTGATACCGAAAATATTTGAACCTTATTCTTATTGGACAAAAATGAAATTAACTCTATTTGTTATCTTAATATTGGTGAGTGATCTAAATCCAATTCTCAAATTCTACCCCAAACTAAAAAACACACACACACACACATAAATACAAATTTTACCTAATAAGGAGCCTAACAAATGGAGGGGATGATTTAATGTGATTGAAATGTGGCACAAGACCTTGTGCCCCTTGTCGTTACGATGATTGGCCCATTTTATTGTCTATCATGCCTCTGCACTTTTTTTTTTATCAAAATTTAATTTTAGGGTAAATTACATTCCGAGTAAAAATAGTTTATTTTTTTAAAATTAACAAAATAATATTTATTTTAAAAAAATTATATTCTAACATTGGATCAATTTTACAATCCAAACATTATAAGTAATTTGATTGAGTTTTAAGATTTCTTAATTGAATGACTTTTCAATGCGGCTAGGGAAATAGAATTATTAAAATACTAGAAAATTATGTATGATTTTCATGCCGTAAGGTCAAATTAATGTTAGATCTGTAATTTTTTTGGAAAAATGGGCCGGGTACTGTTTTGTTAATTTTGAAAAAGTTGACTATTTTTAAAAAAAGAGTTCAAAATTTAGGTATCAAAGTGTAATTTACCTTTTATTTTATCCAAAATAAAATGAAATAAAATTTCAGCACAAGCGGTTGAAATTTCCTGTTGTATTTTTGGTGTTTCACTATCAAATTTATTATTTAATAATATTAATTATAAAATAAAAATTAAGTTTAACATAAATAATCACAGTCAACATTTTATCAACAAAAAATGAATTAAAAAAATATAATTTTAAATTTGAAATAATCAACCATAATAATGAATTATTATTGAAAACTAAAAATTAAATACTAAAAAATAATTATTACTTCCTCCATCCCATTTTGATAGGTTTGTTTTGCCTTTTTGAAATGTTCTGACACACACACACACACATGCATGTTTCTATATATATTTAGCTAATTTATTAATATATATCCATATTTAATATGTTTACATTAATTATTAATTCATTATCAAAGAAATAAATACGGAGATATTAAGAAATTTATTAACTAATTGTCTTTATCAATCCTTTACTTAATCCTTGTGAGAAATCTCAATTAACCTGTTAAATGAGACAGAAGGAGTAATTCTAATTAAGTGGGGTAAACTCTACAAAATAATTATACAATAAACTAAAATAAAAATTCATAATTTACAAGTTCAACCTACAAAATGGAGCAGAAAATCTCACATGCCGCACAAGACGTATATATTTGAATTGACATACGAATTTATTTTCCTTCTTTATACATGTGTGGTTGACTTAGTCAAGATCGCATTAATGAAGCATTATGTGCCTCCATAAATATGGACTATACTCCTCAAACAAATTAAACCAAATTCTCATATCATAGAAAAAAAAAAAAAAAAATGAATCCCCACACCGCATCAATCCTCACCATCTCATTTATTTTGCTACTATCAATTTCAATCGCCACAAAAACAAAAACCCCTCAAATTCACGATTCATTTCCAAAATGTGTAGCCAAACACACCCTCAAACTCTCCCCTACAAACTCCACCACCACCACCGCCACCGCCACCTTCTTCTTCCCCGCCCAAACATCTCTCTACACCTCCGTTCTTCACTCCACCGCCCAAAATCTCCGATGCCTGCTCCCTTCAATGCCGAAGCCTCTCCTCATCTTCACGCCACTGTCGGAATCCCACGTCCAAGCCGCCGTCATCTGCGCCAGAAACCTCGGCGTCCACCTCCGCCTAAGGAGCGGCGGCCATGATTACGAGGGCATCTCATACACATCGGAACTGAAATCTCCGCCGCCCTTCATCCTCATCGACCTCGGCAAACTCCGCGCCGTCGACGTCAACATCCCGGCCAACACGGCGTGGGCGCAGGCCGGCGCGACGATCGGCGAGCTCTATTACAGAATATCGCAGAAGAGTAAAACCCACGGCTTCCCCGCCGGGCTCTGCACCAGCTTGGGCGTCGGCGGGCATATTACCGGCGGCGCGTACGGCCCGATGATGAGGAAATACGGCCTCGGAGCTGACAACGTGCTCGACGCGAGAGTGGTTGATGCGAAGGGTAGGATACTTGATAGAAAATCGATGGGGGAAGACATGTTCTGGGCGCTCAGAGGCGGCGGCGGTGGCAGTTTCGGCATCATTTTAGCATGGAAAGTGAAACTCGTCCGAGTTCCGGCCACCGTCACGGTTTTCACAGTTCCGAGAACCCTGGAGCAAGGAGCAACAAGAACTCTATACAAATGGCAGCAAATCGCAGATAAAATCGACGAGAATCTCTTCATCAGAGTCATCATACAGCCGGTGAACTCCACGCAAGCCGCCGGGAAGAGGACTATACTAACTGCATACAACGCCGTGTATCTCGGCGGAGCTAACAACCTCGTGAAAGTCATGAACAAGAGCTTCCCGGAGCTCGGGTTGACACGAAACGACACGATAGAGATGAGCTGGATCGAGTCGGTGCTGTACATCGGAAGCTTCCCGGCGAACACGCCGCCGGAGTCGCTCCTGGAGGGGAAGCCGGCGTTCGTGAACTACTTCAAGGCGAAGTCGGACTTCGTGAAGAGGCCGATTCCGGTGGCGGGGCTGGAGGGGCTGTGGAGGGTGCTGCTGCAGGAAGAGATGCCGCTGACGATATGGAACCCGTTCGGCGGGAAGATGAGCAGGATTCCGGAGGCGGAGATCGCGTTCCCGCACAGGAACGGCGTTGTTTTCATGGCGCAGTACCTGACGTCGTGGAGGAGCGCCGGCGAGGACGTGGGGCGGCGGTATGAGTGGATGGGGAAGCTCTACGATTACATGGCGGCCTACGCGTCGAAGAATCCGAGGGAGGCGTACGTTAACTACAGAGATGTGGAGCTGGGGGTGATGAACAATGGGAGTAAGATTTATGGCGGGAAATGGGGGGTGAAATATTTCAAGAACAATTTTGATAGATTGGTGCAGGTGAAGACGAGGGTGGATCCTGATGATTTTTTCTGGCATGAACAGAGCATTCCCACACTGCGCAGGAGGAATTAATTGGTTAATAATTTAGCTTTTTTGTTTTTTAATTATATGTTTACATGCATGCATTTTTATTTATATAAGTTTCTGCATATTTCTTGTAATAATCATATTTATGTTTATGCAATAATTAAGCTTTTCTATGCGTGCAGTTTACATGCAATAAACGGTGGGGTGGTAATGAAGAATAAATTTCATTTACTATCGTGTGGTTTAATTTGGCACTGCCGTGACTATGGTAGTTCGTATTTAATGGTTCATGTCTGCTGATGGGATCCTTTATTCTATATTTGGTATTCCAACTCGTATTACACAATTGAATTTATGAATTTTTTTTCCATTTTTTTCATTAATTTTAATTTATTATGTTATAATTAATCTTTATTTTTGTAATATCTATTATTAGAATTGTAAATTTGATCGTGAAATATGAGTTGGAACACCAAATGTGGAATATAGGATCCCATCCTCCCTCCATCCCATTCATAACCAACCATAATAATCATTTTTTTAAAAAAAATAAATATTAAAAATAATTATAAACGTTAATCGGGTGGGGTGAACCCTAAAAAATAATCATAAAATTAAACTACAACATAATAATTAAAATTGACAAAAAAATGAAAGAAAATTTTATATATTTGATCATGGAATACGGATTGAAACATCAAATTTAAAATACGTATGTAATAGTAAAAGTTTGTTTTGTTTATTTCTCAATATATAGACTAGTTTCTATATATATATATATATATATATAGCCCATTTAGTAATATGTAATCTTATTTAATATGTTTACATTAAGCATTTATTCATTATCAAAGAAATAAATAGGAACATATTAGGAGGTTTACTTGTTTAATTATCTTTAGTTCCACTAATTTTCTTAATCCTACTAAAAAAATCTAATCAACATGTATGAATGGGATGGAAAGAGTGTTAGCTTGTTTTATTATTGAATTTATAATTATTATAATAATTATTTAAAAAAAATAATTGCTCCTATAACATAATCAACTACAATCAACATTTATAAAAAAAAATATAATGTGAATCATATGGAGTTATAAAGTACTGCTCAATTAATTATTTAGGATCAATTACAGTGTATGATTGTGAGAATGTCACGAAATAATTGAATTTTTACCTAAACATTTGTCACAAAAACCTGCACAAGTGAGCAATTTTGGCTTTCTCAAGGTTGTCGCATGTGCAGATAGATATACCTAATAAGATATGATCTTAATTAATTAATTAGAGCCTAACTTTCTTACTTATAGCTTAATTTATTTAACATTCTACTTCAATCATAACACTGTAATTGGGCTTATCTAGAAGAAAAATATTTTTCAATCACAGAAACCAAGACACATAAAAAAAATAGATTTTTAATTTGTTTTGCCGACAACAATTTATGCTAGAAGTTTCAACGTGGCTTGGTGAAAAAAGCACTAGCAGATTTATCTTTTTTCTTTTGAAATAAATTGACCTCCTTTATTGACTTGTGTATAGTAACTTACACTAATTAATTAACATTATACATGTCATCAGTCTAGCTAAGTCATGATTCATCACATCTACAAGAATTGCATATCAATTATACATTTCACTATCATACATTATATATACTTTTATAATATTATATACTATTACAAGGCGATTTAGTTTAATTCCAAACATAATTTGTGCCTATTTTAGAAAATGACACTCCTAAACATCAACAAAAGAAATACTAATCATTCACTTTTGACTTTTCTTGTAATTGCCTTTGTTTTTTCCAAAAACTTTCGCCTTAATTAGAAAGCATAATAAATAAACACACACACTTTTGTCGTCATTTTACCTTGTAATGACACACTATAAAAAGCTACACACATATTTTTAGTGTAAAGAAATATCTCTCTTTTTTTTTTTAATGGATCAACCATGAGGCTGTAATTACAAGAGCTTGCAATAGGGAAAATAATAATAAAGTGTAACACAAAAGCTTTAATTTGTATCAAATAAAATGATTAATCTTATATGATGTTAATAATAACAAATAAAAGTTTCACTGCAATGACTAAAATATATATAATTAAGATTTTTGCAAAAATAAGTACCTTTTTCATAAAAAGTTGGGTTGGTTCGGACCCGTTACTATTTATTTTATAAAAAAATAATCTCATTAACTCGCATTTATTTTGGAAAAAATAAAATCTTTTATTTTTATAAAATTATCAACACTTTGAAGGAAATTATAAACTCTAAATTAAAACATCGTATAAACTATTTTAAAGAGCATATTAGTCATTGATCCTGCAAATAAACAAATATGATCTATTCCACATTTCGTATTTCAACTCACGTTGCACTATCAATTTCATGAATTTATCTTCCTCCTTTCTTATTTTGTCAATTTCAATTTATTGTACTTCAATTTAATTTTACAGTTGTTAATTATGGTACATACCAAATTAAGGTTTATATTTATTTTTTAGTATATAATTTTCAATTATTAATTATTATTGTCAATTCTTTTATAATTACGATTTATTATCTTTTTAATTTAATTTTTTTGTTGATAAATGTGGACTAGGTTGATTATGTTATAGTTAATTTTTATTTTTGTATTATCTATTATTAAAATCTAAAAATTAATAGTAAAACACGAGTTGAAATATTATAAAATGTGAGAAACACCTCTCACTTATTAAAGTGTCGTCTAAAGCGGGAGACATAAATCTTTTCCATAAAAAGCTCCTTTAATGAGAAACTAAATAATTAAAGACTCAATACAAAAATAAAAAAACACTTTCCCGTCCTATAGTACGATTTATTTTTCTTATCTTCCTTTTATATTCATTCTTTATCTTTATTTCTTTTCTCAAAAAAGAAAAAGAAAAAGAAAGAAATAAAGATTATGGAAATAAAAGAAAGATACAAGAATAAATAAATAAATATAAAAAATTGAATATAGTTGTTTTAGGGTTGAAGAGCACATGAGATTTTCTGTTGAACTCTTTGAATTGCATTCTGCAATTTCAAATTATGATTTTTTTTTTCTTGTATGTTTTTCTTTAATTTTAATTTATTGTGATTTAATTTAATTTTTTGATTTTTTAGGGTTCACCCCATCCAATTAGAGTTTATAATTATTTTTAGTATTTAATCTTCCATTTTCAATTAATAATTAATCATTACAGTTGATTATTTCAAAATTAAATTTTATAATTTCTTTAATTCATTTTTTATTGATAAATATTGATTAGGATTATTTATGTTATAAATAATTTATATTTTATAATAATTAGATATTATTAAAATCTTAAATTTTAAAATAAAAAAATGCAACCAGAAATTTGAACCGGTTAGGCATATTTAAATGAGCTTTCGTAATCTTCCTCCATAAAAATAATTAAATCTGCATGGAGGTGAGCATCTTATTCTTATCTATATATACTAAAATTAAATCAAATTCTTCACGTGTATACTAGTTAATTTTTAGGGATGATAAGAGGCGGATGAGATCCTTTATTCCAGATTTGGTGTTTTAATTCGTATTCCACGATCAAATTTATGAGGTTTTTTCCATTTTTTTCATCAATTTTAATTTATTATATTTTAGTTTAATTTTATGATTGTTTTTAGGGTTCACCCCACCCAATTAGGGTTTATAATCATTTTTTAGTATTTAATTATCAAAGAAATGATTATTATGGTTGATTATTTTAAAAATATGATTTATAATTTTTAAAACTTCAATTTTTTGTTGATATGTTATAATTAATTTTTATTTTTATAATATCTATTATTAAACTTGTTAAATCGATCGTGAAATACGGGTTGGAACACCAAATCTGGAATAGAGGATCACATCCCTATAAGGGGTTGATACTTGATAGATATTTACGACACCCTAATTATCTAATAGGTTAATGTTTGGTTTTAAGATTAGAGCCCTTTATTAAATAAGGATCCAATATTTCTAACAAAGATCTGCAGGATTTAGTAGGATTGTATATCATTTGACCTTCTAGGGTGGGATGTGTATCATTATTATAATTATTGAACTAAATTGCCTCACTCCATATTAATTAATGTCTAATAATTAATAAATTCTCCCCTGCCTAATATAAGAGGGTATTTTTTAGAATTGTAATTATATGAGAATTTTAATACATCCAACCAAACACTAGCTAGTAGATTATATATCTATATATTTTATAATTATTTTAATACATTCAAACAAATTTGATATTAATATCTAATATATCAAATACATCCTAGTCGTATGCATCATACGTTATCTTATCTTATATACTCCCTCCGTTTCTCTATAAGTGTCATTTTGACACTTTAATTTTGTTTCACAAAAAATTGTCATTCTACACAATCGGGGTAAAAAATTCACATTTTTCTAATATTTGTCCTCATTTAATGCATTCAAACAATCACATTTAACTCATTTAATGTATTCACATAAGAGTATTTAAAGTAATTTGATTATCTAATTGATATGATGTCTTTATTAATATGTGTGCATTAAACCATAAAGACATTTATTCAGAAACGGTGGGAGTACTGTCTAACGAACGAGCCCTAAATATAATTGCGAGTATTATCGATCGATTCTATGTAATATTTTAAGACATAGAACCGTCAAAAGTTTAAGAAATTTTGCCCCAATTTGTGGCCGTCTTAATGGGAAAGCAAAACGGTTACATTCGTTTAGATCCATTGAAAGGGTGAAAAGTCTCAAAATAACGTGGGTAAGTTGGTATATATTGAAAAATGGGAATAGAAAAGGAAAAATATGCGCAATCCCATCGCACACAATCTTCTTTCATCTCTCTTTTTTTTTCCATTTACATACCTGACAAAATGGCTCTCAATTTGACTTGAAAGTTTGTTTGAGCTTGATGTAATAAACATATCAAACAAGTTTGAACATAATTTTGTATTCGATAAAATATAAATCTCAGCTCGAACGTGAGCTTGATAAGTAAAAAATAAGAAAACATGTATAAAAATATCAAACTACTTGAGCTCTACTCGTGTTCGGCTAGATTAAAGCTTGTTTGATCCCAACTCGATAGGTAATCAACCAAGCTTAAACATAAATTTTAAAACTCGATATCATTTCAAATAAGTTTGAACATAGTTGCCCTAACTATAATATAACATCTCTATCGCTAAAATACAACAGAATCTGCATTCCATCTCCAACAGTCTACACTATAATTCTACATCAAAAGAGAATATTCCACAATATTATACTTATAATTATTATTTTATAACTGCTAACATATAATAATATATGCAATTTCATTTAATAGATAATTATCAATCAAAAATTAAATTCAAGATTTCATAATAATTATTGAAACAATTTTTTTGAACTAATTTATTTGATTTAAATTTATCATATATAACAAATTTTAATATCGTATTTCTATGTTTTTATCTCATGTACTTTTATCTATTTTAGTATTTTTATCGTTGGTGTAATTTTATCTATTTTAGTACTTTTATGTAGTTTTTATTTTTGGTGTGCAATTTTTATTTCGACAAAAGCAGATAAGAAAAGGGAAAAAGCAACAGGATTTAAAAGTGATAAGTTTTTTCGACAATGTGTACTTATTTTATACAACATTCATGTAATGGGTCCCACCAAATCACTTTTTATTCTAAAAAACTGACATATTCTGGGCAAAGCTGCAAAGAGAATAAATTCTCCCATTTTTGAATTAATCACCTACCAACCCCACGTCCATATCTCTCTCTCTCCCCCCATGAATATTACAGATTTTGGAACTAAAAAACCCAGAAAAATAACTGTTGTTTTCCCTTAATATTTTTTCGATCCGAAACAGATAAAGGGTTTCAATCCCCTTCAGTCTTGTCGCCGCTCGAGAACAAGTTAAACTGGTTGGAAAATTTATCTCTCTCGATCTCGCTCTCTCCCTATCTCTCTCTCTCTCTCTAACGGTAGGACATTGCTCATAGTTAATCGTCGCCGACAATGGAGCAACGATCGGGAGCACAGCCGGAGATGTCTTCATCATCACATATATGTTTCCGATTTCTATTTTAAATTTATTTTTGAATCGGTTGATTAATGTTGCCCTAAAAATAATCGATGCTTACTTTGTTAATTGTGGTTGATGATGGTATTGTTAAATGTAGATTTATACGTTATTTGTGAATTATTATGCTAATCGAGGACTGAATTATTTTAATTGTTGCGTTTGAATTTAATCGAGGAACATCTCAAAACAATCGATGAACTATATTACACTAATCGAGGAACATCTCAAAACAATGGAGGAACTATATTAGACTAATCGAGGAATCTTAATTAGTCGAGGTTAATTAATCGAGGACTGAATTTTATTAATTGTTGCGTTTAAATTTAATTGAGGAACATCTCAAAACAATCGAGGAACTATATTAGACTAATCGAGGAATCTTAATTAGTCGAGGTTAATTAATCGATGAATATTTAACTTAATACTAATCGATGCTTCATTAAAAAAACTAATCGAGGCTTGCCTCTATTAATCGAGGCACCTTAATAATTTCATAATGATTCATGTTTAGAATTAATTGAGGTACTAATCGATGCTAATTAACAATTTAATACTAATCGAGGCTTCATCAATTTCAAAAAACTAATCTAGGCTTAATCTAAAAAAAATAAAAAAAAGTAATGGAGGCTTAATTGTCGAACATGGATTAGACTCAGACTTGATTTCGGTAAAATTATTTTATTTAATGTGCTCATTATTCAAATTAAAAAAAATACCTATTATTATTTTAAAAAAATGAAATAAAAATACCTTTATAAAAGACACGAATTTAGATTATAGTTAATGTCTCAGAATGTAAAATATTAAAATCTTTTATTTTATTTCAAGAAAAAAATAGAACTATGTGAAAATATTAAAAGAATTTACTTTAATAATTGCAATTTTGAAAATGTTGTTAGATTGATTGGCTTAGACTACTATTACGGAGCCTGAGGCCCTCGGTCGTGGTGTATGCCCAACCGGAGGTCGTTGATCTGATCAGAGCCTCACTTACACAAGTAATAAATGCATTCAATAAAAGCCACGATTAATTAAACCTAATCGAGGCCTCCATTTCATTTAATCGTGGAAAAAAAAAATACATTTAATCGAGGTCTCGATTATTAAAATTTAATCGAGGCCTTCATTTATAATTTAATCGTGGCCTTCTTGAATATTAATTGAGGAATTCTTGAAAAATAATCGAGGAATTCTTATATTTAATCGAGGCCTTCAAAGTTAATCGAGGCCTCGATTAACTTTGAATAATCGAGGCCTTTAATCGTGGCCTACTTTTATTCAGTCGAGCCATTCTTCAAAATTAATCAAGGCCATGTATAACAAGTATATTAATCGTGGCCTTTGTATTATTTAATCGATACCTTTTTGAAAATTAATCGAGGGCTTCTTTCATGTAATCGTGGCTTCTTTCATATAATCAATTTGATTATACTATATAGTGTATAGGTTGTATTAGGATTTCACATGTGAGAATCAATTTAATTATACTATAGTGTATATGTTGTTTCGAGATTTCATAATCGATGATCAAAGTGATCTTCGCATGTAAAATCCCAATACAACATATACACTATATTAAAATCAAATTGATTACACTATGATGTGTAGATTTTATCGAGATTTCACTTATGAGAATGAATTTGATTATACTATATAGTATATAGGTTGTATTAGGATTTCACATGTGAGAATCAATTTGAATATACTATAGTGTATAGGTTGTTTCGAGATTTCATAGTCGATGATCAAAGTGATCCTCACAAATAAAATCCCGATACAACATAAGCACTATATTAAAATCAAATTGATTACACTATGGTGTGTAGATTTTATCGAGATCTCACATGTGGAATCACTATACAACCTAAACACTATAGTATAATCAAATTGATTATCGATTATGAATTCTCGAAACAACTTATATACTATGGTATAATCAAAGTGATTCCCGTAAATGAAATTCCGATACAACACATACAGTGTAGTATACTCAAATTGATTATCGACTATGAATTCTCGAAACAACGTATACACTATAATATAATCAAATTGATTCTTGATTATGATTTCTCGAAACAACCTATACACTATAGTGTAATCAAATTGATTCTCACATGTGGAATCACTATACAACCTAAACACTATAATATAATCAAATTGATTCTTGATTATGATTTCTCGAAACAACCTATACACTATAGTGTAATCAAATTGATTCTCACATGTGGAATCACTATACAACCTAAACACTATAATATAATCAAATTGATTCTTAATTATGATTTCTCGAATTTTTGAAAGTTCATAATCGATAATCAATTTGAAAGTTCATAATCGAGGCTCTTGAAAATTTAATCGATGCTCTTGTTTTATTAATCTAGGATTTTGAAAAAAAAATCAATCGAGGCCTTGAGAAACAATCGAGGCTCTTCAAAATATAATCGAGGCTTCAAATAATAATCGAGGCCTTGAAAATTTAATCGATGCTCTTGTTTTATTAATCTAGGATTTTGAAAAAAAATCAATCGAGGCCTTGAGAAACAATCGAGGCTCTTCAAAATATAATCGAGGCTTCAAATAATAATCGAGGCCTTGAAAATTTAATCGATGCTCTTGTTTTATTAATCTAGGATTTTGAAAAAAAATCAATCGAGGCCTTGAGAAACAATCGAGGCTCTTCAAAATATAATCGAGGCTTCAAATAATAATCGAGGCCTTGAAAATTTAATCGATGCTCTTGTTTTATTAATCTAGGATTTTGAAAAAAAATCAATCGAGGCCTTGAGAAACAATCGAGGCTCTTCAAAATATAATCGAGGCTTCAAATAATAATTGAGGCCTTGAAAATTTAATCGATGCTCTTGTTTTAAATATGTAAATATCTTCTTCGATTACAATTGTCGGTTAATTTGATGCTATTGTATTAATCGATGAACTAAATTAAAATAACTGAGGCCTGTTAAAACAATCGAGGAACTTTAAAAAATAATCGAGGAAACTTTAAAACAATCGAGGAACTTTAAAAAATAATCGAGGAAACTTTAAAACAATCGAGGAACTTTAAAAAATAATCGAGGAAACTTTAAAACAATCGAGGAACTTTAAAAAATAATCGAGGAAACTTTAAAATAATCGAGGAACTTTAAAACAATCGAAGCTTTTAATTAATCAATTGTTTTAAATAATGCAACATAAGGCATCAATTGTTTTAAATAATTACTAGCATCGATTACTAGAATTAGTTAGATGTTAATAGCATCAATAGTTAAATGTTATTTTAATTAAATAGCCTCGATTGATTTTAATAGCATCGATTATTTTAATCGATTATTTACAATCGATTATTTTAATCGATTTATTGACAATCAATTAAAACAATCGATTATTTACAATCGATTTATTGACAATCGATTATTTACAATCGATTAAAACAATCGATTATTTTAATCGATTATTTATAATCGATTGTAATCGATTATTTTAATCAATTTATTTACAATCGATTATTTTTACAATCTCAACCTCAATATTCCTCGAATAATGTCTTGAATTTAAGCTAGATTATTTTATAATCTTCCTCGATTAAATTAAACTTATCATCGATTAATTCTAATGATCTCCATTAAATCTAAAAATGCCTCGATTACTTTACATTATTCCTCGATTGACTCTAATGGCCTCGATTAGTCTAGAAAATGTCCTCGATTAATTAAAAAAAGCCTCGACTAATTTTTAAATATCCTCGATTACTTCGAAGAGCCTCCATCAATTAGTTTTAATCTATACCTCGATTAATAGTAATCTATGCCTCGATTAATAGTAATTTCAATGCCTCTATAATTTAATAAGGTCCTCGATTAAGTTAAAAAGGTCACGATTATTGCTAAAACTGGCATCGATTAATTTCAAAGGACCATCGATTACTTTAAAATTAACCTCGATTAATTTAGCAAATAATTGAAAACAACAAATAATCAAAACACATGCAATATAATCATGAATTGATTAGCATCGATTGTTTTAAAAAATTAGAATAAGATATCGGTTAAAAAAATAGCCTCGATTGATTTTTTGATGCCTAGGTTAATTAGCATCGATTATTTAACTAATAGCCTCGATTATTCCTAAACCATGCCTCGATTAATTGTACATTTAAATTATCCTCTATTGAATTTAAAATAAGGTCTCGATTAAGTTAAAGAAGTCACGATTAATATTTCCAATACCTTCTTAAAAAATAAGCGAGGATCATAATAATAAGCCACAATAAATCGTGGCTCATTGCAAATCAATCGACGTAGTGTTGAAAAAATTAATCGTGTACCTTGAAGTTAATCGAGGCTCATTGAGAGTTAATCGAGGCTCATTGCAATTAATCGAGGCTCATTGCAATATATAGTCGAAATGTATATATAATCGAGCCTTCTATTAATCAAGGATCATTATCGAGGCATGTCATATATATATATATATAAATATATGTCAAAATGTACATATAGTTGTGTGTGGAAATGTATAAAAAATAGAGAAAAGTACACTGAACCAATGATTGAGTGTGGGGACCAACTGTTTAATAGTACAAATTGCCTACAAAACTACCTAGTTTTAAAAGTTGTTGTTTTTTCCCATTTCCTATTTACTTTTGTCGACATTTATACATTTGGACTAATTTTTATTTAATTTAATTTTGTGTTTTAATATTTTTATTTAATTAAATTTATAATATATAACGAAATTTAATATTAATTTGCAACGTATTATTTAAAGTACAAAATAAATGGCAAACAACCTACACAAAATGAAAAATAAAATAATAATAATAAAAAATAACATAAAAGAAATTGAAAATTTAATATTAATTTTGACATGTTCCCATTAATTAATTATCTAGATAAATAATGATAGTAATTGAGACCCCAAAAAGAAATGTGCAAAATGCACGAAGAAGTGCTAATAATGTAGACTGTGCGTGACGCCCATTGGCCCTTTAATTCTTCGATCAATCAAAACAAAATGATTGAAATCAGGCAGAATTTCTTGAATACTTTGTTACATATATCAAGAGTTGTTTTATACGGCCAATTGAAGGCCATTATAAATTTATAATTGATCTCATCAACCAAAAAATTGATTATTTCATCAAATTATGTCAACCTCAGCACAATCTTTTTTTTTTTGATGTCGAGGGTAACCCGTAGCCGCTACCGTGTGTATCACTGTGTAATAGCCTGTAAATCTACACAGGGGAGGTAAACCACATTTGGCAAGTCTGCTAGAGAGGTAAACCACATTTGGTAAGTCAGGTGTAACAGACTCACACCTAGTGGTGTTGGTGGTGGGTCGAACTTGAGACCTTTGGCCTTAAGAAATACCACTCCACCACTAGGCCATCCCCAAGGGAACAACCTTAGCACAATCTTAATTATATATGTGTGTGTATATATGTATGCACGTGGCTGCCTTTGTTTTTAGTTTCAATAGTTGACTTAATTATTAATGGAAACCTACAAAAGTATCATTAATGAGGGAGTTCTTTGTTGAGTTGAGTTAATCCATTCATGTCACACACATTAATCATATATATACATCTCAATTATTACATCAATATTAGGTTTGACTTTTGTCTGAATTAATTAAGCACATGAATAATAGCGTCATTATGCCATTTTGGTCTAGCTTTTCCATTCTAAATTTGGTATTCCAACCGGTATTTTACGATCGAATTTATAAGTTTAATAATTATTATTATAAAAATAAAAATTAATTATAACATAATTAATTTAGTCACATTTATTAATAAAATATTAGAGAAAACAATAATTTTTTTTTAACTCACACACCCGATCTGTGGTATTGAGGAGATTCGAACATGTGACATTTGGTCTTCAAGCAACCTCACTCCACCACTAGGCCATCCCCACCGGAACTAGAGAAAACAATAAGTCATGATTCAAAAGCTTTAGAGTTTGTTAGATTCAGTGAGTTAGTTAGATTCAGTTACATTGTTAGTTAGCTAACTTTGCTGTTAGATTTAGCTTATAAATAGAAGCTAGATATTTGTAATCATCATCTTCGATTACTCTCAATACAAAAAATGAAAATATCTCAAACTGCTCTCTCTCTCTCTCTCTCTCCACATTATCTTTTAAAATAAAAGATATGAAATTTAAAAAAATTATAAATCATATTTTTAAAATAATCAATCATGATAATTTATTTTTTTAAAAATTAAATATTAAAAAATAATTATAAACCCTAATTGGGTGGAGTGAACTTTAAAAAACAATCATAAAACTAAATTAAAACATTAATAAATAAAAATTGACGAAAAAATTGAATTTTATTTTATAAATTTGATCGTGAAACACAACTGCAACACCAAATTTAGAATAAATTAATGATCTCATCTGCTATCTTTTGTGCACTAAACACAAAACTTAATCAAATAAACTATCATATATACCTCATTTTGGTGGCCCTCAACAATACTTTTGGGTTGGTTGGGTTGTGAAATCGTCGTAACCCTTTAACGAGTTTTGCACAATTCAAATTCTAAGGAAATATTTCAATCATCAAAAACTTCAAGTGCACAATTCAACAACTAATTAAATTTCTTTCTTCAATTTTCTAAAAGATACTTCTATGTATATCGTTTCAATAATAAATTAAATAACCAAATTATATAAAAAGAAAACCGAGCAGACTAGCTTTTATACGTGGAAGTGGAATTATTTAGGGTTGTAAACGAATAGAGCCTCGCGAACTATTCGGAGTCCGGGTCGAAAAAAATTTGTTCAAAACTAAACGAGCCGAGCTCGAAAGTCCTGGTGCTGTGAGTTGGTAATGTTCTCATGACCTGAACAGAGTAGTATTCGACTCGGCCAGCTCGCGAACACGTTCGAACTCGAGCTTAATCGAAAATATCTATGAATATTATAAATATTTCGAACGAGTAAATTAAATAAACTCTGTTTTTCGAGCTCACGTAAATTAAACAAACTTTTTTTTAGCATTCGAGCTCAAACTCGACTAGTAAATTTTTAAGCATTTCATGAACCGAGCTCGAACCGAATTCAAACATGGCAAATATTTGTCCAGTAAAGTTTGAACAAGAGGGAAACAGTTTGAATCGAGCTCAAGTTCAAGCTCGAACATGAGGGTGTTCGGCTCTACTCAGTTTATTTACAACCCTACGTGGAACATGACTCAAACTCAATAAATTCAACGAAAAGAACTACAAAGGCATGCAAGTTCAATTATATTGTTTTAAATTAAAAAAAATAAACTATATGAAAACAAAGTGCATGCTTTTGATGAGAGAGGTTGAGATCTCGCTTTTTTTATAAACTAATAATATATATATATATATATATATATATATATATATAGTAACTTATGACTAAAAGTCTCAAAATCAAATCTCATCAAAGTCTTATAGGCCGAGCACATTTATTTTTAGTAAAGTTTAATTAATTACCTCTTCTCTCTGTTGGTTTGCAATTTCGAGTAGCGACTGCGAGCTTTCCTAGCTTGTCATTAAAAGAAGTATATGATGATGAACTTTAGGTAACTAATAGATAATATATATTGTATATATTATTATGATGTAAATTAGGTAATTAGAATAGCCTAGTTATTCTAACTAATATATACAATATATATTATCTATTAGTAACAAATCAACATATATAGTTTACACTTCACATATACTCATTCAAAAGAAACATTGAATCTTGAAATAAAAAAGTAGTGCAGGTCCAGTAACAATATTCAATTGGAACAACAATATTTAGGAAGATGCATGTATGCAGCCAGCTTATTCATGGATTATATATATATATATATATATATATATATATATATATATATAGATTAGAAGAGTACAAGACGGAGGATATCACTCCCCAAATTGAATGAATTATGAATCTCAAGCAGGCACCGATCCTTCTCCTCCCTACTCCATTTCTGCATGCATTCGTTGCAAAAAATATTAATTAATTAATGATCATCAAAACTTTCATCTATATAGCTAGCTAGATCTAATTAATTGGGATAACAAAAAAAAAAGAATTAATTAAGTTCTTACTTCCCCAATTTTGTTGAGCTTATCTCGAACATTCTGCAATAGTTGGGGCAACTCTCCTTGGTATTTGTAGAACTCCAATTCCTTTCCATTAAGAATCTTCTCCTCCACCTAATCACAAGCATTAATTAGGAATGTTCATGCAAAAGTGATTCAATTTTTTATTTTAGCTAGTGAGAAAAACAATTTTGTGGGTCTTATAATAATGTTCTAGACTATTAACGTTGTGACAAAAATGTCACGAACTATAACTAATTACAGCCCTACATATCGAAATGTTGACAAATTAGCAAATTTGTTCCGAGCCACGTAGACTATCAGTTGCTCGAATTTACCCCTTCGGAACAAATTTATCAATAATTTGAGACACGGAGTGTAATACCTTTTTTCCGATGATTCTGCCGCCGGCGGTGTGGCCGAAGTAAGTCATGTAGAAATGGGAAATGAAGGCGTGGGGATCTTTGTCAGATAATTGATGAAGATAATGAGCATAGTTTATACCAAGAGAAGATGGTCGTGGAATGGAATGACCATTTTGCTCCAACCATTCCATATCTTTTGCCAGTCCTTTTGATCTTTCCAGCCCTGTGTTTCTCAATTCTGCATCTGCAACATTAATTATATATCTCAACCTAATTAATTATTTGCTGCTTCAGCAAACTGAGTCAAACACTTGTATACATTTTGTGTATATAATCTTATTTCAGATGTGTTGGGTCAACCCGTCTAACCCGCCAGCAAAAAAAAATTAAAAACAGTATCAACCGTAATACTAAAAGGTATTAGATCTGCTAGTTGTTTTATATATATGAGTTTATTCCATCCATATTAATGGTTAGAGCTTTGGGTTTGGGTTTATAATTTTTTTTAGGGTTAGTGTTTTTTAGAATTTTTTTAGTGTTTTTAGAATCTTTTTTTTAGGGGGAGGGGTAGGGGGTAGGGTTATTATTCACAATTAGGGCTTATATTTAATTTGAAAATTGTTATAATCGAGCGAAAAACACGAGACCACATGTTAGCGTTACGTGAATGCACTGCGTGAGCTGCCGGATCAAAACAAATTAAATTAATCGTATTAATATTTGGGTTTATTAATTCTATTTTAGGTATATATTTATTTCGAAAAAATTAATTATTCAGGGCAGTGCACGAGCCCACTCAGTGTCGAGCGAGTGCACTGCATGAATCGGCAGATCAAAAGAATTAAAATAATTCACTTTAATTTAAGGTATATATATACATATTGGGTAAAAAATGAAAAAAAGGAAAAAATCAGAAAAAATAATATAGGAAAAAAAAAAACAAACAGATGCGTGAGAACACACGCGGCTTGTGGAGCGCACGTGGGTGTCACACACCATCTAATATATGCTTATGCGCACCACTTGTGTACATAAGTCCAGCTCACAAACTGATCATCGATCTAATCTCGTTATCATCCTCATTTAAGTGTTGGTTAGAATATTTACGGAGCACATGGATGTGAATAAGATGGAAAACACTCCCATCAAAACGCCTGATAGGCCCTTACCATCAGACGGGCGGGCCGTGGATCGGGTCATCCCTCCCCGTCCGGGAAAAAAAATATATCAACCGAAACTCGTAGTCTTAAAAGTAGCATCTATTTCTGTTACTTTGTTTGTATGAGTTTATTGCATTCAAATTATTGTTTACA
Source organism: Perilla frutescens (assembly GCA_026008535.1). Classification (NCBI taxonomy): domain Eukaryota; kingdom Viridiplantae; phylum Streptophyta; class Magnoliopsida; order Lamiales; family Lamiaceae; genus Perilla; species Perilla frutescens. Next base: position 52,389,014 of record BRKX01000015.1, read on the forward strand.
CATAAATTAAAATTTATTATTAAAGTTTGCTAATCCCAATTAAAATTTAAATTTATTAATAATGGTAAAAAAATCCATTTGTATAAAAAATCGTAAAATAGTGACTTTGTACAAAATTAAAGGGAATTTCGGCTCCTGTAGCCATTTTTTCTAGTTCACGTCTCATTTCTTCTTGTTTATTAGTATCATTTAATAAGTCATTACCTTCTCAATTCTTATTATTTAAATATCTAGTTAGAGTACCCGTGTCACTATTAAGTATTAACATTAAATTTAAAATCTTTTTTACATAACTTACAAGTTGACATTTCATTTTTGAAATCATAACCTAACCAAATTTTACTAGTTTTAATTATATTTGGAATCTTCTTACTAGAAGTTGACGCAGGTGTGTTTTCTTCAATTTCTTGATTAACTAGAGCTTCTTTTACGTCATCTTTTCTTGGTTAGAAATATTTATAAAAACAAGATACAAAAGCTAAACTTGTAATATTACTCTTATTTAAAATTTATAACTTTCAAAAACTCGAGTGGTTAATTGTGCATTTGTACATTACTGTGAAAAATAATATTACTTACAGTTAGGGTTTTAAACGAATCGAACCGAACCGAACACCCTGATATTCGAGCTCAAGCTCGATTCGAGTATTTTTTTCTCTTGTTCAAACTCGACTCGATAAATATTTATCATGCTCAAATCCAGCTCGAGCTCGGCTCATGAAATGCTCAAAAATTTACTAATTAATCGAGTCCGAGCTCGAATGCTAAAAAAATTCTTTTAATTAATTTACTTGTTCGAGTTCGAGATAAAAAAAAACTTATTTAATTTACTCATTCAAAAAATATATAATATACATGAACATGTTTGATTAAGTTCGAGCTCGATCATGTTCATGAGTTGACCGAGCTGAATACTACTATGTTCGAGCTCGTTTAGAAAATGAACGAGCTTTTTAATTTCGAGCCGAGCTCCAAATAGCTCGCGAGCGGCTCTATTCGTTTACAACCCAACCCTACTTATAGTAGTGAGACTAGCTATACAATTCAGATAACCAAAAATAGTAATACGGACCATATGATTACGGCACGGGAGGAGTATAAACAAGTAATTTATAATGCTCAAATATATCTTTTAAAAAAAAAAAGTAATGGTCTTATATAGGTAGAAATTACTCACATTGAGGGAAAACAGCTTTGTCTACAATCCTCTCGAGAGCTTGATAAATCAAGTTGGTATCTGCCAAGAACTTCAAGTATCCCTCAAGGGTAGGCTCCCATTCAGCAATAGCCAGCCCCGCCGGCGCCATAGCCGCCGCTGCTTTATCGCCGTCGTCGGTCTTTTTATGCAGTTTCATTGCCGCCATTCTCATCTCCTCCGCCAACTTCTTCTTCTTCAGCGGCTGCTTCTGCTGATGATGATCATCTGCAGTTGCAGCTGAAACCACCACCACCCTCGATCTCGATCTCGATCTCAGGGAAGAAAAACTCAACGGAAAACGAGCTTGATCATGGGGTTTGATGAAGTGCTGCAGGGAGATCGAGATATTCATTGTCGTGGGTGTTAATGTAATGGAAGCCATAGCCAGATGGATGTATAAACCAAGAAAATTGATCAATTAATGTTGTTGTTGAACGCAAATTAACTGGATATATATGAATGTGGAGAAGAATGGCGGTCAACTAATTAAGCAGTACGTAGTTAAAGGATGAAGCCATACTATATATATATATATATATATATATATATATATATATAGAGAGAGAGAGAGAGAGAGAGAGAGAGAGAGAGAGAGAGAGAGATGCAAGTGGACGTATGTATTTCGTTTTATATTAGAATATCACTGCATTTAATTTCTTGAATTCGGATGATGGAGATATGAGTTTCATCAATGGATTGGAGTGTGTGAAATAATTAAGTAGGCATCCCTCGATATTAAATGTAGTTGATCCAGCGACTATCCATTTTTCTATTGCGTGCCTAGTCACCTGCAACACCTTGCTCTAATTAATATTTCTTCTGTTTCTGAATAAGTGACATTCTGAATGAATGCATACGTATTAATAAAGATACTAATTAAATAATTAAATTACCTTATACATCCTTCTGTAAATACATTAAATGAGCTAAATGTGATTGTTTGAATGCATTAAATGATGACGGATATGAGAAAAATGTGATTGTGTAGAATGACACTTTTTGCTAAACAAAATTAAAGTACTAGAATGACACTTATTGTGAAACGGAGGGAATATTATGTAATTTTAATAATGTTTTTATTTTTATTATAATCAATCATAATTAATATTTATTGATCGATAAGAATTAAAATTTTAAAAAAATTACCCCCGTTTCTGAATAAGTATCATTCTAGCAATTTAGTTTTGCTTTATAAAAAGTGTTATTCTACAAATTTGAGACATAAAATTCACATTTTACCCTCATTTAATGCATTCAAACGTCTATATTTAACTCATTTATTGTTGTTAGTGCCACCGTCATGCACTAAGTATTTGTGTTGTTGAATTGACGAGATATGTTCAACAAAGTGTGTCTGGGTATGTCCCACGAAGTTTTGTTTTCTACTGTGCAAGAAAAGAAGAACAGTTGGTGAACTGTTCCAGATTATGTCCCAGACAGAACCAGGGACACTCTATATATGGCAGTTTCCATGTTGGAAAGATCTTGGCGCCAAACCAGTTTGGAAGGTCAAGATAAATTCATTTTACTGCCTTGTGGTGTAGATTCTGTGCTGAATTAACCCTACTACACATGGAGAGTATCTACACATGATTGGAAGGCCACAAACCACAATCCACTTACCTATTTGGCGGAAGAAAGAGATCGACGCCAAGCTGAAGTGAAGACTATATACGAAGACCGAATTGAGGAGCAATCGGTACCACTTATATTTTGTTTAGATTCTAGTGTTAGAATCAGTTTGTGGTCGTTTGTAACTAGTAGTTGTTCATTAATACGTTCAACGTGATAGACTAGTTTTGAGTGTTTACGAGTGAAACACGTGAGGGGATTTTTATTCCGTTTTGTACGCAATCTCGGAAGAGATTGTAAGTTGAAGTCGTGGGTAGCTAGAGAGAGTCTAGTTTCACGGTTGTGAGGGTATCTTACAACTTTCAGCTAGCGAAAGAGTTCGAGGATAAGGCGGGAGGCTTGTATGTGTAAGATCCTTAATACCCTCTTCGAAGGAGTAACAGTCGGAACTTCAAGCTTGGGAGCAATCCCCCCAGAGTAGGTTGGTTGAACCGAACTGGGTTACCATCTCGTGCGTTTTTACTGCTTTATTCTTTTATGTTCTTGCATCTGTTCCACACATATCACAGAACAGTTTTTGAGTAGTTAACTAAAACTCGTATAAGCACGGATTACTGTTTTTCAATTGTGTTTACACAAGAGTATATTAAGTAATTTAATTAGTTTATTAATTTATGTCCATTTATCCAAAATGACATTTAAATGGAAATGGAGGGTGTATATGCTCTAGCTAAAACTTTGGTATAATCGATTACATAATAATATCATAGGTTTCGATATATATAAGTATTCTTTATTTTCATTCATATCTATTACTCCCTCCGTCCCGATTATATAGTCCACATTTCTATTTTGAGGTGTCCCGATTATATAGTCTCATTACTATAAGTAGTGTTATTTTTAATATGAATTTACAATTATACCCTTATTAGGTTTTGGAAATTAAAAAAAGTAAACATTTAAGTTTGTGAAAATTATAAATCTTAAATGTTATTTTTTCAAAAAAAGAGAAACATTAATTAAAATTGACCGACTTAATTAATTTGCATGTACTTGAATTTGATAAATTCTATTGATATTCATTGTATTTTCACTTTATTAATTGTATATTTTCTTTGTTTCAAAAAATTAATACATTAAAGTTGAGCTAAAATTTAAGTTTTATTAATTTTCATTAAATAAGGTTAAAGTTGGAAGTTTAGCTTTTGTTTCTTGTTTTCATAAATATTTTTAATTTACGTGCGAGTAGAAAATGGACTATATAATCAGGACAGAGGGAGTATAATATTCCTTCCATCACATAATTATAGTCCCCAATTTTCACACAAATTAAGAAAATATATTTAATGTACTTGGAAAACTAAAATTACATAAATTTTTCCAACTATACCATTAATTAGTGATTCAAAATAAAAGGATTGTTAATTTCAAAAATGGAAAATAAGGTATGTATTAGAAAATGAAAATTTAATGCACAACTATAATTAATAACTAATAAGAAAGTGAATTATAATTTTGGAACAAATAAAAAATAAATAACATATATATATATATATATATACTAAAATTATGAGACGGGGAGGAAGCACGATTCAACCTCTTATATAAAAGTTCAAATATCGAACAAATAAGGGTATCTTTATATACACCACTAAATTTACAATATACACCACTAATAAATTAATTGAAAAGCAAATAATTATTAATTTACTCACATACCCTTCTAACTGAAAAAACAAAATCTTATTAAATACATTCACAAAATCTTACCTTATTCGGCGGTTGGCGAGAAGCAACAAAATATGAAAACCACAAATTTATTTTGAAAACCTGCAAATTAAATTAACAGAATTAAAGAAAATGAAAAACTCTAACTCACTGAAAAATTCACAATTAAGTGAACATAGATAATAATAATAATAAAAGAACAGATTAAATGAACACTCCAACACACCACAAAATCCAGAAAAATTGTCTATTGGAAACAAAAGTTGTTGAAGAGAATCTTGTTCTTGATTTACTCATTCAAAGATCTCATTCTGATCGAAACTTGTCATAGAGACTTGAAAATATTTATTTAAACATACTACATTTGAACAAAAAATATTTTTAAAGGTTTCATAGATGATGAGTTCAAAAGATTATTTTTCGAACCTGACTTTGTGATTGAGAAAAACATTTTCAAATCTGACTACGTGCTTCAAAATATTATTTTCAAACCCGACTACTGCCATCAAAAATTTCAATTCGAACGCTAATTCGTAATGGTCAGAACATGCTTTGAAACAAAATGTTCTTTTCTTCTTACAATGTTTGCATCTTAAGAATTCGTTGTGGTGTTCTTTGAATCCAAAATTATTGAATTGGTATCCTTCAATTTTTGTAGTGTTGCCGTAATTTTAGTTCTTTTTTTTATACGACGGAAGAAATCTAATTGCAATTAGTAGACTAAGCTGTTGTGTGTTTTTGAAGGTGGAGTATAGGTGACGGTGGAGATCTGCAAGAGAAGACATGGTCATGAAGTCTGTATCGATTCTTTCTTAAGTTTTTCATTTTTTATTAATTTAAATTAATTATTAAATTAAAGGGCAAAAATGAGAAAAATTGTGGTGTATAAAAAAAATTATTTTTTCTAAAAGTGATGGTGTATGTAATAATTGTGGTGTATAATGAAAATTTAGTGGTGCAATTAGCAACACCCAACAAATAATAAAGACTTAATTCATATAAAATCCAACAAGAGAATATTCGCATCACGTTGCAATTAAAGTGAGTTTGCACATTATCCCACCTTGAATTAAATATGATTTGTACACTCTCCCTCCTTAAATTAAAATGATTTGTACACTCTCCCTCCTTAAATTAAATATGATTTGTACACTCTCCCTCCTTGAATTAAAATGATTTGTACACTCCCCCTCCTTGAATTAAATATGATTTGTACACTCCCCCTCCTTAAATTAAATTTGGAACGTACCTACTGTAATAGAAAACTAGAACCCAAATTATTATCCCTAAAAAAACCCCAAATTATTAAATCGCCAGTCACGCAAAATTTAGTGTATTGCAAGTGGTTTTATTTTATCTCAACGGTGTTTTTTTTTTTATATGTGTAGAATATATGTACAAGCTAAAAGAAAAATAAAATGAAATTGGAAGACTTTTAGGTCTTAAAAGTCGCATCCATGATTCCATGAACTATGGATCAGACACGTTTTTCAAAATTAAGGTACTTATTTTCTTGCACTTGAGATTTTCGATTACACTCTTCGTGTTATATTTTGTGTTACATTTTTAAATTACGTATTTTTTATATATTTTTTTTACTTTAATTATATTTTTTTATGATTTAGTTTAATTTTAAGATTGTTTTTTATGGTTCATCCCATCCAATTATAATTTATAATTATTTTTTAGTATTTAATTTTCAATTAATAATTCATTATTATGATTGATTAATTCAAAATTAAACTTTATAACTTTTTTAATTTTTTTTGTTGATAAATGTTGATTATGATTACTTATGTTATAATTGATTTTTATTTTAAAATAAATATTATTAAAATTATAAATTTTATAGTGAAACGCGGAGTGAAATACATAAAAGTATAACAGGAAATTTGACCCCATTCTCTTGTGACCAGCTTATCACTTGATTGTTTAAAAGGATATATCCTCATAAATTAAATAAATTACACTCGTTATTATTACTTGGGGTATTATCAGATTTTAGCCCGACCTTTCAAGTAATTCACAAAAATGTCCTGAACTTTTATAAATAACGATTTAATACCCGACCTTTTAAATTTATAACAAATCTAACATGGAATTATTTTTTGGACTTTTAATCCCCAACGTATATCTTTTTACATACGGCCTGGAGTGAAATATAATTTTATTTGATCAATTGACGTGGCACAAGTATTTTCCACATCAGTAAAAAAATTCAGAAAAAAGATATACGATGACAATTAAAAGCTCAAAAATTAATTCCAGGCTAGGTTTGTTATATATTCAAAAGGTCAGGTATTAAATTGTTATTTATAAAAGTTCAGGACATTTTTGTGAATTACTTTAAAGATTAGGCTAAAATCTGATAATACCCTTATTACTTTTAAAAATAGTTCAATTTAACCTCATGTACTATTTTGTGGGGTTCTTATTCAACTTTTAAAAGTAGTTCATGTAGAAACTTTTTTTTACGGTATTAATAATACGTCTTAACACTTAAAATTTAATGATGGCAACTGCACGCTCACACGAAACCCTCGCCGCTAGAATTCTCCATACGTAACGACATCCAAATTTTCGTAAATCATAAATTGTTGTAAATCGAACTCCAGAATAATAGTTAAGATGTAGATATAGGAAAGTAGAAGAACACAAACTATAGGAAAATATGATTTTATTGATCGGTATATATTATGTGTGTTGATCTACAGATGAATACAACATATACATATATATATATATATATATATATATATATATATATATATAGGGGATGGATCAAATGAGACCAATTTCCTGGTGTGAGAAATAAGACCTCATCTTACACCATCCAATTAATGATCTAATGGTTGAGATTTAAGATGGCAATTTCATAAATAATAGGGCAAAAAATAAAGGAAAGAGGGCTATTTTCGTCCAAACCCATTCAAAATGATGATGTTAGCAATTAAAAAAAATCTTAAAAACTTTAGACGACCATAACTTGCTTGTTTTTAATCCAATGCACACAAAAAATATATCCAATTAAAGCTCTCTTCATGCTCTTTCATTTAAGATGTCGAAAGGATATGTTTAGATGAAAAAATATGAACGAAAGATAAAAAAGATAATTTTTTACGCGTGCTCAGGTTGTAAATGCTTTCGTTAGCATATAATAATTCTTCGTCAACATTATGATAACATATGATAACGTCTGCTACCGAAGCATTTGTCATATGTTAACATAATGTATTCGCTGTGCTAACAAAGAATTATCATAATGCTAGCGTAGTGCAAATTTATTAGGGTTTATTCAATCTCAATTATTGTTTATTTCTGTAACACCCCGTCCCAAAATAAATCTATTAATTACTTCAACCGTATAGGAATCATGTGTTGATTATATGATTCTTTGAAATGATTTTAGAAAATTCCAAATATAGAGAAAACGAATTCGAAAGTTGGCCCAATTCTATTCTTAAAATCATGTTGTGCTCCAAAACTTTTTCGAGCACATATCTTGTTCCTCGTGACGAGACATTTCCATTAGTAATTTTCATTCATAATCGTGTGTATCCTAATTATTGAAAAAACGTATTTTTATCCCTAAAATAAAATTCTACCGCTTTATGTTTAACTCCGAAATTGGTTTCGTTTTTTGACTAGGGATCACAAATCTTTTCATAATCGTGTGGTCGTTGATTTCATTAAAAATGGAGTTCGTTTGACCTTCCAACCAAATTTTATTCATTCTTTATTTCAACCCAATACCATATATTAAAATACAAATTGATTGCCACCACTCAACCTTACCTTGTTCCAAGTGTCACCATGTCTTGCTCCAAGTGTCACCATGCATGACAAGGGTACTCCATGTGTCACCATTTATTTCACATAGTTTGATGCATGTCCTACACATATTATCCATAGTTATTGGATGAATCAAATAGGGGAAGATGAGCAAGAGCCCTATTTTCTCCCACATTCTTTTCTCCATTAGTTTTTCTCTTTCCCTCCCAGCAGCAACCTTTCTTTCCCTTCTAATTTCGACCCTTTAAACTTAGCCAACAATTATGAAATTTTACAGAGAGCTTCACACTCTGATGTAGATGATGTTAGCCGAAGAAATCATCTAATTTGGTTCTCATATGGTCGAGAACGAAGGTAAACATTGCAGTGATCGCTGTTTTTCGTCAAGTTGCAGCAACGATAGTATTCTGTATATTTCGACCTTCAAATCTCCACCAAAATAGCTAAAATTTTGATACGTTGTTCCTCTCTTCACCTAGTTGATGTTAGCCACTGGAATCGCTCGATTTGGTGTACGGAAAGTCAGAAATGAAGATATGTAAAATTGGGGCTTCTAGCTGTTAGTTTTATCATTAGTGTAGCAATCGTATTTTACCATTTTCATCCCCTAAATCCCATCCATAATTTCTAAAATTTAATTATGTAGATGATTTTAGGATCAATAATTTCTTAATTCAGAGCTCTGAAACTCCTAAACGAAGCTCAACTATTTTCTTGGTGGTTGAATTTCCGTAACTCACCAAACTCATTTCCGACATATTTTTCCATAGATCCAAACATTATATTTCTATGAGATCTACATCATTACTATATATATATATATATATATATATATATATATATATATATATATATATGGTCTATTGCATATGAGTGGATTGGGGGTAACTTGTGACTAAATGTCAAAATTAAATCTCATCAAAGTCTTATAAATTGAGCACATTTATTTCTAGTAATGTTTAATTAATTACCTCTTCTCTCTGTTGATTTGCAATTTTGTGTTGATTTGCAATTTTGAGTAGACTGCGAGCTTTCCTAACTTGTCATTAAAAGAAGTATATGATGATGAACTTTAGGTAACAAATTAACATATATAGTTTACACTTCACATATTATACTCATTCAAAAGAAACATCGAATCTTTTAATAAAAAAGTAGTGCAGGTCCAGTAACAATCAATTGGAACAACAATATTTAGGAAGATGCATGCATGCAGCCAGCTTATTCATGGATTATATATATGTATATGTATATATATATATATATATATAGGGGTGGGGTTATATAAAAATAACCCCTTGTGTGAGAAATGAGAACACATCTTACACCACACATCCATCAAAAATCAAAGGTCCAGATTTGATGAAAAAGGCGGTGGCAATTTTGTAATGTCTGAAAAGTTTTTCGCGCGGGGGTATTACTGTAATTTGGTAATTCTTATAAAAATCACGGAGGATTTGATAACAGATCGTTATGCTAACGAAGTATTATCATAATACTAACGAAGCATTATAATTATGCTAATTAAAGTTTTCAAATATTGTTGGCGAAAAAAATATTCTAAAAATTAATTATAAACCTAATTCGATTTAATAAACCCTAATTAAATGGAAAAAATCATAATTGGATGAAATAAACCTAATTAGATGAAATAAACATTGATTGGATGTGGTAAACCCTAAATGAGTTGAAAGAAATCATAATAATAATATATTTGTACTACGTTAGCATTATAGTTTTGGTTCGTCAGCATTGCGAATACACTATGTTAGCATATGACAATACTCTATCAACATAAGTTATAAATTATAATTGGATAGGATAAACCATAATAATCAATTAAGAACTATAAACAAAAAATTAAATTTCAAAAGAATAATGATAATTAGATGGAATAAACCATAATCGAGATTAAATAAACCATAATTGAGATTTAATAAACCCTAATAAATTTATACTATGTAAGCATTATGATAATTCTTTGTTAGCACATCGAATATATTATGTTAGCATATGACAAATGCTTCATTAGCATACGTTCATATGTTATCATAATGCTGACGAAGAATTATTATATGCTAACGAAAGCATTTACAATCTGGGCACACGTAAAAAAATTTCTTTTTTATTTTTCGTTTATATTTTTTCATCCAAACATAACCTTTCGACATCTTAAATGAAAGAGCATGAAGAGAGCTTTAATTTGATATATTTTTTGTATGCATTGTATTAAAAACGAGAAAGTTATGGTCGATTAAAGTTTTTAAGATTTTTTTTTAATTGCTGACATCATCATTTTAATGGATTTGGACGAAAATAGCCCTCATTCCTTTATTTTTTGCCATATTATTTACGAAATTGCCACCTTAAATATCAACCATTGGATCATTAAATTGGATGGTGTAAGATGTGTTCTCATTTCTCACACCAATAAAGTATTCTCATATGATCCATATCCTATATATATATATATAGATAGATATAGATTAGAAGAGTACAAGACGGAGGATATCACTCCCCAAATTGAATGAATTATGAATCTCAAGCAGGCACCGATCCTTCTACTCCCTACTCCATTTCTGCATGCATTCGTTGCAAAAAATATTAATTAATTAATTAATGATCATCAAAACTTTCATCTATATAGCTAGCTAGATCTAATCAAACTGGGATAAAAAAAAAAAAGAATTAATTAAGTTCTTACTTCCCCAATTTTGTTGAGCTTATCTCGAACATTCTGCAATAGTTGGGCAACTCTCCTTGGAATTTGTAGAACTCCAATTCCTTGCCATTAAGAATCTTCTCCTCCACCTAATCACAAGCATTAATTAGGAATGTTCATGCAAAAGTGATTCAATTTTTTTAGCTAGTGAAAAAAAAAACAATTTTGTCTTAATGATGGTCATTTTAGTCTCTTCACGCATAAAAAAAGTTTGCTTAAATTATGGGTCTTATAATAATGTTCTAGACTATTAACGCTATAACAAAAATGTCACGAACTATAACTAATTACAACCCTACATAGCGAAATGTTGACAAATTAACAAATTTGTTCTGAGCCCGCGTAAACTTTCGATTGCTCGGATTTACCCGTTCGGAACAAATTTATCAATAATTCGAGACACAGAGTGTAATACCTTTTTTCCGATGATCCTGCCGCCGGCGGTGTGGCCGAAGTAAGTCATGTAGAAATGGGAAATGAAGGCGTGGGGATCTTTGTCAGATAATTGATGAAGATAATGAGCATAGTTTATACCAAGAGAAGATGGTTGTGGAATGGAATGACCATTTTGCTCCAACCACTCCATATCTTTTGCCAGTCCTTCGGATCTTTCCAACCCTGTGTTTCTCAATTCTGCATCTGCAACATTAATTATATATCTCAACCTAATTAATTATTTGCTGCTTCAGCAAACTGAGTCAAACACTTATATACACTTTATAATTTGTGTATATAATCATATTTCAGACGTGTTGGGTCAACCCGTCTAATCCGCTCGCAAAAAAAAAATGTCAAAAATAGTATCATCTGTAATATTAAAAAGTATTAGACCCGCTACTTATTTTATATGAGTTTATTTAGTCCTAATTATAATTTATTCCATCCATAGATATTAATGGTTATAGCTTTGGGGTTTTGGGTTTATAGTTTTTTTAGAAAATTTTTAGTGTTTTTAGAATCTTTTTGTTTGATGGGGGGTAGGTTATTAATCACAATTAGAGTTTCTATTTAATTTGGAAATTGTTATTATCGAGCGAAAAACAAGAGACTACGTGTTAGCGTCAGGTGAATGCACTGCGTGAGCTGCCGGATCAAAATAAATTAAATTAATCTAATTAATATTAGAGTTCACTAATTCTATTTTAGGTATATATTTATTTAGAAAAAATTAATTATCCAGGGCAGTGCACGAGCCCACTCAACGTCGAGCGAGTGCACTGCATGGATCGGCGGATCAAAAGAATTAAAATAATTCACTTTAATTTAAGGTATATATATATATATTGAGTAAAAAATAAAAAAAAGGAAAAATCAGAAAAAATATAGGAAAAAAAAAAACAAACAGATGCGCGATTCTCACATGCCGCTTGTGGAGCACACGTGGGTGTCACGCACCATCTGATATATGCTTATGCGCACCACTTGTGTACATAAGTCCAACTCACAAACTGATCATCGATCTAATCTCGTTATCATCCTCATTTAAGTGTTGGTTAGAATATTTACGGAGCACGTGGATGTGAATAAGATGGAAAACACTCCCATCAAAACGCCTAATAGGCCCTTACCATCAGACGGGCAGGCCGCGAATCGGGTCATCCCTTCCGTTCGGGAAAAAAAAATATCAACCGTAACTCATAGTCTTAAAGTAGCATCTATCTCTATTACTTTGTTAATTTATATGAATTTGTTGTAATCAAATTATTGTTTAATACACCTAAATTAAAATTTATCATTAAAGTTTGCTAATCCCAATTAAAATTAAAATTTATTAATGATGGTAAAAAAATCCATGTGTATTAAAAATCGTAAAATAGTGACTGTGTACAAAATTAAAGGGAATTTCGGCTCTTGTAGCCATTTTTTCTAGTTCACGTCTCATTTCTTCTTGTTTATAGGCAAAAGTTGCAATTGTGCCACTAGCTGAAATTTCCAAATTTAATTGTCTGTTAGTATCATTTAATAAGTCATTACCTTCCCAATTCTAATTATTTAAATATCTAGTTAGAGTACCCGTGTCACTATTAAGTATTAACATTAAATTTAAAATCTTTTTTACCTGACTTACAAGTTGACATTTCATTTTTGAAATCATAACCTAACCAAATTTTACTAGTTTTAATTATATTTGGAATCTTCTTACTAGAAGTTGACGCAGGTGTGTTTTCTTCAATTTCTTAATTAACTAGAGCTTCTTCTACGTCATCTTTTCTTGGTTAGAAATATTTATAAAACAAAATACAAATGCTAATTACTTCTAATATTACTCTTATTTAAAATTTATAACTTTCAAAAACTTGAGTGGTTAGTTGTGCATTTGTATATTACTATGAAAAATAATATTACTTACAGTTAGGGTTTTAAACGAATCGAACTGAACCGAACACCCTGATATTCAAGCTCGACTCGTTAAGAAATATTCGAGCCCAAGCTCGATTCAAGTATTTTTTTTCTCTTGTTCAAGCTCGACTCGATAAATATTTATCATGTTCAAATCCAGCTCGAGCTCAGCTCATGAAATACTCAAAAATTTACTAATTAATCGAATCCGAGCTCAAATGCTAAAAAAAAAACTAGTTTAATTAATTTACATGTTCGAGTTCGAGATAAAAAAAAAAACATATTTAATTTACTCGTTCGAAATATTTATAATATACATGAACATGTTCGATTAAACTCGAGCTCGAACATGTTCATAAGTTGACCGATCTGAATACTACTCTCTTCGAGCTCGGAGCTCGTTTAGAAAATGAACGAGCTTTTTTCGAGCCGATCGAACTCCAAATAGCTCGCGAGCAGCTCTGTTCAATTACAACCCTACTTATAGTAATGAGACTTGCTATATAATTGAGACAACTCAAAATAATAACAGGGACTATACGATTGTGTCGGGAGGAGTATAAATAAGTAATTAATGCTTATATATATCTTCTAAAAAAAAAGTAATGGTCTTATATAGGTAGAAATTACTCACATTGAGGGAAAACAGCTTTGTCTACAATCCTCTCGAGAGCTTGATAAATCAAGTTGGTATCCGCCAAGAACTTCAAGTATCCCTCAAGGGTAGGCTCCCATTCAGAAATAGCCAGCCCCGCCGGCGCCATAGCCACAGCTGCTTTGTCGCCGTCGTCGGTTCTTTTATGCAGGTTCATTGCCACCATTCTCATCTCCTCCGCCAACTTCTTCTTCTCCAGCGGCTGCTTCTGCTGATGATGATCATCTGCAGTTGCAGCTGAAAGCACCACCACCCTCGATCTCGATCTCAGGGAAGAAAAACTCAACGGAAAACGAGGTTTGTTGAAGTGCTGCAGGGAGATCGAGATATTCATGGTCGTGGGTGTTAATGTAATGGAAGCCATAGCCAGATGGATGTATAAACCAAGAAAAATGATCAATTAATGTTGTTGTTGAACGCAAATTAACTGGATATATATGGATGTGGAGAAGAATGGCGGTCAACTAATTAAGCAGTACGTAGTTAACAGATGAAGCCATACTATATATCTATATCTATATCTATATCTATATATATAGATATAGATATAGATGCAAGTGGACGTGTGTATATTAGAATAGCTGTGCATTTAATTTTCTTGAATTCAGATGATGGAGATATAAATTTCATCAATGGATTGGAGTGTGTGAATTAATTAAGTAGGCATCCTTCAATATTAAATGTAGTTGATCCAGTGACTATCCATTTTTCTATTGTGTGCTTAGTCACCAACACCATATTTTGCTCTAATTAATATTCCTCCCGTTTCTAAATAAGGGTTATTTTGGATGAATGCACACATGTTAATAAAGTTACTAATTTATTAATCAAATTACCTTATACACACTTATGTGAATACATTAAATGAGTTAAATATGATTTTTTGAATGAATTAAATGATGGCAGATATGAGAAAAATGTGAAATTTTTACCTCGATTGTGTAGAATGACACTTTTTGCTAAACAAAATTAAAGTGCTAGAATGACACTTATTGTGAAACGGAGAGAATATTATGTAATATTAATAATGTTTTTATTTTTATTACAATCAATCATAATTAATATTTATTGATAATAATTAATTTTTTTTTTAAAAAAATTACTCTCTCCGTTTCTAAATAAATGTCATTCTAGCAATTTAATTTTGTTTCATAAAATGTGTCATTATACAAATTCGAGACATAAAATTCATATTTTTTCCACATTTGCCCTCATTTAATGCATTCAAATGTCTATATTTAACTCATTTATTGTGTTCATACAAGGGTATATTAAGCAATTTAATTAATTTATTAATTTATGTTCATTTATCCGAAATGACATTTAAATGGATACAGAGGGAGTATATGCTCTAAAACTTTGGAATAATCGATTACATAATAATATCATAGATTTCGATATATATATATATATATATATTCTTTATTTTCATTCATATCTATTATAATATTCCTTTCATCACATAATTGTAGACCTCAATTTTCACACAGATTAAGAAAATATATTTAATGTACTTGAAAAATGGAAAATAAGGTATGTATTAAGAAAATGAAAATTTAATGCACAACTATAACTAATAAATAATAACAAAAGTGAATTATAATTTTGGAACAAATAAAAAACAAATAACATATATATATATATATATATATATGTACTAAAATTATGAGACGGGGAGGAAGCACAATTCAAACTCTTATATAAAAGTTCAAATATCGAACGTAAGGCTATTTCTATATACACCATTAAATTTACAATATACACCACTAATAAATTAATTGAAAAATAAATAATTATTAATTTACTCACATACCCTTCTAACTAAAAAAATCCTATCAAATACAAATACATTCACACTACAAAAAAAGGACTTTAACGATAGATTTTTCCGTCGCTATACCATGAATTTTCGTCGTTAAATATACGTAACGACGGACTAACGACGGAACCGGTCTGTCGCCGATCATAATCGTTAATATAGACTTGCGATGGATTCTGTTTCCGTCGCTATTTTACAACAGACTCCCGACGGACTATCCATCGCCATTAAGTGTCGTTGCCGACTAGTCAGCCGACGGACGACGATGATTTATCGACTGACTCACGACGGAATAAGGCCGTCGCTACTAGCGATGAAATACAATCCGTCGTTAAGTCATCGGTTAACAGTCCGTAGCAAGTCCGTCGCTACTAGCGACGGAATTCAATCCGTCGTTAGTTTTTTTTAAATTTTTTTATTCCTCAAATTAATGAAAATCTAATATTATAAATAAATAGTAATAAAATTAAAAATATAATATATTAAATATTCAAATTCAAATATTTTAAATTACAGCACAATTAAAATATAATTATTCTGATACACGATAATGTCACTAATCATAAAGGGGGCGGGGGGAACTACTATGGCTGGCCGAATCTGGCAAACATCTGGGCCTGCATTCTGGCCTGCATCTGCTGAATCTCATCCCGGATCTCGGTCCTGACCTCGTCCTGGATCTGGACCCTCATCTCATCCACACACTGAGTGAAGGCCTCTTCTGTAAAAGCGGGCTGTGAGGTGGTGCCTGAAAGACACTGGTGCTGCTGCTGCCGCTGCCACTATAGAAGTGCGACCGAGATCCGGTGCCGAAGACGCACTTCTTCTTGTTCATCCCTCCGAGCACCTCTAGATAAATGGCGGTCATATCCACCTGAGGGACCTCGTCAGAGCCTGGAACTGGTTGGCTCAACTCCGCAGCCCACTCGTACACCTCCGTCTAAACACAACAAATCGTTAACGTATATATATATATATAAATATTATTTATAAATTAAATACTTACAATAAATCGCTCGCTCTTCTTATTAGTGAAGTGTCCATTCTTATCACAATGGAGTCTCAAAAATAGCTCCCACCCAATCTACTCGTCTGGGAGTCCCTGTGTCTGCGACTAATCAAACAACATAAACAAAAATGGTTAAACATATTTAAATGAATTGTATAAATTTAAATAACTGGATATAAAAAATAGGAACTACCAAATCATCTACATGCTGCACTGCACATCTGGACCCTCCTCTGTGTGTGATCATGCCCGTCCCTGGTCCATCAGGCTCAGACCTCCTGTTCTGAGAAGCAACACGAGCCTTCTTTTGCGTCTCCCCATCCTCCCAATAGGCCAGCAAAGAAGGCCACACCTCTACAAGAATGTATATCGGCCTCTTCCTGTTCTGTTCTTCTTGATGGTACATATCATGTCTCGATATCTATTGGTCGCTTTCACAAACCAGAGATGACACACCACCTCGTCTAAACTGGGGTCCCACGTGAACAATTTCTGCATTAAACAGCATTAGTAATTCTATTAATTTTTTAACTAAATACTTAATTTCAAAAATAAATATATTATACCCTGAAATCCTCAAAATACAGCTCCTTTAATTGCCCAGACACCATCTTCCAAGCAAAGCCAGCTGGATCGAGTTGCCTCTTAAAGATCTAAGTCATGGCCATCGCTATCTCGTGAGCTGGGAGCAAAGTCCTACAAATAACAACATAATAAATGCTCCAATTTTTTTAGACAAACTAAAATACAATTAATGATACGAAACATATCGACCTCGTACACTGACCACAATCAACCCATCACGATGAGCTACCATCGCTAACTCATCGAAGGATGGCAGCTCTCCGATGTTTAGGTCTCCTATAGAGGCATTGAGGCCTCCGGATGAAGAAGATGATTCTCTGGTGCCAGATCTGCTGGCACCACCTCTGCTACCAAATAACCCACCTCTTGGCATCTGCATCTAAAAAAAGATGTATTAATACAAACAAAATTATATGTATGAAAGAAACTAAAATAATGTAAAAAATCAAGGCTCACGTATATATGTCACAACTAATCATCGTCTATACTATCACTATCGTCGTCTGCATCAGTGAAGATTTCTTCTTCTTCGTCTTCTTTCTCTGCATCGCCATCGTCCTCAGTTTTTATATCATATCTATTCGGGTGAACTGAAACAGAATCATCAATCTCAATAAGTAGAGGTCGATCCTTATGTAATTCATCCTCTTGAAAAGCCGGAACTTCTTCATTTGAGATTAATGCCTCTTGTGAGAGTTCAACATTGGACCTAACTTTAATCTTACACACGGTCCACCAATCACTTTTTGCACGAGATAAACTCAGAAATGAGCAGTAATAGACTTGAATTGCTTATTTTGCAAGGAAAAACGGCTCATACTTATTGTAACTATGCTTATGATTTATTGAAACCAATTTCTAATTTGGATGAACCATCGTCCCCTATGGTGTTGTGTCAAACCATTTGCATTTGAACAATACTGTCCTTTTAATTGGCAGACCGGGATATTCAAGCTCAAACACTTCTTCAAGGAGACCGTAGTAGTCGTTCTCATCCGTACCATAATTGGTATCGTTTACACAAACTCCATTGTTCATCGTAGCTCTACGTGTTCTATGATTTACGGTATGAAATTTATAACCATTCACATAATACCTGTGATACACTACAGCACTACGATGTGGCCCTCTTGAGAGATCTCGAATGTATTTGTTCTCTACATTATTCGCAGAATCTTATGCCTATGAACATTAGAGAATATGATATAATGATTAAACACAAATTTATGCATAGAGACATACATTCGTGCATGTAAAAACATATACTCACATATTTGGCAAACCAGGTTGCAAATTCCGTATCTAATTTACCCTCAATCTCAGCTCTTGATAAATTCCGATGCATTACTTCCATCTTATTCACAAACAAACTAGACAAACATATATATTCATGTTAATTGATTCATGACTTATTGAAATAAATGTATGAAAAGTGTTGAGGTACGTACTTGATATAGGGCTCAACCTCAATGCAATTAAGTAAAATGTATATTCGAGCAGCATTGTACTCTTGATCAGTCAAAAATCTAGTTGACTATTTTCCAAACGATCGTCCAGGATACTTGAATATGGAAAGACAATATGGATTGTCATTTACTGCATCACTTCTTCCATCATAATTTTGAGGCAAATTTCTACGCTTTGTTCACACATGATCTTCAAAATAGTACGAGCAAAACGTCGAAGCTTTTTCCACTAGATAAACATTGCATATTGATCCCTCAACCCTTGGTTTGTTCTGTATATTATTCTTTAGCTTTCGTAATTACCTTTCAAATAGGTATATCCAACGATATTACACCGGACCAGCAATACGACCTTTATTAGCTAAATGTACGGGAAAATGCTCCATTGAGTCAAAGAAACTTGGAGGAAATATACGTTCTAGCTTGAATAAAATGATAGGGATCATGTCATGCAAAGGACACATATCCTCTACTTTAATGTTCACAGAGGACAAATCTCTAAAAAATATACTCAATTCAGTGATTGCTTTCCAAACAGCAGGTGGGAGAAGTTCTTTAAATGCTATAGGTAGGATCCGCTGCATTAGTACGTGACAATCGTGACTTTTCATTCCAAACATCTTCAGCTTCTGCATATCAACACATCTACTCATGTTTGACACATAACCATCTGGAAATTTCAGCTCTTTCACCCATTCACACTAAATCTTTTTCTCAGCTTTGTCAAGCATGTAAGAAGCTTTGGGATATTTGCCCGTCCTGGCATCCCGTTTTAATTCGGGTTGACTGTAGTAGATATTCAATTCGTCTTTTGATTTGGTAGTATCCTTTATTTTTTTCCGGAACATTCATCACTGTGTTTAGATTGTCAAACACATTCTTTTCAATGTGCATGAAAGACCCAACCTAATGTTGCGAATTTCAGCTGCAAAATCAAAGAATTTTTCATTCAAATGCTTCCAAGCAGCAGAAGCTGCTGGATGACGCATGACTCCCATCATCAACTGATAACGCATGCTAATGCATATCAGCAGTTGTGGCATTATGTAGCGCCCCGATCCCGAAAGACCGTGGAAATGGACGCCACGGGGGTGGGAATTAAGAAGCGGGAAATAAAGAGGGTAACCTGATCAAAGAGAACTCAACAGAAGACTCAGAACAACCAAACATGCTTTATAATATAGCATATACTTATCCATAACACTAGGACTAGAGTTCTTAGCGTTTAACAAAAGAATATTATAAGTGCGGAAGCTCCATTATTAACAGGATACTTAACAAAAAGAGACACTGAGAAATAGGTGAATAACAAAAGCCCATGTCTCAGCATCGTCACATCCACGCGCCAGCCTACTGACCTAAAAATGTTTGGAAATATTTAGGCTGAGTACTAATGCACTCAGTGGGCAAGTTTTCATAATTCAAGTTATGCAAATCATTTTGTTAAAGTAATCTATCTGTGTTCATGCAAGTAGTGAAGCTTAGGAGGTTTTAAAATTGAAAACAATCTAAGTTCACCAAAATATTTTATCGTGAAGCACTTTAGAGTATAACCAGTCATTGCCCGCAACCCATACTACATCACCAGCGCGTAAAGTTGAGTATGGCCATAGTATACCCAATGAGTATAACCAATAAGTGTTTCATTTTAGTCTCACCGACAAGGAGTAGGGCATGACAAATAATGCATGCATACCGTAGCTACTCACATTGACACAACGCTGGTTTATGAGACTCCGAAAACATACAGTAGCATGTAAATATTTAACACAGATAGTCACATATGTAATTTTAGCAAAGCAGAGCTTAATAACTCGAAAGATACAATTTGCAAAGATATAGTATAGCCCACCTGAATAGAAGATAAGCTTTCAAATTTTGGGTTGGTTTTGCTCGGGTTCTGCTAGCTCTCCTAGGCCTACAATAACCAGTTTTTGCTTAGTTTAACTAAATGACCCATATCAAAAACACAATCCCTAATATTCCTTTTAATATATATTTGATCAACTCTATTATTTTATTAGACATTTAAAATAATAGTTATTTCACAAAAAAAAAATTAATTCACTAATTACTATTGGTACCTAATTAAATCTATTGCCTCGACCCAAAGAAAATATAACATATGCACATTACCATAATCTGATACTTTTAAAATATTGAACTACTTTGAACATTAATTAATTTACTGGTAATACAAATTCTATTCTAGTTAAAAACTAAACTACAAATCTAATCTAAATCGAATTCTTTCTCTGTACCAATATAAATCTTAGGACGGAATCTCAATTTGCTAATATACTTTTTAATCATATTAAATACAATCTAATTTTAATTATTAATATTAATAGTTTTGAAAATGAACAATTTGTCATGCTTGAATTAGCTTAAATTTGTGTTCACGGGATTAGTGAAGTTTGTTGATGAACATGTATAAACATTAATTAAATATACAAAACTAGATGCTCTGTTTTTAATCAATGAGAAAAAAATAGATTTAACATACACTATGGATTAATTTAATTCGGCGATGATGTACAGATGACAAGATATATATATACATATATACATATATATATAATATAAATATAATTTGGTTATTTTGGTGCAAAAATAATTACAAACGAATAAAATAACTTTCTATACATATTAGTTCTTGTTCAGAAATCAAATTATGAATATGAGTAATTGATATATGAGTGCTTTAAGTAAAATAAATCACCGAAATAACTAAAAGATTTACCTTCAACTCAGACGAAATTTACTTATTTTTAATGTAAATAGATCGAAATTTCTTTTCTTTGCCAATTACGTTGAAAACCAACTAAAACCATTGCGACTTTGTTTTTATACTTAGTAATTTAATTAATGTATGACTCATCACTTGGTTGATATACTCCAGACACATCACCTAGTTGTGTTGATTAGTCACCACCTATTAGTCTAGCTATATAGTAGACATCTCACCTCAATATTAATTTAGTATATATCAACTACACTTAATACTACAAGATGCAACATATATATATATACATATATAAACATACTATATATGCATATGTGTGTAAGTATATATTTATATATAATATATATAAAGGTGCACAATTCATGATTGCGGAAAAAAAATAGTTAAGCAACTAATTACGGCTATATATAAATATATATATCGTTTTCTTTTAATTAATTACTATGTATATGTACAATACATATGTGTTTATTTGTATATAAACCATACTAAATCAATTTCTTTTTAAAAAAAAAAATTAAAAATCATAAGAGTCTATTTTCTTCCCTAACTTACTCTTAAAGGTAACATAGACCATTCTTTTAATAGATAAAAGTTTTGGATATTTCACTTATTCTAACTATTAGATGAATATTCCTAATTAAATTTAGATAATAAAATTTTGGGGTATTACACATTAGATGCATACAATCTCTGTAGTCGAGGAGTTAGAGGAAAATAGTATATCTTCTTATGAGCTATTTTTTTCTTTTCAGTTTCATTATCTCGACCCTTGTATCGAGGATGGCCACAGAACTTACATTCCAACAATCCACTGTCTCCCACCCAAAAGATCATGCAATTTCTGAAGTAGCAGTCAATCTTCTCTACTGGTAATCCCATACCGCGTAATAATTTCTTTGTGGTATAAAAATTCTCTGTCACTAAGTTATTTTCAAGCACTATCTCTTTCATCAATTCTGTAATCTGATCGAAGCACTTCTGTGACATGTTGTTCTCAGACTTCAAGGTCATGAGATGAGCTACAAGTGACAATTATGAATGCGTCTGACACCCAGGCCACAACTCTTTATCTGCAGCATCCAACATGTCATATAATTTTTGTGCTTCTGGATTAGGAGGCTCTTCCGAAATCTAATTGGCTACACTATCATCCATGTGAAGATTTGGACCACCAGCATCAAACACCATTTGATGGTACGTATTTGATACAGTCTCCCATCCAAAATTCGAAGTCATAGCAGCAGTCTCAGCTGTTTCTCCTTGATACCTCCAAACATGATAGTTTTTCACAAACTCATTCCTCTCAATGTGCAACCGAACTGTATATTGATTTTGAAAGGGAATGTTATCACATTTACGATACGGACACTTAATTTTATCTCTATCCATGAACGCAGGCCGACTAGCAGCAAATTAGATGAAGCTTTCAAGTCCATTCTGGAAATTTGGATTTAAACACCCATTAGCCCCATATCGTTTGTAAATCCAATCACGATTCACACTCATTGTTAGACGAGAAGCTGGTTGAAAACTTATCTAATTAATCGAGTTTCGAATAAAATTAAAAAAAATCTCAAAATTTCAGCAGCACCTATGTGAAAATTCTAGTCCCAAGTTCTCGACTCTACGCTAATTGATTTATGTTTCTCTAGTTAATCAATTAATACCAACAGTAAAACCAACAAATGCCAACAATTGAATCAATACTTGATTAAAAAAATTCAAAATTTCGGCAGAACCTATGTGAAAATCCTAGTCCCAAGTTCTCGACTCTACACTAATTGATCTATGTTCCTCTAGTTAATCAATCAATACCAATAACGAAACCAACATATATAATATCAACAACACCAATAATTTATAAAGAGGTATCCAGGGCCCTCATCCTATTCAACTTGAATAATTTATAAAGAGGGATCTAGGGGCCCTCATCCCATTCACAATACCATAATTTCAATTTAATTGTATATAATAAATTGAACAACATGCTTGTAAAAAATTATAACATGCTTAATTTCAATTTCAATTTCACATGCTTATTAACATCATATTTTACATGCTTATTAAAATCATAATATCATTAATTCATAAATAAAAACTAACCTCATATTTAACATGCTTATTAAAATCATAAAATCATTAATTGATAAATAAAAATTAACATCATATTTGACATGCTTATTAAAATCATAAAAACCTAAAATCATTACTTACCTTTGTCTATGTGAAAGTATATATATGAATCTACTTGACAAATTCTTCAATATGATCTTTCAACCTCGATCTCTTCTAACTACAACATAATTAGAGGAAAAATAAAAAAAAACGAAAGATATATATACACTAACACACACACACACACATACACACACACACACATAATCAAACACAAACATAAACATAAACTAAACTAATACATAATTAATCCAAATTATCATATAAACACCTAATCTAACCTAAACTAACAATTAACATATAACCTAACCTAATCTAACCTAAACTAAACTAACACATAATTAATCCAAATTATCATATAAACACCTAATCTAACCTAAACTAACAATTATCATATAGCCTAACCTAATCTAACCTAAACTACTAATTATCAAAATATAAAACATATAATTTACAATCAAAATAATTAATTGCCCATAATAATAAAAATAATAATAATAAGCATAATAATCATAATAATAAAAAAATTAAACTTTGCAGCAAGATACGACAATGATGAAGAAGAAGAAGAAGAAGAAGAAGAAGAGAGCCGAGAGGGACGAGGGAGAAAGGGCAGAGAGACGAGAGAGAGAGAGAGAGAGAGAGAGAGAGAGAGAGATGCAGAGGTAGAGAGATGGAGAGAGACAAAGGGCGAGAGAGACAGAGAGATGGAGAGAGAGGAGGGAGAGAGACAGAAAGAGGGAGAGAGGGGGAGAGAGAGACAGAAAGAGCGAGAGAAAGACGGAAGTCCTACCTGTTGCCGTATGCCACCGCTCGCCGTCGCACGACGCTGCCGTCGCCGTCAATGGGTAGAGAGAGGTTGGGCTGAATTAGGGCTCGATTAGAATAAAAATAAAGATGTTGGTTCTGTCTGTATAATCGACTTTTACCGACAAACTAACGACGGACTATGTCCATCGTTATCATTTAAAAAATAAAAATAAATTAATTAAATGGCTAACGACGGACTCAGTCCATCGTTAACACTAAAAATTAAATTTGAAATATTTTAAAACATATAACGACTGACTGGGTCCGTCGTTAACTATATAAATTAAATTAGATATATTTTAAAAAAATTAACGACGGACCGAATCCGTCATTACGGTTATTAATTAATTAAAAAAAATTAAAAAAAGAATAATGACGGATTACGTTCGTTGCTACACTTGCCGACAATAAATCCGTCGTAATTCTGTCGTAAGCTTTAACCGCGAACTGTCCCCGCCAAATTTTCCGGCTCAAAAGTTAACGACAGACAAACCGTTATTAGTCTGTCTCTATCACCGACGGATACAATTCTGTCGCTAAAGTCCACTTTTTTGTAGTGTCAGAAAATCTTACCTTATTAGGCGGTTGGCGAGAAGCAACAAAATATGAAAACCACAAATTTATTTTGAAAACCTGCAAGTTAAATGAACAGAATTAAAAAAAAAAATGGAAAACTCCAACTCACTAAAAAATCCACAATTAAGCGAACATAGATAATAATAAAAGAACAGATTAAATGAACACTCCAGCACGCCACAAAATCCAGCAAAATTGTCTATTGGAAGCAAAAGTTGTTGAAGAGAATCTTGTTCTTGATTTACTCATTCAAAGATCTCATTCTGATCGAAACCTGTCATAGAGACTTGAAAATATTTATTTGAACATACTACATTTAAACAAAAAATATTTTTAAAGGTTCCATAGATGACGAGTTCAAAAGATTATTTTTCGAACCTAACTTTGTGATTGAGAAAAACATTTTCAAATCCGACTACGTGCTTCAAAATATTATTTTCGAACTCGACTACTGCCATCGAAAATCCCAATTCGAACGCTAATTCGTACTGGTCAGAACATGCTTTGAAATAAAATGTTCTTTTCTTCTTATAGTGTTTGCATCTTAAGAATTCGTTGTGGTGTTCTTTGAATCCAAAATTATTGAATTGGTATCCTTCAATTTTTGTAGTGTTGCCATAATTTTAGTTCTTTTTTTTATACGGCGGAAGAAATCTAATTGCAATTAGTAGACTAAGCTGCTGTGTGTTTTTGAAGGTGGAGTATAGGTGGCGGTGGAGATCTACAAGAGAAGACATGGTGTTGAAGTCTGTATCGATTCTTTAAGTTTTTCATTTTTTATTAATTTAAATTAATTATTAAACTAAAGGGTAAAAATGAGAAAAATTGTGGTGTATAAAGAAAAAATAATATTTTTTTTTTTAAAAAGTGTTAGTGTATGTAGTAATTGTGGTGTATAATGAAAAGTTAGTGGTGCAATTAGCAACCCCCAACGAATTAAATATGATTTGTACACTCTCCCTCCTTAAATTAAATTTGGAACGTACCTACTGTAATAGAAAACTAGAACGTGTTAGGGTGTTGAAAACTCAAATGTTTATTATTTTTTTTCATGACTTGCATTTAACAACCAAAATTATTATCCCTAAAAAAACCCCAAATTATTAAATCGCCAGTAACGCAAAATTTAGTGTATTGCAAGTGGTTTTATTTTATCTCAACGGTGTTTTATTTTTTTTTTATATGTGTAATTTATATGTACAAGCTAAAAGAAAAATAAAATGAAATTGGAAGACTTGGTTAACTAGGTCATATGATATATATATATATATATATATGTATATATATATATATATATATATATATTAGGTCTTAAAAGTCGCATGGGCCATGAACTATGGATCATACACGTTTTTCAAAATTAAGGTGCTTATTCTCTTGCACTTGAGATTTTCTATTAGACTCTTCGTGCTATATTTTTAAATTTCATGTGTTTTTATATATTTTTTGCTTTAATCATATTTTTTATAATTTAGTTTAATTTTAAGATTGTTTTTATGGTTCACCCCATCCAATTAGGATTTATAATTATTTTTTAGTATTTAATTTTCAATTAATAATTCATTATTATGATTGATTAATTCAAAATTAACTTTATAACTTTTTTAATTCATTTTTTTGTTGATAAATGTTGATTATGATTACTTATGTTATAATTGATTTTTATTTTAAAATAAATATTATTAAAATTATAAATTTTATAGTGAAACGCGAAATGAAATACATAAAAGTATAACAGGAAATTTGACCCCATTCTCTTGTGACCAGCTTGTCACTTGATTGTTTAAAAGG
Organism: Perilla frutescens; assembly: GCA_026008535.1. Classification (NCBI taxonomy): domain Eukaryota; kingdom Viridiplantae; phylum Streptophyta; class Magnoliopsida; order Lamiales; family Lamiaceae; genus Perilla; species Perilla frutescens. The sequence continues at coordinate 52,416,001 of BRKX01000015.1, forward strand.
ATATATCCTCGTAAATTAAATAAATTACACTCGTTATCATTACTTTTAAAAATAGTTCAATTTAACCTCATGTACTATTTTGTGGGGTTCTTATTCAACTTTTAAAAGTAGTTCATGTAGAAACTTTTTTTTACGGTATTAATAATACGTCTTAACACTTAAAATTTAACGATGGCAACTGCACGCTCACACGAAACCCTCGCCGCTAGAATTCTCCATACGTAACGACATGCAAATTTTCGTAAATCATAAATTGTTGTAAATCGAACTCCAGAATAATAGTTAAGATGTAGATATAGGAAAGTAGAAGAATACAAACTATAGAGAAATATGATTTTATTGATCGGTATATATTATGTGTATTGATCTACAGAACAATACAATATATATATAGGGGATGGATCAAATAAGACCATTTTCCCGGTGTGAGAAATGAGACATCATCTTACACCATCCAATTTAATGATCTAATGGTTGAGATTTAAGATGGCAATTTCGTAAATAATAGAGCAAAAAAATAAAGGAAGGAGGACTATTTTCGTCCAAACCCATTCAAAATGATGATATCAGCAATTAAAAAAAAAATCTTAAAAACTTTAGACGACCATAACTTGCTCATTTTTAATCCATTGCACAAAAAAAATATATCCAATTAAAGCTCTCTTCGTGCTCTTTCATTTAAGATATCGAAAGCCTATGTTTAGATGAAAAAAATATGAACGAAAAATTAAAAAAAAAGATATTTTTTTACGCGTTCTCAGGTTGTAAATGCTTTCATTAGCATATAATAATTATTCGTCAGCATTATTATGACATATGGTAACGTTTGCTAACAAAGCATTTGTCATATGCTAACATAATGTATTCGTTGTGCTAACAAAGAATTATTATAATGCTAGCGCGGTACAAATTTATTAGGGTTTATTCAATCTCAATTATGGTTTATTTCTGTAACACCCCGTCCCAAAATAAATCTATTAATTACTTCAACCGTATAAGAATCATGTATTGATTATATGATTCTTTGAAATGATTTTAGAAAATTCCAAATATTGAGAAAACGACTTCGAAAGTTGGCCCAATTCTATTTTTAAAATCATGTTGTGCTCTAAAACTTTCTCGAGCACATATCTTGTTCCTTGTGACGAGACATTTCCATTAGTAATTTTCATTCGTAATCGTGTGTATCCTAATTATTGAAAAACCGTATTTTTATCCTTAAAATAAAATTCTACTGCTTTATGTTTAACTCTGAAATTGATTTTGTCTTTTTGACTAGGGATTACAAATCTTTTCATAATCGCGTGGTCGTTGATTTCATTAAAAATGGAGTTCGTTTGACCTTCCAACCAACTTTTATTCATTATTTATTTCAACTCAATACCATATATTAAAATACATCACAATTGATTGCCAGCACTCAACCTTACCTTGTTCCAAGTGTCACCATGTCTTGCTCCAAGTGTCACCATGCAGGGGCGGATCCAAGGGGGGGCTGGGGGGCTCCAGCCCCCCCTAACCGGAATGTCGTCGGAAATCAGTTAGTGTGGGTTGTCGATATTTTTTGTGTCAGCCCCCCCCCCCCCCATCTTTCATTTCTTGTGGAATTTCTAGAAGGAGAATGAGACCCATGGTGGTGAGAGTGATATGGAGGGAAGAAAAAATAAAATAAAGATGAGAATAATAATTTGTCTGCAACTCCACTCCATAGCTGCGTGCGTGAGGAAGAAGAGGAGGAGAGAGAGAGAGGGGAGGGGAAAGATAGATTTTTAATTGGAGGGTGGGCCATCTACATTTTGAAACATAACTAATCTTAATGAATTATTATTTTATAATAAAAAAATAAATTAATGGTCCCCCATATCACTTTAGTATTTTCAACTTTCAAGAGATGGGGAAATTAGTAAAAATTAATCATTTATATTAATTTTTTAAATTTATATTTATGTATAAATAGTGATTTTTTAAATGTAAAAATGATATATTTTTATTAAAAAAAACAAAGCAGGTTGTGGTGACGAAAAAAATCATATGCATATAAAAAGACGAAAACTAAATAGCGAAAAGGGTGGCAACCATCTCTTCCTCTTACTATTTTTTTTTTCAAACCCGCAAAAAATATAACATGGAGTTATCGTTCCATCAGAAAGCATTATGTAGCCCCCCTAAAGAAAATTTCTGATTCCGCCACTGTCACCATGCATGACAAGGGTACTCCATGTGCCACCATTTAATTCACATAGTTTGATGCATGTCCTATACATGTTATCCATAGTTATTGGATGAATCAAATAGGGGAAGATGAGCAAGAGCCTTATTTTCTCCCACATTCTTTTCTCCATTAGTTTTTCTCTTTCCCTCCCAGCAGCAACCTTTCTTTCCCTTCTAATTTCGACCCTTTAAACTTAGCCAACAATTATGAAATTTTACAGAGAACTTCACACTTTGATGTAGATGATGTTAGCTGAAGAAATCATCCAATTTGGTTCTCATATGATCGAGAACGAAGGCAAACATTGCAGTGGTCGCTGTTTTTCGTCAAGTTGCAGCAACAATAGTATTCTGTATATTTCGACCTTCAAATCTCCACCAAAATAGCTAAAATTTTGATATTTTGTTCCTCTCTTCACCTAGTTGATGTTAGCCACTGGAATCGCTAGATTTGGTCTATGAAAAGTCAGAATTGAAGACATGCAAAATTGGGGCTTCTAGCTGTTAGTTTTATCATTAGTGTAGCAGTCATATTTTACCATTTTCATCCCCCTAAATCTCATCCATAATTTCTGAAATTTGAGTATGTTTTTCCACTAATTATGTAGATGATTTTAGGATCAAGAATTTCTTAATTCGAAGCTCTGAAACTCATAAACGAAGCTCAAGTATTTTCTTAGTGGTTGAATTTCCGTAACTCACCAAATCCATTTCCGGCATCTTTTTTCGTAGATCCAAACATGATATTTCTATGAGATCTACATCATTATAAACTTAACTCTTTAAGATTTCCAGAATAGGTCTCGAATTATCAATACGATATCGTTTATTCTATCAAAGATATGTCGCAAATTGAGACATCAAATCTGCCGCAGAAATTATTGTGTTGCGAGTACAATTCGGAGGCTCTTTTCCGTCGTTCCCTCCTTTGCATGGACTTTATTTTTGGTATATAGCAACTCTTCCTTGCAGTCTTTCAATCCCTTGTGTCCGATCTAAGATCAGACATCATTTTATCCTTCGAATTCCAGCTGTGACTTTCCCGAAAACCATACTCTTTTTTTAGCAGTTTTCATCTATGATGAAGATGCTATATTCCTTGCTCATTTTCAGTTGTTGTAGCCATTATATTATTGAATGGTTTGTTTCATTGAAATCTTTGTTTTCCATACTATGAAAAAATTATACTTTTAATCAAAAATCCATTGAGTATCGAGTTCGATCGAGACCCAAACTTTTTGTTGATTAATCTGTTCAGGTGAGCAGTCACAGTTTCCTTTTCAGCTAATTTCAAGCAAGAGTGATCGGAATTTGTCTCCGACTCCTTCTGACTGATTGTAGGTCTCGTTGTGACGGGCTCGTGGCCGCTGGCCGTGTCTCAATCAGATTTAAATTGAAGGTCAAAGTTGTTGCCCTGTTTTAAGTTATTCCATTTTACGTTGAATTTGTTTCAAGTTAATTGAAAAGTATCGTAAGAACCTTTTGTCGATTCGTGTTGGGTTTAAAACCCGAGTAATGTGCATTCCTAGTTGGAGTAAAATTAATAACGCTCCAATTAAATTAAAGCGAATATTAGATTAATTCCGAAAGTAGTTATTTATCTTGAAGCAATGATTGATCTTTGTAGAATTTGTGTGACTTACGAGGAAGGTGGAGGATTGAATCTCGGGATGGTTAGAGCAGTTGAGCCCTAGGGCAAATCAGGAAGCAACTCCGGATCGTTGCTCCATCTCCAGTACCGTATTTAAGTCTTGGATCCTTTTTAGGACTTCTATATGTGTAAGGTGGGCTACTATACTAACTTTACAAATTGTATCTTTCGAGTTATTAAGCTCTACTGTGTTAAAATTGCATATGTGACTATTTGTGTTAAATATTTACATGCTACTGTATGTTGTCGGAGTCTCATAAACCAGCGATTTGTCAATTTGAGTAGCTATAGTACGCATGCATTATTCGTCATGCCCTACTCCTTGTCAGTGAGACTAAAATGAAACAGTTATTGGTTACACTCATTGGGTATACTTTAGCCATACTCAACTTTACGCGTTGGTGATGTAGTACGGGTTGTAGTACGATAAAATGTTTTGGTGAACTTAGGTTGCTTTCAACTTTTAAACCTCCTAAGCTTCACTACATGCATAGACACAGATAGATTACTTTTAGAAAATGATTTGCATAACTTAAATTGTGAAAACTCATCCACTTAGTGCATTAGTACTCAGCCCAAATCTTTTCAAACATTTTCAGGTCAGTAGGTTGGAGCGTGGAGGTGACAAGGCTGAGAGATGGTCTTTTTTTATTTACCTATTTCCCATTATCTCTTTTTGTTAAATGTTATGTTGCGAATTAAGTTTCTGCACTTATGTTACTCTTTTGTTAAAACACTAAGAATCCCGATCTTGGTGTTTTGGATCTATATATGTATTAAAAAGCATGTTTGGATATTTTGAGTCTTTTGTTGAGGTTTTGTTAATCATGTTATCCCCTTTCTTTCCCGCTTCTTAATTCCAACCCCCGTGGCGTCAATTTCCACGGTCTTTCGAGATCGGGGCGCTACAATTTCATCTCAATTATGGTTTATTCCATCCAATTATGATTATTTTTTAATTTTATTTTTCATTTATAGTTCCTAATTGATTATTATGATTTATCCCATCCAATTATGGTTTGTAACGTATGTTGACAGAGTATTGTCATATGCTAACATAGTGTATTCACAATGCTGACGAAGCAAAACTATAATGCTAACGTAGTATCATTTAGGGTTTACCACATCCAGTCAATGTTTATTTCATTTAATTAATTTTATTTCATCTAATTATGATTTTTTCCATTTAATTAGGGTTTATTAAGTCAAATTAGGTTTATAATTAATTTTTAGAATATATTTTTTGCTAAGAATATTTGAAAACTTTAATTAGCATAACTATAATGCTTCGTTAGCATGGTGATAATACTTCGTTAGCATGACGATCTGTTATCAAATCCTCCGTGATTTTTATAAGAATTACTAAATTACAATAATACCCCGCATGAAAAACTTTTCAAATATTATAGAATTACATCCGTCTTTTTCATCAAATCTGGACCTTTGATTTTTGAGGATTGTGTGGTGTTAGATGTAGTCTCATTTCTCATACTAGGGAGTGTTTTTATATAACCCCTATATATATATATATATATATATATATATATATATAGGGCTAGAAATCAAAACCCTAGAATAAGGAACAAGTAATGTCTATATATAATAAAGTATTTATAACACTCTCCCTTGAACATTATGCCGTGATGTTCATGTCCCGTTAAAAATCTCGCTGAAAAAACCTCGTGGGAAAAAATCAGTCGAGGACAAGAGTACATGATATACATATATTTATGTGTTGCCTTAGTTGCCTCATTAAAAACCTTCACTAAGAAAACCTTATGGGAAAAAACTTAGTAAGGAAAAAAAAGTACAACCATTTAGTCATCAGGACATAATGTAAATCTACAAGGATGGCCTTCAGAGCCTAATCTTCTAAATTATTTTAAAATATCGCTCCCCTTCAAAACTACAATCATTGGAGCAAACTTTAAATTTCACAACTCTTTGGAGTTCGTGTGGACTATTTATTTATGTAATGCAAATACATTGTCTTTTAAAAAATAGACAATAGGGGATAATATTACTCGTCACAATATCACACATATCATGAATATAAAGTATGTAGTATCTTTAATAGTAAACATTCTTTTGAGGTTTATATAATGCGACAAGCTTTCAATGTTCTAATAATGCATGAATTCATAAAGAAAACAATAGCATTGTAAATAAAAAACAAAACTCAGTCTCAGATATGGCAATATGAGAATCAAACATATAGCCAACATTCGAATATTTCACCAATGTCCACTATTTTTTATTTCAACAATTAATATTTATAACTAGAAAATAATGGAGGATATAATAAACGTCATGCTAGTGTCTCATTGTAAAAAAAATACTAAATCTTGCTATCAAATTAATTATGACAGCAGTACCTGGCCAGGTAATCTTGCAAGATAAAATTTTATAAGGAACTTATGGTTCCACAATATCCTTTTATCAACATTGAGTTTAAATAAATACTTATTTACTTTAAATGATCTGACAAAAACATTGGTGTGATAAATAAAATTATTCATAAATAAAACATGAAAAATATTTTTCAAGTAGGTTGACTGGTGTATAAAATCACATAGGGGGATTCTCGATCTACAGGCCGAGACAATACTTGGTATCTTGTCTTTTATTTCAAATACTCATATTTAGATACGAGTTAACTTTTCTCAAAATAGATGTTGTGATGTTATACAAAAAAAATTTAATCCATCAGGATTTTCATATAAATATTATCGTTCAATGACACATATAAATATGCGGTCATAACGTCCATTAATTGCATATCCAATGCTAAAATTACTGTCATTTATTTTATGTAGCGGAATATAATGTCATTGTTAATAGGAAAATATAATTTATGGAATATGGGTCCTTACGTAAACCCATAAGCTACAACCTTTTTGTATGTCTCACCAGTCACCACTTTATTAATTATGTCATTTCTCTTTCATAGAAATGATTATTTGTGTCCTATTGTGACAATAATTACTTCGCCGGTTGAGCTTTACCTCAATTGCTATTTTTCATTTTACATAATCAGAATGCTTCTGATAATCTATTTTCATCTTAAGTTTTGGATCCAAATTATCATTATACAAACAATTATAGAGGTAAATATGTTGTCGACAACTATGATATTTATGCTATAAGTTTCTCCTATATTTATAAAATGTACGGTACCTTTAATATTAATATTAACCAAATCATTGTCATTTCCCAAAATATTTCAATCTGGTTGTTCCCCAATCTCAGTATTATGATTATTTGGTGCACGTGCAAATGTATTGAGATTTTCGTCTCCAAGATGATCTTCTTCAGGAGGTTCTAGGAGTTATCGCATATCTTTGATTTTGTTTTCCATGGATTTTACATTTCAAATACTTTTTCACTTCTAGTGTTAATGAACTCTCTTGCTTCTCACGCTGATTACTTTAAATATGTGTGTGTGTGTGTGTGTGTGTGTGGAACTTCCATTGTTTGTAATGCAAATATATTATAATAACTCCATTATGATAACTTTTGGCAGTTAATAATACATTGAACTTTCAGTTCATGTAGTGTGTGAAATTAATTGTCAACAAAAATTTATCGGCATTATTTCAATCATATCTCCCATAATGCTGATAAATAATTATAAAATCAATGTACCAATTTATAAATTGATCCTAATTATTGACTTTACTATTTGTTTTTCCTTAGAGCTAATATAAGTACGTTTTGGTGGTGATAGAAATAATTCGCAAATGAAAAATGTTTCTTTGTTATTCACACACTAATATAAAGGAGGAATGATCCGAACACTCATGCCATAATTCAAATTTTTAGGTCTTTATTTTTTTTTTATCACAACATAAATTGTTTGATTAAATAAAGGTATAACACAACCTTGATAACTTTATGCAAACTTAACCGGAGTAATGTTCAAATCGAGATAGATATAATATTTAACAAATATTAAACTAAAAAGATTATATTATATCATCAAAATCATCGAATGATGCTCAAGTAAGCATTGTCATCATCATTTAGTCTTATTTGCTGCTGGCAAATTGACACAATTGAGTTATGTTTCATAACTTTGAAATTAGTAAGTAGTACCATAAAATCCAACTTCTACAATTTCTAGGAGCAGTTTATAAGTCATTAGTCTCCCCTCCCCCCACCAAAATGTAATTTTGAGTAATTTAATTATTGTAAATGGTTAAATTGAAAGATCCTTCTGGAATTGCTTAATTTTTTTATTTTTACTTTTTAAAGAAATAATATTTTTCATCAAGTTTGAATTTAGACGGTGATGACGAAATATTAATGTCTTGCCCTCTGGATATCATTCCACTAAAAGTAAATGAATCAAAGTAAAGTTCAATATCAAGAAATCAATGTGAGCAAATGTCAATACATATAAATCATATTTAATCAAAATAATTTCATTCAGATAACAAAATTAAATAATTCTCCAAAAATGTACAAGATAATCGCTTACCAAATTATGCATATTAGCATATGCATTCATATAATTCTTTCCATAAGAAAATAAACCATATATTCAAGGAAATTAATACGCTCATATATTCTTTCCGAGAGGATCTAATGGAAAAATATTAGTGAATGCATGATGCATCTTCCAACAAAATTGTTTGAACATTCTCAAGCCTTGAACAATTTATTTCACTATTTTATTGTTCGAATAAAAAAAAGTTAAAACTTGCAGGAAAAAAAAATCAATACAGCAGATACATCCATTAAAGCATACCAATTAATTTAACTTCAAACAAAACATGTGATCATGATTAACGATTCAAAACACAATTTCATTCAACGTAATTAAATTATAAATTATGGAATTCATCTCCTCCTCGCAAATCACACAATTCTGATTATCACAATCTTTATTGAATGTGATTTCATAATTTTGATTTAGAAGTTACCTTGCAGGGAAGACACGATTCTTTTCTAGGGCATACCATCAATATTTACTCAATCAATTAGAGACTCGTGCTGATAACATGTTGTAAATTGAACTCCAGAATAATAGTCAAGATGTAGATATATGAAAGTAGAAGAACATAAAATATAGGGAAAGGTGATTTTATTAATCGGTGTACATTCTGTGTGTTGATCTACAAAATAATACAATATATATACACACACATAGGATATGGTTCAAATGAGAACTAGTACTTGGTGTGAAAAATGGGAACTATTCCTATTCATTAGATCTATCAAATTCAACGGTTGAGATGAAAATTTTATCAAAATTTGGCCAGTTAAATTTTATCTATTTATTGTGTGTTTAGGGTATATTAGACATTTTGCAATCTAAATCTACTAAACACGTTAATATCATATCAAAACAGATTTTTTATAATCTTCTTTTATCATTTTCATCTTCTTCCATAAATTTTTTTTACCATCAAATCTGAAAGTATTCATCTTCTTCTTCCATCGATTTTTTCCATCTTCATCAGCCTAGAAATTCTACACAATGACAATAGACATCGTCAACGGACTCTTCTAATGCAAAGGCGATCTCTCCAATGACGACTACCAGAATTACGTGGAGAAAGCCCCCAATTTGCAGCAAAGGATGTCGGATTTGCGATATGAGATCGTTGGGTTCTAATAGGTGAGTGATGATGATTTGTTGTTCATGACTAACCCTATGACTAAGTTGCACTACTTTGGCAAAGATATCGATTGTCTCTGTTTTTTTCTATAGAATACACATGTTCTTATAATATTTTTAGCATCTAATATATCGAGTTTCTTTAAGGTGTTGATTAGTAAAATCAAAAGTAATTAAGAGCATATCAAAAACTCTAGATTCACATTCATTGATCCCAAATGAATCGGGGATTGTTGTTGAGAAGAAAATCTCTTGCATCTCTGTCGATGACTGCCATCCAACACATTTCCATTGTTGTCTAGCCCTGGTAAGCTATTGTTTATTCGAAAAAAAAATTGTGGTTTTACCGGGTCACATTTAATTACTAGTTAGAGATTACAAATATGGATATTTATTTTAAATTTATTTTACTAGTTATTATACTATAAATAAAGAATATTACATTACAATCATGGTTTCATTACCCTACTAAAGGACGTCAAAGCAACAGAATCAGAGGAACAAAATAAAAGAATTTAGACCAATATATGTATTTATCAAGCAACATAGCTTGACCAGCAATCAATGACAAGCATCATCTACGAGCAGCTTCAATTTTTTTTCTCCGATAGTCAAAACTCAACTATTGATTGATTGAAGGCCGGAGTCCTCCTCACTTTCTCATTTTAACCAAAATAATAATTTGTATTTGTTATTCCAGAAATCAAATTCAAATTCATAACTAACCAATTTCATGTGTTTTTTAAGTGGAAAATAGGCAAACGTAACATATATCATCTCATTGGGTTTATAACATAGGGCCTAAGAGTACTAGAATGGTTAAAACTTGACTATTGATCGATTGAAAGTCGTAATCCTCCTCACTTTTTCACTCTTGACCATAACAATAACTTGTTGTGAAGGATGATACTGAGTTGGCCTTTTTGCAAGAATATCTACCCACTTTCTCTAGTAGGATGTACGTGTTCCACAAGGTATCGCAAACTGCCAAAATTGCATACCGTTCCTCTCATTCCTATCACTCTCTCCTATTTGTCTACCATCATCACCAACCCTTAGATAACATTTCTTCTCAATCAAGTGTTGCATCATAATCGATAATAAGATAGAGAAGAAGAAGCATTAAACTTCAGATCACGGTTCTTCTCTCTTTTTTTCTTGCTGGCTTTCACTGTGGCTTTTACCTCACCTCGACCACCGAAACTGCTGGTGTCAGTTCCCCTTCCCCTCCCATCCGGATTCCTCGCCACTACTCTTACGGAGTCGGCTACGGCCACGAGTTGATGGCTTTCCCAGTTTGAAGTTATGGCCAAACAAAACTTGAATCAAATATTGTGCTCTGCAGCAAAGCTAGTGCTTCAGAGAGGGCCATGGTGGTTGGTCTTGGCGCACTAAATCTGTTTGGGATTACTGTTCTTGGTACCATATTGAAGTATGATTTTGCTTGGATTACTTTGTGTTAAAATAATTCAAAATTTTTCTAATATTTCTTTGAGTTACTTTGTTTGGAAGAATAAATAAAAACTCGTAAAAATTAATAAACCTGAAAAAACGTACCCACTCTTTCCTCTATCCCAATTTCTTTTAAATTTTTTAACGAATGGGTCAATCATATTATTCCATGAGGGGGAAACACACTGTAGTTGAGAAGGGCTTTGGATAAAAATTTATTTAAAAATTATCTTTTGAACATATGCGGGGATATCAGGGAAAGAGGAAGACGATGACATTAGTGTTGTGTGTAATAAAATATTTAAAATTGGAGGGGATGTGGATGCATGTTAAGGCTCGCCTACCTTTTATAAGGATTTTCGATGATAAGGCACTCACACGCAATATTTCAAAGTCACAGGTTCATAAAAACAAAAAGCAATTTTTTTAAGGAATTAATGGTTTGCAGATGAATTGTGTTAGCTAATGAATAATAACTGTTTATTTTCAAATTCAAGATTTTAAAATTATGAGCAAATAAATAGAAAAAGAAATTCATTATCAATATATTTGACTTCAGCTTCCTAGTTCGTTTGTATGAGTGGGTAAGACTAATTAATTCGGTGTTGATTTGATGTCGAATATCAAAACTAAAAGAATTTTAAAACATCGATCATATCATAGTATGATATCTCTGATTGTGATGTCACTTTTACCGGTAGGAGATCATGAGTGGTGGAATTATCAAACTTTGTGAGGTCACTTTCCCCAGTAGGAGATCATGAGTGGTGGAATTATCAAAATTGGAAATTGTATTAAAGTTCATGTATTTATCCTTAATTAACCTATATTTTAATAGTAACTTCTAGATAGTTAATAAGTGTCATTTGATTAAAAATTTCTTGAACATCGGATTTAGAAATCCCTATGTATAAATATGATGTTTACATAAGAGATCTTTTGTTAACTTTACACACTATATACGAATGACGATTGCTAATAATTGATTTTTTCAAAATTTTGTGGTTTTACCGGGTCATATTTAATTACTAGTTAGAGATTACAAATATGGATATTTATTTTAAATTTATTTTACTAGTTATTATACTATAAATAAGCAATATTACATTACAATCATGGTTTCGTTACGCTAGTAAAGGACGTCAATACAAGGCTAAAGATATAAAGTATCAGCCTAATAGGTCTGAAGTAAAGAAGAAGCATCCCTATAGAAAGAAATTCATTATTAGAAAACGTAATCCATTTTTCTTGCAAGAAATCAGGCTGCAAAGTAATATGAGCATACGTTTGGGCAATAGGCCCCCATTTCAGATTCTAAATTCTTTTATACTTTATCTTCCCAAATCGAGAAAACTCTTGAAAGAAATTCATTATTAGAAAACGTAATCCATTTTTCTTTCAAGAAATCAGGCTGTAAAGTAATATGAGCATGCGTTTGGGCAATAGGCCCGCATTTCAGATTCTAAATTCTTGTATACTTTATCTTCCTAGATTTTGTACTGTCATCTTTACTTTCTATAAATTTTAATCTTCTAACCCATTTTCATATATTCCTACCAAATAAGCAAGAAACTCCTGATCCTACAGTGATGTTAAAGGACAACCAATCGAATGAATTACTACAAAAGATGAATGAAATTGTTACCAAATATTGAGTTGCCTTCGCCAATCGTCGATTTTGATTGCATCAATTGCATGAATTTTTTGGGCGCTGATCGACTTTGTACGGGTGAGAGAGTGAGAGTGTGCGCCCAACGGAGAGAGTGTGTGCCACCGTACTCTCCCTACCCGTAATCTTTATAAATAAGCAATATTACATTACAATCATGGTCGGCGGTGGCTAAGCATACATCGTTGGATCGTGAACTACATGCCACCATACTCTCCCTACCCGTAATCTTTATATGGCTTATGCATTATTGTTTTCACGGGTAGGGAGAGTACGGTGACATGTAGTTCACGGTTGGCGGTGGATGAGCAATAATTTGGAAACAAGGCGAAGGCAAATCACTCCCTGCAAGCCTTTAACATTTTTCATTGAAAAGCTGAGTCAAATGTCTTCAAAGGAAAGGTGAGGATTTTCTAACTGATGAACGTAATTTCTTATATTTTTACTATATGTGACTCATTGTGTTTAATGTCATTTATGTTATGAAATGCTATCTGCAAATCATATATATATAATGAAATGTTATATGGCCAGGGACTCGGTAAGGGGTCCAGGATCGAAAAGAATCCTTGGGGTAAAAGCCCACAGTGCAATTAAATGGAAATGTTATTTAGCCAGGGACTCGGTAAGGGATCCGGGATCGGAAATGGTCCTTGGGGTAAAATCACAGTGCAAATATATTGAGATAATGTATAGCCAGGGATTCGGAGAGGGGTCCAGGATCGACAGGAGTCTTTGGGTTAAGCCACCATGCTATACATTTGAAGTTAAATGTGCATTTATCATGATTGGTAATATATTGATTTAATATAAGTGTTTACGTGTCCCCACTGAGTACGTGTAAGCTCATCTCTTATTGTTTACACATTTCAGATTGAGGATTTCGGTGATAGCGGGGATAACATGGATGATGTTTAAGTAAATATATTTAAAATTTTAAGTTATTAGACTTTCATTTATTTCTAAACTCTATGTTATTAATTAAGTAGTTGCTGCATTATATTTTTTTAAAATGTTTAAGTTTTTGAACCTATTCAAATCGCTTCCGCTCTATATTATTTCAAATTATTATGTTATTTTCTTCAAAGATATTTATCGATGAATTATTATATTTTTCAAATAAAAGTTTATGACCATATCGAGTAAATTATTTAATCATAATTTTTATTTATTTTCTATAAGTTAGTATTTTATAAAATTAGTAGCATTCTAGGTTTATAAAACTAGAGTGTCACATTAAATGAGTTAAATATAGGTATTTGAATGCATTAAATAAGGGCAAATGTGTGAAAAATGTGAATTTTCTATCTCGAATTTGTAGAATGACATTTTTTTTGAAACAAAATTAAAATGTTAGAATGACACTTATTCAGAAATAAAGAGAGTGTATTTTATCTATGTATAATAAAGATATTGTGTTTGTTCAAATAGTTCGAAATTGTAGTATGTAGGAACATTTTTTATATACTGAAAGAAATTAATGAGTTAAAATAAAATGGGTGTGTGGTGTACTTGAGACGGGCTTGGGTTGCCAGGGTTGGGCCTTTGGCATGATGGGTTTCAATAAGGGCCCAAATGAGCTCATTTCGTCACAATAAGACACCAGCCTACTTAGTCCGTGATTTTCATGAGTTATGCCTAATTAAGTAGGCCAATATCGGGCCAGGGCCGGGTTAGGCTGGGTCAACTCAGTCCATTTGACAACTCTAAGTGTATATCGGCATATATAGAGAGGGAAATTATATTGCATTTTACCCTTGCTAGCTATGTCTAATATGATAAACAAAAGTAGCTACATAGTGTAAAATGTAAATGCATGTTTATTGCTTTTCACACCTACATATATGTGGGGGTGTGATTGATCCGATGAAATTCTCTACTACACTTTGTACAACACTTGGTACTATAAAATTCAATTTATTTTTCTTTGAATTTTTAATTCAATTTTAATTTATTGTGCTTTATTTTAATTTTATGCTTATTATTTAGGGTTCATCCTACCCAATTAGGGTATATAATTATTTTTTTACAAAATAATCAATTATTAATTAGAAATGAAATATAATATTGAAAATTAATTATATACCCCAATTGAAAAAAAATAATAAATTCAATTGTGTGGCACCAAGTGTTGCACAAAGTATAGCGGATGATTTCATCTGGTGATCGATCATGACGAGTATATATATAATTTTTTGAGACAACTTATTTTAGCAACTTAAACTTTTAAAAAACTTAATTTAGCTAGTAAGTTTTAAACATACTTATTTTAGCCACTTTGGACGAAAATACCACTGTGCGCGCTGATTGCACACTAGCAATGCGCGCAATAAGAAGGGGCAAAATAGTCATTATGGCTAAAAAAAGTATATTTAAAAGTTAGTGGCTAAATTAAGTTTTTTTAAAGTTTGATTGACTAGTTTTATATTTTTCCACTAATTTTTTTGTGATATGCAAGATATATATACCATATTTAGAGATGGTTTGGCTAATTCAATTCGTTGATGGATTAAATTTCGTTTTCCTCTATAATTATGAACAAGTTGCCTTTTACATTGCACATGATTACACGTAATATCGTAATTATTTATAGAAGAACCCAAATAGTAAACGGTATGCAACAATATAAACAGACGCAAGGAATATAGATTAGGTCAAGTGAGCAGGGACATATATACTAATATACCTAATACCTTATTACCTATGCATATATATATATATATATATATATATAAATAAATGTCAGCCTGTTAATTAGGTGACACAAATTAAACTCCATTAATGGGATCTTCATCATCAGATGTGAAATACCAGCCATGCCCCTGGGCACCATCAACTGTGAATGTGGCAAACTTTGTAACGGTGAAGCCCTGCCTTGATGAAGAAAGAATCAATTTCAAAATCTGGAAAGAGCAGATGCTTTGTCTGCTGGAGAGCCAAGACATGCTCGGCTTCGTCAACGGTTGGATAATCCAGCCTCCGGTTAGAGATATCGACGACGACGGCGATGACGACGAGCAGAAGAAGCAGTGGAGAAGGACGGACCGTCTTGTCAAAGGCTGGATTTTAGGGTCAATTGGGAAAGACGCGCTTCACGCTGTGTGGGAGAAGCTAACCGCGAGGGATGTTTGGTTAGAACTTGACAACATTTTCAACACACAAGATTCTGCCCACCAAAGCAGTATGTTTAATTTTAATTTGGTTCAATTCATATCATCTCAACGTATTAATTATTTGTCGATATGAAAAACTATATACGTAGTGCTTTTGGATAATACATATAGCACGTGTACATATATCGGTGTGTAATTATGATCATTATTAGTTTGGAGAGAATTAAGAAAAATGTTTTTATTTTCACTATAAATGTAGAGTTGTCAACTGGATTGGGTTGGGTCGAGTGGTCTTTGAGATAAAATGGTCCAACCCAGCCCAGCCCGAAATGAGCTGGGCTGGGCTGGGTTTTTTTAAATATATATGGGTCCAGCCCAACCCATACATTAAGCTTAATATGGGCCTGGGCCGGGCATAAAGTGAGCTTTGAATTTTTAAATGATAACATTAATTTATATAGTTGTATTTAGTGAATTTATTTATCATTTATATGACAAAATATGATTAGTAATATGATCTTATGGTATTAATTTTTGAAATTATATTATGTTAAAATACTTTTTATGTATGGTGAAATAAATTAATAAATTAAACTAATATGCGTCTGAAGCGGGCTTGGGTCGGGCCTTTAGTGGGTCTGGGCCTGGGCTGGACTGGGTTTTAAAAAAAGGCTCATGTGAACCTTTCGTCAAGGCAAACCCAACCCACTTAGCCCGTGATTTTCATGGGCTGGGCTGGATCGTCTCATAGCGGGCTAGGCTGGGTCAGCCCGGCCCATTTGACAACTCTATGTAGATGCATTTAAGTGAGAGCAAATATGTTGAAAATCAATAATTTTTTTTCTATGAGATCTTCAATGTGAAAAAAAATTAAGAAATAACAAATTGAGCATTCTAAAATGTAAAAATAGCATAATAATGTATTATGTCATCATTCTTCTCTCCAATAACAACTTAAAGCATTTTGAAACGTAAAAATAACATAAATAAAATAATAATGAATGAGCAATTAAAATAAAATTAATCATAACCATCCCTTCAACAAATCTAATGAACATGATTTATTCACAAATTAATGGCTAATGTTCACAAATGAATATTCCATATACTCATATTTAATATGTTTACATTAAACATTCATTCATTATTAAAGAAAATAAAAAGAGCATATTAGATATATAGCCAGGAAGTTTACTCATAAAATTATTTTTTTCCAATAATTTTCACAATCTAATAAAAAATTCAATCAGCCTATATAAATCTCGGAGGAGGGAGTATCAAGTTTTTTTAAAGTGTCAATGTGGAAAACGACCAAGTCATTAATTTTGATAGTCAAAGTTAAATCAAGAATTATAAAAAATCAGATTTCCATGAGTTAAACGTACTTGATCGTGAGCTAGGTGCAGGTGAAGATTTGAGCGGGTATTTGGAGCTATACCAAGCAGCACTGAGAGGTGATTGGGGCAAAGCACAAGATTTCTTCCAAAAAAAAAATTTATCAATTAGGTTAATTAGCACAACCATTATGAGTGCGGACTCAGAAACAGCTCTCCATGTAGCCGTTTTGGCCGGAAAAGCAAACATTGATTTTGTGAACAAGTTGGTGCGGTTGACAGCGAGCGACGGTGGCGGTGCCGCCGCGCTGGCCCTCAAGGATTCTTATGGTGACACGGCCTTACACAATGCTGGTATCGTCGGAAACACAGAAGCAGCGGTGGTTTTGGTTGATCAAAACCCAGAGTTACTATATATCCTAAATAAAGAAAATCAACTTCCGGTGCTGAAAGCAGCCATTTACTGCCAGAAGGAGACGCTGAAATATTTGATATCTCAGTACGACCCGAACGCGCAGAACAATAACCCATTCAAAGGCCAACTCGGCATCGATTTGTTGAATGCAGTAATAGCTTCTGAGTTCCTTGGTGAGTCCTACACATCCCACTGCAGATATCACGACACATCAGCACAAGACAATTCAGTTGCATGGGGATAGATACACACACCACACCCATCGTACACGTATTAAAAAAATAAGAAAAATTACATTTTAATACTTATATTTTAGGCACTTTTAAAAAAATGACCCACTTTTCCAAAATTAATAAAAGAGTATTTACTCTTTCAAAAAATTGTAAATCTAAGATTTAATCAGTTTTACAACCTGAAAATTTTGTACGTAAGTGATTGTATCTTAATATTTCTCTTTTGAAATGATTTTTCTTCGTGGCCGGAGAAATTGGAATATTAACATACAATTAATTACTTACGACTTTCGAGCCGTTAAATTTACAATTTTTTTTAAAAAATCCTAAAAATGTAGTTATTAAAGTATAATTTATTTTATTATTTAAAAATTTATCCATGCATCCAATTAATAATTACTAATTATACTTAAATACCTACGTACTATATTATATATACTCAGATATTGCACTAGATTTGGCTAAGAAATACCCAGATTTGGCTGGACTAAGAGATGGCGACGGTGATTCCGCACTATCAACTATTGCAGAAACGGACACACTATTCCTGAAGACAGAAACTTTCACCTGGCGCCAAAACTTTATTTACCGTCGTAAGTAAATACTAACGTAACAAATCATGAATAAATTTTATATTACTCCCCTATAGCTAATATTTTCTGAAAAAGAAGAAAAAAATCATGTGTTTAATAAATGGTGAAAAAATCCCCTTT
This sequence comes from Perilla frutescens, assembly GCA_026008535.1. Classification (NCBI taxonomy): domain Eukaryota; kingdom Viridiplantae; phylum Streptophyta; class Magnoliopsida; order Lamiales; family Lamiaceae; genus Perilla; species Perilla frutescens. Next base: position 52,434,415 of record BRKX01000015.1, read on the forward strand.
GTTATGTATTAATATATCAAAACAACCTCTTTTTGGATAGAGTAGATTACATTTGCTAAAAATGAGAGTAGGATTTATTTTTTTACCTTTGATAATTTCCTACATTTTGTATTATTTTTTAAATATAAATACATTTTATATTATTTAAAAATTATATTATTTTGTTAAACTATTATTTTAAAATATTGATTATATTTAAAAAATAATACAAAAACTATAAAAATAAATAAATCATACACTCTTTCTTAGCAAGTGTATTCCACTCTGGGCAGAAGGGCGTTTTTTTATGGATCGATTATACATGACAGACGGATTTTTTTTTTTTACTATTTATTATACACATGGGCTTCTTTTATTTTTATTTTTATTTATTTGAAAAACACAGGGTAATAATATGAAATTTACCCAACAAACCACTCACAATTTATTTTTCTCTTTCAAATATGAATTATTGTTGTACTCTGATGTTCGTCCCATTCATATATGATTTTTTTAATGTTCTAATATATATATATATATATATATATATATATATATAGATTGGTTTCTATATATGTTTAGTTCATTTACTAATTTATATCCCTATTTAATATTTTTACATTAAATATTAATTCATTGTCAAAGAAATAAACATGGTCATATTAGGAAATTATTTTTTTAATAATTTTCTTAACTTTAGTGAAAAATTCAATCAGTTTATATGAATTGAGATGAAGAGGGTATTTAATTATGTTTTATAAGTGTTTTTAAATGCGATATATGGCACGAAAATATAATTTAATTGTGGTGATCAATTACCTAGCAACATTTCTTTAATTTAATTGTGGGCATAATCTGCTATCAAGGTATTCCTAAAATTCGAAAATCCGAAGCTAATCAAACCACGTCCGTTGCTGGCTGCGACGTTGAAAATTTAATTTGCGACGGCGCAAAGCACAAGAACTGCTTCAGCTCATTTCAAATTATCCGACGACGTAAGTACCTGACCAGTTCCATTGCAATATATGTATATATATGTGTGTATATATATATATAGAGGAATGAATGGACCTCCATCTAGGAAGGATAAGTAAATCAGCCTACTCATGAGCTACTCAGTATTGACTCGATGAAAAATTCGAAATCGATTTCAAGTAAGTCGAGTCAAACTCGAGTTCAAGGTACTCAAGTAGTTACCGAACTCGAGTTCAACAATACTACGCTCGATAGGCCCGTGAGACTTATTCAACCTAATTGAGCTTGAGGGAAAAATACAATTTTACCCTTAATATTATAATCATTTACATCTATACTATACCCTTAATAAATCATGGTTAAAATATTTTTATTTTAACTAACCAACCAAAATAATTTATTATTTAATATTAATACGTAATTGGGTGAGTTCAACTCGCGCAAGCTCGAGTTTATGATTACTCGACTCGATTACATTCCTACCTAACTCGATGCTAAGGTGGCAAAATGGACCCATTGAATTTTTAAAAAAATATATATATTGGGATAATATAGTAATTTTGAATATTTAGTTTAAATTGAAAAAAAAGAATCTACACAAATTCATTGCATCATCTATTTACTACTATGGGTAATATTTTTTTCATTCTTATTTGTTTTTTTTTATTCTTTGTTTTTAATATATTTTTATCAAGAGAACTTAACAATGTACCGATGCTGACTTAAAATTTAAATATATTTCTAAATTTAAACAGGTTGTAATTTCTCTGTTTTTTTTTTTTGTTTTTTTCTTTCTTTCGATTCATTGTAGTGTTTTATATTTAATTTAATTTATTCGCATTTACAATTCTCTTTTTTTGGATTAAATTTGTTTAGTGCGTGGAATCCTCTAATAACAATAGCAATATTAAAGCATAATCGTTAGGGTACACAAACAATTGTAAATTAAGCGATGTACAATGAGGTAATTAATTTTGTTAAGTAATTAATTTTTGAATGTTATTAAAACATAATGAAGAAAATACTAAGACTTTATCAAAACTGTTAATTTATTATTTTAAATTTTGAGTTATACACACACACACACTATTATAAGTTGCATATTATTAATCATCTTTTAACTCCTAATTAGATTTTTTGTTGGGTTGATGTGCAGTAGGGCAGAAGGTGGGATACATGATTTGGAATGTCATCGAGTATTTAGGTAAGGAACAACGAATTTATACTATCTCCACTTCTGAATAAGTGTCATTCTGAATCGCGCACATATTATAAAAGTAATCAAATTACATTATACACATTTATGTGAATTAATTAAATGAGTCAAATATGGATGTTTAAATGAATTAAATGAAAACAAATATAAAAAAATTATGAATTTTCCACTTCGATTGTATAGAATGACATTTTTATGAAACAAAATTAACTAAAGTGCTAGAATGCGGATAGAATTCTATAAATTAATAAGTCGGATTTCCGGCCCACCAAGCAAAACCGGTGGTTTCTTGGTCACGACCAACTACAGATAAACTTTAGACCAAAATTTTATGTGCCAACATCAAAATTACGTAGTTTTAATAATATTTTTAATAAAAATAAATTTTATTATATTATAACTAGTCCTAATTATATTTTATTTTATTGTTAAAAATTGAAATTTTAAAAAATTATATACCTAAAGTTTGGAATAATCAACCCTAAAAATTAATTATATTAACTAAAACATAAAATTAAATACTAAAAAAATAATTATAAATCCTAAATGGGTGGAATAAATAATAATTATACTAAACTAAAATAAATTAAAATTGAAGAAAAAAATGAAAGAAAAATTAATAATTTTGATATTTGTACACATTGGAATACAAAATTTTGGATTAGAAAATTTCATGTAGATATAATGGCTCTTATTCAGAAACGGGAAAAGTATATTTTCGTGTGAATTTGGCACGAGTTGAGTAATTAATTAATTAAGGAAGTTGTTATTTGCACTACGATTTTTACTCTTTACACTTTACTTACTTTATGCACTTAATGACACTTATTCAGAAACGAAAGGAGTACGTTTTCGTGTGAATCTGGCATGAGTTGAGTAATTAATTAATTAAGGAAGTTGCTATTTGCACTACGATTTTTTACTATTTACACTTCACTCACTTTATGCACTTCAAATTTAATTTATTCTATACACCAGACAATATGACTTATTTACCCCCACTCCACTCTAAGAAAATTTACAACACAAGCAAAATTACTTGTGTTCGAAAATCTAACACTTGTTCGGAAACTAATTTCTGAACTAACTTCAACATGTTTGAAAATGAGAGTTCGGTTTTCGAACACAACTGGTTTTAAAAAATATTTCGGAAACTAGTTTCCGAACCCGTTGAAGATGGTTCGGAAACTAATTTCCGAACGAGTGTTAGATTTTTTAACACAATCGATTTTTATAAACTCGAAGGCTATTTAAATAACTTTCAAATTATTTCATTTCTGGTTTTTTCTAATCCGTGGTGCAGAGAATAAATTTCGTAGTGCAAATGGCAGCATTCTTAATTAAATGTTTAATTGTGTGAATTAGTGTCTGAAGTGAAGGAGCTAAGGGAGAAGAAAGCAACGCATGAAGAAGCACTGCAACTTGTGGATTACCTGTGCAAGAAAATAGTAGATTTGCCTCAAATTGAAGCTTCAGAAATATTTCGAAAATCGATCATCAACGCCGCAGAGTATGGAATCAGTGAAATTGTTGTGAAGATCATAAACAACTATCCCATGGCCACTTTTAATGAAGATGACAGTGGAAGGAATATATTTCTCCTAGCTGCGAATTACCGTTTTGAGAATGTTATCAACCTCTTGCATAACATGAGTGATCGGAAAAATGCCTACTTTTCCGACTGCACCGACAACGAGGAGAACAACTTGATGCACGTATGTGGGAAACTAGCCCCTCCCAACAGACTCAATCTTGTTCCCGGTGCTGCTCTGCAGATGCAGCGCGAATTGCAGTGGTTCAAGGTAACCAATAGGCAAAATATTGTTTTGGATTCCCGTACTTATAATTTTTTTTGAGTTGGTCCGGCCTTCCACTTTATTTGATTAAAATGAGTTCCATCTATAATTAATTTGATTAAAATCAAGTCCCTCTCTCAATTAATTAAAAAATTAGATTTTTTAAAAAATATTGTTCGGATTTTTTATTTTAATTTAAAAGAATAAATAGATGAAAATTAGAAAAAAAATAATATTTATAAATGACTGTAATTTTATTTTATTTTCAAAATCAAAATATTCATTAAATAAAAAACATTTTTTAAAACTATTGTTCGATTTATTTCAAAAAATATTAAATAAAAATTGAAAAATAAAATTGCAGTGGTTTTCAAAATTTTCACTACGTTTATTTTTTTTATTTAATTTTTAAAATAAATTCTTAATTAAAGAATTAATATATATTTATTTATTTAATTTTAAAAATTAAATTTTTATTTTTGTTTTTCGATTGCAGTCTTTGTACTATCAATTTTATTAAAATCAGATTATTATACTATCAATTTGGTTAAAATCAAGATTTTAATTTGACCAAATTGATAGTACATGCACCTCATTTTAACCAATTAAAATAAAGGGGCCAAATCCGGAAAAAAAAAATTATAAATACTGAGATCTAAAATAGTGTTTTGCCTTAACTAACTACGGATGTAATCCTCTACAACACTCTGTGCAATACTTGATGCTATACAATTAGATTTATTAATTTTTCTTCAATTTTTTAATTCAATTTCAATTTATTATGCTTTATTTTAATTTTACACTTATTATTTAGGGTTCATCCTACCCAATTATAGTATATAATTATTTTTTTACGAAATAATCGATTATTAATTAGAAAATAAAATTTATTATTAAAAAATAATTATATACCCTAATTGGGTAAGATGAACCCTAAATAATAAGTGTAAAATTAAAATAAAGTATAATAAATTGAAATTGAATTATATAAAAATTGAAGAAAAATTAATAAATCTAATTGTGTAGCACAAAGTGTTGCAGAAGATTTCATCCGAACTAATTAATATACTTAAAATCTTCAACATATGAGTTAATTAGCTAGATTCTGAAACTAAAACTAATTGCAGGAGATGGAAAATTTTGTCAATCCTTCACGGAGAACGTGGGTAAACAGCGGAGATCAAACTCCACAAATGATATTCACAAAGGAACACGAGAAGTTGAAAGCGGACGGAGAGAGGTGGATGAAAGACACGGCTAACGCATGCACCATCGCAGCAGCACTGATCGCCACAGTCGTGTTTGCTGCAGCTTTCACCGCCCCCGGCGGCGTGGAATCCGGCAACACCGGCATCCCGCTGTTCTCGGGGGAGCCCGCCTTCGTGCTATTCGCCATTTCCGATGCAGTCTCCCTCTTCACCTCCGTCACTTCTCTGCTCATGTTCCTATCCATCCTGACTTCGCGCTACGCAGAAGAAGATTTCTTGTACGTTCTGCCGAAGAGGCTGAGCATCGGCCTGCTCAGCCTCTTCGTCTCCATCACGTTTATGATGGTCGCCTTTAGTGCTACGTTCTACCTCGTATTCCATGGAGACGGCGCCTGGTTTCTCTTACTGCTGGCGGCGTTCGCCTGCTTCCCGGTGACATCATTCGTGCTGCTGCAGTTCCCACTTCTTGTGGATGTCGTCTATTCAACCTATGGCCCTGGGATTTTTGGGAAGAAGAGTGATCTTTTTCTTTATTAATTGATGAACCAACTTCTGGAAATAAGTTGGAAGAACAAGCACCGAGTAGTCGTGTGCGATGACCATTTCATTTTTCGATTTCTTTATCAATTATATTTTTTATATATTATCGTTAAATTTTGGGTATGAAAAATTATGGAAAAATTTTAAATTTGAAAAATTTTTAATTTTCATTATTTTATGTTTTACTGATTTTTTTATTAAAATTGACAATTTTCAATCAGAAAACTGAAAAATAAAAAAGCTTGAAAATTTTGAAGAAAAAAATATATATTTTTTGTCAATGAGATTTTAATTAAATTTTGATCATTCTAACAACCATATTTTTACCATTGACGGTAGTAGAATTAATTAGGGTTGAAAATTGAACCGAACCGAAAAGTTCGGTTCGGTTCGATTTGATATTTAGTGATTTCGGTTCTCATTTTCAAAATTGAATGGGGTTCGATTCGATTTCAGTTTGGACTTCCGAAAATCAAAAATAACCGAACTGAACTGAACTGAATATATTATAATAATTAAAAAATTTAAAACCCAACTCAATCCATCACATAATTGAATTCATTAAGGTCAACAACTTGGAATGATAATATATATGGGTATCAAACTTGGAAATCTCTAGGTATGCTTTGTCTTAATTGAAACAAAAAGGGTCTGATTTCAATTAATGCAAAACTCAACAGACTTGTCTACTCACAACAGTGAACTAAAAGCAAGGAATTATCAATGATATTAGCATCAATCGTCAATTTTCTTATTCTTGTGTAATTTGAGTGAAGTGATCACATATAGCCATATGTATTGTTTTAGCTGATGGATTGGATTGTTTATGAGTTTATGTTTCATTAAAAATGTTTTGTTTAGGTGAAAAAACAGGGGAAAAAATCTGCGAAAAAATTGGCTATCATTCGGTTTTCAAAAAACCGATCGAAACTGAACCGACACTTTCAGTTTCAGTTCGGTTCAGCTTGTAGTAGATTTTGGTTCGGTGTCATGAGTTCACAAATTTTCAGGTTCGGTGCACTTCGATTTTGGAGATTCAGTTCGGTTCGGTTCAGACCACAGCCCTAGAATTAATGACAGACTTGAAATGATGAGCAGCTCGGTTGTAGAATCGATAATAAAATTTTTGTATTAATCTAAAATAAAGAAATAATCATACTGATTGTTTATTAGTTTGGTACTCATATAATTTATTTTAATTTAAATTTAAATAACATGTTGTATTCAAATTACTACGACGATATATATAAATAAATATAATTATTTTTGTAGAACTATAAACTATATTATTCATATCTAACAAGCTATTGGTAATACGGAAATGATAAGAGATATTTTAGATATTTTATTCCCTACTTGTTTAATTTGAATCAAATATTGAAATGAGAATCCTGAAAATTTATTTGTCATGTTCCAAATACAGGATAAAAATATGTTAGGATTCATTTATTTGAATCACATTCCTAGCTAGATATAATATTCTCAAATTTTACTTTCCTCCCAACCAAATAGGTCCTAAAGAGTGTATTATAGGAAATTTCATGCATGCCCATGCTAATATTGTGAGAATATAATTATGGCATAATACTATTTGGGTCGATGTACTTTTAAATTTTTTCGGATTTAGTTTCTCTATTTTATTTGGTTAAAATCAAATCCTTGTACTATCGATTTTGTTAAAATGTCATTTAACTATCACTTTGATAGTACAGGGACCCGATTTAAAAAAAAATCTTTTTTAAAATAAACAAATAAAAATTCCAAAAGCTAATTAAATAAAAATAAATTCAAACTGAATTTTTATAGTGAAAAATTCAATAAAAATAAAAAATAAATTTAATTAAATTTTTTGAAATCACTGTAATTTTATTTTTATTTATTATTTTTTTACTTTAAATTTTTTTTATTCAATTTTTTAAAATTTTAAAAATAGATAAAAAAAATTGGAAAAAATTGATTTTTTATAAAATGGTGTACTTTTATTTTATTTTCAAAAAATGTAAATTAAAAAAATTAAATAAAAATTAAATAAAATTAAAAAATCAATTAAATAAAAAATTAGAACTTTTGTTTGAATTTTTTCAATAAAAAATAAAATTATAATGATTTTTAAAAAATTAATAAAGTTTATTTTATTTTATTTTATTTGAATTATTTTTTTAATTTTTTTTAAATGAATTTTTATTTTTATTTTCGAATTGGGTCTCTATAATATTAATTTGGTTAAAAACAAGTTCATATAATTTGATTAAAATCAAGTTTATATACTATCAATTTGGATAAAATTAAATCCCTATGGAAGGATTTGATTTTGTCCAAATTAATACTACAAAGACCTTATTTTAACCAAATAAAATAGAAGGACCCACCCAATACGAAAAAATTTAAAAGCTCAAAATAGTATTTTGTCTATAATTAATGTTCCATCTTGAAAGATGTTTTGACTTGGATGATTGGATCTGTTGTCTTGGTCTTTAATTATTAACAAGTGCATTAACATTTTCTCAAAAAAATAAAAATAAAAAAACAAGTGCCTTAACATTAGTCAATATATATCTATCTATAATAAACGTACCGCGTACCAAATGACAATTTATAAATTCCCAGTTGCGTAATACGAATTAAAGATTACAGAATTACAGACTATTATTTCGATAATGATGCAAAAGTGTTGACGAGGCACGAGATATCACAGCTCGCTTCAATGAATGTGAAAGATCCATGGCCATCGACGGTGAATGTCGCTATCGACTCCGGCAACCAGACGATGATGAGTAGTAAGTTTAATATTTAATTTAATTTGGTATATACATAATAATATACATACATACATACATATATTCGATCATCATCATCAGCTGATCATTAATTAAAGTCGATCGATCGTATTCGAATCCGCAGCAGCTGCAGTTGCAGTTGCAGGTGAAGATTTGAGAAGGTATCTGGCAGTATACCAAGCAGCACTGAAAGGTGACTGGGACACCGCACATAATTTCTTCGGAGATACAAACGAGTTAGGCACAGCCGTTATCAGCTCAAACTCGGAAACAGCTCTCCATATAGCCGTTTCCGCCGGGAAAGTAAATGAAGATTTTGTGAAGAAGTTGGTGGAGTCGACGCCGCGCGAAGAGCTGGCCCGCAGGGATCGCAACGGGGATACCGCCTTGCACGTCGCGGCCGTGGTCGGAAACACAGAAGCAGCCGTTGCCTTGGTTGGTAAAAATCCGGATTTGCTGTACAGTTTTAATAATTACGGTCGATTGCCGGTTCAACGAGCAGCCATAAGCTGCCAGAAGGAGACACTCAACTACTTGATATCGATGTACGACCCAAACGCAGAGCATAACCCATTTCAAGGCCAACTCGGCCTCAGGCTGTTGATTGCAACTATAGCTTCTCAATTTGTTGGTGAGTCCTATTTCTTTTTTTCTTTTTTTTTTTTTGTCGAAGGTAACCCGCAGCCGCTACCGAGGTGTGCACTGGGTAAACCCCGCCCCTGTGTAATAGCCTGCAAACCACACAGAGGAGGTAAACCACTGTAAAATTTAATATTTTGGGGTATTATCAGATTTTAACCCGACCTTTCAAGTAATTCACAAAAATGTCCTGAACTTTTATAAATAACAATTTAATACATGACCTTTTGAATTTATAACAAATCTAATTAACCTGGAATTAATTTTCGGGCTTTTAATCCCCAACATATATCTTTTTACATACGGTCTGGAGTGAAATATAATTTTATTTGATCAATTGACATGGCACAAGTATTTTCCACGCCAGTAAAAAAATTCGGAAAAAAAGATATACGATGGCAACTAAAAGCTCAAAAATTAATTTCAGGCTAGATTTGTTATATATTCAAAAGGTCAGGTATTAAATTATTATTTATAAAAAGTTAGGACATTTTTGTGAATTACTTGAAAGGTCGGGCTAGAATCTGATAACACCCCTAATATTTTTAAAATATTTATTATAAAAAGGGGTATTATCAGATTTTAACCCGACCTTTCAAATAATTCACAAAAATGTCATGATCTTTTATAAATAACAATTTAATACCTGATCTTTTGAATATACAACAAATCTAGTCTGGAATTAATTTTCGAGCTTTTAGTCCCCAACGTATATATTCTTACATACGGTCTGGAGTGAAATATAATTTTATTTAAATTTTATTTGATCAATTGACGTGGCATAAGTATTTTCCACGTCATTAAAAAATTCAAAAAAAAGATATACGACGGCAACTAAAAACTCAAAAATTAATTACAGGCTAGATTTGTTGTATATTCAAAAGGTCAGGTATTGAATTGTTAATTATAAAAGGTCAGGACAATTTTGTTAATTACTTGAAAGGTCGGGCTAAAATCTAATAATACCCCTTATAAAAATAAAATTTATTATAGTATATTTGCTAAAAATTGAAATTTTAAAAAATTATATACATTAATTATGAAATGATCAACAATATTAATCAATTATTATACTCCCTCCGTTTCATAATGTTTGTTGTTTTAGAATTTTATTTTTGTGTCAAAATATTTGTGATTTTAGATATTTTAACATTCTTTCTCCCAAGTTTAACCATACAAATATATGGAGAGAGAAAATTTTGCTGACTTTTTAAGAAAATATAAGGGAATAATATTTTATTTGATGTAGAAGGAAGGAGTATATTAGTCTAAAAAATTAATTGTTAATTCTAGATTAAAATCCTAAAACAACAAACATTATGAAATGGGGGGAGTACTAACTAAAAGTTAAAATTAATTACTAAAAAACACAAATCCTAATTTGGTGGAATAAATCCTAAATAATAATTACAAAACTAAATTAAATCGAAAGAAATTAAAAATGAAAGGGAAAAAAATGGATTCAAATTTAATAAAAACTAAAATTTGACACCAAGCCCGATAGAGAAAGTGAACTATTATATTGTTCCATTACTACCTAATTATCACTATTATTTTTTCAGTTAGGGGAAAATTAGTTACTTATACATGCAAATTTTGATAGTCAGATATTTATATGTAGTTATATATAGAAAATTAGTCATTTTCATTTAGAAAAATCATATTTTTAGCCACTAATTAAAAACTATTATTTCTAGGCACTTGTTCGACGAATATATATGCTTAATTATCTTTTATTTTAAAAAAATCAATCAAACCCACCCCACCATATCTCTCTATATATAAAGTCAATTCTCCCGTACACTAGGTACACCATGAGACGATCAACACGTATTGACTGAGTCAACCCATAAAAAAAGTCAAAATCGATATCAATTGTAACACTAAAAAGTAATCACTCAAAATTCCAAAATTATCATATATATCCTTAAAAAAGTAAAGGCCAGCAAAAAAAAAAGTCACAATCGATATCAATTGTAACACTAAAAAGTATCACTCAAAATTTCAAAATTATCATATATATCCTTAAAAAGTAAAGGCCAGCAAAAAAAAAGCAATGTCGTCAAAATCAGATTCAACCGTAACACTAAAAAGTATCACTCAAAAATTCCAAAAGTATCACATGTATCCTTAAAAAGTAAGAGGCATAAAAAAAAGTTGTATAGTTACCACGCACCGTCTAATGCTGCATAAGATATATATTACGAATTTCACGCACCCTTCCACTTCTCTCTCTCGTTTTCAATACATTGGAATTGGATTTACATCAATAGTCAGAATAGAGTAATGCACAAATGAGATGCAATCGTGTAGCAGTACTAATTGAAATTGTTACATAAGTGGAAGTGAGTAGAGGTGCACGACTTAGTGCATTGGTGCAACATAACAAATTAATTTACGTTGTTGCATGAATTGGGGGTGCACGCGCAACTTAGTGCATTTATGCAACATAACAAATTTTACTATTATTCGAACAAGGTGTGAATGACTGAGCGTAGTCGTGCAGTAATACAAATTTACACTACTGCATGAGTAGAATTACTCGACTGAGTACAGTCGTGCAATAATACAAATTTACATTGTTGCACTATTGAGTGTACAACAGAGAGACATTTTGTCCAAGTGGCTGAAAACATATATTTTTTTAAGTTCGACAAAAATTTGTATTAGATGGTCTAAATAATCACAATTTGATTATAATTAGGTTAATTATGAAAAATTGAATTTTGGTAAATCTACTTTTCAATTAGATACGAACATTTTAAAATTTTGCAGTAACTAAATAGTCGTTACATTGTGTTGCAAAATATACACTAGTTAGCACTAAAATGAAAATCAAACACAAAATATTTTATACCCACTGTTATATATTGTATTAATGCTAATCAAATCATAATTATATATACTATATACATACATATTTGTAATATTTTATGCTATATATCAAATTTTCATTCCTTGGAAAAAATTAGGGGATCTATTTGCAAGAAATTGCAAAATTATGTTGTAATTGTAAAGCTTCAAAGTTTGTGTCTAAATTTCAACTTTTGGCCGTTCGCGTATTTTTTTCGTAATTAATCATTTGTATTTTTATGCACTAGGGGTTTGTTTGCTAGACAATATAAGAGATGATAGATACCTATGAAGTACTAATATTGTGTTTGCTTGCAAAATCAAAGTGCATTATTAGGTAAGAATCTGCTAAGTGCTAACCATCTGTATTTGATTACATATCCCACCCTAGGAGTGTGATATATAATACAATAGATGATTATTAAAAATATTGGACCGAGATATCATTCCATATATTAATTAAATTTATGTTATATAACACGTACACGATATAAGATAACTAATTAAATGATCTTATAGGATTTTCAATTTTATGGGAAGTTTTAATACATTAAATCAAACAATTAATTATTAATAAATGTATATTGTAAATAATTTAATAAATTCAAACAAACATAATATTAATATAGTCCCTCATCTTCGAACAAACGTAATATGTATGCAGCGATATCTCTCTTTAATTTCCTCAACATATTTATGAAGATTTTACAGAGATAAAATTGGAAAGAAGAGTGTTAAAAAGTGTAAAACATCAAATAATTTGCAACAGAATTAGGAGATTAAAACATCAATCTTTATGAAACCGATAGAATATTACTCTCTCTGTTTCGTTTTGTTAGTTGTTTTAGGTTTTTTCTTTTTGTTGTTTTATATATTTTGACACCCTCTCTCTCAAATTTAAATTTACAAATATATGGAGAGAAAAAATTTCAACTTTTTAGGAAAATATAAGTGAATATGATTTTATGTAATATAAAAGAGAGGGATATATTAGTCTAAAAAATGAATTGTTAATTCTAAATTAAAATTCTAAAACAACAAACAAAATGAAACGGATGGAGTATATAGTTTAAAACATCTCAATCAAACAAGTCAAAACTTATCCTATAATGCCAAGCAAACGAGCCCTAATTATTAATATATTTTGTAGGCAGGTGTAAGTATATATTCACACTGTAACATGTGTGGACAACAAAAGTTTGTAAATTTCTACACACATATACTGAAATATCACTCTGTTTATACATATTTCCTCATAAATTACCTACAAAAAAAATAAAATATAACATATTATCCTTGCTCATTAGATGTTGCATTGGATTTGGCTCGGAAATACCCAAATTTGGCTCTACTAAGCAATAGTAGCAATGGCGATTCCGCACTATCAACTATTGCTGAAATGCATACCCTATTCCCAAGGACAGAATGTTTCAGCTGGTGGCAGAAATTTGTTTACAATCGTAAGTAAATACCATCAAATTCCACTCACTGTCACACAAATTTCATTTTATCTTTAAATACTTTCAATTTTTTTCAAATATAATTACTTTCTTATTCAATGACGTTTCAATTTTTTCTCACGTGCGTGTACATATATAATCTTTTACGAAGATAAGACAAAGAAAAAAAGAGAGACAACTTAAAAAAAAGAGAGCTTTTTTTACCCACTTAAACTTTCAAAAAAATTATTTTATCCACTAATTTTTAAAACTATTTATTTTAGTAATTTTTAATAAAAATGTACAAGATAAAAAAAATTTCCTCCGTCCCAAAAATATAGTCTCCTTCCTTTTTTTACGTACATTAAGAAAAATCAAGTAATGTTCTTAGAAAAGTAAAAAATAAATATTTTTTTCCTACTACCCTTATTGATTCAAAAGAGATTGAATGTTAATTCCAAAGAACATTAATTGAGAAAAATGAAAATTTAATGCACATATATAAGGAAAGTGGACTATAATTTTGTGAATGACGAAAAATGAATAAGAGACTATAATTATGGGACGGAAGGAATATATTCTCTCTCCCCCTCCTCCTTTCCACTTGTGCTGAAATATTGGCACATGTGCTGGATTTTTTTGGGTGGGAGTGAATTAAAGTAATACTCCCTCCGTTTCTATATAAATGTCATTTTTAATGAATGCAAACAAATTTATAAATTAATTAAATTATCTAATACACCCTTGTGTGAATACATTAATGAGTTAAATTTAGATGTTTGAATCGATTAAATAAGGGTAGATATGTGAAAATTGTGAATTTTCTGTCTCACATTTGTAAAATTACACTTTTTTGAACCAAAATTAAAATGTTAAAATGACACTTATTCAGAAACGGAGAAAGTATTTGATACGATGAATTTCACTTTTTATACATTTGAACTCTATACATAACTTAATCGTAAAATATCCCATAAAATTTTCAGCTTTTTCAACATTTCAATACAAACTAGTGAAGAAGATGATTGCGGGAGGGTGGGTTTGTTTTTGTATTTTTAATTTTCAACTTTTTAGTTTTTTTTTTTAATTTTAATTTTATTAATGGTATTGTTGACATTTCAAACTCAAAATGTCTAAAATAAAGTTTTATTAATTCTAGGCCCAAATAAAGTTTTCACAATGTTAATGTTAAGTGCCTGAAACAAAATTTCACTCCATATATCTTTTTTTTTGTACACTCACACACCCAACCTGTGATATTGAGGAGATTCGAACCCGTGACATTTGATCTACAAACAATCTCACTCCACCACTAAGCCATCCCCACCGGGACATCTTTTAAAAGTGCTAGTAGCTAACTTAAGACTCTTTTTCGCCTACATTTAAATCCTTGAAACATTAAATTGGGCGTAGATTGCTATACTAGGAGCAATATTTCTTTGATTTTTGTACATATATAAATATATAATGTGCCCTCTGAAGGTATTCCTACAAAAAAATCCAACTGTGAAGCTGCTCAAACGACATCTGTTGGCAGTGACATTGAAAATTTAAGTAGCCACAGCGCAGCACACAAGAACTACGCCACCTCGTTTCAGACTATCTATCGAGGAAAGTACCTCAGTTCCTTGAAATTAAGTTTTGACTAATTGATTTATTATTAGCATCATATATCTGGTGT
Source organism: Perilla frutescens (assembly GCA_026008535.1). Lineage (NCBI taxonomy): Eukaryota > Viridiplantae > Streptophyta > Magnoliopsida > Lamiales > Lamiaceae > Perilla > Perilla frutescens. Next base: position 52,449,518 of record BRKX01000015.1, read on the forward strand.
ACGTTAATCTAATATCATTGTTGAGTTGATGTGCAGTAGGGCAGAAGGTGGAGTCCATGATCTGGAATGTCATCCAACAGTTAGGTAACTAATTAAAGGAATAACAATGAATTAATCCCAGAAAGACTTCCAACTCGTCTTGTTTTTGTAATGCAATATAATGGGTACTAGTTCTTGGTGTAAGAACTAGAAAGGATACTTATTTATTACGATTTTATAACTTATCTTGTTGTATTTTAGTGCTTATTAGCATCACCACTAAAATAAAATAAGATATGCTATAATTTTTTTTAAAAAAAAAATTAGTACTGAAATGCAACAAGATATTCTATGAAATCTTAATGAATAAATTGTTCCTAGTTCTCACACTAAGAAATAGTACTCGTTTTGAACTAACTCATGTGTGTGTGTGTGATGGATTTGGTTCAAATGGGTACTAGTGTTTCATGTGAGAATTAGGAACGATACTTATTTATTTTTTTTATTTTACTGCTAATTTTTTAAAATATATATATATATATATAGCTTATCTTGTTGTATTTTTGTGCTAGTGTTAGTGAGTATTAAAAAATAGTGGGAATTGATCAAAATAGCCACTTAAACTTTTAAAAAAACTTATATTAGCCACTAACTTTTAAATATATTTTTTTCAGCCACAATAACCAAAATACCTTTGTATTTATTTTTAAAAAGAAACCCTACTTTATATTCACTTCCCACCGGCCGCCCACATCACATTTCAAAAAATAGATTTTGAAAATTTTATCTCTCCTCTACAATCTCACATCTTCAATCTACGCAATCTGCAGCAGTAATGGATTTTGTCAAAAATTCTTCCCATGTCGTCGATCTACACAATCTGCAGCCACCATTGACCATAAAAAATTCAAGAGAAGAAATAGAAAATTCTTTCCCAGCGCGTCAAGCACTCTGGAAATTGTTATCCAATGTTTGTCGAAAATTTTGACAAAAGTTCTCCCTATGTGCAAAGTCATCTGGGTGCGTGCCCATGCCTTGTGTGTGCACGCTTTGTGCTTGCAAGCGCGCACCCGAGATCAAATTATCACTTGATATTATGTCGATACTCGAAAATGATCAGTCGATATTCTGTCGATGTCCTGCCGATGTTCTGTCAATATTTGTCTATGTTTGTTATTGCACACGTAGCCATCTACGCGCGCGTGTGTCTTGTGCACGCATGATTTGTGCACGCATGCCCTGTGTGCACACATGCACGCACCAGAGATCAAATTGTCAGCTGATGTTATGCCGATGTCTATCGATATTTGTTGTTACGCGCATGCCTTGTATGCGACGTTTTGTGCCCGCATGCAAACATCCAAAACCAAATTGTCAGCTGATGTTCTGCCGATGCTCGAAAATTATCAACCGATGTCCTACCGATGTCTGTCGATGTTCTGCCGATATCAGTCTATGTTTGTTGTTGTGCGTGTAGCCATCTGCGCGCGCTGTCTTGTGTGCGCACACTTTGTGCTCGCATGCATACATCCAAGATCAAATTGTCAGCTGATATTTTGTCGATGCTTAAAAATTATCAGTTGATGTTCTGCTGATGTCCTGTCGATGTTCTGTTGATGTATGTCGATATTTGTTGTTGCACGCGCATACCTTAGGCACGCAGTTAATTGTGTGTGCATGCCTTGTGCGCGCAGTTAGAAATAATTCAGCGAGCACTTAAGAAGAAAATCTCGCACATGTCTTGTGTGAGCACGCTTTGTGGCCACACGCGCTCACCTGAGGTCAAATTATCAGCTGCTATTATGCTGATGTTTGTTGTTACATGCGCACACGGCTTGTACGCGCCGAGTTTTGAGTGCAGTTAAAAATAATTCAGCTCATAGTTAAGAACAAAGTCATTTTTTTTATAAAAGTTGAACCTGATTGCTCGTTGCACTAGCTTGGCATGATCGAACTACGATGACACTATGGTCCAAGAAATGAAGATCGACGATGAAGATGAAGATGAAGATTGACAAGGAAGATGAAAAACAGATATGAGGTGTGATGGGGTAGGTGGGGTAGATGGGCTATTTCAATTTATTTTTTTTATTTTTTTAATATCTAAAGGGTATTTTAGTCTAAAGTGACTAAAAATATATGTTTAGAACTTACTGGCTAAAATAAGTTTTTTTAAAGTTTAAGTGGCTAGAAAAAAAGTTGGTTCTAAAAAATATAATAAGATAAACTATAAAATCATAATAATAAACACAAGTTTTACTTCTCACACGAAGCACTAGTACCCATCATAACTCACCCATGTACATGCATCAGTGAGATTGAGTAAATGTCGTTACGTTTATGTTAGTTCCCAAAGTGAAGGGGCTGAGGGAGAAGAAAGCAACACATGAAGAAGCACTACAACTTGTGGAATTCTTGTGCCACGCAATAGTATCTCTGCCCGGAAACGAAGCTCCAACTATATTCCGAAGATCGATCATGAATGCTGCAAAGCATGGCATCAGTGAGATTGTGGAAATGATCTTACACAAATATCCCGGGGTTGCTTTTGAGGTTGATCATAAGACTGGCAGGAATGTATTTCACCTGGCAGCCAGTAATCGCTTTGAAAATGTTATCAACCTCATTTATAGTATGAATGACCGCAAGTACATGTTTTTCGACCTCGTCGACAACCAGGGAAACAATCTGATGCACATATGTGGGAAACTAGCCCCTCCCCACAGACTCAATCTTGTTGCAGGTGCGGCTCTGCAGATGCAGCGCGAATTGCAGTGGTTCAAGGTAACTACTATACTTAAAATCTTCAACATATGAGGCAATTAATGCATGCATTCTGTTGATTGAATTAATCCACAGGAGATGGAAAATTTTGTGCATCCTTCACGCAGAGTATGGCCGAACAGCGAATGGAAAACACCACAAATGCTTTTCACAGAGGAGCACGAGAAGCTGAAAGCGGACGGGGAGAGGTGGATGAAAGACACGGCTAACGCGTGCACCATCGCAGCAGCACTGATCACGACAGTCGTGTTCGCTGCAGCTTTCACCGTCCCCGGTGGTGTTGAATCTGAGAAGGGCATGCCGTTGCTCTCGGGCAAACCTGCATTCCTGTTATTCGCCGTTTCGGATGCAGTTTCCTTGTTCACTTCCATCACTTCTCTATTGATGTTCCTATCCATCCTGACTTCGCGTTATGCTGAAGAAGATTTCTTGTACGTTCTGCCCAAGAGGCTGAGCATCGGCCTGCTCAGCCTCTTCGTCTCCATCACGTTTATGATGGTCGCCTTTAGTTCTACGTTCTATCTCGTATTCCATGGAGACGGCGCCTGGTTTCTGGTACTGGTGGCGGCATTCGCTTGCCTGCCGGTGACATCGTTCGTGCTGCTGCAGTTCCCTCTTCTTCTAGATGTCCTCTATTCGACCTATGGCCCTGGTATTTTCCGCAACAAAACTTTCACCATTAATAAGCACAACCGCACATTTTCTCAACACTCCTGTTGGCGATGATGATGTTCATACTCAAAATTGTATTTCAGCATATTATTTACATTAGAATTCTACATGTATGTGGATGAATCAATTCCTAATTAATAATATCATTGCGGATATCAAACTCTACTTTACTTTGTTTTATAATGTATATATATAGTCATAATCGTAAAAATCAAAAATCAAGCGCGATAAACTCACACCTAGAGGGTGTTGGTAAAATTCAAATATGAGACATTTGATCCCAAACTTACACCACACCATTCCCAAGGGGCAATATGTATATGGTCATTTCTTGATCATAGTTTTAAATTCTGCCTAGAAAATTTGCAAAAAAAAGAAAAGAATTAAAAAGTAAAAGAGTGAAATTATCAAAATATATGAACACGCATATCGCCTCACAACACTTGCCCAAATCTAAAAGGGCAGCATTGGATACCGTCGTTGCATGATGTAGTACCCCTACAAGGGTTATAAAATTTCTCTTTTGATAGTTACAGCACATAAAAGACTACCCAAAGAAATAGCACATTTGCAAAGGTATTTCAGTAAAACCATAGTGGTAAAAGAAAATCAAAGTAACACGAGTAAATTAACTGGTAAGATATGGCCACAAAGTTAAAGAAGTTGTGGCAACATATATAGTTGACAATGACATCCAGTTTAGGACATCTATAATCACAGACACAGAATAATTTGTACAGAAGATACTTTCCAAAGTCGGAATGTTGGTTGATCATGACATTATCAGACGGAGAATCTCCCCCGAACACTTGAACGATTTCTCAGTTTCCTCAAGGCAGTGATCCTTCTCCTCCCTTGTCCAGTTCTACCAAGCATCAACATGTAAAAACATTACTTATATAGTCAGCAACGAGAAAAATTAGCCAACACGGAGGGGTGTGGAGTTCATACCTCAGCAACTCGATTGAGCTTATCCCGAACACTCTGCAGGAGTTGGGACAGGTCGCCATCCCATTTGTAGAACTCCAATTCCTTGCCATTGAGGATCTTCTCAGCTACCTGATGAGAAATAACTAGCTCGAGTGAGTTAATATTCGTGCACTGCCTGTATCCCCGTTTGGAAAGGGAAAATCTTTAACTTGTATATTTAAATCAAATTTGGAGGTCTTACCGAGGCAAGGAGAAGCACAGACTAAATTGCAAAATACAAGTTATAGCGAATGGGTAATTTTCATAATTGTAAATGACTGCAAACTTTCACAACCAATAATTATATAGATAAGATGAGCGCCATGAATCTGATTATAAATCTTAATAATATAGAAGCATATACTGCCACAAAAACTATGTCAAATGCAATATCTATTCATAAACAAATAATAATTCGTCACTTTGTGCAATTACAGAACTTCATAAATAATTTTGTCTCACGTCATGATAGTACATCGAAAGACCATTTATTTCCATGGTTATAATCATTTTATACACAAAAGATAATGATAGATACAGCTAAATTTTAAAATTGTTGCCCATCAATTAGTATGCACAGTTCTCACATTAGCATAGCATTTTCTTTATCGATTGAAGAAGGCATTAGATTTCTAATCATGTCACTAGTCATGCAAAAAAAACTGTCCACTTCTTATAGATTTTCACTTAAGCAAGCCCATAATAAACTTAAGATGAATCAAAGTTGGCGAAACCATCTAATTCATATTATGACACCCTGGTGTGCAAAAAAGAAATTGGAACTGCATAACATCAACATTTAAGCGGCCAAGCATTTTTTAGGAAGGCTTAAGAAGAATTTTAGCACTGCTAACCTTCCTCCCGATCATCCTGCCACCAGCTGAGTGAGCAAAGTATGTATTGTAGAAATGGCAAATGAATGCCTGAGGGTCTTTTTCAGATAACTCCTCAAGGTACTGAGCATAGTTGATGCCAGGAGATGACGGTTCTGGGATGGCATGACCTTGCTGCTTAAACCATTCAAGATCTTTTGCAAGACTAGCTGATCTCTCGAGCCCTGTGTTCCTGAATTCTGCATCTGAAAGCACAAAAGCAATGTTTAACTCAATATGCTGAAGTCGATTTATTACTACACACCATGTATCAAGATATTTGAACACAAATCACACACCATTTCATCAACCCTGCAAACCAATAGGTGCCCTTACATATGAAAGAAGGGATGAGGATCGAGAGTGAAATACACAGAACACATAGCCTAGGTAATATATAGATGTTATAAATGTTTAGAAGCCCAAAATGTTCTCAGCACCAGATAAACCAAAATTAACAAATAAATAGAGTGATGGAAAAACAACATCCTCAAGACCAATCCAATATATCTCATGCAGTGCATGAGTGCTTCTGAGAAGGCAGACAATAAATTTGTTAGCTTATGTCATCTAGATATGACATAAACACAAAACCAATTGGTTCTTCCTCAACCACTGAACTCAAAATCCAACCAGCATACAACTAGAAGTCTATTTCTAACACATGGTGGCCATTCATATTGCAAAAAACAAAAGCAAACTTCATCCAGCAGGAGAAAAGGTTACGGCAGTAAATCACTTAAAATTATCCAGCAACCACAGAGAACGACCATATGCATCACAAAATCCATCAAGACTAAAGGAAAAGATAGATACTTCATCTCAATTCCCAGACATCAAAAGACATATCATTAGCAAATACATAACCAACAACCAAATAAAACAGTAACATCACACCCAAAAATCATTAAAACCCCTAAATCCAACATACTCACATTCAGGGAATGCAGCTTTCTCCACAATACTCTCAAGAGTGTCATAAACCAACTTGCTATCAACCAAGAATTTCAAGTACCCTTCAACACTAGGCTCCCATTTAGCAATCGGCTGCCCCTGCGGCTCCTTCTCTCCCTCCTTAGCTTGATCTTTAGTATGCAGTTTCATGGCCACAAATCTCATCTCCTCCACAAACCCCTTCGCCTCGCCGGGATACCTCTTCTTGGGCTTCTCCGCCGCCGTTGTAGCTGAAACCACCACCATCCTCAACTTCTTCGGCGAAAAACTCGATATGGGCCGATACAAAAAGTGAGCTTGAGGGGTTTTCAAGACTCCCAATTGAGGTTTCTTGAAGAGGGGTTGAGATTGGGAGATGGGTGTTATAGAAGCCATCATCAAGGAAGAGAATGCCCAAATTCTTATCCAAGAAAACAGTCAAGAGTGATGGAGACGGCTTTGTTTAATATTGCTGTTGAGTGCAAACAAGATAAGAGTGTGGAGAAAAACAAGCGTAAATAGAATAGGGGGCAAGCTGGTGCAATAATGGCGGTTTGAATTGAATTGAATTGTAACTGCAGTTGGGGGTTATTATATGTATGCAAGTGTATCTATAGGTTTTCTTGATTTCGGATGGAGTGTAATGGACTGTTGCTGATGTCTGAAAGAATTAAAGAAAGAAATAAAAGTTCATCCCTCCATGAAAATTCCCGAATGGATAGGTCTCTCCATTTTTCTATTGAAGAAGAGGCAAGAATCGTCACGCTAGGGGTGGATGCATACGACGTCGTAAGAGCCTCTCGGTTGTCGTGTTGGAAAATAAATGAAAATTTATTTTATTAATTTAGGCTTCTTTGTGGAGTGAAAATTGGATGACATGGCATTCTTGGTGCCATCAATTTTAATTTTTTAAGGTATGTGTCTATTTTTTTTTTATTTAATTTTTATGTGTCTATTTAGGTATGTGACAATGGAATTTGTGCTCCCAAGTTGCACAAGCATCTAGAAAATTACTCTTATTGTATTTTTCAATATTTCCTTCCTTTCAAGTTTCAAGGAATAATGAAGTAACAATATAGTATATTTTTTTTCTAGAAAAAAAAATTATAGTATACATTTTAGATAATTCTCCTTTTTGTATGTTTATATATTTAATAGATTTTCAAGGATATTTTGTCGATTTCTATTTTTCTAATTTTTCATCCTTATCTTTTTTAGAATTTATTGCGTGAAACTATCTTACGGGTTAAAATCCATAAAATAGGTCAAGATCTTCATAAAAATACAATTAAACAATTAATATAAAGGCAAGTTTCATGTACATAAGATGTACATCAGACGGTCAACGTGTTGACCGGGTCAACGCGCAACACGTGGTGACCCGATCAATACTTTGATCAAAAAATCATCAAAATTAGTATCAAATGTCTAAAAGTATCATTTGTATCAATAAAAAGTATTGGCCAAAATAAAAAATAAAGAAAAAACTGTTAAAATCAGTATCAATCGAAACACTAAAAAGTATCATTCAAAATTAAAAAAAAAAGTATCAATTGTATCCTAAAAAGGATCACTCGTTTTCACGATTTTTTGGTCAACATTTTGACCGAGTCAACGCGAGTTGACCCAGTCAACGTGTTGACCGTCTGATGTACAACTTATGTACAGGAGTGTTTGCGTTAATAAAATTATAAATATGTTGCTGAATACGAGTTTTGATCTAATTTTGACCCATCTTATAAAATTTGACACTTAAGAGTTTAAGATGATCTTACATAAATTTTTGTCTTTTTTTTTTTTTGAGAATTGAAAACAAAGGGAAATGAAGCTTGAATCCTTAATTTCACTCTTGTTTACCCTAGACCTAGAGAGGGTGAATTTAATACCGATAAATGTGTGCAATTTTTTTTTTTTGAAGAAAATGAATGTCTAAACTAGGTTTATAAATATTCACGACATTAAGAAATGATAGCTAATTTAGTTAGAACATTAAATTTCACAAGTACTATATTTCATATTTAACATGAGTCATTGATTAGTTGATATATGAGTAATTACCAAACTATGTGTTTTTTCTTTTTCTTTTTAGGAAAATTACCAAATTAACTATATCAATTAGGGGTAATATACGAAATGAAAATTTAATGAAACATTCAATATAACAAGCAAGCTATCGCTGTGGGATGGAAACAAATTTTATCCAAAGTCTAGTTTTTGTGATCAAACACGAAAGTGTCTACACCTCTAATTTCAAATGTGTTGTTTAATTTTTTATTATCATAAAAACTAAAATTAATTGTGAAATGATCATCACTTACTTAATCATTAACTAAAAATAATTATATATTAATTATGTTAGATTATAATTAACATTTATTGACTAAAATTCATGGGAATTATAAATTATAAATCATAATAATGTTAGCACCATCAATCTTAATAAGTAATTATTAAATAAATTAAAAAAAAACACTAAAAACTCGAACATAAAACAATTGAAAAACAAGTACAAAAATAATTTAATATTTTATAAGGAATGACTTTTTCCCACCTTAAATGGCCATAAAATTATTTTTAAATATCTTCTCATTAGTGATCTTAAACGTGTCTTCACAAAAGGTTTACGTTGTATGTATGATTTGATGCCTTATCATTTATATCAATTTATCATCCTTATACCGCATGTTTCAAACGGTTCAAATTTTTTGTTGTACTTCTTCGTATTTTTATTATTAAATTTAATAATTAATTTTTAAAAAAATGACCAACTTTTTCAAAATTAACAAATCAATACTTCTTTTTTCAAAAAAGTTACAAATCTAATTAACATGTAATCAATTTGATGGCCCAAAAAATCATAAATAATTGATTATATTTTAATATTTCTTGATTAGAATGATTTTTCTACATGTAATTAATGTGGCTGAGAAAATAGGAATATCAAAATACAATCAATTATGTATAATTTTCGGGTCATAAAATTAATTAAATGTTATATTTGTAATTTTTTTTAAAAAATGGATACTGATTTTTTAATTTTGGTAAAGTGGATCATTTTTTAAAAAAGTACCTAAAATGTAGGTATCAAAGTATAATTTTACCCATTATTATTATTATTATTATTATTATTATTATTATTATTAAAAATCAATGATTCCAAAATAAAGAAAAGAAAGGTAATAGTTACATACTAAATCGTGAACCATGATTTCATTGAAATACAATATAGAGTCCAATATTATTTATTTAATGGAATAAAGTTAAAGAGAGTCATAATTAATTAAGTGATCAATTAAACTTGGAGCATATCTTTCTTATCTCCCCTTGTGAGCCGGTCTTGACATCAATGCTGCCCATTTTGATCATAGCTTTAGGGAACTCAAAGTTGAACCTAACACCAAGCAACCCTCTCACATTCCCTGCATAATTCTCGACCACTCGTCGTGTAGACGAGTCGCCCCAGAGCCTCTGGTCCGACTCGAGAATGGCTAAGCCATCCCTCACATTCTTGAAGAAGCTAGCGTCGAATTTGAGCTGGCTGTCTTTGTCTAGAGCCACTCTTTGTGAGCCATCTCCATCTTTGGGGCAGATTGATTGCATCTGCTGCAAGAATGCCTGGCTCATGCTCGGATCGGCGTTCCCCGTCGCCGTGAAGTTGTAGAGCCGATATCGGAAAAAGAGGCAGGCCGTCTGCCCTAGGGTATGTGCTCCTACACACATACACCAACACCATAGATGTATCATGAGTATGCAGGGTCGCTCCTTACTTGAAGCAAGTGAGTCAAGTAGCCTCAAGCACCGAAAAAAGTGAAAAGAATTAGGGGCCCCAAATTTATTTATTAAATTATAAGACAAAAAACGGGAGCTTCATTTTTCACCTTGACTCAAGCCACCGAATCATTATGATCGGCCCTGAGTATGCTATGACATTTTAGAGCATGGTATATTGAACCTTCTTATAGCCGATTACGGTTTGCAAGCCCCGGTTATGTTGTTGTGGGGTCCGGTTTAATCGTGGGTTTCTATTTTTATTTTTGAATGAAATATAATATATATATATATATAAAGGGTTATGATAACATAAAATGTTTTGTTTTAAATTTTTGAGCTAAAAATAAGTGACAGAAAGTAAGAAGTTTGAAAATTAATGATTTAACTATAAGATTTGATAGTGATAAATAATTCAAATTACAAACACTATTTGCAAAGTTATAAATTTGCAATCTTAATCGAATTTATAACTTACCTATTTACAATCTTAAAAATAGTGAAATTTTAAATAATATAAGAAAAAGGCGCATCAAACTGTAAACGAATCTATATATGATTCACGGTTACGATTTAGAATTGAAATTGTATGTGGTTAAGAATTTGGATTCGCTGCTTGTAATATTATAAATATGACGGATTGTGAACTAAAGGATTTTATCTAGGAAAAAAAAAAGATGATTAATTAGGAATAGAAACGTTAAGCAGAAATTGAATGAAATTGTGTTTTTACCAACTAGAGTGACAAGATCATGGTCATCTAGGCCTTTGGCTGCAAACTTCTGCCTCTGGACAGCAATGGAGTCAGCAGGCCCGGGTAAGTTCGAGACGACGGATGACGACGAAACACGCCCATCTCTTCTTCCCGTCGGGACACCCCAACTCGGCCCGCCGCTCTTAAATTATATATATTAAATAAGAATATATATTAGTAAATGAACTAAATATATATAGAAATCAGTTTATATATGTACTGGGACTAGAGTTGTCAAAACGGGCCAAGCCGTTGGGCCAGCCCGTGCCCGTCATTTTTTTAGGCGGGCAGGACTTTAAATTTGAAACATGTTCTCTTGGCGGGTAAGCCCACGACGGAGTGAGCTTTGGCGGGTAAAGCTCGTGACAGGGTGGGTAACGAGCCAAGCCCGACGATATATACATATATATTTTTTTTAGTTAAATGGTATTTATGATTAATATGAATTATATGATAATATCACCATGCCTCAAATGTTTGTAAATTGTAATTTGATTAAAGTTTCTATGCTTGTTTAATTGATTATTTCAATCCCATTAAAAAAAAACAAAGAAAGATGTTTCTCATTATTGAAGTTAAAACTCGAATTTTATTTCAGCAAAAAAAAGGGGGGAGGGAAGCCCGCGGACCGGCCCGCCAACCCCCGGGTTTAGGCGGGGCATGTAGGACCCTATTTGTTCTGACCCGTCCCTCTGGCAGGCTTTCCGAGCCCGCTGGCCCATTTTGACAAATCTAACTGGAACTAGAGGTGGCAATTCAGGCTTGGCCTGGCCCAGCCCAGACAAAAAAAATTAGGTCGAAAATGATTTTAGGTCGGGCCGATCCGGCCTGAAAAATTGAAAGACCCGAATGGACCGGCTATTTAGCCCAAAATCTGAAAAATTACACTAAAGCCCAAAGTACGGGCCAAAACTATTTTAGGTCGGCTTGATTTTTGTCATTGGCCCGACTAGAGCTAAATTGCCATCTTGGGACATCCAAAACAAGAAAATAAGTCCATATAAATGGGACGGAGGGAGTATATTTTAGTTATTACCAGATCAACTGCATCACGAGCAGCGAGTGCTAATATATCAGCGCACGAGACGAGAGCGGGGCACGACGCCTCGAGCTGTGATTTTGCATCATCTATCACTTGGAAGCCTCTGAGGCCGAGATTAGGCAGCGCCTTTCTCTCCGACGAAGGCGTGTCGATCAGAACTGAACCGTCACAGCCCTGAAACACACACACACACACACACATATATATATAAGCAATAAATCAGTAGATAGAAATCAAGAACCAACATGCAAATTAAATTAATTGATTACTTGAACAAAACAGTCGTGAAAATGGAGCCTGAGCAAGGCAGCAGCAAGGGTGGGGTCTTTGTTGAAGTAGTTTTCGACCGTCGATCGCACGATCGCCTCCGCTTTCGGACACGAAGAATAGTAGAAACCTGTCTTCAAATCCCCCTGTCCTAAAACGGGAGAGATGATCACAGTCATCGCCATTGCCACCATCATCACTAGCTGAGAAGAAACTGAGTGTGGAGACTCCATTTTGAGGGTTTTTAATTTTGCTTATAAATCAATATTTTTTACATGTTACGTTACTTGTGAGATTAATGTTTATATATGTGTGTGATAAATTAATATTGTTTGTTGCCTCAATTATTGATCTTGATCGATTGGGAAATATAGTGCACTTTAGACGTGTGGGACATGAGAATTTTTTTGATATATATTTGGATTTGTTGCATGCATGGGTTTAGTGGAGTGATTAATTTTTAGCTTTATTGTTTTTGGCTCTTTTACTTTTTGGATGAGAAAACAGTCAAATATTATTTTGATTATTCACATTTGCTTTTCTGTTTCTTCGTCTCATATAGTTTTCTCGATTTGTCTGTCAATATTCTTAATAGCTCATTTAGAAAATGAAATTAAATTCATCAGTGTGTACGTTGTTTAATATTTCTGGAGGGTTTCTTGTTTTCATTTAAGAGTTTTATTGTTTTAATTTTGGGGAAAGAAACTCTATTTCAAAATTGTATTTGTGCTCGTTTTCTAATATTAGATTGTTGTGACGTGTATTTTAAAAAATCTCATGTTCTTTTATAGTTTTTTTTAGTGTTAGTTATGAAATTTCAGAAATTCCCTCACAATGATAAAATACAAATTTTTAAAAGAAATTCTTATATTGAGTATGGACGCTTCCAATTAATTAGCACCTAGAGACCACCCAAATTATTAAAATATTTATTTATACATTCACAATTAGTGCTTTCTTATGTTCCTTACCTAACTTATTTTAATTACTTACACTAGTTTATAGGCTCTTTTACTATTTATTCATTAGTAATTCTAGTCTGTTCCTATTGAATGTTGGTTACTAATAAAAAAGACTTTCCCATTATGCTGAGTGCTCAACTATTTGGGCCATTCAGTATTTTTATTTGTCATGAGAAAAAGGCTAAGTGACTATGAGCCACTAACATTAAACAACATTGAAAACATTCAATTCCCTTTGTACATACATGTGCAAGAGGTGTGACAGTGAACAAAAGATGAAAAAAAAAAATAAAAAAAATTGAAAGATACACCCAAGTCTAGAAATGTTTAGGGTGTCCAATTATTTCTCCAATCAATTAGCATAACAAGCAAAGGTGCAACTATACCTCTACTAATCACAAGCATCAAACAAACCAAAATATAATCTGAACAAGGCATCTACAATTGAACCAAGAACTATTTCAAACAACACAGAGATACATTTCATTCTCCAAATAGTTGGAGCAAATGATACTAAGAGTCTTGTTAGAGCTCTGGTTTCCCGCGTTACGAACTCGTCGTTTCAGACATGATGACAATGGAACCATAAATAGTTGAAGACTGTTCCAGTGTTGGATTTTGGAGGGGGTGTGAGAGGCATTAAGAAATTTAGCCTGAGGTGATTGTCAGATACTCCGGCATATATATATATATATATATATATATATATCTTAATAACTGTAGAATTCTGTCTTGAAGCATAAACGTGAGAAAATCCTACTTCATCATTAGGTATTGATCAGAGAATGTAAAATCATAATATCTTGCACTTTGTTGTTGGTTGTAGCTGAGTTTTAAGGAAAGCCAAAAGAGAGGGTGTTGATATATATTTAATGCCAGAGACCTCAAATCATATCAATCCCTCCCATTTGTGACTATTCCATCACCAACAACACCTCCCTCGTTTCCCAACTCAATCGCGGTTGAATCCACAAGCCACTGCACGGAAAAAGCCTGCGTAACTTATCTTTGGAGAGGAACGGATTATGTTAGAAGTACTAATTTGATCTTTCATTAGACTCCACAGACGAATACATTGAATGACAATCTCAGCTAGGATACTATGTTCGTTGAAAGAAAAAAATGTCAGTGGAAAATGCCTCACAAACTAGTTTTTTCTGTACCACGTCTAGGTGCCTGCTTTTTTAGCAGAATATGGCATATCAAAAGTCAAAACTTGTGAAAAACCATGAAAACATCATTACTTGTTATGCTTATGAGAGAGAATGGATTTCTCTTTTGAAGTCATCCAAAGAAAGAATAGCTGATAAAACCTTTCTAATCTTCTTTATCACTAGCATGCTAGATCAGTGACATATCAGTCGAAACCAAAAATGCCTCTTTCTAATTTCTAAAAAGCAAGTAGAAAACTATCAATATGAATAACCCCCAATGATGGAAAAAAAAAATAAAAAAAATCAGCAGCACTCTGCCTATCACCCTGACACATCACAGAGAGTTGTGCTACTGCTAACACAGTTCCAGATGAAGAGGCCACTCTTTCCCACGCCGACTCCAACACCCTCAAAGGCCTCTGTAGAATGTAATGCTAAAAGCAGATTGAGTGTGAGCTTTCCACTTAATTCTGAAGACTCAACAGTTTCATCAATCATACCTAAACAGCTTCCTCTCAGCAGAATGCATGGGACATCTAAACCAAGTTTTTATACAGGTTTATTACTTCCATATCATCATTCTCTCTTCTTGAATGTTACTAATGATATTGACTTTTCCTTCCATATTATTTTTGCAATTTCTAACCTATCCAGCACAAGAGACAAAAGCCTCTTGTGTATTTTCTTGCTCATTCATCATCGCCCCCTTCTTTCACATGGTTGACTAAAGTGATCTTCTACTTAGAGATTTTGTCATAAAAGTTACTTTCTCAACAACAGGTAAATAATTTACGAACAGAGTCAAGCACAAGTACTGAGCTAAATTTTTTAAGCTAACAATAAGATATAGTGGGAAAGGTCAATCAAAGAAGCTGAAGAAAAGAATGCAGCAGCAAATATGAGTAACTAAAAACTTTAGCTTGAATTTTATATAAAGCCAGATAGGAGTATAGCCAGGCTAACCTGGAGATCTTGTTCCGATTTTTTGAATCTTTCATGACATTCTCTCATTTGCAGATAACAATTATGCAACTGCGCCAATCACAACATTTAGAGACAACTACCAAACATAAGGATTTCTACCTTGATAAAAAAAAAAATAGTGGCTACTGGCACATCACACTACCTTGGTTAACTGTATGTGACGACGTGAAGTTAGCTTTTTTGCAGCAATTACAGAATCCTCCATTTTCTAGTGTCAAAGAAACAATTCTTAGGGAAATCATAAAAAACAAATGCCAGTGAAGGATATACTAGAAACACTTAATATAAATTCTTTACCTCGTACCTCTCCTGTAACTTGGAAACTTCTTCTTGTTTTTCTGTGACTAATTCTTCCATCTGAGACATCTGATCAACAAGACAATATGTTATTTCCTATTAACACCGACTTAAGTTTCACATGAATATATGGCGACAGACCAGGTTCCAAAGTTTTTTAATTGAGTTCTCCCACTAAGCAACTAGACATAATAAAGTGCTGCAGATAACTATGATCTACGTTTCTAATTCATTCAGCAGGATTTTGGAAACATTTAAGAATATGATGCCAATCTAGAAGATGCAGGAAAAACTCATTTGATGCAACCAGATTTCAATACGCTCATCATCAGGACATGGAGACAAGCATAGTAGTGGCAAAACCCAGCTTTCACTAACAGGAAAAAAAAAGAACCAAGATGGGTTCCCCTAGGAATTTCTTCCCGTCCAGAAAGTTATCATTAACTCTAAAAATAATCTTCCTGACACTAACTAATGACTTCTCCAATATTTATATACTATACATACGAGCCCAGAGAATCCAATACAAGAAGAGCCCAAAAGGACAATTAAATAAATAAAACAACTTAATTTTTAAAAAAAAAGAGGGGGGGGGGGGGGGACTAATTGAAATAACTCCAACTAATTCCATTCAATTCCTTATGCATGGCTGGTTCCTATCATTTCAACATCATCCAAAAAGAGAGGTTCATACCCTACTCCCTACAGACTGCTATAGCCTATAGATTACTCTCAAATACACCAACCAATTACAAGATGTCTTACCAGATATTGATCAAGAACAATTGCATTGCAGCTTTCTGTCCACAGGTGTCAGTAATATATGTGAATAACATTTTTAAGATATAAGATGAAATTCTAACTAAATATGGACTCAGTTTTAAATTAGTGGGAAGAAGTTCCGAGGTGAGCCAAAGAAAACTGAGATCAAACATCAGTGCAACCAAATTGGGGTCAATGGCTGGATTGAGGTCAAACCAGAGCATTCTTTTTCATCTTTCCCATGTTCAGTTACTATATCTTTCAAACAAACTATGACTTATAGAGGCCCAATTACATGATTGTAAGCAATATAGCCCGGTTTAATTCTATGTTTGCAACAAATACCTCTTTACGAAGTTCTTCAAGCTTCAGATTTGAATCCGCTAATTGGTTTTCGCGCTGTTGATACAGACAAGAAATAGTCACCATAGCAGTCAACCAGATTTCTTCTCAAATAGATCTAGACATATATATGTTGAAGAAAGTATCAACAGTTCAACCTGATCCAGATCATCATTGAAAGAATCCAATGAAAGCTCTCTACTCCCATGATCATCAAATCTGGACCTGCTCGGGCATACATGGTAAACAACTACTACAGAAATTTTCCAACAGAAAAACTAAAAAGTAAATAACTAAATGCAGCTGCTATGAGTTGAAGCTATAGAACTAAATCATGCATTGCCTGACAACAGTAAATACTACAAAGGTGGTTCCCCACTCATGCTGACTCTGAAATATAATCAATCCTCCAACTAGTTAAAGAAACACGCAATATTTGCAAATTCGACTGCCCAACGATTTCCAGAAATAAGGTCCATTATACACGCAGGTTGCAGAAGACTTCAGAAATTTAACGATGGTGATTAACCTCCTAATCATGCAATAGTAAACAATACCGCATTTGAAATGAATCAAATGTAAAAAAAAAATAGTTGCATCAAGTGCTTCTCAGAGACATTCAAATTATAATACACTTCTTTCAGGCTAACGGGTTTTATTAGTGGCCATGTTAGAGAAGTTTTAGGAACAGCCGTAGGCCATCATGAAATAAACAATGAATAATTGCAAATCTTTCAGTACAATAAGTACGAAACCTAGAAAAAAAATATACCTCTTCATATAATGAAGTTGTTGCTCATTTTCCTTGTCCCCACTTCTATGATGAATGGTGTTCCTCTGTTGCTTGATATTCTTTTCATCATCTCTTTCCCAGTCACGCTCACGCTTCCTCTCATGCTCCTGCTCAATATCATCTACATGTCTGCTATAGTCCCGCAGTCTCTCTTCATCTACATAACGATCCCTTACGCGATCATGACCACGTGTCCGATCATGGCCTCTCTCCCTGTTTTCTTCATGATCCTGAGACCTGTCCCTATGTCCCTCCTGATGACGGTGCCGATCATAACCATCATCTCTTCCGCGATCTCTACCTCTATCATCATCTATGCTTCGATCCAAGTCATGCCGAGGGTCACGGTTAAAGTGTGGTTTCCCGCCCCTAGTTCTAACATCATTGACCTTAACAACCCGCCCATGAATGGTCTGAATCAAAGCTTATTTACATCAATTTCATGAGGGGTTAACAACTCAAAGTTATACAACAAAAAATAAGAAAAAGAAATCCACCTATACATCATTTGAAAAACACGTGTAAGTTTTATACTGTTAATCAGATGGAGATGAGAGAAAGGGGGATAGAATAGCACCTTGCCATCCATCTCCCTGATGGCTTGCATTGCTGACCTTGGATTAGCGAACGTAACAAATCCATAGCATTTTCCCCCAACAGTTCGGTCATTGATAATCTGGAGATCAGATAACATCATTGTCTTAATGTCTACAGGATAAAGTTACCTTACGGGAGAATAGGGATTGGCAAGCAAACCAAAATGTAAATAGATTCTGAAAAGGCACTCATTCAAGATCCTCCTTAGAGGCTTCTCATTCGCAGGGTGTCGAAAAACTTTACTTTCAAATCATTTGTTTTAAGTACTTAAGCAATCTTGATTCAGGACACACAGCATCATTTCCCAGGCAGAAGGAAGTTTCGAAATTCAGAATCCATCTAGAAACCTCAGTAAATTTCTAACTTTTTAGGAATGACCACTGAAACACATCCCAGAGGAACACCCATAACAAAACATATTCCCCTCTGCGAATTTCCCCCCAAACTGGAAACTGCAATTGATGAATCCCTAACTTGCACACTAATCTCAATAAATCAATGTAAAGGACGGTGCACAGCTAGAGAAGTACTTAAAAACAGCATTCTGGCACAGGAAATGCACATGAGCAAACTTCAAATCACTAAAATCATATGAAAATCTGGAATTGATATGGCACGAGACTTAAAAAATCCTTCCATAAAAAGAAACATCCATGCAAGTCGTAAGCAGCAGAGACATAGGCGGAAACCAGAGAAGGAAGAGGAAACCTTGACGGCGATAACGGCGCCGTACACGTAGAATACGCGGCGGAGGCCTTCCTCAGTGATGTCGTAGGGGAGGCCACCGACGTATATGGAGCTGATGTCGTCGACTGTCATTCTCTTTCTCTCACCGGAATTAATCCAGACGGCAATTGCGCCAAAATTGCAGCGGATAATTTGTGCCCTAGTTAGATATTGATTGGGTATTTCTGGTGATTTTTTTCTCCCCCACCACCTGATTTTTTCAACACAGTATAACTGTATAATAACTTCAAGAGTTTATAAATGCTTATAGTATATATATTTGATTAAATTCTCAAATAAATAATATGGAACTTCTTAATCTACCCATTATATTATAATTATATTATACTCCATCGATTTCATAATAATTAATATTTTAACTTATACAATAAAAATTAAAAAGTAAAAAAAAAAGACAAATGTACCGTCTTCTCTCTACATGGGTCAAATTTTATCGAAGAAAATTCATTTATGAAAGATAAGTTATAAGAAAATTCATTTTATTGAAGAAAATTCATTTATGAAAGATCAGTTTCATAATAATTAATATTTTAAATTTGCACTTTTTTTGTAGATCACATTGTGTTGTTTCATCTCAATAGTAGTGTGAATTTTTTTTCAATTTAATTTGTGTAGATTTAATAGGCCATATCTATATTTCTATTTGTCTAACTATCTTTAAAATATTTACAAGAAATTTTACCGACACTATTTTTCTACGTAGATCACAATATGGGGATATTCTTAACCACGTCATGAGGTAATACATCATGGTGTGGCTAAGTATCTCCCCACAATATGATATTCACATATAAATTTGTTGACATTTAATTGTCTTGTCTAGTGTGATATTGTATATTTTCAATTACTCTTTTTATATAATTGATCTATAAATAAATCATCTCATATCTTCAAATTCTCTCTACAATACCCAATATTTTTTGCACTCTTGTCATTTAAAATGAATATAAATTCTTGGATAAATTTGTTTAATTCTTCCAATCTAGAAGACAATTCCAATTATCCCCCACAAAATTCCAACAGTCCTTCCCAAAATTTCAACAACTATCCTCAAAATCATAACTTTCATCCTTCAAATTTTTATTTTAACCCTCATTCTTCAATACACCCAACGAGCATTTCAATATTTTAATTAAATATGTCAGTTGTGTTTTATTTTTCATCGTGTGCTCATCTCTCTCGTATCAATAAAAATATCGTTGTTTTATTTGATTACTTAATTATTAATTCATTTGTAAATTAAGTTAACATTTAAATTTTGAATAAACATAAAAATATTATTTTTATGAATTAAATTATATATAAAATTTAAAAATACAAATAAAACATAAAATTTATTAAGGATGGTTTAATTATATATAAATGAAAATATATGAGTGAACATTGTACTAAAATTAAAGATGGATTAAGAAAGAAGGGGTGATATGATGATGGTAAAACCCTCAAGAATAATGTATGTACCTAAATGATTGTGGGTGAATAAGTATTTAAAAAAGTCGATACATAAATTTTGACGTGGTAGAGTTATGTACCAAGTTTTGGGCACACCATTGAGGATGCTCTAAGTAGGAGATTTTATAGTATTTTGATAGGTGTAAAATTGAGAGGACTATACAAACATCTAAAATATCAAACAATTTGAAACAAAAATAAATGGCTAAAACGTCAATTATTATGAAGCTAGTGGAGTAATTTTTTTTTAGGAAGTAAGGGTCCTAAGTTCTCTCTAGAGTAACTATCTTATTTTGAGAACATTTCAGCTGATTTTCTCAACTTCAAGATTGTTAATACAAATTAGCATTTGTTTGTAAAAAAATTGACTCGGTTTACAATTTAGACATAAACTTTAAAAGTTTGCAATTAAAACACAAATTTATATTTTTTCTTGTTTTGCAAAATATACACCATCATTTTTTTTTATTTTTTTTTGCGAACGAAAAGATAGGCGGAACAAAAATCATGTCATTTCATGATGATATGAAAAGTATTTTTCACCTCATTACAGAACCACATTGTTTTGTGTCTAAACGAAGAAGTAAAGAAACAATATACAATTTTGAATTTTTTTATTTTTTTCAAGTACAAACTAATATCGTATTGTGATGAGGTGAAAATATTTTTCACGTAAGCACAAGTGCACAACAAAATGTTGCCTTTCTGACAAGTCAGCTTTCCGAAAGTTTGAAAAAAAATTAGGGATGTCTATTTTATAAAAGAATAGAAGTTTGTGTTTTAATTAAGCCAAATGTACACTTATGTCCTGAACTTTGACTCTTTTTCTAAAAATGTTCCGAACTTAAAAAAATACCAAAATATGTCATGAACTTGGACACTTTTTTCTAAAAAGGCATGAACTTTGACTTTTGTCTAAAAATGACCCGAACTTTAATAAATTCAAAAAAAATATCCCGAACTTTCCATTTTTTTGCAAAAATGTCATGAGATTCAATTTTCGTGGGCGGAATAATGACGAGGTATATCGAAGTCTAGCATATCAAAGTGACGTGTAATTCATAATTTTTTTAAAAAAATAAATAAATAATGACAACATTGTTTTCCGCTTTTATCTTCAAAACTGTAACTTTTCATTCCAACAAATGTCTCATTACCAATCCAATTTGAAGAGAAAAAATGATTTCTTTTCATTCATTTCGAAATTCTCAATCCTAATGAAAAAAGAAATCAAACAATTTCTTCTCATTATTTCCAAAATTTCAACCCGAACGGAACAAACCCAATTTGAAAAAATAAAATTGTATGCCCTTCAAATATAGATTAAAAAAAATCTATTTTACTTTGACACGCTGGACTCCGATATGCCTCGTCATTAATCCGACACTGGAAAGCAAATTCTATAACATTTTTACAAAAAAAAAAAAAGTGAAAAATTTAGGACATTTTTTTGTTATTATTTGAAATTCAAGATATTTTTAGAAAAATGTTAAAGTTCAGGATAAATTTTGGTATTATTTGAAGTTCGTGACATTTTTAGAAAAAAAAAAAGGTCAAAATTCGGGACATAAGTATATATTTGACCTTTTAATTATAAACTTTTAAAATTTATGTCTAAATTGTCAATTGTGTTACTGTTTATGTATTTAACCCTATTAAATATGTGGATGATACCATAAAATTAATGTGTGAACCATGGACTTTGTAACAAATCTATTGAAACATCAAAATTCATTAAAGCAAAAAAGAAAAAGAAGAAAGCAAGCGCATTACAATAAACATGTCTCATAAATCATAATATCCACTTTCCATGGACCCCTCTCCCCAACTCAAATGGCGTACAAATTTCATGCTACCTCATAATCATTGAAATTTATACATATGTGTGTCTATATATATATATATATATATATATATATATATATATATATATATAAACATAGCCGCCAAAATCATTGAATTTTACGCGTATGTGAAATGGAGGTGTGTAGGATGCAATGTGAGGTAAAAAACCAAAAAAAAAAGAAGCCAAATGCTACTATTACAAAATATGTTAGTATGTTCAGATTCGTCTCCTGTGTAAAAAGGAGACGTCTCGAATTTAAGACTCGTGGCTCTCCATTCAGATTCAAAGATCCCCAGGCAGGGCAACCTTTTGAACCGTTGGCGGATTGCGGGCAAATACATGGTATTAAGGGATTTTTTCCAACTGAAATTATCTATTGCACATTCGATGTTGCATTCCTTATATATTGCACACTCGATTATTTTAAATTTTTTTCTTCAATTTCAATTTCTTATGCTTTAGTTTCATTTTACATTTATTATTTATGATTCATCACAAACTCATACCCAATTACAATGCACTATAATTTTTTTGTATTTAATTATTAATTATTAATTGATTATTTGAAAAATTAAATACTAAAAAATTACATTAAACTCTAATTAGATAGAATGAACCCTAACCAACAAGTGTAAAATAAAATTAAAGCATGATGAATTGAAATAAAATAAAATAATCGAGTGTGCAATTAGGAATGCAACACCAAATGTAAGAGAGGAACAGTGCACACAAACAAGGAATCAAGCAACATTGCTCAACAAGTTCCAAAACAGAGTATCTATAATTTCACATTGAGAAGAATCGTATGATAAAAAAGTTGATCAAAAGTGTCACGATATAGTATAAATGTATTTTACATGTGTCAGTATGGATTACATGCATATTTGCACGAGTTAAGAAACACAAAAACAAGATAACATATCAAGTTACATAAGGGGAAGAGGAATATAAGAAACCTATTTCACTCCAGCACTTCCTACTTAGCAACTTGTTCAAGAACAGGGATTTTGTTCCAAGGATCCTCTAATCCACTGCTCTGGAGTGGCGGCAACGAAAAAGCACTAACCGTCGAGCTTCCGCTACGAATTTCTTTTAGGACCCGTAATGCAGCCAGTGTACTCTTCATATACAGGCTCTTCATGTATTCTATCTGCGCAAGCTCCTTTGATTCTTTTATCAGACCCTCGTCCGGTGCACAACTTGTAGAGGGTTCGTTTCCATCCACAGCCTCAGTGGCAGACGGGGCCTCGTGAACAGGGAACATTTGATCGAGCATGTTCTCACATTCTTTCACAAGCTTGTAAAGCAAGTCAGTTGTAAAGAAGGGCTGTTGCAGAACCTTCTGAATGAAGGGCAGGCGAAGCAGAGCACCAGTTCTTTTGTCGTACTTCTTCAAAATTTTAACCAATCCTGTTCCGATATAATTGGAAACATTAAGTACTGGCAGCAAATGCTCAAGAGTGACAAATTTGAGCATAAAATACCAGGTTAGTATTATACACGAGCAGCAGAAAGCTCACAACAATTATGGTACTTCATAGAGTGGAAAATCAAGAAGGATTAACGACGGGTTTATTTCATAAGTCTGTTCCGATATGTTGCCACTGCAATTAAGCTACAAACAATTATATGATATTGTGTAGTCGCTCAAGCATAGTCTAGGAGGGCAACATTCTGACTAGCAAAACATCAAAGTTCAAACCAACAAGTGACTATCTGATTGGGTATGGATCCTATAATAACAAGATAAAATATGTGCCTACTGCAACGACAAGATAAACACACTGTATTGTTTGAAAGATATATGGATCTTTTCTTCACAAATCACAGCTACGATTAAGCACACGGGCATGAAAACCAAACTAATGGAAGAAAAAGGTCCAAGATTTTACCGGTATAGTTAAGAGAACTATAATTCTCCAACAAAACCATCTCTCCATGGAAGTCCACAATTTCTTTCCGGATCTTAATCATCTCATCTTTCCTATCCTTGGCCTTTGCCACTCCATCACGTAGTTCCTGAACACCAAAAAATACATATATATAAGTTATCACTAGTTAAAAAGATCATCTCCTCCTAATTCTAACTAGTATACATTGTAATTAATCCACACATAGTTAATGCAGTCAAGAAACGCCAGAGCTAGATGTAATATACACTAAACAAACCGGGACTGTAAAATCAACTCTTATATGATTTCCAGTTTTCCTCTATTGATTCAACTACAAAAGAGATTACACTAGATCACAAAATTACTACTATTTTGAGAAGCAATTTAAAACTCTTTTCCCCAGTCAAAACTAACAAAACACACATTGTTCGCCAAGCATTGCAGACACAAATCACGATCGACCTAAAACACAAAAATGCAGAGAGAAAAATCGAAAATAGGGCAATGCAGAAGAAAGCAAACGAAATGGAAATTCGAAGAAGTCGAGGAATTAATTACCTTTAATCTGATGATGCACTCCTCCTCCTTCTCAACGAAAAAGGCGTTGAACTTCTCGAGCTCATCCTCCAAAAGCTTGACGAAATCCGCCTCCTCCGCCGTCATGGCCGCCTCCGTCCTCCGCCTCTTCTGAGCCCTCTCGTCGACGTCGGCTTGCGGCTTCGGCTCGATGAGCTTGAGCCGCTTCTTCAGCTCCTTGTAGGACAAAAACTTGTCCCTCCACTCCGGCAACGTCTCCTCAATCTGGTTGCTCAAGCTCTTCCCAAACTTCATCTTCGAAGAAATCGCAAAAATGGCAAGGGAATTTGAAAAAAAATCTCGGATTCCTCCCTATATATGCTATATATATGTATGTATGTATGTATATATGCAGTTAGTAGTTATGATGGTGTGTGAGCGAAGACGAGGAAATAGGAAAAAGGGGAAATGGAGAGGGGCTGATATATAACGCAACTAAATTGAGGAGAGAGAATATGCGGAGGGTAGAGTTGGGAATATTCTTTTGTCCGAAGAGGATATCTTCGTTTTATTCCCCCTCAAAGACGGCGACGTTTTATGGTTTTTTTTTTTTATTCCCGCTTTTTTTTCCCTCGTGGGAGGCCACGTGGGCAGTCGCAACGGAGCTGATCACTGATCACTTATAATTAATTAATTACTCCCTCCGTCCCGATTATACAGTGTACGTTTCTATTTTGAGGTGTCCCGATTATATAGTCTCATTATCATAAGTAGTGTTATTTTTAATAGAAATGTACAATTATATCCTTATTAGGTTTTGGAAATTAAACATTTAAGTTTGTGAAAGTTATAAATCTTAAATGTTATTTTTTTAAAAAAAGAGAAACATTAATTAAAATTGACCAACTTAATTAATTTGCATGTATTTGATCAATTATATCGATATTTTCTTTGTTTCAAAAAATTAAAACATTAAAATTGAGCTAAAATTTAAGTTTTATTAATTTTCATTAAACAAGGTTAAAGTTGGAAATTTAGCTTTTGTTTCTTGTTTTCATAAATATTTTTAATCTACGTACGAGTAGAAAATGGACTATATAATCGGGACGGAGGGAGTATTAATTATTAATTATTAATATTTCTTTCGCTTTCTTTGAATTAAATTACACTTTGATGCCTACGTTTTTTTGTTTCTTTTTTAAAATAGTTAATTTTGAATTTTAAAAAAAATTAACATTTGATTAATTTTTAATCCTGAAAATCCTATGTAATTAATTGTATTTTAGTATTTTCTATTTCCCCATCCGCGAAAAAGAAAATCATCCAATCAATTATGTATGTATGATTTTCGGGCGGGAAATTTACACTTTGATACCTACATTTTAGACACTTTTTCAAAAATGACCAACTTTATTACTATTAGCAAAATAGTACCCACTTTTTCAAAAAATTTGCAAATATGACCTCGATCAAATTTCCGGTCTAAAATATCTACATGGCATATCCAACAATTTTATTTTATTTTTAGTTCAAAATTGACATGGAATATCTAGATAATATTTTATATTGGAGCAAAAAAGCCACGCAAGATTTTCGGCGTGCCACGTAGATATTTTAGGCTGAAAATTTGATCGAGGTCATATTTGCAATTTTTTTCAAAAAATTGGTACTATTTTGCTAATAATAATAAAGTGGGTCATTTTTGAAAAAAAATCTAAAATGTAGGTATCAAAGTGTAAATCTTCCTTTTCGGGCTGTAAAAATTGATCGAATGTTAGATTTGTAAAAACTTTGAAAAAAAATTATACTATTATGTTAATTTTTTCGAAAAAGAGCCGGACATATAGGGTTACCATTTTCTTTATTCATGGCATTTTATTTTATTTTTTCATGAAAGTGGTTGTAGTGAGTCTGTCGGTTGGGAAATATATATATATATAGTCATTATTTTATGCTCCACGTTATTCCTTTAAACCCTCTCCGTCCCGATTTAATAGGCTGATTGAAAATTTCACAAGGATTAAGAAAAAATTTGGGAAACACAATTAATCAATAAACTTGCTAATATACCCTTATTTATTTCTTTGATATTGAATTAATGTCTAATGTGAACATATTAAATAGGAGTATATATTAATAAATTAGTTAAATATATATAGAAACATGCCTATATATCGGAACATCCCGAAAAGGAAAATAAGTCTATCAAAGTGGGACAGAGGGAGTATTAGATTTCAAAGAATATTAAATAGGGGTGTATCCATAAAAGATTGTTTTAATATAATAAAAAATAAGACTATAATTTTAGGGCATTTCAAAATGAAATAATGGGCTACGACTATGAGACGAATGGAGTTTTTGTTATCGTTGCGTCAATTTTTGTTTCTGATCATTCTTTAAAAAAATACTTATATTTGTCGGGATTCTTAATGTGTGGGTATTTGAAAGTATTTGATATTTATTTTAAAAAATATATCATCATAAATTCTAGACAATGAGATATTACGTAATGTTTTTTTTTCACAATTTCTAAACCACAATCTAAAATTAATTAAATACCCACGTACCATGAGAACGACATTTAAATATTTAAATTTCTTCAATTTATGCGACTTTTATTTATGAAATTAATTACTCAGAGTTCTCACAGTTCATTTTCTGTATATACAATACTTTATAACGTTACAAAAATATAAAAAATATAAGAACTTGTAAACTTTTCTAAATAATAAGCCAAGCACCTTCCAAAGATTTTCATTCGGAAAAAAAATATCTTAATTGCAAAATACTCGAAAATAAAAGTACGGATGAAATCATTTGTCATATTATATGCAACATTATTTGCTGCACATTTTAAATTTTAAATTCTTTTCCGATCTTTCTATTCGATTTCAATTAGTTGTGTTTTAGTTTAATTTTACACTTGTTAATCAGGGTTTAATTTTCCCAATTATGTTATATAATTATTTATGTAGAAAATAACCCATTATTTATTAAAGATGAAACTAAATATTGAAAAAATAATTATATACCTAATTGGGAAAAGTGAACCATAACTAATAAATGTAAAAGAAAACTAATACACAATAAATTGAAATTGAATAAAAAATCAAAGAAAACTAATAATTTTTTAATTGTGTAGCACCAAGTGTTCCATAAAGTGTAGCAAATAAGGGTGAGCATTCGGTTTTCGGTTCGATCATGTCCGAAAATGTTAAAATCGAAGAAAGCTGATTTTTTTAAAAATAGAACCGAACCGAATTTCTGATCAAAACCAAACTGAACTGGACCGAAATATTGCAATTCGGTTCGGTTTTGAACCTTTTTTTCAATTTTCTGATTTTTTTTTTGTTTTGCTTCAAATTATCCTCATTCGATATAATTAAACACGTACAAATATGAATTAGCTAATGATCAAGATTCAAGTTCAAAAAATATCAATAACCAATTGAATAAAATCCAAAAAGGTGGAAACTCCAACAAAACAGCCGAATAAGCTATAAAATCCAACAAAGTCGGGTATTTTTCATTACTAATACATATAAATTCGATTTTTTGATTCGATTAGGGCATTTTCCTTCTGGACCGAACTGAAATAAAAAAACTGAATTTTTACTATAAAATTTTTCGAATCAGTTCGATTCTCAAATTTCGGGACTTTTTACTCACTTGTGACATAGCTCTAGATAGACCTCAACACTAAAAAAGAAATGGAGCTTCCTACTAGCTTCGGCTCAAGCCGAGCCAAATGACTTTAATACCCTTTACCTGCCCTCTACTTTTTCTTTAACTTTTATTACCAAAGATATTATTTAAGAAAGAATAATAGCACATGCTGTGGAATATGCGGAATTTTCGATTTTTATAAGGGGGTGTGAAATGACACATATAGACAAATCAATATCCCAATTTCCGCGTAAGCCACAGCACCAAAATTAATAATAATTTAATATTAATGAGAAATAGTGAAATAAAAGGAGTGAGGTGGGATTCGGATCTTTGCATGGGATATGCCCAAAAACGGAAGTCAAATAATATATTTGCAAACCAGTGGAAAAAGACCGAAGAGTAGATGCTTCTAAATATTCCATTTCCTCTTATAAATATATTTTAGTATTTGTTATATATTATAATCATATTTTGTTCCTTATACCCCGATTCTGAATAAGTGTCATTCTAGCATATTAATTTTGTTTCAAAAAAAGTATCATTCTACAAATTCGAGATAAAAAAAAATCACATTTTTCTTACATTTGCTATCATTCATCTATGTTTAAATCATGGAGAAATGTCGATTCAGGAACTGAAAGATGAGTAATCTATCGATTCAGGACCTAAAAGATGAAAACTCTCAATACAGGATCCGAAAGATGAAAACTCTCAAATTTTCGAGTCCTTGATAGATAATTTTAATGTATTCACGTAAGAATATATTAGATAATTTAGTTAGTTCATTAAATTATATTGTGTGTATTTATTCAAAATAACATTTAAATGGAGATAGAAAGATTATATTTTTTTATTAAAACAGCTAAAGTCAGGCTACAAATGTTACTAGTAGTAGTAGAGGAAGCATTTAATAATATTATGTACCTTGTCGTGTAATTAGAGTTGAATTACTTAAATTTTTTATTACCGCACCACTGGTAATACACATTAGTGTGTAGAAGTGTAGTGCACTTTATTAACAATTATTTTATTTGCAGTGAATATTATCAATAAGTACCATAAGTATAAGTGTAACTTCCTGATTTCATTTTTAATAATAAAAGGCACATTATAAAAAAATTTATTAAAAGAATACTTTACGTGAAATACAACAGAACTTTTAAATTATAATTTGATATTTATTACGGAAAAATAAAGTCAAAATAAATTAAATCTTTAATCTAACCATTATCACACGAAAGAGACTCCTGCAAAATAATTAGGGTTAGAAAAATATTCAAACCATCTCATTTCTCCGTCTACTATTCATGTAACCAGCAGAAGAAGTCTGCGACTTCTTTTTCTCCTACCATCCGCTAGGCTGTTGCAATCGCCGAAAAGCCGTCATTGTCGCATCACAACTTATTTCCCACATCACCGGAAACTCCTCCATTGAAACTCGTAGCCTCCACACACATCGTCTCCACACACACGATCTCCCTCGACTCCTATACAAACCCCTCCCAAACTATGCAATGCAATGTGATGCATGAAAAACGGCAAAGTAAAACAAACTAGAAGATATCTCCATACCTTGAAACGAGACTATAAATTTTGAAGGAAAAGAACTCAAACTCTTGTTTTTGCTTGCTTCAATTTTGGTGTGACTGCATGGTTAATATGAGCCCTCTATTTATAATGGTAGATTAGGGTTAGAATCGTGGATATGAGAAAAGATCGCATAGTTATCTCTATCAGCACCTGATAAGGAAATGATAAGCTTTGAGATTTAAATTTCAAGTTATCTGTTTATCACCAAAACGTGGGGAATCGGAAAAAAAAAAATGAAAAGAAAGTTATAAACTTCGGGCTAAACAACCTAGGCTTGAAACTTGGGCTAAAACCAATAAATAAATGCAATAATCTCTAATTTAAAATGATCCTTCAATAATACATGCACGCTCATGATATGAAAATTAACATAAACTATAAATAAATTCGTGCTTAGTTATTTATTAAACCTGCTTAGGTGAAATGTATTACACTTAAACAATTAATATCACATATAAATTCAAATATTTTTTTAAAAAGTATAAATTCAAATATTAGAAAAACTGGGTAGCTACAATAAGTATGTGTCTGGATTCATTAGACTGATCTAGGCCCATTAAGAAAATAACAGTAAAAAAAGCCTCAATATTGAGTTTGTGGAACCCACGCGTGTGCACCGTCCAAGTGCGGCGCAAGGGGTACACGCGCCCACATATTTATTTTATTTTATTTTTTGCGTTTTTTCTATGTTTCTAGATTTTTCCCCAAAATTATATATCCTAAAATAATAGTTATCCTTAAAATTAAAATAAATTGATTTAATTTGTTTGAAATAAATATAAATATATATTTTAAAATAAAATTAGTGAACCATAAAATAAAAGTGATTTTTTTTTTTAAATTTGGCAACTCGCGCAATGCACTCACCTGACGCTAACGCGTGGACTTGTGCATTATGCTCGACAATTAATTTAATTTTTCGAACCAAATATAAACAATAATTGAGAATTAAAAACCTAATTAAATTAAAATGAATTATTTTTTTAATCCGGCAACTCGCGCAATGCATGAGCCCACACGCTAGCATCGGTCAAGATTAATAAACCCTAAAAATACACAAAATAAACCCCCTAAAAACATGAATCCTGAAAAAACCTTAAACTCATAAACTCTAAACATTGATTGAAAAAACCTTAAACTCATAAACTAATAAACTAGTAGGGGTAATTTTTACATATACATGTGATACTTTTAGAATTTTGAGTAATACTTTTTAACGTTATGATTAATACTGATTTTTCCATATTTCTTTACGGGTCATCGTGTTGACTGTATGATGTGCATATTATATACAAGAGAATTGGCGTAAAATATCAAAGGGTTAATCAAGCATTAGTATCCAATGTTTACCCGATTTTACAACCATCAGACAGGTGGGCCGTGTGGGGTTGGGCTGGGTTGGCCCGCTCTGGCCACCCAAATCTAAAAAAATTATTGCATAAAAAAATATCACTCACTCCACTAAAAAGTATCAGTAATATCCTTAAAAATATCATCATGCTAGTTTAATTATACTAATTAATTACATTCGAATTATGATTTAATACATGCAAATTAGGATTTATTATCCTCAATTAGGGTTTAAATTAATTGCTTTAATTTTAGAGTTCATTAATTCCATTTTAAAGTATGTATTTATTTCAAAATTATGGTTGTTTATTTCCAGTTAGGTTTATTATTCCAAATAATGTTTTATATTCATTTCAAAAATAAATGATTGTCAAGCGCAATGCACAAGCCCACACGTTAGCGTCGGACGAGTGCATTACGCGAGTCACCGGATTTCAAAAAATAAAATCAATTCACGTTAATTTTTAGGTTCAATAATTCAATTTAAGGATATATATTTATTTCAAAACTAGAGTTTCGTATTTCCAATTATAGTTTATTATTCTCGATTATGGTTTATATTTGTTCAAAAATTAATTCCTTTTTTCCTTTTTTTTGTCAAAACTCATTTATTTAATCTCAATTAGGGTTGATTAATCTTAATTTGAGTTTATGCTTAATTCAAAAAATATAATTATCAAGCACAATGCACGATATGCTGGAAAAAAATAAATAAATTATATCACTCTAATTTTAGGATTCACTAATATCATTTTAAAGTATGCATTTATTTCTAAAAAAATAATTACGAGTCTGCACGTTAGCGGCGGGCAAATACACCACATGAGACGTCAATGATTTTATTTTAAGGTTCACTAATTTTATTTTAATATATATATTTTTGATAAAAATAGAAAATAAAAAAATAATAGAATAAAATAAAACTAGTAGGGTTCCGGTGGGGTTGACCTAGTGGTGGAGTGAAGTTGCTTGGGGACCAAAGATCACGGGTTCAAATCTACTCAATACCACTTAGTCGGATGTGTGAGTAAAAAAAAACTGGCAAGACAGTTGCCCCGTCTCACCACGGGTCCCTCAACTACAAAACATATTTTCTAAAATATTTTTATATTCAAATTAATCACCCAAAGTAAACGGTCTTAGACGATGATAAGAAACACTCTATACCCTCTAAAATCCCACACTTTCATTTTAAAAAAAAAAATAATTTATTATGATTTAATTTAATTTAATTTTTTTAATTTAAGGTTCATCCTTTCCGAATTTAAGTATATTAAAAAATGGGTCTTGATGTTGCTATTTGCACCACTATTTTTTTAATATACACCACATTTACTACATACACCACTATATAATTTTTTTTTTAGTATTTTTTTCTTTATACACCACATTTTTTCCATTTTTGCCAATTACTTTAATAATTAATTTAAATCAATGAAAAAAATAAAGAAAAAAATGAATTGACGAGAATGAGTCTTGCTCGTCAAAAAGCTGAGGAAGAGAATAAGGTTCACAAACAAATCCTCACTTTATAAGAAGGTTGTTGGATTGTTAGATGGTAATGAGAGATTCATGTGGACTTGTATTCGATTCCACGACTTCTTCACGGTAAAATCGTCAATTCTTCACAGTACCCATGGCTTCTCCGTATCCCCACTGGGGCCACCAACTCCGCCCTTCCCCATCATAAAAGTTGGCGTCGACGAAAAGCCACTGGAAAAGAAGGTTTCATAAATCATATATATCACAATTCTGGGAAATCGAGTTACTGTTTTTTTTTTTTTGAAGGATATTTAAGTAATTTATTAATTAATTATTTCTTAAATTTAATTGTGGTGTATAATGATAAATTTGTGGTGTATATAAAAGCACCATAAAAAATTAAAAAATTAGTTATGACACATGTAACACGATTGGGCACAAGGGATCTAATATGCCAAACTCCCTCTTTTCTCAACTTTTAAAAAATGAGTTTCTTTGGGCTTTAGTTTAGATAAATAAAGTCCGGTTCTAGTCTCCTGGTGGATTGGGGGCCCATTATTATAATCATCATCCTCAATAAATTATTCTCACTTAGTTTTACTCATTCTACAAAATAATGTTTGTATCCAACGTTTTTGGTGATAAAAATTTATGTTTTGTTTTCCTGGTTTAAGGTCCCACTAATTGCACGTTAATACTACGTTATCCAACGTAATAAACATAACCCAAATGAACATGGGATATTGAAATCTAATATAGTTCTCATTTGATTCCTAGTAGCATAAATACTAAAATTTCACTTCTATGCATGTATAAGATATAATATATATGTGTGTGTATTGGTTTAGAATAGACAATCTTATTTTGGATAAATGCATACATATTAATGAAATAATCAAATTATCTTATACATGATATATCTGTATATGAACACATTAAATAAATCAAATATGAATATTTGAATGTATTAAATGAGGATAAATGTGTAGAATGATAATCTTTATTAAATAAAATCAAAGTCGTAGAATAACACTTATTTAAAAATGGAAAGATTAGCTTATCATTATAGCTTTGTTGGGCCAGCCCATATAGACTATAGCCGGATCCTACTCTTTTAGTGGTTTCGAAGCCCATTATTTCGAAAAATCTACTTTCGGATTATTACTTAATTATAAAATAAAGTCTTAATTTCAGATGTCCAACATACAAATGTCAATGGTAAGTTTGAAGATAAGTATGGAGAATTAGTCAATTTATACTTTTACGTTGTCATGACGGTCGGGATTATTAATTCATATATAACTTTACATTATCACCCCATTGTCTCGTGACAAGGATTTGCGTGTGTCTAATGGGCTCTTGCATTAGACGGGTTAAATATCATTCAAATTCGGCCAATAAATTTATTTAAATCCACATAAACAGTCAGCTCACGCATAATCATGCGTGTATCATTAAGTGTAAAGTAAAGTATAACTTTATATGAAATAAAGTATCACTAATTATGTGTTGAAATATCACTTAATTTGAATTGAAGTATTATCAATTATGAAATGTTTTCACATGCTAAGAAAAAAAAATCTACATAAATCATAACGTGGATTTAAAAACAAATGAATTATTTTCTATGTAAATCATAATGTAGTCTTTTGAATTAATTAAAAAAAATCATAATGCGAGGTTTTAATTTAGTTGATTCATCTATCTTCTTTCTTTTTGGAATGTTTGTTGATTTTCCCTATATCATGTATCAATATGTATGAAGTAAAGTATCACTGATTATGTGTTGAATTATCACTTAATATGAATTGAAGTATTATCAACTATGAAGTGTTTTCACATGCTAAGAAAAAAAATATACTTTCTACATAAATCATAATATGGACTTCTAAATTAATTCAAAAAAAATTAAATATATATAATAAAAAATTAAAAAAGTGAAAAAAAAACTAAAAAAGAAAAGGGAGGATGGAGAGGAGAAGAGGACCATTAAAATAGAAAAAAAATGAAATTGGGACCACCTTATGGTTCACAAATAGTAATCTATCTAACGTAAGAGATCCGCCAAACGATCTCACAGGAGACCAGGAGGCCACCCCTTGTCTCAAAATGATATGATCGTGAGTAAATATTTTTATAAATGCCGTCCTTATAAAAAAATAATATTAAAAGAGTTTGTCAAATCGCGGGTCAAACCGCTTTGATCCGGGTCAACCGGCAAAAAATAAAATAAACCCGGCAAAATCAGTATCAACCGCAACACTAAAAAGTATCGTTGTAAATTTGAAAAGTATCATTTGCATTATTAAAAAGTAAGACGTCTAGTAGTTATCTTATACTAGTTTATTTAGTTCAAATTGTGATTTTTTCCATTCTAATTAATGTTTAGAGTTTAAGAATTCAGGGTTTTTTTGAAGGTTCATGATTTTTAAGGTTCAAGGTTTTTTAGGGGTTTATTTTGTATTTTTTAGGGGTTTTTTTTGTGGGGTTAGGGGTTTATTTTGTGTCTTTTAGGGTTTTTTTTGTGTTTTTTAAGGATTTTAGGGGTTTTTTTTGGGATTTATTTTGTGTTTTTTAAAGTTTTTTTTTTGGGGAAGGGGGGGTTAGAGGTTTATTTTGTGTTTTTTAGGGTTTGGGGGGGGGGGGGGTAGGGCTTCATTTTATGTTTTTTAGGATTTTTGTAAGGTTTTTAGGGGTTTATTTTGTGTTTTTTTAGGGTTTATTAATTCCATTTTAGGATATAAATTTATATTCATTTCAAATAAATTAAATCAATTTATTTTAATTTTAGGGTTCACTAATATTATTTTAGGGTATAAAAAGTTGGGGAACAAAATAAAAGGAACAAACAAAAAATCGGATAAAAAAAAGAAGCAAAAAAACGCCAAAAAAAAAAAAATGACAGACGCGTGTAGCCCACACACCTGCCGCAAATAATTTTAAATATGACCTTGTGCACGAAAGTCCTTCTCTTTTAACTTCAAGATGATCTCACACAAGGCTCACTCGCTCCCACTAAAATTCAATAAGTTCATTTAGACATAGGAACCTATTTTGAATTCTCAATTTATCAAATTCTGTTGAACCATCCATTTCAGTTGAATAATTTACCTTATTTCTATTGAATTCATTGAAGTTGAGATTAACTTTAAGAAAATTAGATTACCACAAACTGGATTTGTTTTAATATTACTCCCACGCTCCCACGTTAAAATAATTTCATTTTCTATTGTATATAATTATAATGTAAACAAAAAAAAAGTATTTGTTATGATCATACACATGGTAGAAATTTCATGGTGCATTCGTTCATGTTTTCCCCCGTATTTTGCTATTAAATTTATTATTTTAATAATATTTATTATTTTAATAATATTTATTATTAAATAAAAATGAATTATAACATTATGAATAGTCATAGTCAACATTTATCAATAAAAAAAATGAATTAAAATTTATAAAACATAATTTTTAAAAAATAAACCATAATAAAAAATTATTAATTGAAAATTAAAAATTAATAATTAAATATTAAAAAATAATTATAAACTCTAACGGGGAAGGATGAATCTTAAGAAATAATTATAAAATTAAATTAAATGATAAAAAATATTAGAAAAAAACTCGTAATTTGAAACTCCTTCGAAAAGTTTGAGCTTTGAACCCCATCTAAACCATATGAATTTTATATAAGTTATCATGCATGTATTCTCTCTCCTATTTGCCATAATTTTAGTTTCCTTTTCTCCCTCTTCCATTTGTCGCAATCTTCTCTGCCTGCCGTCGATCTTCCACCTTCACCGTCAGTCCCCATCAATTACGGAGGCCACGGGACCGGCTAGGGGTGAACCCACCCCCCACCCACCCAAAGTATTGTCTCCTAAGTCCTAACTATCTAGAGTATATATGTATGTAATGTGCTTGAATTTAAATATACATATACATACATATATATATATATATAGGGAATGGATCAAATGAGAACACAGTCCCTGTGAGAACTAGGAACTTATCTTATTCATCCATTGCTTTGATTTAGATGATTAAGATTCGGTCAATTTTTGGTCAAAGGCGGGGTGGCAAACTTGTAATATTTGAGCATAATTTTCGGAAATCAGATAGACAACACTTTAAACCGTTGTCTATTCTTATAAATTTCACTATGCTAAAATGAGAGTCTTATAATGCTATTATGAACATATATACATGCTAATATGAATATATATACATGTTAGTATGAACAGTTAATGTCCTACTATTAACGAACACTACTACTGCTATTATGAGTAAAATTTATGTGTTTTATGAATATTTTTTCATGTTATTATGTGTATACTTTCATGTTATCGTTAATATTTTGACATGCTATTCTGAGTTTAACATCACGTTATTATGGACGAAAAAATATATTTTCGAATAAACATATGAACAATAAATCTTAAATGAAATAGCAAGAAAAAAGCTTAATTTGATATATAATTTGCGTTAATCTAATGAAAAATGAGCAATTTATTAATTGTTTAAAGTTTAAATAAATTTTGTGTAAGGATATTGATGTCAGCTTTGACCAGATGTAAGTTTGACTTCCTCATATTTACCATTATGCCACCATCTTTTTATTTAAATCTGGACCATTGAGATTAAAGTATTGTGTGGTTGAGATTAGTTCCTAGTTCCCACATGGGAAATGGTTCTCATGTGAACCCTACCATATATATATATATATATATATATATATATATATATATATTCACTTTATATTTAGAAGATTTATTCATTTACTATATATTTAGGAAATGTAAAAAAAAATATATGTATCACATGCAATTTTAGATATTTATTTCATATCATCTGAAGTTTAATGTAATATAATTTAATAATCATAAATATTTTATAAATATTTTATATATATATTTAAATATATTTAAAATTTAATGTGATTTTATTACTATATGGAGGTAAATTAATTAAGAATGGTTCTAAAAATACTGAAACAATACAATGTAGAGTTTATCATTATTTATAACTGCTCCTGAATTAGGACTTAGGACCATAGCTTTTTAGTACTATAGTGATATTATTCTTGTATAAAAGTTTTATTGTACTCATATACATCATTCCAAATTACTAGTCAATCACATCCAGTACCAAATTCTGCTAAATTATGAGCGACAATATTAGCTTCTCTACATATATGACAAAAATTAAGAACATGACCATTCTTGACAGCTCCCGTTAGCAGTGCTAGTTCTATTTCCAAGTACGATTCCCCACCATAGTTAACGTTGAGAAGCCTAATAGCCAACTGAGAATCAGAATAAATAGCCACAGATACCAAATCTTTCCTGCAAGCATAATCAAACACCGCATTCACCGGTTGTTGTGTATCTCGTTAATTGTGTTTAGGTTATTGACCTTTCATGTTGGTAAGCTTCTTGATTACGCTTTACCTAATATAATTCTTCTCTTCTTCTATTGTCATCTTTTTTTTTTTTACTCACACACTCGACCTGTGTTCCATTCTCACCCATAACTTATCTTGTGTTAGTTTAACGTCTCTTTTTAATATTTTTCGTGCAACAAATTTGCCTTATTTACCTTTTTAAATGAAAAAAGTCCCCAAATTCTATTACACTTTACCTCTTGAAGGCTAATATTATGCTACTAGACTCGTGCAATGTAAGTTGAGCAAACTTAGTAACTTAAGAGAATAAATAAAATAATATATATAATAATAAGTATTATTAATTAAGATTTTTTTATTTAAATATATACAATGTAAATGTAAATTATTGTCTAATCAAGTTATTATATATTGAAAATATATATATAACTCTATGGAAACAATGTAACTAAATAATCTAAAACGATATCTACACCCTCTTTTACATTTAAATATTTTGTGTGCATCCACAAATAGTGGCTACATGTATCTCGAAAGAAAAAATGCCTTAACCTATTAAGACAGTAGTAGAGGTTTTCAGTTCGAATCTAATTAACACTGCTAGATGTTCGTTTGTCACGTCTAATTTTTCAAATGTGATTTACCTTCTCCTGTGTATTTTGTATGCTATTATATAGGAACAATGTTTACCCATTACACACTTTGACAGTAGCTGCGAGTTATCATCGACATAAAAAAAAACTTGGAGCAATGAGTAGAAATGCATATAGTTTATTTTTTAGAGTCCCATGTTATGTGAGGTCATTTATTTGACTTATTTGCTACATAGATTTCATTATTTGGATTCGATGTGATTATACAATTTAAATTGTATTTATAATTATTCAATAAAGTCGTCACATCAGAAGGATAATCATGATTATAATATTCACCCTAACTTTTTACTAACATTATGATTTGCTTTTTCAGAAGAAAAAAATCATTTTACTTTGTATAAAACAACTAGCAACAAATGAAGCTTAATTACATATTAAATTGTTTTTTAATAAAAAAATCAAGTTAAATTCAGAATGTTTTTCTATTAATTAAGTTAGAAAATTCTATATTCCAAATGAGATGTCGGTGGGATCAATATCAAATATAGTGCATGTTCCATAAAATGATAAATCATATAAAAAACATAGAAGGTGAAAATAACGATAATTTGAAACTGGCATGAATATTTCACGTGACGATCAATTGAACAATATTTAAAAACAAGGGAAAGAGTCAATGAACATATTGAAGACTGTCTTAAATTATGTATTTCTAAGTTTTACCTATTCAATTAAAGCACCCATTGAGTTGACTAAAAAAAATTTAATTTCACTAAAAAAAATTGGGAAAATAATAGAGAGCTTGACAGAGATGGCAATCAAGTGTCTCGGCATATTATTATTATTATTACACGAAGTCTCTTATCAGATTTTGAAAACTCAAATTCATTAAATCAGTCCATCAGACGGGGCAGGTTACGCGGGCCAATAAAAAAAGTTCGTCAGAAATAGTATCATTATTAACACTAAAAAGTATCAATCTGAAGTACAAAAAGTATCACCATAACCATAAAAAGTAATGGGCCTGCACCTCATCGTATACAAGTTTATTAAATTCAAATTATGATTTATTTCATTTTAATTCACGTTTAGAGCTTATGGGTTTGGGGTTTAGGGTTTAGTGTTTTTTTTTAAATAGGGTTTTTTTAGGGCTTAGTATTTTTTTGTGGTGTTTTTAGGTGTTTATTTTGTGTTTTTTAGGATTTTTGGAAGTATTTTTAAAAGTTTATTTTGTATTTTTTAAAAGACCCTCCCTTATTATTATTATTATTATTATTATTATTATTATTATTATTATTATTATTATTATTATTATTATTATTATTATTATTATTATTATAACAACCACCAAACCCATGTGAGGCCCGAACCGATGGCATCATAATTCATAATAATCCTGCCGCGTAAACGAGAACAATAATAAAAATAAAAATAATTATTAATTAATTAACGAAAGAAGAAAAATAATAAAAATAAAAATAAGATATTTTTATTTTAGAAGAACAAGATATTTTTGTGTGGGTTCACGCCCGATGATAAAGGGATATCAATAATACAAAATTAAAATAATAGCAATAATTAAAAACAGTTTGAGCCTTTGAGGTATTTTTTCATAATCACCGTCTCAACAAGTCTCAACCACTCTATCTACAATTTTTACTTATTTAAATGTTTTTTCAGTGTTATTTTTATATCTTTAATAAATTTCTTATAAATGTAAAACCTGTATGAAATTATTGAATTCGAAAATTAAATAATAAGCGGCTCGAGCACAACATTCATTAATTAATTTTTTCAAAATAAATATATACCATAAAATAAAATTAATTTAATTTTTTATCCGGTATCTCGCATATTGCATTCTCTCGACACTAACGTGTGAGCTCGCCGCTCATGCACTGCGCTCATTAATTTTTTTTTGAAATAAATATATACCACAATTTGAATTAGTGAATCCTAACATTAAAGTTAATTAATTTAATTTAAATTTTCATCTGAAATCTTGCGCAGTGCACTTGCCCGACGGATCAGATCCTCTGTTGCAATACCAATTCCATTTGGTGTTGCATAACTAGAATTTTTTTTTAAAAAAATATTAATATACCCTAATTGGGGATGGATGAACCCTAAAGGGAAAATTTTAATTAAATAAAATCATAATAAATTAAAAATTAAAAATTAAAAAAATAATTTTTTTTTAAATGAAGGCTTTGAACAGGAAATGTAATAGGAAATGCAACATGTGACCTGTGTGCTTGCCCAATGCTGAATCGTGAGCTCATGCAGTGAGCTCGATAATTAATTTTTTTCAAATTAAATAGAAAGCTTAATAAATGACATTAATAAACCATGATTGAAAATAAATAAATATTTTTGAAAAAAATATGTTAAAATGAATCGGAAAAAAAACTGTCGTGCCAACTTGTTTTGGACGGGTTTAACCCGTCTAATGGATTGTGACCAGTTAGACCGTTTAACATATAAGTATTTGCCTTGTTTCGTAGTTCTATATATATGCAATGAATTTCATTACATTATACCGTGTGCCTTATGCAAGTCAAAATACGTTATAACTGTCGATTCGATAAATTAATTTTGATTAATCTAGCCATCCATACATACATATATATATATATGTGTGTGCGCGCGCGTGCGCGCGTGCACCATGTGAGTTGTCGGATCAAAATTTTTGTGATGCATGCTGAGACCGCTTCTAGGTGTGTGTGTGTATGTATATATATATATATACATACATACACATTTTATGAGTGTACGTAGATAATTTTATGGTGCTTATCATCATTATATATAGTAAACCAAGTTGAGTGCGATTTTTTTTTTGGAACAGTCTACGAAATAGTTAGTAATTATTATTAGTCTTTTTCATTGATCTGGCCTCATGATTCTGAACGAGATAGAATAATCATGATATTCATATTGATTAAAAACAATATTACACATAGGACTGTAGTAAGTAAAGCTCAATATATTTTTTTATATAACTACTAATGAATATTTCATGCACATTAATGTTCTTAATTCTCTAATGATTAGTTATCATATAATATATTATTGTATTATGACTTAAATATTAATAAATTTAAAAATAACATAACATTTTAAAAAGTAAAAAAACACACGGACAGACCGGCACACCTCAATTTGTTTAGATTCGCCTTAGAACATGCCAATAAATTCATAACACAACCCACCTACGAGTCAAACTCATATATATATATATATATATATATATATATGATGAGAATAAACGACAATCGTCATTCAAAAGTGCTCACTAGTACTATGTAAATCCCGTTTCTAGTCGAACTCATTTTGATACATCTACACGAAGAAATATGCTAACTAATTGCTAATTGCACCTTATCATTTACGTACGAGTCAAAGAATCTAATTCATACATATAGCACTTTTTTTTTTCTAATTCATTGCATTCATCATATCTAATTAATAATCATGCATTAAAATAAACTGATAGTTGAATTAAGGGGGTGTATTGGTTGTGGATTTTAATGGATTTCATTGGACTTTTAAAATTCGGGTGTATTCAATCTAGACTTTTAAAAGTCCAATGAAATCCTGGTGTATTCAATCCAGACTTTTAAAAATCCTTTAAAATTCTGAGGTATTCAACAATCCACGGACTTTAAAAAGTCATTGACTTCGTTGGATTTCGGCTGTATTTCACATGAAAATTACAAAGGATGAAATCCGACCTCCAGACACGAAAATTCGATGAATTTGGAAAACCCGGCGAGCGCGGTGTCACAGCGGCCGGTGAGGAGTTGAAATCGGGCACCCCAACTGTCACCCGACCACAGCGGCCGC
Source organism: Perilla frutescens (assembly GCA_026008535.1). NCBI lineage: Eukaryota > Viridiplantae > Streptophyta > Magnoliopsida > Lamiales > Lamiaceae > Perilla > Perilla frutescens. The sequence continues at coordinate 52,491,839 of BRKX01000015.1, forward strand.
TGACCTTGCCGATGATGGCACTCCAGCGACCGCTGGGATCAAGGCCGCTCGATTCCAGCGGCCGCTGGGTTCGATTTTTCTTGCCGGGTACACCATCGTTGTGTTCCAACGAGCGCTGGCGAGATGGATTTGAAATTCATTGAAATCGCTCAAAATCGGTCCGAAATCCATACGAAATCCGTCAGACTCCGTGTGGAGTTGGGAGACTCCGTGTGGAGTTTTGGGAGACTCCATGTGGAGTCTATGGATTTATAAAATCCATAAAAATCCTTGCACATTTTAAAGTCTAACAAAATCCATCAAAATCTCAATCCAATACACCCCCTAATATTTAGCATCCAAATTATCAAATTGCTATTGGCCGATAAAAGGGAATGGGCTCTTAACACGTTTTATAATTTTCATTCGCAGACAAAACTATTTTTAACACGTTTTTCATGTATAATTTTCAACAGTTGACAGAGTTTCTATGAAATTAATTTTAAACAAAATTCAACAAAAATAAAGGACATGCAATGCTAAGGAGTTAATTAATCCTTTGCAGAATACATAGTAATTTATAAATTAGTGGAATACATTTTTTTTAAGAATTTTTTGGTGAAATGCCTTATAGCTCATGTATAATTTTCAACAATTGACAGAGTTTCTATGAAATTAATTTTAAACAAAATTCAACAAAAATAAAGGACATGCAATGCTAAGGAGTTAATTAATCCTTTGCAGAATACATGGTAATTTATAAATTAGTGGAATACATTTTTTTTAAGAATTTTTTGGTGAAATGCCTCATAGCTCATAAATTACAGCTCAAATTATTTATTGCACATTTGGTGTTGTATTCTCAATTGCACGTTCGATATTTTTAGTTTTTTTTTTTCATTTTTTTCTCCGATTTTGATTTTTTTTGGTATTTAATTTTTATTTTTTAGTCTAATTGGGTAGGATGAACCCGAAATATGAAGTGTAAAATTAAACTAACGCGTACTAAATTGAAATCAAAGAAAAAAATTGAAAAAATTTGAAAAAATCGATTCTGCAATAGAGAACGCAGCACCAAATATGCAATAGACGATTTTGTATACATAAATTAGTATGGTGTGGCAGTGTGGACACACAATGCTAAGTAACTTGTAAATTAAAGATGCACCTAAACTTAGGGCTGAAAATCAAACCAAATATATAGTTCGATACTCGACTTATGATCGTTCGTTAAAATTCGCTTGAGTTCGATTCGATATAGATATCAAACACGCTATAACATAATTTTGTATTCGATAAGATTTGAAGTTCAGCTCGAACTCCAGCTCAATAAATAAAAAAAGAGCAAACATGTGTAATAATATTAAATTATTCAAGCTCGACTCGTATTCAGTTTGATTAAAGCTTATTTTTGAGCTTGACTCTACAGATAATCAAATAAATTTAAAAATTCGATATTATTTACATATTTACAGGCTAGACCCCTAGCTAAACTCATAAACTAGACTCATACGGTGCCATCTTGATTCAACAACTTTAAACCATACGAATAAAATGATTTTCATTTTACTCTCTAAATTACCATTTATATACTAATTATGTGACCCAATACAATTTGAAGAATTTTAGAAGTTTTTGCGATCACGAGTTAACGTGGGTGTGGGAGTAGAATAGAATAATAGGGAACCAAACAATGACTAAGGACGGCCACCAAACGAGAGAGAGAGAGAGAGAGAGAGAGAGAGAGAGAGAGAGAATTAGCAAAATCAGCGGAAGAGTGAAAGCCGGAGAAATTCCGTGGCCCACTCGTGTGGGTCCCGCTCCTTCCAGCCTGTTCCGCATTCCTTATTTTTGTTCCACCAAAACACTCTCCACGCGTTCTCCTTCACACGCGCACCCACTCGCCCTACATTTCTTCTTTTTTTTTTGCCCTTTTTTCTTTTTAATTTGTTTGTTTTGCTTCCTTTTTCCTAGATAATTAGTAAATGTAAATTTTAGTTGGAAATGAATTTAAAAAATAAACAAAATAAAATTATACCCCCTCCGTTTCTAAATAAGTGTCATTCATTCTCACCTTTTAATTTTATTTCACAAAAAATATCATTCTACAAATTCAAGACAGAAAAATCACATTTTTCTCGCATTTGCCCTCATTTAATTCACACAAAGGTATATTAGGTAAGTTAATTAGTTTATTAATTTATGTGCATTCATCCAAAATGACATTTAACCAAAAACATAAGGAGTATAACATATGGAGTCCTAAATTGATTCCAGTATATAATCTTTCATACTCTAGATTAATAATTTTCATTTATCAAATTCTAAATCGATGGATAACCTGTTTTTTTGGGTTGATAAACTCTTTATGAGACTAATGCATATGGGTAGGATAGAAAAATCAATTTGCCGGATTCTCTGAATTCTCTGTCTATGTGTGCTTCATATATATCTATATCAAAATCAAATTTCCGGATCTCTATCTACGTGTGCTTCATATATATCTATATCTTTATATGTGTATTTGAACATTTTAATCCTCTTATTTATTAGGATATGGTTAATAATTTTTTTAAGGGGATAAGGTTTTTTTTTAATTAAAGAAAGGTGGGTAGGGTTAAAAATAGTTTGGGGCTATGTTATATTAAAATGAATTAGTTTGTTATGAATAAAAAACACTTTAATTAGTAACCACATGTAAAATTATATGATAAGTCAAAATTCATTAGCCAAATATTTACATATTCCATACAATAGTCTCTAAAATGTAAAATGTAAAATGAATCAATATATAAGTACCGTTTGACAGATAGTGGCACGTCAAACAGTCTCACACAATTATTTATGAATTCTATTGAAATTTTAAGTTGGTCTCTAAATTACTCAATAATAAATATATGTACATAATTGTTCTTTTAATATAACTATCATTATAACTAAAAAATAAATAAATCGTAACCGTTCAAAATTCGATTAAAATGAAGCAAAATTGTCCAAACGAGATTAGCATTATCCCCTAAACCTGTCTAAAGATCATTTCTTTTACTGAATATTAGATTTTTAACGATTTTAAATTTTGAATAGGAGATTACATGAGTTGATAATCGGATATTCCCACTCAAAAATATATCTGATATCCTATCTTTTTTTTATACGTATTATTAACACAAAAAATAAAATTCTAATATTAACTAAAAAATACACAGTATTATTGTTAAATACTCAATATTTTTTGCATTTTATTTTGAGTAATTAAGAACAATGATATTTTTAAAATAAATCAACACACGTGTATAATTTAATTTAAGAAAGAAAAACATTATCGGAAATAGAAACAGATGTGGGATATTCCATTGAATTTTAAAATATTTCGCATGTATATATGTAACTGCATGTGGCTATAAGGAAAAATGGACTTGCATTTAATTATTGACGATAAGATTATTGTTGCAATTACTTAGTGCAAATGTATATTTGGCTATATCTAAATCTTTGAAATCGTGCTTAATTAATTAACCAGAACCAATTATTTAACATAAGATAAATATACATTTATATCATATCGTTTGTACATTTTTACGAATATACCACATCGTTTGATTTATTAAATTTTCGGCCAATCCTTGATCATTGGACTAGCCGAAAAACATATTAGATATTCCACGTCAAATATAAAAACGAGTCTCAAAAGTATTGAGAATTGTTTTAAAATTTCACCATAAGTTAAATTTGATGAAAATGTGCAACACTGGATATACTAATTTATAATTAATCAAACGATTTATAATTAATCAAACGATGTGATATATTCATAAAAATATCCAAACAATATGATATAAAATGATATTTACCATTTAAATACATAGAAATATTTGATTGTACTTTTTTTTTGACACATTTAACTTGTTGAGAATTTATATTAATTATAACTTTCACTTAAAACCATTTCCATAATCACTCCAAACTACATTAAAAAAACAGGACATATTATATTTTGTAAACAAGTTTATTGTGAGCTAATAAAGTAAGCATTAAAATTGAATTCTCTCTCTCTCTCTCTCTATATATATATATATATATATGATTTGGTTTAAATGACGATTAGTGCTTGATGTGTAAACATAAAATTAGGTTTATTTATTGTATTTTTAGTGCTTTTTTTACTGTATTTTGTTGCTAATTTTTCTGAATGCTTTTCTTATTGTATTTTTAAAAATAGAATAAGAAAGCATTAAAATTATAGTAAACAAGTCTGTTTTCACGTTTAACGCGAAGCGCAGTCCCAATTATAACTAATTTTTGTATAAAAAAAATAAATGCACGTAATTTACAAAGGAAATTAGAGTTAAAATCCCGATAAGATTATGCTGTAGGCAAACTATTCAAGATAAATGCATTCTCACTTTATCTAAATCAATAATAGCATTTAGGTTCAAAAATATAGAGCCATAAATTTGAAATTTAATAACGAATTATTGAGTTATTCACTCTATCCATATTCACAGACTCTCCCAAATTACTTTTGGAGATATTCTCAAATTTTCGAAATTCAATCCACGCAGAAATTACAATAATTCATCGTAGAAAAATAATTCCAATTCCGTGAAGATTATGCCATCAAAATCTCACAATTCTATAATAATTGATGTAACACAAATCTCAATAATTTATTATTGAATTTGGACGCACCTACTGTTTGAGCCAATTGCGGAGGAGTTAGTAATTAAGAAATAGATAATAAAAAAAATTAGAAAAAAATTAAGACGCGTTTGTTATAATCATTAGCTGTATCTTTACATAGCAAAAAAGGCAAATTACATTTCATTTTTATTTAAAACAAATTAAATTAAATTAAATCAATAATCAAATTTATCAGCACTCCACCATTCCCACCTGGCTTGAAGCTTTCAAATTTTACCAAAAAAAAAAAAAAAAGCAAACTCGAATCGCACTTTCTTCATCCCTTCATAATTTCCAACGACTACATTACACTTACTTCTCTCTCTCTCTCTAAAACTCTGGTCAGAGAGAGAAACCTATACATGTCGTTGCCGAAGTTAGCAGCTTTGTCAAAAATATAAGCTCCGCCCGCAGATTTTCATTTACCAGTAAATAAAGACTGATTATTCGTTCATTTAATTCGGTTTCGGAAGTTGATTCTGCAAAGGGCTTTCAAGAATGTCGTCGCCGGCGCCGGGCTCCGCGCCGCCTCCCTCTTCGCCTCCTGCTAACAACACCGCCCCACCGCCGGCAACCCCGTTGCCTCCGCCGCCTATTCCGACGACGTCTCCGCCGCCGACTCCGACAACGTCTCCGCCACCCAATCCTCCGGTGACTGCACCGCCTCCGACCTCCCGCTCCCCACCACCGTCCACGCCTGCAACTCCGGTAGCTCCCCCTCCGTCCACACCTTCAACCCCGCGAGCCCCGCCTCCCTCCACCACCCCATCGCCGCCGCCACCCACCGTTCCGTCTGGATCTCCGACCCCGCCGGCGCCCGCCGGTGGCGGCTCTTCTCCGTCGCCTCCTGTTAGGGGAACCCCGCCGGCTCCTCCGTCAAGGGGTGGTTCTCCTCCGGGTTCGTCTGGGTCTCCGCCGGCGCCGCCTTCTGGTGGTGATAACTCGGGGGGAATATCGACGGGGATGGTGGTTGGGATTGCCGTGGGAGGGGTTGCGCTGCTGGTGATTTTGAGTTTGATGTTTATATGCTGCAAGAAGAAGAAGAGAAGACCGCAACCTGATTACTACGTGCCTCCACCTCCTGGGTATAAAGGTGATAAATTCATTCATCAATTCTGCCAAATAATGTTTACATTTTCTTGAATTATAGCAGATTATTAATTTTCAAGATTCTTTCATTTATCAGAGTTTGTTATCTTCTCCATCCAAGTTAGCACTCTCTGTTTGTAATTGGCCCCTTCTGCTGATAAGTGCGTCACAGAGAGAGAGAGAATTGTCTCACAAAATCGTGATATAAATGCTAGTGTTTAAAGCATTTTATCCGTGAAAGAGAGGGAGTCTTCTTGCTTTATAAATGCGTTTGTTTATTTTACGTAGGTTGGTGTCACGAATGACGATAGAAGATCATTTTAACAGTGAAAGATCATTCTGTATTTACAGTGGTAGAAGTTTATTTTGTCTCCCATTGCAATTCTGGGTGAATTTAACAGTCAGATTCTTTGATAGTTGCAGGGATGAGTTTCTCAAGTCTTGATGTTGTTTGGTATGATCTTAACATTTGGGCATTGCATCTTTGATGTAGTGGTGTTATTTGAAAGAAAGTAGAGGCAAAAGTGGAGATGACTGAATGAAAATAGAAATATGTTGTTGCTGATTAAATGACACAGCTCCATCTTTAGTTGCTTCGAGTTTGATAATAATACTAAACAGAAAATCTTGGTTTTCTGTCTCATGAAGTGTTGAATTAATAACTGCTGCTCTTCGAATAGTTGATGCCTGTCTTATCTCCATCGCTTGGTACTGATTTAGTTGCTGACATTTTTTATCTTTACGGCCTTTTCCAGCCGATCCCTATGGCGGCCCCCCAGTACAGAATTGGCAGCATAACGCTCCACCACCTGCTGATCACGTCGTTACAATGCCTCCTAAGCCTACTCCCCCGCCCGGTGGTGCTTCAAGACCTCCACACTCACCAGCACGTGCTCCTTCACCTCAACCTCCGCCTCCTCTTCCTTACATGAGCAGCAGTGGAGGTTCTGGCTCCAATTATTCGGGCACCGACACTCCCCTTCCACCACCTTCACCTGGCATGTCATTAGGGTTTTCTAAAAGCACATTCACGTACGAAGAACTGTCGATGGCCACAGATGGATTCTCAGAAGCCAACCTGCTCGGGCAAGGGGGTTTCGGTTATGTGCACAGGGGAGTCCTTCCGAATGGTAAAGAGGTTGCAGTTAAGCAGCTGAAAGCTGGAAGTGGACAAGGGGAGCGTGAATTCCAGGCCGAGGTTGAGATCATTAGCAGAGTGCATCACAAGCATCTCGTGTCATTGGTAGGATACTGCATTACTGGAGTTGAGAGAATGCTTGTGTACGAGTTTGTTTCGAACAATACCTTGGAATTCCACTTGCACGGTTAGTTGCTTCGAAGTTCTTGTCCTGTTGTAAATTTCCATTCCTTACCGTCTTTCAAAGGATATTTGTTGGAAATCTTACAATTTGGCATATTGTAGGTAAAGGAAGACCTGTAATGGATTGGGCAACGAGGTTGAAAATCGCTCTAGGTTCAGCAAAAGGACTTGCATATTTGCATGAGGATTGTAAGTACATCCTCATATATAACAATAGAAGAGAATTACACAATTTCTCTTCTATTCGGTTGTAATATTTTTATTTTTTTTCGTCAGGTCATCCTAAAATCATCCATAGGGATATCAAGGCTGCTAATATTCTTCTGGACTTCAACTTTGAAGCAAAGGTATCATCTTCAAGCTTGACTAGAATTTTCTTGAAACGTCCATTTGATCGCATCTTTCCTGGTTTTGGTAACATCAAGTGAGATGGGTTTTTTGCTGTCGAAATGTATCCTGATGTAGATAATTTTATATCTCAGGTTGCAGATTTTGGTCTTGCAAAGTTTACTTCTGATGCCAATACTCATGTCTCCACAAGAGTTATGGGAACCTTCGGGTACGAAATACTTCCTCTTTGGTTTTACTGTTTCATTGTATGGTTGGATTACATGTATGAAAAGCGATTTTGCTGGGCACCATGTGTGAGGGGGAGCACGTTCCAGTTTCGTTTAAACTTATTCGAGTGCATTCGGAGATGGGACTAGACTAACATTTTCGTGCAACAGGTATCTGGCTCCCGAGTATGCTGCCTCAGGAAAACTTAGTGACAAGTCAGATGTGTTCTCCTTTGGTGTTATGCTTTTGGAGTTGATCACCGGACGTCGACCCGTTGATACAAACCAAACTTACATGGATGATAGTTTGGTTGACTGGGTGAGTAGGAATCACTAAATAGCAACCTTTTGAAGTTCCATTTGTTTAATATCATTGAATGAGCATCAGCAGTAACATGAAGCGTTCGTAATACAGGCTAGGCCCTTATTGACTCGTGCACTCGAAGATGGAAACTTCGACACCCTCGTGGATAGGAGACTGGGAACAGATTACAATCAGAACGAGATGGCTCGCTTGGTGGCCTGTGCTGCTGCATGTGTTCGTCATTCTGCAAGGCGTCGGCCAAGAATGAGCCAGGTATACTGATCTTCTGGTTTTTTTTATCTGATTCCATATTTATTTTGGATTGTAGTCTTACTTAGTTTGTGAAATGGGGGGCAGGTGGTGAGGGCATTAGAAGGAGACGTGTCGTTATCCGATCTCAACGAAGGGATCCGACCCGGGCACAGCACGGTATACAGCTCGTATGGAAGCTCGGACTACGATACCAACCAATACAATGAGGACATGAAGAAGTTCAGGAAAATGGCTCTTGCCAGCCAAGAATATGGAAGCACTGACCAGTACAGCAACCCGACGAGCGAATACGGGCTAAACCCGTCGGGCTCGAGCAGCGAGGGCCAGCAAACGAGAGAGATGGAGATGGGGAAGACGAAGAAAGACAGTCGAGGTTTCAGTGGACGTGCTTGACAAACACCAAATATTTGATCCTGACCACCTAATTCCTTAACATCAATTATATGTTCCAGCAAAGTTTCAAGGATGGCATCTCTCTCTCTTCTTTTCCGTTTTCGATTCTTGATTTTTGAGTTTTTTTTTTCGGGGTATTAAATTGTATTTATAATGGGTTATATAGTTGATAAATACACAACTCAATTCTTTTGTATTTGATTTCTATAACGTTGGTTAGCCGTTTGGCTTGTTTAAATCTTTTCAAAGTTTAGTAAATATTTGAATGGAAATGGTTGATTATTGGGTTGGAATCTGCTGCTGGTGGGTAAATGACAAAGGTTATACAACTCTCTCTCTCTCTCTCTCTATATATATATATATATATATATGTATGTATGTATGTATGTATGTATGTATGTGTATAATATAATAATATATTATTTATTTTATATTGATCTACCACTAGTCTACGCCAATTTGTCCTATCAACAGATTCGCAATGTCTGGCTGGAGTTATTATAAAAAGTCTTGGCATATAATTCTTGAGATTGGATAAGTATTTGTTCTTCCAAAATTTTCTATTTAGAAAAATATTGATCTAGAAGTTTAGCTGGCTGGTTTGAAATTTGGTCAAATGTGGATTAGGGAAAAATATGATATATATATCATATGTGAAGATCTACTTTTTTTAGGATAAATATTATTTTAGAGAATTAGGGTGTCACAGTCTAATGTTTATTTTCCACCTAAGGTGGTGGCCACATGGACCAAATTTGGAGGTTTCTCTCACATGCAAACACTCACACCACACTTTTGTTGGATAAAAAAGCATGTGCCACCAAATTGCATCATTCTTGCACATGGCTATGGCTTTCCCATTTTTTTTATACTATTAATTAATATTCCATTTTTTTTTCTTCTTATCTTAAGCATTTGTGAAAGTATTTGTTAAATTATTAACCAATTTGAATACTAAGAATATATACCAATTTAGAAATGGTTGTTGTTGGACCTTTTTTTTGGTGGATTGTTGTTAGACTCGGAAGCACCTGATTGGATATAAAGTAAAAATTTATATAAGATGGTCTAGTGGGTCATAAACCGCTAGATGAGCCAAATATGTTCAAACTTGTCCAACCTGTTCATTTTTTCGCGCGACGCGTGGTACTCAAATGCATGATCCCTAGTTTTTTTTTGTTTTATTAAAATTTTTATTTTGTATCGAGCGCAGTGCACAAGTTTATACTCTAATGTCGGGTGAGTGCACTACGTGAGACGCCGGATAAAATAAATAAATTAATTATCTTTAATTTTAGGGTTTACTAAATATATTTTAGGGTACATTTATATTTAAAAAAAAATCTAATTATCGAACACTCACGAGCGCAATAGCGTTGGGCAAATGCACTGCGTGAGATGCTGGATAAAAAAATTAATATTTATACAAAAAAAAACAATTAAAAATTAAAAAAGAAAACACTGAAAATGATCCGCTAAATGATCTCACGTGAAGGAGCCCATGTCGATGACATGACATGACATTATTTCCACACGAACTGCTACATGTATAATGTTCATATTTATAATTCTTGGTTTATGAACATGATTTAATAGTTTCAATTTGGGTTCATTTTTTTTTTTGTGACTAACTTCAACTTTTTAAGATGAGTTAATTGTTTGAAAAGGTAGAAAGGCAGTTGAGGAGTAAAAAATAAGAATGTTTGAACAATTAGTACATTGAAATTAGAATCTTGGAAAAATAAGATCCACTAAAGCAATTATTTTTAATTGAAAAATGACCTCAACATTATAGCACATGGGTAATTTGGTAAAAATGACCTCAATATGTAGAATTGTCATAATTATTTACGAAAAATAAAGAGCTGGAGAAATTAACACTGGGTTGCTTCAAGATTTTAGTTTATCTTTAACTTTATTTTAGAGATATATATATAAAAAAAGCAACATCCATTAATAATATTTTCTACTTTATTTAAATCAAAAGAATAAAACCACTTTTTTAGTGTTTGCAAATTGCAAGCACCCTATATAAAAGTCCAAACAGCGCTATTTTAGGATCTAGAATAAATTCAATTATCAAATCAAAAAATAAAATAAAATAAAAGATTATTCCTTAAAAAAGACATTTAATTATTTAATGATAAGGAGTGACAAAGATTGTGCCACAGAGCGTGCCTGCCTTTGTGCGGCGGCGCGTGTGAGAGAGGTGCGCGTGTTAGTGTAAATTGTGAATTGTTGAATAGGAGGGTGCGAATTGCAATATTCAAAATTATGGAAAACGTTCTCAGTTTAGAATTTAGCCCCTCAAATTAGAAAAAACGTGCTGCAGCATCCCTCCACTCCAACAACCAATACTTCTAGATTAATACCGTAGTCGTCAATTTTCATTCACACGTGATCTACCTCTTTTTTATTTTATTTTATATTTTATATTAGGACAGGAGAACGGTGAGTTTTGAACTCGAGATTATTTTTCTTTTCAGATAAAAAATTAGGTAAATTATATTTTGGTACTTATATTTTAGATTTTTTTTAAAATATTGTTTAAAAAAATGACAAAATAGCACTAACTTTTTCAAAAAAATTACAAAAAAACTTTATTTTTTCAAAATTACACTTTGATACCTATATTTGAACTCTTTTTCAAGAACATCCTATTTTTTCAAAATTAATAAAATAGTATTCCCTTTTTTAAAAGAATTACGAATCTAACATTTGATCAATTTTACGTCCCAAAAATTGTATGCAATTGATTGTATTTTAAGATTTTTGATTGGATGACTATTTTAACGGGAAAATAAAAATGTTAAAATACAATCAATTATATAAGATTTTTCAGATTGAAAAATTGATCAAATGTTAGATTTGCAATTTTTTTTTGACAAAGTGAGCACTATTTTGCTAATTTTGAAAAAAATATGTTGTTTTTGAAAAAGAACCCAAAATATAGATATCAAAGTGTCATTTACTCTAGAAATTTCTATTGTTGGGTGTCCGTGATGAGATATATTTTTCCTATTTGTGTTTTTCTGCTTTATTTCTTGCTAATAGAAAATTTTCATAGATTAGTAATGAAGGAAATTTTGATGAAAATTAATGTAAAAATAATTAAAAACTCAATAAAAATCAAAATACACTATTTATGGACTTTTAGATTTATAATTTCAATCATTTAAGTTTTAAATTGATATTTCTAATTTTTCAGGCTTATAAATTAATAGACAACTTATATCTCGAGTTCTAAATTGATAAAAATTCGTATTAAAACTACCACATGACCTAATGAGGGATCTAAATCCAAAATTTGGTCACAAAATTGAAATTACCTACTTTTGTAGCAATAATTACCTTCTATATAATTTGTTTTGACTTCAAACCTTCCCTACATTATTTAAAATTATTACAGAGGTGTGAGTATTGCACAAACTCTATGTAGCACTAGCTAGCTAAATGTACTTCAACTGCTTTTAGAGACTATTTTCATGAAATAGAAATAGGTAAATCTATATTGATGAGTTTTTATAAAAAAAATGCATCATGGTTAAAATCAAAGAAGAAAAAATTAATCCCTTTTATCCGTTTTAAATTAAATAATTGAAAATTAATTGATACAATAATTATCAGTTAATTATGTCATGAGAAAATCTCTCTTGATGTTAATTCATTTATGATTTTTGCCAATACTTTTTTCTTTGAGGGGATGGCCAACACTAATTTTAAATATAAATATTGATTTAATTTACGAATTTATGTTACGCCGATATATTTAATTTGGAGGTTAGGGAACGAATAATAATAATACTCACTCCGTCCCATTTATATAGTCCATTTTATCCTCGCACGTAGATTAAAAATATTTATGAAAACAAGATATTAATGCTTAACTTCCATTATTACCCTTATTTAAAATTAATGACTTTAAAAAATTTAAGTGGTGTGAGTTTTAATTTCCAATACATACCAATGATATATTTGTATATTACTATGAAAATTAATACTATTTATAATTATGAGACTATATAATAAAGACACCTCAAAATAGTAGTAGAGACTATATAAATGGGACGGGGGAAATAATAATAATAATAATAATAATAATAATAATAATAATAATAATAATAATAATAATAATTACATCAATATCCGATTTGAAAGTTGTAACACTTAATTATCATTAACAAGAAATTTTTTGATATTTTTTTTTTTTTTGAAGTTGAGGACCTAATTAGACTAGTGCAATATTCAAGGACGGTCATTTGTATGAAACAAAAGATTGAGGACTCAATTAGAAAAATAAAAATCCAATGACCTAATTAATTACAACATAATATAAAGTTCAAGGATCCAATTTAATCAAAGGTTTGATGACCTAATTACAGAAAATTATGAAAGCTCAAAGATCAACTTAAATGTAATTCCATTTTTTCTATTACGAATTATATTTCATATTCCATTGATATAAATACATGTCATATATAGAATCACGTTGCCATTTAATATACGTCATATATAGAATACAATGGGATCAAAATTCAAAAGCGTAGTACGTAGTCTCTTAGTGTTGGAGATAGTCTAGTTGATGAAGTGAGTGAGTTTGTGATTAAAAGTTACGAGTTTGAATTCACATAATGTCTTATTATAAAAAATTCAATCGATTTTCTTTTATAAGGATATGCATGCTTACTTAAAATAAGCCATGATTCCGAATTCCCACAACATCTACAAAGAAACCAACCATTGTTCAAAAAAGAAACTAACATTGTTTGTCCTCTTGGGGATGGCCTAGTGGTGGAGTGGTGTTTCTTGCGGTCAAAGGTCTCAAGTTCGACCCACCACCAACACCACTAGGTGTGAGCCTGTCAAACCTGGCCTGCCAAATGTGGTTTACCTCCCCTGTATGGTGAGCGAGGTTTACCCAGTGCGCACCACGGTAGCGACTGCGGGTTACCCTCGACATAAAAAAAAAAAAAAACTAGCATTGTAACTCAAATTGTTGAATCAATATATACAACGGTTTTAAAAAATCATTGTAAAAAGTCTAAAACAATTCAAAATATAAAGGGTCAATTGCCTTAAAATACATAAATTTTGGGGTGTTTTTGATTTTCCACACGTTTTAAAAAACTTAGTTGTAATAACATAAATTTAGTATTTGTTTGAGTTTTAACATGATTTTCAAATTCGGACACTCTAATGCGATCAAAATAGTTCAAAATTTCATGTATTTTAAGACAAATTGGTGTTGACGTAGATATACACGTGGAAATCTCCGACAACCACGCCACTTCAGTTGATCGAAATTTGAAAATGATGTGAAAAACCAAACAAATGCTAAGTTAAGTTCATGTTATTAAAACTACATTTTTTAAAACTTGTGAAAATGAAAAACACTCCAAAATTTATGTATTTTTAAGACAATTAATCCAAATATAAATAACAATTGATGCTCAAACTCATGGTCTATTTCATCATAGACAACGCGTTTAGTCGATGTTGAATTCCCTATATTAGTTAAGAAAAATTGTATACCCACATGAAAGTGTAAATTGTATCAAGAGGGTGCAATTTAAATTTGGACATATCCAAAACTAAATTGAGCCAAACTCAATAATTGTTGTTCAAATTTCAAATTGTTGTGCGCTCGAACTAGTAGCTCAAGAAAAAATCATGATTATATTTCACTGATTTAATAATTTACTTACAACCAAATCTAATTCACATTTGAAATCTGAGCTCAAACCAATTTATATGCTCTTTGTACGACCCACTTTGTTCATTTAGTCACACCAAGTTAGGTTATAAATTATATTATCCCATTTCTGAATAAGTGTATTTGGATGAATACACACATATAATATTAATAAAGTAATTTAATTACTTTTTATATCATAATCTGATACATTAAATGAGTCAAATATGGATGATTGAATGCAATAAATGTGAATTTTCCACCTCAATTATATAGAATGACACTCATTGCGAAATAAAATTAAAATGTCAGAATGACACTTATTTAGAAACGGGGAAGTAACTATATTAGTCCGACTAATAGTAATTAATTATGAGCTTAAACTAATATGAAATGGAGAGAGCAATTGGTAGTTCAGCTAATAGTAATTAATTATGAGCTTAAACAAATATGAATTGACATTACTAGGATTAAGTATAAGCACAAAATTAACTAAAAAGAGTAGGGAAATAAACTAAAGTAAAAAAAAAAAAAAAGAGTTGCTATACCGCGCTACACTTTTTATTCTTTGCATCACAAATTATTTTCCATTTTATTTTATTAGTTAAAAATTTATCTAAATACCCTTATTAATAAAAAAAATTAAAAAAGTCGTGTCCTATTTGAACTCGTGTTTTCGAACGGTATTCAAACAAAAATTTATGGAATCTGTTCGAAAATAGATTTTTGAATACATTATGTTTGTTCGAAAACCCATTTTCAAACGAGACTATATTTAAAAAAATTATGACTGTTCGAAATTAAATTTCGAACAATAATTGTGAATTCAAAATTTCATTTTTCAACAACCCTTATAAATATTTAAGTAATTTTAAAATTATTTTATTTTTTCTTTCGTGGTGTAAATAGTTGCTCCCGTGCAAAAAATAAAATAAAATAAAAAAATAATGTTGTATGCATATTCATACACAACATATTTCAAAAAAATTATGTTAGTTTTTCTCCGGTAAAAAGAGAGCTCCACAAATTCTCCGTTTTGCATCTCAATCTGACGGTTACAGAATCGGAATCTGAATGGCGTCTCGTCGCCGTGTCCTTCTCAAGGTCATCATTCTCGGCGACAGCGGGTCTCTCTCTCTCTCTCTCTCTCTCTCAACACACATATGCACCAACATGAATTCGTGCAATATGTAGATATTTTTGTAGAATGCTGATGGAAATGTTTTCATGTTTGATTGATTGATGCATATCCAGGGTTGGTAAGACGTCTTTGATGAATCAGTATCCTTTTGTTGCAGATCATATAAATGAATAGTAAAATTAACACACACACACACACTCACCAGCGCACACATTTTCATTGCGAATTTTAGCGTTGTGAAATAATGGTAAGGTAGTAGCGTTGATGTTTAGGTTGCTGTGACTATTTGTTTGGCCTTGATTAAGCTAAAAACAGATACGTGAATAGGAAATTCAGTAATCAGTATAAAGCTACAATTGGGGCTGATTTCTTAACCAAAGAGATCCAATTTGAGGACAGGATTTTCACCTTGCAGGTTAGCCTTCACAAAATTTCCTATTATTCATGTGTTTCTCGTATCTAATTTCTGTGTTCGGTGATTTATATTCCTTTATTTGCATCGTGTTTTTGTATCTCTTCGTTTATTGTTCATTTGCCGACTTTTAGTAGAACTAAACTGTTTGTATAAGTTTTGCAGTGTTATTCATAGAGATGCTATCAAATACATTTTGTGTGCTCTTATGTCAAACCAGAGACTTGCAGTTCATTTTTCACTAAGCATGCATTTTTGCCATTGATGCTTCTGGTTTTAATTTGTTCTGTTGATTTGTTACAATTTTGATGGTGAAGGTAATCAAATATAGGGGAATTATTTTCATTGCAAGAATCTTATAGTTATTCAAGTGCTGTTAGTATAGCTGTTGAAGCAGCTGAAAGCTTTCAAAGAGGTAGCATTCTTATTTGGCTAGTTTGGCATTAGTTGATTTGCACTTTGTATTTATGAGGAATGCAAAATAAAAATCTTAGTTTATAAGTTCATTGTGATTAGTCTTAGGAGTTCTTCATCCTGCATCGTTGTGATACAATTGTTCCCCATTATTATTGCTCTTTCACCTTCGTTGCTGTAGCTTACACACCTTTGACTACCTGACTGAATGTGCATTCAAGTGCAATCCAATGTTTAAATGAATGTTTTGTGTTCAATTAAATATTAAGGATGGAACTCTTGACTAGGGGAACATGCTAAACAAAATATAAGTGTTTTTACCTCTTATATATAAGTTTCCTGGTCACTAGGAAAACAATAGAATGACTTGATCTCAATAGTTGTATGTAACATTAGGACTCATCCTGTTTGAATGAATAGATGGAAAATTAGAGTGTAAATATGTATTACGACATCTACATATGTTAATATGAAAATCAGTTAATTAGAAAATTCGTTTGGATCCTATGGTAATATTTTTTAATAAAAAATGAAAGTCAAAATGACAAGGTGCATATCTAGTTACTTGAATGCCATTGGTTTTGATGTTGTATTGTAACTAAGCAGAGACCTAGCACATATCAAGACCTTCAGAAGTGCACATGTCTCCCCATTAAAATTGATAGATTCTGGTTCCCGCTTCCACTGATAAATTGACTAAAGCATCAGTATATGTTTATGTTTTAGTTATTTTCCTTCTCTCCACTTATTGATATGGATGTGTTTATATGAATTGCCAAAAGGTTTAGAAAGTACAGTTTAATAGGAGAAGCTTGGATTTCTACAGTTAAATTGAATTTCCATCTTATGTCTATGTCCTTAAACACGGGAACTTTGGAAAGATAGTAAAATTGAACCTTTCGAAAGTACACAATGGACAACATAAAAGGAAACATAATGATATTTAAACTTGGATACTAGTTGTAATATTTATCTGTTTATATCTTTCAATTTCAGTTTACGTATTGCATTTTGGGTGGCATGCTTCGTATTCATATCCAAAAATGGAGGCGTGTGGATTAATTTTATATTCCACAGTTTGAATATTTTGAAGCTGTTCCCTTGTCCGGTGACCCCCATACCTATTCCAAATAGCATAGGAATTTTAATTATATTTTGCCAAATACCACCGGGATAAGAATTCCAGATCTTGACTCTGGGACAAAAGATGTGTTTCCTGAAGGTCCTAAGTCTCCTCTGAATTTATGAATCAATACCTGTTCCAGATATGGGATACTGCTGGTCAAGAGAGGTTTCAAAGCCTTGGTGTGGCCTTTTATAGAGGTGCAGATTGCTGTGTGCTTGTTTATGATGTTAACGTCATGAAGTCATTTGATAACCTCAACAACTGGCGAGAGGAGTTTCTGATTCAGGTTATAGGTTCAGTCTGCTAATTTTGCTGCCACATTTTCCTCCTCATCCACTAATGTTGACTAGCTCAATTTTGATATGCAGGCTAGCCCTCCTGACCCCGAAAACTTCCCGTTTGTTGTCCTAGGGAACAAAATTGATGTGGATGGCGGCAACAGCAGAGTGGTATTTTTTTGTAGCTTCTCCTTTTTCAGTTAGTGTTGAAAACACCTTTTTATATGATCATAATGTGATGACTGGAATATGCATGAAAACCTCCTCTGTTGTGATATTGTGCTGTATGAAAATGTTGAGATAAACATATGAACTTAGGATTTGCAAATAATATTACTATCTTAAGGTTAAATAATATCCAGTCATGTTGGGCGGTTCACAGGGCATTACGTATAGTTATCGCATTTGGGGTTTTTCTGTGGGTTTCTATTGTTGCCACGCTAATTTTGTTGAAACTCACATGCTTTTGCATTCCAATTCTTAGGTATCTGAGAAGAAAGCAAAAATCTGGTGTGCCTCTAAAGGGAATATTCCCTACTTTGAGACTTCCGCAAAAGAAGGGTTCAATGTAGATACTGCTTTTGAATGCATTGCCAAAAATGCTCTGAAAAATGAACCAGAGGAAGAATTGTAAGTAACTCGCCTCTTTGAGATTAACATACTTACTACGGTTTAATATACATGTCTCCATGGATTTTCAATTAAATGTGACGACTTAGTCTCCACTGCAGTTTTTGACCCTTCGGTTACTCAACCACGGATTAGATGACTCTAAGACCATCCATTTTCCTTTGTAAACTGGTTTAGTGGCATAGACTCGATAATTCTAAGATCATTCAGTTTCGTTGATCAACTTGCTTAGTGACATTGATTAGATAATTCTAAGTTCATCCAGTATCCTTGGTGAACTTTAACCATGTACGGATGTACCTCTTCAAGCCTTAACCTACCTATCAAGGAATTGTGATGTCTGTCGAAATTCGTACTTCATGATCTGTATGCTAAAGATCTTCCTATAAGTACCCGTTCGTTCTTTACAGATTATCTTGCAACATCCTGTCCTAACTCTTCTATCTTTATTGATCAAACTTTTCAAGATATCTTCCCGACACCATTGATATGGCGGGCGAGCAGCAGCAAAGATCCTCCGGCTGTGAATGCTAGTTTCGTCTGAGGTTAGAGCGCAACCGTGTCACTGCCTTCCATGTTTGTGTAAAGGTTGAATAGGAAATACAGTGCCTTGTTATCTACTTTTTTAGTAAGTTTGTTTTTTTTTTTTAATTGTTTCCCAGCTATCAAATCCTTTCTAGCTAAGACCAAGAATTCTCTTGCACTTTGTTTGCATTCATGTAGAAGTTAAGTTAAATTTCTAGAAGGAAAATATCTGATTTTGATGATGAGATTTTGCGTGGAGGGCTATGTTTGTTTGTCACGAAAGAATAAAATCTTAAGCTCGTGATTCTTCAATCACCTTTTGCGATATATATAAATATATTATTTAATTATTGTAGCAAGTACTTTATAACTCAACTAATTTTAGCGTATGATTATTATTATTATTTTTTTTTGCCTTTCACAAGTTTTACTTGCATCTCCTTTCTCCTTCTTGCTTAGTTATTCATAATTTGTCATTTTTTTATTGTTTACTTTCTTTAAATATTACTCATTTGAAAACTTATGTTAGATTAATGGAATTTATAATTGGACAAAGTAATAATCTTACAACTTCATTATTATTAGTAAAATATTTTTCCTTCTAAGACAATATTATTACCGTATTATTAACAGATCATGTCCCCTATGCCCTACTGTGTTACATTCAGTGTGTCACATGAGATGTCACGTAAAGGTTTGGCACATGAGATGTCATAGAGAATGATAAAGGGAATGGTGTGTATTATTAATGGTCAAAGAGGACATGTCTAGAGCCGCCTAGGTGTATTAAACAATATAAAATAATGATAATTAATATATAATTTATAAAAATAATAATAATAATATATTATTATTATTATGCTTTAATCGAAGATTTAGATTCTTTGTATTCGAATGTTTTGCAAGTTCATTAAATAAAATACTACCTCCGTTTCATAATGTTTGTTGTTTAAAGTTTTTTTTTTTAGTTTCAAAATGTTTGTTGTTTTATATAATTTGACATCCTCTCTTCCAATTTTAACCCTCTCAAATCCAACAAGATTTTTTGATTCTAACTTACCTATAATATATGAAGAGTAAAAAATATATGGAGAGAGAAAATATTGTTATTTTTTAGGAAAATATAAGATGAGTATATTTGTCCACGAAATTAATTCTTAATTCCAGATAAAAAAAATAAAACAACAAACATTATGAAACGGAGGTAGTATAAAATATGTATGCATACCGTGCACAATATGACAATAATTTACTGGGAATATTTTATTACCTTTTTTCAGACAAATCATTAATAAATAAAAAAGAATACACATTTCTCTAAAAAAAAGTGCAAATTTCATATTACTTCCTTGTGTTTTCCCGAAAAATAAAAAAACCCCTTGTATTAAAAAAATAGTCTAAAAGCCCCCTCTGTTATGTATAATTAATCAAAAAAACCCTCTTTTTGAGAAAGTGAATTACGTTTACAAAAAAAGAGTGTATGATTCTTATTTTTACAATTTTTGTTATAGATTAATATATTTATATCATTTAAAAATTTTAGTATTTGGTTATACTACTAATTTTTAGCTATTTTGATAATTTCCTATGTTATGTATTTTTTTTACATATAAATATATTTTATATTATTTATAAATTATAGTATTTGGTTAAACTACTATTTTAAAAAATTAATTAAATTTAAAAAATAATACAAAAATTGTAAAAATAAGAATCATATACTCTTTTTTAGCAAATGTAATTCACTTTCTCAAAAAGAGGGCTTTTTTGATGAATTATACATAACTGAGGGGATTTTTAGACTATTTTTTTAACACAGGGTTTTTTAATTTTTCGGGAAAACACAGGGAGTAATATGAAATTTGCCTAAAAAAAACAAAAAAAAATACTCATCAATTCATGGTGATATATTTATGAGAAGTGTGATTGTAGTGCATGTTTACTGTGTTTCATTCCGTGTCACACACATATAACTCAATTCTGAATATTATTTCACGAATCACTACATATATATATTTAGCGTGTACTGAGAAAATAAAACACGAGTCGTGATCGAGTCTTGTTATAAGTATTTGCAAGAGTTGCGGTGAAATAAGATCTGTGTGGTGAGCTTAGAAGTGATGACTGGGAAACATGAGAAATGGGTTGTGTGCTTCATCTTCACCAACTTCCCAAGATGGCTTCCTCTCGACTGAATTCGGAACTCGAGTTTGAACGGAATCCCTCCTCCCTCGTCGGAGGCGGCCAACGCCGCCCCTGCCCCGTACAGAGGAACCTCCCTCCCCACCATCTCCACCCACATCACTCTTGTGCTCTTTCTCGGTTGGTAATATTTCTTCAGCTGCAACCATCAAATTTATAGAATTTTCCTTCAGAATAAGACAAGTCAAGATTGAGATCCAAACATTAATTACATGCCAAACACACGAGCTAGCCAAATTAATTTTGATGATATTTAAATATAAAAAAATTGGAGAGTTTAATTTAATTTAGACCTGGCCAGTTGCAACAGTGAGGTCTAGGTATTTGAGATGAGCAATGTGGGAGGTGACATGAATGCCAAA
This sequence comes from Perilla frutescens, assembly GCA_026008535.1. Classification (NCBI taxonomy): domain Eukaryota; kingdom Viridiplantae; phylum Streptophyta; class Magnoliopsida; order Lamiales; family Lamiaceae; genus Perilla; species Perilla frutescens. The sequence continues at coordinate 52,513,217 of BRKX01000015.1, forward strand.
AAATGTAGCAGGATTGTAAATCACTAATTTGGCTGAACAATTCACTGTGATAAACTTTGTTGGAACACCAGTGTGGTCTGAACCTTCTCCAAAATCCAATTTTTCAATCTTTAATCTCTGTAATAACCAATCACAACAAATATATATCAAATCATGTTATATATATATATATATATGTATATCTCAACTATTTGATCAAATATATATAAAAGAAAATCTCTAAGAGAAAATTGAGATCATATACATAGGAGTAATCCCAAATATATACACACGAAATCATCTGTTGCACCTTTTTTCTCTTTGATTTCAATTTCTTGTGTTTTAGTTTAATTTTACACTTGTTATTAGAGTTCACACTGCCCAATTAGGGTTTATTATAATTTTTTAGTATTTAATTTTAAATAATCAATTAATAATTAAAACTACAAATTAAATACTAAATAAATAAAATACGCCTTAAATGGGTAGGAACATGTGTAAAATTAAACTAAAACACAAAAAATTGAAATCGAAGAAGAAAAAAAAACTAAAATGTGCAATAGGGATGAAATACCTAATATGCAATAAAGGATTTAAACTCAGTGTAAAATTAAACTAAAACACTAAAAATTGAAATCCAAGAAGAAAAAAAAAACTAAAACGTGCAATAGGGCATGAAATACCAAATATGTAATAGCGGATCTCAACTGAAATACATATGCCCAAATTAAACTTACCAAGAAATTAAAATTTTAATTGAAATTTATGATCAATATGCAATTAAGATTACCTTGATGGTGACTTGAGCTTTGAAATTCCTGCTAACACCAAAGGCAACCAACCAAATAGCAGAGAAAAGCAGCCCAAATATTGTGATACCAATAATCAAAGAGTTGCACTGCCCGGCATAGGCTCTTTCCGCGTAGTAATCATCATGATAGGCGGCGGCGCCGCCCTCCTCCGCCACCACATTGCAGTAGTGCTTGTTCCACCTGCGGCGGTTCCCGGAGAGGCGGCTGGCGGCGTTGGTGGAGGATGAAGAGGTGAGAGAGTGCCTCGCCGCAGTGGGTGAGTTCAACGTGCTTCGATCGTTGGATGATGAGCATTTATCGATGTCGTCTTGAGAGTCCCTCGACGGGCTCTGCACGTAGTAGCCCCTCGGCGACGCCGACGACGGCCTAATGCTCGTCATGTCCGATTCCGACGTCGCGTGCATCATCTTCCCTTCCCTTGATCAAAGAATTTGCAGATGCTACACCTGATGAAATAAAATATAATATAATATAATATAATATAATGCAACGACGTTATTACTTATATCTATTTAATTTACTCACAAACAAAATTGCATGTATGTTGGTCCCGACTCCCGTACGTGTAAACAGTGGTGGATGCTATGTCCGGTGTGTGTATTTTGATCACCAATTGCAATATCTACGAAATTGTTAGGACATTATTACAAATTCAAGAAAATTGGAAAAAGGGGTCTTGATCTTATTCAAGAAACTTGGCCCAGAAAATTTAAATGTGTTTTTTCTTTTTCATCTATTGATGAATTGAAGAATGTTGTGGTTTTTAGAAATGAAAATTATGGCATGGTGATGTGAATATTTTGTGGTTGAATGAATATATAAAAAACTTATAAAAAGTAAGTAAAGAAGTTTCGGTTGGTTACTGTTTGTGTAGCTATGAACACACATGCAACACCACACTCATAAACAGAAAGGAGAAAATTGCGTCTGCTGCCATCGTTGAATTGTTCCACATAACGACCAAATTTACGTTGGACAGTTCGAGAGAGAGAGAGAGAGAGAGAGAGAGAGAGAGTTTATTTTACGAGGATACGAATATGATAATGACGTTATAAAAAGATTTAATGCACACTATGGGTCCAAGGAGATGACCAGCGTTTCTCAAGAAAAGATTGATTGCCAATTATGTCTAAAAACCTTGAATGAATATATTTTAGATAAAAGTGATTGATATTTACTTAATAAAAGTTAGTGCATTCCTTTTTTTTTGTTGCAATAATGTTTATTTGCATTAAATCATAAATTATAAAATACCTAGTTAAGCTAATTATATCACTATAAGTTAAATGAATTATATTAACTTTTGTGTTATGTGATTAATATAAGATAGACTTTATGACTCGTGTCAATATAATTGTATAAAAATTATTTCCTACCAAATTAGCTAGTTATATAATTAGACACTTCTACACTTAGCAAAGTGGAAGGTGGAAATTGCAATTTCAGTCCGACAAAATATCTCCCTCTTCGATTTTGATCTCAACAGTATTACTTTTGGTTCAAATTGAAAATCTCATGCATAACAATAGGGTTGTAGTATGCTAATATAGTCTCCATTTCACGATTTCACAAAACCCTAATCGAAAAAATAAAGTCTCAAATTCCCATACAGTCATTGCTCTAATCTTCTACCTCGCGACTTGGAAGAGATAAACGGAGCGAAAAAAACTCACTTTGCAGATAGTCGTTTGTTGTTGTGTGCCCACCATCTTCTTTTGCCAGCCACCAATTCGAAATGGCTATGAAAGATAACGTCTTATGTGCTAAATCTCGCCCAACTGCAAAGTTTCGACAATTACAACAATGGAAAATTCTACATACCGATTGTGACAGTACCTTAATCACTAATACACTTTAATCTATACATATATTATAACACATTTTTACAACTTCTGTTTCCCGCCCATTTATAAAAGCCATAGCAGACATTTACGTTAAAATTATATGACCATTTTAGTAATTTATACATATGTACATATATATCCATTGTAAATAAGGTAATATTTTCCATCTACACATAAAATATACATACATAAATATGGTTGTATGCAGTGGCGGATCCAGAAACTTTTTGTAGGGGGGCGAAATTGTTACATGACGGAGACAAATTTTTTTTTAGGGCAACACTAATATATGATGGAGCAACCGATTTTCAGATTTATTTACACGGTTGAGACATAATATTATTTCAGTAATGCACTATATATTTTTCTTATTTCAAGAGTTGACAACAGTCCACACTTTTAATTTTTTTTTAATTTTAATAATGTAAACTAATATGTAACATTCAAGAATCATAACTTAAATTCAAAATTCGATCTTATTTTTCGATTCTATTATAATTCTTAAAATTCATAATCAACCCCTAGTTTAATATTTAATGAATATTAACTTCATTAAAAGTAAATGAAAAGGATACTGGTATGATTTTATTTTAAAACATCTCTACATTCTACATAAAAATAGAAAAAAGTTTAATTAAAAAATATTAACATTTAATCACAATTAATACGGAGTATAAATTAAAAATAAATTAGAATAAATAAACAATGTGTATTCCATATAAAAAAAATATGTATCAAGCTCAACACAATTTTATACTTTAGTAAAAAAAATAAATTAATTAAGGGGGTAAAATATGAACTTCTCTCAATTTTATTTATTAACTATATGTAAAAAAAATTGCAAAATCTAAAACTATATATAAAAAAAAATTGAAAAAGTTTGGGGGGGCAGCTGCCCCCTCTACCCACCCCTGTATCCGCCAGTGGTTGTATGAATTTAATGATTGTAGTAATACATGTATAAAAATAAATAATAATAATAATAATAATAATAATAATATACGGTTATTTATTTAAATAAGAGTATATAAATAATGATATATGATGGATTACACATAATAAGTATTCCAAATCATTGTTTGTTTTAATTTAATTGCAAAATGAATTACATATAATATATATATATATATATAATAGAGTTTTTCATTAAATTTTTTCCTGACTATTAGCAAGGTTAATTTTTGTCATTATATTAGTAATATATATTTGGATTTTTTTTAATTCAAGTAATCTATGCATAATATGTATATTGATTGTAGCACTCTAATTAATTATTAATGTAAATCAAGTAAAGCATTATCAATCATTATTATTGTGAATTAAGAACACATGTATCTTTATATAATGAGAAGGTATTCCATGCAACACCCCCTATTTCAGACGGCGCGTGGGCTCATGCGCTCGTCTTTTTTTTTTTTTTTTCTGGGCAGTTTTTTTTTTTTTTATGCGATTTCACCAAAAAAAAACTCTAAAAAACACAAAATAAACCCCTAAAAACACCCCCTAAAAAACCCTAAAAAAACAAAATAAACCCCTAAAAACACCCTCCAAAAACCCTTAAAAACAAAATAAACCCCAAAAAACACCCCCCCAAAAAATCCTAAAAAAACAAAATAAATCCTTAAAAAAAACCCCAAAAAAACCCTAAAAAACAAAATAAACCCCTAAAAACACCCCCCAAAAATCCTAAAAAAAAAAATAAACCCCTAAAAACACCCCAAAAAATCACAATTTGAACTACATAAACAAGTATAAAATAACTAGCAGACCCCTTACTTTTTAATGGTACAGATGATACTTTTTGAATTTTTGGTGATACTTTTTAGTGAGACTGCTGATACTGATTTAACCGTTTTTTTCTACTTTTTTTGCGGGTTGACCCGCGTTGACCGGGTCAAAGTGCGGGTTTGACCCGACCCGTCTGAAATAGTGTTATTTACATCCGTTGCATGGAAGTTTTTGCGTTATATAAAAGAGAATAGTGCGCAACATTTTTCATTATTTCTCTTACGGTTTATCTAATTATTTAAATATTTAATTGAATCAATTATTTTTCTTTTTAGAATGTTATACTTCTGCACTATTGTAAAATAAAATAAAATAAAAATATCCAAATTTAACTATTACAATTTTTTTTATAACAATAATGGCTCCATGTACCGTTCAATAATCAAACAATAGACGGCTCGTATATGTGTAATATTATTTTCTTTTCTTTTCTTTTCGCCAATACATTTAAAAAACCAAAAAATAAATATATCTCAAGATTTTACTATTAATTACATTTTCTTTGTTCACATTCCATACTCATCAAGAATATACAACAACGCAATATATATATATATATATATATATATATATATGGAATAACTGGTGCAATCCCATTATATCCTAGATTATTCAGCCACAATTCAAATATATTTTTTATACAAAGGAGGTACGAGTTGTATGTTAAATTCCAAAACAAGCACGAATATGTTTTATCATCATATAAATATATATGATATCTATATATTAGCACGGTATGATTGTTTTGATGTAGTAAAATTACTGTTTGGAGAAAATTAGGAGAAATCATTTTGAAGCGTTTTCTTCCTATTATTAATTATAAATGTTATTATTATTTTGGTGGTGTTGTGTTGATAGAGAAAATGTTAGGAACCCTTTTTTATTCATTTATTTGATCTACTATGTTTTTTTAATTTTCATGAGTTAGATAGTTAAATTTTTCTCGGTCATAATTGTAGAGTAAATAGTCTTCAATTGGCATAATAAAATATTTTTTGCTCACTGAGTTTTATTGTGTTGAATAGTAAAATGCAACTAAATCCGAATATGCTCAATTAATTTACATGTATTATGGCCAAACATTTGTTAATCTCGTAATCATCATTTTATTTAAGAATTATATTAAGTTATTAGTTGGATATAAGAATATATATATTAATTATTTTTTAAATTTTTGGTCTATATAAATACTTTTTAAATGCTAAAGATATATGAATACATACTTTTAATCTTATTAACAATTAATACACACACACACATAATTAGTACAAAGATAGGGTGATTCTAAATACACCATAATTTTTTCAATATACACCACTTTTATTTTATACGGCACATATTTTTTTCATTTTTTTCTTTACACACCTCAGTAAATATCATTTTTGCCCTTCCACTTTTTTTTTCAATAAAAAATAATAATAATAATAATAAAATCCCTTACTTTTCAGCCCATTGTCGCCGCCTGCATTGGCTTTCTTCCCTAACCCGCCGTCCCCCTTCCTTTCTTCCCCAGAATACCTCGATTCACTCTCTTTCTATCCATTCTTGTTCTTCTTTCTTCCCAATTTCCATCAGAAAACAACAATCAAATATGAATGGAACTAGATGTGAAATAAATCTGAGAAATATGAAATCAAGAATTTTCGAGTCAATTTAAGGGGTTTGAACTGAATTTTTCGAACCAACTTTCTGGCGACTGAATTTCTCATCTCTTCCAACAATATTAATCTTGATTACAGTTTTTCGATATATTTATGGCATGAGAGAAGGAGGGTGGTGAGGGGAGGGGAGGCGGTGGTGATGACCGGCCAACGGTCTGCAAGCATCTGCAGATTGGCTAAGGTGACGGGAGACTGGAGGAAAATCCAACAGTTTTTTATTTTATTTTATTTTTAAATATTTTTATTTTTGATTTATTAAGGGTATTTAAGTAATTTTATAAATTATTAATTTTGAATTATTTTATTCAGTGGTGTGTAAAAGAATAAATTGTGGTGTATTTAGAAACATTGTCCATATTGTTCTCTCGGAGATACTCAAAAAGTGGACACATTAAAAGGGAGACGTCTCGGATTCGATACTCAAAGTCATAACACCACCTCTCATTCCCCAACTAAAAAAACATTGGTCATATATTAATTAATAATTATATACATATATATATATATTATTTCTATCCAATGTATTTTCCAATATACACATATATGGATATATTATACTATCTTCATTTCGAAATGTTTGTTGTTTTAGGTTTTTTTTTATTTCAAAATGTTTGTTGTTTTATATAATTTGACATATTCTCTCCCAATTTTAACCTTCTCAAATCCTAGGTATATTTGTCCACAAAATTAATTCTTAATTTCAGATAAAAAAAAAAAAAACAAAACAACAAACATTTCGAAACAAAACAACAAACCTTTGACAAATTTGACAAATTTTGATTAAAATATAAAAATCTAATTTTATAATAAAAAATTTATGTTGCTTTACATAATTACACTAATGCATATATAGTTATGACGTTATTGTATATATTATTTGTTATTATATAAACAAAATCATTTTTTAAAATTTATTAGTACTTATATATACATTTTATTATTTAAACTGAAAATACATAAAATGATTCCGTGCATCACACGGAAGAAATACTAGTTCTTAATTATCTATCACGTACTATTTTATTAATTTTTAAATGGTGTATTAATGATTAGAATACCACCTCAACCAATAGGGTAAAACTTCATTACAACAAGCGTTGTAAAGTCGTGATGATATGGAGGAAACGTAAGTCTTCATCGCCGCCATTGCTGCCCACGTACGTCTCCGCCCTCTACCACCTCGCCTTTTTATCGGTTCGCTATTGTGCCCAGCCTGAGCCCCGTCAAGCTTCTTGATTCTCCGATTCCTCTCTTTGCTTCTCGCACCCATGATCCTTGATGCTATATGATGAGTGTGAGAGATGAAATTGACAACTAGTTATTGAGCAGAAAATATGAATGTTCACATACCTACACAAACGATCTCGTAAGGTCTAGCATTTCATTTTTAAAATTATTATTTTCTCCCTCTTTTAACTAAATCTAGGATAGAGATTTAGTTTAAAATGATTTTTGACCCAAATAGGGGACAAAAATTGCATCGTTGCATTTCAATTTAACAGAAACAGTAACAATAGGATCATTTTTGCACATGATTTTTGACGGGGACCAAAAGTAACAATAGGATCATTTTTCCTCTATAAATTTAATTTCATGTAACATTTCAGAATTCTTTGTCGAAAATTAAAGAATAAAACCGTAAATACAAACAACTCAATTGTTTCATTTACCTTTATAAAATTTTGATTAAAAAATGAAAAAATCGAATCTTTAATGGCGAATTTATTGTACTAAATTTCTATTTGGATCATAGATAGTTTATATCAAACTCGATAGGAATTTGAAACAAAATCATAACAGAAGAAATTTAAAAGTTGGATATCTTCACAAAATCATAACAGAAGAAATTTGATGTTCCATAACAAGTACATATAGTAATATAATAACAAAAACAAGAAACAAAACTCAGTCCCTTAGACAATTTATTCCATCAACAATCTTCCACAATCCAATCTATCAACAAAATAATCATTTCTCTCTTCTCCACCTACATAATCAACAAACAATCCAAAACCACGTCTTTCAACTTTTAAAAAAAATTTCTCCAATCCAAAAACAATTATTATTTTATTTAATTATTTATTAATATCTATTAATAATGATTATTTTTAAATAATTAATTACAATAATATATTGTTTCTGTCGATTTTTTAAAACGGATAAGTTTATTGAATCTTACCAAATCTTTTACACAAATTTATAGCTCATTTGAGAAATTTTTTAATTGATTGTAATTATCTGGTATTTTACATTTGTTTTCAACCTCTCTTATTATTGTAATTTCTTGTTAAAATCATGGTAAGATTAAATAAACATAACTATTTTTTAAAAAATATCAACTCAAACAATATATACTAATAATAATAATTTAAATCCATAATTTCAATTGAGAGAAAATTTATTAAGCCAATCAAATAATGTCATGTGACAAAAGAGAGAAGATTATTAGTTGGTTTGGCAAACCAACCATTTCCTCAAGAGATTGCTCAAGCTTGTGGATTTTAACATTTTTTTATTCTTTTGCCATATAGTGATGATTTCTATCATTTAGCCTAAATGATAAACTCCCACCAACCGATCATCATTATATTATATGACAAAAAAAATTAAAATTAAAATGCTAAAATTCACGAGAGCAATCAAGAAATAGTTGGTTGACCAAACCATCAACAATCTTCTTCTTTTTGCCACATGACACTAGCTCTTTGACCAAACATATTTTTAATGAAATAAAGTTTTATATTATTATTATTATCTATAATAATATATTAAAAAATATAAAAATTTATAGATTGAATTATGATAAAAGTTGATTGGATTAGTCTTGGATGTTCATCATTGTATAATTTCAAAGATAAAAAATGAACCAAACCATCAACCATACACATGTCCTTAACAAAACGGTGCTCGTCGTTAACACGTGTATGGTGGAGGGGACTGTGTGACCTAAATAAATGAGGAATTCTTGAATAATTTCACACATTTATCTGCGTTAGTGTTTATCCAAATGCAAAGAAAACAATGGAGAAAATAAATAAGAAAGCAGCACAATTACTCTTGCTTCTAGGGAACGAGTTGACAGAAAACGGTATATATCATGTCAACCACATAGCGAAGCCTCCTTATAAAATTTGGGACAAAAAAAGAATTTATTTTGGGATAAAAAGGGTTAAAAATGTGGGTATTTTTTGAAAATTTCTAGTAAAGTTTATTTAAAACATATAAAATGAATCAATATTACTAAAATGGAAATATGAAGCAGGTAAAATGGAAAAACTCCCTCAGAAAGATAAAACTTTCAACAATTTTATTTCAGACAAGGCTGAAACATTAATATTATATCTTGACATCAACGAGAGCACCGCAAACAAGTAATCTTTAAAGAAGAAAAAATTGTAAGAGAAACCGATTTGGTAATAATCACTTAAAAATCAAAAAATAAATTTAATTTAAATTTCAAAACCAATCGATCAGATAATTGTAGTCTGTTTTTTTGATCGTCATTCAAAAGTCCAATTCGGCAATCATCACTTCGATGGTATCACAAAACAATTAAATCACATTACAAAATTATTAAAAATAAGATAGGTACAAAGAAAATGTAGAAATTAAGAGTGGCACGAGCTCAGAAGGATCCATTGGTTTCTTTAATCAGAGAGAATAACCTCCCCTCATAAAATAGGTAGTTTTAAAGCATCATAGCAACCATTCTCTTGAATAACAATATCTTAAAAAAAAACTAAAATTATAATATTTTTTAAAGCAAAGATCAAACATCTGCTCAGAACTCGGATAAACAATCATGAACAATGTTTCATATGTCCAGACATAAAAGGAATTGTTCATCACAGCAGCAAATATAAATTCAAATTCTAAAAAATTAACCATCAAAATCTTTATTCAAACAAAATTACTAGAAAATACCTCAGATGCATTCCAAAGGAATTATACAGAAATTCAACACGGCATTAGTTCTGTCCGCCCGTCTGCTTTCTATCATCATCGAGCCAATAATTAAAACCATCAAAACAAAATACTTGAAAATGAGAAAAAAAATCATTCAAATGATATTTCAATAATAATTCACATCATAATCCAAACAAAATTTAGAGTTGAGCATAAGATAATTTATCATCAATTGCCTCTATCTCAAGAAAAAGAAATAAAACAAATTTAGGGATTAAGAAATGCAATGGCATCGGATAATAAGCGGAGTAAATAATCAACACAGAGATTCAGTGTGTAGGATAAGATTACATAATTCTTCATCTGCCATTGAAAATTCATTCTCCAAAACAAGATAGATGAACTTATTTTGATAAATTGGGGTGGGAAAAAATGTAGAAAAATTCATTTGACACCAATGCAACAGAAACAGAGTTCGTGCAATGGGCTGGTAAGAAATCCAAATCATTTTATGCATCAGTTATATATCCGAGCATATATCAATTGATTGCAGATTTACACAAGCAGAGGGTAAACCAGATGCAATCACTACAATCTAGAGAGAGAGACAGATGAGAGAGATGAACAAACGAACAAACAAACAAACCAAAACTGACGGAGAGAAGCAGCAGCAGGGTCGAGTTAAATAGAGACATTTTCATGTCTAAGAAACTTAAAAAAACAATACATAAATAATCAAAATTTAATAATTAAAACTTTTATAGCACTAACAAAATTTACCCAAAGAACAAATAATGATGTGAATTTCCAGTAATTGGCTATGGATGTAAAAATGAATAAATGTTAAGAACCAAAGTATAATTAAACGCAGAAAAACACAATGAAAATTACATATGCAACTGATTAATTGTGTTTAATCAATCAAAATTGAATAAAATGAAAGATGATTGAGATCAGAGAGTTGCTTAATCTGCTCATAGAATAATCTAAACGACTCTTCTCATACAAGAGGTGTCAGAATAATAAGCAATGGTCATCATCTGCGTCTGCACAAATGCGCAAAATGAAAATTTGAATCCCTCAACTTTCAATTTATTTTATTAAGACCTCAAACTTACATTTGCATCTCAATAAAAGGCAAAAAAAATTAGATGTAAAGAAAAAGGATTGTGCATTTGGATGAATGGTAATCCAAATATACATTTGGATCTCAACAGAAGGCAAAAAAATTAAACGGAAAGAAAAGGAATGAGCCATCAGATAGGAGCGAAAGACTAATGAGTTTTATAATCACAAATAAATCATTTGAACTATGCTTATAATCATCACATGACTCCATTTTTTTCTCAGCTTAGATGTAAATCAATATAATTACACACTAAAATAAAAAATGAAGAGTGAAATTTGTATTAAAACCAAAAAAATGAACAGGGATCACAACCTAGATACGAACTGTAAAACGACAAAATCCGCGATCTGAAAACAAAATCCCTAAATCTACCAATAAAAAATTAAATTGAAAAATGGCCTCATAGAGAAGATTAGTTGCATCCACATACGGTGTTTCAGACATATGCTTGTCAAAATTTAATATTAATCATTGGCCAAAAAATAAAAAGAAAAAATAACAATTACCTTGGAAAAAAAAAGGGGTAGAGCTCAGTTTATGGGTGGTGATATAGCAGGATGGTCGGCAAGGCAAATAAATATGCCATTACGACGAACGAGACCTATCACAATTGATCGTCATAGCCCATTTTTATGCAAAAAATTGAAGGGAAATTGAAATGAATTTGTAAATAGGATTTTCATCTCTGAGTTTTGATTGATATTTGATAGCGCAGCGTTGTTGCTACTTTTATAGAGAAACGCTGAAGCTGCTAGGGTTTTTTTGGTGCAGGCGGCGTGGATTTGAGGCCTTTTTTTTTTTTTCTTTTTTGTGTTTAACTGTAATATTTAGGATAAAGGTTTATTTCTAAATTAATAAAAAGTATTAAAAATTAAATATATATACATAACGATAATAAAAAAATGAAATATTTTTTTTATAAATAATTTTAGTGTTACATAAATTTTCATTATATTTATCACGTATTAAAACATCAAACCACTACGGTTGAAAATAGCAACATAGAATTGCCCATAATTATGATTTTTTTTATATATAATTATGATATATATTAAATTAATCAATTATAGACGTTAACAGTCTACTATAATATAATCAATATTATACGTATATTATATATAATTAATCAAATATACTATATTTATTAAAATATATAGATTTCCATTCCCGAAATCAATATAGTATAATTCCATACATACATACATATAAAATAAATGAAGTATTTTCTGAATTGTATTTATATTGAATTAATTTAATGATTATGTGATTTCAATTGATTCATTAAATTACACTTTTCTTCAAATTATGCTAGTTTATATATATTTATCCGTATTGAATGAAAAATGTCCATATATTCTTAATTTTTTTGGGGGGAGGGGGTGAATAATAGTTAGATTTTTTTTTCTTTTTATTTTATTTTGAAACAACCAAAAAAAAAAAAAATATCTTCAAATAGATAACTAGATCAAGTTTAAAAGTTGAAGGGATTAACTGAGCTGAGTTCAAAAGTTCAAGGAACTAACTAGGACCAGATTTAGTTTAAGGATCATAATACTTAGGGCTGTGCAAATGGTTGGTTCGGTTCAAAACCAACTCAAACTAACAAAACCAAATAAAAAAAATTCCAAACCGAACCAACCAAAATAATATATGTAACCAAACCAAATCAAATCATAATTTTTTTGGTTAGTTTGGTTTGGTTTTCGGTTTAACCGAATTTTCAATGATTAATTTTATTTTTTCGAAATAATTATACCTAAAAAAACATGCATAAATAGATAACAAACGATATATTAAATAAGTAAATGTTTTAAAAATTATAAAACTAGAAAATTGAAACTAAATATTAGAATTACTAATATTATTTAGGTATATAATGCCTTTTAGATTTATTAATTTAGGTATAATTAATATAAGAATTATAAATTATAAATATAGTGTATATATATATATATATTGGTTGGTTGGTTCGGTTTTAACCAAATTATATTTTGGTTTTAATATTCAAAATCAAACTAAAATTTAATAAAAATGACCAAACCAATCGAACCAAATAGCTCAGTTTGGTTTGATTTTTTTCACGCCCCTAATATTGCTCCTTGAGAAATAGTTAAAGAGCCAAATTGAACTTTATCCCTAATATTTATTCAACACTTTTCAAGCTGTTTTCTTTTATTAACAGTTGTTCTCAATCCATATATTTATCTAAAAACAATTTACAAGTTCATTTGTGGAGAATGAGGCGGTCTCACGTCCAACAATTTTCCTTTATTTTTAGTTTTTTTTCGTAAAAATATATAGTCTAAAACGAAATTACTGAATCTTAATTTTTGAATCATCAACGGTTTGTGCACCGCGCTCGTTAACTAATATATAAAATAAATATATACTCTAAAATGAAATTAGATAATTCTAAAACTGAATTGAAAAAAAACAAACAAAAAACTCTAAAATTGAATTGAAAAAAAAAAAGCAAAAAACTCTAAAATTGAACCGGCGGCTGCTAACGCGGTACACTCGATAGTTGTAGCGCCCCGGTCCCGAAAGACCGTGGAAATGGACACCACGGGGGTGGGAATTAAGAAGCGGGAAAGAAATGGGGTAGTTTAATTAACAACAGGGTGATAATTCAAAAAAAAATTAATGTTTAGAATACAATTTAACAACCGAGTATGCCAAAGATAGGTTATGGCTTCCGAAAAATTAGACAGCATAACCTCTGTAACTAGAGCGAATCCCCGTTTATAACGGCTTATAAGAGAAGAATGGAAGCTGTAACAATTCAATAAGCCCTTTCATAGGCCAAACGAAAACAAATAAACAGATACCAACAATCAATAGACCCATTCATAGGCCGACAAGAGAAACAGACACCAATATGCTGAACAAATGAAGCCCTTCCATAGACCAACATGAATGATCATATAGGCATAACAAAAGACGGGGCTTCCTTCCCTTAGAATAATTATATGGTTAAACATACGAGACATGTTAATTAGGAAGTCAATAGATGTTCAGAATCAGAGAAACAGAATCATATCAACAAAATACCAAGATCAGAGTTCTTAGCATTTAGCAAAAGAATATCACAAGTGCGGAAACTCAATTCTTAATAGAATACTAAATAAAAAGGGACAACGGAAAAATATGTAGATCATAATAGCCCATATCTCAGCCTCGTCGCCTCCACGCTCCAGCCTACTTACCTGAAAATGTTTGAAAAGATTTGGGCTGAGTACTAATGCACTCAGTGGGCAAGTTTTACAATTCAAGTTATGCAAATAATTTTATTAAAGTAATCTATTTGTGTTCATGCAGGTAGTGAAACTTAGGAGGTTTAAAAGTTGGAAGCAACCTAAGTTCACCAAAACATTTTATCGTGAAGCGCTTAAGAGTATAACCCGTCACTGCCCGCAACCCAAACTACATCACCAGCGCATAACATTGAGTATGGCCATAGTATACCCAAAGAGTATAACCAATAAATGTTTCATTTTAGTCTCACCGACAAGGAGTAGGGCAGGACAAACAATGCATGCATACTGTAGCTACTCACATTGACACAGCGCTGGTATATGAGACTCCGACAACATACAGTAGCACGTAAATATTTAACACAGATAGTCACATATGCAATTTTAGCAAAGCAGAGCTTAATAACTCGAAAGATACAATTTGCAAAAATATAGTAGCCCACCTTTCTCAGGATTCTGAAAAGCTAACTCCTGAAGAATCAACCCTGATACTCTTTCTCTAGCTCAGCTGGTACTACAGAAGGTAAACTTCAACTCAGGATAATCGCTATATTTTCGGGAATTAATCTACTATAAACGGAACTATTATTAATTATATTCTATTCTAAAATAGATTGCGCGACTCTAGAGACCTTGAATAATTTCGACGAAGAAGGAAATAAATTCCAAAACGTTATTCTTGCTTTACTGGGATCAACTGATTTGACAGAGGTCTCTTTCCAAAACTTATCATTTATCCAAAGTTTACCAAATCTACACCACAACACTTTTTTACCGCTCGGAAATTATGAAAATATTCAGGGATGATACTATACATGCCAAGACTAAAGAATGAGAATTTTAGAATTTTTCGATAACACATGCTCTCGGAAATAAAATAACTGCTTAAATTAAATAGTTGATATTATTCAAAACTCATCCGAAAATTACGAAATTCGACGGAAGCATAGGAAATATTATTTCGAGCAACTTTTGAGAAGAAACTTTTTCGATTTGACGACCCAAAATGGGTGAAACGGGACAAAAACTCACAGATTTTAGCTGAAATGTATCGGTCTCGATTGAGATCGATACTCGTTGAATTTTCGCTCAAAAGTACAATTTTTGATAGTGCAGAAAATAAGGAATTTAATGGTGTAATCAGATCAAAGATCGGACGGCTAGATCATAAATTCGAAACTGAGAGATTTATAATATAATATTCGGATCCGGATTTCAAACGACGAGAAATCAAAAATCTATTCCGGTTAACTACAAGATCCAAATGATCAAAGGCTATTTATAAAAAGAAGATTTCTAATACGACTATCCAGGAAGAGTAGATCTGAGATTTACATAAAATGAAAACGGGAAAAAATACCGAAAACTCACAACATCAAAAATCGAAATCGGTAGAATTAAAGATAATCGAAATATAAACATATTTAGAACTTGAAATTTCTAAATTCATCGGTCTGAATGACCAGAATCGGAGAAAGTACCTTCTCCGAGGAATTGGCGGCAGTCACGATGATTTTCCATCGTGATCATCATTCGTGTCATCATTTCAATCATGTATTCGTGATCTACGCGTTGACACCTTCAAAATGACTATTTCAGAATTGAAATAGGAAACTAGAGTCGTACATTCTCTAGAAGTTGCTCGGCGTTTCGATTTTGAAAATGAATGAAAAATGAAACCTTAAGCTCCTATTTATAGAGGAAAAATAAATAGGATAATAATGAATAAAAGAAAGAGGATAATGATGGAAAAAGAATAAGATAATCTTTTGAAAAAGAAATTGGATAATGACGGATATGCCTTTTTCTATTAAATTTATTATTTTCCAACTTAAAGTTGTGCCAAGAGTTCATTTGAACTCGAAATTTGAAATTTCAAAGGTTGGCATGATTCTTGAAACATTTTCTATCAACCCGAGAAAAATATCATAACATATTTTTAAGGCAATTTTTGACCAAATTAGATTTAACAGATTTTCCTGGCTGCGATTTTCCTTTATTTGAGTCCTTTAAGGACCCAGCTTATTTTCTAACTTACCAGAGGTTAACATAAGTTGAATTAAACCTTCTAAAATATTTCGGGGTATTACAATAGTGCTAATGTGCCGGCCCGTACACCATACCCGTTAAGTAATTTTTTGAAATAAATATTTATATTTTCTAAAATTAAAGTGGTAAAGTATTTTTTTTTTTTGAAATAACAAGAAACTGGTTTTTGTTGAGCTAAAAATATGGGACCAAAAAAAGATTATGAGTTTCAAATAATAATCGGGCTGAAGATAAATAATATGCTCACAAAAATAACATTTTGGGTATGACTGGGCTTGAATATAATGGGCTCATATGAATTTGATTTATTTTGGGTTAAATATCTATTAGACTTGAAATTCAACACATTGGACTTGATAGAAATAAATGATTCTTTTTTGGAAAATAAAAATAGATTCTAGATGAGTAGATGATATATTTTTATTTTATTTTTTAATTTTTGTTGGGGAAAGAGGAGGGAGGAGCGATAAAACTCGAACTCGAGACATTTAATTTTACACAGGGGTCTCCACTGCGTAAGTGCGCATACTAGATGCTAGACTTGAGTAGCAACATTTGACAGAAGATAATCATTGAATTTGTCAATTATTATTTTTTAAAAATTATCTTATCAAGAAATAAGTTCAGAGTTTCGGATAAAAGAGGGCTAGGCAATCTTTATAAATTATATTATTGATGGAGTCTTGTGTGAGATCATTTTACAGGTAAAAATCCGTAACATATATCAAGATCCGGATCCAAATACAGTTAAACACCAATAAAATTGCATGTATGACATTAAATATGAGTCTGAATCCGGATATTGACCTGTCTTATGAATTTTAATTTGTATGCGTTTGTCTATAATATTTATTTAGGTAAGAAATATACAAACTGAATCACGAATAAAATTGGAGGTACATAATTAATGAATACGAAATAAAAATTATACTGGATTCGAATGTGAATTGTTGGATTTAGGAATTATCCACGCCCAATATTATACTTTTTTTTACTCACACACCTGACCTGATAGTATTGAGAGATTCAGACTCGTGACCTTTAGTCTCCAATATTGGACTTGATATGGAATAATGTATTGTCGGTTATGCATAGAAAGTATTTTTAATAAAATATTTAATGATAAAATTAGGTCATAACTGTCAAACTCAAGATTACCTATTGCAGAAGGCGCTAGACGCTAGACAGGCGATCGATGGCGGCCTAGCGCCTAGACGGGCCTAGGCGTAACCTAGACGGTTTTTAATTTTTAATTAATTAATTATTTTTTAACCTATAGATTTTGCAAATTTCATTTATAAGTTTATAAAACATAACATCTTCAAACAAAGTATTAAAAGTAAATCATCCAAAAGTCGAGATAAAGGAACATTCAAAATTATAATAATCCAAAAGTGAAAAAAAAAATCCAAATGATTCAAAATTCAAAAAATGTTGACATTTAGAATTCAAACATTGAAATCATTCAAGTCACGATTAAAAAAATGAGGAATCTCTCTCTCTCTCTCTCTCTCTCTATATATATATATATATATATATATATATATATTCGCCTAACACACTCCGTCTAGTAAAAATCGTCAAGGTAAAAGGCCGTCTAGTGTATAGGCACCGCTTAGACAGACGCCTTTTACAACAATGATCAAACTTAATGATTTCATTTTCATTAAGGTGCAACATAAACCCAACGACCGCTGTGAATTAGGCATCTGAACGCTTTAGCGGCCGCTGGAGTACACCGCGTGCTGGGTTTTATGATTCATGAAAATCTCATGTGCAAAGGTCGGATTTCATCATTTGTATTTTTTACGTGATTTTGAGATGAAATCTAATTGAATCACTGACTTTTTAAAGTCCATGGAGTTTTGAATACAGTTGGATTTTTATAAACATTTTAAAATCTGTGTTGAATACCTCTGGATTTTAAAGACTTTTAAAAGTCTTGATTGAATACACCCAAATTTTGAAAGTCCAACAAAATCCTACAAAATCTCAATCCAATACACCCCTAAATCTTAAATTACTAATTCACACAATTCATCATGTTATTCATTATACAAGAATAATCACAACACATATAGAAAGTTTATACAATAAATTGATCACATTAGATTTATTTCCTATCATTCCTTAAACTTAACCAAAACGTTAAATACAAAGATATACCAAAATTAGACATTAATAAAAATTAAACGTGAAAAAAAAAGATACACTCAAATTAGAGGTTAGTCTTCACACGACTTCTACAAATTATGGAAATTGTAATAATTATTGATAATTGTGATAATGCAGTTGTGGTGCCATTTGTTAGATCAAGTCTACATAAAAACAACAAAACTTGGGCTAATGTCCCAACAAAAATGTTTTTCCAACTCTACATATGTGTACAAATATTTATTTATTTAGGAACATATGTGTACAAAAGATTGAGTATTCAACAAAACTATGTATTAGAACACCAAGAATTTGAAAGAGAGCAAATTTGTACGTTTGGTATAATACAACGGTCATACTATTTGACATGTCCCTTTTTTCAATATAAAAATTAATTAATACTTTTTAATAGGCAAACTAGTGCTTTTCATGGGATATTTATGTCAAATACAATTTTGATTAAATTACAAATATACCACCATTTTTATATTTTATTTTTTTTGAGGGAAAATGGTTTGTTTCTTGTTAAGTTCAAATAAGCTCCTTTTTTTTTAATACAAATAAGTCCTTAATGTTGGTAATTAGTAACATACAAACTCTGTCTCTACTATTACAATCTCAAAATAGTTTGTATCAATTTTTCTTTTGTAATTTTAACAATAACAATTTTGACATTTTTTATAAACAAAATATAGACAGAATAGAGAAAACACGGTTATAAAATTAAAATTAATAGAAGAAAATTTAGCACAATTTTTTTTGGAATAGTAATAGTAAGGAGGAAGATGTATATCACTAATTAACACTATTAAAAACTCATTTGTACCTAAAAAAATTTAGGGACTTAATTAATCTTAGGAGAAAATATTAGGGGTTATTTGTCCATTTTCCCTTTTCTTGTGATAATGCAATTATACAATTCATCAAATCTCTCTCTCTCTCTCTCTATATATATATATGTGTGTGTGTGTGTGTGTAGAGAGAGATAAATAGATAGATATAATTTTTGAAAGGGATTTTGTGGAGGAAAGATGTTGGAAGGCAAAGGCAAGATAAAGGAAACAGACATGCCTATGGAGATGCAGATTAAAGCTATGGCTTTTGCTTCCAAAGCCCTCGACGTTTTTGATGTTCTTGATTGCTCTTCCATAGCAGCCCACATCAAGAAGGTATAATATATATATACATACATATATATATATATATATAATTTACAATTTATTTTGGTGAATTATTTTAGTTTGAAGAATATAAAAAAAATTAAAAATATATATGAAATTGAGTGCAGGAATTTGAGAGGGTGTATGGCTCAGGATGGCAATGTGTAGTTGGATCGAATTTTGGGTGTTCATTCAGCTACTCAAAAGGAACATACGTTTATTTTGCGTTAGAGACTTTAAATTTTCTAATTTTCAAGCCAGCTGCAACTAATAATTAGTTCTCTCTCATCTTCCTAATTAATTAATTAACAAACGTTTTATTATATATATATATATACATATATATATATATTGTCGACTGTTGCTACTGCTACTGCTGTGTATAATTCAATTGAAATTTATTCAAATGAAATTACAATTTCACAGATTTTATCACCATTATGTGTTCATGTATTTCTTCGCAAATTTATTTCCATTTATAGTTTCTTCTTCCTCCTTAGCACAAATGTTTAGTTTTAGGAGAATTGTCATTTAGAATCTGAAAGATGGGTAATCTATCAATACGGAACTTGATAAGATCTCAAAAATCACGAATTTTTATTTTTTAAGTGTTTTTATATTAATTTTCTACAATAATTCATTTGTTAATTTTCTATAAAATCTAATAAAGAAATTGTTAAAATAATTAAAAATAAAAATAAATTAAAATTCGTGATTTTTGGGGTCATAAATTGACAATTTTGGCCCTGGATTGATAATTTTCATCTTGCGGGTCTTCGATTGACATATTGCTCGTCTTTCAGGTTTTAGATTGACAAATTACTCGTCTTTCATGTTCTGAAATGACAATAGTACTAGATATTTAGGTAGAATATGTATAAATGTGCGATCTTCCGATCTTGATATGATATGATATGATCTTCGAAATATTAAATGGAGATATAGATGAAGAATAAAAAATCGTACGAGCCCAACTACACTTGTAATGAGCTTTTATACTACAATTCAATGTTTTTGTAAATGGATTGGACCCGCGATTTGATTACATATATAGGTCTTTGCTATCAGTTATTAATTTCAAGTTCAATTTCAATAGATGATTCAACCAATCCAAAAAGAAATTAATTATACTCGTTTTTGTTGAGTTGGGAAAGAAAAAAAATGTGAGTTTCAAATCTGAATAGACATTTATTTATTTTTAATTCGGATAGTCGGATATTTACCGTTTGAGTGTTTTTAATACGATAAAATTAAGGAGAATTATCAATACAGGACCTGAAAGATGGGTAATTTATTGATTCAGGATCAGAAAGATAAAAGCTCTCAATCTAGGATCTGGAAGATGAAAATTCTCAATACAAAATAAAAATGAATCAAAATTCGTGATTTTTGAGCTCTTGTATTGAAAATTTTCATCTTCCGGGTCCTGGATTGAGAGTTTTCATTTTTCAGGTTCTGAATCGACAATTCTCCTAAAATTGATTATGCCACATCCATTTACATTGGCATAAAGGTAGTAACTATAAGCAAGAATATTTTTTTAAAAATAAAATAAAATTTCAAGGTTAATTTAATATAGTCAATTTAAAATCCTCTACTCCATTTTTCATATCTCACTATTGTGTCCCACTATGAAACTTAATATTTTAAAAATATTTATTACAGAGTAAATTTTATTATAGTATTACAAATTATAATCAACATTTATTGCTAAAAATTAAAAAATTTAAAAATTATATACTCTACTTTTGGAATAATCGACCATATTAATCAATTATATTAACTAAAAATTAAGAAATAAATATTAAAAAAATAAATATAAACCCTAATTGGGTGGAATGGACCATAAATAATAATTATAAAATTAAACTAAGTCCTAACAAATTGAAATTGAAGAAAAAAAATTGATGAAAATCTAAGAAAAATTAAAATGGGATACTAGATGGGACAGAGAAAAGTGGGATAGAGGATTTCATTTTACATATTTCATTGGGAAATTTGTAAATATTCCTGAAGTTTATTTATTTTATTTTATTTTTTTGTAAAGAAAAAACTAGGTAGACGTAGGTACATATTCAATGAGGCATGGACTATTGTATTTAGTATTTACACAATATTCTACCAATTTAAACCCAATTAAAGGGGGGGAAGAAATAGATTCGATCAGTCCCAATTTCATTTCTCCTTAATTTTTCCCATTTCAATTCTAAATCTTAAATCCTAAATCCAAAAGCACATTTTGCCAATCCAACATGACCCCTTTTTAGCACTTTAATTTATGTCCATTCTTGATTTGCAAACTACATAATTAACAGAAAAAAAAAACTAGAAAGAGGGAGAAGATTTAGAGAGAGAGAGGAAGAATAACCAATGCATGTATATATATATATATATATATATATATCTGTTTGTGTGTGTATGTAATAAGAGAAGTGTCGGTTGGTTGACCATGAATGCTTTCCCGGGCTTTTTGGCCATGCTTGAAAAGTGCAGCCATTCATTCTTCTCTCTCTTTCTCTCTCCATTTTACGAACCTGCTGCTGCTAATCAGATCATCCATTTCCATCCATTGCAGCTACCTCTCCACACCCTAAAACAAAACCCCCAAAAAAAAAAAATCAACAGGGGGTCGGAGATTAGAACTTAGAATTGAATAGCCTTTTTTTCCCCTTATTGAATATCACCGGAAAATTTGTAGTTCCCCACAAACTAACGAAATGTGGGAGGTGTTCACACGAAATGCATGAGATTGAAGAAGAAGAGGGGAAAAGGAGTTAGGTATATATATATAGTCGTCTTTGTTGATGAAAAGATGCAAGCATATAGTAGCGAAGTTGGAGATCAAGATCAAGATCATGCAGAGTCTGTGGAATCGTTTGAAGCTGAAGATGTTTGTGAAGGAGCCTGCAGCAGTAGCAGTAATGGCGTCGGAAAGCAAGAAGCTGCAGCTCCAGCAAAGGAGAAGCAAGTTTCAGGTGTTCCTCACACTCTGTTGTGATTGCATACATCGATTTATTAGTATTGGCCAAAAAGTAAGAGCAGAAAGAAAGAGAGAAATAGAGGCTCCTTCATTGAATTTGACGTTAATTCCATTGATGTTTGGTCTAGAAATGGACATGATGAAGGAGAGGTTTTCCAAGCTGCTCCTCGGAGAGGACATGTCCGGTGGCGGGAAGGGCGTCTCGTCTGCTCTCGCCCTCTCCAACGCCCTCACCAATCTTGCCGGTAGGCCGCCTTACGTATTTGGGGTATTTTTGGTTTTTCACACGTTTTCTAAAACGTAGTTTTAATAACGTGAACTTAACCCTTGTTTCGTTTTTCACGTAATTTTGAAATTCTGACCATTGAAAAAATAAAAAAAAAAAGTCCAAGATTTTAAGGCGATTTAGTGTTCACTTAGATGTACGCGTGCAGTCTCCGACCTCTACGTCAAATTCAATCGGCAAGAATATGAAAATATGTGAAAAACCAAACAGGGGCTAAGTTGATGTTAGGGTTAATTGCTAAATAAATCACCACGTTTACACATTTTTGTAAATTAGACACCACATTTAAATGTAGTCAATTACAACACCATGCACGTTTTAATTTGTATAGAATTAAACATCTCTAATTTTTTCAGGGAGTTAAGTATGTCATATTTGGTCTAAAAACCACGTTGGCAGCCACAGCAACACACACATGTAACAAATGACGTCGATTTTATTAATTTTCTCAATATATTTTCTAATTTAGAAACAAATAAGTATATAAAAAAATGATTATTTCAACAAAAAAAAGAAGAGCAAGTAACAAAAATTGCGTCGTTTGTTACACATGTGTGTTGACGTGGCTGCCAACGTGATTTTTAGGTCAGATACGTCATACTTAACTCGCCGGAAAAATTGTGGATGTTTAATCTCATACAAATTAAAACGTGGTGTTGTAATTAACTAGATTTAAACGTGATGTCTAATTACAAAAGGATGAAAATGTTGTGATTTATTTGTCAATTAACCCTTATGTTATTAAAACATGTGAAAAACCCAAAACACCCCAAAATTTATGTATTTTAAGACAAAATAACCCTATTCAAATTCTTATATATACATATGTGTGTGTGTATAATTTATGTATGTTGCAGCTTCTGTTTTTGGAGAGCAATCGAAGCTAGAGCCAATGTCTGAAGAGAGGAAGGCGAGGTGGAGGAGGGAAGTGGGATGGCTGGTTTCTGTTACAGATTACATAGTCGAATTCGTTGCTTCTCAACAAGAAGGAAAGGATGGAACAACTATGGAGGTAATTAAATAAAAATTACAAGTTTACACAATCCCATTATCTCATAATTTAAGAGAATCGTCAATTCAGGACCTGAAAGACCCATCAGATCCTTTATTCCAATTTCGTATTTCATCTTATATTACAATCATTTGATTTATGAGTGTGTATTTCATTTTTTTTGGTGGACAATTGTTTAATTTTTTAAGTACACGTGGCATGAATTCAATGATTGTAGTACAAAATGAAATACCAAATTAGAATATAAGGTCTCATTTGCATATGAGTAGACGAGTAGTCTATCAGTCCAAATCTAAAAGATGAAAACTACCAATTCGGAATCTAAAAGATGAAAAATCGTCAATCCAAGACCTCAAAATTTGTGAATTATTTTTTTAATTAATTTTACATTAATCCTCAACGAAAAATCCTTTATTAATTATTTATTAAATATAGTAAAGAAATTGCTAAAATTTATTTAAAAAAAAAAAAGAAATCAACAAAACGTGATTTTTAAAGTCCTGAATTGACAGTTTTCATCGGTGCAGAATTGATAATTTTCATTTTTCGGGTTCTGAATTCACATATTACCAATCTTTCAGGTCCTGAATTGACAATTTACATTAATCTTTTTAGCACTACATATCCAAATACTAGTTTTTTCCTCCTTTTGCAAGATCATGGTGACACAGCAAAGAAAAGATCTGGTAATGAACATTCCAGCCTTGCGCAAGCTAGATGGAATGCTCCTTGTAAGAATCTAGCTACCTACAATGCAATTCTTGGTGACAACATTATACATACATATATATATATATATATATTGTGTTGAAGAATATATATATGATGTGCAGGACACCTTGGATAACTTCAAAAATGAGCAGGAATATCGTTATGTTTCGAGAGATGCTGAGGAATCCGAGAAGGGGGTCCAAAGAGGTGACAAATGGTGGCTGCCTACGATCAAAGTTCCGTCAAACGGGCTATCCGAGGAGTCGCGCTTCTTCTTGCAGAAGCAGAAGGAGGCAGTAGCTCAAGTTCTCAAAGCATCAATGGCGATCAATGCTCAGATACTATCAGACATGGAAGTCCCAGAAAGCTACATGGAAACTCTTCCAAAGGTATGTAAAAAAGAAAGAAACTAAAAAAGCTCAAGTAAAAGAGTTCATTTGGCTTAAAATGTGTGTGCTTCTGCTCTTGCAGAATGGTAAGTCGAGCCTAGGTGAATCCATATATAGGAACATTACTGATGAGGTCTTCGATCCTCAGCAGTTCTTGTCGACACTGGACTTGTCGTCCGAGCACAAAGTTCTTGACCTCAAGAACAGGATTGAGGCTTCCATAGTGATATGGAAAAGGAAAATGAATCACAAGGATGCCAAGTCGTCGTGGGGGTTAACCGTGAGCACGGAGAAGAGGGAGTTATTTGAGGAACGAGCAGAGACAATCTTGCTCCTCTTGAAAAACCAGTTCCCTGGACTGCCTCAGTCTTCACTTGACATAACCAAAATCCAATACAACAAAGTATGTGTATGTAGTACTAAACTTCCCTTCATTTTAGGCCTTGTATATGGCCTTAATATCCTATAAACATGTTGAGACTTGCTGTGTTTTTTTGTTCATTTTATTGATTCTGTTGAGGTAGGATGTAGGCCTAGCAATCCTGGAGAGCTATTCAAGGGTGTTGGAAAGCTTGGCAAACACGGTGATGTCGCGTATAGAGGACGTTCTGTATGCTGATTCGATGACTCAAGATCCAGTGCCCTCGTCTACGGGGAGCAACGGTGTGAGCCCCGGAGAAGAGCCGGAGAAGTTGAGTTGTGCAGCAAACACACCAAATTCGAGAACACTTTTAGATTTCATGGGGTGGGGCGTCGAGCCTCCCGAGACACGGGTCAAATAGAAATGGTGTGACATAGATTCTGATGTAGATGATGGAATGAGAGTAGTAGATGTGGTAGTTCATCTTCATTTGCTGAGGTGAAGCAGATCATAGGAGATTAATTATTTGGAAAATGTTTTGTAACAAAGATTGCTATAGAAATGTTAAATAATATAGATAGGATGATGATGTAGATATTATAGAGTTCATGTGAGGAAAAACTAAGGCTAATTAGGATGATTGTGAACTTCTCTGGAGGGCTGTTTCATAACTACAAATATGTATCACTTCTTTGATCAAAATACATTTTATGCTCTTAATTGTCATCACACTGTTTTTAAATGGGATTGTGGAGATGTCATTCAAATCAATCTCATGGTCTGCACCTACCAAATCCCATTTCAGCTTATTCGACAAAAACACTAAAACACGTAACTGACCGGTGTCTCAAAATGGCTCGAATGTTCTATGCAGCTTTGGTAACAGCAGCATGAATAGCATCTGCAAGATGGGGAACTGTTCTTGAGCTAAGACCTGCCATGCTAATTCTCCTGCAATCAAAATGACGGGAGCGAAGGAAAATGAAGTTAGGGCCAAGCATCGTAGATGATGATATAGGATTAACTCTCGAGAATCAAGGTGAATATATGCAAGTACTTTACATCGCAGTCATTTACAAGCCTATATACTTGACTAAAACGTTATCAAGGCCGATAAACCTCTACCAGCTCAAATATATCGAACAAATATATAGCTATAATAGTACACAGAAGTGTTGGTGCAAGAAGACAACTTTCACGATTCTTGTTCCATGGAGCACTCAATAGTAAAATGTTCATTAGAGGAATTAGAGATGAATAAAATATGGTGACTGCAGTTTCCAGAGAGTAAGTTGATGCAAGTTTCGGATGGTGAGACCTTGCAAAGTATAACGGTATAAAGAATTTCACATGCCATCAGAGAGAGATGCATCAACTTAAACTTCCTACTTGCACCATAGTTGCTTCTCCCACACAAATTACCTCTGCCCAGCCCCAAAATTTAAGCAATACCAATTATCAGGTGTAGCTTGAGAATCGAATTTCCTTACCCATCAGATGTCATGTAAATATGGTACTCCTTTGTCATGAAAGCGACTTGTTCGCTATTCAGTCCTGTAAATGTGAACATCCCTATCTGCTTAATGATATGGCTCCAGTCACCCGGTGTACCTGCCATTACAATAGAACACCACTTGCATCAGCCTAGAAACCACCAGCGGGATTAAAAAGAAAAAACCATCAAGGTGCACAAAATAAGACTGATATTATGCGGTCCCTGTATCTAAAATCAGTGACTAACTTCACTAATATTTAGTAATGACAGCACAATACATATAGCAGTCGAGGTTCTGATCGAATATCTATTTATTTTAAATTTCTATTGGTGAAGAGAAGTTAAAAGCAAGAACAACAACACTGGATAATCAGAACTTCTTAGCATTCTGGACACGGGAACTTGAGATCGTAATTGCTAGAAGGAAAAGAGGAGATAGATACAAGAACATAAGGTGAACACGCATCAAAACTTTATGGCTTGCAAGTGTAACATATAATCGTATAAACATGAAGGTTCACAAACATATCAATAGCATCCTTGAGTATAACAGCTTGTTCGACATGGTATTTTCATCTAGTTCAAGGATGGATAAAAAAAATTCACATCTGTT
Source organism: Perilla frutescens (assembly GCA_026008535.1). Taxonomy (NCBI): domain Eukaryota; kingdom Viridiplantae; phylum Streptophyta; class Magnoliopsida; order Lamiales; family Lamiaceae; genus Perilla; species Perilla frutescens. Next base: position 52,540,800 of record BRKX01000015.1, read on the forward strand.
GTAAGTTATGGATACTAATAGCATGGAAATAACAAAAATGCACAGGCTTGGTGTAGAACACACGGTATTATAATAGGTTTCTATTCATTATCTGTGTGTATGAACTAGTGCCCTTCATAAAGTGTAATTAAATCCTTCTTCAATACTTCCAATCACCATGTCCATAGGATATGAAGCTACAACTTATGCTCAATGCTCAAGTTTGAGAATTCAAAACATAGAAAGATTTAAGACCTTCTCAGGACACTGAAAAAGTTTCTCTAGTTTAATTTAAAAGCACAAACTCAAATAAAATTTTATGTCATCAATAAAGAATGATAAGATGGACATAGTCTGTGCCTTCATCTAAAGGGAAAGCCAAAATGGGATGTCCACAACAGGCATTTGCAACTTCTTTTTTTCACGAACATTTTTTGCAGTCACTTTTAGTCTTTTATATCCCTAATGTCAATGAAATTATTAGTCCTATTTGATTTAAGAGGTCAGCTACTGATCCTTATAGGATATGTGAATGATAAATCAACACATTTTATGTTTAACCATCTCTAGCTTGATAACAAGTACAAATAACAATAAATCTATTGCATGTTCAAGTTTATCATATAAACAATGCATATCGTCTTACCTCTGGCTTGCAAAGCCTCAAAAAGTTGATGGCGCATGCTGATAATCCTATCAGCCATGTTTTTCAGCTCAACTGTCCATTCTTTATACAAGTCCCTGCATGAAATTCATGAGCTTTAAGATGTCAGGAACTCAGGTTACACAACTCACAAAGGATTATGAAGCTATCATTTGGATATTATATAAAGATAATAAATAAATTTCCTTCCAATATTATGGATGAACAAAATAATTACCCATCCTTAAGTATAGCAGCCACAATCGATGCACCATGAATAGGAGGATTAGAATACATTGGCCTGATGACCAATTTTAACTGGCTTTCAACCCTAGATGCAACGTCTGCAGCTTTGCATACCTGTGTATCAAAATGAGGCTCCTTCATCAATTGTTTAATGTGTAAAACTAATATAAGTGAATTTACATTGGCATAGTGAAAATGTAGTTGTAATTGTATTACTGTATAATCCTCAGTGTCTGCACCAGCAGGTCATACTATGACTTAATTATGGATCTTTGGAGCCAGGTTGAGCAAAATATTCAAAGATCTATAAAGAACTTAAAACTTGTTTTTCTGTTCAAGGATACTTGATGCTTATAGACAAATTTAATGGCTAGCTGATTAGAGTAACTAATGCGAATTTCAAGTGATTAGTATATTAGTAGTTGTTTCTACTTATCTTTATCCTACTTCTTGGAATCTTAAATGTGACACTCACTATACACCCCAATTACGCTGCATTAAGCAGCTCTATTTCATATAATATATCAATTACTAATTCTAAATCATAATATTTTTTTAGGGTTTCATCAGAATAGGGTAGTGGCAGAGTTAGAACCGTAAGGCATGAATAATTATAGTGTCTGCAACTTTTGGTGAGGGACTCACAATACTAAGTGCACCAACTCGTTCACCATAGAGTCCCATGTTTTTAGCATAACTCTGCGCTGCAAGGCATTCTCCCCCGTCAGCAACAAACATCCGAACAGGTGCTGCATCCGCATCAAGACTTCCACTAGCAAAACCCTATATACCGAACTTATGTACATCAAATGCATGCACAATTAAACTGATATTTGACCAGAAGAGATCAGTTATTTGGAACTCCATGTTATCAGAATAATTCTACCTACCTGATATGCACTGTCGAAAAAAGGTAGCAATCCTTTTGATCGCATCAATTGCCTGATTTGCTCCCACTGATCAGAGGTTGGATCTACTCCTGTTGGGTTGTGAGCACAGGCATGAAGAAGAACTATCGCTCCAGATGGTGCACTCCCTAGGTCTTCCAACAGTCCTGTGTACAGAGATGGTGGTCCAACAAACATGCAGAAAACATATAACCACTATCTCAGAAAATCCACAAGAAACAAATTTATCATATCTTGACTTATAATCAGAGTTTGATATATCCTTCATTATGTAGTCCAAAATGTATTAATTAGAAGCAAATGCGTTGCAAATTAGTCGTCTATGTTGAAACAAAATCATAGGCCCCGTGATGAAAAGAGTCGTAACCTGAAAAGTCCAGGCCTCTTGTATTTGGGTCATAGTATCGATAAGTCTTCACGGACAACCCTGCTAAAGTAAAAATCTTAGGATGATTTCCCCATGTCGGCAGCGGAATGTATATAGTTTTCTGGCAATAAAATTATAAACATTTTTATCAATAAGCCTTATTTGGAATATTAGACAGAACCTATAAAGTCACAGGATGTCACTTACCTCATGATAATGTCTTGCTAGAAACTCTCCTCCAACCCTCAGTGAGCCAGTACCAGACAAACACTGGACAGTGGTCACTCTATTCTCCTGAATTGCAGCACTGTATTCACAGTTGAAAAGATAAGAAATCAATCTAAAGCTAGAAAAGTAACTTCACAAGATTATAGATAAATAAACGACAACGGGTTCCTTTACAAGAAAAAGAAGAAGCTCCAACAGGTAATTACTTGAACTTATGCGAATAATATATCACAGGTTTAGAGTAATAATATCAGCTGTTGGAGCTTTCGGTTCTTAAGAAAAGGCTATCTAGAAAAAAAACGTAGGGGTGCAAAATCTATCACGAGTTACACAGACAAGTTCAATGCATTTGTTATCATGGATTGATTTTTTTATTAAAAACAACAGCAATCCATTGAGCATTTATATGCATGCTAATACTAAAACAACATCAAAAGCAAGCATTTGACACAAGTTTTAGCATATTGACAACACAAATACTGAAATACCATTCCTCTTCGCAATAAAACTTTCCAGAATATGTCAAGGCACAACAAAATCTAAAGAATTGATAAGACTCAAGTAAAATCTGCAATCCAATTTTGGTTGAAAAATGTGCAACTTCAACTAAATTCCAGTTCCCATACCTGTCAGCTCCAAAAATAAGCTTGGCACTCAATTTGTTAAAATCTGCCACTCCAGTAATTGGAAGATATTCCTTCACACGAGATCTGTATAACATGACGAAGCATCACAATCAATCGCATATCACAGCCTATTCAAGTTGTTTATATGCATTACAAACTTACGGATCGTTCACGAGCAGTTGCTCTGCTTTCCTCACTACATTGAGAACGAGAGGTTTTCCTTCCTGTCATTTTACAAATTATAAAGCCAAAAATACACCTCGGAATCAGACACGTCCAAATATCACCCAATATTTTATGCATAAAATTTGTAAGCCGCACACTAATTCTCATATAGAGAGAAGAACAGACCTCAGTTCGATAAGCTCCGACGCCCAAATTCAACTTAACCGGGCTCTGATCTTTGTTATAAGCAACAGTTACCTGTTTCATTCATGATCAGAGATCTAGATACACACTAACACAAAAATAATAATAATAATAATAATAATCTCAAGCATAATATAAGCTTGCTACGCTCAATTAACTGCATGATATTAGAAGAAAAGGATCACGGGAAGACGAAAATTCATTCAATCTGATTCGGATCATTGCTGAGGACGGAAAAAAGTGAGTCGGAATTGAATTGATTGAAAATAGTAAGGGATCAGCGTTGACTGTTGCATTTACCCCTAAGATTGGATCTTCAGGAGCTTGGACGATGTTGGCGAAAACGGAATCGGACATTTTCGTCGGAAAGTTGAAAAAATAGGAATTGTTGTTTATCAGCGACGTGATTAGTGCTTGTTGCTTGTGCTTTGAAATGAAGCGTGGGGAATGGGGTAAAAAAGTGGGGAAGCGTGATGGAGGGGAAAGTAAACCGTGGGCGGTAAAAAAAGTGGGGAAGCGTGATGGAGGGGAGAGTGAACCGTGGGCGATTGCATTAAAACTGGGGGAAATTTTACCGGGGTGGGGGGTTACTTTTTCACTCGCTGCTTGTCGGAATTATTACTATTTACCATTTCTAGAAATCTTAATATAAAATTGAAATAATAACTAACATATAATATTTATTAACCAATTATATTAAATATTAAGAATTAATTAATTATAAATTATTTATATATATATATATATATCACCGTGCATCGCACGGAATGTAATACAAGTTAATTAGATAAGAAGATTAATTTTTTATAGTTACGACAAATAAAAAGAAAATTAAATTTTAAGAACTAAATGAAAATCCGTGTTGTGAAGATCATATTGAATTATAATATTTCAGATGACACGATTTTTTAAATAGAAATGTATAATTGTCCTGGTGATTAAAGAACAGTTGAACATCTGATTTCTTTGAATACATGACAGGTGTTAAAAAAATATAATTATTTATTTTAAATAAATAAATTGAAATAGAAAAAATTAAATTATTGCAAATTATGTTGTTGTTGTTGTTGTTGTTGTTATTATTATTATTATTATTATTATTATTATTATTATTATTATGCAACACAAATGAAAACTATTTCTTTTAAGAGACAAATATAGACTACTACAGATCATCCACCTACGCACAAGAAAAAAAAATGTTATAAATCTCAAATTTCCAAGTTAATAATAACAAATAAGGTTGCAAAATTTTGTTAAGAGACTATGGTTTATAACCGTTGTGAAAAATGCAAAAAAAAAGAAGAAAATTTACAATAATAATGTCACTATTGTTGTTTATTAACTCAAAATTATTGTTTATTACATAAAAATAGTTGTCCAAAATATAATTGTTAAGTTGTGAGATAGACAACGTTTTATACCAAAACCGTTGTCTATCATACGATTTGCCTTAATATATGTATAAATTATTATTCACATTAATATTATATTTGCATATCAATATTCTCATAATAATTATTAAAATTGTAATTATTTTATTTGTCATCCATCAAAATAATGTAGATAAAATGCATTTCCCACTTCATAATTCATTTCATATTTTGAAACATTATCATAGTCAATTGTTCATTATTCTCATCTACTATTTAAAACTATTTTACATATTATCTTAGGCATTCACAGTTTTGCAGCCTTAATTTACAAAGAATCTTGGCTTTGTGAGAATCTGGGTAGCCTTTACAAAAAATCTTGACTTTGTGAATCTTGACTTTATGAGAATCTTGGCGGCCCTTGCAAAGAATCTTGACTTTGTGATAAAGAGTCAAACACAAATGAAAATTAAAGAATCAATTCAAAAATCACAAAAATTGATCTACACATTTCAATAGTTTTTTTGTTATAAATAGATATACGTGTACAAAAGAAAAACCCCACATTATAAAGCACAAATAATCCAAGAAGATTTCTTATGCGATGCACAATGGACTGCAGAGATCGACATGAAGTTCATTGTTCTACTGGTTGTTGAAGCCTGGAATGGAAATTTCTGCATTGGTGTGAATCATGTGGAAGCAGTGACAAATACGATGAACGAAGTGAATAGTTTATTCGAACAAGCGTAGGTGAATGCTTTCGTAAGATGAAAAAAACTTCATAAAAGATACACTGTGTGTTTAGTTGTGTGCTTAGCTGCAATTGGGTCTGTTACGATGTTGCGACTAACGGGAAGCATTATGACACTCAAGTTTGGGCTTCGTAATCAAAGTAATTTTCTTCAAATAGTTATACACACACACACGCGTATATATATATATATATATTTGCATTGTTTATTTTGATAACTCAATATAATTTCGTAGAAACATCTCATGTTTGCTGTAGTGGTTACCACTATCTATATGTAAATTAATGGGAACTTCTATTTAATTGTAGTGGATATTTGTTGTATTCTTCTTCAAGAAACCGATTGGTAGAAAAGAGGGAGGAAAATAGAGAACAGGGGGGAGGAATTAGATAATACTTTCTTCTTACCCAACAAACGTAGCAACAACAGTATAAATACTAGCTCTGGGTCCCACTAACAGAAACCCTAAGGGAGCCATCATTTTCTTGCTTAATAAAAATAACATAAAAACATAATATAAAGTATTTAAATCTGGAACAAGCTATTAATTCAGCCACTATGCTCGGCCCAAACAACTTCGCGGCCCAGCTCCTCCAGGTCTGCTTCCATTTCCGACCCGGCACCCGGAAACATAAACCCGCCCCTTTTTTTGATGCCCAGATTTGGGTTATACTCGATCGCGAGCCCTAATCGCTCCAAGATTGCATTTTTTTCCTCTCTTCCTCATGTTTCATTTCCTTCTACTTTCAAAACGCCCAATTCACCTTCAATCCCTTGAAATCCCATGACAATACCCCCCTGTTAAGATGATTCTCGTCCTCGAGAATGAAAACCTTGGAATTTGCGGCGGAGGAAACAATCGTCTTCCCAGGTGGAAAGGCGAGCCTCAGAGTGTCGCCAGAATACCAGCGTTTGGGGGATTTGCTTGCCACGGCGGCGGAGAGTACGGTGAGCCAAAGCTTGCAGAGGGGTAATCATAAAGATGCCCTCCTCGATTGTTGCTGGAAGCTCTTGAGAAGGTACATTCTTACTCCCAATACATTTCTTTAGGAGAGACACGTGAAAAACAGGGTGGATCTTCGATGTAGGAGGAAGATCCAATTTGTAAGCCATTGTTCCGATCCTCTCTAGTATAGTATAGGGGCCGTAATACTTAGATGATAGCTTGAGATTTCTTCTGAGGGAGACAGAGTTCTGTCGAAAGGGTTGAAATTTTAAGTAAACTTGCTCCCCTACCTCAAAAGTACGATCTTGGCGTCTGCGGTCCGTGTACCATTTCATTCTGCTTTGGGCGTGAACTAGATTTTCCCGTAGGATCTGTACCATATGTTGCCTCTGTGTTAGGAAGTTTGAAACATCTGCATTTTGTGAGTCAGCATAGGTAGAGATCATGAACGAGGGGGTGGGACACCATAGAGTGCCTGATAGGGAGTGCATTTGAGACTGGTATGAAAATTGGTGTTGTACCAATATTCAGCCAGTTAGAGCCACTGTAGCCAGGCCTGGGACTAGAACTAGTCATGCACCTCAAATAGTTTTCTAGGCACTGGTTAAGTCTCTCGGTTTGACCATCAGTCTGAGGGTGGTAGGCCGAAGACATCTCCAGTTTAACTCCTATTAGTCTGAATAGCTCCTTCCAAAAAGAGCTAGTGAATATTGTATCCCTGTCTGTAACAATGCTTGTAGGTGGACCATGTAGCTTATAGATGTTGTCCAGGAACAATTTAGCTACTGTCTCTGCGGAATAGGGATGTGACATAGAAATGAAGTGCCCAAACTTAGTAAATCTGTCCACCACAACTAGTATGACACTTTTTCCCCTGATTTGGGTAACCCTTCTATGAAATCCATGGATATGTGGGTCCATGATTGGTGGGGAATAGGTAAAGGCTGTAGAAGCCCAGGATACATGCCTTGGTCTGATTTGTTTCTTTGACAAGTGTCACACTCTTGAATCCACTTTGTTACATCTTCCTTCATACCTACCCAGTAAAATATGCTCTTCAACCTCATATAAGTACCATTAGTGCCTGAATGCCCTCCAAAAGAAGAATTATGCATAACTGATAGAATCTGGGATCTGCAATCCTCTGAGTTACCAATAACTAACCTGCCCTTGTACCTGATCAACCCACCGGTGACTTGATACTCTGGATAAGAATTCCCATCAATGGCCTTAGCAGTAAGGATCTTGGTTAGATTTGGATCATTCTGGTAGCTAGCTAGCACCTTCTGTGTCCATGTAGGAATAGTAATAGTAATAGCCAGACACTCAGGATTGTTGGGTTCCTTCCTAGAAAGAGCATTTGCAACCTTGTTCTCACAGCCCTTCTTGTAGTGTATTTCATAGTTGAACCCTAACAATTTAGTGAGCCATTTCTGTTGCAAAGGGTTGATGACCTTTTGATCCAGCAAGTGTTTCAATGTTTGCTGGTCTGTCTTAATTATGAACTTGTGCCCCTGTAGATACACCCTCCATTTTTGTACAACCATAAGGACAGCAAGAAACTCTCTCTCATAAATAGAGAGGGCTTGATTCCTTGGGCACAATGTCTTGCTGAGGTAAGCTAGAGGTTTTCCCTCTTGCATTAACACAGTCCCTACTCCAACACCACTTGCATCCGTCTCTATTATGAATGGTTTGTTGAAGTCTGGTAGGCCTAGCACTGGTGTAGTAGCCATGACAACCTTGAGCTTCTGAAAAGACTTCTCAGCCTCTAAATTCCAGTGAAAGTTATCCTTTTTAGCAGGTCAGTTAAGGGTTTGCTGATTAGTCCATAACCCTTAACAAACTTTCTATAGTAGCCTGTGAGGCCTAAGAATCCTCTAAGCTGTTTGAGAGTTTGTGGGACTGGCCACTGCAGCATGCAGTCAACCTTTAGGGGGTCAGTTGACACTCCCTCTTGAGAGATGACATGGCCCAAGTACTCAACTTGGGTGGTGCCAAAACTGCACTTGCTTTTCTTGGCATATAGTGTGTTATCTCTGAGCAGCTGAAGGACCACTCTTAGGTGCTGTAAGTGGTCTTCCCAACTAGTACTGTAGACTAGAATGTCATCAAAAAACACCAAAACAAACTTCCTTAGCTGCTCCTTGAAAGTCTGATTCATTAATGCTTGAAAGATAGCAGAGGCATTACACAGACCAAAGGGCATTACCACAAACTCAAAATGCCTATGATGGGTACTGAAGCCTGTTAAGTATCTGTCTTGAGGCCTCATTAGAATTTGGAAATACCCTGACCTCAAGTCAATTTTAGAGAAGTACCTAGCCCCATATAGTTCATCTAGCAATTCATCTATTACAGGTATAGGAAACTCATGCTTGACTGTAAGAGAGTTCAAATACCTGTAATCAACACACATCCTCCAAGTTTGATCATTCTTTTTTACTAAGATCACAGGAGAAGCAAAAGGGCTTCTACTGTATTGTATTTGCCCTGCTGCTAGTAACTCTTTAATAATCCTCTCAATTTCATCCTTGTGACTGTGAGAAGTCCTGTATGGGTGTTGGTGTCTAGGTAAGCTGTTGGGTTTCAAAGTAATGTGATGTTCCACTCCTCTAGTGGGTGGTAGTTCAGAGGGTTCAGCAAAAACATCAGCATATTCTTCCAATAGGTCCTGAACTCCAGAACTCTCCTTTTGATCCTTAGATTGCAACTTGACCATAAAGACCTCTTCTACTTCATTCTGGGTAGGAGAGTCAATCATCTTGTACAAGGAATGTTCAGAGTTCAATTGGCAGTCCACCTGTGATCTAGAGGCATGTAGCTTGATCTTGTCATTCCCTTGAGTAACTGTGAAGGTCATGTATTTGTAATCCAATTCTATAGGAGTGCAAGTCTTCAACCAATCTCCCCCAAGAATTAGGTCATAACCCTCTGTCTTCAGTAGTCTAGGTAAGTATGTAAAGTTGTGGCCCTGTACATTCCACCTAAATCTAGTAGCTTGTGAGTCACTCACCAACTTTTGCCCATTAGCCACTTTAACTAGTATGGGACTGGTTTGCTCCACTAGACAGCCTAGCCTCTTAGCTGTAGTATCCTGGATGAAGCTAAGAGTGCTTCCAGTATCAATGAGGATGAGCAACTCATGTTCATCCTGTTTACCAATTACCTTCAAGGTGGTAATACCCTCTGACCCAGCTAGAGAGTTTATAGACATGTGCACTTCTTCCATTGGAGGTTCCTCTGGCCTAGCTGGTGGATAGTCCTCAGCCTCTTCTTGAATATGCATATAGGCCAATTCTTCCTGTTCAGTCATGATCATATAATTGATCCTATTCTTGCACCTATGCCCATACACATAGGGCTCATCACAGTTATAACACAATCCCTTTTCCCTCCTAGCTGCCATTTCAGCTGTTGAAAGTAGCTTGGTGGGTGGTTTAAGAGGTCCAGAAGGTTGCCTAGACTGGAAACTAGGAGTTGAGTCAGACCTCTTGTATGTAGATGCATGATTTGGAGTGGGCCTGTTAGCCCCCTTCAGTTTCTTGGCTATAGCCTCTATAGTATGGATTTGGCTCCTACCCAACTCCACAGCTTGATGTAGGGTCCTGGGGCCAAACATAGTAACAGCCGCTTGCAGCTCTTCACCCAACCCACTAATGAAGCTAGCAATGAAGTAATTTTCAGAGTACACACTAAGGTTGAACAACATCATACAAGCTCTTAACTCTTCAAACTTCTCTACATAGTCATCATAGGAGCCTTGATGTTTCAACTTGTTGAATTCCATGATTACTTTAGTTTTCCTTAGTTCCTCAAACCTTGCAGCAACTACATCCAAGAACTGATTCCAGGGTAGTTCCTTACATCTGGTACTATAGTTTTGAAACCACTGAGCAGCCTTCCCATCAAAGTGTAAGGAAGCCAATACCATCTTCTGAGAATCAGGCACATTTGGAACTAGTTGGAAGTATTGATTGCATCTTAAAATCCATGCCCTGGGTTGGGTTCTATCGAATCTGGGAAAATCAACCTTGGGAAGGGGGTTGTACACCTGTGAGTGCGTGTTGTGAGGGTGGTGATGAACCTGATCCAGAGGGAGTTTAGTCCCTATAGATGATTAGGGTTGTGGAGCAGACCCACCATCAGAGATAGGAGTACTCGGGGGTGCACCCAGAATAGATTGATCCTCCTGTGTTCCATTTCCCTTACCCAAATTAGATAATTGTAATTGTATTGATGTGAGGGTGTGAGTAAGATGTTCATACTTGGAATTTACCCCTTTTAATTGATCATGCATATGAGTAGAGATCTCACCCAATTTTTCTTGCATTTTTAACTCTGCGGCATCTCTCTTCAGGGACTCAGCTGCCATTAACTGATCCGTTTTCTTTTGTGCTTCTTGTAGATCCTTTAGTCGAGTGCCTTCAGCCATGGAAGCAAATCTGGCTCCAGATACCAGTTGTAGTGGTTACCACTATCTATATGTAAATTAATGTGAACTTCTATTTAATTGTAGTGGATATTTGTTGTATTCTTCTTCAAGAAACCGATTGGTAGAAAATGGGGAGGAAAATAGAGAACAAGGGGGAGGAATTAGATAATAGTTTCTTCTTACCCAACAAACGTAGCAACAACAGTATAAATACTAGCTCTGGGTCCCACTAACAGAAACCCTAAGGGAGCAATCATTTTCTTGCTTAATAAAAATAACATAAAAACATAATATAAAGTATTTAAATCTGGAACAAGCTATTAATTCAGCCACTATGCTCGGCCCAAACAACTTCGCGGCCCAGCTCCTCCAGGCCTGCTTCCATTTCCGACCCAGCACCCGGAAACGTAAACCCGCCCCTTTTTTTGATGCGCGGATTTGGGTTATACTCGATCGCGAGCCCTAATCGCTCCAAGATTGCATTTTTTTCCTCTCTTCCTCCTGTTTCATTTCCTTCTACTTTCAAAACGCCCAATTCATCTTCAATCCCTTGAAATCCCATGACATTTGCATACACATATGAGACTTGTGGAGACCCGAATTGGGAAGAACTAAATAAAATTTCTAGATATTGAGTTCATTCAATGTAAAATCATTCTAGTTTTCTACAATACTTTGTGAAAAAACTACAGGATCTTGAAATTAATGATGCTCACATAATTACATAATTGATAGAAAATTGTGTACCTTTCTCCATTATCAAATATGAGATTGCACCGTTGAATTTCTTGAGAAGAAAGTAAACCGGTGTTTCACCTCCTTAATTATCTTTTCTATTATCTATCGTACGTGATGGCTAGAGCTTTAGAGAATATTTTTTATATCAGGAAGTCACCCAGTTTTACGGTAATTGACTGTTATTCCCCATAAGCCCACCATTCCCATCAAATAGAGGATATAATAAAACTGTTCCATATTAACCAATATATAATTTAGTCCATAATTAATTGATTATTTATTTATTAGTCCTTAGTAAGCCACATAATTTTACATTAGACATAAATAATCTTACATTCAATCCCAACTAATATGTTGTTGAAATTTTCTATTGTACTTTTTCATTTTTCACTATTAAATGTATGGGTTTAATAATATTTATTACAAAAAAAAAATAATTATGACATAAATAATTATAGTCAACATTTATCAACAAAAAAAATTATAAAATTATAAAACATAATTTTGAAAAAATCAAATTGAAAAATGAAAAGTAAATATTAAAAAATTATTATAAACCCTAATTGGGTGGGGTGGAGACTAAGAAATAATCATAAAATTAAATTAAATCATATAAAAATAAAATTTAAGGAAGAAATACAAGAATAACTCATAATTTGAAAGTGCGACACAGAATATAAGGCCGATAATGGAAAATGAAATTTCATGTGGCCAGTATGGGATATTTTTAACACCCACCAAATCTTAATTTGGAATTTTGTCATAATATTGAGGGGCAAATTTCATATTACTCCCCTGTGTTTTCGCGAAAAATCAAAAAACCCCCTGTGTTAAAAAAATAGTTTCAAAACCCCCTCTGTTATGTATAATTCATCAAAAAAGTCCCTTTTTTAAGAAAGTGTACATTACATTTGCTAAAAAAGAGTGTATGATTCTTATTTTTACAATTTTTGTATTATTTTTTAAATATAATTAATTTATTAAAATAGTAGTTTGACCAAATACTATAACTTTTAAATACTATAAAATATATTTATATGTAAAAAAAATACGTAACATAGGAAATTATCAAAATAGCTAAATATTAGTAGTATAACCAAATGCTAAAATTTTTAAATGATATAAAATATATTTATCTATAACAAAAATTGTAAAAATAAGAATCATACACTCCTTTTTAGCAAATGTAATACACTTTCTCAAAAAAGGGGTTTTTTTTTTATGAATTATACATAATAGATGGGGTTTTATGACTATTTTTTTAACACAGGGAGTTTTTTGATTTTTCGCGAAAACACAAGGGAGTAATATGAAATTTGCCCTAATATTGAGGCACCCAATATTAAAAATTGAACTGATTCTGATACATATTATAAATGAATATTAAACTCAATTCTCAAAATAGATTTGTAAAAGGAGGAATGTATTCTTTAATTTATTAACATAAGTCACTTCATAAATTTTTTTTATACACATTTGATAAAGATTTTTTTTTTTTTTACTTGGTACAAAGAAAATTAAGACTGAGCGTTGAATCTTTATAGTTCAGCATACCAAGGTAAAGAGTACTGGGGAAGTGTAAGATTTGTGGTTTTAGGAAATTTTAAAAAATAAATAATTAATTAGAAGAATAATTTATTTTACCTGAGTGATGTATCTTATAGTTATTTTTTTAAAAATATTTACCCGCCAGATAGTTTTGAGGAATTATTAATCTTTCGATTTAAATAAATAAATAAGGTAGAATTGGAATTGGGTGAAACCGTCTAATGGATCTAGTCCATCAATCTGGAGGGCACGTGTGGACACAACTATCTTGTTTTATTTTTTATTTTTATTTTCAATTTTTTTAATTTTTTTTTCTATTTTCAGTTTTCTTTTTTAGTTTTTTTTTTCTTAAAAATATATATCCTAAAATGAAATTATTGAACTCAAAATATGAATCACCGACAACTTGCATGATGCACCGTCTAGCGCCAATGCACGGGCTTATGTACGCGCTCACCTAATTTATTTTTTCGAAATAAATATATGCTTTAAAATTGAATTATTGAACTCTAAAATTAAAGTGAATTATTATTTTTTATCACGCGACTTGCGCAGTGTATTCAACCGACTCTAACGAGTGGGCTCGCACACTGCGCTCGATAATTATTTTTTTAAAATAAATATATATATTCTAAAATAAAATTAGTAAACCTAAAATTTAAGTGAATTAATTTCTTTTTTTGATCCCATGACTCGCGCAATGCACTAATCCGATGCTAATGCGTGAACTCATGCATTACGCTTGGCAATTATTTTTTTGAAATAAATATAGACCATAATTGAGAATAATAAACCATAATTTATATGATTGAGCCATAATTGAAATATAATAACTTCATATAATCAAAGTAACAAGAGATTACTTTTTAAGGTTATGAGATAAGTAATATTTTTTTGGCCGATTTTTTTTTCTCGGGGCGAGAGGGGGGTGCGTCAGGCTGACCGGCGAGCGACCCGCTTATTTGAACTTTGAAGATCTTATTTTAAGGATTTTGAGTTGCAAAAGTTTGATGAGAGTGTTTGCCATTTATCAACAATGCATAATAAGTAATAAATTTGTACATCGATTTTATTTTGTTGAATTCATTAAATATATTGTTACACTTCATACGTCTCATAATTATAGCTCTTATTCATTTTTTGTGTGCCTCAAAATTATAATTCATTTTTCTTGTGTATTAAAATTTCATTTTATGTAATATACCTATATTTAATATTCTTTAAAATTAATTTTTTTAATAAATAAATAAGGGTATGGTAGGAAAAAATATGCAATTTTACTTTTGTAAATACATTAAATCATCTTTCGTAATACATGTATAAATGGAAGTATGACGGCCTTTTTTCGACGGATGAGGTAATTAATATTATTAAATGTTGGCCCATTAGTTCACATGAGATCCTCTAATCTCAAATTGTGTGTGTCAATAGTGGCCCAGTTAGTACTCCTCCCGTTTTTATATAAATGTTATTCTAACCTTTTAATTTTGTTTTAAAAAAAAATATCATTCTACAAATTCGAGACATAAAATTCACATTTTTCTTACACTTACCCTCATTTAAACCATTCAAACATCTATATTTAACTCATTTAATGTATTCACATGAAAGTATATTAGGTAATTCAATTAATTTATTAATTTGTGTGTATTCATCCAAAATGACATTTAAGTGGAAACGGGGGAGTATAATTTTACATTATTATTTAGGGTTTAATCCACCTAATTATAATTTATAATTATTTTTCAGTATTTAATATTCATTTTTTAGTTAGTATAATTAATTTTTGGGATTGATTATTCTAAACTTACGGTATATATAACTTTTAGCAATAAATAATAATTAGGATAAATTATAATATAATAAATTTTGAAAAAAATTATTAACACTATACAATTTTGATGTTAGCGTACGGTTAACACATGCAACTTGGAACTAGATGATATCATCCGCCATTAGTTGCCTCCCTAGAAAAGTCGATGCTGCCCTACTTGCCCCATGTGGGAATGGTGCCGATTTTTATATATTTTTTAAATATTTTTAAAAAGTTTTTGTAAATTATATTTTTAGAATATAAATGGTGATATTAGTAGATACTCACTCCGTCTCAATTATACAGTCCATATTACTGTATTATTTCGGGGTGTCCCAATTATATAGTCTCGTTACTACAATTAACATTATTTTTCGTAGTAATGTACAAATACACCCTCGTTAGATTTTGACAATTAAAAACTAACAACTTATTTTTATGAAAGTTATAAATTTTAAATAGGAGTAATCTTGGAAATTTAGCTTTTGTACATTGATTTTATAAATATTTTTAATTAACGTCCGAATAAAAAATGAACTATATAATTGGGACGTAGGGAATATTAATTATGTAGATCACAATTTTTTCCATCTACTACTACATAAGGGAGTTTCTATTTGCACTATTATTTTTACTCTCCGCACCACAAATTATTTTTCATTTTCTTTTATTAGTTATACATTACCTAAAAATCCTTACTAATAAAAAAAATTCGCGTTTCGTTCGAAATCGTGTGTTCGAACATTTTGGATATGTTCGAAATGATAGATATGCTTGAAGTAGTGTGTTCGAACGATACTTAAAAAAAATCACAGTCCGTTCGAAAATGGATTTTCGAACGTGACTTATTTCAAAAACCATGCATATTCAAAAATGAAACTTCGAACAAACATGGTGAGTTCGAAATTTCATTTTCCCATGTTAGTTCGAAATTCCATTTTCATGCCACACTTGATTTTTTTCTTTTTAAGTAAAGAACATTTAAGTAACTTCTAAATTATTTTAATTTTTTATTTTTTTCTTTTGTAGTGCAAAGAGTAATTTTAGTGGTGCAAATATAAATTCCCGCTACATAAACGACATGATGTATTTAGGAAAAAATAAAATAATATATATATATATATATATATATATATTTTAAAAATAAAATTGAAAATAAATTTCCCTCCCTCCCTCAATTTATTGTATGCCCTAGATTGGAAAGAACTCTGCCGCTCTTGCTGCCTTCGATCAAGTTGTTCGTTACGTCGCCTTGAAGCTTCGTGTTGTCCACGGGAGTGTTACGGCGGAGAAGCTGTTGTCGCCGGAGTTCCAGCTGGAGTGGATCTGACTAGCTGGTTGCCTTCCGCTGCTGCTATCTCCGGTGAAACTAGACACTCGAGTGCCTCCGTAGTTGCGCCGCCCGTTGTCTTCGCGAGGTAGGTCGGAATCCCGATCCGTGGGATTCCGCCCTGGTAAAGTGACCGAAACCTCTCCATTCACGTTTTTCGCCTAGTTAATCGTTTGGAAGCGTATTGCGTCATTGCGTGTTGGTGAAATTTAATTGTCTGTTGACAGATTTAGTGTTGTTCTTCGTGAACCTGAAATATGTGTAAGTTTGCATATTCTTTTTGAATTTGTTACTCGTGATTTTTCCGATCTTGGTTGCGTGTTCTTTGTGAATGTGTGACCTGCTTGTTCTCGTGATTTGTTTCTGAGCACTCTGTTAATTTTTGGTTTGCTTTGTGCTCGCTGAAAATTTCAAGTTTTGATGTCAAAACTGCTCCACCGATAAATCGGTTTCGTGAACTCGGAAATCCTCTGGTCTGTGAATTTGATCCCAAAATCTGTGTGATTTTTGTGATGGCGTCCGCTTCATTTAACTTGGCTCCTTTGAATGGAAAAGATGATTTCAGTATGTGGAAGCAGAAAATAAAATGTATACTTATACAAGAACGTGTGTTTAAGGCTATTGATTTGTCCTTTGCTGCCACTGAAACTGAAGAAGAGAAAGATGAGACGAATCAGCTTGCTCTGGCTACTATTATCTTGAACCTGTTTGATGCTGTGTGTAGAAAAGTGTATCATATTAAATCTGCTAAAGAATTATGGGATAAATTAAATGAATGAGGAAATTGCATTTTTGGTCCACAGGACATCCTCTCGTTTGGAAATGGTCCCAATACTCTCACTTTTGATCCCAAATGTAAAAAATCATGCAGAAGTGATCCCATACGACTATATTTTGCACTTTTAGTCCTATACGACTATATTTTGCACTTTTAGTCCTAAAATTTTAACGAATCCGTTAGACACTAACAGAAAGTCTTCACGTAAGGCGCATGTGATTTTCTCAATTTCTTAACTAATGACGTTGAACCCTAATTGAAGAAATCGCCAAATCAAACCCACTCTTCTATATCACGACTTCAAGAATTGGAAAAACTTGCCCATAATTCTGCTCCCAAATCTGCAAAAGTCTCCAAAAAAGGGCGAAAATTGCCCATGGTTCTAGTCCTAAATATGCTTCATTGTCGTGCATAGTTTCCTCAGATGAAGAGCCTGAATTATCGCATTCGTTCTCCATAAAGTTCAACGTCATTAGTTAAGAAATTGAGAAAATCACATGCGCCTTACGTGAAGACTTTCTGTTAGTGTCTAACGGATTCGTTAAAATTTTAGGACTAAAAGTGCAAAATATAGTCGCATGGGACTAAAAGTGCAAAATATAGTCCTATGGGATCACTTCTGCATGATTTTTTACATTTGGGGTCAAAAGTGAGAGTATTGGGACCATTTCCAAACGAGATGATGTCCTGTGGGACCGAAAATGCAATTTCCTCTTAAATGAATTGTATGCACAAACTTCTCTTCCTAGCAGAATGTTTTTACTTAATGAATTTATTAATTTTAAATTGGACATCAGTAAAGACATGGATGAAAATCTAGACATTTTTAACAAGCTAGTTCAAGATATTAAGTTGTCTGGAGACAAGGGTATTGATAAATATACTGCTGCTGTGTTGCTCAATGCTATTCCTGAAAGTTATAGTGATGTTAAATCTGCCATTAAGAATGGTGGGAATGATGTGGCGTTCGACATTATTGTTGATGCTTTAAAGAATAAGGAAAATGATTCAAAACATAATGGGAGTGGTAAATATTCTAGTAAGCTTAAGCATGTGAGAGGAAGAACTCAAACTAGATCACAAACTGATGATAGAAATGAATCTGGGGGTGGGAAAACGAAATTTAATAGCAAAGGTAGGTCTAAGTCTAGACCTAAATCCAGAAAATGTTACAATTGTAACGAACCGGGACATTTGGCTAAAGAGTGCACTAAACCTAATAATAAGAAGCAAAATCAGCAAGATAAGCTTAAAGAACATGCTGTTGCGGGCAAGTGTTACACAATCATTTTGTGTCTTTCGCAAATGCGACAAAATGCGACAAAATGTCCTGTTGCAGGCATTGGTGATATTTGCTTGAAGTTTGATTCTGGCTATGAGTACACTTTGAAAAATGTTAGACATGTACCTGATTTATGCCGTAATTTCTTATCATGTGCATCTTTGGAAGAAGACGGGTTAGATGGTATATGGGGGAAGGGTGTTATGAAAATTTTGAAAGGATCATTGGTGATCTTCAAAGCTGAAAAGGAAAACAACATGTATATCTGCCACGCTAAACCTACTCGTGTTCGTGTTAACATTAGGTCACATGAGTAACAAGAGTCTAGAGATTTTGCAAAAAGATGGTCACTTTGGTTAAGTTTCCTGAATTTACTTTTCCTAATCACTCTGTTACTGAACACTTGCATGCTGTACGTTAGCCCGTGGGTCGTTGCACTGGTCTGAGCCACGAACCTTTGAATCGACCTTCTACCGAGCTGCTGCTATCTCCGTGAAGCTAGATACTTGAGTGTCTTTGGTGAGACCTCGACCAGCACGATACCCAACAAATATGATGAAGGGGAAAACATTATTTTTGCGAGACAGGAAAGAGTAATAGTTCGAGTACTACGTAATTATTTTTTTTTGAAGTAGCTTATGAGAAGAAAAAAAAGCTCAAGAAGATTATTTTAGGGGTGAATATTTTCGGGTAAAAAAATTCACTCTAATTTTTAATTAGAAATTAGCACTAACATTTTTTAGATGGCCTGATATATCTATCATTTAATATTATTTTTTAGACTTCAATGAAATTAATTTTTATGTTCTACTGTAAATTGCCGTGGATTACAAGAAATAAATAGTGGAAATTGCACTTAATGAAACCTATTAAAAATAGCAGTTGGAGAATTATTGACCAAAATATGGCATTTGGGCATAATTTTGTCAGATGTACCTGTGATCGATGCCAAAACAATTAGAGCTAGTTTAGAATTTGGGGTATTTGATTCAAGAATTAAAATTTGTTTATGGAAAACATATTATTTTATGATAGGTATAGTCTCTTTTTTTTTTGAAGGGGATAGTCTATGTTAGATGCAACTAGGGGTGTAAATGAGTCGAGTCGAGTTCGAATACACATATGTTCAAGCTTGTTTGAAATGGTATTGAGTTTTAAATTTTATGTTTGAGCTTGTTTGATTATCTATCGAATCGAGCTCAAACGAGTTTTAATCAAGCCGAACACGAATCGAGCTCGAGTAGTTTGATATTTTTACACATGTTTGCTCATTTTTTACTTATCGAGCTCGAGTTCGAGCCGAGCTTTAAATTTTATCGAACATAAAATTATGTTCAAGTTTGTTTGATATGGTTATCGAACCGAGCTCAAACGAGCTTTTAACGAATGAATACGAGTCGAGTATCGAGCTATTTGGTTAGATTTTCAACCCTAGATGCAACAAGATAAAAACAATACTAATAAATTTTTTATTAAATTTAATCATAAACTTTAAGTAAGATGGAAACATATATATGTATAATGGATAAAATGAAACTTGCTCCACTACAATTCTAGCTGAGTAATTAAATTTAATTATAAAATTTGAATACATATGTCACCACATTTTTATGCAATAATCCGTTTGCCACGCCTAATGAGCGATGCCATTTCTCTGCTGTGCAACGCTCTCCAATTTATAGTGCTGCGCTTTGGCTTTCGTGTTTCCTGAGCGGCAAAGATTCATGTGTTTGGTAATTCGTGAATTGAATATTATTATCCAAGTATTTAGATTAATAGTTGTCAATTGGATCTCAAAAATCAATTAATAGATACTATATCAATTTAGGACACGAATGATGAAAATTATCAATTCTGGATTTGAAGATAATAATTGTCAATCTTGGACCTAAAAAATAATGTATTTCGATTTCTTTTTTATTTTTTTTAATAATTTCTTCACTGGATTTAATATATAATTAATATAGGATTTTTTGTTGAAATTAATATAAAAATAATTAAAAAAATCAAAATCAAAATTGATAGCTTTCATTTTACTGAGTGACAGACTACTTATCTTTCAGATCCTAGATTAAAAATTATCTATATACATGTGTGTGGTTTCACAATATTTGTGGATAATTTTTAACAAACAATAAATAATTATCACCTTAAACTCGAAAACTGGTCGCTCCATTTTTTGTAACATTGATTGCCCGTCACCACGCACTGGCAGCACTATCAACAAATTGGAAATTACATAAAGGTTAGAATTTGTTCATATTTGATATATATATATATATATATATATATATATATATATATATATATATGCATGGATTAATCACTCATTTTCCCGTAGGCTATTTATGTTACCAGGAAGTGAAGAAAATGCCTTCTTTTGATTCCCCATATCTCTCGTTGAGTTCGTGTTCGAGTTCGAGTTCTGTACCAAACATGGCTTGTAGTTATGTGTATGTAGAAACAACGGCACCTCTGTCTCAAATTCATCTTCTTTTTCACTCTTAGTCTCGATGCCATCTTTCGAATTCCTGCATCAACGAGTCTCACACCATCAAACAAACTATAACTGATTTAACGAGTCGTTTCAAAAATTTCAAACAAAAATTTGTTGAATTTTCAACATATATACTAGTTGAAAGCGGTGGATCCGATCACCTGGATACGGCATTACTCGCCGCTGCATCCATCAAAGCTGATGATCAACAAAAAAAATGAATGGGACAACATGGATTTAATTTAATTTAATTTGGAGAAAACGAAAAAAAAAATTGTATTAAAGTAGTGATGGAATTAATGAGCTCTACGGAGAAATATATAGCGGCAGTGATGCCTTGAGAAATCTGCAGTCATGTAAAATCTATCGAGGGTGAGTTTGTGAGAGCGCTGCTGGCATGTCGCGATTCTCTGTCATAAAAAAACATTAATTCAGGGACTATGCTCGCATGTAAATGTGAAAATCGGCTTGCTTATTGTAATTTTAACATTTTTCTTATTATATTTTGGTGTTAAAATAGTTAGCATTTAAACTATAATATGAAAAATATTAAAAAGAAATTTAAAAAAATAGCACCAAAACATGGTAAGAAAAATACTAAAGATACACTGAACAAGTTGATTTTCATGTTTATAAGCAAATCGCTGGTACTCAATTGAACCAAATCACAGGCGCGCACACACATATACATACATACATACATACATGAATTTTCAAAGTCTTACTGACCATTTTCAACAAGTTAATTTTACTGTTTGTTTCAGAAATGGAACTGGTGTTGGATAGGCATGATTCAAGATTGGCTGAGATGCTGCCTAAATGTTCAGCAACTGCAACAACGACCGTTGATATATATTGCTTCGTGTTTTCCAAGATACTGCATCCATAAACAACAGATCCCAGGTAATGCCCGGGTAGCATAGAATTTTCCCAGATCCCACATAGATTTTAATTAAGAAAATATTTGGTCAAATAGTGAGTAACATTAATAATGGAACTAGCTAGTATGTCTCCCATGTGATACTCGGTACTATTGTATTTTATAATAATTTAAAAACTAAAAGCAAAACTCAATTATAGCGGGATATAGATTAAATACACAGAGATGTGTGTCAAACTAATGTATAAAAGTATTCAATAAATTAAGAAAATAAACCCTATTTCCATGGGTATAAAGTATACTAATAATTATCATAATCACTTAAACAAATAAATAAACTTTAAGGAAGACAACCAACCACTTCGCCAAAACACTGGATGTTTTTATTTACAATTTTGCTCATGTGATTTTATTTTAATATATGTGTAAATACATATTTATTAAAATCATTGTAGTATTTTTAATTAAGTTAGACCCAAAACCTTGTTTCCATAGTGAAATTAAATATACACTTTATGTTGCTAAAAAAATGGGCATTATGGTTTTCACTAGGCTGAATCACAAGATTAATTTTATGCTCCCACTCTTTCTGAATAAGCATCATTTTATATATATATATATATATATATATATATATATATATATAAATGCATACATATTAATAAATAATCTAAATTACTTTATAAAACCCCTTACGTGAATACATTAAACGAGTCATGAATATTTAAATACGTTAAATAAGAGTAATTGTGAAAAAATATGAATTATATTTTCCAATTCGATTCCGTACAATGACAATATTCGTGAAACAAAATTAAGGTGTTAAGAGTGTCACTTATAATCAATCGTATACGTAAACACATACACCAGGCAGAATAAAGAAGAAACAGAAAGCCATGGCAATGTAATGCAAATTTATTGATGAAAATGAACAAATGAGAGAGAGAGAGAGAGCCATGGCAATGTAATGCAAATTTATTGAAACTGAACAAATGAGAGAGAGAGGGAGAGGGAGAGACAGAGAGAGAAAGCCATGGCAATGTAATGAGAGAGAGAGAGAGAGAGAGAGAGAGAGAGAGAGAGAGAGAGAGAGAGAGAGAGAGAGAGTTACATGCTCTTGTCTTGTGCGGCCAAGAAAGTTGCTTCAAAATATTGAGCAGTCTGGTAAAGGTGAGAGCTGAAGCCCCTCAGCTCCTGCGAGTTTTGGAGAATCCCAAATTAAATAACAAGCAATTCATTATATAATTAGTTATGTAGAATTAAGCAAATTAATGTAAACATGAACAACCTGCAGAGAGTTGTCGAAATGCGTTGCATCATTATCGACCAAACAGGTATAATCAACATAATCCTCCTCCTGCATTGATGATGATGCGAGAAGAGACTGATTTCTTCATCTATGTGTGTGAATATGTATAGGACTATATATATATATATATATATAGAGAGAGAGAGAGAGAGAGAGAGAGAGGGAGAGAGAATATGTTGGTCGGTGATTGGACCTCGTGACCGTTTTGACCGTTTTCTGCGTCTGTTGTGGTCAAGTGAATATTTGATGAGAGAGAAGAGCATTCAAAACTAAAAACACAGTTAACCAAGATTCTCTTTGCACTTTGTCATTTCCTCGTCTAATTACAAGGATACAAACATCATACCTTTATATTTCACGTGATCATTTTCTTTCATTTGTTAAAAGCTCGTTTGAGTTTGGTTTGATAAATTAACATATCAAATAAATTTCAACATAATTTTATGTGATAAGATTTACAAATTTGCTCGAACTCGAGTTCCACGAATAATATTGGAGCAAACATATATCAAACTATTCGAGCTCCACTCATATTCGGCCCGATTCATGCTTGTTTTTGTTTGACTCGATATGTAATTAAACACACTCAAATATACATTTTAAATTTTTCTATCAATTCAGACAAGCGCGCTTAAACAAATATACGTTCAGATCGACTCGACTTATTTACAATCTTACTTGGAGGAGTGACGTAGTGTTTCGGTGATTATTATTATTATTATTATTATTTTAAAATTCAAATTTATAAATAGTCACCGTAAATAGTATTTCGCGCGTGTGCTTGCGAACTAGATAAACTTAAAATAACCTAAATTGTAGGAGAAATTATAAATTTAAAATAAAATAAAATCCAATTATTTAAATTCATGAATTTGATTTTTTTTTTTCCAACTAAATGATCAAATGAATCTGATAGAGTTGGATATTCACTCCCATGTCAAATTCCTCAATTTAGGCACATCCTAAAAGTTTATAGAAATTTATTCTCAAAATATTTAATTTTTATAGAAAAATGAAGTTTTAAGGAAATATAATGAAGTATGGGCCTAACCCGATTGAGATTAAGAGAGTTGGACTTTTAGTCTATTAGTAATATTTTGGGAACAAATCCCAAGATAGCAAAACTCGAGCGGATTTATACAGTGGAATGGAATTAAATGAATAGCAGTGATTTTCAGCCAGATTCTGGCTAGCCATAATCTTTTACTATTTTTAATAATTAATTAATTTAATTTATAAAATACTAATTATTCAATAAATTTACATTGATGCCCTCCATAATAATTAGGGCAACTCTATATGCGCTTCAATTCAGAAGAAATCGAAGATGGAAAAAAAATAAAAAAGTCAAGAAAAGAAAGAAGATGAAGCTACGCCCCTTTCTTCAAATCCGCTTCTGAAGTGATTTTAATAATTAATTACAAATCACTAATTTCATGACAGAAGGATAATATAGTAAAAACATAACATTTATACATATATTAAAGCAAAATCGCAGGGGCAAAAATGTAATAAAATAAATCAGTTAAAACTGTGTTAAAATAGTATTGTTTGGCGAAAAATTGTGTGAACAGGTCAGTAGAGCGAATGGTTGATGGGGTTTTACTATAACCACAAGCATGAGGGTTTGGTTCCTTACTGGCTCAATTAATTCAATTCACTTTTTAATTTCATATTTTTTTAAAATTGCGTTGTTTTAGATTTTTTTTAAATAAAAAAATATCACCAAAAATTAACAACCATTCACATTAATTTTTTAGATTTTCTAAATTAAAAAATCATTAAAACTTAATAAAATAGTACTACCTATGGTGTAAACATTTGTATTTTTAATTTTTTAGAATTTTTTAAATAAAAAAATATCACCAAAACATGCATAGATATCAATTAACAACCATTCACATCTTTAATATTTTAGATTGTCTAAATATAAAAATATCACCAAAATATAACAAAATATGCCCATGAAAAATATTTAAATTTTTATTTTTTTTAATTATAATACTACTTTTGGTGTAATCAAATTACTTATCATATAATTAACGGATATTTTGAATGACAACCATTTACACTTTTATTTTTTTTAATTCTAATTAATATAATTTGTATGGTGCGGATGAAATTTTTTGCTACACTACACAATTGAAATTATGAATTTTCCACAAAATGTAGCTTATGATTCCATCCGCTTACCATGTAATCAAATAGGATTATGATTAATGAGAGCTTTTAATGGCTGACAAAAAATTAAAAAAATAAGACCAAAAAAACGATAATAGTGTAGAAAGATATAATAATAATAATAATAATAATAATAATAATAATAATAATAATAATAATGATAATGATAATAATAATAATAATAATAATACGTGTTTAGTTGACACCAATCTTTCAAATTCCCAAAAGATTTCAGCTAATTAAATTCTCTCATTACATTTTATTTATTAATATATATATACATATATATATATATTAACATCATTATTTTTGAAGGGTTTGTTGATAATATTGATTTGCTTTATAATTTGGAGTAATTATATTCATTTTATAAATTCTATTAATTAAAAAATTAATACATATTTATTAATCATTATTATCTATTTATTTTAACAATTAGAAAATTAACCATGTCAATGAGTTATACACATATGACATATAACATAGATTATAATACTATTATTATATTGTGGTATGAATCTACTTATTTAAATTTATATGTGGCTGCATAAAATATATTTAATATGTGTTATATAAAATAAAGAAATTATTTAATTTTGTCTATCGAAAAATAACATTACTATGTGGTATGCGTTCATATGCAATAAGTATATATAAATCTTCAATGGATTCAATTTAAAAATATAAAAAAAACATTCTAAATGTGTTCATGAAATATTTAAAAAAATTACAAATATAATGTTATATATATATATATTATAAACTATAATTTGATAAACTTATAATTATTTTTTATTATACTAATACTATTACAACATATTTCAACTATTATCAAACTTTAAACTTCAAATGTGTAGATCAATTTTCGTACATCGTACGGGAGATATACTAGTTTAATAATTAACATAATTAATTTATTAATAATACATCTTTATTAATCATAAAAAAATTAGATTTTGGCTAGCCAGAATCTGGCTGGCTAGCATTATTCTTAAATGAAATAATCATTTATATGTCTATTCTCATTTGGACGATTGATATGATTTAAAATTAAAATTACCATTCCCGAATAAATCCTATTCCCAAAGGAACGTAAATAGTCATTCCACACCCACGAATGTTTAGTTATTCTCATTAACCTAACAAATTAATATATGAGATATTTATAGATAATCATGTCTTATAATATTATGTTATCATATTTAAAAAAATAAATTGAAAACCAAATTCAATCATTTATTATTATTATTATTATCTCGTAATTATTTTTATATTATTTATTTATTTTCAAAAAATAATTTAAAAATATACATTAAAATTAAATTTTGATAGTTTTTATAATTTTCTTGTAGAAAAATGAAAGTGATACCAAATAAATATAACATAAAAATATATTATAACACAGAATAAAATAATTAAGTCTTTGATATAATTTAATATATTCAAATAAAAAAATAAAATGATAAACTATTTTTATACGAAGTAAAAATATTTTTATTAACTTATAAACATTATATATACAGTGATTGATTAAATATTTTAGAATAAAGTTTTTCAATAAAATAAATAAATTTAAATTGCTAAAAAATAGAAAAAAGTCACATACTAAAAAAAATGGCAATTATAAATATAAAAAAAAATTAAGACATGTGTTAATATTTATTAGCTAGTACACACACTTTATTCAATTATAAGAAAAATTGAAAGTACATAAAATATTTACTATATAATATAAAAAGATGATATTTCATTCCGTTCTTCATTCTACAGGCATACCAAAGCATAAGAATTATCATTCCATTCAGATCTGCATTCCATTTCTAAGTTCATTTCATTTATGCCTAATTTTATTCTATTGAACCAATCACTCCATAAATTTATAGCATAAGGAGTCTTTTTAGTTTTTGTCTACTATAAATGTCTCCATGGGAAGTTTATTAATTAATTACACTTAATAAAGACTCCATACATCCCATAATTGTAGTCACTTATTCCTTTTCTGGTCGTCCCAAAATTATAGTCCACTTTCTTTATTTGGTATGCATTAAATTTCCATTTCCCTCAATGCACCCTTATTTAATATTCTTCGAAATTAACAATCATTTTATTTTGAATCAATAAGTAAGGGTATAGTAAGAAAGTATTATATAATTTTATATTTTCAAGTACATTAAATACATTTTTTTGATCTGTATAAAAATTAGAAGGATACTACAATTATGGGACATAAGGAGTACTAATTAGAAAAATGTGGGGTATAACTTATAATCATAAAAATCTGGACATATGACAGTTATGTCTATTATGCTAAATCATGTATTCATTTATTTTAAAAGAAATTTATTGACAATATTCACATGTTTTAAGAATCCCAATAGGTTGATTGCATTTCAATTCTAATTAAGAAGAGTTTTAATTAGATGGCTATATCAATTTAATGCTTTTGAAATTTATATATAATGTTTAATAAGTTACAAAATTTATAGGGGCGCCCAATCCTATTAGGGCCGGCTAGACCATTGGATAAATGAGGTGGCCGCCTCAAACCCCCGAAAAAATTTAAGCCCTAAATACATGTCTAATAGTGTGTCTGTGTATATATTAATATTTTATAAATAATTTTTAAAAATAATCTTGTAGCCCAACAGTAGTGCCATTCTACATTTCTTTTATTTTTAAAATGTTCCGTGTTTGTCCCCTTGTGGATGGCCTAGTGGTGGAGTGGTGATATCTTGAGGTCAAATGTCTCAAGTTCGAATCCCACCAACACCACTAGGTGTGAGCCTGTCACATCTAGCTTGCCAAGTGTGGTTTTACCTCCTCTGTGTGGTTTGTAGGCTATTAGTGCGCACCTTGGTAGCGGCTACGGGTTACCTTCGATAAAAAATAAAATAAAATGTTCCGTGTTCAATTCTTCGTGACCTCAATACTGCGGGTTACCTTCGACAAAAAAAAAAAAATGTTCCGTGTTCAATTCTTCGTGACCTCAGTGCTAAATTTATGATATACCATAAATAAAATTACAATATTTATTTATATTTACATGCATTTATTGATTGTTAACTTCTTTGATTGTTGATATTTTGTTTTTTAGTTTTAGTTGGTAATATTCAATTATTATTTATTGTATATTGATTATTGTAATATGTGGGATTAAATTTTAGTTGATGGCAAAAAGTAAAATTTAATTAGAAATAGACTATGAAACACTTAAATATATATGTTTTGTTGAAATAATTGGATTATAAAGTTTTAATTAAAAAAATTGCAACTGAAAAATCAAGAAAGATTAAAGATCATTATTTCTATGTTTGTAAACTTTTTTGCAGACGGTTTGATTTTTTTATATGACTCTTAATCCAATCAATATATTTATATAATTGCGTAAAATACAAAGTAAATTTAGATAAAAATATCATATTTTGACTCGTTAGATAATTTTAATAAATTTTCAGTTTTTTTATAGCAATTGCTTTGAGCTACAACCTACCATCTAAATATTTTAGATGCTATTTAAATATCACCTTTTTTTTTAATTTCAATTTATCTTATTGACATGCTATTATTAAAAAAATATCTAAATCTCGTTCATAATGCACCCATGGCCATGGTTATTAATTTAATATCAGTATAGAATTTTACGAAGTTACTTCATCATATCAAGTATTTTAATTTTTTTAATTGGATGAAATATAGCGTTCTAGTAAATATTCTTATATGCCCTTAAACCATACAAGAAACGTCAATTCTCTCATCAGACTTTGAGACTCAATGATATACGCATATATGATATATCTATCAGACAAATGGGCCGCACGGGTTGGGCCAGATTGACCCGTTCTGCGTCAGAAAAAATAAATATCACACATTCCCTAAAAAGTATCAGTAGCAGTTTTAAAAGTACTATCCTACTAGTTTAATTACACGAATTAATTGCATCCAAATTATAATTTAAAACGTGTAAATCGGGAATTTTGTTATTCCCAATTAGGGGTTTATTATTCAAAATTAGGATTTTTTTATTCGTAATTAAGATCTAATTAATTCACTTTAATTTTATGGTTTACTAAGTGGTAATATATAAAACTAGCCGGTCAAACTTTAAAAAAATTTATTTTAGCCACTAACTTTTAAACATATTTACTTTAGCCAGAATGACATTTTTACCCTCCGCGTGTTGCGCGCATTGCCAGCGCGCATGCGCGCAACCCTAGCACGCAGTGTTTTGCGCGCAATGCCAGCACGCAGAGGGGCATTTTCGTCCAAAGTGGCTAAAATAAATATGTTTTAAAGTTAGTGGCTAAAATAAATCTTTTAAAAGTTCAAGTGGCTAAAATAGTTATTGTTTCGTTTACTAATTCTATTTTAAAATATATATTTACTTCAAAATTATGATTTATTATTCCCAATAAGAGTTTATATTTGTTTCAAAAAAGTTAATTGTCGAACACAATGCGCTTGTCCACGCGTTGCGTGAGTCGCCGTATTTCGAAAAATTAAAGTAATTCACTTAAATTTTAGAGTTCACTAATTCCATTTCAGAGTATATATATATATATATATATATAATAATAATTCACTTTAATTTTAGGATATATATTTTTTGGGAAAAATAAACTAAAAACAAAAATAGAAAATCGCAAAAAAAAAATAAAAATAGTATGGCACGTTGTACCCCACGCCTCTTCTATGACAACATATTGACCATTATTTTTATTGGACTTGGATCGATCTGATAGGTCCCAATTAATACACCTTATGCATGCGAGACATTTTGCTACAAGAAAAACTAATCGTACATTCTCTTAAATAATGTCAAGCAAGTGATAATTTAGTTATTTTCTTAACATATGATAATTCCACGGATACCCTAGCTCCATCTTAAATTTGAAGAATCCTTTAACTGCAAATTAAAACTGAGCGTTGAATAAACTTTTTTAACATTATTTTAATTAAATAAACTGGAAAAGGTGATGATCATCGAAAAATTATTCAAATATCTCATACATGTGTGATGTCGCAGTCTCATATTTGACATGGTCCACGAACTTATGTATACCTAATATATTTTGTTAAATGTAGTAACATTTAGTATAAGACTTCACATGTTCAGACAATTAGGCTCGAACAAATTATATTATGCACCAGCACTCGTATAAATTGTTTTATAGCTTCGTCTTAACACACGTGTGCCTCGCCGTTCACGTGTTTCACGTGACGTATGCATGCATTGAAAGTTCAAGCCAAACACAGCTTAACTTATTCGACATATCATTTTCGTGTTATTTGTTAGGCATCAAAATTGAGTAGTACCATAAATAAACCTTTGAAAATAAGCTATATAAATCTAGATTCTTTTTTATTACTCCCTTCGATCCCATTAATATAGGCTTGTTTTTCT
This sequence comes from Perilla frutescens, assembly GCA_026008535.1. Taxonomy (NCBI): domain Eukaryota; kingdom Viridiplantae; phylum Streptophyta; class Magnoliopsida; order Lamiales; family Lamiaceae; genus Perilla; species Perilla frutescens. The sequence goes on from BRKX01000015.1 coordinate 52,571,432, forward strand.
TTAGAGAATTGTCAAAGATCTGAAAAATGGATAATTCGCAAATTCAAGATCTGTAAGATAAAAATTCTCAATATAAGACCCGAAAGATGAAAGTTCTTAATCCAAGACTTCAAAAATCACGAATTTTGATTTCCTTTTATTTTTAATTAATTTTCAATAAAATTCCTTCATTAATTATTTGTTAAATCTGATAAAGAAATTGTTAAAATTGATTAAAAAGGTAAAAATTAAGAAATCAAAATTCGTGATGTTTGAGATCCTGAATTGAGAATTTTCATCTTTCGGGTCCTGGATGGAGAGTTTTCATCTTTCTGGTCCTAAATATATAGAGATTACCTATCTTTCAGGTCCTGAGTTGATAATTCTCCTTTCTCTTTTTTTATGTCCCAGAATATAGGCTGATTTCTATAAATATTTAGCCAATTTACTAATATATATCCCTATTTAATATATTTACCTTCATCTTCAATTCATTATCAAATAAATAAATACGGGCATACTATGGAATTTAGTTATGGGCATAATTGGAAATTTTATTTGTTTGATTGTCTTTTTCAATATATTTTTTTTAATCCTAGTAAAAAATTCAATCAACTTATATGAACGAGGAGGAGAACTATTTTTTGCCATTATTAACACACTATTCAAAAATTTGGAAAAAATGACTTGTATTTTCAAAGGAAGTTTCTAAATGCCCTTCAGTCTAAAAAAATATGTTCGAAAACATAATTTCGAACACATCCAATTTGTTCGATAATATTAATTCGAACAACACTTGCTTTGAAAAATATGGAGCTGATTCAAAAATTGAAGTTCGAACATCCTCACTATGTTCGAACTTCGATTTTCGAACACAACTTTAAAACAAAAAAAAAATGTTCGGAAAAATAATTTCGAACAAGTTCAAGTTGTTCGACAATATTAATTCGAATGACTCCTATACTTAGAAAAATATGGAGATGATTCGAAAATTGAAGTTCGAACATCCTCCTTGTGTTCGAACTTCAATATTCGAACACCTTGGATTTGTTCAGACTTAATTTTATTAAAGGGTATTTAAGTAATTTCATTTTTTTTTTTTTATGGTGCAAAGAGTAAAATCGGTGGTGCATTTAGAAACTCCCATTTTTTAATTTTGCAATTTGAATTATCTGCAAAGTTTCTTGCGATGCGAATTATTTGTATATTAGCAACTTTAATTGGGAAAATTGTACAACATTTGAAAGAGATGGTGTACGAATTAAAATTTTCAAATTTTCTGAATTTTGACCCGCACACTTTTGTATCATTCGTAAAAGGGCATCGTTTTGTGAAAACATGTTTTCATGGGCCCATAATTCTTACTAGAAACTTGTTTGGTAAGTCAAATTGTAGAAATATTAAAAAAATTATTTCCACAAAAAAAAAATATATTCTATTTGCCCCACCATTGTTATTATTTGCACTATAAATTATTTTTTATTTTTTTATTAGTTATAAATTTATCTAAAAATTCTTACTAATAAAAAAAAAATCGCGCTCCGTTCGAAACCATGTGTTCGAACATTCTAAACATGTTCGAAATCTTGCGTTCAAACATGATGGATATATTCGAAATCGTATGTTTGAATGGTACTTAAAAAATCATGGAGTCCGTGTTTGATGGAAAATGAATTTTCGAACAAACATGATGTTTTATAAAATCCATTTTCGTACGAGACTTATTTTTAAAATTATGCATGTTCAAAAATGGAATTTAGAATAAACATGGTGAGTTCGAAATTTTATTTTCGAACCACACTTGGTTTTTTTCCTTTTTAAGTAAATGGCATTTAAGTAACTTCAATTTTTTTTGTAGTGCAAAAAGTAATTTTAGCGGTGCAAATAGAAACTCCCTTAAAAAATGGGAGTTTCTGTTTGCACCCCCATATTTACTCTTTGCACCACTAAAATAAAAAGACAAAAATAAAATAATTTTGAAGTTACTTAAATGCCATTTATTCAAAAAGAAAAAATTAAGTATGGTTCGAAAATGCAATTTCGAACTCATCATGTTTGTTCGAAATTTCATTTTCGAACATACATAATTTTTAAAATAAGTCTCGTTCGAAAATGAATTTTCGAACACACCATATTTGTTCAAAAATTGATTTTCGAACAAACATGGTATGTTCGAAAATTCATTTTCGAACGGACTCGCATGAATTTTTTTAGGTACCGTTCGAACACAAGACTTCAAACAAATCCATTATGTTCGAACAGAAGACTTCGAACATATTCATAATGTTCGAACACAAGACTTCGAATGAAATGCGATTTTTTTAAGTAAAAACATATTTAATATGGAAGGGTATTATAGTCAATTTTAGGGGTGCAAAGAGTAAAAAAAGTGGTGCATGGAGAAACTGTGGTGCAAAGAGTAAATATTGGGGTGCAAACAGAAACTCCCTAAAAAATATGTTTTTTTCCCTTTTTTTCTAATAATACGTTAAATTTACTATTTAGTTAGATTGTTGCTATTTGAAATTCAATAAATAAAGTCTTAAATACGCGAATCCTATATTCTTATATTATTTTTTTACCATTTGTTTTGTTTTGTCTTAGGATGTTTCATATATGTTACTCTAATCTCTAATAGAATTCCCACTACAGTGAACATGTTTGTGATTAAAATATTTTAAATTCAAATTCCAAAATATCTCAAAGGTGTAGCCTCTGCTACATGATTTGAGATAATATAAATAATAAATGCATGAGATAATATAAATAATAAATGCAAAGAAATCCAGATTGAAAAAAAGAAAAGAAAAGAAAACAGTGTCCAATCGCGCTGTTCAAAGTTTGTCAAGTTACTATTGTGACCCCACAATAAATCTATCTACAATATAATAAAATGGAATTCTTCCGAAAAAATTTATGTTTCGAAAATATCAAATCATCAACGATACTATTAAGAAAGTGTGTGTGTATATATTTATTTTTTTTCGCTTCATCTTCTCTTCTCTCTCTCACTATCCGCGCATGTTACACACAATTTTTTAATTATAAAATTAATTTGTTCTGCATTCAATAACATTATTTATATTACACGTGACATTTAAAATGTATTTGTCATAATAAATAAATATGTGAGTTTTGCATATGAAACATGACATTTAAAATGTATTTGTTGTAATAAATAAATATGTGAGTTTTGCATATAAAAAGTGATTGATAAGTGATAACATTTGATAGATTTTATTATGTAAAATAATTACCAACATATACTAAATACATTTAACAAATGAATTAAATGAATTATTTGGTAAAACATCATAATTGTTAGCATACTCTCTGTTACTCTATACGTAGACATACCATTTATAATATTTTTTAATTATATTAAATATGAAATAGTTAACAATTTAATATTCTAATTAATTGTATAACTAAATCCAACAGAGATTATTGATATCTATAAATTAAACAAATGCCACTACGAACATTGTTCACAAATAAGTGTTGTATAATTTATAATATAACGTTTTGATTTTAGTTGTTTATTAATTATTTATACAATTCTTTGAAATATATAATATTACAATATAATGTATATGTATACAAATATGTGCGTGTGTTCAAGGGATTTTTTTCTTCGTTTGGATTTCGAAATAATAATTATCTGACATTAAAAAAGATAACTGGATAAATAAAAAATATTAATTTATTAACTAAAATATAGTTATGTATATATATATATTATTTATAAAATGCGAATACATAATACTTACATTAAAATTATAATAATTGAATTTGAGATAATGATGGGTACGCTTGGGAAATCTAGTTTAATTCCAAAACTGTCCCACAAATTAAATTAGAGTGGCCGGTGACAGTCAAGTCAACTGAGAAATTGATCCATCAATTTCCCAATGTGGGCTGCGTAGTTTCAATTCAATTGTACACCCACTTTCCTACTCATATTCATTAATCACATAAGCTTATATATTAGTGTTAAATACCACACCACCCCCGTTCAAATCTCTCTCTCTCTCTCTCTCTATACTTTTTTTCGTTGATCCCGAAGATTCACAGCAAAATGAGGCAGCCTAGAGTCACCATGGAGGTCGGACACGACGGCGTTGCGGTGATCACCATATCCAATCCTCCTGTCAATGCTCTCGCTCTTACTAGTAAGCTTCGCGGAACTTCTCACTTACAGAATTCGAGCTATGAAGTTTTGCTGTTTTTGATCTTCTTCTTCTTCTTCTTCTTCTTCTTCTTCTTCTTCTTTTAAGTTTTTGATGGATTGAAGGAAAAGTTTAGTGAGGCGATGAGAAGAGATGATGTCAAAGCTGTTATTCTTACCGGTAATTCTCCTTTTTTTTTCCTTAATTGTTTGATTTAGTGATTTTTACGGCTCAAGTTTCAGTAGTCTGGCAGAGATTTTCACTGTTGGTAAAAATGACGCTTTAGATTTTTAATTTTTCTCTTAAGAATTTCCGAAATCAAATGTTTTTAGTTCAGTTAATTTTATTTCCTTATATGGTGATGTTTCTCAGAGTCATATAGGATTTAGCGGAATAATGAGGCTCGCCGACACTACTGAAAAGTAAACAGTAAACTGGAAATTCATGTTCATGTGCATATTCTCAATTTTTTTTCCATGACAGAGAATTTCAGTGGTCAGGTGTATGAACGCTGTGATGTGCGAATGTTTGTAAACAATCGTGGACTATTTCATGATACTGCTTATGAAAAAAATAACGAGTGCAGCTCATCATATTAGAGCCATTAGTTTGATTGATGTACATGATCATGATGTGCTCTTGTCTTTATTTGGAGAATACTTTTCTGCTTCTTAGTTGAACTGATAACTGACTTTGTAAGTTTAATCAACTTCAAGGTGATGGTGGCAAATTCTCTGGTGGCTTCGACATAAATGTGTTTGAGAGGGTGCATCAAGAAGGTATATATTTACCAATTTTTTTATGCGCTTCTCTTTGTTGTTATGCTATAACTTTACCTCATGCTTGAAAATTAATTGACTTTCGTACTGTGCAGGAGATACTTCCTTCTTACCTGAAACGTCTATTGCTATTGCGGTCAATGTAATAGAAGGTCCCCACTAAATTGGAATTTTCTGATTTTTCAAATTTAATTTTTAGCTCTTATGAAGTTACTCTAAATTTATCTGACACTTAATATTACTTTCATTAGATGCAAAGAAGCCCACTGTTGCTGCCGTGCAGGGACTTGCACTTGGAGGCGGCTTGGAACTAGCTTTGGTTTGTGATCTTACGTGAAAATGCTTAAAAGTTTCCAAAGTTGCTGTCACTTCATTATATATTTATATGTGGTAAAGTTTATTTCCAGTCAATCATATTGCTAAATATTATGCAGGCTTCTCATGCACGCATTGCTGCAGCAAATACACTGCTTGGTCTTCCAGAACTCACTCTTGGAGTTATTCCTGGTTCAGGAGGTATGAACTTCTGCAACTTTTTTTTTCTTATCAATTGGCCAATATCTCAAAGCAATAATTCATCAATTTTCACCAACCGACCACTATTCTGATCATGGTTATGATTCAAGGCACACAGCGTCTCCCTAGGCTTATCGGGCTGCCTAAAGCACTTGAACTTATGCTGGTAGGTCTCCCTCTCTGTAAGTTGTAGAAAACTATACATTGGTGATATATGAGTGATGAGTTTTTAAAAAGAGTTATTGTTTGAATTTGTCAGCAGACCTCTTTATTGTTTACCTTAATGCTGTTGTCATTTGGTGATATTAAGTGTTACATCTATTATAAAGAAATTTCCACACTAGCTTGGTTGACCAGTGTCATTTTATGTCTGGAGAAGTTATCATGTTATAGCTATTTGATATGCTTCAAGTATCTTATTTCGATATGCTTCAAAGTATCTTATTTCAAGCATTATGAGAGTGATGTTCATGTCTTCATGCACTGTATTTACAAATGATTGGCATCACTTTAATGTTCTTTGATGATGTTACTGGTTGCAGTATTCTAAATCGATAACATCAGAAGAAGGAAAAAATCTAGGCCTTGTTGATGCTGTTGTTCCATCTGAAGAATTGCTGAAAGTATCTCGTCAATGGGCATTAGACATCATAGAGAAGCGCAAACCATGGATACGCTCTCTTCATAGGATAGACAGACTTGGTCCCCTGCCAGAAGTGGTTGATATTATAAAAACTGCAAGGCAGCAGGCCAAGCAAACGTTTAAAAATTTGCCTCAGCACCAGGCATGTCTTGATGTAATTGAGGAAGGAATCATCCACGGTGGTTATCATGGACTTTTGAAGGTAATTTTATTTCTAAAATGGTTTGTCAAAGTCATCTTACACAATTCAGTTACTACTTTTAGAATAGATATTACTTGTTTGGCTATTCATTCTTGCAAGATATGTTAATGACATATTTGGCTAGCTCCTTTTCAAAAACTTGTGAAAAGCTGTGTCAATATTTACCATTTTTCCCACTATTACATTTTAACCAATATATACTACTCGTGCTTTAGCAACTTACCAGCATTACGTGTTTTTGCAGGAGTCAAGGGTATTCAAAGAGCTAATCTCTACAGACACATCAAAAGGTCTAGTACATGCATTTTTTGCTCAAAGGGCAACAAGTAAGGTATAATTGCCCAGCAAACCACTTATTTATACATACTTCTACTGTATGATTTTAGCAAGAACAGGAATGGTGCATATATAACTGCTTCCATGTTGAGGTTTTCATTAGAAAAAGTAGTCCAAAGTTTTTCCTTGTCCAAACTTTTTGCCTGCAGTAGAGACCTTTTTTCAATTGTACCTTTACAGCTGATAATACCCTCTTCAAATTTCTACTAAAGATGAGATTATTATTATGGACTTGTGAGGTTATTGATTAACATCGTTCCTATTTGTAAAGAAACAATTTCAGGGCTCATTTTATCAGAGACAATATAAGCTTTACTGGAATTAAAATCAGAGTATTGTTTCCGTAAGAAATGAAACCCAAGTGAAGTATAATACAATATAGCGCCATTGCCTGTTATAGTGTGATGTGTCTTCAAAATTTCTCCATCCCACTTGAAACTTTTCATGAAAAGGGCTGCCTTGATGCATCTTATTATTGCTAAAACATTAAAGCCATTACCTTATTTTGTCTATCGTCTTTTATCAAATCTCATAAAACAGTGGGTTACTGGACAGAAAGCTAACTTGTGATGATACAGGTACCGAATGTTTCTGATATTGGGCTCAAACCAAGAAAAATAAAGAAAGTTGCTGTTATTGGAGGAGGGTTAATGGGTTCTGGCATAGCTACAGCACTAATTTTGAGCAATATTTACGTCATTCTCAAAGAAATCAATTCTGAGTATCTTCAAAAGGGGATAAAAACAATTGAAGGTTAGTTGAGACTTACTTTTAACAAATCATTAAATTTCCATGGCGGGTCCTTCCCACCGACAAAAGAAATGTCGACAATGGATGTTGATCTATCTGATTATAAATATGACAACTTACAATTCGGTCAGGATCAGATGTTCTTTTGCTTTCTTGAATGTTCTATGAATTTTCATTTGTTTGCATGTCCTGTAGCGAACGTGCGAGGTCTGGTATCAAGAAAAAGATTGGCAAAAGATAAAGCAGAGAACGCCCTTTTGATGCTTAAAGGCGTTTTGGGCTACTCCGATTTCGAGGATGTGGATATGGTTATTGAGGTAAGTTGAAAACGTATTGCAATTCATCTTCCTAATATAGGCGGCGACTTGCCAGATTTGAGTTTCAGATTATGGATATCAGCATTAGTCTCTCTTTCTTTTGTTTATTCATATAATACACTTTTGAGCAATCTTAAATCTACCTATTTGGTCTAGTTACTGACTTTTATACATAATAAACTGTGTCAATCTAGATTTTCAACTAATCTCCAGGGTTCTCAACTCTAGACAGCAGCATTTCTAGGACATGGCTTATCAATGATATTGTTGCCATCTCGTTCTGCAATTCTTTTGACACGTGTCTTATTTCAGGCTGTTATTGAAAGTATTCCTCTGAAGCAGAAAATTTTTGCTGACATTGAGAAGGCATGCCCACCTCACTGTATTTTAGCCTCAAATACTTCTACTATTGACCTCAATATAATCGGAGAAAAGACCAAATCACAAGATCGGATCATTGGTGCACATTTTTTCAGGTGAACTTCTCCCTGAAAAGTTTAGAACTGGTTTTGTATTTTCTGTGTGACATTATTGGGGCAAAAAGTAAACACTGGTGGCCGGTGGGAGGTTTGACTTGAATGGTACTAACTTAATTTAGGGTTAATTGCAAAAGAATTCACGACTTCTAGTCATTTTGCAATTTAATCATATATTTTTTAGTTTTAGCAATGTCAGTTGCAATTTCATGCATGGTCCCTAATTTTGGAAAAAATGAACTGAAATTAATCCCAACTCTCCTTGATGGTGTTGTAATACAAAAACATGATATCCAAACTAGTGAAATTAATCCCAACTCTCTTTGATGGCCATGCAAGTAATTGCACAACTTGAAAGTTCGAAACTGACATTTCTAAATATGATTAAGTTGCTAAAATATTAAAGGTATTAATATCTTTTGCTCAGAACCCTTTACTTTACGAACATTTGGTTGGACTGATATGGATAAACAGGAGAAGAGACCCACGTGTTACTATTTAATGCATTGCCCCTTAGGATAGGTATAGAATGCAGTATCTTGGCATCAGTACTTTGAATCTATAAAGCATATATGAAAAATCTTGATATCATTACATTGTATTCGTGAAAATTTATTTGGAATGATATGTGGTAAACCAAACTTTAGAAAGATGTGATGTATTTCTATATTTTCAAGGTTCATAACCAGATTTAGACTGCCTAGTTCAATGATTGGTCAATATTGAACCATTTACCATTGTCCGGCATAACAAATTAGTAAAACCATGTAGTAAGATGTTCAATTTGGACGCATTATTTTTTTATCCACTGAAGAAGCTGTTTATACAATTTGGAACTAGGTATTTATAAATTGCTTCGATTGCTAATTGAGATGCAATTTCTGACAGTCCTGCACATGTGATGCCTCTCTTGGAAATTGTACGGACAGAGAAGACTTCTGCACAAGTAATTCTTGATTTAATGACTGTTGGGAAGGTTATAAAGAAGGTTCCTGTGGTAGTTGGGAACTGCACCGGCTTTGCAGTCAATAGAACCTTCTTCCCGTACTCTCAAAGTGCACATCTTCTGGTACACTTGGGGGTGGATGTTTTCAGAATTGATCAACTTATCAGCAACTTTGGCCTTCCAATGGGTCCATTCCAGTAATTTTCTTTCCCTTAAATACATATTCATCCTTCAAAATCTTCAAATTTCTCTTTGTTGGAATTTTTTCCAGTTATGAAGATGCATATACTGGTGATTTACTGATGATATTTAAGTTTTATACTCAATGAGTGTTCTTAAAAAATTTCAATCACCTCTATTATGATTCCTGATAGCAAATTTTTGGTGAATGTCATTCTTGGTTCTTCTACAGGCTTCAGGATGTTGCAGGATACGGAGTAGCTGTTGCAACAACAAAAGAATTCAGTTTATCATTTCCTGATCGGACCTTTGAATCTCCATTGGTTGAGCTTCTCATAAAGAATGGGAGAAACGGTAGTTATAAATTATTCTCTTGCTTGTTTAAAAGGATTTCATTTCATCTTCAAATCATACTTATGGATATCACACTGTTGCAGGTAAAAACAATGGAAAAGGTTATTATATCTATGAGAAAGGAAGCAAGCCCAAACCTGATCCTTCTGTGCTCCCGATAATAGAGGAATCTAGAAGAATTATAAATATTATGCCTGGTGGCAAGGTATGTAGCATATTTTATTAATTCATAAGCAAGATTAATGCATAAAATTTGGTGTCCTTGTCTAATACTTTTGCCTTTGATGCATACATTCAAATCTGTTTGTCAATAATAATTTCTTCTGGAATCGTCCACGCAGCCTGTATCTGTTACAGATGAAGAAATTGTTGAGATGATACTGTTTCCAGTGGTGAATGAGGCATGCCGGGTATTAGATGATGGTGTGGTTGTCCGAGCATCAGATCTTGATACTGCTTCTATTCTTGGCATGAGTTTCCCATCTTATCGGTCTGTTGTTTATCCTAATCTTCACAATAACTTATCATTTTTTTCACTTCACTGTTCAATTTTACTATGGGCTAAAGTTGAATTTTATGAACTCTCTGAATTGCTTGGGTACTTGTTGGCAATATCAGTAATCATATTTTGCAAACTCTATTCCTATCTAAAGGAATACTAGGTAATCTAGTTTTCTCTTCCTGCCAAGGAACGAATATTCGAGAATGGACAGTGAATTATCTTAACTGATGAAAAAAAAGGATACTGAGGATGTGTGCTAGGGAAAGACAAGAGTGATACATTCTAAATAGTTACTCTCAATTACTTATGTATATAATTGTCTAGATGCTGGCTATGACGTGACCATTTAACAAGCCCGTGTTACATTTTCTAACAGGATCTTCAAAGAAAATATGAATACTATTAGTTATGTTGGAAAAACTTAACACTGAAAAGGGCTTGTTTTCTGTGGCAGAGGTGGTATTATTTTCTGGGCAGACACCATTGGGGCAGATCGTGTATACAGAAGTCTCCGGAAGTGGGCTGAATTATATGGCAACTTCTTCAAACCATCAAGTTTTCTGGAAGAAAGAGCAACGAGAGGCATTCCATTGGTAATTATTATTTTAAGCTTAATATCATATTACTCTGTTTTCGATTCAGTAAAATGGTAAATTCTGTCCTTGAGGAAAATTTATTACCTATATAATGGTAGTCTTATCGGCAGTTAACTTCATGTGTTAATAATTTAATAGCTTGCATTGGTAAGAAGGTTTGTTATCAGAATTTCCATCATGAGAGATCAAAGATCAACTCATATATGAAATTGGTAGAAGGCTTTTAAACAAAGTAGAACCTTATGACTAAGGGAAAATCTCACATGGCAATACCTAAATCAGTTAATGCAAATACTTAAATCAGAGAATCAACTTTTAGTATCTTAACTAAATATTATCTCCACCTTGATAATTTGTGAATGTTAGTTGGAATAAAGTTAATCAGTATTATAATGCAATATGCATGAACAGGTCTAACAAATTATCTCATTTTTATCTTAAAAAAATGCAACATAATTTTGAATGAAAAATTCTCATATGCTCATGTATCAACACCATATTTTTGCACTTGTCACATGAAAACTTAATGTTCTTTTCACAACTAGTTTCCTTATCATTGTATCTAATATAATCTGATTCTCTGACTCCTGCATCGGCCTAATATTTTTTAGTTTCGTATTTGGCTAAAATGCTTCTCTCTGTTGTATTCGAACAAGGAAAAATAATCAACATATAACCCCCCCCCCCCTTTTGCAGAGTGCACCTGCCTCAACATCTTCTGCAGCAAAGTCGCGCCTATGATTGTTCTGCTGGATATTCAAGGGTGAGGGGGGAGAAAATAACCTTATTTTGCTAGTTGCTACCGATCAAGTGATAATATTGTTTAGTAATATTCAACATTTGTGCTCTCTCTTGCTCCTACCCCCCTCCAAAGAAGGGAAACACAAAGAACAAAAGATACATCTGTTTTTGTAGTGTTGTAAGGAAAATTGTTGCTTATTACTTGTGTTGGAATTATCAGTGCAAGCTTATTAGTTTGATTTAACACCGTACACACTATATTATGTAGAATGGAAGTATTTAGGCATTGACATTCATAGATAACAGCAGATTCAGACAGTGTTGTCTGAACTCTACTTAGGTTCGGGTCGGATCGAACATTTTGTTTGAATAAACATAATAGGTCTCTAGCTAATAACTATATATAGTTAGGGCATGATATATACAGCTTGAAAACGTAGACATGTATCCCCTCAGTATGTGTGTATATGTATGTTATATATTATGTTTCCCAACCAAAACTGGTATTACGCATACTTCAAAGCTTTCTTTCTTGTCTCGGATCACCACTCCCGGTTGGCTCGGATCATCTGAATTCTTATAGCAAAGGTGCTGCAAAAATGGGCCACAGAGCTCGTGGTTTCCTTCAAAGCTCAACAAAGGGAAAGTATCAAATTGTCCTCCTCTAGGCACGGGACCTTCAAGATTGTTGTATTGAACATTGAAACAAGAAATGCAGATTTCGGAGTGATGCAGGAATTTGTCCTGAAAATTGTCTGAGAGGTCCAATGTCTCCAATTCCGTGAGACTGGATAAAGTCTGGGATGCTACCAGATACATCGTTTTCCAGTGAGATCGAGTTTGATGATGTCTACCAGGATCTCCCCACATAGGTTGTTACTGGCCAAGCGAATCGCGGTGAGTTTATTGCAAGAGAGGAGGCTTGCAAGCAAATCTCCACTGAACATGTTGTCTCCAAGATCAACTAACCTCAGCTCGACCAATCTCGAGAAATTGATGGTAGAAGATGGTTGGCCTTGCAGTGAATTGACCTTAAATTTAATATCTTGATCGAGTCTTGTACAGTTGATAATATAAGACTGGACAGATGAATCTTGGAAATCATAAATTACTTTTCCACCATTAAATCTTTCTCCAACGCTAGAAGCCTGGAAACCAAAATACAAATGCCTCAAGTGTGCTTTTTTTAGCACCACTCTCATCCAACCACACTTAACTTCGGAATTATGATAGAATTTATTGCATTATTACTGTAACAGCATGTGTGAGCTCTCTCACACATACAACACACAAAGAAACACAGTGTTGCAGCTCACACATACAACACACAAAGAAATAGAGAGTTGCAACACAAGACAATTGGGACGATTCTATCTTTTGTTGCCAATAAAGTTGAATGCAAATGTTTCTTCAGAAAGAAACAAGTGTGAGAGAGAGAGAGAGAGAGAGAGAGAGAGAGAGAGAAGAAGAAGAAGAAGAAGAAGAAGAAGAAGGCAGGATAAAGTTGAATGCAAATGTTTCTTTCTTCAGAAAGAAATGAGAGAGAGAGAGAGAGAGAGAGAGAGAGAGAGAGAGAGAGAGAGAGAGAGGCAGCAGAAGAAGAAGAATTGTACATCTTAAAATTGTTATTGTCAAATAATGTAAAAAAATCTGCATAACATTTGGATCAGTTTCTAAGAATGGCATCTATATGTAGTTACTTTGCTGCAACACCGAAGAAAAGCCAGAACAACAACGGCCTAATATTACAAATGATGCAGCAGCATATCTGGGTATGTATCTAATCCTACACATATTACAATTGTCATTCAGGTTTTGTTTTTACATCCCCATTTTCAGCATGTGTTATTTTCTGATGTGCTACGCTATTGACTGCCTCCTGTGGTAGTGTTACGACTGTAGAAGTCCTCTGTGGAGGAGCACCAAATATGGCAACACCATTGCTTACAGGTTGTTGAGTCCTCACAATTTCCTCGTTTGAAATGCAGCTGCTACTCGTTAGGTCCTTTTCTACACCTGATTGTATCCGTGCCAACGAAGAATACTTTGTTTCTGTATAGCGAACACTAACAGATGGAGTTAGTAGCTTACCAAAGGGAAGGGAGCAGACAAGCACAAAATAACCAGAGCAGAGCGAATATATCATGGGAAAAGTCCGAATTGCTTAATATGTAGCTTTGGCAAATAATGCATGATAAATATACTGTGAATTTAGCAGCCTAAAGTGGCAAATAAGAGTGCCAACACGGCAACGACCAAAACAATCTTCAGCATGCAATTAGGTGACTATGGATCGATCGATATTCATCATAATGGTCACTAAAGTTAACTTTTAGAATCACTCTAGTTCATATAGTTCAAACTGCAATATAACAGTCCCCCAATGTTGACACAAGTTCTCACTCAGATGAAGCTCCAACTAAGATTTCCAAGAAAAAGTGCTCCAGTGAAAATTGGGTGCCAATGTTTAAGGGCCACAGGGTCATCATAAGTACATAAACATGTAAGTTATGATGTACTTGTTTCTGCTATCAATTTCACAAGCTTGTATATTAAAAATATTTAGCATAATGTTGAGAGTTCAAATTTAAAATTTCAGAAACTGGAACAAGGCATGGCAAATAAAATTCATATGGTTAAATCAAATCATATCTGTGCATGTTCCATATATAATAGATACAATGGAATATCTAACTATTATGTTAAAATATTAATAATATGCATTTGATCTGATAGTGTTAGTATTTCCTATACTAATATTAATGGATATAAACCGTAAAGATTCAGTCTCGAACTCAAATAATTCTTCTTTCTTATCTTCAAATCTCTGAAGCCTTGAACTTGATGATTGGAATTCGAAATAATTAATTTATTTGGGCAAAGATACGGAATTTTGAGATAAGAATATTCAGGAGAAGACTTAACATAGATGACTAACCTCTGGCCCAACGAAAGGAAAACTCAATACGGAGCCCAAAGTTCAGCCTAGGGCTTTGGCCCAAGAGTGAAGGTCAGCCCCGTCAAAGTCATAGAAAGACAGATCAGGTCATATCCCGATTTCGGCAAGATCAACCTGATCAGATTGTAACTGAGAAGGCCGTCTTCACCGGGGAGAGACATGGGCTGATTAGGTTGAAATGACTAATTAAATGAAGGAACAGGTTTCAGAAAAAAGGGTCGGCAACCAAAAATTCACGAGCTATTACTCAGTGTTTTACAGTTTTAGGGAAAAGGTCCATTTTGCTCCCTTTCTTATTTGCCCATGAGCACTTTAGTCCCTCTTTATCTTTTCGGTCTAAATTGATACCTTAACTATTTTAAAGGTATCAATTTGATCTTTGTTTTGCTCCTTTAACAGACAAACGGGGGGGGGGGGGGGGGCGGGAATTAACCATTAAAACAAGCACTTTTCTCACACACTTGAATCATTTCACAAACTAACACATTTTACACACATATGAATTAAACACTTTATCTTCTTCTTTTTCTTGTTTTTTCTTTTTATTTTCTTTTATCTTTTGTTGTTTATTTTGTCCCTTGATTTTGAACTCGGCCATTTTGAAACGTTTTGTTGTAATGTATATATTTAGTAGGTATTATTAGGTTTAATCTTTTCCATATTTAGCCTAGTATCTATTCCATATTTAGCCTAGTATATCTTTTCCATATTTAGCCTAGTATTGATGTGTATATATATGTATCTTCTTCAGTTAATGGATATATGATTTTCACCTCATTCTATTATGTTTTGCTCCTAAGATAACATGGTATCACAGCTCTAGGTTTTTAGAGTTTCTGTTTTCAAATTTTTTGGGGGGGGGGGGCTGATTCATAAAAAAAAAAAAAAAAAAAAAAAAAAATTAGGGTTCTTGAGTAAAACAAATTGGCCGCCCATTCCGTTTCAGCGCATCTCCGGTTGATACTGCCGGCACCAGGAGACGCGTCCGTTGCCGGATTTCGCTCCGGTCGTTCTTGTTCATCTCGTCTTCGTCTTCCAATGATTCCTAGCCTGGTTTTGGTCTGCATTGGGTTCCGTGTGAGATCAGTTGTGGGTATTTCTTTGATTTTATTACATCTTTGTTGAGATTTCGTGATTATTTGAACATGTCTGCGGCAGATAAGGCTAAGACAGTTGAGGTTGTGTCCGTAATGTCTAAGATTACGGAACACAAGCTTTGCTCTAATAATTATATGGATTGGCGTCAGACTATTGAGCTCTACTTGCTAAGTATTTCGATGGATCATCATATTTCTGACGATCCTCCTTCTGATGAAACCACGAAGACGGAGTGGATGCGCGAGGATGCTCGTTTGTTTCTGTCGATACGTAACTCCATCGACAGTACTGTTATTGGTCTTATTCAGGCAAAGAGAACGTATCTCGCATGTTTGATGTTTGTCAAGCATTCTATAGACCAGAGAAAGGCGACAGGTCTCTTACAGATTATTTCATGGCATTCAAGAAAACTTATGCAGAGCTGAATGAACTTCTTCCATTCGATGCAGACATCAGTGTACAGCAGACTCAGAGGGAAAAGATGGCGGTCATGAGTTTTTTGGCTGGTCTCTCGTCTGATTTTGAGATTGCCAAGTCTCAAGTTCTTTCGGATACAAAAATCTCATCTTTGGATGAAGCATTTAGCAGGATTCTTCGCACTGAGCATTCAACAGTTGCTCCTTCCGAACAACATGGTAGTGCTCTACTTAGTCGAGCTCCTACTTATGTATCTGGCAAGCCACCATACAAGAATGGTGGTTCTAAGAGTTCCGCCGGACCGGGGCAGTGGCAAGATAATGCGGAGTGCCGTTATTGCCATGAGATTGGGCATATCAAGCGCAATTGTCCAAAGCTGCGTAACAAGAAGCCTCCGTCCTCTGCTCATATTGCTAACGGTAGTGGTTCTCTCACTGTTTCTGCTTCGGAATATGCAAAGTTTTTGCAGCATCAGGAACGGAATTATTCTTCTTCTGGTCCAACCACTGCTCTTGCAGATTCTGGTAAGCCTACTGCCTGCGTAGCTTCTTCGCCAACCAAATGGGTCATTGATTCAGGTGCTACAGATCATATGACAGATAATCCTAGTTTATTTTCCACATTTGAGCCACATCAGACTCTAAACCCAGTTACTCTCGCTGATGGTTCACAATCCATTGTGCATGGATCCGGCACAGTTCACCCTACCTCTTCATTGTCCTTGTCTTCTGTCCTTAGTCTTCCTGAGCTATCATTTAATTTGTTGTCAGTCAGCAAGCTTACACGTCATCTGAATTGTAGTGCCTCATTTTTTCCTGATTATTGTTTGTTTCAGGATCTTACGACGAAACAGATTATTGGTAAAGGACATGAATCAGGCGGCCTCTACATCCTTGATACACCACCATCGTCTTCAATAGCTTGTGTTGTCACTCCTATGGATGCACATTGTCGGTTGGGTCATCCCTCTCTTCCTTTGTTAAAGAAATTGTGTCCGCAGTTTTCGGGATTGTCGTCTTTAGATTGCGAGTCGTGTCAGTTTGCTAAACACCGTCGTGTTAGTTTGAGTCCTCGAGTCAATAAAAGAGCTGATGCTCCTTTTGAGTTAGTTCATTCTGATGTTTGGGGTCCTTGTCGCATTACATCAAAGTCTGGTTTTAGGTATTTTGTTACTTTTGTGGATGATCATTCTCGTTTGACATGGCTTTATTTAATGAAGAGTCGTTCAGAATTATTTACTCATTTTTCTGCCTTTTGTGCTGAAGTTAAGACTCAGTTTCATGTGCCTGTCCAAATATTGAGAAGTGATAATGCTACAGAGTATTTATCTAATACATTTCAGTCGTATATGATAACTAATGGCATGCTTCATCAAACTTCTTGTGTCTACACCCCGGCTCAAAATGGAGTTGCCGAACGCAAAAATAGGCATCTCCTTGAAACAGCCAGAGCCTTATTATTTGCCATGCAAGTTCCTAAACACTTTTGGGCTGATGCTGTGTCTACTGCTTGCTTTCTCATTAACCGTATGCCATCGTCTGTTCTGTCTGGTCTATCTCCCTTTCATGTTCTATTTCCGTCCAAATCATTATATCCTATTGACCCTAAAATCTTTGGCAGCACCTGTTTTGTTCGAGATGTTCGACCTCAAGTTACTAAACTCGATCCCAAGTCTGTCAAGTGTATTTTCTTAGGATATTCTCGAGTCCAGAAAGGGTATCGATGTTTCTGCCCCAGTCTGAACAAATATCTTGTCTCCACTGATGTCACATTTTTCGAGCATACACCCTTCACTCCGGATTCCCCTGATGTACCTGAGAATGCGGACTTTGATTTCTTAATCTATACTGTTGTAAAATTTGTTGAGCCTGTTGAGTCCACCTCTCTCTCTGATCTGCCTCGTCCTCCTGTCGTCCAACACTATACACGTCGTCCATCTGCTCCGGCTACTGAACATTTGGTCTCTCCTTCGCCTGATTCTAGTCCTGATGATCCAATAGCTCCGTCGTCTGATCCTGCACCGAGCGATGATCTTCCAATTGCCCTTCGCAAAGGTAAACGTTCTTGCACTTATCCTATATCTTCATTTGTGTCGTATGTTCAGTTATCTCCCTCTTCTAAAGCTTTTATCTCCACTCTTGAGTCTGTTCCTAAAAATGTTTCTGAAGCTTTAGCCCATTCTGGTTGGCGTGATGCTATGCTTGAGGAGATGCATGCTTTGGATACTAATGGTACTTGGGATTTGGTAGATCTTCCTGCTGGCAAACGCCCTATTGGTTGCAAATGGGTGTTTACTGTTAAGGTTAATCCTAATGGTTCTGTTGCTCGCTTGAAAGCTCGTCTTGTTGCAAAAGGGTATGCTCAAACTTATGGTGTTGACTATTCTGAGACGTTCTCTCCAGTAGCTAGGCTTACCTCTATTCGTCTTGTGATATCCTTGGCGGCACGCCATCATTGGCCTTTATACCAGTTGGATGTGAAGAATGCTTTTCTTCATGGCGATCTCAGTGACACAATTTATATGGAGCAACCTCCTGGATTTGTTGCTCATGGGGAGTCTCATAAAGTGTGTCATCTTCGCAAGTCATTGTATGGATTGAAGCAAAGTCCTCGTGAGTGGTTTAGTACGTTTGCACGTGCTGCGAATGCATTTGGCTTGAAGCAATCAATATCTGATGATTCTATTTTCTACAAGCATTCTGAGGCTGGTCTTGTTCTATTGGTTGTCTACGTGGATGATATTGTGATTACTGGTAGTGATTCTGCAGGAATTACGTCTTTGAGAGCCTTTTTGCCTACTCAGTTTAAGATCAAAGATTTGGGAGAACTTAAGTATTTCCTCGGTGTTGAAGTATTGCGAAGTAAGAAAGGGATTTTCTTATCTCAGAGGAAATATGTACTTGACTTGCTATCTGAGACTGGAAACTTGGGTGCTAAACCATGTAGCACTCCAATGGTCCCTAATTTGCAGCTTAGTAAAGATGGTGTACCATTTGAAGATCCTGAGAGATATCGGAGACTGGTTGGCAAGCTAAATTATTTGAGGGTGACGCGTCCTGACATTGCCTTTCCGGTTAGTGTGGTCAGTCAGTATATGTCTTCCCCAACAGTAGATCATTGGAAGGCAGTGAAACAAATTTTGTGCTACTTGAAAGAAGCACCTGGACGTGGAATCGTGTATGGTGATCATGGTCATGATAGGATTGAATGCTTCTCTGATGCAGGTTATGCAGGGTCGAAAGAAGATCGGAGATCTACTTCTGGATATTGTGTGTTCTTTGGTGGGAATTTAATTTTCTTGGAAGAGCAAGAAACAGAAAGTGGTGTCTCTTTCAACTGCAGAGTCTGAGTACAGAGCAATGGCTAAGTCTACATGTGAAATTTTATCAGTGTATAATTTCCTAAGTGAGGTAGGATTAAAAGTCTCGATGCCTGCTAAGTTGTGGTGTGACAATCAGGCCGCTCTCCATATTGCTTCTAATTCTGTTTTTCACGAGCGAACCAAACATATTGAGATTGACTGTCATTTCATTCGTGAGAAGATTAAGAATGGGCTGATTGTTACTGGATATTTGAAGACTGAAGATCAGTTAGGAGATTTGTTTACGAAGGCCTTGAATGGGGTTATGATTAATTATCTTTGCAACAAGCTGGGCATAATTAACATCTATGCTCCAGCTTGAGGGGGAGTGTTGTAATGTATATATTTAGTAGGTATTATTAGGTTTAATCTTTTCCATATTTAGCCTAGTATCTATTCCATATTTAGCCTAGTATATCTTTTCCATATTTAGCCTAGTATTGATGTGTATATATATGTATCTTCTTCAGTTAATGGATATATGATTTTCACCTCATTCTATTATGTTTTGCTCCTAAGATAACACGTTTCAACCTCCCATTGTCATCGGACTCCAGCAAGGACCATTGAACTTCGATGATTATTTTGAATTATAAATTTTTGAAACAATTGTGCTTAATTCATGTTTCTAAAAAATGTGAGTTGTTGTGCGAAATGATCCCAAGTGTAAGAAAACTGTGAGTTTTAACACATGTAATTAACTTACGTCTCCCTCCACTTATTAAAGGAGCAAAAAAAGGATCAAGTTGATAAAATAGTTAAAGGTATAAATTTGGACCAAAAAGGTAATCAGGGACTAAAGTGCTGCTGGCCAAATAAGAAAGGGAACAAAATGTACCTCTTTCCCTATAGTTTTATTGCTTTTATCGCATTCTGACTTGAGCGTCGAAGCCCGTTTGATCGTTAACCTCTGACGATCTTCGGCTTTCATGTGTTATTTGTTTGTCCACACATATCACCGTTGCCCCTACTTCCATTCGACCTCAATTGTAGATCTCTCTACTCGGAATATGACAAGACCGAGATTCTGCAAAGCAAGAAATCAAATTTGAATCAAGAACGAGTAATTACAGAAGAAAGCGCAGTAATCAACTCTAAGATCGGCCACCCACTCGTGTCATGGAAGAATCGGGATGCGATGACAATATCCTTTACTGCTCGCCATTCAAAAGAATTTGGATTTCCAATGCTAAACGATGAAGGCAAATCCAAAATTAGCATCCTAGGGCACTTAACCCATCGGGTGAAGTAATAAAACATAGGGTTCCAGGAAACTTGTACTAACGTGTATAGACTAGGCCATTCCCTATAGATTGGCTCTCCGAACCTCAAATTCCTCCACACAACATCAACATCATGGCCATATGGCCGCAACCATTCAGATAAATTTGGGTAGTAGCCAACCCATAACTCACAACCACCCATAACACCGAAATGTTCATAGCAACGTAGCCTTCCTCTAGCCAACAAGAACGATCACAATTCACGGGAACATGAAGAGTGAAGTTGGCTACCCCGTAATTTGCGGCCAGCTCCCCATTGTGACTCATGGTCACATTCAATTTGATATCCCTATCCACGAAGCCTAAGGGTCTTCTCATCTCTTCAACCATCTAGGGATCATCCTCTACAACCTCCTCTCCATCCTCCTAGGGGTCAGAATTCAAATTCAATTTTTTCATCATCACCGACATTGTATTCTTCAACGGTCCCGAAACGTCAATTACATGCTCTGCGTCGACCTCCTTCTCTAAACCCTTAAATTGCTCAACGACATCTAATACATATACTTTGCGACTTCTAACCTTAGACAACGATTTGCCGACTTTGCACGTCTACTCTCCATCCTCCTAGGGGTCAGTCAGATTCAATTTTTTCATCATTACTACCATTGTATTCTTCGACAGTCCCGAAACGTCAATTACATGCTCTACGTTAACCTCCTCCTCTAAACCCTTAAATTGCTCAACGACATCTAATACATCTATTTTGCGACTTCTAAACTTAGATGACAATTCGCCGACTTTACATTTACTAGCAACCTTAACTATACGACAGTGGGGTTTTGTGCGGACCACAATGCCGGTACAAGGGGAAGAACACCCTTCCCAAGCTCCGCCATCACTAGTGTTTTGGGAGTCACTACCCTCACTCTGTCAATAAAAGGAAATGAAATTTCGAGTAAGGTGTAGGGAAAGCAAGCACTACCGATAGCTAGAAGATTGCCCGGGAACTCATCACGAATCAAAAACATACTAGACGTCTCATTGTAATGCACAGAAGGCATTGAGCAACAAGAGCAAGGAACGTTGTTCCTTAAGACAGTTGTCCAGAAAGCTATGTCAAATGGCAAGTGTCGTCGGATGATTACGTCTTCCATCACTCAACATTTGGTATTTAAGCCTCCCAGCTTGCAACCCCCAATTTGGATATGCGGATCGTTGCCGTCCTCTTAAAGGTCCCACCTCGTAGTTGATGATCAAGATTCTCAAGAGAATAACTTGTGTAACCTATACGGGCACAAGATGACTCGTGGTCTGAGACGGAAAGAGTAAGCCCTCGAGGCAGGCTATGTCCGAGGACGGCCGCAAATCAAGTGAGGAAAGATGTCACTACTCGCTAACGTCTTGAATTGATTAGGAATGTCGAGGATTGTGACAGTGCGCGGAAGGGCATGTGAAGCGTACTCTCATTGATTAATGGATAAGAACGCCTCATTGTGTTGCATGGAAGGTATTGAGCAACAAAAGCAAGAAACACTGATTGAGTGATGATGTTGTTCTCTTGATGAGCCCAATGGTGAGGTCAAACCGGTTGTTGTACCGAAAACCGGTTTGCATCGGAGGATTGAGTCTCCCATCCCACGACATTTAGTATCATGGTTTTTTTGGGAGAAAAAAAGCTCTCAATCGTGCGAATTTTGGAAGAGGAACAGTGAAGATCAAGCATTTGCTAAACTCTCTATTTGAACATTTTTGAATCCCAAGATGAGATTTGACAGTTGAGAATAGTTCCCTCATTTAAAAGGAATGATTGAGATTAAAACTTCGAGGTCCGCTCTCACGACTTCCTTTTGAATCCGTCTTGAAGATTCAAATTACAAGGTCTGCTCTCACGATAGAATCTGCCTTGAGTATTCAAAATTCGAGTTCTTGTGTAGTAGAGTAAAGATGTGAACCTTATTTCGATTTTGAATTATTATTTCATATTTCCCAAAAGTATAGACTTGATACATACTAGTTGAGATGTCCCATTGATAACCCTATAACTTTTTCATGAGTATCTCTAATTGTTATCCCGAGTAGGGAACCTAAGATCTTCAAATCCTACCACCAAAATTATTCTAGATGTAAGTCTTGTTGACTCAGCATGTGTAAAGGTTGAGCATTAGAAAATGACAAAGAGCTATTTGTTTTAGAATTATACAAGACAAGACTGACACTCATGTGTCCAAGCAATCTAGTATAGTAAATATGTAAACCTTATTTCGATTTTGAAGAATTATTTCTTATTTCCCAAATTATAGACTAGATACATACTAGTTGAGATGTCCCTCAATAACCTTTTTCACGGGTATCCCTAATTGTTACCCTGAGTAAGGAAACCAAGAACAAATTCTACCACCAAAATTGTTCTAGATGCAAGTCTTATTGACTTAGCATGTGTAAAGGTTGAGCGTTAGAAAATGACAAAGACCCCCCCCCCCCCTCTCCAAGAGATATTGCGTGTCCACAACCTCCTAAAGATATTTTGAGGAAATTTAGTTCTACCATGAAAACATAATATCTTAAAATAAGAAAAAAGCTCCTGTATTCTCAAACATAGTCAAGGTTTCAACAAAAACACATGAAACAAACAATGAGTGCATAATTTCAAAATAAGCTAAATAATGCAAAGAAAAGATGATGAGACTTGCCTTTTATTTCTCCTAATGTGATGAGCCTGTTAAGACATTCTCGAAACTGTGTTAAAACAATTCTTTCTTGTTCAGCATAGACCTCAGTCTGTCCTTGTTCAATGGGCAACTGGGACGGCTCATTACATTCCACTAGACCATTAGAGGAAGTAACGGAAGTGAACATTGTATCTCCTTCATCACACATCAGAGCTAAAGTACTGGGAGACATCGGCCTTCCTTTTGAAACATCTGCTCCATCTAAACCAGACTCCTCTAGTTTGATCCTTCCTATCTGGCTTTCACATGAAGGATCTGTAGTTTGAGCTCTTTCGGTTGAACTATGTTTTTGGCTTTGAGACAGATCTTGTGTTGAAGAAACCAATGAGCTTTCTCTGGAATCTTCTGCTTGCTTTTCTGCTTCATTATTTTTTAAGTTTGGTTAACAAGAGATTTTTGCAGCTTGACTCC
Source organism: Perilla frutescens (assembly GCA_026008535.1). Classification (NCBI taxonomy): domain Eukaryota; kingdom Viridiplantae; phylum Streptophyta; class Magnoliopsida; order Lamiales; family Lamiaceae; genus Perilla; species Perilla frutescens. Next base: position 52,595,119 of record BRKX01000015.1, read on the forward strand.
CAATTCTGGAAACCTAGCTGTTTCGATAACTTTAAGGTGTAACAAACCAGGACTTGGGTAAAAAGGCCAATTAAGAATGAAGTCCTCATCATCTATTATTTTTGTTGTTATAATTTTTGTAATAAGAAAGTTATAGAGCTGTATTTTTACTTGAGCATCTTCTATGTTCTCATTTTTAAAATCTTTAACGTCATGAATATATCTTCTTGTTTAAAATTTAGTAAAGCCAATATTGAATCGAAATTACCCAAAAATTTGCCCTCTTTTACACTCTTCATCATGGTAACTGTTCATACCAATATTATGTGTTGGTATGCTTTTACCGAATGCAAACCCCTAGCAAATTGCAGAAAATTGGATGAAAATTTATATGCACAATTATACCTGCAAGCATTCTTGCAGCTTCTCCTGAATATACAACAAGAACTGAACAGAGCTCCTTCAGATCCTGGGGCTGAATGATGTCAGCTAACAGAGACCTTTAATACAATACATTAAAATTAGTAATCTGAAGAAATACTGAAATAAAAGAACATAGGAAGGAATGTAACCTGTAAGTAAACTTGGACGGGTTTATGACCGATGCATTACTGGGTCCAGCACCAGGAATTGAAGGCAATAGTGAGGAAGACACGGAAGCCTTAGTTTGGTTCGCCTGTCATTAGTGAATTGGCTCTATCAGATATGAATGGTGCAAGTAAACAACATACAATGAACTGTTCTCCAGGACTCCATCTATAAAGATATTTATAAGCAGGAAAAGAAGTGAGTATGAGTTGAAGTAATTATTGAACCAGGAAGCAAATAACTCTCACCACTCCACCTATATTTAGACTTCTAACTGTTGAATTGGTAGCAGCAATTGTTAACTAACTAACATCCATGCTTTTGGCAAATAATATACCTAATGGTACTTCAATCAAGTTTTATGAGGCTCAAGCTTGTCGACTTGTGGGCTTGGGCTCAACTCAGGAAGAAACTTGTGATATTATTATGCTCAAATCCAGAATTTTATTTTATGAGACTAATCAATTTTGTGTCATCCCACAGATCTCTATCTTAAGTTTGCAAAAAAGAATGTGTGGAAAAATTAAGTCATTTGTCAACTTTACGCAACCTAGCATGTCTTTGCCAACTACAGTAAAATGTGCTCACCCCCCCATCCTGATTATTTATGCTTCTGGTGAATGCAAATTTTTGTTTAGCATTAACATGTACAGAGTCTCCTCAGGACCCATGAACCTTAAAATGATGACAAGAACATACAAATTGTTAACAAGAACATATCTATTTATTGCCTTTTCACTTGCTGAAAGTTTGCCACTTCTGTAGAAAAGAACAGAGCAATACCTGTTGTGACTGTCCGAGCCGGAGCGCAGGATCTTTCATTGTTGAGCCGAATAAGAGGTCTTGACCTTTCCTTTTCTTATTTAATGGGGGAGACCCATAACCTGAAGATCCTATGGCACCCGTGATGGCAGCATTTGCTGCCTGCTGGATATACACAATATTACTGGCATGATCTCCATGAAAGAGAGCCTGTCGTTCTTCACTTCCTTCATAGTTTTTGCAGTCCATGCATTTACAATTTTCAGAACAAAGAATATTTGCTTGAAAGCACTCACAGTACTTTTTAAGACATCCTGATTTCTTACAGTGACATCCTTTGTTATGCTTTCCTGAAACTAAAACTTCACCAGCTTCTTCCTGCATATGCAATTAATCAACTAATAATATTGTCATAAGTAGCAGACATGCATTAAAAAAGGTACAAGATTCTTATTCATCTTGAATTGAAGAGGTAGATAGTAAAAGGTAAAGTATTTTCATGAATAAATATCTCCATCAAAAAGTACAGGTAAGAGATTCTTATGTGCAACCTTTACAGGATTATTATGAAGCCCGTACACCATATCATGTTAAGAGGGCTATCACAAATATATTATATGTAAGTCAGCCAGAGAATATAACAAACAACTAAGATATTAAGCAACCAACAGGTAACAACAGGAGACACTGAAAACAAATATAACAGGGGACACTAAAAATATTTATCTTCGTAACTTAATTTTGTTATGTGATTCATGAATGATATCTTCCCAGGGAAATAATTTCAACCAAATCATTTGAATTCATTTTTGGGATTTTAGCACTTACAAGATTTGAACCTCTTTTATTTGTCTAATAACTGCATAACATCTATATTGTATTGTGGATATTGTCTACTGATACTAAAAAATGCATGTGATATTGGATATTGTCTGTTGCAGAAACAAAAAACTCTAGTATGACTAAATGCAAACTACATTATAGTAACATAGCTAGGTGCAACTGCAACCCACAGCAACACTGATATGAATTCTTTGAGCTATAAATTTAACCTGCTGGTTCTCTTGTAAAATCCAAAAAATCTAAATTCTAGTGTAAGCATAATGCTACTTATAAGGTTGTTTATGATGCTTTTTAAGCATATGCTGCTGCTTACAAGCAAGTATCAACCACATAATAAGCTTTTGCAATAACGTGAAATAATCCAGAGATTGCAATTTATGTGATCTGGGAAAACTATCTACACAATTCATAAAGTTTCCAGAAAATGAAGCATCCCTGTTAGACTAGATAGTTCAAACTTGCTCTTCCAAGGGCAACTTGAAGTATCTAGATACGGTGCTGTAGTGTATAGTTGATAGTTGAGTGGATGGAATTATGAAAAGAGCCAAGCAACTTCATTACTACCGAAGTTAAATAGAAAAGATGTGTATTTAATAAAAACAATAATCTAAACAAGAAGTCTGGTAAAATGGCATTTTGAGTTCAGAGATTACCCTGATATCCCGAGCTCCATGTGGACTGCTAGCAATTTTTGGTCTGAAAGCGGTGGGATTGCGCTCCAATGTAGCCTCAACTGCTTCTCTTCTGGCAGCTTCATTTTCGCTATTGTTATGACAATTCACACAGTTGCAACCATCACAATAAACTCCAGAGGCAAAACATTCACAATACCTGACCATGAATTTGTAAAATATGCATTATACTCCATTTCAGAAATATGAATAGTTCAGTACTAAAAAAACAAAAAAAAAAAGAAATGTGAACAGTTAGAGATAAAATCAAGAGAGGTATTGGACTATCAACCAGGCAAAGAATGATTAAAATTTGAAATTTGAAGTTAAAATCCATGTGCATGGACAGTAAAGCATTTGTACAAATAAAATAGAAGTACTCCACAACATCAATTTTCCAGAGCTACAAAATTTATCTGTTGAAGTATTTGTATAGCATGTTGCTTGTTGTGCCAAATGACCTGGCATGGTTATTAAAAGTTACCTTCTGAGGGATCATATGATAAATCTTATCATTTACCAATTTTGCATGTACAATATTATCAATGGATGAGTTATGAGTAAGTTCCTCATTGATACATGATGTTGCTCTATTAAATGAAGACTCTCAGGCTGTGGCAGCAAAAGTATTTCAAGCTTTAAACTATTACTTGGTGCAAATAGATAATGATCTTTATTACATATGTGACAAAGATTGTTCTTTAAAATAGATGACAATAATTAAAAAAAGGAATGTTCATTCCTATATATACCAATAATTCACAAATACTTCAAGAGAAACCAAAATCTCTAAACTATCTTTACGGATAATATTTTAGAATCAGTCGAATTACTGCCATTACAAATAGAAACCTCTCATTTAAAAGATCAATTATGATGCTCAAACTACTCTGCACTGATAAAATAAGTTTTTTGTATGATCACCAGATATAGGTAATTCCTGCCACCCAAATCACAGGAAGGCTAAAATCAATGCTGTGGAAAACAACCAACAGAAATTTCATATCCTTCTTGTTAATAATGTTCTTTGAATGATTGGTGTACTATAATATAACGGAAGGGTAGGGCCAAGAAGAAAACTGAAGAATGTACTTGAACCCAAGAACTGTAAAAAGTACCCTCCTCACTCCAAGAGAGTGATAAAAATGGGGCAGGAAATGTAAAGAAATGCTTTAAAGATATAGATTGAATGTTAAGGGTATTTTATATACTGCAAGATATAACACTGGCACTCAATCCATCAAGTTCCAGATTTCATTTGTTCTACATATGGCCCTTGTTTTAGAAAATGCTTCACAAAATTCATAGTAAGAATTTGAAGATAATGAAATTATATTGGTTAAATCACTTTGCATACAACAAAAACATGAATTGCAACAGCAGCTTACAACTTCAAACAACGTGAATGCTTGCAATTACACTGCTTTTGCTTCTTTGGAGTACCGTCTTTTACTTCAGTCACATTTTGTCTCGGTCGCGTTCTTGGGGATTCAGGTTTCCTGAGGAAGGAGGAGTATTAAATCAATAAATACAATGAAACAAGAGAACTATAAATTCATTTAGTTAATAAAAAACCTCAAGAATCAGGCATTCATGTTTCACAGGCTAGTGTAGGGACACTTCCACAATCAGAAAAGAAATTAACGGACTAAGATAGGAAATTATTCAAGAATAGTTGGCCTAATATTAGATCTTCGTATATGTAAGGGCTTGAGAAAGGAGCCATGTTCTATTTACTTATGAAGCACCAGTGAAGTGTTGAAGCTAACATGTATAAAGAAATATATGGACAAGAAAATTAGTAGAAACAAATTTAAAACATATTTACGTATTTTGTTGCAAGAAGTTAAGTAAATGGTAAGAAAATATTTCCACATGCTCAATAATGCTGATCATCTCTTCCCAAAAAGGCCACTGAAGCATTTAATAAATGAGATGGAAGAAGTTTGCAGTTTGCATGTAAAAAACTCATTTGTAATGTTGAAGCACCCAAAATACAAAGATGTCCAACAACAAAATCAAAATCAGCTGGTCAGCCCAGCATTAATTGTGATTTAACTCAAGATAAATGTCTCACCCTGACTTGAGAAACATAAACACATACTCAAACTTCACAGGGCTCCTACCTGACTCTCTTACTTCCATGTAAATTGCAGTGGCTAAAAGCAAATATATTTATGTAAAAACTCAGCAATTGCATTTCAAAGATTTAATATTTCAGCCTCTCTACATAAAATAAATTAACAGAGTTCAATATAGAGCACTCAAATCAACATTCCCCACCCCACCTTCCCCGATCAGGAAAGTAGAGGATGTTGGATTCCTATCATTCTATGAAAGTAGTCTCTATGTTTCTACGAATGCTCAGAAAAGATCATCAACAAAAATATAAAGATCAAAATTTATTCATAAAAAACAAAAACACCAACCCAAAAACCTAAACGCTACCAGAAATCCGTTCTCTTCTGCTCGCAAGAGTGGATTTTCCCCAGAAAAGTTTACACCTTTATAAGAACAAACAATCATATAGAACTCAGGGCTGCAGAAGGGACTCACAGCAGAGGGCGTATCGGATGTTGAGCCGACGAAACAGCTGGCTGCGGAGGTTGTTGCATCGTCATGAACAGCATCTGCGGCGGCGGCTGGCTCGTCTTCGCCAACTGTGGCTGCTGTGCCGCCGGCTGTCTCGGCTGCTGCGCTAACTGCGGGTGTTCGGCACTCGATGTGGCGGCTCCACCGCTGAAGCCAGTAAAATCCAGCTGCCTCACAAGCTTCCTCGTCGTCGGAAAATCCGCTGGCGCCGGGGAAGAAGCTTCCGATTGCTCAGGCAACTGCTTATCTGGAGGGAATTCACCTTCCTCTCTTTGCTCCATTCCGATATTAGAATGGAAACAAAACAATCACACGAGCCAAAACACGACAGCAATCAACCAAACAACTTCTCCGAAAAATAAAAAAAAAAATCGAGCATACAAAACTCGAATTCCACTGATTTTCCTTCCAAAAAATCACCCAGATTCTACGAATTCTACACTCCCCAAAATCAAGAAAAATAAATACATAAAATTCGAAATTCAAATTTCAAAACTCGGAATAATTTAAGCACGAACTCAGATTCAAACAGAAGAAAATCGGCAAAACCAGGATCGCAAACGTTATTCAGCTTCCATCAGAAAAATAATCAATCTTTATACATATAGAGAGATAGAAATGCAACAACGCATATCTGAAGAATGCATAAATCGGGAAAAAAATGGTGGAATTTTTCCGAAAGAGAGGCTCTCTCCTCCCTCTCTAGCTTAGCTTTTGAAATTCAATTTTCTAAAGATATATTCTCACTTTACCCCTCTAATTTTGTCATATACCATTTCATCCCCCGTACTCTTGAGTTTACTCACTTTTCACTCCCCTTTTTTCTTGTTAAGTGTTACCTTACTGTTTTATCGGGAAACTATTTTCCCCCTAAATTATTTGAAGCTAATCCAATACTAAATACTTATTTGATACAGATTCTATACTAAATATGTAAAATTTTAGTACTAAATTTGTTAGTAATTCCAACCATTTGTATCAAGTATTATACTAAATAAAAATATTCTCGAAAAGTTTTTATTTTATCTCATAATTGAAATATGAATATCCTTAATGATTTACTCCCTCCGTTTCTTAATAAATATTATTCTGGATAAATGCACACATATTAATAAATTTTAATTAGATAATCAAATTACCTTCAATATCCTTATGTGAATATATTAAATGAGTTAAATATGGTGGTTTTAATGTATTAAACGAGGCAAATATGAGAAAAGTGTGAATTTTTTACCTCGATTGTGTAGAATGACACTTTTTGTGAAACAGACTTAAAATGTTAGAATGACATTTATTGGGAAATGGAGGGTATAGTATTTTTTTTAAATGATAATTATTCAAATTTAATAACTATTAATTATATACTTTCAAAAAATTATATTTAATAATAAAAAATAATAAATATTATTTATTTATTTATTTAGATGATTTATAATTTAGACTAATTGAACAGGTAAATTATAAATTAAATTAAATTTATTGGATAATCTATTTAAAAATACTTTTAAATAATAAAATAAGTAATTAAATGATGCGGGGCCATCAATACTAATTTGGTGCAACACCAAATCCTGCCTCAAATCAATATTTTCAATTTCTTCATTTTATTTTCAATTTTTAGTCTTTTTTTAGTTTTTTACAAAAATTATAGACCCTAAAATGAAACTGGTGAATCTAAAATTAAAGTGAATTAATTTAATTTTTTTAAAATAAATATTAATATATATATTCTAAGATGAAATTAGTGAACCCTAAAACTAAAAGGAATTGATTTCATTTTTTTCAAATAATGTATACCTAAAATGGAATTAATGAACCTAAAACTAAAGTGATTAGTTTAAATTTTTTGAAAAAAAAAACTATCATAAAAGTAGGTGACTCAGGCAATGCATGAGCCCGCGTGATACAAACCCTGATTGGAAATAAGAACTCCTAATTTTGAAATGAATATATAGACTAAAAGGGAATTAATAAATCCTAATTTCGAAATGAATATATAGACTAAAACGGAATTAATAAATCATAAAATTAAATTGAATTAATTTAATTTTTTTAAATCGGAAGACTCGCGCAATGCACTCGTTCGATGCTAACGCGTGGCTCGTTGATTGCGCTTGACAATTAATTTTCAAAACAAGTATAAACTCTAATTTAGAAATAAATATATACTCTGAATGAAATTAAATTAATTTAAACCTTGAATGAGAATAATAAACCATAATTGGGAATAATAAACTCAAATTTAAATATATAAAATCATAAATTGAATGTTATAAATTCATATAATTAAAAAAATAGGGTGATATTTTAAGGTTACAAATGATACTTTTTAGTGGAATGAGTGTTGTTATTTTCTGGTACAATTTTTTTCCGGATTCAGGGTGGGTGGGGAGGTCGACCCGACCCGACCTCGCACGTGGCCCACCTGTTTGATGGATGTATGAGTCTGTTTTGGGGTATGATGGATGTATGAGTCTATTTTGGGGTATGAATAATGTATGAGAAAAGTGTCTTTGTATTTTATCTCCAACAGTCCGCACTATAATGCTATACTAAAAGAGGATAGTTCATAACATTTTATTTTTAATTATTTTCTTACAATTGTTAAACATATAATAACATATGCAATTTCAATTAATGGAATATCTATCCATTCAATTAATGGAATATCTATCCATATAATTTCATTCTGTGTTTCAACATTTGTATTTAATTAAAATTATCATATAAAATAATAAACTTTAATATAAATTTATAACACATTAATTAAAATACAAAACTTATTACATCATTTTTAACTAATAAAAAAAAACAAAATTATACTGTAGGAGAGAGAAACGGAATATATGGCGTACTTCTCTCCTTTCCCTTTTATGCAATATTATCCAACATTTTATTTTTAAAAAGTATGCATGTTAATGCACAATTTTTGTCAAAAAATTTATGCTTAACATTTTATTTAAAAAGTAAGCATGTTAATACACAATTTCGGGGGGCGGGGGATGCATAAAATACTTAAAGGGAGTTTCTATTTGCACCCAAAATTTTACTTTTTGCACCTTTGCTTCTCATTGCACCCTCTTTTTTTCTTTTTGTACCCCTAAAATAGACTATATTGCCCTTACATATAAAATATGTTTTTAACTTAAAAAAAAACATAAATCTGAAATTAAAATGAATAAAACAGTTTTGAAAAAAAAAACATAAAATCAAAATTAACAAAAAAGTAAAAAAAGAAAAACGTAGCAGTGAAAGTGAGAAAGAAGTGTCGATTTTCACCGCGATCATTCGAAATCGAGCCGAAGAAAATTGTTCGACATTCTACTTCAACGCCGGCGACTTCCAAGCTAGTTTCATGGATCGATTTGGTGAGTTTCATGTTCTTTTTTAGTTACTTAATACATTCTATTTCATAAGATTTTAAATTATTGGGTTTTTGTTTAAATCAAGTTTTGCAATAGTTTAAGATGTTAGGATAGGTTATTAGGATGCTTAGATACTAGTTTGGGTTGAATGTGGTGAAAAAATGGAGGTTTGTGTCGAGATGGTGACTTGGTTTTGCCCTGAAGCGCGTTCTGTTTGAACTGTATACTCCGATTTTCTAGATATAGTTCGAAGTCTGAAAGCCGAACATATAGGGTTTGTTCGGATTTCAAAATTCGAACCTATACTAGCCAAATTCAAGCTTCAACATGTTCGGCTTTCTAAAACCGAACATACAGGATTTGTTCGGACTAAAAACGCCGAACATAATCAGGGCTTGAATTTGGCCAAGTAGTTGTTCGAACTTTAAATTTCGAACAAATCCTATATGTTCGACTTTCAGAGTTCGAACGCTAGCAGCATAAAAATTTGCTAAGTGTTGGTTCGGCTTATATAGTTCGAACTATGCTATTTAGTTCGATTTTTACAGTTCGAACCCTCATCTGCCTTGTGTTTTTTTATGCAGCTGCTCACTATGATAGGAGGAGACCAACGGCATCTGCGAGGCGGCAATCAGCACTGGAGCGGTGGTAAGCAGAAGCCGAAGAACAAGCCCGAGCCGAAGCCGAAGAACAAGCCCGAGCCGAAGCCGAAGAACAAGCCCAAGCCAAAGAAGAAGCCCGAGCCCAAGCTGAAGAAGAGTTTGGAGGTGACGAGGGGGATGCAAATAATGAGGAGGACGATGATGAGATCCTGAGAGCTCCATTCCCCGGTGGCCCTACAGATACATCAGTGTTGCGCAGCTTTAAAACACACGTTGCAGCTGCAATTTGGAGGGGTGAAGAAAGAGAAGTCCTAAAATGCCACTCTCTAACTGCAAAATTACTGAAGTGGCCATTCGCAGGCGAGTCAAGGACATGGAAGAGTTTGGTAAAGAGGTCGGGTCTCTTGAGGCTTAGACACTTAGCCTATAGAGCACCGAATAGGAATCTCATCTCGGCATTCGTGGAGCGTTGGCAGCCCGAGACCAACTCATTTCACCTTCCATTTGGTGAGATGACTATTACACTGGATGATGTGTATTGTTTGACTGGTCTTAGTACGGAGGGTAGACCAGTTGAGTTTTCTGGGGAGGATGTTGCTGGGGGGCAACACATAGTACGACGTCTGCTTGGAATCTCGGCTGATGAGGCTATTGAGGAAGTGAGTGATCGGGGCAGCTACATCAAATTAAAGTGGCTGCACAATAGGTTTAGTGACTTGGCTTCTAGTACTGATGATTTCGAGGCAGTTTGTGCAGCGAGGGCGTACTTGGTGTACATTCTAGGTTGTACACTATTCACGGATAAGACGGGCGATCGGATCACATGCCATTATCTCCGATTGTTTGAGGACCCCGAGGAGTTTGAGGGTTATGCGTGGGGGGTAGCTGCATTGGCTTTTCTATACAGACAGTTAGGGGTGGGCTCTCGGGTTGGGTATAGACAGATGGCCGGTTTTTTGACACTCTTAGAGGTAAATGACAAATTTATTGTTCTTATTTTCATTTTTTATTCATTAAATATGTTTGTTTCTTAATGTATTGTTAATTCACACAGGCATGGATTTATGAGCACTTCCCGACACTTGGCCGACCACAGCCAAATGCTGACTACCGCACTGGACAGCCATATGCTATGAGATGGGCTCAACAGGCGCATGGTGCAGTATCTGAGGATGCGGTGAGGGCTTATAGGGTGCAGCTGGATACATTGAGACCAGAGGATGTAAGTTACTACTATTTTTGTATATGATTTAATTTTGTTTCAATCATACGTTCTAATTTCAGTTTGAATATTAGGTTGTGTGGGATCCGTATGTGAGGCTGCGAGATGGCGGTGACCGACCCGAGGTGACCTTCTACGAAGGATGTATCACCGCTTGTGATATTGTGGAGCCATATCTCCCAGATCGGGTGTTGAGACAGTTTGGACGAGTGCAGACCATTCCACAGCGTCCGCTGGATCCTGTTGTTTTTAGATGGGGTAAGAAGCCCGGACAGTATCGCCTTGTATGGGACATGCTTGCATCCTTTTACGAGCAGTGAGAGAGTCATATGCTGTCAGAAGAACGTCGAGGACGAGTTGCATATCCAGCTTGGGCGTGCTCCCCCGATTACCTCCAGTGGTATCACTCCATATCGCATCCTCGAGTACAGCCTGAGGCTGCAGCTCCCATTGTAGACCCACAGCTTTCGCCTTGGGAGGGGATTCAGTCAGCTATTGGATATCTTGATCCAGTGCAGACTCGGTGGAGAGCTCATGACCAGGACTTATCATTGCCATATGTGATGTCTCAGGTTGAGGGAGCGTTGGAGGCATTGCATTTACGTACAGGGCATGAGCAGGGCGAGAGACACGCTGATAGGGGACAGGAGCAGGGGCGAGTCTTCCGCGAGACGAAGACGTAGACGACAGTAGTGTTTATCTGTTATATAGTATTTGATGTGGTTTGTATTAGATATGATCATTATCTATTTTGTATTGGGCATGTGATTGTATTAGACATGATCATTATCTATTTTGTATTGTATTTGATGTGGTTTGTATTGGAGATTCATTTTTATGTTTTATTTCGTATTACCATTTGTTATAAATTCAAATGTCGAACATGTTTGCGATAATAAGTTTTGTACATGGTGTTTAATTCGAACAGAATCACAGGTTGTACACGAAATTGACAAGGCAATTAAGCTTGTTTGAACTATATAGTTCGAACATTTCAATTTTGTTCGAACTATATAGTTCGAACAATTAGTACTTGTTCGAACTATAAAATTCGAACCTTTTAAACCTTGTTCGAACTATATAGTTCGAACAAGTACTAATTATTCGAACTATATAGTTCGAACAAGCTTAATTGCCTTGTCAATTTCGTGTACAACCTGCAGCCGATTGGAACCAATTAAAAATAAATGCTAGTACATTAAAAAGTTCTATTAGATTAGACAGTTCTAGTACATAACAACGTTGAAGTACATTACACAGTTCTAGTACATTAATTAATGACGAGTGACATATTCTTCCCATCCAGCTGCGCACTCCATACGAAAGTCCTTCCATTGGACGGATATGGGTGGAAAAGGGTGCTTCGGCTTCATGAAAACCTACAAAAAAACATTACATTACAATTATGATGGGTATAGTCAAATATAAGCAATGTAACCATGAACTAGTTAAAACAAGGACCTGTATGAAGTGATTGGGGCGTTTCCCTTCTCCAATCTTAACCGCTGCCATGCAAATACACTTCGGGTCCACTGGAACAGCTGATGATAAAGGTAAGAATGTAGTGGGATAGCGACCACCCAATGTCACAAGAACAACATTGTACACCGTAGCCACTACATGGCCTAAATCAGGCAAAACAAACCAATGTCTCGTGTGAGTTGTCAATTCATGACAGTTAAGTATATTCAACACTTTCTCCCTTCGTCCATGCTCAAGGAAACACTTGTCCCATATTTCTGGATTAGTGTGGATCTCGTAGAAAAGATCAGTACGGACACGTGACCAAGCCTCCTGATCCCCAAGCACCCAACCAGCAATCACACGAAATCCACAATGACCATATGCGGTGACATCCTCAGTCCTCGTCACATAGCCTCTAAATGATGCTGGTATTTGATCAATGTATCCAATCCCCAAATGATGAGATGCTTTAGGACGAATGACCTTTTGTTTCTGTGGCCTCGTAGTGAACAACACTTGTGACAGCGATGTATCAACCTCAAACGAGTCCGGAACTTGCGAACAACTGTCATTGAATGAGTCAGTGTACTCAAAGGCACTCTTCTCACGCTTCGTGGATGTATCAGCTTTAGTTTTTGTGACTTTTGGTCTTCCACGAGTCTTAGTTTGCACGTCTGGTTCAACCATAGAAGTGGTAGACGGGGTAACAATCTCCCTAAATCTCTTCAGCATGAGCAACCTAGCAGACTCGTCCGCTTGTGCAAACATGTTATTTGCACAAGTCCAAGTTTCAAACCAACGATTATCAATGTCAGAAGCCACAACAACCTTCGCTTCTGTAGGTTCCATATCCAATTTCCTCCAGAACTTATCCACAGCGTCTAAAGAAAATGGTGTGGATGATCGAACATGCTGATCAATCTCATGTGCACATGGAAGACCACACTTCGTTCTCAACACACAACCACATAGTAATGGGTCCATTGCATCTTTCCCTATACTCTTCATTTCCTCATAAATCTTATCTAATGCAGCAATAGAAATTGTACCTCGAAGGAATTGAAATATTGGAGACCTGTAGCGATGTTGAACCACATTAACACTCTTTCAAACGATGCCTTTATTGCATTGAAAGAAGTCTCTAGTAGATCATGTATCTTCTCCCAACATCCTTCAAGATTGCCTGTACTTGTTCCAAGAAACCTTTTCAACTTTGCATGGGCACCTTCAGCCCTACAATTTATCAATATAGTATAAAATAGTTAGATATAGACGAGTTCGAATACATAAAGTCGAACAAAATCAATTTGTCCAAAGTGCATACCTGCATGTTGTGGTATTATCAAAGTGCATGACACGATTTGTCCAACAGCTTACAAATCTTTCTTTGTAAGGCGCAATCCAATTGTTAATGGCATAATCCACAATAGTGGGATTGGTGGCATGGTCTTCTTGAAACCTCCGAAGCATTTCACCATACCGTGCTTCAGTTTCAGCAAACACTACCAGATTCCATGCACTCAAGAATGATTTCCATTGATCTTTAGTACGAAACTTCTTCTTGCAATTGGCAGTGATGTTCTTATTTATATGCCATCGACATAAAAAATGTCGGGTGGTGGGAAACGTCACCTCTATGGCATTCATCAACGCTCGCTCACGATCTGTCACAATCACACTAGGTAATGTGCTCTGGTCCATCAGCCCTTTAAGAATAGTGAGCGCCCAAATGTAGTTATCCTCCTTCTCAGCCTCCAGATAGGCGCATGCAACAGAGAACGTCATGCTTGTTGAGGTAACACCGACTATTTCGAACAAAGGTAATCTGTACCTGTTCGTCTTGTACGTACAGTCCATCAATAACACTTCAGGAAAAGCTCTAAGAAGCTTCACGCTTGTCGGGTGTGCGTAGAACATATCCTTCACGGTATCAGTCTGTGGACACCGCCTTGTATACTGGTAATAGCCATGTTCCTCCAGTTTACCCAACAAATACTGCATTTGGGATCGACCAGCATGTTCGACATACTTGTTTCTACTACGCACATTATAAATTGTCTTTATTGTTGACTTGTTGTTGGGAAAGCTTCTTTGTATTGCGGCCAATATTTGCTTCGGCCGAGTATGTGAACTCGACAAGCTAGCCACCAACTTCTCCTCTTCTGATGTCAGGCGACCGGCGTATGCATGCCCTTCCAAATATTGTGCTTGTGGATGATTGTGAACCCCACAAACAACTTCTAACATCCATTGATTACACTCTGGGAGGTATTGTCCCTTCAAACGAAACAGACATCCAATTCTCTTCGACCCAGTCTCCTTTGAGCTTGTTTTGGAATTCTTTCTTTCTTTCTCTTCATCTGAAACCTCATCATCTAAATTTTGTTGTATGTAATCACGTTCTGTTGGAGGCTTCTTCTTAATCACACGGGGATACCCACCTCCTTCACATGACAATACCAATCGAGGATTCCTAGTATCACTCCCAGCATCTGAGCGTCGCACAATAATGACAATACCAACTGGAATACCTCTCTCACGAACCCAACTGATCAAATCCTCACGAGAATCAAACAATTCCATAGTTTGGAATATGTCCGTAAAATCAGGAACCAACTCTGTATTCATTGGGCCCATAACACTGCTCTCAGTTCGATCCTATTCAAAATTAAATCAACATTAGTTGCTGCTGGATAACACATGTTCGAAAATAAAAATTCGATCTAAATGAAAAAGTTCGAACTTTAAAACTCGAACAAAAGTATCTAGTTCGAACAAATTAGTTCGAACATGGCGCTAGAGAAACACATGTTCGAAAATAAAAATTCGATCTTCATGGAAAAGTTCGAACTTTAAAATCCGAACAAACCTATAGAGTTCGAAAAAATTAGTTCGAACATTAACATCTTCAAAAAATTTGAAGTTTGGTTCGACTTTCAAAGTTCGAACACTGTGTTTATGTTCGATCTTCGTTGTCCGAACTCATTGAAGAATGTTCAAACTGTAAAACCCGAACAAAACGCGAAAACAGGTCTATGAAAACTGTGGAATCTCAAAATTCAATCGGTATAAACTAAACAAAATGACTTACATTGCTTTGTTCATCTTCATTTCCATCTTGCATTGTCTCTCTTTTCATTTTTACCACAAGAATTGCACAACTACAAACTAGGTTATTGAGTACAAATTGTGTTCAATAATGTGAAAGAAAAATTTGGGGATCAAATCGTATATTTTTCAATTTTCACAGATTTATTCATATATTTTATTTTGTTTAAATTTTTATTTTTTTTATTTTTATTTTGGGGTGCATTGAGTAAAAAAAATGGTACAAGAAAGTAATTAAAGGGTAATTTAGTCAATTTATAATTATTTTATTTTTGTCTTTTTATTTATGGGGTGCAAAGAGTAAAATTCTGGGTGCAAACAGAAACACCCATACTTAAATTTTACTTGTGAAAAAAAAAAGTCATACTATCAACATTGTTTTTAAAAAGTTACAAAAAAATGCAGTTCATTACTATGAGAGAATTGAAAAAAAAGTATTAAAGAATTACTTAAGGTTTAAAATAAAAGTGATGCAAAAATATAAACGTGTATAATTTGTTGATTCTGCGAATATTCGGAATAGCACAAGAACATATCACAATTCGTTGATTTCGCAAGAAGAACGAATATGGCACCAAAACACAAACTTCAACCTATTCAATATTCAACTACCCTAATAATAATTTAGACGTGTATATTTATAATAGAATAAAACTTTGAAAATGAGAAATATAAACCCTATTTATAATAGAAATCATAATTGATTAGAAAACTTAGTCAAATCTAAAATACAATTTAAATAATCTGAGCATCATCAATGGTGTACTCAAAATTAGGTACATAACTCTGCTACGTCAACGTCACGTCAAAAGTTATGTACCAACTTTTTTAAATACTTATTCACCCACAATCATTTAGGTACATACATTAATCCTGAGAGTTCCACCATCATATCACCAATTTTTTCTTAATTCATATTTAATTTTAGTACATGTTTCATTATATATTTTCATTTACATATATTTTTATATAATTAAACCACCCTTAATAAATTTTATGTTTTATTTGTATTTAATTCATAAAAATAATTTATTAAATTAAATTGAATTCAAATTTATCTTCAATTTATTTTAAATTTTATTTATAATTGAAAAAAAAAAAATTTGTTCTTCATTTGGTAAGAATTTTAAACCTACGCAATATGATATTAAATTAGTAGATAAAAAAAATGATATACGATATAAAAATGTAAAAAGAAATGCGGAAGGAAAATAAAAAAAAAAGATGAAAATAATAAAAAATAATAATAAAGGAAGAAAAGAATTGCATTTTTTTATGAAGAAGAATAGAAAAGAAATTTCATATAGAAAAAAAAAAGGAAGAGAAGTTAGGTAAAAAAAAAGTAAAAGAAAAATAAGAAAAACATTTATAATATTAATTGGACCCACATGCATAGTTCACACTCTCTTCTTTTTGGTATATCTAAGGAAAACATTTATAATATTAATTGGACCCACATGTATAATTCACAGTCCCTTTCTTTGGGTACATATACATGTACCTATTTCTATTTTAACTTCTTTTAAATTGCCCACCACAATGGTTTGTACCAAAAATTGGTACAATTTTTTTTTATTTTGTACCTAAAATTGACCACCGATGGGGATGCTCTCACTACCATGTAATTTAGTTGATATTCCTCTCTTTATAAGATTGGGTACAAACTCTAATCTCCATCCCCTGACTCAAAATATGGTATAAAATATCTTATATTGATATCTCCAAACAAAAGTTTACGTAAAATTATAAAAATGAAGCAATTTACAAAAGATATAATTTATATAAATACACAAAAACCACTATACTCGTAACCTACAACGTGTCCCAAATACTCAAATATATATATATATATATATATATATATATATATTAAAAAAAAAGTTAACTTCTTCCTTGCGGTTTGGTCAAATTACCAAAATGAGGTTTGTGAAACTAAATCTACCCCTCGATGTTTGATCACATTATTAGTCAATACCAGAATACATGGACAAACCCTAAAACCAACCAAACTAGCAAGAAATTAGTATATCTATACTAAATTACATCGGCCTCTTTGCCCCCACTTTTTTTAAGCTCTAACATTGTAAACTTCAAGTGTTTTTTTATTCACACATCCGACCTATGATATTGAAGAGATTCGAACAAACTTCAAGTGTTTTATGTCTTCATATTGTTGAATAGAATTTGGCTCTACATTCACAACCTCAATAATCAATAACCTAATGACCTCTCCCTCTCTCTCTCTCTCTCTCTCAAAAGCAGCCCCTAGAGTCCTAGAGTCCTAGTGAGTTGTCCTTTTGATGCAAGAAACAACAAAAATCTTAATACCGAATCATCAAATGAAGATGCCCCAAGAATACCATACTTTACAGCCTGCCGCAAATCAAAGAGGCAGACTCCAACTTCATTCACGCTTGCATAATAAAATTTGATTTTACTCTTGAATAATCAACTTACATTTTTCATTTACACATAATAATCCAATGCTCCACCATATGCTGAAGTGTTGACATGACAAATATAAACCATGTAATTCGGCTAATGTATGAATAATACAGAATTTGAAGGAAAAATATGGTAAAGCATAACTTAACCAAATGTTACGAAATACAACAAGGTGATTGCTTTCCTTGAACTTCCCTCCAATTACCGTATCACTCATTATTCTCGGGTTCATGAAAGCGTCTCCTCACATACCGCCTATGAGTACTCCGACCACTGTCGGAAGATTCATTTTCTTCTTCGATGGAATCGGCTTCCCTATCTAAGGTCTCACCCCAAAGCCGTCTCAGTGATCTTCGCACAGCCACCTGAGCACGACCCGGGGTGCTAGATCTAGTAGAGGAATTTCCTGGACGAATGAACCGGACAAGAAAAAAGACAGTAAGCCAACCACCTTCATCAACAGTTAGCGTGCTTTCCCCCGTCCTCTCTTCTCCAATAGAAGATTGAAGTGTACTGAGTAAATCTCCCAAATCCCTCTGGCGTTCTAATCTCCTCCAGTTATCCTGCCTCTCGGGATCAGTATCTGTTGGCCTTACAAGGGGATGTATCGCTCTTGCATGCTTCCGGAGATCTTTGTATGTTCCGCTGAAATCACACGTCTCACTGGCACAACTTCTTGCTTTCGCATTCATGAAATGACGAGCTGTGTCTACAACGGTCCAACCATTTATTTGGCCTCTGCAAAGAGGGCAGACCAGTTTTGGCTTCACTGGCTTTTCAGAAGGCTCCACAAGTGTGGACGCTGATCCATCCATATTTCTCTCGCCTTCCAACTCGGACACAACAGTTTCTAATAGAGGGGGGGCAGACAACAATGGAGATGTCAAGTCCTGTACCTCTTGACCTCTCAGTATCTCTGCTGATGTATCAGTGAATGACTTCTGGAACTGGTCAAAGCAATTTGAGTGGCGGTAGCTTGTGTCACACATGAAAGGACGGCAGCCTTTCTCATGCGATGAACATATAAGTAAAATAGCATTGTGTGGATGCTCCATGCAAACTGGACAACGAGCTTCTTCCCATTCTTTCATATTCTTATCATCTTCTAAAGGGTTTATTGGCAAGCACTGTCTAGAACAACTAGAGCTGCAAGGGAAAGGAGATAGCCTTGATCTGTCAAGGGACAAAGAACGGCCTCTTCTCTCTTTAGGCATGTCAATAAATGACGGCAACAATCAACCTTTACTTGTGAACAGCTAAATAAAAATTGGACCAAGTCAGAGACATATTGCAGAATAAGTACTCCACGTACATAGAAAAAAGGGACCTTGTTAATTCTTAAATCTAAAAAAAAAGCATAGCAGCTGATAAATTAGCAAGATTGATTAAGTAGTTGAATTTAAAGAGACTTTGAGATCTTGTTGAGATATCTATACCTGCATACAAACAAAAGCGGAAACAAGTTACAAATAGACCGGATGTAATTGGTTTTAGCTTTGTTCCACTTGTGTTTTAAGGTGTAGACGATTCTGTTGGATTTATACTTTGATATATCATGCTAGATTCGGGAAATGAGTTGTCATTTTCATGGACCATATGCTTATATTTTTTCATTTTCTCATACTTTATTTTAAAAATTTTGTTATTTTGCTTTATAACAACGTGGTCTATAAAATAAAAATCCAAGTATTATGCTGGATAAAGACTAGTTTTTATGCAATGCTGAAAACAAATCATGCTTACAACTAGCAAAATACAAGTATTTTGCCTGAAGTACAAATACGTACATGGATCAAATTATATGCTTTCAGCCCATTAAACATGTAGGAGACAACAATTAAAACAAGTATTTTCCTCAGTTTTACTTTAAGGGGGTAGATTAGATTCACAATGTATGTAATTGAGTACTTGAAGGATTTAAGCTTCAAAATTATTCAATCCGTCAAAGTATGTGATGGATTAGGCTATATTATTTGTATCTATCTAATCTATCCACCAAAGTAAACGCCACCTAAATATAACGCAAAGTAGTGAAGATGCATTAGTTCAATTGTTTAATTATATCATAAATGCCGTCCATTACTACCAATAAAGAACATTAACATGACATTCATGAGTAAAAAGTCCCCCAAACTACAAAATTAACCCAAATCACTAAAAATGACATCCGCCAACGCCTCCAAGTTAAGAATCCCAAAGTACATCATATAATCAACCAAACTAAAAACGAAACCAGCGTCTTAAGGGTGTCCAATCCCAAAATAAAACCATATGATCAACCCAAAACATTAAAAATTGACACCAACCCTATAAGCTTGACCAGTGACACACAGCAGACATATTAGAATCTATATCTGGTACTGAACCCAAAATGCTTGAGGGCCATCAAGCCATGAGCAGAAATGGCTGTAAATTTGAGAACCAGAGCCCGATTTTAGTAAACACCTGGCTTGAAACCTTAAAAAAAAAGAAACGCCGAATATACCCCAGAGACCAAAATCCATCATAGACTGAGGAATCTGCCCGGACAAATCTAATCAAACTCTCTAACGCACGTATACACAAATTTCGAGCATGCCATAGCAGTACTCACAAAATCAAGCAACCATCAAGATGCAAACCCTAGCATTCAACTCCAGAACATACCGCCACGAAATCACACAGCAGATTAGATACAAGAACTAGAATCCAATTCCCCACCACCCCAAAAAACCAAATTCTAATCCTCATTCTAATTCAAAAACTCAATCGAAGACGTAAGAAACTCAAAAACTGAAGAGAAAACCAAATCGCAAAATTCACAATACCTCCGAGGCTGACTTAGAAACTCAAGCACCAGAAGAGGAGACTTCCGATTGATTCTACAACACGGCTTCAATCCGATCGGCCTGTGTATGCATAAGCAGAGCTCGTTATCGCACAAGGGAGCGGCGGCGGCGGCGGCGTGCGGCCCGTTTGACTCCGGGCCGGGCGGAGGCTAGGGTTTGCTAAAAGCTCAAATCATGGTTCAAGCTTGTATATAAATAGGGTTGATTTGTCGTGCTGGCGTGGAGGATCGCAATTGAGTGGACGCTTCGAAAACATTTTTTTTTCGAATTATTATTATATTTTGAGTCAAATCGGCCGCCGTTCCTTCTTCTGTTGTGTAACTGTTGGCGGTTGTTAACTTTTTGTCTGCTTCAGCAAATTGGGATTTGAATCAGTTGGGCTTTACCGGGAGCCCAGTAAACGGGCCCAACTGACAATTCGCTTAGACGTCTCTCTTTTACACACGAGTTTTTATCGTTTGGGCGTCCATAACTATGATGGACAACCATTAATATCATAGTTAGGGCTTTAAATGAATGGAGACGTCCGCGAGCTGTTCGGAGGTCGCCTCGAAAAAAGTTCGTTCGTTTTTTTCACGTGCTCAGCTCGAATAGAGTAGTGTTCGGCTCGGCCAACTCGCGAACATGTTCAAGATCGAGTTTAATTGGACATGTTCGCACATAAGTTTTTGAATATTGTACATATTTTAAACAGGTAAATTAAATAGGCTCATTTTTTTGAGCTTGAATATGTAAATTAAACGGGCTTCTTTTTCAGCATCCAAACTCATGCTCGATTAGTAAGCTTTTTAGTATTTCACAAGTTAAGTTCGAGCCGAATTTGAGCATGACAAATATTTATTAAATCAAACTCGAACAAAATGGAAAAAAGCTCGAATCGAACTCGAGCTCAAATATCAGGATGTTCGGCTCGATTCAGTTTGCTAAGAACCCTAATCGCAATGCATCGACCACAAACAATTATAATTTAATGCCTGGTTTTTTTAACTTGTAACAAATCTATCACAATAACTCATTTTCAGTGAAACGTTAAATTAGACTAAGTAGTATTTTAATAGGTAACCTTTAATTTGAATTGTAAATTTTGTACGGTTGGGATATTATTGGAAAAAATGCACGATATGTTGCCATGTTGGGATAGAATGTGGTATTAGTACTATAACGATATAATATAACATTACTATATAATAATTAGCTATAATTAATTATATTTAAATAAGAAAAACATGAAGAAAAAAATAATAGTAAAACCGAAAACTAGAAGCGAAATTGATAATTTTAAAAGAATAGAACTGAATAAATTTTACAGAAACTTGTGTAAATGTTCATAAAAACATCCCATATAAATAGAAATATATGACTGGTTTGGGCTCCAATTAGGCCTTATGTGAAGAGAAAAATGGGCCTATATTTTGGGTCAACTATTATTAGGCATCTTGCAGAAAATCAGGAATATAATAATATATTTGTATGGTCATAAATATAAGGATAAAGGTGCTTTAATATCTCATACTTTTGCATATTTTTTTTAGCAATACTCTTGCAGAAATTATAATTCTACTATATTCTATTCAAAATAAAATTTTATCCTTTGAATTATTAAAAAATTAATTAAAAGTAATATGAAGCTATTATTTTGGCACCCCGAAAACTTTATTTACTTTGAGAGCTGTAGAAGTCGTCAATTCAATTCATAAATTTAATAAAATTTCTTCATACTTGATTGGTGCCTACGGTTATTTTTTCACATTTTCCCTCAAAAATTAGAAAAAAAACACATAAAAACTCGGTCTAAACTTTAAAAAATATCGAAACTTGTACAAGAATGAATATATATATATATATATATATATATATTCTCTAACAAATTTTATACCAAGTAACATAGGGTGGGGATTGAGCATCATCAAAGGGGAAAATATGAATTTGTCGTTATGTAAATCTAATTTTGTTTTTTCTCTTTTTGGAGCAAAAATGATTAGGAAAAATGTACCTCTGCATAAATAAGGAGAAAGGAAAATAAAATGAGTAACGGTAACGGCGGTGTCGGTGATATTATAGTGTGATGCAATTGCAACTGTTGCGAGTGCGTGTGTGTGTGTGTGTGAGAGAGAGAGAGAGAGAGACATTAACAGACAGAGTCGGGTCCAGTTTGGCAATACTATCAGACCCGCCCCTAACCACCGAATCCAAATTAGTTCGCTTACAGTTGTTAGATTCATTTCATTTTATTTATTTATTTATTGTTTTTATTTCCAGCACAAAAAAAAAAATCCCCTTTTTTTCCTGTTGAAAGTTATTATTGTCAGTAAATGCAAACAACAGAAAAAGTTCACAATTAAATAGATGGGCTCATTAAATATCATGAGCTCTTCCTTGGATTTGTTTTTCCCATTTTGAAAATAATTATAAAATTAAACAAAGAAAAATTTATAAAGAGTGCAACACGGAGTGTAACATAAATAGTGAAAGCTGAAATTTCGTGGTTTTATAGAGGGTTGAAATTTCATGTTACACTTTTTCGTGTTTCAATCTGTTACTTTATCAAATTTATGATTTTAATAATATTTATTATAAAATAAAAATTAATTATAACATAAATAATTATAGTCAATATTTATCAACAAAAAAATTGAATTAAGAAATTATAAAACATAATTTTGAAAAAAAAATCAATCATAATAATGAATTATTAATTGAAAATTAAATATTAAAAAAAATTATAAACCCTAATTAGGTGGGGTGAACCCTAAAAGCAATAATAAAATTAAACTAAATCACAAAAAGGGTAAAATTGAAAGAAAAAAAAAATCATAATTTGAAAATATAATACTGAGTGTAACAGAAATTTCCATGCGTTTTATAGATATTGTGGAGTGAATTATGCCACTTTTTTGTTTTGTTTTTTTTTTCTGGCGATTTTTTTTTTGCGATTTTCTTTGTTTTTTTATTCTTCCCAATAAAATTTACACCATAAAATAAAATTAGTGAACCCTAAAATTAAAGTGAATTGATATAATTTGTTTGAAATAAATATAAATTTATACCCTAAAATGAAATTAATAAATCTTAAAAAATAACATAAAATAAAACCCTAAAAAACACAAAATAAAACCCTAAACACCCTCCCCTAAAAAAAATCCTAAAAAACACAATAAAAACCCTAAAAACACCCCCCCAAAAAAAATCTAAAAAACACAATAAAAACCCTAAAACACCCCCCAAAAAACACAAAATAAACCCCTAAAAGCACCCCAAAAAGACCCTAAAACACACAAAATAAACCCCTAAAAACACCCCCAAAAACCCCTAAAATAAGTGGCAAACCTCTTACTATTTAATGATACGGGTGATATTTTTCGAATTTTGAGTGATACTTTTTAATGTTATTATTGATACTGATTTTACTGGTTTTTTTACGGGTTGGCCCGCGAATTTGACTCGTCTGTCTGAAATAAGCCTTATAAGCACCTTGTGCATGCAAGTATTTGTCTTATAATTTATAACTACTTTTCCTTCATATTTAAGATATAGTAATGATTAGTATTTATAAGATGAAAACTATATGTTTTTTAGAACGTAGTTGGTTGATTTTTAGCAACTTCTTGGCCTCCTCGATTAATCATAACTCAATTTGAGTTCATTTGTTACTAGTTTAATTAGATATAGTATTGACAATTATGTACGATGTTTATTCGATTTGAAATAATTACATACATACATTATACATATGTATTATTGTATTTTTAGTATTTTTTAATTATATTTTAGTACTAAATTTTTTAATAATTTTCTTATTGTATTAACCGGTTTTCACGTTTGCACGAGAAATGCAGTCCCTATTATAACCAACTCTTACAACATACATATGTATATATATAGCATGTCTCATTATTTTTTCGAACTTCTAGTTTATTGCATTGAGTCCTCAAAATTGATTGTGTTGCATAAGCTAGTCCTTACATTTTTACTCAATTAACAAAAATATAACTAAATTAATAGTTTTAAAATGATTAACTAAAATCTAGAAAACAAACAAAGGTTTCAATTTTTTTGTAATATTTTAATTAGGCCCGCATGAAATATTCAAACGGCGTGGCCTTGACAATATAATCTAGATAAAGATAAAAATAAAATATAAAAATAAGATGTACATTTTCCTATGAAGATGAAGTTTGATTATCGTATAAAAAATAACCAGTTGAATTCAACAAGATAATGGAGTTTTTTTTTTTTCTTTTTAAATGTTAGTATTGTCAAACTTTGAATTAAAATGACCAAAATTAAATGAACTTGTTAATTAAATAATATTCATTTTAAAAACAAGTTAGGGTCACCTTTTATTTTATAGTAAAGTGATTATAAATTTCTAAAGTCTAAACTCTCATAGCTTATGAGTTATAGCTAGACTACAACTCTTGAATATTTTAATAAACAGTTTTATTAGTATATAGGTTGTGTATGTGTTTCTACTTTAAAAAAAAAAAAAACAGACCCAAGCTTTTGCCAAATTTACAAAAACCTTTATATATGGTTATATAAATCATTAAATATTAATACAGTTCTCCTATTTGATACACGTAACACGTTACAGCCTGGACTAGAAGAAGAATAATATAGTCAGAATATT
The DNA here is from genome assembly GCA_026008535.1 of Perilla frutescens. Lineage (NCBI taxonomy): Eukaryota > Viridiplantae > Streptophyta > Magnoliopsida > Lamiales > Lamiaceae > Perilla > Perilla frutescens. The sequence goes on from BRKX01000015.1 coordinate 52,620,218, forward strand.
AAATACTAATCGTTAATAAAAAAAGAAGAATTAATAAGAGGTAGTAATATAGAGAGTATTTGACTAAGTCTAATTATAAGCTCCTATATATATATTATAAAATGTCTTTAGAGCATATTAGATAATATTCGATTTTAGGAGCGTTTCGATCATTACATAAGATGTAACTAAAAACAAGCATGTAATTATAAGACTAAAATACATCATTAATAAGATAAATTTAGAGGGAGCAAAATTAAAAAAAGATTTCATTAATTACTTTCTTTCAAAAGTGCTTTACCTAACATTTTAACATGAGAGGGAATTGAATAAGAATACATTGGGATATCAAGAAAATGGTATTTATAACTTATTAGTATATATGCTCAAACACCTTCCAAAAACATAAAAAGGTACACAAAAAATCTCATATAAAGAGAAGGTACTATTAGTTTAAATATAAATATTTAGGTACTTTCAGGGTTGTAAATGAACAGAGCCGCTCGTGAACTATTCGGAGTTCGGCTCGAAAAAAGTTTATTCGAAGTCTGTTCATTTTTTAAACGAGCCACGCTCGAGCTTTGAATTGAGCTCGAACAGAGTAGTATTGGATTCGGCCGGCTCGCGAACATGTTCGAGCTTGAGCTTAATCAAACGTGTTCATTAATATTATAATATTTCAAACAAGTAAATTAAATAAGCACTGTTTTTCGAGTTCGAGCTCTATTATGTAAATTAAACAAGCTTTTTATTGAGCATTCGAGCTCATGCTCGATTAGTAAATTTTTGAGCATTTCACAAGTCGAGCTCAAACCGAATTCGAACATGACAAATATTTGTTAAGACGAGTTTGTTGGAAAATTGGATTAATAAAATGAGTCGTGACTCATTTTATCTGATTTTTGGTGATCAGGTTATTTAATTTTGGAGGAATTAAATAACGTACGATTGATCTATGTTTGTAGTAGATAATCGTAGTATTTTTATTTTCTCAAATTCGATTTTCGGTGAGTGAGAAATAAATAGTTGAAGTTGGTCACACGATTGAGCATTTATGTTGTGTGGGATAATGTGTTTAAAGCACATTTAATTATCCCACATTAATTTCTTAACTTAGTTAAGAGGTGTATTTAAGTGTATTAACACTTAAGTGTAATAATTAAGTGCACAAGGATATGGGCTGTGAGCCCGCACGCGCGCACACGTGCGCGCCCGCCCGTGCCAGCATATTACCTTGCCGGACTTGTGGTGCTACTGCCGGAAGGACGAAAACCGCACGTGCCAGCATATTACCTTGCCGGACTTGTGGTGCTACGTCCGGAAGGCCGAAAAGTCATTTCATCTTTGAAAGACAATCCGTCTAACCATGAGCACTAGCCGGAGCGTATTTTGTCTTGCCGGACTTGTGGTGCTACTGCCGGAAAAATGAAAAACCGTTTCATCTTTGAAAAACAATCCGTCTAACCATGAGCACTAGCCGAGGCGTATTTTGTCTTGTGGGGAGAGGTCCCATCGACTCGGCTTGCTGCCCGTATTAACAAAGTTTGAGTAAGAGCTAAAAAGCTCAAATCGAGTTCAAGCTTGAATATTCCTTAACGAGCCGAGTTCGAGCATCATGGTGTTCGGTTCAATTCGGTTCGTTTACAACCCTAAGTATTTTCACTTTTCACTCAAATAATCACTTGACAATATATATTTTTTTCATACAATCTTTCGCCTCATGTCCCGTATTCTATTAATCCAACCATGGTTCAAGGCATGTTAACTCATAAATAGCAATCACAAATTGTAATCACAATACATGTTATTAGTGTTAAAAGAGCTCGTTGAGATGGGAAATCAATGAATATTCTCGGTGAAAATCGCATGTGCGAGGCATGCTCGAGAAGAAGACTATCTTGTTATATGGTGTATTAATATTGTGTGCGTATGCTTTAAAAAAAGAAACAAGTAGACAAAAAACTATTCGTGATAATACAATATATATTTTTTTTAAATAATACTATAATTAATATCTAGACTTGATGAACCATTAGCATATATATATATATATATATATATATATATATATACACACACACACAGTATATATCATGGTAGATATATATCTTCTACGATATATCTTTGTCAATGCTTGAAATCATAAGGACAATATGAAAGATGCAATACCATTGTGTTTAGAAATTAGCAAGTGGTTAACAATTGACCGATCACCAATCTAGAAAAATAGGTGTGTATGAAATATTTCCATACTCTTCAACTCAAAAATATCATTGGCCGGTGCATGATAAAAAAAAATACACAATAACTTTTTTTTATGATTTATTGAAAAAAGAAGAAGCCAAATCCCAACCCTCTCTTGAGCAAGTGAGTTAATTATTTACTCTCTTTCTCCTTAAAATTCGAACCATTTTATTTAATGAAAATTGAAAACGAAGTGGGGAAGAATTCGAGCCATATATTTTTCTTTAATGGAGGAGGTCAGGAGTAGGGCTACTAATACGGACGGGTTTGGGTACCCTACCCGGTTTTACCGGGTACCCGGCCCCGGAAATCTGCCTAAAATGATGCCCAACCCCGTCCCATCCAAGCTAACCGAGTATCCAAATACCTGAACCGGGTATACGGGTCGGGAAAATGGGTACCCGTATAATCCGCTTTAAAAAAATAAAGGCCATCACTAGTTCCAAGTTGTCTCTAAGCATTTTCAGTACCCGTTGCCATCACTTTGCTTAACACTATTGACATAGAAAGAAATAAATTAAGAATTTAAGAAAAATGAACATAAATAAGTATATATATATATACACACACACACACACACGAGAGTTTAGGGTTTAAGTTGCTTGCGTGAGTGTGACAAAGAGAGATTATTTTCTTTAATATTTAACTATTAAAAATATAATATTATATATATATATATATAATTTAAAAATTTAAAAATCGGATAGTTCGACGGATAAATCGGGACGGTACGGGTATACCCGGTACCCAGATAGCTTTTAAAAAAAAATCCATCACCCGTACCAACCCCATTAATTTCGAGTATTGGGTACCCGATTACCCGCCGGGTTCCGGGTCGGGATCGGGTTACCCGTATACCCGGAATCCGTATTAGTAGCCCTAGTCAGGAGGTCAAATACCATTCATTTAACGAGGACTCTTGTAAATTATTTTATCTCATTTTAAGAAATAATTTATCCAAGTCCTTGGAAAATTATCAATGTTCCGATATTATAAAACTACGAAACATATAAGATTATGATAATAATGTTGGGGAAAATGATTATATTTTGAGTGATATCAAGATGCTTAATTTATTGAGTATAGAAGAAATTGATCGAGTCCTGTAACAGTCATGTTTAAAGAACTGAGTCATGTAAAATAGGGACTGGGAAAGCCTCCAACCGATAGAAGATGAAGGAGAATCAATCAGTCGAGAATGAAGCCAATTGATGAATATCTATTGAGACAAAGGAATCTGACTGAATAAGAAGCAATCGGTCAAGAACGAAACCAACTCATAAAGATCAGTTGAGACTAGGGTTGTAAACGAACTGAATCGAGCCGAATACCCTGATGCTCGAGCTCAGCTCGTTAAAGAATATTCAAGTTCGAGCTCAATTCGAGCTTTTCTCCTCTTATTCAAGTTCGGTCGATAAATATTTGTCATGTTCGAATTTGGTTCGAGCTCGCCTCATGAAATGCTCGAAAATTTATTAAACGAGCATGAGCTTGAATGCTAAAAAAAACTCGTTTAATTTATATATTCGAGCTCGAACTTGAAAAAAATAACTTATTTTATTTATTAGTTTAAATATTTATAATATTCATGCACATGTTCGATTAAGCTCGAGTTCGAACATGTTCACGAGCCGCCCGAGCTGAATATTACTCTGTTCGAGCTCGACTCGATAATTTTATCAAGCTCAATTCTAGGCTTGAGCTCGGCTCGTTTAGAAAATGAATGAACTTCGAATGAGCTTTTTTCGAGTCGAACTCATAATAGCTTGCGACGGCTTTGTTTATTTACAGCCTCAGTTGAGACAAATAAAATCAACTGAAGCATAAATAGTCAATCAAGAATGAAGCCAACTAGAGTAGTCCAGTTGGGAAGCAGAAGTCAACTGACCTGACTAAAACACTTGTTCTGAAAAAGCCGCATACTTATATAGAAATGGCCAGACACGCAAGACTAGTAGTTTTGAGGGTCAAACTGAGAAGTTATCAAAAGTAAAAAATTAAAGCAGTTGTCCATTCACCAACCAAACTCCTATAGCAGAAGGAGACAACATCAACGATCATCTTGATCAAGGGTTTATATTGTGTTATGGCATGAAGATTCAAATTCAAAGGAGTAACAACTACTTTTGGGATGAAGTCCTGTAACATGCTATGCCTCAGGTGAGAGGGGAGTGGGGTTGAAGACTTCAGCCTTCAAAGAGAAGACTTCAATTCCTTGAAAATTCAGAACTCAGATTGAGTCATGACAATTATTGTTGTTTAGAAGATAAAATATAATACTGCTAAGTAGTATGATCTTGGGAGATCTAAACCACCCAACTTATGTAGTAATATCATCTAAGCACTTCACTGAGAATTTGTGAGTTGAAGAACATCTCGATCAAACACTAATAATGGAAACTGAGCGTGGTACGTGTGAGTCGTATGGCAGCAATAGCACCTAAGCCCTTAATGTGAAATTGTGAGTTGTCACTTGTCGAGCACCTTCAACAATAGCAATGGAGTTGAGTGTTGTAAGTGTGAGCTACCCGTTGTAATAACACCTGAACCCTTAGTTGGTAAGGTCGAGAACTCACTTTTTAGTCTTCCACAAAACTAATTTGATGATTTAACTAAATAATTTGACCGTGATTATTCACCCATTCTAATCACGTATTTAGCGTTTCTGGGACCAACAAATACGATTACAACTAAAATTTAACTATTTTTTTTGTCAAACTTTAATTTTATTTGTTTTAAAATACCTATAATTTATAAAAACTTATAGAACTTTTTAGCTCAACCCAATCCAACACGGCAACACCGGGCCCAATTTGGCAATTAGAAGACTAAAAAGTAAAAACTATACATACATACATACATAATGACTCGTATTGGCAATAAGTGTGCTATTTCACCTATCTATATTTAGACAGTTCATTGTTGGACATTACTCATAAATCGATTATTGAATAAAATATACCAACCTCGATTAATTAATTGAACACTAAAATATGCTAGGTGTCTAATAAACTACCTTTAAATAATGCTTAATTATAAAAAGATATATTTTGTCCATCAGCCGGTGTTGCAGTTTATTAAAATAAAATAATATATATATATTTCATAAACGCGTTGTTTTTTTTTTACTCTTACAAATTTTATGTTATATAGTTTTTACTTTGAGCTAAATATTGTGTATTGAATGGTAAAACTTAAAACAATATGTATGATACTGGTAAAAAAAAAAATTCAAACATTTTAATAATTACAATATAATTTTCAATATTGAAATGTTTTAATAAAAATAACCCACTATTTAATATTGTAATTTAATTTCCAATATTTAGACGTTATAACAAAAACGACCCAATATTTTCGACAAAAAAATAATCGAATGTTTAACAAAAATAATCAAACGTTTTAATAATTACAATATAATTTTCAATGTTGAAATGCTTTAAAAAAATAACCAACTATTTTAATATTTAATTCTCAATATTTGGACGTTCTAACAAAAACGACTCAATATTTTTGACAAAAAAAATGTCATTTTGATTATTTTTTGCAAAAATATTATTCCATATATATGCTAGTGTCTGGCTTATTTAAGAGTAAATTTGTTCGAAATTGTCTGAAAATAATCATCCAAATATAAGAATTAAATTATAATTATTAAAACGTACAAAAAATAATATAATTTACTCTTTTTTAATTGATCTTTTAAAGAATATTTGTAATCACCACCTATTACTTGGTCCAGCCGCTCTCTCTCTCTCTCTCCTCTTATTTTATTATTTTATATTTTATTATTATTCATTTTACTGCAATTTGATAGGCAATTCTGTAATTTAGTGCACACACATAATGCATACATACATTAATTAGAAGCCCATCGATATGACAATTGACGCCCACACCCTACTTCAACAAACAAACAAATCCTACCCGGCCCAAATTCATTATTTTATAATAATTATCATAATTATTTAAATAAAATTATTTGTTTATTTTAAAATTTTTAAAAAAACTAAACCGCATGTCCCATCCATCCACAAAACGCCACCCCCAAACCGACGCCGTTTGACGCGTTTACATAAATCCCCGTTGGCCGGCGTAACGCCGTTACTCCTAATATTGCACATAATTTTGTATCTATACCTTGTAATTAATTAAATGAAAAACTAGTACTAGCCCCCATTCTTTATTGTAGTCGTTAAAGCTTTAGTTAAGTTTCATTTGAATATGAAAAAGCATCTCCTTACTCGAAATAATAGAACCGTGACAATACTAATGATATACCATAATTGAAAATTCCTCTTTATTTAATCCAACATTTGGCTGTTTATTAGTATAATATTACGCGTTCATTGCCTCCCTTTATAGGAAAAGAGAAGGAAAAAAGAAATTGTAATCTTTTTGTGGGCATTATTCGAAACTTTATCTAAGGAGGAGCGCGTTGAACATAAATGTGTTAGTTCGAAAAGAATAAAGTCGCCTCTAACAAGAGAGAGACAGTGTAGAGAGAGAGAGAGAGAGAGAGAGAGAGAATCTGGTGGGCTTTGAGCTGTGATTTAGCTGTAAGTCTTTTTTGGGGGTCTCATTTTCTCTCTCATCACACTTCCAATTTGCCTTCTCACATTCACACAACACAATCCCTAACTCAAAAACAATATAGAAAAAAGTAGAAATCCATTCTCTTTCTCTCTCTTCCCTCCTCACTCTCTCTCCCCCTCAAAGCACCACCACAGCCACCCAAATCTCAATTTCTCCACTTCGTCTCCCCATCCTCCGCCCAGATCTCCGCCGCATTTCGCAGGGATCGACTAAATTAGGGCAGAGAAAACCGATATTCAGCTGCAGATAGATGTCTGGTGTGAGATGAAGCAAAGGAATCGCTGTTGCTGTAGCTGTAGCTGCATTTCGTGGAGCAGTCTCGCGCTGCTGCTGCTAGCACTATTCCTCTCTACATCATGCTCTCCAGCTGAAGCTTTTAAAGTTCAAATCGGCAGCAATGGCGGCCCCCTCACGGACGCTGAGGTTCGCTATATCACAAAGCGGCAGCTGCTCTACTACATAGACGAGTTCGGCGACAGAGGCGAGAATGTCACCGTCGATCCGTCGCTCGTCTTCGAGAACTCTCGCCTCCGCGACGCCTACACTGCGTTGCAGGCGTGGAAGAAGGCCATTCTCTCAGATCCCTACAATCTCACCGCCGATTGGGTCGGATCTGATGTCTGCAACTACTCCTACGTGTTCTGCGCGCCGGCGCTCGACAATCCGTCTATCCGAACCGTCGCCGGAATTGACCTCAACCACGGCGACATTGCCGGCTATTTGCCGGAGGAGCTCGGCCTTCTCACAGATCTCGGCATTTTCCACATTAATTCCAACCGTTTCTGCGGCACTGTGCCGAAGAAATTTAAGAATTTGAAGACACTGTTCGAGCTCGACTTGAGCAACAACAGATTCGCTGGAAAGTTTCCGTATGTCGTTCTTAGCTTGCCTAAGCTGATATATTTGGATATCCGGTACAATGAGTTCGAAGGAACGGTGCCGCCGGAGCTCTTCGACAAGCCGTTGGATGCTATATTCATCAATCACAACAGATTCGCCTTCGAATTGCCGGATAACTTCGGGAATTCGCCGGTTTCCGTGATTGTGATTGCGAACAACAAGTTCCACGGCTGCGTGCCGGCGAGTCTCGGAAATATGAGCAGGTTGAATGAGATTATATTGATGAACAATCAGCTGAGGTCGTGCTTGCCGCCGGAGATTGGGCTGCTGAAGAACTTGACGGTGCTTGACGTGAGCTCCAATGGTTTGGTGGGACCGTTGCCGGAGAGCATCGGGGGAATGCAGAGCTTGGAGCAACTGAATGTGGCGAATAATATGCTCTCTGGAACTATTCCGCAGAGCATATGTAAGCTGCCGCGGTTGGAGAATTTCACCATTACTAATAACTTCTTCACCGGTGAACCTCCTGTGTGCTTGGCCTTGCCGGCGTTTGATGATCGCCGGAATTGCTTGCCAAATAGGCCGGCTCAACAACCGCCTGCTCGATGTGCAATGGTTTTGTCTAAGAAAATTCATTGCGGTGCTTTCCGGTGTCATCGCTTCATTCCTACTCTCCCAGCTCCGCCGCCTCCTTCACCGCCTGTGTATTCTCCTCCTCCGCCGCCGCCTGTGTATTCACCACCCCCGCCTCCACCACCGGTTTACTCTCCACCTCCCCCAGTTTATTCACCTCCTCCTCCGCCACCGCCGCCCCCACCGCCACCTCCTGTCTATTCCCCTCCACCTCCCCCACCATCTCCTCCACCACCTTCTCCCCCTCCGCCATCACCCCCTCCTCCTGTATACTCTCCTCCACCACCTCCTCCATCACCACCACCTCCTTCTCCCCCACCCCCATCACCGCCACCTCCTTCTCCCCCACCCCCATCACCACCTCCACCTGTCTACTCCCCACCGCCACCTCCTCCATCTCCTCCCCCTCCTTCGCCCCCACCTCCGCCAGTGTCTCCGGCACCTTATCCTCCCTGTATACGCTCACCACCACCGCCACCTCCTGGTTACCCACCACCTCCTCCGCCTGTGCATTATTCACCTCCGCCACCAAGTCCCTATTACTATTACTCACCTCCACCACCATCACACTCACCGCCTCCACCGCCGCATTCACCGCCTCCACCTTCGCACTCACCTCCTCCACCGTCTCCTTACATATACGAATCCCCGCCCCCTCCGGTCCACTATCCACCTCCTCCAACCTTTTCTCCACCACCTCCGTCACCTCCACCTCCTTGTATAGAACCTCCCCCGCCCCCACCCCCATGTCAAGAATACTCACCACCTCCCCCCTCGCCCCCTCCGCCTTATGTTTACAAGCCTCCACCATCACCTTCACCCCCACCGCCATACGTCTACAGCTCCCCACCACCGCCACCCCCATACATCTACAGCTCACCTCCTCCACCGTCGCCATCACCTTCGCCGCCAAGTCCAGTATACGAAGGGCCACTACCTCCGGTGATCGGAGTATCATACGCCTCCCCTCCCCCACCACCCTTCTATTGATTCTTTTCGAGGGCCTTCCTCTAAACCATTTCCGGAACACAAAAAGAAACAGGTATCTAAGTCATCTCCCATTACTCGTATTATTTAGTTATCGTTACGTCTCAGAGCCTACAATTGTCCGTTGGCATTCATGATTCTCATCGCTGGGATGAGCATGAGCGGAAAAATTTTCCGAAACAGAAAAAAAGAAACCAAGAGAGAGAGAGTGAGGGAATTGGAGAGAGAAGATCCAAGTAGGGTTTGGATGAGAGCATTTGTGCCAGAACTGTATAATGTATTATTGAGCATTCCTTGATCAATTTATTTTAGTTGCCATTGTGGAAGAACCAAGATGAGTGGGTGACGAAGAAGATACATGAATTAAGACCAGAAATTTCTATATATATATATATATATATTTTGGAATTTATTGTGGTGGATGATGAATTTGAGTTGTGAAATAAAGTAGGTATATTGCAGGGAAGGTGTATGTATCATAATCAGGAACTAGAACTGCTGCTGTTCTAGCCCTAGCTTGTGGGTTTTCATTTTTATTTCATACTTTTTTCTTTCTTTCTTTCTTTTTTTCCTTCCGATTTATAGAATAATATTCTTCATTTAACATTTGTATTCAATACTTCTGTTATTTCAAAATTCAGCTCCATCCTTCTTCTGTATTCTGATTTATAAGTTCCTTTTTTTCTTCTTCTGTTTATTGTGTTTATAAAACATAACTGATAATGTTTTGATGAATCCAAGTTCAACATTGGCATCATTCAAACTTTTGATATAGAAAAACTTGCGTGAAACGGGTTCGATGTTATTTATATACATTTGAGGGATTTTGATATATGCAATTCAAGAAACAACAAATACAATAAATACTTCAATTCAAGAGATGGGCATCAATCAAACCTCGGATTTGATTTATGATTTATTAAATTTGAAATGGAATTCACAACTCTCGTGAAGCTAAAATGTGATATGGTGTTGGCATAATTAACGTGAAGGAGACGGGTCACATGATGATTATGATAAATATAATATCCATAATCCATCCATCAAATGAAATGAAAGGTCCCATATATATAAAGATTATATTACGGATAGGGCGTGTTAGTAAAAAAAAAAAAACCGACAATGTCTATATCACAAATATCCATATTCAAATTATGTGTGAACTGACAACTTTGTCCTTCCCTCACTGCCATCGCACTTTCTTCACTTTTTGCCATTTTAAACTCTCGAAAATTAACTGCTACAGAAAGTTGCCGACAAAATGTTATAAAATGACTCCATTAACATATACCTCCCATCATTTCAACTCCTTCCCTCTTTCTCAAATTTTGTATGTTTTATTAGTCACGAGTAGCCATGGGAGAAATCCAAACGAAAATACTATTATTTGAGTTAGTTTGATTGGAATTTTGTCTAAATATTCTATCCAATTATTTGTATGATCAAACTTGAATGACAAATTAAATTTTTGTCGTTTTTTCAAGAATCAAGCATTTACTAACTATTTGACATGGGACATTGTAGTATGTAAGAAATATGTTATTGAATAATTAATAAATCTAAGCTTGCTCGATAATTTGGCCGTTATTGTTACGCTTAATTAAGATGCTTTAGTTCCATTGCTAAAAAAGATATGTGCGTCTCACACGGACTATAAGAGCTGTGTCTGCATTTATGTGAAAATCTAAATTCAAGTTTCTTTAATTTTCTTGTTACAAATTTATGAGTTGTGTCAACACTTGCGTGAAAATCTAATTCACATAGTATAACTTAAATAAAAAAACGATTCGTGTTTCACGGGTCAAAATCTGTGAGACAGGTTAATATTTAGATCCAATAAAGTATCTAGTGAAATTTATAATTTTATTAGTATAGATTTGGATCTTGACCTGTAAAACTATTTACTCCCTCCGTTTCTGAATAAGTGTCATTCTAGCAATTTAATTTTGTTTCATAAAAAGTGTCATTCTACAAATTCGGAACAAAGAATTCATATTATTCTCACATTTGCCCTCATTTAATGCATTCAAACATATATACTTAACTCATTTAAAATATTCACACAACGGTGTATTATATAGGTTAATTAATTTATTAATTTGTGTGCATTTATCTAAAATAACATTTAAACAGAAACAGAGGGAGTAATAAAAATCTCTAGTGAGATGGCATTATTTAGACCGGATCGGATCCTCTGTTGCAATTCCTATTCCACTTGGTGTTACATAACTAGATTTTATTTTTAATTTTTTTTACATATTAATATACCCTAATTGGGAATGGATGAACCTAAATAAAAAAATTTAAATAAATAAAATCATAATAAATTAAAAAAAAAAATACTCGAACATATAAAATGTAATAAAAAATGCAATAGATAATCTGGTGTGTATTTATTTAGACTTCACGTCGTGTAGATTTTGATTCGTATAATGGTCTCATAAAATGAAGAAAAGTAGTGGCATAGAATAGGAAGTGTGTTTGTATTACGTGGAAAAAGTGGTTGTGAATGGATGATTGTTGACTAAGGGGGAAAGTGAGTGAAATAGAAATATAGAATTGAGAATTGGTGGTGGCATTTGCATACATGAAAGAGAAAAGAGAAAAAGGAGAGTAAAATTGACTAATTGTGGGGAGAAAATGAAATCCTCGAATTGTGGCACCAAATCAGAAATCTTGCCTCAATTGATGTTAACTACAGAAATCGATTAGATCTCCCACTAATTTATTGCCATCAACCGTAATTCCACTACTCACCATGTGCACATTCAAGTTTGCTTCTACTTCACATCTCTTCCTTCTTATATGAATCAATCAACTCTCTCTCTCTCTCTCTCTCTCTCTCTCTCTCTCTCTCTCTTAATTTTTAATTCCAATTATATAATCTATTTTCTACTCATGTAATGAGGATATATTTAGAGGGCCTGGACCTTATTGTTCTTGTCTTTTTTTTTGACGTCGGTAGGTTATGGCCTCCTCACTTACGATGATGATTTTTTTTCTAATGAAGACCTCAAATATTTGTCTGGATCCGTGTACTGCACGCAGATAAAAAAATATTTATGAAAATAAGAGACAAAAATTGAACTTCCAATATTACCTCTATTTAACATTTATAACATTCAAAAACTTAAATGGTTAGTTTTTTTTCTCCCAAATTTAACAGGGGGTGTATTTGTACATTATTATAAGAAATAATATTAATTATAGTGATGTGACTATATAATTAGAACACCCCAAAATAATATTGAGTTCGTCCCAATTATACAGTCCAGTTTCTCCTCGCACGTAGATTAAAAATATTTATGAAAACAAGATATTAAAGCTTAACTTCCAATATTACCCTTATTTAAAATTAATGAGTTTAAAAAATTGAAGTGGTCAGTTTTTAATTTTCAAAAACTAACAAGGGTATATTTGTACATTATTATGAAAATTAATACTATTTATAATTATGAGACTATATAATTGGGACACCGCAAAATAGTAATAGAGATTGTATAATTGGGACGGCAAGTATTAAAATTCAAACCCTTTCTTTCTGCCTGTTTGGAGGAATCCCAATGGTGTTTTGAGCTTTTAAGATTTGGGTGTAACTGTCGAATTAACATCTTTTTTTTTTTCAGAAGATTAGATTTATGAGCAATGAATTCTCGCACTTTCATTTACATTAAGACCATGTTATGTTTTTATCAGTAAAATTGAGTTTTTATAAAGTTATTTGCATTAAAATTTGGTCATTGTATAGTGGCTGATGAGCAAATGAAATCATTTATCCCACTTTTCTCTATCTCATTTGGTGTCCCATTTTGATTTTTATTCGATTTTCATCAATTTTTTTCTTCAATTTCAATTTGTTATGATTTAGTTTAATTTTATAATTATTATTTAGGGTTCATTTCACCCAATTAAGGTTTATATTTATTTTTTAATATTTATTTCTTTTTTTTAGTTAATATAATTGATTAATATGGTTGATTATTCCAAAAGCAGGGTATATAATTTTTTAAAAATTTAATTTTTAGCAATAAATGTTGATTATGATTTGCAATACTAAAATAAAATTAATTTTTGTAATAAATATTTTAGAAATATTAAATTTCATAAATACAATAGTGGGACATGAAAAGTGGTCTAGAGTATTTTACCCCGCTGATGAGTGATGAACCAATTTTATTGTACATTTATTAAAAAAAAAAGGCCATTGTACAGTGGCTAATGAGTCAAATAAAATACTTTAAAGGAGTTTTTAAGTAGATAAAAATTAACAGACTCAACTACACAATTGGGTGACTTAGTTGTCAAATTCGAATCACACTAACACCTCGTATGTCTTGCTTGCAACGGTTATGAGTTAGTCGATTATTTTGTCATAAAAAAATATGTGCAGACTCTAAAAAAATTAAATTAAAGGGGCCCAAAATATTTTCTTTATATAAACTATGCTACTGAATATAGTATATACTACCTATCTACGTATAATCAAATATAATCATTTATCAAATGCAGAAATTCTATAGCACATGTAAAGAACTACATCCCACCAAAAAGATAATCACGTTATATACGAATCTTTTTTTAAATAAAGAAACACTTTATTCATATATCATTCTACGATGGAATGTAATACTCGTACATGCGTTTTAGAATTTCTCGTACCAATTTGGTCCTCCCATCTTTTTCACCTATTCCCAAGTTGTTTTGAGTTTTTGGTGGATCCCTACTGTCTTCTTATAATAGATTTGTCTACTTATTACAAAATTTCCATATTTTCATCAATTTCACAACCAACCATTTATCCTAAAATAATAATCAGATAATTACAAAAATAATTTCTGGATACAAACAGCAGTGTGCAGTCGAATTATTCATTCTACTCTTGCAACAGCAGGTAACATTAAAAATTAAATTAAAAATATTAATTCAGAACAGCACGTGTCTCCACATAAAATCCAGGAATAATAGTTGTCATACATTCGAAATTTTTACTAATTAATATTTAAAGACAAGTATGGAAATATCAATATTAATCACTTGATATTTGGTAATACAAATTTATTAAATGAAAGTCTGTAAACAAATTCGAGGATGTATAAGGGAAATATAAAAAAGTAATGAAGAATTCGTAAATGTCGAGCGCTTTAATTTTACACTAAAAAAATGATAAATTATACTTTGATACCAACATCTTAAATTCCTTTTAAAAAATAATTATTTTTTCAAAATTGATGAAACATTACCCACTTTTTATTTTTTTTCGTAAATTTAAAATTTGATTAATTTTATGAACTGAAAATCATATGTATTTTAATATTTCTTAATTTGAGGTTTTTCCTTTTTTTTTCCGCAGCTGAAAAAATAGAAATATTAAAATACAATCAATTACATATGATTTCTAGCTAAAAAAATGATCAAATGTTAAATTTTCAAAAAAATATTATTTTGTTAATTTTAAAAAAGAACTATTTTTCAAAAACAGCTCAAAATGTAAGCATCAAAAAGTAATTTTATCGGGAAAAAAATGCATAGCAAAATTGTGAGCGTTTAATATGGATTTAAGCTTGTTATAACTCAAAAATTTAACGTTTTTCTTATTAACTTCGGACCTAGCACGATTTTCACTTCAAACTTTTATCTCAAATTTTGGGCATTATTGAAAAACAATAAGATAAATATATTTTCTTTCTTTCGATTGCAATTAAGCAACCCCCACCTTAAAATTTCACAAACTAACAAACATGTGTGTTTGCGACCATATCAGCATAATCTTCATCTGTAAGTCTACCAAAAATTTACCAGTCTCTACAACTGAAAGGTTCATTTGATTAATAGAGCCAAAACTGACAGATAACAGATGTTTAAATAGAAGGTAAGACTGCCCCTTTTTCTCAGGAGATGTTAGGATCGTCTACGAACAAAGGTTCGGAGGCTCAGCCAAATTCGGACCCAAGATCATCGTGCAATATGTTGAGCCGTTGAGACCAATACCACTTACTCCTTAGACCGACCCTAATAACCCCGAGCATTTGCCAAAAGCCGGTTATAACCATTACTGCATCTCATGAAGCATTCTCATTAGTGAAAGACTACAGACAAACACAACAACATGTCACGGACCTGAAGAAGATTGTGAAAATGGACCTCACGAAACTTTGAAGCCTTAAGCATTAGTAGCATTTAGATCGCATCATCTTGCACGAGCAAATAGGGTTTGGCTCACTCGATGTAGAACTTCTTTTGAATTGGAGGAAGCAATTTCCCAGATGTCTGTTTGATGTCACAGCTGAGGTCAACTTCCATCAACCGGTGATTCAACTTGGAGCGACTCATTGAGAAATTAATCGTCAACTCATCACCAGATCCAAGATATTGAGGAGGATGCAGTAGGAACACCTGCAGTAATGCAACAGTTACTGTTAATTCCAGAATGAAACAGAACAATATCTAAGGATTCAGAAGAGAAATATCACACACTCAGAGTCTACATGTACCACAGATGAATTTCTACATCACTTTCAATCATATATTTGGTTGAATCTTCAATTCATCATGCAAAAATATTAAACTAATTCAAATAGAAAGTTAAGCTATGTCACAATTCGGAAAACATTATGATATATAACAAACTCAATCACTAGAACATGACATGGACATATTCGGTAGGAGTTTGGGCAGATTGGTTTATTCCCTCTTCCCCCTCCCCCTCCTCCTCCGGTTTTGCAAGAATAATTTCAAGCTCCAACCACGAATACTAGCAAGCATCGTTTTAAAAGGCGGTTTTGAGGCACGCCTCGGTCTGAGGCTCCAAAAAAAAGCCCCAGAGTCGCCGCCTCTCCCTCTGCGATTGAGGCCTAAGCCTCAGCCAGTCTGAGGCGGTTCTGAGGCTTAAGCCTCATTTTTTACTGTCTTTTGGGGCCAATTTAGGGTTATTATGTTGGGCTTTTTAATGGGTTTTGGGTAGGCCTTTTAAATTAATGAAATAGATAAAAAAAAATAAGTAAAATAAACCCTAAAAAACCAGGGAATCGCCACTGCAGTCATTCTCTCCCGCGCTCTCCCACTCTCTTCTTTCTCTCGGTTCCTCTCTTTCCTCTCTGTTCCGCTCTTTGCTGCGCTCCTCTCTCCAGCCCACCACACCAGCACCCACCGACTCTAATTTTTCTTGCACGCTCTTCTCTCGAGACAGTTCAGCAAAGGCGGAGCAGTAGGAAGGCGGCAGCAGCAGCAGAACAGCAGCAGGTCACACGTAGTAGTGAAGCCCACCATGACCAGTCGAAAAGATCCTGCTTGGAATTATGGAACTCAAATTGAAGTGCCTCCAGAGGGTGCTAGAAGGGGCTACAAATTTAAGTTGTAATTTTTGTAGCAAGGAAGTAAGGGGACTGAAGAGAATGAAGCATCATCTTGCTCAAACACACGAAAATGTGTCACCATGTCCCAATGTACCTCAAGAAGTCAAGAATGAGAAGATTGAGTATTTAAAAAATCGATGTTAGGATGGATGTTATGACATTTCTATGGTATTTTAGGTCTCTGTTATTGAATATTTGAATTGTATGTTGCTTGTTGGGAATTTGGTGAGTTAAATGTGATATTATTTCAATTTTTTCTTCTTGTGTTGAGGCTTACGCCTCGGAACGCCTCGAGGCTTAGGCCTCATGAGGCTACGGGTAAACGCCTCAAGGCTTAAAATCGCCTTTTAAAACCTTGCTAGCAAGAATAATTTCAAGCTCCAACCACGAATACTAATCCCACAAACACCTTTCCACAACATAAAATCTTAACTACAGTTTATAAAGTTAATCCTTGGCACTATTTGACATCAACTTTATCATAACATGAAAGGGAATATAGCTGATACCAACCTGCTGGCCCCAATGTGTGCCAAAATCTTGATCTGGGGCAGTTGTCAACTCAATCTCCTGTTGAGCTGGATTCTTTTCGCTACCCTGGGTAATCAATTGAACTGGATACATTAAACAGAGTACTATAGTATACAAATGCTTAAAAACAGAAATAGAAACACTCACTCGAAAATGGACATCAAACCATCCACCAAAGCCACAGAACCTTGCAGTTTCTTCGGTGATGGATGATGAAACACTTGCCCGGACAACACGTATATCATCAACAGTAGTTGTCAAGCAGTCTATCTCCTTGATGATGACAGATTTACCAATAATTTGATTTGGATGAAGGTTGTTCCAGATTGATGTCTAGAAAGATTAATAGCATAAAACATTAGTCGCATGAGGACTTTAGAGAAGGCAATCAAAAATAGTACAATTTAATGAAAATCCAGCCACGACCTTCACCAACAACCTGTTCTTTTGTATTGACAAACCAAAAACCTGATTCCTTTAACTTCGAAAAATTCCAAAAAGCTATTTTTTTATTTGTAAATGTTTTGTGAATCAAAAGTTTTATACATTGTTTGGTTGAGGTAAATTCAAAGAAATTATTCAAGTTGTGTAATCTTCACTTATTGATACCATTGACGGCCTAAAGTAACTTCATTATAATGCAAGTCATGACGATTATAACTAGAAAACAAACTAAACAAAGGAGACTCTCAATGTTCCATTGAACGTAGGTTAAACACACTCCCCCCCCCCCCAAACAAAAAAAATGGCATGCCGTAGAGATGACATGACAAGTACTCAAACAAAAGTTAATAAATCGGTAGATGCAAGCAGAACAAATATGTTCAGCAATCAAACAATACAAACAAAAAAACTAATAAACATATTAACAACCTAGTGACTAGAATGTAAAGGAAGACACTATATTAAATCCAAAAGATTACTTGATGCAGAACAATGAAACAATACAAGTACTTTGACTATCAGTCTACTCTTGTAATGATCAATAGCACTGAGCCACAGTAACAGGTCTAGAGAATCAAAAGCAAAGCAACTAATCCCATATTAATGATATAGTAACATAGATCTAATGTCATTTTTTTTTCAAAATTGAACATTGAAATCATTTATGACACCAACCTGCAAATAATATTTCTTTTGTTCTCCATCAAATGGTTTAGTCAAAGCACTCATGTCTACGCCATAAAAAGTTTTCGTATCGTTAATAAAACTGTGCCAATCCTCCATTGCTCCATCATAATCTCTTATTTTCTGATCTACCAACCCTGACCTGATAGGTGACATCCATATTCGAGCATGGCTTGGATACCTGCAAGAAATTACAATAAAAAGGTCACTGAAACCGCAATATAACATATTAGTAATGCATTGATGAACTCACAGATTTACTGGTAATCATGAATATAACCTAGAATTTTATCTAAAATACTCAGTGTGCTAGAATATTAAGATAAATAGGAAACATCATGAAAACATTACAAGAATATTATGCTTGCGACTTTCACGTATTAGAGCAATATGAGCAATATGAGAATGCAGTGGATAAATATATACTACTAAATGTATCGTAGGATTATTTTATACTAACAATGACATGATTACTTCAAATGTTTTGTTGAATAGCTAAAATATCTTTTTTACATCATATTTATAATAGTTTTAGAAAAAGTGTTCTAAAATTATGTGCTAAAGAAAAAATTATTATAAAGTTATATTTACCAAAACACCAGATTCAGGTTTTCTTTCTAGTAATTTTAAAGTTAAAAATTGAGTAATATTGCAATATTATAATTTAATGTTTTCAGGAGAAACACTTGAATAGTTGAATTATTTCATCAAACCTCATAGGTCGGAATAAGCAATTTTCAAAGTAAATAAGTTACTAGGCTGGATAATTTAGTACGTCCAACCTATTCACATGAAATAAACAAGCTCTAATTATATGGAATGAACCCTTCCCGTTCAAAATATATCTTAAATTAGCTGTGCTACATTGGGATATTTAGAGAAAGACAAACAAATATAATTACTAAACAGAACTTAAGGGTTTGTTAAGAAAATGAATGCTTCTTATACTTGTCCTCGTCCTCGTAGAGCCAGTGAGAATGCTTGTACCACTTCTCCTGATCATCACAATTGTAGACTCACCAAATATAATAGACTTATTAGCTAATACAGGAGAATAGATACAGAGAACTAATAACAAGATAAACTGATACTGTCTGCAAAATTGCCCTCTGAATTACTTAGTGTTCTCAGCCTTTTATGAGAAATGAACATTTTATTGGTCCGAAACTAAGCTTTAGAAGGCCTCTAGAACTTCATCATGCACAAATATGTCCCTCATCTTATAGATTGCAAATATTTAAAGCTTTCATTTGAAGACAACCCCAAGAAATTCAGAGTTTATTATTTTAGAGATGCGAAGACTGGTGCAAAACATCCTTTTTTATAATCGTGTGATCTAGGGTGTTCAAAGTAATGAAGGAGCATTTGCACTGGTTTTATATTCACCTAGTTAAAGAGTAAAGCCTGAAGTTTTTTTGTCTCCAGAAAGGAACCTTGATTGCATCTTCCGTAAATCAAGACAGCAATTTCCACCATTACAATGATGGTGACTCAGAATTTGGCTAAAAGTATATGGAAATCTGAAAACCTTCTTAGATGGAAGTGAAGGAATACTGCTGCAAAGTGTAATTTTGATTCCCAATGGAAAATGAATATACAATACAGAGAATACTATATCTCTTAAAACTTCATATTTGAGGAATTGCTTTAGAAGCTTACTGACAGAAAGCAGGCTACTATCCAAATACTGAAATGGTGTTTGCATGAAATAACAGAAAAGGCAAGAAGCACAAAAGCTAAAATTTACTTATAGAAAAGACAAAAGAGTACTAACATTACTCCATCAGGCTTCAACCAGCGATCTCGAGCACAGATTACCGAGTCAAACATTGATTCACGTAGAAGAAAGTATCCCATCCATTCTGATATTATTACATCAACTGCAGAGAGAATAAAGTTTCTTAAAAGCAGAAAATTATGCAAAAGTTAGCATTGTGAAATCAAAGAAAAAGTACTATGAAGAAAAAGCAAGATGATGATGATTATGAATAGACAGTAAACCTTTTTCAGGTAGCACAACATCCTCCATCGATCCCTCAATCACTTCAACCACATGCTGGAGCTTGTTTGCTGCGATAAGTTGGCGCGCATGTTCTGACATCTTGGTAGCTTCTACTGCATAGACTTTCCTTGCACCTGCCTGTGCAGACCATATTGCCAGAATTCCGCTCCCCGTTCCTACATCCAGGACAACCTAGTCCACGCAAAAACCAACTCAGTCCATAAACTCCAAATTTCCCATCAGAATAATCAAGAAACAGAAAATTTCAAATAATTATCCTCCCAGAATATGTAGTCCTTCGTGCATTCTCATTCACAAGCATACAAGAACTTATTTTTTCCACAATATCTTACCAGACATTAATTTTTATCCCTAATAGATAACAATGTCAATTAAGTATAAACAAATCGACAAATAGTATACCTCTGCATAAATTTAGGCAAGTCCAAAGCATCAACATGAATCACTGTCAATTTCTAGTACTATAAACTCAAGATAAACAGCTCATATCATGCAAGCAAAAGCAAAAGAAGCTGAATTACACAATGCTAAATTTCACCGAAAATATCAAAATAAAATATTCGAACAGAACGACAGCAGAAAACACATATATTTGAACATTTTACCTCTCTGCATAAATTTAGGCAAGTCCAAAGCATCAACACGAATCACTGTCAATTTCTAGTACTGTAAACTCCCGATAAACAGCTCATATAATGCAAGCAAAAGCAAAAGAAGCTGAATTACACGATGCTAAATTTCGCCGGAAATATCAAAACAAAATATTCGAACAAAACGACAGCAGAAAACAGATATATTTGAACATTTTACCTCTCTGCATAAATTTAGGCAAGTCCAAAGCATCAACACGAATCACTATCAATTTCTAGTACTATAAACTCACGATACACAGCTCATATCATGCAAGCAAAAGCCAAAGAAGTTGAATTACACGATACTAAATTTCGACGAAAATATCAAAACAAAATACTCGAACAGAACGACAGCAGAGAACAGATATATTTGAACATTTTTGTGCGGAATGTTGGTATACCTTCCCGCTAAAATGGTGCTTGTTCTCGAAAACGGCGTTGTAGTAGGCGTCCATTCGAACGCGGTCGCAGAGCATCTCCTTCTGGTGGTAGAGGAAGCCATAGGTGCAGAAATAGTTGGCGAAATCGACGCCTTTGTCTACGGAGCCGTTACCGTCGGCAGCGCTGCTTCCCATTTTCAATTCACACGGCGTCGCTGTCTGCACAAAAAAAAACGCAGAAAATATCGGTTCTGGGCTCTAGGGCAGATGTCAAAACAGTTTATATTTGTAGCTGCGCCAATTCATGAACCGCTCCGGTTTAAACCGCACATCAGATTGGCCCGGTTCAGTACTGCGGTTTATTTTGTGGGCTTTTTCGTCCCACTTTAGTATGGGTTCGGGAAAATATCCGACATTTAATATGGGTTCGGAAAAATATATAGTAATACACTCTAGTTCACGTGTAATTCGGTATTTTTTTACAATAATCAATAATATTATTTTTATGTACTTTCGGATATTATCAGAATTAACAGACTATACACATTTTTACTTGTATCATGTCACTTTTTATTTTTAATTTTACACTTGATAGTGTGTGTAGTTTGTAATTGACCCTAATATATTTTAGGTAGTGTGTAGATAGATTATATAATTTATATTGATAGTCTGTATAGAATATTGTAGTATATTATTTGAAAGTTTCTGTTTACACCCCATATATTTACTCTTTGCACCATAACTTCTCCATGCACCCTCTTTTTTACTTTTTGCACCCCTAAAATTGACTATAATGCCCATAATTAAAAAAACATAAAATCTGAAAATTAAAAGCATAAAAAAAATTGCGTTCCGTTCGAAGTTGTGTATTCGAACATTCTGAATATGTTCGAAGTCTTTTGTTCGAGCATAATGGATATGTTCGAAGTCTTGTGTTCGAACGGTACTTTAAAAAAATTCATGGAGTCCGTTCGGAAATTATTTTTCGAACATGTCATATTTGTTCGAAAATCAATTTTCGAACAAACATGGTGTGTTCGAAAATTATTTTCCGAATGTGACTTATTTTAAAAATTCGAAAATAAAATTTTGAACAAACACGATGAGTTCGAAATTTCATATTCGAACCACACTTAATTTTTTCTTTTTGAACAAAGGGTATTTAAGTAACTTCAAAACTATTTTATTTTTTATTTTTTTTCTTTTAGGGTGCAAAGAGTAAATATAGGGGTGCAAACAGAAACTCCCATATTATTTTTTAGTGGAGTTTAGTAATACTTAAATAGCAAAATTTGTGTAAATCCATTTTACTAAATTGTTTCGCTCAAATGAAAATTTATGATATTTTCAATGTTAAATTTTTATTTTTATTTTCAATTCAAAATGTATAGTAATAATTATAATATGTCACTGTTTTTTCATTTTTAACAGTAATTTTTAATAAAATAAATGTGATACTTTTTTCATCTGATATAAAATTTTATATGTATCTGATGTACATGAGACCACCTTAAATTAATGGGGTTGATAAAATAATAAAAACCTTGGCAAAATGGTATAAAAAGAATCTAGGTGGGAAAAATATCACTTGGGTGGAATCTTTAACACTCTTCCACTTACATGTGTGTAGTTAAATTGATTCCAACCAGTTTAGTTGGCGGTTAATGAAACTAACTATATTATTTTTATTAGAGTTGCAATTGTATGCACTAAGTACACCATTAAACGTTTTGATCCGATCAATTCGTAAAAAAAAATAATCTTTTAAAATCAGTATCAATCGTAATACTAAAAAGTATCACTCAAAAGCCCAAAAGTATCATTTGTATCCTCAAACAATATCGCGCAAAAAAAAAATACAAAAAAACCCGTCAAAATCAGTATCAACCGCAACACTAAAAAATATCACTCGAAGTTCGAAATGTATCATTTGTATCCTTAAAAAATATCACTTATTTCACGATTTTTCTTTTTTGTGAGTTAACGCGCGTTGTTAACCGTCTGATATAAGCTTATATACATTCAGTACATGCCAGTTTTTGCCTTTTTATTATAGAAAACTTGTTATTCATGGCTCAACTAAAATTACTAAAGGCGCTAAATAATGTCAATAAATCAGGCACTAAATAATTACTAGTGAAATGGCTTAACTCTGATATGGGGAATATTCGACCTAATACTTGTGGGTAATAGACTAATAGTACTATTGGGCCTATCATTAAATTCATGCCTTATAGATCCATTAATAATAGATCCTAAAAAAGTTATACTAGATTAGTTAGATTGCCTTTTAATTAGGTCTGAAAATTATGATTATCTTTGGCTAAAAAAAATTCATTTTTTCTTTCTATAAAGGAGACCTTTCCTCCTCCAAAGAGATAGGGGTAATAATTCTACAGATTATAATAAATATATGAAGAAGACGAAGAAGTACAATTATTTGATGTTTCAATCTTAGTTGGCGTCAAACTGGCGCTATGTGATCTATGGGAGATTAGAGATGGAGGTGTGAGAAGATTTTAGAGAGAGAATATATTCTAAGCATTTTGATTTTATAATCGTGGATGATGAGTATGTCAAGTGGAAAATAATTAAATTATCGAGATTTAACGACTGAATCTAGTATAATAACGACGGAATAGCAATTTTTTTTTGTCCCAGTAGGGATGGTCTAGTGGTGGAGTGAAGTTACCTTGAGACCAAAGATTACGGGTTCGAATTTTGCTCAATACTACAAATTGAGTGTGTAAGTAAAAAAAAAACCGTTTTTTTTTTTTTTTTTTTTTTTTTTCTTTGTGGTGATTCATTTGTGTGTTGCATATAATTGATTATTATATTACACATATATATTAATTCGTAAAGCCACATGGTTTGGTAGCACCGAGGATAGGTAATTAAATCTATTGTGGATGTGATTAAATATTAGGATATATATACATATTAATAATATTTCAATAATTATTTATATACTATGCTATGAACTATTTGCTATTGTGTATAAATCGTATTGCTAATTTCATAAGAGCATTCTGCTAACATGTCATTGAAGTAAATATGATATAAAACGATTGAAAAAAATATTTCCTCATGCTTATTAAAAATATGCGAGAATGATAGTTCGTTGAGAAAAAAAAAATTGGATGAAAATAAAATGTTCATAGAGAAGAAATGAACAGCGTAGACTCTTTTGTTCAAAATAGACTGCATGAATATAGGAAAAATGTCATATTGTAACGGATACGATGATTTAGATATTTGTTGAATTACTAGCATGCTCTCAATTTAATAAATTTATCAAAATATTATAATTTTGACACCATTTTTTTCAAAGCCAAAAACTTCCCCGGTCTTAAATAGTGTTATTTAAGACGGGTTAGATCAATCCGCGCTTTGACTCGGGTCAACGCGGGTCAACCCGCAAAAAATAAGAAAAAACGGTAAAATCAGCATCAACAGTCTCACTAAAAAGTATCACCAAAAATTCGAAAAGTATCATCTGTATCATTAAAAAGTAAAGGGTCTGCTAGTTATTTTATACTAGTTTAATTAGTTGAAATTGTGATTTTTTGCATTCGAATTAATATTTAGAGCTTAGTAGTTTAGAGTGTTTTTAGGGTTCATAGTTTTTTAAAGGATTATTTTTTTAGGGTTTTTTTTAGGGTTCATGATTTTTAGGGGGGTTTTTTAGTTTTTTCAGGGGTTTTTTTAGGGTATATTTTGTGTTTTTTAGAGTTTTTTTTTGGGTGGTTTTAGAGGTTTATTTTGTGTTTTTTATGGGGTTTTTTTTTTGGGGGGATAGAGGTTTATTTTGTGTTTTTAGGGTTTTTTGAGGGTGTTTATAGGGGTTTATTGTGTGTTTTTTAAGGTTTATTAATTCTATTTTAGAATATAAACTCATACTCATTTCAAACAAATTAAATCAATTTATTTTAATTTTAAAGTTCACTAATGTTATTTTAAGGTATATATTTTTGGGGAACAAAACAAAAAAACAAAAAAAAAATCGGATTAAAAAAATAAAAATAAAAAGACCGGAACGTGACTCCCATGCGCCCGCCTTAAATAGTCTTAAATAAGACTTCTGCAAGGAATATCATCTCTTTTTCATATCAATCATTACCACTGAGATTAAATGGATATATGATAGTTCATAATTCTTGCATGAGAAATTAAGGGGGGTGTATTCGTTTGGGATTTTGATAGACTTTTAAATGTCTATGGATTTATAAAATCCATAGACTCCACATGGAGTCTCCCAACTCCACGCAGAGTCTGGTGGATTTCGTGCATGGATTTCGGACCGATTGTGAATGATTTTAATGGATTTCAAATCTTTTTTGCCAGCGCTCGATGGAACACAACGATCGGTGGACCCGGAAAAAAATTGAACCCAGCGACCGCTGGGAAGTCGAGTCGAGAGAACCCAGTAACCGCTGGGCTCAACGGCCGTTGGGGCACAAGTCGAACAAACCCAACGACCGCTGGCACCCAGCAACCGTTGGGAATTAAAAGTTTAAAAAGGCAGAAAGCCCCAAATCGGGCAGAACAGGCCCTAATTCATTTCACACCAGAAAAACATGAAAAAAAATCCCTTCCCCAACTCCATCTGCCGCTCGACTCCAGCCACTGCTCCACCGACCGCTCGAAGCCCACGACCGTTCGATGATTGAATGATGCATAAAGTGTTAAAGAAGAATATAACAACCATTTATTCAAAAAAATAAAACACAAATATCAACGTAGTAGACATAAACATCGTACAAAAAACATTTGTTCGATAAAATAGAACACATCTACTCGTAACTTATTCATAGCGAAAAAAAAGGCATAATGCATGCCCAGCGGCCGCTGGGAATGTTTCTGCCCAACATTCCTAGTGCGCGCTGGGCCGCTGGGTGTGTGCTAGGATCGTCCGAACAGCCGCTGAGACCCAGCGGCCGCTGGCCTTTATTTATTTTTTTGTGCAAATGGTTTTGTGTTCTTTTTTTTGTGAACATATGGGTTTTCAACGATTTTTATGTCTACTAACTTCATGATGTTGATTTTCCATCTCGTATTACTTGTTCAGTATGATGTTTCATTGGATACACAAGTTGTGAAAGAAAAATACAACAATTATTAAAAAAAAAGTGTTATCCAAATTCTTTATAAAAATTTAACACAATAAACACAAATTGTTTATAAAATACCAATTATAGTCAATAATTCATAGTCAATTAAAAAAAACATTACTCAACATTCTCATCTTCCGTCTCATCATCTTCATTTCCATCACCACCGTTGTATATTGGCCTCGATTCCCACATAGCATTAGCAATACTCATTCTCCATGCTTTAGCTTCCGTTCTTTGTTGTAGTTAGGATTGAGATAGGCATTCCACATTTTCTTCTTCCGCATCGAGAGGTGGTACATTTTGATCTCCTTCATATTTCACTGGAAATTCATCAGAGCGGCACTCTTTCCGGAGAAAATTGTGTAAACCAGCATAAGCCAAAACTAATTTTGCTTGTGTTTGAAATGGGAATGGAGGTACCATTTTGAAAATTGTGAATCTGGATTTGAAGACACCAAAAGTCCTCTCAATCACATTTCTTGACGATGCATGACGGAGATTGAATAATTCACTTGCATTTCTGGGGTGACGACATTGACCACCAAAATCTTTTAAATGATATCGAACACCACGTAATGGAGCTAAAAATTGGCGTCTATTAGCAAATGCACAATCCACCAGAAAATACTTACATACAACAACACAATTAAAATATTTGTGTTAACTAGTGACCTTTTCACCATTAAAAAAAAAAGTGTAAAATACAGTACATACCTTGGGGGCACCTGAAGGCCATTTGTTCTTGATAATGCATCACTTAAAAGTTTTGAGTCATGTGCCGAACCTTTCCACCCACTTAGCACATATATGAACTGCAAATCAAAGTTGCAAGCTCCCAAAACATTCTGCGATTGCATACCATGACGGTTACGAAAACTGCTTATTTATCGGCCTGTTACCATTGCCGGGATATGAGTTCCATCTATAGCCCCTATGCAATCCTAAAATAAAGTGAATATGTGAGAGAAGAAAACTACAACATTTCAGATTCTTTACGTAATAAAAGATACATACCTTAAGGAAAGACATAAATCTTGTGCTTTCCTTAATTTTAGCAGGGATCCCTGTAGACGTCTTAACCATCATGTCCGGTGCTATGGTGTTCAATACCTTTAGGATTTTGTTGAAATTTTGACTAGTTGCGAAATGGGAACGATGGAATCTCTGATAAACATTACAATATCTGTCGTTGTGCCCGACAATGATCAAGAATATCGCCACCATTTCTTCAACACATATGTATCTTGTATCTTCTAGATGCGTTTTCTCTCTAATGATAGAGCATAACTTCATAAACGCGTCAGAATACATCCTATACAACTGTCGAAAGCTTTGTGGATCTCCTTCAATCATATTCTTAACAAAGTGATATCCAGTTCTACTAATGGGTCGTCGCTGCAAAGAACGTTCAATATGCCGACGCATCATAGTAATTTTTCCTAATAAGATTATTACCGCCTTAATTGTCAAGAGCAAGAGTCTAACATTTTCGTAAAGTTCTATCTCCTCTTCCTCCCCAATGTCTTCTTCCATTTCTTCTGCTTCTATTTCTTCTTCCGATATTTCATGATTTTCCATGCTGCATTTAAAAAATATGAGCGTGGTCTTAATTAACGACAATACTACAAATATGCAAAATAAGAAATACATTCAAATTCATACAACTAAAAAATCAACAAATAAATAAAATAATAATCAAAAAATATAATTCATAAATTCAAATAAATGGTCATTAGAAATAAAATAATAATCAAAAAGCATAATTCATAAGTTCAAATAAAATAATAATCAAATAACATAATTTATAAGTTCAAATAAATAAAATAATAATAAAAAAACATAATTCATAATTTTTAATGATCCATAGTCCCTAATTTTGTAAGCTATCCAATTAGCTCGTTCATCAACAACCATCTTTAAAAAACCATCTTTTTTTGACTTGGTGTCAAGCAAGTCAAATGCCTTGAGCTAAGTGTCTTCATTCAAATTTGGGATCTCTTTAATTGCATCCCAAGTCGTATAGGATCTTTCTTTTTCTCTTTTCTCCAGTATGCTATCTCTTTTCAGTAAGAGATTATGAACTCCCTCACAAGTGTTGGATAGTTTTTTAATCTCTTCCATGATATTATCAGTAGAGGCCGAAGTTGCTTCATATTGAGTTCTACTTCTTTTGGGTAGATTTCTTCTTTGAGTGGAGCCCTCAAGCACTTCAGGCAGCCCATAAGGAGGTGTGGAACCAGATGATGGTAGCTCGTCTTGGGATAGTGCGATAAACGCCTCATTTTCAGCATCAAAAGTCAAATCTTCTATGCGCGTGTTCGGTATTTATTTTCACCTAAACTGCAAGTGTACAGCGAGGCTTATAGGATAGCGGTGAACAAGAGTATCGTATCGACATGGATTTAAGATTTAATCTGCTAGTTATTCAATTTAACTCCTCGCAGTTATCTAGACTATCAAATATGGTTGGATTTAACTAATTAAAAACTAAAGATAATAAATAAAATAAATCACTACAGCAGAAATCAACATAGATAAATCAAACACTGAAGAAAAAGACGCATTCTAGGATTGGATAATCATTATTTAATCAATTCTCTTAATCAATCCATTTAATGTCTATGTTGGGATTTAAATCATGCTAGAACAATCACTCATGTATTCTAAACCTTCTATCGAAGCGCCTAGATTGTAGATCACACAACAAATATTAACGTCTCCGTTCAATACCTAGTATGCAATTCCTAATGGTTCCAAAGATTTATTGTTCTCTAAATTAATCGCAACTCTCTCGAGTGATATTGACTAACCAGTTAATTATTCCAGATCTTGTGTTAAAACTCATCTCTCGAATTATGGATTAACACATCAAATTGTATCATTTAGTGATCAAGTAAATAATAGTGAGAAAACAGGAATAATCAAAACATAATTAAATCATAGACACCAAATAATATGAATCAAAAGAACTTCATAAATAAATCATAATCCAACCCTAGAATACTAGGGTTTTAGCTATCCATGGCAAAATAAACAACTAAAACAATCCACAAAATAAACATTGTATTCTAAGAATAAAGTAAATAAAGCCCGGAGATTCTATATTGGCTTTGGTCTTGAATACTCTTGAATCCTTTGGTCTTGTTCTTCGCGTCTTCTTTTCTCTGCAGCAACTCTCTGTTGGTAACTTTTAGGTATGAGGAATTGTGTTTATTTTCGTGCATTGAAACCCTTAAATACCAAGTAAGAATTTGACCCAAAGTAGGAAACCACAAGCTGTACCGCCATTAAAATTCGCGAGCTCGCTCCCGAGCATGTCAGTCGCGACTCAGGTCGCGACTCCACGTGGCATCCAGCTGTCAAAATATTCACGACCTCTACTGAAATTCGCAACCGGGTCGCGAATTTCTCAAAGATGACCTCTGTCTCTGTCGCGATCATACAGTGAATGGCCCTCGGTGATTCGCGGTCTCATTCGCGACTCGCGACTTTTCCACTTAGTACCCCAGCCTCTGTCGCGATTCGACAGTTAATGGCCGAGGTCTTCACCCGCGAGCTGCCACGTCAGCACACAATTCTCGACCATTTTTCCATGTATTTTCCGGGACTTTCATACTTCGTTAAAATACCATCTTTTCAAGGACAATTTCTGCACAATTCCAACAAGAAATACCAAACTCCCAAATGCATGAAAACACAAATAAACTGAGATGAAACACGCCCAAAACAATTCAAACTCAACACAAAAGTGTACCAGAATTAGTGTACAATCTCAGTTTATCAGCGCGCATCTCTGTTTTCAACATTTCTTAATGTATTTGCATGAGTAGCACTACCCAACCCAATTGAGTTTTTTTTCCTACGGCAACA
The DNA here is from genome assembly GCA_026008535.1 of Perilla frutescens. Lineage (NCBI taxonomy): Eukaryota > Viridiplantae > Streptophyta > Magnoliopsida > Lamiales > Lamiaceae > Perilla > Perilla frutescens. The sequence goes on from BRKX01000015.1 coordinate 52,650,527, forward strand.
CCATTGCCCACAGCAATTAACAAGTCCTCATAATCAGGACATTCCCCATAGCGCAAGTTTGCGTCTTTTGAGTGGGCCTAGAATCAAATAAATAACAAACTTATTAAATCACTTTATTAGTTAAATAAAAATAATCGATAATATTATTGCAATAGGATAGTACCTCTAAGTACGCATCCCATACTTCATCTGAAGCCATGAACTTTTTCGTAATGTGGTCATATAAAAAATCAGAGCTAAATCTCAAGAGGTTTGAATAAGAAGTCCAACGATTTTTAAACCATTTCAGTCGGCTTTGGTAATTGTTATAGGCCTTATTACAACGAAGTCTTTCATTAAGCATAGAAAGTATTCTTTCTTCCACAGTGGTTTTGCTAAAGATACCACTATTATCACGACATCCCCGACGCGCAGCATCAACTATAAGTTCTAACAGAACGTCGATATGTTCCTTAGTCCATGGTTCATAGAATGTCTTCCTTTTCGAATCTTGTTGTGAGTCTCTCATAATAATACTAATATATTATTGTGTATAAATAATTAATCATCGTAATATAAAAAAAAACATATATATTTGTTGTTGGTGCTTCATTTAAAAAATTTAAAAATATACCAAAATCGCATCAATTATAAGTAAAAGTGTAATAAAAACAACGGCAAACAGTAATTCAAGAAAAACGTTCAAAATTTTATTTCTTCATGCAATAAACTTAAAAAATTCAAAGCCAAATCCAATCCATAAAGAGTACACGTGTAAAAAAATCAAAATTGGAGTGTAGAGAGTACCTCTGTCATGAGAATATACTGAACTTCAGTTGAGCACCCTTGAGCAAATTGAAAAACGAATTTGATGAATTATGATAAAAAAATCGCTGCCTAGAGTATTTAAAGTGGTCAGACCGACTAAGCCCAAACGGTCGTTGGGCCTCAGCGACCGCTGGGCTCAGCGCACGAGTAGCCCGAGTTCGGATTCCAGCGGCCGCTATCCTGCACCAACCGCGGGGTTTTTCAAATCCATCAAACTCTCGTGTCCAGGGGTCGAATTTCATCCTTCGCATTTTTAACGTGAAATCGAGTTGAAATCCAACGAAGTCAATGACTTTTTAAAGTCCATAGATTTTTGAATACCTCCGGATTTTAAAAGACTTTTAAAAATCTGGATTAAATACACCCAAATTTTAAAAGTCCATTAAAATCCATCAAAATTCCAAACCAATACACCCCCTAATTCTTATTTGAACTACAGTCCACACACACATATTCATTCGTTAATTGGAGACCTTTAACCGTTTAACGTTGTCAACTAAAATGGACTGCAACCTTACCACATTAGTTATTTAATTTTCCCGAATGGATTCTAATTTAAAGACTATATAAAGTGTAAGTGATTATTGGTCTATACACCCACTTAAGATCCTCTAGTCTCAACTTGTGTGTGACAATCGTATATTAAAGTTCAAAACTATTACCTTTTTTTCATTCTTTTCTACAATTTTAATTTCTTTAGATTTAGTGTAACTTTACAATTTTATTTATGATTTATTCCATTCAGTTAGGGTTTATGATTTTTTTTATTTTTTATTTTTTAGTTAATATAATTGATTTTTTGGGTTAATTATTCCAAACTTAAGGTATATAATTTTATAAATTTTCAAATTTTAGCAGTAAATATTAATTATGATTAGTTATAATATAATAAATTTTATTTTTACAAAAAAACATTATTAACAATATATAATTTTAATGTTGGTGCACAAAATTGGAACTAGAATATCTCTACTCCTACACATCAAAATATATATATATATATATATACTTAGGTTTGGAGTAATCGGTTTAATATTTTTGGGAAATTTACATTTTGTACTTATATTTTGGACATTTTTTTAAAAATGACCTACTTTATTACTATTAGCAAAACAGTACCACTTTTTCAAAATTTTTGCAAATATGACCTCGATCAAATTTTCATGCAATGTATTAATATAAACCAATTTATTAATATAGAAAAGAGTGTTAGAATTAATCATGCAATGTATTAATATAAACCAATTTATTTTCAATTCTCTTTTATTTACTTTTTTTTAGAGATGCATCATCAATATATTATATTAAGATAATGAAACACATTCCTAAGATAGAAGATGAATACAACCTGGAATGGAATACAAAAATATCCAAATAAAAAATTTAACGAACGTTCAGCTCAGGGGGAGCATTCGATTTTTCGGTTCGATTCGGTCCCGAAAATGTTAAAATAAAAAAAACAGAATTTTTAAAAATAGAATCGAACTGAATCGAATTTCTGATCGGAACCGAACCGAACCCAATCAAAATATTTCGATTCGGTTCGATTTTGAACCAAAATTTTTCTTAAATTTTCTGTCTTTTTTTTGCTTTAAATTCTCTTCATTCTATATAATAAAATATGTACAAGTATGAATTAATCAATTATCAAAATTCAAGTTCAAAAAATACCAATAAACAATTGAATAAAGTCAAAAAAGGTGTAAATTCCAACAAAGCAAAGTCGAAAGTTCAACAAAGTCGAGTATTTTTATTGCTAATATATATAAATTCGGTTTTTCGGTTCGATTCGGATATTTTCTCTCTGGACCGAACTGAAACCGAAAATTAAATTTTTGCCAGAAAAAGAATCGAACCGAACCGATAAGCCGAACTAATTCGGTTCGATTCAGTTCGGTTCTTAATTTTCGGTACTTTTTGCTCGTTCATAATTCAACTAGTCACTGCGCAATAGAGTTTGTACGTCGACGAGCCCAACTATACTCAGCAGAGTTTCAATTCTATTTTGTTTACTTGTTTGGCAACATAATTATGTATTAATTCCAATGTATTTATGTCATTTTTTTATTGAAGTGTGTTGTTAAGTGTTCATTACAAGACATAATTAACAAATGATTGTTATTTTATTTTATTATCATTTTTTTTAACTCACATACCCGACTTGTAGTATTGAGGAGATTCGAATCCGTGACTTTTAATTTCCAAGCAACCTCACTCCACCATTAGACCATTCCCACCAAGACAAAAATAATGTTATTTTATTAACTAAGGTTACGACTGTCGACTGACCCAAACTAAAATAATAGAAATCATATTAACCATATATTTGTACAAAGATTAGAAGGAGGCCAAATTATTGGCTATCCCAAATTAAAATAATATGTTTTTTTTCAATTGTAATAACATATCGCGGGCCTTTTAGTAATTGATTTATTTCATAATTTAATAGTTCACATCTCGAATTCGAAATCTCAGTTCATTGTTAATAGGTTTAGGAAAAGATGTCGAATTAGTAGCACCCTAATCCCTACAATCTACTCCCTCCATTTTACGATAAGTGTCATTCTACTATTTAATTCTGTTTCATTAAAAATGCCATTCTACATAATTGAGGTAAAAAATTCACATTTTTCTCATATTTATCCTCATTTAGGGGGTGTATTCAATTGAGATTCTGTAGAATTTTGTTGGACTTTTAAAATCCGGGTGTATTCAATTTAGACTTTTAAAAGTCTTTAAAAATCCAAAGGTATTCAACTCAGATTTTAAAATGTCTATAAAAATTCAAATGTATTCAAAACTCCATATACTTTAAAAAGTCATTGATTCTATTGGATTTCATCTCAAAATCATGTAAAAAATACAAATGATGAAATCCGACCTTTGCACACGAGATTTTCATGGATTCTTAAAACACAGCGTGCGGTGTACTCCAGTGGCCGCTGAGGAGTTGAATTCGGACACCCAGCGCGTGGTGTACCCAGCGGCCGCTGAGGGTACTCCAGCGGTTACTGGGAATAAGTCAGTTAATTTCCCAGCGACCGCTGAGGTTCAGCGGTCGCTGGGCTTAAGTCAGCCGTATTCATAAATAACCTCATTCACGTATTTTTTTTTTATCATTCTTCTTCAATTATTTTTCAATTTGCTATGGGGCATAAATGCCTATTTTCCAGCGGTCGCTGATTTTAATTTAGTCCTCGGCTGGCTTCCAGCAGTCGCTGAGTTACATACTCACGCTCGCTGTATCCCATCGACGACTATGAAGAAGGATTTCAAATCCATTAAAATCGTCCGAAATTCATACCCAAGTCAGAGAGACTCCATGTGGAGTCTATAGATTTTATAAATCCATGTAAAGTCCTTTAAAATCTAATAAAATCTCAATTGAATACACCCATTTAATGCATTCAGATAACTATATTTAATTTGCTATGGGGCATAAATGCTTAATTTCCAGCGGTCGCTGATTTTAATTTAGCCCTCGGCTGGCTTCCAGCAGTCGCTGAGTTACATACCCATGGTCGCTGTATCCCATCAACCGCTGTGAAGAAGGATTTCAAATCCATTAAAATCGTCCGAAATCCGTCCGAAATTCATACCCAAGTCAGGGAGACTCCATGTGGAGTCTATGTATTTTATAAATCCATGTAAAGTCCTTTAAAATCTAATAAAATCCCAATTGAATACACTCCCTTGATGCATTCAGATAACTATATTTAATTCATTTAATGTATTCACATAAGGGTGTATAACAGAGAGAGTATTAATATTAAGCCGAGATGTCAAATTCGGGGTGGGAATTATTTAATTATGAAATAAGATGTGTTTTGTTGAATTATTTTAAAATTATATTAGCATTGAAAAAATGACATCGGTGCCCTTGAGTGTATGATCACATGTGCCTTCAAACATCAAGAAAAATAAAAGTTACATTTTTTTTTTATAAAAGGCTACAAAATTAGAATATAAATTCATAGAATAATTTAGAATATTCTTAAAATTTGGAGTGGAAATTAAATTTATGAGAATCTCCTATATAAGGTATTCACACGAGCTTGCAATCAATACATGCTCATTTTTCGGACTAGCCGATTTCCCATTAAAATAAAAATATTATAAACCCCCAACTTGGAAGATGTATTATATTAAATCATAAATAATATTTATTGCTAAGAATTAAAATTTGAAAAAATTATATACCATAATTATTGAATAATCAATCATAAAAATGAATTATTAACTAATAATATAAAAGTTAAATTCAAAAAACAATAACTATAAGTCACGATTGATTGAGTGAAATAAACTCTAATTAATAATTATGAAATTAAACTAAATCAATAAAAAAAAACTAGTGATGTGGTTGTCATAGGCAGTACCCTCAAAAGACGGTTCAGATTTATTGTTGCACTTCTCCGCGTTTCACTATCAAATTTAGATTTTAATAATATTTATTATAAAATAAAAATTAATTATAACATAAATAATCACAGTCAATATTTAAAAAAAAAACTCACATGTGGAGAGATTGTGTCACATTAAATTCAAAAAAAAATTAAAAAAAATTAATAGGATTAAAAATCATAGAAAAGTTCATCTGGACTTGTATTTTTTTTATTTTTTTATTTTTTTTGCATATTGATCTCCCCATTTTCATGAAGTAATTATTTGTGCTTTAGATTGTAGATATATAATCAATGGCCATCAATTTCCATACCTCCCTTGGACCATCATATATCTTGGAAAAATCGCAATGCATAAGTTTAATAATGCACCACATTTGATCAAATTTATTGAGGACGCTATTGTTGAAACTAAAGTTTAAAATTTTAATATATCCTATTTCCATATGTATGTAAATGTAAATGTGTATTTATGTGATATTGCTCTGAAGGAATTTACAACCAACCGAGTTCAAGACCATGGCCGAGCTGCGTGTCGTGCATGGTGCGCACTGGGTAAACCTCACCCCTGTGTAATAGCCTGCAAATCACACAAGGGAGATAAATCACACTTGACAGGCCAAGTGTGACAGGCTCACACCTAGCGGTGTTGGTGGTGGGTCGAACTTGAGACCTATGGCCACAACAAACACTACTCCACCACTAGGCCATCCCCAATGGGACAAACGAACTTGTCGGAATGGGAGGTCGAGAACGCACTTTTCACTCTGAGGAGTCTTAAAGTTTTGACAAATGAAACTATGATATATATAATGACGCAGACGAGTCGAAGTGGTGCAACCACTCAAACCCTTGCGTCAATTCACGTTCAATGGTGAATTATTGACTTCGAATTAATGCATTAATTCCACTAAAGTTTGGAAGTGGTTCAAACGCGAACCGGTGGCTCCATCCATGATGTCCGTTCGGTTGAAATGGTTCAACCACGAATTTGTGGCTCGTACTAGTGCGTTCGTTCGATCACAATCGTTGGATCATGTGGTCTGATCAACCAAGCAACACAATCCGATGACCTAGATTGATTTGGACCGAAAGCTTGCCACTGTTTCACAAATTAAGAGACATCAAAACTCTTCGAATATTATAAACAGACCCCTTGGATTCATTTTCAAAATCCAAAGCTTTATATAATTCTCTTCTTTTTTAGTAATCGATTGAAAATCTCAATTATTATTTTGTTCGCTGTAATGCAGTTTTTGTAAGTACAACAAAAGGCCATTGGAAAGTCACTGTATCTTGGAGACGATTGCCGAAGTCCGTTTCGCATTGATATTTTGGGGCAATTTCGTTTTGCACAAATAGAGTCCTAACCCCCGCCTCGACTTATAACTTATCTCGTTATTCTGTCTGATTGTTTTCAAAGAAAAATCCACAAATCATCCAACATAATATAGCATAATCTACTGCATACTTTGATAGATTGGATGATTTAAACCTTGTTAGATCATGTAACCCTTTAAATATTCAATCACATGCATTGTTAATCTAATTCGTCTAATCCATCACCTAAAAAATTATCAATCTATGACTTCGAAATTGAAATTAATAAAATTAAAATCCATGACTCCGAAAATCCAGATAAACAGATTTCATCTTTCGTTGATAATTTTCATCTCTCGTATCCTAATTGATAACTAATTATCTTTTGAGTCATAAATCGATAAAATAATATATTAAAACCATCCAAAAATCATGGCCTAAAAACTGCCATATTACTACCTCTTTGTAAAGTTAGGTGAACAATGAATCCCTACGTTATCTGATTAGGTATGGCCCCGTATTCATTGTCATAATCCATACACCTATTCAATACCGTTACCGACTAATTAACTGCACGGACATTGTATAAGGACACGAATCTTACTTGTAAATATTATATTGGACTCGTCTCACGTACACCAGCCAACCGTATATATAATCATTCTACGAGATGAAAAAAACACTAATGATACTAAAAGGTATAATTTTATAAATACCGAAAAAGTATAATATCACGTTTATTTTAGTAGTAAGTACTGCAAAAAAAATTATATAAAGAAGGCGATGATGTGTTTGATGTATTCGTCTAATGTAGACTTAGTAAATAAAATTCTACCTATTATATTTGGACACCATATTAATTCAACTTATATCCCGAGAACTTTCGTGTTCTGCAGTATTTATAGTATTCTATTCGTCCAATTCATATAGGCTGATTGGATTTTTCACTAAGATTAAGAGAAGTATTGGAAAAAACAATTAAACAAGCAAACTTTCTAATACACCCATATTTATTTCTTTGACAATGAATTAATTTTTAATGGAAACCATATTAAATAAGAGTATATATTAGTAAATGAGCTAAATATATATAGAAATGGAACGAGTAAAGATCTTCTAGTCCCAACTTGTGTGCCAACCGTGTACCAACATTAAAATTGTATATTGTTAATAATTTTTTTAAAAATAAAATTTATTATATTATAACTAATCATAATTAATATTTATTGCAAAAAATTGAAAGTCTTAAAATTATATACCCTAAGTTAGGAATAATCAACCCCAAAAATTAATTATAATAACTAAAAAAATGAAAATTAATATTAAAAAAGAATTATAAACTATAATTAAGTGGAATAAACCATAAATAATAATGTAAAAGTATACTAAATCAAAAGAAATTAAAATTAAAGAAAAAATGAAAAAAATAATAATTTTAAGATTTGGCGCACGGTTAGCACACACAAATTAGGACTAGAAGATCTCAAATGAAATGGAACGGAAACAAATCTATATGAATGGAATAGATTAAATATTATAATTAGGTACTAAATATTTTAATATTATATCGTGGTATATGAAATTTAAATTTATAACTATTGGCATGAGGTAGCATGGGATTTACTGTTCGATCTCATTGAATTCTGGACTCAAAATTTGAATAATATAGTATTGTATGGATCACTTTTACAAGTGTGGCCATAAGCAAATTTAATAGGCTAATGTATTTTATAAGCTTTAATTAATTAGTTGGATAACAATTAAGAATAAATGACACCTATTAATGTATTAGGAGAATTATCAATCTAGGACCTGAAAGATGGGTAATCTATCGATTCAGGACCTGAAAGATGAAAACTCTCAATTCAGGACTCAAAAGATGAAAATTTTCAATCCAAAACCTCAAGAATCACAAATTTTGTTTGTTTTTTTATAATTAATTTTATATTAATTTTCAATGAAAATTCCTTCATTAATCATCTATTAAATCTAATAAATAAATTTTTAAATTAATTAAAAAATAAAAAGAAATCAAAAATTGTGATTTTTAAGGTCCTGGATTGAGAGTTTTCATCTTTCGGGTCCTAAATTGATAGATTACTTATCTTTCATGTCCTGAATCAACAATTCTCCAGTGTATTACTACCATTTAAAATTAATTTGTGGACAAAATTAATCACGCAATAATAAAAAAAATGTGTTCGAATTATATCAACGTTTTATGTCGAATTAATGCATAACACACTCATGTGAGTTATTTTAATAAATTTCTTAAATGTATATTTTTTTCACACTCGGAATTCTAGAGGTAGGACCAAAATAATCGGAAATATGGACCTAAGTAATTAATTTTTTTAAAAAGTGCGGAATATTTTGCAATAAAATTTTAATATGAAAATGCGAGTTTGGTTTGGTAAAATTTAAAACTCGTTATTTTTTAGGGTAAATTACACTTTGATACCTATATTTTGAAGATTTTTTAAAAAATGATCCACTTTTTCAAAATTAACAAAATAGTGCCACTTTTTCAAACTTTACATTTAATTTATTTTACGGTTCAAAAATAGTATGTAATTGATTGTATTAATATTTCTTGATTTGAGTTATTTGTCTACTTGTGGTAAGAGAAGTAGGAATATTAAAATACAATCAATTACGTACGATTTTCGTGCCGTGAAATTGATTAAGTGTTAAATTTATAAAATTTTTGAAAAAACGTGCACTATTTTATTAATTTTTTAAACGGATTCATTTTTTTAATAGTATCGAAAATATAATGCCCACACTAAATTACTTGGGGGGGGGGGGGGGGTGGGGGGCACGCACAAAGGAGGTGCCTAAAAAAGGAAGAAAAATTAAAAGAAAAAAGAGAGGTGCCTAAACACGACTTTTATAAATCGTTATCTTTCATTGTCTAGTCCAACACCTTTGCCTCAAAAAGCGTGGTTTTACCTTTTTCTAGTAATCATATTTAATAAAAATAAATTCCTTTCCTTCAATAATAAGTATTGACACATGGAACTCCTTTTCTAGATAATTATTTTCTCGTGATGAATTTATTATTATTATTATTTAGGGTAAAGATACAAAAAAACACCTAAGGTGTGGGTTGAGTCCCGGTTACACACTTAAGATTTGACTTGGTTCATTCGGCCCCTTAAAGTTTTAAAATCGGCACAACCATGCCCCATGCCCTTCCGACTCGCCTCAACAGCGTCTATTTTTTTTGCTAACGGCGATCTATTATTTATTTAACAAATTTAGAACCCCAAATTCCAAAAGCCCTAATTCCTAGATCGCAAATGTTATCTTTCAAACCCTTAAATTCTTACGTCTATGGTTAATTCAAATTTTGAGATGATGTTGAATGTCAAATCGATTTATAGCTCAAAACTCTAGCAATTAACCCTAAATAAACTTTTACTGCTCGTAAGTATTTGGGGGAATTAGGAATTAGAGGTTATAAATTGGTTAAATGATGAGGAAACCACCGTTATAAAAAAAAATAGATGTGGTTGAGTTAACTCAGTAACGGAGGCGAGTCGGAAGGGCATGATTGTACCGATTTTAAAATCTTAAGGAGCCGAATGGATCGAGTCAAATCTTAAATGCCTAATCGGAACTCGGCCAATACCTTAGATGTTTTTTTATGACTTTGCCCTATTATTTATCCAAACGGTTGAAAACAAATGAAAAGTTAGATTGAATGCATTTCCCTTTATCGTATAGAGTGAATCATACCAACTTTCTTTAAGTTGGGTCATATTACGAGGTATATATTTTGGTGTATAAATTCATTAAATTGCAACTACCATTCTAAGTTGAATCAAATTAATGAGTCATGTGCATAATTACAATTTAATCCAAACCCCTTAACCGAACAAATTACCAAAAAGGTTGAATAATAGAGTATAATTAGGTACGGATGGAATGATAGTAAGGAAATAATTATACGAAAATGACATTTTTAAGATTTGTATGCCAAATGAATAATTTGAATGTAATTCTTTGAATGATTACATTTTCTTTTCGCGAAATAATTAACATAATATAATATTATATTATCTAGGGGTGACCATTCGTGCGTGTCGGGTCGACACGATAGGCCCAAACACGAACACGACCCGTTAAGAATCTGCTCAACACGAACACGATCCATTATGTACAAACACGGACACGACACGAACACGAAAAACACGATTTATTATCGTGTCAGCACGACACGATAAGTACACGACAACAACACGACAACAACACGGTATAAAACTATTAACACATATTAAATTAAAATTATAATTTAAATAAATAAATTGTAATTTAAATATATAAATTTTAAATTAAATAATTGAGTTTTAACTAAAATTTTAGATTAAATAAATATGTGAAATTATTATATATAATTAATATATTTGTTTATGTATTTATATAATATTAACGGGCTACACGAATCCGACACGAACACGACACGGAATTTTCGTATCCTTATTGTGTTGACACGATAAGGACACAAACACGATAAGACTAAACACTAACCCGTTAATTTCGTGCGTGTTCGTGTCGTGTCAAAAATTGACAGCCCTAATATTATCCTTTGTAATATTTTGGTGACTTGTCGAGACATGAAATTTACATTTTTTTTTGTACAATAACTTGTATAAATACATAATTATTATAAACAAACTCATATGCACAATACAACAATGGATTAATTTTTGCCAATTAATGTCAATGCAAAGATTTAGGTTTATTAGTTACGAATAAAAAAGAACACTAACTACACAAACAAATTATTTTATTTAATATTATTTTTAAGAGTGAATGGCTCATAGTTCACTTGTGGTTTCAATGCAAGACTTTTATGCGTGAGGTATTGAGTTTGAAATGAGGTGGTCCCTACAAAAATTAACAACATTTATTAATTTTATTATTTTTTAGCTAATTTTAATGCAATACTTGCATATATGATGTATTGTTTTATTTATTTTTTTGAATGAGTGTCGTAATTCACTTTTTTTTCTCTATTTTCTTTACTCACACACCCGACCCGTGGTATTGAGGAGATTAGAACCCGTGATCTTTTGTCTCCAAGCAACCTCACTCCAGCAATAGGTCATCCCCACCTGAACGAGTGTCGTAATTCACTTTATTTCAAAGCGAGTCTCATAACTCCACATCTATAAAGTCTTGGAATTTGAAATATGCGTTCACAAAAAATAGAACATCCTTTATTTTTTTTTTCCTATTTTTGTTGTTCATTTATTAAATTTATTTTTAAAAAAAATCTAATTAATGTATATGTAAACATAGTTCAACAATCCTTTTACTTTATACAAAAATACTTTGTAGTTTCAATTCTTCATGTTAATAGATCAAGTTATATCAAATATTTAATTATTTATTCTAAAAAAATAATTATTTTGAGTGTTTTTTATATATCTTGTAACGTTCGTTAACTAAATAGTATTTAAATAAGTTCATCAAATATATAATTATTCATTCTGAAAAATAATTATTTTGATTTTTTTTATATCTCGTAACGTTCACTAACTAAATGATATTTAAATAAGTCGTTAAGAAACTTGATTGTAATTTTTGTACACCTAAGTGTTCATCTAATGATGCAACCTTATAAACACCATAAATATAGAGATCCGTGTGTAAAAGGAAGAAATTTTGAGTTCAAGATCCATCACTCTATTTCCCCCAAACTCGAAAGAGATGTATTTAATGCACTTGAAAACATAAAACTATATAAAAATTTATCTACTATAACCTTACTTATTCATTCAAAATTAATGATTGTTAATTTCAAAGAAGGTTAAATAAAGGCACAGTAAAAGAAAATGAAAATTTAATGCATATCAAATAAAGAAAAATGGACTGTGAACAATCAAAAAATAAAATAAAATAAAGGAGAACTATCAATTTAGTGGTGCAGTGGCTTCATGCTAGGTTCAAAATTGTATTGGAAAAGGTTTGAATCACACCCTTTCTCTATTTTTAATTTTTTTTTCTTTTTGATTTTTTTCATTTTCATTTATTTCTTTCATTGTTTTTAAAAAAATATATTTTTTTCTTTTACATTTTTTCCATTTTCATTTTTTCTCTCTTTTTTTTTCTTTTGAATCTATTCTCTCATCTATGTCCCCTTTCATTTTTTTTCTCTTATTACTCAATATTTTTCCTTTTAAATTTTTCTTTTTCCTTATCGTTTATTTCTTTTATTCTTTATATATATATATATATATATTTCAATTTTGCCCTTTTCACTTTTTTTCTTTTATTTTCTTTTATTTTCTTTTATTTCCACCCCTTTTCAATTTTCTCCTCTTATTACTCAATATTTCCCTTCTAAAATTTTCTTTTTTCTTTTCCTTATCATTTATTTCTTTCATTCCTTTTTCCCTTCTCTTTTTTTTTTTCTTTTTTTTTTCTTTTCAATCTATTATTTTATCTCTGCCCCTTTTCAGTTTTTTTCCCTTATTACTTAATATTTTTTAGGAAGATGATGAAGTGGAGTCTACCATTTTTTAATAATTAACATCGATTCTTTTTATTTATATTTTTCATCTTTCCCTTTATTTTTTTCTCTATTTTCCCCTTTTTTGACAATTTCTTTTATTTCCACCCTTTTCAAATTTTCCTTTTATTACTTAATATTTTTAAGTGCATGATATGTCCATCATTTATTTTGATAATTAACCTGAATTCTTTTATTTTCTTCATCCTTTTCCTTCCAATTTATATTTCATTTTTGTTTTCAATCTTTTCTTTTATATCCACCATATCCAATTTTTTTCCTTCTAGTACTGAATATTTTTTGGGTACATAATCAAGACCGCCCTTTATTTCGATAACTAACATTAATTTTTTTTTCTTTTTAATTTTTTCCTTTCACTTTTTTTTTCCTTTTTGTTTTCTCTTTTATTTTCCTTTTCGTTATTTTCTCTTATTTACACTGATAGGAAAATCGAAATATTAAAATACAACAACAAATCACATATGATTTTCGGGTGTAAAATTGATCAAATGCTAGATTCTCCATATTTTTGAAAAAGTGGGTACTCTTCTGTTACTTTTGACAAAATTATCTATTTTTAAAAAAATAACTCAAAATGTAGATATCAAAGTGTGATTCACCCGTAATGAAAAGACAAAGTTGAAAAATATTTAAATCTAAAAAATCCAAGAATATGTAAAATCATTTTAGATAAACTTGGTCAAACACCATCTACCACCAAAAAGAAAAAAAAACATTAATTACCAAGCTAAAAACATCCAAACTACCTGCATTTGTTGCAAACTATCACCAAATCTTTATATTTATTAAATAGTGGCTTCAATTCTTGTTGTACAATCTAAACAAGGATGGCAGGGGCGTCAATAAAGTAACGGACGAGGGGCAATTTGGGCATAACAATTGGAAAAAGGAGGCCATTAAGAAGGAAGTTGAACGAGAGGCGGGAGGCCCAGGTAGGCATTCTTATTTTTGCATTTTGTTTTTTCTTACTATAAAAAGGAGTTGCTGGACGCAATTGCCTACCACCAACAAATGCGCTGTCTTTCTCTCTCCTCTCTCTCTTTCTCTCACCTCATTTCTTTCTCTGTCTTCGAGAATTTTCCGTGCTGCTCGAAAAACCTCCAGGAAAGAAAAAAATTAGTTTAGAAACTTGGTAAATTAGAGAAGGTTAAAATTTTTTGAGATAGGGAGAGAAGGAAGGCAGCGATCGCAAACCCTAGAAATTGCGCGGGTGTTGTGCTACGGGTTTGCCGATCAGGCATTGATGGTTTTTATAATCTGATCGCATTGATCTTCGAAGTTAGCTTTCGTGGAATTTTTTTGGACTGTGAAGGTTCGTGTGGTTTCGTTTTCGATGTTTTTGGATTTATTTCGTTATTTTGGTCGTTTATATCGAGATCGGGATGGTTGGATTAGGTTTGTGTTTGAATTTGAATTTTCTCTTTTGTGTTCGAATTCAATTGCATTGCCCTCGGATTGGGGTTGTTGTTTTTCGTGGTTGAGTGTTCAGATCTGTTGTGCTTTTTATTGGCTTTGGCGGATTTTCATCTTATTTATCGTCTGTATTTATGCTTTGTTTGTTTATGCGCAGTGCACACGCGTTTGGTAATTCAAAATCATGACTGTCATTTTTATTTTTGGTTTGTAGCTGAACGGAAGAGGTTTGTTACTCGGAGAATCATTTACTTCTTGTTGTATCTCTATCGTTTTTGTAATTACTCCTGAATTATCTGTCTGAGAGCTGGGACTCTTTGTTTGGTAATGAACAGTGTTAATGGTCATTTGAATTTTATGATGCCCTGTTTTCACTTTCTTGCTCTTGTCTTTTTTATCTCCTCTGTCATGTGAGTGTGCCCAGTGTTTCACACAACCATTCTTGAGAATAAATTACCTAAAATGTGTAGAAAGCAGCCTGGCAGTGCTATATTCTAATTTGAACATTGCACTTCTTTCAGGGAGGAAATGCCATTCTTGAAAGGATTTTGGTGATATAGAATCTTGTTGGCCTGTACTGTTGGTGGTTGAATTAGCTGAGATACCATTTACTTCCAATCGTATTCTATCATTTCATTCACCATCCTGTTACATCATGGTTGCCACTGCTGCAACTTCTGCATTTCTCCCAATAGCTTCCCCAGCTTCAGACTCTGTTGGGAAAACATTAGGAAAGACTGTTGGAAGTGTCCCTGCAAGTATTGATGCTCGTGCACCCAATGCTAAGTCAAAATCCACATCATCTGGAAGATTACAGGTTAAGGCTAACGCACAAGCCCCTCCCAAGGTCAATGGGACTAAGGTTGGCTCTATGGATTCTCTGAAGACTGAGGACATGTCACCTCCCCCGAGAACGTTCATCAACCAGTTGCCCGACTGGAGCATGCTTCTTGCTGCCATAACTACAATATTTTTGGCTGCAGAAAAGCAATGGATGATGCTTGATTGGAAACCAAAACGGGCAGATATGCTTGTTGATCCTTTTGGCTTGGGGCAGATTGTGCATGATGGTTTTGTGTTTCGTCAAAACTTCAGTATCAGGTCATATGAAATAGGGGCTGATAGGACTGCTTCTGTAGAAACACTGATGAATCATTTGCAGGTGCATGCCGGAATTCATTATTTGTAGTTCTTTAATATGCTTATCTATTTCTGTAGTTATGAATTATTAAATGTTCTGGTTGCAACTGGTTAACGAGTTTGCTCAATTTCTTCAGGAAACAGCTCTAAATCATGTGAAAAATGCTGGGCTGCTAGCTGATGGCTTTGGTTCTACACCAGAGATGTGCAAACGGAATTTGATTTGGGTGGTTAGTAAGATGCAGGTTCTTGTTGATCGCTATCCTACATGGTAACCTTTTGCTCGCAACAGAGTTAGCAAAGCAAATTTCATCCCATTATATGTTGGAGAAGTTTGAATAGATATTTTATAATTAATTATAATCTGACGGACTGAGGTGTCTGTCTTTCAGGGGTGATGTTGTTCAAGTAGATACCTGGGTAGCTGCATCTGGGAAGAATGGTATGCGTCGAGATTGGCTTGTGCGTGATAGCAACACGGGCGAGATATTAACTCGAGCTTCGAGGTTAGGAAATGTTTTATTAACTGAAGCAACTTTTGGTTTATTCATGGAACATTAATGGAGTGTTATTCATGAAACATTAATGGAGTGTTACTCAAAGAAGCATTTGTTTTGTTTCTGAGAACTAGATTGAGAAAGAAGAACGATGGAAAATTCAACTTAATGTGCCCTACTCGTTCGAATGAAATGGAAAGGAATCCTGGAGTTAAACAAACAACTGACTCCTTTTTTTGACTGTGATTATGAATTCCTGTTCACCTAGCTAAATCTTGATTTTTTTTTTAATAATGGCAGTGTGTGGGTAATGATGAATAAAGAGACACGGAGGCTATCCAAAATTCCGGATGAGGTCCGAGGAGAAATAGCTGGCTATTTTGTGGATTCTCCTCCATTAGTGGATGATGATAGCAGGAAGCTACCGAAGCTTGACGAAAATACTGCCGAGTATATTCGTACTGGTTTGACTGTAAGCAGCAGGCTATTTCTGTTGAAATTTTATTCCCTTTCCAACAATCATCATGGTATCAGTTTTTGCTGTTCTTCCTAAAGCATATGTCCTTTGTATGCAGCCTAGATGGGGTGATTTAGATGTCAATCAACATGTGAATAATGTAAAATATGTTGGCTGGATTCTTGAGGTGAGCAATCTTTCCCTTTGCTTGGAATATTTTTATAACAAATAGGAGCGTAGGATGTGAACTAAACTAAATTTCTATCTAGATTTGCTTAATACTAAGTTTATCAAAACCCCATTCAATATGAATTCTCTTGTCAAACTCGGATTGTGTTTTCTGTGAAGATCTCATTAGTCATGAGATGGGCCTATGGTCTGCAATATTTTTCTCAACTTCCATTTTATGCAATTTCTAGCATATCACAAGGTTATTACGAGTCCCGTTAATTTTGTCAATTGCGGTTCCTTCTAACAGTCATCAATTTCAACTTAAATTTAGTGATTGCTTTATTTGATAATCTTATTGATATGACTAGGTTTATTTGTAATGAAAGACTTTCATTTTTGGTCAAGAAACCAAAAGCTCGAAATCAATGAAAAAAAACAAGGATTGTTTACTTCTTGTCTCTTGGCCCCGGGCCATCCTTTTGCTTTGTCGGTATGGAAATTGCAGGCATACACTAGGAACTTATGGAGCGTAGTAAAAAGTCAATGCAATTACTGTTGATACGAATCTCCACTGCTAACACTCATGATTCTAGTCCTCTGCCATGTAAATTTGAGTTTTCATTTGCTAAAAACCTGAGCAGAAACTGTTTCAACTATTCTTCTGCAGTTATCGTACCATTTCTGTCTCGTTTTAGTAGAGTTCCGTTGAATGTGTCTTTTTTCTTCAATTGCAGAGTGCTCCATTACAAATCTTGGAGACTCATGAGCTTGCAGGTATGACCCTGGAGTACAGGAGGGAGTGCATGAGGGACAGCGTGCTGCAGTCCCTCACTTCAATTGTCGACGAGGGCAGTGGGGACTCGTCGAACCCGGGTTTTGTCGAGTGCCAGCATTTGCTTCGACTGGAGGGCGGTGGCGAAATCGTGAAGGGACGGACCAAGTGGAGGCCTAAATTCGTCGACAAAGTCGGAAGCTTGGGGCAGCTCCCGGAAGAAAACGCTTAAACCTAAGAATATAAATGTGTTCAGATTGGTGCCGCTCTTCCTTACTCTTCTAGTATAATACTACTACTTGCTTGTTCTCGTCCATTTTAATTTCGTCATATCCCATGTAATATCCAGTCTAATTTATGCTTTTGTTTTCTCTCTATTTTTTGCTTTAATTTTTTTATTCCTTTTGAGAAAAACACAAACAGTTTCATGTCATTGTAAGTACCCTCTCCTCCTCTTTGTATGCTGGCTACAATTTAATTTCCAGCTGCTTTTGTTTGGTGTTTGGCAATGAAAGGTAGTTCCTAGGTGGATAGAACTGTGGTCCCTTTTTTTTTTTTTTCCTCCAATTATTTATATACAGTCAAATAGTTATATACGTAAATGCTATTTGTAGCTAATAAAGAGTTTGTTGATTACGATTACAACTACTTATTCGGTGAAAATTCTACGCCAAATTAATGTAAATCGATTTGTTGGGAGGTGTCCTTGTCTCGATTTGATTTATGATAAATTTATTTGAGTGAAATTAAAATTTATCAACTAACTTGGCTTATTATTGTTGCTTGTCAGAATTATATTCTGTACTGAGTTCAAGAGGTCTGTTAATGGGGATTTTTGCAGCATATTTAAAGAAGAGAAATAAAGGAAACATTGAAAGCACTTCATATAGCAGACAAGAATGGTTGGATTTTTAAAATTTTGTTGGCGACAGACATTACACCTATATATGATTTGGAGTAATGATTCGATATTTACATTTTCAATCATTTTTTAAAAATGGTTCACTTTTCCATAATTATAAAAACAATATCTATTTTTTTCAAAAAATTTACAAATTTAACATTTTGATCAATTTTACAGCCGGAAAATTATATGTAATTTATTACTATATTTTAAGATGTCTTATTGGATATCTTTTTTTTCTTTTTTTTTTTTACGTTGCACGGGAAATATAAATATTTATAAACAATCAATTATATATACTCCCTCCGTCCCACTTTTATAGATTTATTTTCCTTTTTGGTATGTTCCGATATATAAGCATGTTTCTATTTATATTTAACTAATTTACTAATATATACTCCTATTTAATGTGTTTATATTGAGCATTAATTCAATATCAAAGAAATAAATAGGAAGTTTCTTAATTAACTGTCGTTCCCAATCATTTTCTTAATTCCCGTATAAAATCTCAATCAGCCTACATAAGTGGGATGGAGGGAGTAATTTTTTAGCTGAAAATTGATCAAATGCAATTTTTTGAAAACATGGGTAATGTTATGTTAATTTTGAAAAAATGGGTTATTTTTTAAAAGGGCTCAAAATGAAGATATCAAAAAGTAATTTACCTTAACGATTATTCAATTATTCGACTCATAATTGAATGATCAAGAAAGGTAGAGAGTGGTGGCGGTAGAGAATAGTGAAGATAAGATTTCAAATTCAAACTTAGGCCTCTTCCTATTTGGGAGTTAGGTGAACAAATTCAAATCTACTAATCTAAAGAAACATGTAGCTTTCATTGTGCTTCCCTCACAGTTAACTCTAGAAGAAAAGGGAAAAAAAGAGGTTATTCTAGAACTAAATTGTAATACGTAATCTAGTGGAAAAAAAGGTATGTCCTAGAGTAAATTTACATTAATGTTTTTGGGTTATGATAATAAATAATAATTGTGAATTGTGACAGCCAGCCTGGCCATGATTCAAGAAGAGGTGATACTAGTTCACTAATTGTCTGTTTTTGTTATATATAAAGAAAGAGAAATGATGGAATTATATGGGAACTAGCCATGTGTGGTGGGGGCATGGGCCGGATCGAATGGAATCATCTAGTTTAAAGTTTTGTGTGTTAACATTAAGATTGTATAATTTTAATAATTTTTTTATCATATTATAAATAGTCCCAATTAATATTTATTGCTAAAAATTAAAAATTTTAAAAATTATATACCCTAAGCTTGGAATAATTAACCATAAAAATTAACTATATTAGCTAAAAATGAAAATTAAATACTAAAAAATAATTATAAACCCTAATTGGGCAGAATAAACCCTAAATAATAATGTAAAATTATATTAAACCAAAAGAAATTACAATTGAAGAAAAAAATGGAAAAAAAAATAATTTTAATGTTTGATATACAGTTGGTACACAAAACTTTGCACTAAATGATCTCATGTGTAACCGAATGATCTAATCGGTGGAGGGTGTGATTTCATGATTAGGAGGTTATTGAATCACGTATATTGTTACTAGTTTCTAATCTTGACTACTCGTATGCTTTAAATTTAAAACATTGCAGTTTTTCTTTATTATTGTGAATTGGTAGTTTAGTGAACTAAATATTACTCCCTCCGTTTCATAATGTTTGTTGTTTTAGAATTTTAATCTACAATTAACAGTTAATTTTTTGGACTAATATATCTCTTCCTTCTATATCAAATAAAATCTTATTCCCTTATATTTTCCTAAAAAATTGACAAAATTTTATCTCTCAATATATTTGCAAGGTTAAAATTGGAAGAAATTGTGTGAAAATATATAAAACAATAAACATTTTGACACAAAATCAAACTCCTAAAACAACAATCAAAACGAAACGGATGGAGTATTAAATATGTTCATTTAGAGACATGCATTTTTATTTTTTTTTGTGTAAAAGGATCTAGATTCTATAGTTCAATGCATACCGCTCTCGCCTCCGGCCTCCCACATTAGATTTCTTGCCGCAATCTTTGTGTTATACTTCGTGTTGCATTCTCAAAATATGAGTTTTTCTTGTATTTTTTTCTCTTCAATTTTTTTTTTTTGTGATTTAGTTTAATTTTATGATTATTCGTTAAGGTTCATCCCACACAGTTAAGATTTATAATTATTTTTTAGTATTTAATTTTTAAATTGCAATTAATAATTCATTATTATGGTTGATTATTTCAAATTTGTTGATAAATGTTGTCAATTATTATTTATGTTATAATAAATTTTTATTTTAAAAAATATTATTAAAATTATAAATTTGATAATGAAGCATGGAGTGAACACGAAAAGTGGAATAGGAAATTCGAACCGTCTCCCCTCCCTAATTACTACATGTTCAATAAAATAAATAAATGGTTAATTGCCTTAAAATACATAAACCTTGGGGTGTTTTTGGTGTTTCAAATGTTTTAAAAAACATAGGTTTAATCATATGAACTTGACACTTGTTTAATTTTTCACATAATTTTCAAATTCAGGCACTCTAATTTGACTAGAATTGATCAAAAATTCATGTATTTTAAGATAATTTGGTATCCACGTAGATATACACGTGGAAATCTCCGACAATCACGCTATTTTTGTTGATTGAAATTTGAAAATCATGTGAAAAATCAAACAAGTGCTAAGTTCACGTTATTAAAATTGTATTTTTTAAAATTTGTAAAAAAATAAAAAATACGTCAAAGTTGATGTATTTTAAGATAGTTAACCCATAAATAAATATGCAAGTTTCTATATCCTCACCAAATGTGTATATTATTTGCTGTCATATTTTCGTGTGGTAATGAAAACAAGGAGAAAGGTCAATGAAATTATTTTGTTTCTTTTGGACAATGAGATCCAAATGATATTCGAACCTTTTTTTTAAAAAAAAATTCCTTTCAAAATGGGGTCGCACGAATCACGATAGTTTTGTGATTTTGTGTTAAGGTTTCAAAATGAAAAAGAATTTGTAATCACAACGAATGGGATTTTCTATTTCAATCATCTATTTCATCTTTAATTTTAATTATTAAATTCTCAACATGTATGACATATAATAGAACAATTCGACTAGTAATTTTTAAGGAGAATTTTCAATTTATGATTTGAAAGATGGGTAATTAATCAATTCAAATGTGAAAGATGAAAATTATCAATGCATGACTTGAACGATAAAAATTATCAATCAATAACCTCAAAAATCATGTGTTGATTTTTTTTTAATTATTTTTATAGTAATTTTCAATGATTTTTTTATTAATTATCTATTAAATCTAATAAATACATCATTAAAAATAATAAAAAAAATTAAAAGACATCAAAATACATGATTTTTACGTTTTAGATTGACAATTTTTATCTTTCAGGTCTTAGATTGATAATTTTTATCTTTCACTTCTTGGATTAATAGATTACCCCATCTTTCATACTCTGAATTGACAATTCTTCTAATTTTAATGTAGTTAAATATAGGAGTTGCAGTAAGTAAAAAAAAGAGAGGCTAATTGACAATTCTTCTAATTTTCACAATCCCCTTTTTTTCTTCACAACCCCCAAAATTAATATAAATATAAATATATTTTTGGTGGACTAATTTGCCCTCGCAGCCCCAAAATACTTAGAAATTCCCGTAAAATTAAATCCATGTCCTTAACTCCCACCCTTCTTGATTAATAATAATAATAATAATAATAATAATAATAACTAAAACAGATTCGCACAATTACTGAACAAGATTTGCCTTATGCTTCTTGATTAAAAAAACTGATATTATTATTATTATTATTATTATTATTATTATTATTATTATTATTATTATTATTATTATTATTATTATTATTATTATTATTATTATTATTATTATTATTATTTATTTCTGCAGAAACTAAAAAAGAGATCACACAAACAGAACAAGATTGGAGGTTTTGCAAATAAATCACACACACATAGTTTATGAATGAATCCATTTTAATGAAATAGTGCAAATCTGCAGATCGATATAATAAAAATCAATTTTCTTAATCAATAAGATGGTGTTATTCATTAAAGATAAACGAACTTTCAATTTATACGATTTTATTTCCCGGTTCTTTTTTCTTTTATCAAGAAGTTAGAGAGTGGAATTCCATTATTTTATTTCCCATATATATATTTTTTTCTTTTATCAAGAAGCTAGGTGATGGGGTTATGAAAGGGGATTTTTTTAGGGTTCTTTTCAAATTATTTGGGGGTTGTAGGGGTAAGTTAGTCTATCAAAAATATATTTATATTTATATTAATTTTGGGGGCTGTGAAGATAAAAATGAAGGTTGTGATTAGAATGACTCCCCAAAAAATGTTATTTTTTCTTTCTTCCCTAAAAATTGTTATGTTAAGCCCAATAAATAGACACAACATATAAAATAGTAAAGGCCCAAGTCAATTTGTTAGTGAAATGCAGGGTGGATTATTTTGGTTCTACATAGATATGGGACTCATTATTTTTGGACTTTTATGATAATGTTATCGTAACTTAACATATGACGATGAATATAATATAGAAAACATTTTATCATAAAATATATTTGAATTATTCACACGTACATGTACTATAAAACTGTCGTTCTAACATTATACCCACCTCAATTATTTTATAATTTGATATTATTTTGTCAATAGACTTATTCTTTTCGGAGAATTGGTTAATTTATGATCTGAGAAACGGGTAATCCATCAATTTAGAATCTAGATGGTGAAAATTATCAATATAGGATCTCAGAAATAATGCATACCGATTTTTTTTAAATTTTTAATAATTTCTTTATTAAATTTAATAGAAAAGTGATGAACGGTTTTTCGTTCAATTTTTTTTTAAAAAAAGATATCAAAATACATGATTTTTTAGGTTCTACAATAACAGTTTTCATATTTCAGGCCCCGAATCGATAATTTTAATCTTTCAGGTCCCGAATTGATAGAATATCTATCTTTCAGGTTCTAAATTGATAATTTTCAAATTTTTTTTTAAATTTTGCAGGAGGGTTGCTTTTGAATTTTGATTAGTTTGTGTACTTCATGGAGAGTATTTCACATATTTCACAATATTGAAAATTATCGAAATAGCCAACTTCCATCAAGTTACTTTGCCTAATTTTAATCTTTAGAGATGAAATCTGATGAGTTATAGAGGTGGGTAAACCTTCAAATAAAAACAAAATTACATTGCTCAATTTCGACATGTTAGGATAGTGTTCCTGGTAAATACACATTCAGAAGTTGTGGATGAGCAAATTATGAGATTTCCTGTTACATTCTTTGTGTTTCATTTTTAAATTATAATTTTTTCTTAAACATTTTTTTATTCTTTAATTTAATTTCTTGTTCTTTGATTTAATTTTACAATTGTTAATTATTATTCATTTCAACAATTAGGGTTTATATTTATTTTTAGTATTTGATTTTAAAATTTTAATTAATTATTCATTATAATGGTTGATTATTTCATCATTATAATTTATATCTTTTTCTATTAAATTTTTTATTGATAAATGTTGACTATGGTTACTTAGATGCTAATCGGGTCATCCTGCTCAGCTTCAGATAAACTCTATTGAACTTCGGGCTATTCGGCTCGGGCTGATTCGGGTTATATATTTTTTTTGGATTTAAATTCTTGTCCCTAACCTATCTTTCGATTTTCGAACTAGTTCAAATCGGGCCAAGAAATTTACGAAAAATATTTGATTACAATTAATGTAGCATAAACTTATAATTTACAAATTAACACTAAATATAACACAATTTATCATCAATTAATTGAACAAACCATTTATGTTTTAACAATTATATTTTTAGTGCTCGAATTAAATTACACCAAACATGAAATTTTCAATATTTAACCAAAATGTGAAGAAAGATAAACAATAGAGATTTGGGCTATTCAGAACAACTGACTTAATTTCGAGCTATCCCTATTAGGCTGACGTGCTAAATTTCTTTCCGGCTATAAGTTTGTAGCCCTAACTGTCTTTTTTTTTTTTATCGAACTATTCGGGTCAGGTCATCAATTTTGGGTTGGATTGACATCCATAATTATTTATGTTATAATTATTTTTTATTTTATAATAAGTATCATTGAAATTATAAATTTATTAATGAAACATGAAGTGAAATACAAAAAAGTATAATGGGTATTTGAACCGGTAGCAAAGCACACAATTCAACAAATGTTTTCCCTTCAACTTTATTTATCTTCTAAAAATAATCAAAGGGAAACAAATGAGAAATGTCAAATGTGCATTAATAATCCCCATTATTTTAGATATAAGTTAACAAAATATAATATGTGGGGTCCAAATGAGTTGGATTCAATGTGCATTAATAATCCCCATATGCTAAATAAAAACCACTTATGATGCACATTAAATAAAAACCACTTATGTAAAACATGGAAAGAAGCACACAAAATTCTCTAATTCACTTTGGGTTTTTTGGTTTGGGTGATTAGCCCAGTTTAGGTGTGATTAATAATTTTATCCTGATTTATCATTTGTTTGATTTGAATGATTTGAACCCAATATTGATGATAGGTTCAGGCTCCAATCATTTATTTGAGTGATTACTGATCGCTCCAAATTTCGGGTGATTAAATTTATCAATTAAACATTCACTTGTAAAAATACTCATATATCTTCATCTCAAATAAGAAATAAATTTTTATCTACATTATTTATTGGATGACAAATAAAATAATTATAATTTTAATAATTATTATGAAAATATTGATATATAACGATAATATTAATATGCGTACTAATAATATGCATTAAAAGGGGACTTATGAAGAAAACACTATTTTGATTAAATATTTTTATGTAAATTATTTCCCAATATTTGATAAAGTATCTTTGTGCATTGATTATTTCCAATTTCATGACTTTAAGTATTTTTAAATAAAAAAAATACAACTTTAATAATTGTAAATGAATATCTTATATGAAGGGCAATTTATATATTTTTCAACATCTGAATCATAATCATTCAATTCAAACAGAATATTGATAATCTATCTAAATCATTAAAATTGCAATCAAGTAATCCAAACACGAGATTATTTTTATCCAAATAGTGCAATTCTACTATATCCTATTAATATTATCTATCCTATCAACTGAAACTAAACGGGGCCTTTGTATTTATTGATTCTCTGCGTTCCAATATCAAATTTAAATAAATTTGATAGTAACATATTATATTACAATTTTAAAATAATTATCTATCCTCCACACGTATAAATTCTCGCACCAAACAGCGTGATACTACCACGAAATCGATAGGTCAAGAAAATAATTCTGAAAATTTAATTTGAATACATCGCTATTGAAATTACAGAAGGGATAAAAAATGAAACATGAAGAGTGAACTGGATATATGATTTGGTCTTGGAAAAATGACATCCACAAATCAATGAAACATGTCTATAGCTACTAAATTAAGAATAGAGATTGGGCAATTCTGGGTAAAATCAAGTGTAAATGTATAAAATTCATTTTTCACATGGTGCATGAGCTCATTTGCCATTTTTAACAAGGTAAAACATGTTGAAGATTTCCCGACATTTTCACAAACAGATTGTGGGCTAACTTGGGATATTTTATTATTTTTATTTGATTATTTAATTTGCTCTCCAATGATGGTTCCTTTTCCTTGCATTGTGACTATGATTCATTTTTTAAAGGATACGAACTATATTTCTCTGCAGCCTTTTCTACCATATTTTCGTATGTTTTTTTTTTCTAAAAATAAAAGTTTTAGTAGCATTTTTTATTTAAAAATAAAAATAAACATTGGCATGTGCCTATTTCCCGGGATAAAATTATGTAGTCCACAATCCATGTCCCACTATTAAATTTAATGTTTTAAAAATATTTATTATAAAAATAAATTTTATTATAGTATACCCAATCATAATTAATATTTATTGCTAAAAAATAAAGTTTAAAAAATTATATAACCCATAGAATAATCAACCGTATTAGTCAATTATTTTAACTAAAAAATAAAAAATAAATATAAACCCTAATTGGGTAGGATGAAACTTAAATAAAAATTATAAAACCAAACTAAATACAAATAAATTGAAATTGAAGGGAAAAAAAAAGAATGATTATATATTAAAAATCAAAATGGGACGCGAAGTGGAATATAAAAGGTGGGATAGAGGATTTCATTTGATATTTCCCATGCTTTGCTTTAGAGACTATACTATTGACACTGACAACCAAAGTAATTCTCCATTTGTTTATGAATAAGCGTAATGACACTTTAGTTTTGTTTAACAAAATTTCATTATACACAATCGAAGTGAAAAATTCATAGTTTTTTCATGTTTGCTCTCATTTAATATATTCAAACATTCTTTTTTTGACTCATTTAATGTATTCACATAAAATGTGTATTAGAGAATTATATTATTTTATTAATATATGTGCATTTATCCAAAATGACATTTATTCAGATACGGATGAAATAATATAGAAAGTTCAAATTCATTTAATTTAATATAATAACTCCGGCTGAAACCTAAGTAAACAAGAATAAAAATAATCCTGCTTTTTAAAATATATACAATATCGGAAATAATAGATTCCTTTAAGTTAAAATAGGCTGATGTGTTAATTTTATTATATTATCTTAACATGACTTCAACTCATAAACAACTACCGCAAATTTTATAATTTAGTGGTGTTCTTCAAACTTTATGAAAGTGAGTGAGTGATCGGAGTTCAATTTCAAAATCACCCTCTCAACTAAAATAAAATAAAATAAAACAAAACTCTTAGATAGCGATAGGGGTGTAAGTGAGTCGATCCTACTTGTGAACTATTCGGGATCGACTCGGTGAAAGCTCGAAATTGACTCGAAGTTTATTGAGTCGAGTTCGAGCTACTTGAGTAGTTACCGAGCTCGAGCTCCATAATAGTGAGCTCGACAAGCTCGCGAGCCTTATTGAGTTTAATCGAACTTTAGTGCAATTACAAATTTACCCTTAATAATTTAATTATTTACATATATATCATTAATAATTAATTTATATTTATTTAAAATTAAACAAATATAATTTTTTATTTAATATTTATACATAATCAAATCGAGTTGAGTCGAGGTCGAGTTTGCTATCGAGTCCAGCTCGAACTTGAAAAATTAAAGCTCGACCGAGATCGAGTCGAGTCGAGCTTCGAGTTTTTCTTATCGAACTTGAGCTCGATAAGGCTATTGCTTGACTCGACTCGGCTCGATTATACCCCTAGATAGCAATGGCCAAAATTCAACGTGTGTCAATTCGTGCTCTAATTTGAGGCAATTTCTATGCTACCCCCAGGGTATTACCTGGTGACACTTTTAAGTGTCACAATAGATGTATTGTGACACTTTTAAGTGTCACAATAGACCTAATATGACACTACACAACACCTATTGTGCCACTTCAGATAATACCCGAGGTGTAGCATAGAAATTGCCCTAATTTGATCCTATTGTGGTTGTGGGTTAGATATACATGATCAGTCAATGGTATTTATTATTTACTAACATCATGTGACATTTTGACTTCAATGACAAAATTTCGACACCAGTTCATACTATATACATATGTATGAATTATATTTCATTATATTACAGCTATCAAATTTATTAGTTCTTTTTCCGTCACGTTTTCTTCAATTTCAATTTCCTATATTTTAAGTTGATTTTTTACAATTATTATTATTATATTAAAAATTCTAATTATAAAACCATCAATCCTAGTAATTATTTATTCACTAAAAATTGAAATTAAATTTTAAAAAATAATTATAAGTCGTGATTGGGTAGAATCAATCCTAATTAACGAATCTAAAAGTAAACTTAAACATAATAAATTAAAACCAAATAAAAAAATGATGGGAATAAATTAATTATAAAACAAAGGATGCAACAGGATTTACCAATAGGGAATTTCATCCACTCATGAATGGATTGTAATTCCTTTTTTTTTCCCCTAAATAAAATTTGTACGTATGTCAGTGTGTTTTTGTCGGCATTGTTAATCATTTCGCAGCTCTGTCAATAATTAATAAATTCAAAAATAGTGAGAAATTTATAGGATAGTATAGGGGAGTAGAGGGAATAAAAACATTCCAATTCTTTTTTTAATCATATTAATTTATGCTTTTACAGGTAAATGTCGTTGATTAGGATAGATATTTAAATTTGAACCATAATTTCGATAAATATCTATATCGGTTAGTTATTGAGAACATCATGAAAAAATAAAAAAATAAAATTAAATGAAAAGTATCCGGTTATAGATTTATAAATTTTACACGTATCTCTATCACCTGAGATCCTGTAGTCCCAACTTGTGTGACAATCGTGTACTAAAGCTCAAAATTATTATATTTTTTTTCTTCAATTTTAATTTTTTAGGTTTTGCATAATTTTACAATTTTATTTAGGATTTATTCCACCCAATTAGGGTTTATAATTATTTTTTAATATTTAATTTTCATTTTTTAGTTAATATAATGATTTTTGGAGTTGATTATTCATAAGTTGAGGTATATAATTTTTTTAAAATTTCAATTTTTAGCAATAAATATTAATTATGATTAGGGCTGTAAACGAACTGAATTAAGCCGAACACTCTGATGCTTGAGTTTGGCTCGTTAAGGAATATTCAAGTTCGAGATCGGCTCTAGCTCGATTCTAGCTTTTTTCCTCCTGCTCAAACTCGACTCGATAAATATTTGTCATGTTCGAATTCGATTCGAGCTCGGTTCGTGAAATGCTCGAAAGTTTACTAAACGAGCCTGAGCTCGAATGCTCGAAAAAAGGTTCGTTTAATTTACATATTCGAGCTCGATCTTGAAAAAAATAGCTTATTTTATTTATACGTTTGAAATATTTATAATATTCATGAACATGTTCGATTAAGGTCGGGCTCGAACATGTTCGCGAGCTGGCCGAGCCGAATACTACTATGTGCGAGCTCGGCTCGATAATTTTATCGAGCTTGATTCGAAGCTCGAACTCAGCTCGTTTAGAAAATGAACGAATTTCGAACGAGCTTTTCTCAAGCCAAATTCCGAATAGCTCGCGAGCGGCTCTGTTCATTTACAGCCCTAATTATGATTAGTTATAAATGTAATAAATTTTATTTTTACAGAAAAATATTATTAATAATATATAATTTTAATACTGCACACAGTTGACACACAAAATTAGGACTAAAAGATTTCTACTCTATCTCTATGTAAATCAACTTTTCCTATATGTAATACATATATCATAAATACGCTCTAACTTGGTACATATTAGTAGTGATGATCATAGAGTCTAGCATAATAAATCGGCGTGTGCCATAATTTATAGTTCAATTCTTAATAG
Source organism: Perilla frutescens (assembly GCA_026008535.1). Classification (NCBI taxonomy): domain Eukaryota; kingdom Viridiplantae; phylum Streptophyta; class Magnoliopsida; order Lamiales; family Lamiaceae; genus Perilla; species Perilla frutescens. The sequence continues at coordinate 52,680,416 of BRKX01000015.1, forward strand.
CTAATAATAATTCTTACTAACAATAATTAGAAATTGAATTACTTATGCACTAGACATTCTCCACCCTATACATAAGATAGTCTCTACATTACATGTAATTCTGAAAAATATCACTTTTAATATTAAAGAAATATCGTGTTTATTTTATTGAAAATTACAGTTACAAATAAAATAAGGTGTCATTTTTATAATTAATATTGTATTTTTTTAATTGAAAAAAATATTATGCATAATATACGAAAAATAAGTATAATTTCTAACATTAAAAAATATCAATAATTTTTGTTCAGCCGAAGTAATTCAGTACAATGGGTGTACCCAAGTTTTTGCCGCACATAATACTTCATCTATTATACATTAGTGTTACATTCCTTATTGCATATTTGATTTATTTGGTTCTTTCATTTTTTTTCTTTGATTTCGATTTCTTGTGTTTTAGACTTTTAGTTTAATTTTACATTTGTTATTTAGGATTCATCTTATCGAATTAAGATGTATCATATTTTTTTAGTATTTAATATATAATTTTTAGTTATTAATTAATTATTTGAAAAAATAAATACTCAAAAATTATAATAAAGTCTAATTGGGTAGATTGAACTCTAAATAACAAGTATAAAATTAAACTAAAGTACAAAATATTGAAACTGAAGAAAAAAAATGAAAAAAATATATAAAAAAAGAGAACGTGCAACAGAGATTGCAACATAGAAGGTGCAATTGACGATTTCGAGTGTAATACATGCCCTTGGTATCTTTATTTATTTAATAACAAAATCGTTGCTAAAAATAGTTTTCACTCAATAAATCATCACTAATTTTAGAAACTATTTTTTATAATTAATGTCTATCCATTAAATAATATTTTATAATCATTTTAACAAAAGTTCCATGGTTTGAAAATAAAACATAATATTACACAGTATAGTCGTTCATACATTTTTTTTTAATTTTTTAATTTTTATTTTAATTTGTTACGGTGGGTATGTCTTAGTGGTGGAGTGAAAGTTGCTTGGAGACCAAATATCACGAGTTCGAATTTCCTCTATACCAGAGATCGAGTGTTTGAGTAATATATACATATATATATATATATATATATAGTTTAATTCGAACCTAATTTAAATTTCAAAATTATGTTTAAACAATTAATTTATATCACATCAGGGATGGTAGAAAAAAAATCGTTAACGTGAGCGCGCGTGGGACACAAGCGTCAGAGATAGCGCGTGGGGGAGAAAAACAGCAACATTGCCGCCGTTTCTGTCGTTACCGGAGAAGCATTAAATGCCTCTCACTCACCAATTATGAAGTAGTTGCAGCTCAACGCATGGTAGCAGTACCTTGTGCTCGCGAGCTTGTACGTTAGCTACGACGTGGATGTCATCGTCAGTTTGCTAAATGCATGTGCAGCTACTACGATGGAGAGAGAGAGAGAGAGAGAGAGAGAGAGAGAGAGAGAGAGAGAGGGGTAGAAAAGGCGAGAGCGAATTTACGCCAATTGTTGAAATTATGGAGCAAAAATATGCTTTGCTTTGCAATGGGACACAAATTCAACAGCACATGCAGTTGGGGTGAAATGCAGTGGCCATAAATGCGAAAGTTCAACCGCATCACCATAATTAATAGCCACCAACTAACAATGCCAGCCCCAACTCGCCTTTACTAATCTCCACCGCCGTATTTTTCATGCTGAAATTTGGTAATTCCAATTCACATTGTTGCATTATTGCTCATTCTTCTTCTTCCTCCTCCTCCTTTTTTTTTTCTCTTTCAATTTTTGGTTTGGGGTTTTGTGAGAGTGGATGTGGAGTTCGGCGGAGAATTTGTCGGCGCGGTCGGAGTCGTTTAGGGAGGATGGCGACGACGAGGAGGCGCTCCGGTGGGCGGCGCTGGAGCGGCTGCCGACGTACCGCCGCGTGAGGCGCGGGATTTTCCGGAACATGGTGGGTGACACGAAGGAGATCGACGTCGACAAGATGCTCGCCGAGGAGCAGCGCATCGTTCTGGACCGCCTGGTTAACTCGGTGGATGACGACTGGGAGAAGTTCTTCACTCGCGTACGCCGCCGTTTTGATAGGTTTGTTCTTCAGCTGCTACCTTTCTCTTTTTTTGGGGTTAATTTTAATTAATTGCCTGATTTGGTTATTAATTTAAGTTAATTTTGTTGTTTGGTTGAGCACTTAGTGGGACTAATTATGATTAATCTAAATTCATGCTCTCCAAACATGAAACCTGCCTAAAACCTGTCTGTGTTCACGTGGCCCAAATTAACCTAATTTGGCCAAAATAAAAATTTAACTTATATACTTTGCCAAAAAAATTACTCAATTTTAACAAAAATACTCATTTGACTAAAGTATGATTAAATTGACAATTTAAAACAATTGTCTAAAGTCCAAATGTATGTAAATGTTTGGCTCTTTTTGGCTATTAGGCCTAAATTATACCACTCCCCTCAGTTTGAGAAATATTGATGTTTTTAGCTTCTTAATTTTGTTGTAAATTATTTGATGTTTTACACTTTTAAACACTCATTTCCCGAATTTACCTTTATATATTAACGGGAGAGAAATTAAAATATATTAAGAAAATATAACTTAATAGGGAGAGGGTATGTTTATCATTTTTTTTTAATTTTTGCTGTAAAATCTAAAACATTATTTTTTTTAAACTGATGGAGTATGTCACTAATTAATGGTGTTCAATAGTTTGAATAAGTATTGGTATTAATTAATGGCTCTAGCTAGGAAGTGATCGATTTCCAGAAGGGTATTCCTTTTTCGAATAAAAGATGGACGTCTTTACAAACAAGATGGGCCCAGTTTTAAAATTTTTGGACAAATTATGCCAAATTTTCTCCAACATGTTGACCATTTGTATGATTATGAAAATGATTTTAAACGGTTTGAATTGCATTTATTTCTCAATTAAGAAACTATATATAACGCCATACAAATATATCACCATATATGATGAGAACCTCTAGTCCTATGTTGTATATGTCAACATCAAAATTTTATAGCATCAATAATGTTTTTCATAAAAATAAAATTTATTATATTATAACTAATCCTAATTAATATTTATTGTTAAAATATGAAATTTTAAAAAATTATAGATCCTATGTCTGGAATAATCAATCCCAAAAATCAATTATATTACCTAAAAAATGAAAACTAAATACTAGAAAATAATTATAAATCCTAATTGGTTGGAATAAACCCTAAATAATAATGTAAAATTATATTAAACCAAAAGAAATTAATATTGAAGAAAAAAATGAAAGAAAAAATAATGATTTTGATGTTTGGTGCACAGTTGATACACAAAACTTGAGACTAGAGGATCTCACGTGCGATATATACGCATATGTGCCTATTAATCCAAGATGTGGATTTTCCACCTTTTTGACAAAGTCAAATAAATTAACTTTTATTGTAGTATAGTATAGATGAAAACTTATACAGGAAATTTGCTTCATGTGCCCTCTAAGATTGTTTGGGTGACTAGATTAGAGCATTGATCGCCAGAAAATGAATAATGAATTGCTTGTTTAAATTTCTCGATTTTTTTTTTTACTTTAAGTTGTTCTTCATACTATGAAGTTCATAGAATATAATTTTGGGTTAATTGCTGTAAATATCATGATTTTTTCAAGTTTCAAACATGAATTTTGAAATGTAATACCCATAGCACAACCTTACATTATGTTGCAACTGCAACATGAAATCAAAATCGAGCAAAATTACAGTAGATGTGCAATAGAATTCAATTTGACCTTACAATAGGGAAGCCTTTCCCAGCTATAAGATTAAATTGAATCGATCACCCGAAAACTCTAACTTGTCATGCCTAATTCTGGGTAACACCACAACTTCGCTTGTTCCACCTACATTGTTCAGACATGGTCTGTGTGGCAACAATAACCTTCCTGGTAATTATTGGGAGTGTCCTGCTCTCTGCAGTAACTGCTCTAGTATCAATCAAGAAATGGTGGGATTTTTTTTATGGTCCAAAAGCTTTTGATGCACCATTACTTTGGAGGCCTTAACATCAAACCAGAGTTTTAGATTTCTAGACAAGAATCTTGGATGATTGCAGCTATTTTCCAACTGACATGTCAACTGATGGTAGTATGGCTGAAGTTGCCATCCACTGGCATCGGCCTTGCATGGTAACAGAGTTATGCTTAGATGATTACTGGAACATGCAAACAACTTTGGTAAGTTATTTATAACTTTGAATGATCGAGTTGGCTTTCCAGTAACGTAAGTTATTTGACCACTGACCTCTGTTAATACTTGATAAGGTGGCACAGCTGATAGTTTGCCTTTCCCTAAAAAAAATAAAAAAGTGTTTTGCCAATTGGATTGTGTTAGTTTTAAAATATCTTGTAACAACTTATTTTATTAACATGTCATGGCAAATGTATCCAATTCCCTTAAATAAGAACCCGAACTTGACCCAAAATGAAAGGTTAGGGGTGCGATTGACACAAATAAAAGAATAGGGGCCATGTTGACCTTTTGTGCAAAGGTTAGAGGTCATGTTGCTGCTACACTTGTGTCATTTAAGTTTTATGCTTTTTTTTTTTGTTTTCTACTCCTCTTCTCTCCTTTTCCAGCTTCTAAATGGAAGCAACTACTTATTTCTTTCCATCAATTGGCTTTCCTTTAATTTATAGAAAAGTATATTTGAAAAGACTTCTAATATGGTTGATATTCTAATTATTTTATCACTAATATTTAATGATTGTCTGTATGCCTCAACCTTGGAGTCCCTGTTCTGTCCAAACATAAGCACACGGCATCTAAGTTTATGGATGTTTAATTTTCATTACATATTATTGCAGAGTTGATCTGGACTTCCCAAAGGTTGAAGTTAGATTTCACCATTTGAAAGTTGAATCATCTGTTCATATTGGTAGTAGGGCTTTGCCTACAATTTCAAATTTTGTCATCAACATGGCTGAGGTATGACAAGGGATATCTTGACTTGTTAGTTCTGATTGATTCTGTTTATAGTATCTGACCTCTGTTTTCAATGTCTCAATTATTTCAGGCTTTACTCAGGCAACTAAGAATATACTCTGGTAATAGAACAAAGCTGACAATTTTAGATGACATTAGTGGAATAATTCGACCAGGAAGGCACGTACTTATTTTTTTGCACTAGTTCATACGGTGCAACTCATTCATATATCTTATGTTGTGCTTGCTTGTTATGTAGGTTAACACTATTATTAGGTCCGCCAAGCTCTGGAAAGAGTACTCTGCTCTTAGCCCTAGCTGGACAACTAAAATCTGATCTTCAGGTACTTTTTTTATATGGAAATACATATAAGAATGTACGTTTTTTTTATATGGAAATACATGCTACTCAAAAGGTTTGACATGCTGAAGCTTTGATTTTTAAGGTTTCAGGTAGAGTAACATATAATGGACATGGTCTTAATGAGTTTGTTCCCCAAAGGACATCTGCTTATGTAAGTCAGCAAGATTGGCACGTTGCGGAGATGACAGTAAGAGAAACACTTGACTTTTCAGCTCGTTGTCAGGGTGTTGGTTATAAATATGGTAAGAGTGCTATAGTTCTGTCAGCACACCATAGTTTGCAGGATGCTGACCCTTCAAAATTCACCAGATATGCTTTTGGAACTTTCACGAAGAGAGAAGATTTCTGGAACCAAGCCTGATGAAGATCTTGACATTTTCATGAAGGTGCATGCATGTTGAGAAACTTTTAATATTTGTAATACTTAATTCTCTTATCCTTTGTTAACAAGTATTGTGAAAAAGCTAAAGGTCCCAGGTGTTTTAAACAGTTCCTTTGAAAATATAACCTGGTCCCTATACAATAGCAGTTCTTGAACATAGCTCCATTGTGTTCTCTCAGCCTAAACACCATATTTAACGTTTTCAAGAAGTTGAAATACAGAGATACACAGAACTTCTAGTTTGTTATTTATATTGTTTGCCTCGCTCAAAAGACTGATATTTTTAAATACAAGTAGATTCTTCTAATTTAAATATGAGCACTACTTGTTTTTCAACTCCATGTCAAAGGCATCTGCTACTTAGGAAATAATGAGTTAAAGAAAATATATACAGCATTGCTGCGTAATGTAGTGGATGACGTGCCCAGTTTGATCAGTGTTTGGCTGAGGTGAACTCTCAGGCCTTCTGGTTGTGGAGGACAATTATGTTCTCGCTCTTCAGGCACCTTTGCCTTTAGTTTTTTAATATTAAATTGCCAGTTTATTTAGGAAACCTGGAATATCAGAACTGTCTTTAGCACTTATTGACTTGTGTGTTTTCTCTCTTCTTTATCTTCATCATCCTGATCATGTTTTCTTTCCATTGATTAGCCTAGAAAAGATCACCAGTAATCTTCCCAGTCAGCATAGACCGACTTATATAAAATCATAATAATCCTCTTCACACCACATCCTCTCATAGGTCCAGGCATGATAAGGTAGAAGTTGTGTGATCTTCCTGTTTAAGCCACAACATTTATTTTTGTCTTAGCCTTTGAACATCACTACTTCGATATTTAAAATTCTTATCACTAATTCTCAAGTCTCAACATGATTAGCAATTTAAATCCAGTAATTTCGTATTTTTCTTAAAAATATGTTGTTCTTTATTTGGATACCTCGATTCTGTCAAGTAGAGAGCGTTACATTGAACAAAAATAATATTTTCCCAACTTTTCTAGATATATAATTTTTTTCTAACTTTCTTTTTTATGCTTTTTCTTTATTTGTTTTTTATATTATAAGAAAAAACTGAATTTGTATTCGTTCCACAGGCATTATCTTTGGCGGGCAAGGATGCAGGTCTATTGGTGGAGTATATTTTGAAGGTATGTTCTGATACTGTATGTTGTATGTTGTAAATTGGCTGATGAAATAAAGTTTAAACTAATTGCACGTGGCCAAGGTTAACAATGTACTGCACGTATAGCCTGGAGGGCAGATGTTCCAATCTTCACGCTCAATAGGTTTATATTTGAAGAAATTTGTATAACATGTTAGAAGTGAAAAGAAGCACAAAAAATTAAAAATTTCAAGAGAATGTATCTACTTCCTCTATATTATTCAAGAGGATGCCATAGTGGTACTGAAAAAAACAAACAAACAAAGATTGAAACCCCAAAACTTGTGAGTAGAAAAGTACTAATGTATTCAAATTTTTATTACTTGAAAATTCTAAAGCTGTATGATTGACTAGTCTTATTGGTTCTAAAATGGACACTCTTTTAGATCATTAGTTTGCTTCCCAGTTAAATAGTTTTATGGCATATGTTGGAATTTATAATAATCTTAAAATTTATAATAATCTTAAGTTAACATATGGCAATACCAGATGATGAGGATATGAAATTATCATACTATTGTTTGCCCTGAAAAATCAGATTGTTTTCACTAGAACTGCTCATGCTATGAGAAATAATAGGTGGTCAGTTTGACACCAGAGCCGTTTCATCTAGTTTAGTCATTGTATTGATAATTAGCTCTTTAAAGATTTTAGGATTGGACTTGTGTGCTGATACTCTTGTTGGAGATGAAATGATTAAAGGGATCTCAGGTGGTCAGAAAAAGCGCCTGACAACAGGTACATGGGCTAAAATTGGGACTTTGAGTTGAAGCAAGTAAATTATGTAATTATAAGCTCACTTAGCTGATCCATTTGCCAGGTGAAATATTAGTGGGTCCATCAAGAGTGCTATTCATGGATGAGATATCAAATGGTCTTGATAGTTCAACAACTTACCAAATCATCAAGTATCTCAGGCATTCAACGCGTGCACTTGAAGGAACCACTGTGATTTCTCTGCTTCAACCAGCACCTGAGACATACGAGTTATTTGACGATGTTATTCTCTTGTCTGAGGGGAAAATAGTATACCAGGGACCTCGTGCAGCTGTTCTTCAGTTCTTTGCACATATGGGTTTCCGTTGTCCTGAGCGGAAAAATGTAGCAGACTTCCTTCAAGAAGTATGGTTAAGACTTAAGATTGCCTTTGTTTGTCTCAGTAATTTTTTTTTTTGCTCAAGTTGTTTTTTTGTTTTGTTTTTCTTCTTCTTTGTTTTGGTAGGTTGTTTCAAGGAAGGATCAAGAGCAGTATTGGGCTTTACCTGATCAGCCTTACAGATACATACCTGTTGTAAGATTCGCTGAAGCTTTTAGCTCATACAACATCGGGAAGAATTTATCTGATGAGATGGATATCCCATATGATAAGCGCTATAGTCATCCTGCAGCCTTATCTACTTCTAGATATGGGGTCAAAAAGATGGATCTTCTGAGAACCAACTTTCACTGGCAGTTGCTGCTTATGAAGCGCAATTTGTTTATCTATGTTTTTAAATTTATACAGGTAATATCATAAATCCCAATCTATGAAAATTATGATCTGAGATGATAAACAGGGTTGTTGAGCATTTGATTTGATTCATCAGCAATTATTAAGAATTCTACTAACTACATTGATGTGTCTAACATTATTCATGAATTATATGCTGATGCATGCATGGAACTGGTTCCTTTCAGCTGCTTTTGGTTGCTCTGATTACCATGAGTGTCTTCTGCCGGACTACACTGCATCATGATTCAATTGATGATGGAGGACTTTATTTGGGCGAATTGTATTTTTCAATGGTGATAATGCTTTTCAATGGATTCACTGAGGTTTCCATGTTGGTGGCCAAGCTTCCAATTCTTTACAAGCACAGGGACTTGCACTTCTACCCCTGTTGGGCATATACAATGCCTGCATGGCTCTTGAGTGTTCCAACATCACTGATAGAATCTGGTTTTTGGGTGGCAGTAACATATTATGTGGTTGGATTTGACCCAAATATTACCAGGTGAACCTAATTTTTAAAAAATTTCTCGATAGTGATGATTAATGTATGAAGAATTTGCATTAATATTTGACACTGCAGATTCCTTCGGCAATTTCTGCTTTACTTCTTTCTCCATCAAACGTCTCTAGCTCTTTTCCGTCTGATGGGTTCCTTGGGCCGTAACATGATTGTAGCAAATACTTTTGGATCCTTTGCTATGTTGATAGTCATGGCCCTTGGGGGGTACATCATTTCAAGAGGTAAATTGATCTTCTATAGCTCCTTCATTGGATAATGCTGCATATTATTCCCTTGAAAAACAATAGATTCAATCTCAACTGCGTCTTTGACAGATAGGATTCCCAGTTGGTGGATCTGGGGAAATTGGATTTCTCCATTAATGTATGCTCAACAAGCCGCTAGTGTGAATGAATTCCTAGGTCATTCCTGGAATAAGGTACATATAATATAATTGGTATTTGAGCTTTGCCATAACTTTGTAGATATGTTGATTAATTTGATCAGCAGTCAAAATATAGATCTGAAGAACCAAAATTTAGGAGAATAACGGAGATATGCATATTGGCAAAATACTGAGTGAGCAAACTGGTTTATATGAGGTCACTATGTTATGTCGTTGGGAAATGAATTGAATCCTTTAGGTCTTAAAGCTGTCTCCACAATTAAGAATTGAAAATACTTTTAGTACCATATAAACAACTTTTCCTTGTGAGAAAGAGGTAAACAGCCAAGTATTGGCAATTGCTTTTATCTTGTGCTTTAGCTAACCTCTTTCTCATAATGGGTCAGAATATGCATGTGGCATGGCATAGGCTCTTATCAAGTGAGTAAAGATGAATGCAAAAGTAATATGACAATGTATCAGAAAGTAAATGAATTCCATTTTGTTGAAGCTTTGCATACAATTTCGATTGTTAATATTGAACATAAGTTAACTGTGCATAAGTTTTGTGTACCAAATGAACCTAAGTATTAAAGCAAGACTTTCTTAGCCTGAGTCATTATGAAAGACAGAAGTTATTAGGCATAACAGAGTTCCTAATCATGTATTCTTTCTTTCCTTTTATTTGGGCAGAAAATTACTTATCTTCTGTTAATACTTGATAAGGGTTACATTAAGAAAACCTTGTCAGAGTCTACTGCTTTGACATATAAACTTCTTAATAATTGGATATACTACTATAATGGCATTGAATTATCTATCATGGAAACTTTTACAAATTATCTGGCATGAATTGTCTCGTGGGAGTGGCTTCACATGTAGCTCAATTAATCAACCATTTGTCCTTATGCTAGACTTCTCTTTAGTTAGTTACTATCAAACTAAACAACAATGCAGTTTGAAGAACTTCTGCATTTCACCCAAACAAGGCAAGAAAAGTGAAAACCCCAATTGGAGAAGTTACCTAAGTCTTAGGTAACTTCAGAAAGTGTAGTTTGGAATCAACTGATAATAATGTTAACCTTGTGCAAAAAACCAACTTCTAATGTTTTGGAAACCTCTATTATGTTCTGCATTGTGACTTTTCTCAGGAAAAATAGAGAAGAAATAAAAGAAAGGAAAAATATTATGTATTGGGTCTTAAAATGATATTGCCTGTTTTTATCTGAAACAAGATAAATAGTAAAGTAGTCTTAACATTTGGGACTGATTCCTCGTATCTTTTATTCATATCTTTTATTGAGCTATGGAGGTTGTTAGACTACATTGTAGCTATTATAAGGAGGTGAGGTCAGCTTTGCTTCCAACAAAAATACTGAAGTTGCTTGAACTTCTTGTCTGTGTAGAGAAGTGGGGATAACACAACTTTGTCGCTAGGCCTTGCACTGCTAAAATCCCGAAGTTTGTTTACAGAAAGTTACTGGTACTGGATTGGGATAGGCGCTTTGATCGGTTATACCATCTTATTCAATATCCTTTTCACATTTTTTCTCTCAAAGCTAAATCGTAAGTGTGCCGTCCTTATTATCTTTCCCACTTTTGCAGCTAAGAAACATTTCACTGTATTGCAGGATACTAACTTTTCCTTTTCTATTCTGTCATTTTTTAATATCCTGAAGCTCTAGGGAAACGTCAGGCCATTGTTTCTAAGGAAGAGCTTGAAGACAGGGAGAAGATGCGGAAAGGAGAACCTGTTGTTATCCAGCTCAGAGACTTTTTAAAGTACTCAGGATCTTTTGCTAGTAAGAAAACTTTGGTTTTGTTTGTTTGCCATAGTTTAATGGATGCAGACAATTCTATTCATGCTCTCCTGGCTGTGGCTAGTCTCCATTATCTGGTTAGGAGTCTTATGATTAGTTTTATAATGTTCTAACTTCCATTTTACTTTATTACTCAGAAAAGAGCTTCAAACAGAAAGGCATGGTGCTTCCTTTTGAGCCACTTTCTATGTCTTTCAGCAATATCAGTTACTATGTGGATGTGCCAATAGTGAGTGCACCCTCCATTAATTTTCATTTACCATTTCGTGAATACTCATTTCCTCATAATGCATTGTGCACTTATGATTTCAGGAACTGAAGCAGGAGGGCGTATCGGAAGAAAAATTGCAATTATTGAATAACATCACAGGGGCATTCAGGCCTGGTGTGCTAACTGCGCTGGTTGGAGTTAGTGGGGCTGGAAAAACCACCCTTATGGATGTATTAGCTGGTAGAAAGACAGGTGGAATTATAGAAGGAAACATCAGCATATCTGGGTATCCGAAGAAGCAAGAGACATTTGCTAGAATATCAGGGTATTGTGAGCAAAATGATATTCATTCTCCCTGCTTAACCATTCACGAATCACTGTTGTTCTCTGCTTGGCTGCGGTTGCCATCTGATATTGACTTGGAAACCCAAAAGGTATAGTACCATGTTACTGCTGTTCATATATTCTGGACGTGACATGACTCGTGCATATGAACATTCTCAGGCCTTCGTTGATGAGGTGATGGAACTTGTGGAGCTCATTCCTCTGAAAGGGGCGTTGGTAGGACTACCAGGGATCGATGGATTATCAACTGAGCAAAGAAAACGCCTTACTATCGCTGTTGAACTTGTAGCCAACCCTTCTATAGTATTTATGGATGAACCCACATCAGGATTGGATGCACGAGCTGCGGCAATTGTCATGAGGACAGTCAGGAATATCGTAAATACGGGAAGAACAATAGTTTGCACGATTCATCAACCCAGCATTGACATATTCGAATCCTTTGATGAGGTTCTTCTTATCTTAATCTCTAGATATCCAACACAGATATTGGTGCTTTTCATAACACTGATATGGATAGTATTAGTCAGTATTCTTCAATTATTGTTTGTAGTTGCACTATTAGATATTGTGACATGCACCAGATAGCATGCCAATTTTGGATTTGGAAAGAGTACTCATAATACATTGTATAATCTTTTTGGTTCTAAATTTGTTGCTGATATTCTAGTATACTCACTTTATGCTGCAGCTTTTATTAATGAAGCGAGGAGGAGAGCTCATTTATGCTGGTCCACTTGGTCCAAAGTCTACCAATCTGATCGAGTATTTTGAGGTTTGACAATTGTCATTTTGTTATTTCGATCTTGTGATGCTGTCGTCAAGGTAATCTTTGCAAGTTTATTGTCATGTACACCTTATGTTTAGGTGATTGATGGAGTCCCAAGGATCAGGCCTGGATATAATCCCTCTACATGGATGCTAGAGGTTACATCATCAGCAGAGGAAAACCGTCTTGGAATTGATTTTGCGGAAGTTTATAGAAACTCGGACTTATACCAGTATGTACAGGGGGGATGCAGTTTTATCTAGATTCCTTCATGTTTTGTGGCATTTATATTATTCTCACTAATTGTATGCCTCTTTCTGGTTCAGTTTTAATAAGCGTTTGGTTGAGAGGTTAAGCAAGCCAACCGTAGACTCAAAAGATCTCAATTTTCCTACAAAGTATTGTCGGACATATTATGGTCAATTTGTGGCTTGCCTCTCGAAGCAGCACCTATCTTACTGGCGAAACCCACAATACACTGCAGTTCGGTTCTTCTACACAGTGATAATATCACTGATGCTGGGAAGTATTTGTTGGGACTTCGGTTCCAAAAGGTATGTATACAGTATATCTCTGGTTATTTTTTTTTTTTGGAAGGTCACACTTAATTTGTTAATATGTTCTTTTATTAATTTTTCGAACAAACCAGACAATCTCACATGGAAGATTTATATTGATTCACTAAAAATGGAAGAAAAAGATTCATATATATAATGTGCCTCCAAAAACGAAAATGCATTTGAGATAATCCAATTAAGGATCTAGACGAGTTCAATAGGGAATGTCTAGTCACATCATCAGAATATAGGCCATTGACCATTGTGATTTGTACATTTTGTCCTAAAAAAACTGATTATGGCGCCATTTTTTTTCTTCTCATACCTTAAATTTTTAAGTATCCTATTATCCCATGTCTATGCCTTCTCTTTCTCTCTCATATACGTACTTCAACTGTTTAAATGCATTGCAGAGATACTCAGCAGGACATATTTAACGCTATGGGATCGATGTATGCAGCAGTGCTGTTCATTGGAATCACAAACGGCACTGCTGTCCAACCAGTTGTTTCTGTTGAAAGATTCGTTTCGTATAGAGAGAGAGCAGCAGGAACGTATTCAGCTTTGCCATTTGCATTTGCTCAGGTGTTGCTTCTATCACGTCTCAAACTAATCTAAGTCCACTCGCTTTTTCTGCTGCCCTTAAACAATGGCTTCCCTGCTGCAGGTCGCTATTGAGCTCCCTTATGTCTTGGCTCAGACACTAATTTACTCCACGATATTTTACTCAATGGCCTCATTTGAGTGGACCGTCTCAAAATTTCTATGGTACATCTTTTTCATGTACTTCACCATGCTGTATTTCACCTTTTATGGCATGATGACTACTGCCGTGACACCCAACCACAATGTGGCTGCCATCATCGCTGCCCCTTTCTACATGCTGTGGAATCTCTTCAGTGGATTCATGATTCCTCACAAGGTACGTAGTAACAAGATAAAACCCTTCATTTATTTATGGTTGTAACTTATATATCTATATCATAGCTAGGAACTTGATAATTTAATTGCATGCATGAATGCATGATCATCATTCATTAAATCATCAGTGAGGAAATTTCTGAAACATATATATATGCAGAGAATTCCACTGTGGTGGAGATGGTATTACTGGGCAAACCCCGTGGCTTGGAGTCTATACGGCCTCGTCGCCTCTCAATACGCTGACAGTGAGAAACTCGTGAAACTCTCCGATGGAGTTCAACTGCTGTCGACGAAGGTGCTGATCAAGAGTGTTTTCGGGTTCAGGCATGATTTTGTTGGCATTGCAGGAGTAATGGTGGTCGGATTTTGCCTGCTATTTGCTGTGATTTTCGCCTTCGCCATCAAATCTTTCAACTTCCAGAGGAGGTGAGGATGTGGTTGATCAGATCATTGATACATATATATAAAAAAATTTGTAAATTTTGTAATCAAGGTGGTGTGCTTCTATCATTCATTTGCATCGATCTCTCCATTAATAAAACTACATGAAATACCTAGTATTTGTGTTGGAGTAGCATCCAATAATAAGCATGTTAGTATATAGGCAGGTGAAAATTAATGTGCAGACGTTTTTGCAGAATCAATATCTCCCTTAGTTTACCGTTTATTTATATTATTATTGTAATTTTATGATGAACTATAAATATTTTGAATTCTAATTGCATATTTTTATTGCATCTTTAAAAGCTGTCAATGCGTGAGAATGTATGTACAATTTTGTACAATCATGGTACGTATTTAAGTTTGAGTGCAAATTTATTTCACACCTCGAAATATTAATTGTTTTTCGATTTTAGATGGATTACTATAAAAAGTAATAATAGTAAAAGGTACTATATAATCGGAACGGAGGGAGTATATATATATATATATTAATATATGTATATACATCAATTATCAGGAGTAGAGATCCTCTAGTCCCACTTGTGTGTGCCAACCGTGTGCCACCATTAAAATTATATATTATTAATAATATTTTTTATAAAAATAAAATTTATTTTATCATAACTAATCATAATTGATATTTATTGTAAAAAAATTAAAATTTTAAAAAATTATATACCCTAAGTTTGAAATAATCAACCCCAAAAATCAATTATATTAACTAAAAAATGAAAATTAAATATTAAAAAATAATTATAAACCCTAATTGAGTGGAATAAACCTTGAATAATAATGTAAAATTATACTAAATCAAAAGAAATTAAAATTGTAGAAAAAAATAAAAGAAAAAATTATAATTTTAAAGTGTGACACACAGTTAACACACACAAGTTGGGACTAGAGGATCTTTAGTGAATTATCGGATCGTGCTTGGAAGAACCCTAATGAAATGGGCAGTAGGAATGATAGTTTCACCCGGTCCCACCCCCACATTGTTGTGGGAAAAAAAAGAATGAAAAAGCTATATGTCCATCTAATACGCTCAAATGATTTAGATGCCTTCTTATTTTTTTAGGACATTAATACTAATAGTTTGATTTATTTTTCAAGCCTACTAGTTTTATTTTATTATTATTTGAGCCCTACAAATTTTGTTGGACTTATTATTATAATGAGAAAGACCTGAGCTTTTGTGAGACCGTTTTACGAGTTAAAAATGGGTGAAACCTCAAATTTAAACTCATATTTAATGACACATTTGTAATTATATTAATGTTTTATTATATTTGAAGACAATTCTTAATCCATCTTATAGATTTTGACCCGTAAGACGGTCTCACACAAAACTCTCCCAATAAGAAATATTTTCATTAAAGTTAATTGTCGTCTCTGTTATCGCAATCTTTACACGATTTTTTTTAGACACAATCTTTTAACTTTTACAATTACAACATGTATACAACCAAAAATTAATGGAATTAAACTAAGGTCCAACCAATGTATGGATTTAATTTCATCACCCACATAATGCTTATCATGTCATATAGACACAAAATCACGGCCACGTTGAATTTAATTTATACAGAATCTTACCCGTATGTTTTATTTGCAAGAAAAAAAAATCATTTTGTGTTGTAATTATCAATTTAAAAATTGTCTAAAACAAAATGAAAGTGTAAAGATCGTGATAGTAAAGACAATTCACCCTTCCATTTATCTAAAAAAACATACTAAAAAATGACGTGTTGTCAAAAATGTTTCCAAATGTATAACACTATTATTATATACATTAGAGAATGTGATGGATGCAAATGTTATGTAGATCGGAACACGTGCAATACGCACGTTGAGCGCATGAAACTTTTCCGTGTTAGTAATATTTTTTTCAATATAAAAAAATATAGTAATAATTACAAAATTATCATTACTTTTTTTCAGTAGTATTTTTCAATAAAATAAAAGTGATACATTTCACTGTCAGAACACAATCAAGATCGAGCCTGGACGATACTTGCCCGTCTAATATAAAATTTGTATATATTCAATTAATGTACTGGAGAATTTGCCCAGGTAATATCACTATTATTTTTATATTTTATACATTAGTGTATCTCTATTATCTATTACAAGTAATGCCCACCTACCTATGACCCAATGATTACACACATGTTTTATTTTCCTTTTGTTTTACGTAGGTTTCTTAAATCTATTATATTTTCAGACCTGAATATAGTTAATGCTTCGAAATATATTCTTCATCTATTATTCATAACCTCAACTTTTGTGGGGTCTCCTAATAATATTGTATTAGAATTTCTTTTTAAATTCTCACTTTCTTGGTTACTCAATTTGCCAAATAGCCTTATTTTCATGCTATATTACTATTACAATTTATATTTGTAGTTCCATATTCATATTAGAAACACATAGAGTTAACTCTTTTATTTTACAGTCACATTCCAATAATTTGAATGGTTTTTTTTTTTTTTTACCCATATGGTTAAAAAAAGCCATTGAATAAAATTTTTAGTCATATTTTAGAGTTAAAAAATGGGTGGCATTTAATTTATGATTCATACACATAACTATATTTTTTATTTATTTTCCTAATATTCATTTTTTAATTTGACAAATTTAATGATCACACCGGGACCAAGCTAATTCTGTATATACCATAAATATATGCCAAAATAGATCTATAAATAGGGTTGAAAAAGTTAGTATATTTTATTGAATTTAAATATAAATTAAATATTTGCACCGACATTTTTACTCTTTACACTTCACCCACTTTATGTACTTCACATTTTACACTAAGCACCACACAATATCACTTATTTATTAGCTTAAATAATCTTATAATACAAGTAAAATTAATTGTGTTTGAAAATCTGAACCACTTTCAACGGGTTCGGAAACTAATTTCCAAACCACCTTTAACATGTGTCAGGATTTCGAACACAATTAAATTAAAAAAAATTACACTCGTTTGGAAATTAGTTATCGAACCACTTCCAACACGAGCGTGTTAGATTTTTTAACACAATTGATTTTCGAAAACTTAAAGTATTTAAGTAATTTTAAAATTATTTTATTTTTATATTTTCTAATTTATAATATAAAGAGTAAATTTCGTAGTGCAAATAAAAGACGTGGATATTTACTCATAGTAAACATCAACAGTTAACAAATTTTGTCTGAATGTGAATGCGAGATCGTAAATGGCCATTGAAATTCGTTGATGTTAGTTTGTGGAAATCATGCGAAGTTTGTTTCAGCTTCTAAATCAGACTCCTTTTCCCACCGCATCTCTCATCCGCTCCTCATTTCGATCTTCTGCAAAACCCTACAATTTCCGGCGTTCGACGGTGCGAAGCTTCGCAGTTATGGCCGATGAGTTCGTCAAAGGAAATGTACTCTCAAACGGCGTCGCTTTGATCACTCTCGATCGCCCCAAAGCTCTCAATGCTATGAATCTAGGTTTCACCTCCTTAAGCCTCTCTTTCGCGATTGATTTCCTTTTATGAGATTTAGAGCATCGTAAGAAAAGAAAACGGGAAAATAGTGTTGAATAACGATTTGATTTGCATGTGGTAGTTTTTATGGGAGCTGAAATTGAATGAAGTCAGATGATCGAGTTTATATTATTTGGTGATTTCGTTAGTTAGGTAGTTGAACTCGAGTTGTCTTCATTGGTGTGGAATGTGCTGGTTTTAACTGTGGTTTTGATTTAAATTTGATGTAGAAATGGACGTCAAATATAAGAGTTATCTGGATGAATGGGAGACGGATCCAAGGGTGAAATGTGTTTTGGTTGAAAGTAGCTCGTCTCGTGCATTCTCAGCAGGTCACAGAGTTGTTGCTGATTGATATTTATTTGTTAATGCCATCTACTCTTCGAACTGCCTTATTGTTATTCTCTTAGCTTTTGATTTCCAATTATATTGTTGAATATATATACTTGTTGTGTTCTACTTGGAGCTTGGTGGGTTAGTGATATTTCTTTAGGGGGTTTTACATCTTCATGAGTTTGGAAAGGTTTTGAGGGTGAACATTCATGGTTAATGCAGGAATGGATATTAAGGGTGTTGTTGCTGAAATTCAAAAGGACAAATCCACTCCTCTTGTCCAAAAGGTTCCTCTATTGTCATGAAATATATTTGGTGTGATTTTGTCTAATAGTTTTATTGTGTGAAAGTTACCTGGAAAATTGTCTGCTGTTGAACCTCTCCTTTCTTGTTCCTGATTTGGTAGTTTTATAATTGGCGAACCCTTTTCTCGGATAACATGTTGGCTGGAATCTTGATACTGGCAGCTAAGACTCTTAGTTAACTACTTCATGTGCAGGTGGTGATGTGAAGCAGATTACAACCAAAAATCAACTGTCAGACATGATTGAGGTCTTGTGCATTTAAAAGTGGAAAAATTGATAAATAATAATCATCAAGACTTTCTAGGTCTATCAAATCATTTTGCATGTGCATGTTACATGACTGCTTAGCAGTTTGCTGTCTGAAATTATATTCTGATTCTTGACTGCCCCATCTAAACAACTCTTGCATATTTACATGCTACTCGTAATACTTAACAACTACTAACATATTACATGTTACTTGTAATACTTAACAACTACTAACATATTTCATTATGCACATGTTGCATGCAGACCAATATGGATAAACCCTAGCACCTATCAATGTGTTATAATAATCTTCATTTTGTTGAGTTGCATGCTTCCATTAAATTATTTTCTTCATATGCGCTTCTCTGGAAAGTCACTCACATTTTGAGTTTATCGCTAGGTCTTCACTGCAGAATATTCCCTAATTTGCAAAATTTTTGAGTACAAAAAGCCTTATATCAGCTTCATGGATGGTATCACAATGGGATTTGGAATTGGACTATCTGGTCACGGTCGGTACAGGCTCATCACTGAGGTACTCAATTTTCTAGCACATCATAGTTGATGCCACTGCATAACAGATAAAGATCTTAATTATTTATTCGTGTGTATCATAATGCCAGAAAACAGTCCTTGCTATGCCAGAAAATGGTATTGGCTTATTTCCAGATGTTGGCTTTGCATATATAGCAGCAAAAAGTCCTGGGGAAGGAGCAGTAGGTAAGTTCTTTACTGTTTAGTTGGTTGCACTTGGGAATCTTCAAGTTGACTCCTTTCTGTTAAAGCTTTTGATTTATTCTTTCAAGGTCAGAATGTATATATCAAGATAAAAACTTATATTATTCTGTGTGCTTGGCTGTATGTTGTTGATTACTCATATCACTTGTAATTCACAAAATAAATTAATCAACTAATCGCCCATTCAATTAGAAGCATAACATAGCCAATTAGATCAAATTTGAAATGTCGTAATCAACTTACATCAGAACCCCAAAGAAGTAAGTTAGTGCATGCATGTGACACATCCTGAATAATATTCTTTAACATAAAAAAGTTTTAGTGCATGAGTACATCTGAAAATCTAGAGTAGATACAACTTGGGGACTGGGGTAGCATCTAGAAACCCCCTGCAGTTCCGAATCTAACAGATGCACATGCACCTTTACGTTTTGGTAGTTGATACTGATAGTAAAGGGAAACTTTATCATTGATTTACTGTCAAATTTAAGGACGCATAGATTCACCTAAGTTTACTAAGTGGCATTCCAATTTATCACAACACAAATTGAAGATTCTGTTCACGAGTCTTCCTTTTACTGATTCTGTTTCTCATCTCCTTTCATATTCAGGGGCCTATCTTGGATTGACTGGAAATAGAGTATCAACACCAGCGGATGCTTTATATGTTGGTCTGGGAACTCATTATGTGCCTTCTGGGAGCTTGGCTGCATTAAAGGAAGATCTCCTGGCAACCACCTTGTATGTTTGTCTCGATAAGATAAATTTTGTTATGCTGAAAATTACTTTTTATTTACTAAACAATGTTCCATCAGTTGTTCTGCATCTGATTAGAATATTATACTTCTTCCATTCTGCATTCTGGGTCTAGTATTTGAGAGAAGTATGCGTTTCTGTTTTATAGCTCATTTTTTTCTTGGAATTTTCTAGATCAGTTAAAACAATCAGCATGTGCTATGTCTAAAAAATTTTGCTCACTTAATATATATGTGGTTTGGCATTTATAAAAATAAAATTCCACGTGTCATTCATCAAATAAATTCTCTAATCTGTCTGTTATTCAATGTAGTTCTGAGGACCCTGATCAGGACATCAGTACATTGTTGGCAAAGTATAGCAGAAACCCAGAGTCTGAACCTCGTCTGAAGTTGCTTTTACCTCGGATAATTTCAACATTTGGAAGTAACAAATCTGTAAAGGAGGTTACAGAGGAGCTGGAAAATCATCAGCTAAGTGGTGATTCACTGGGTGAGCACTAATATTGATATTCTTTTCTCTTCTTTGAATGTTTAGCATGCATTTTCTTTTTTCTTTTTCCCCTCCTTTTTTTGTTACCCTCTCTTCTCTTTCTGGGAAATAGTTTAACATGCATTATCATCCGTCTTTTTTGGCAGTGGCAGAGTGGGCAAAGGATGCTTTGCAAGGGCTCAAGAAAGGAGCCCCCTTTTCTCTTTGCCTCACGGATAAGCATTTTTCAAGAGTTTCTTCTGCTCAAGGCAATAGCACCAACGAGTTATCCAAGGTAGTGACCTTAGTACCTTACTTTTCATACCCCCATCACCCTTCTCCAGGGGAATAAAGGAAAAGCTTTGTTTGCTTGCTCCCACATTGATCTTCAAATTTTTTAAACATATTCCCTCACTCCTTTTGTCCTGTAACATTCTCTTTCCAGCTAACTGGTGTGATGAAAACTGAATATCGAATCGCAATAAGGTCCTCTCTTCGAAGTGATTTCCCAGAAGGTGTTCGAGCTGTCTTAGTCGACAAAGATCAGGTGAAGGACGCAATGTTCTCTTCTGTTATATAATTTTTTGGTCCCAGTACCTTTAAATCCTATTTCTGCCTTCCAGATTTTCTGCTTTTGTATATCTTGTATAAGTGTTGTCAAATCTATTAATCCCTTCTCTTAAGTTTGTCTAGTTTACACACATCCCCCTAAAGTTTATCCTATTTCTACTAACTTCGAGATTAAATAATTCCGACGTAGTATTATTCCCTTGACTCAAGGAATAAGAAATTACAGAAAAAGCTAAAGACTGATCTGAATATAATTTTCTTTATGGGAGGATTCCCCTGATTGATTATCTGCACAAAGAAGAAAAAGAATCAGAGTACATTGAGATTATCTACTATTAAAAGTGCAGTGCTTTTATTCATTGGTTAATTTAAAGTTTCATTAGACAATAAACGGTAGGGCATGATGACCTAATCTCTGGCCTTCTTAGTATTTGACTTCTTTAGTACAAACTTGTATTATCAAAGTGCAGCAAACCAAATATAAGTGCTTAACTATGGAGTGAGTTTTCTTTTTAGCAATGTCGCTAATTTCTGTGTTTTGTATCTTATCAGAACCCCAAGTGGAATCCGCCAAACCTAGACGAAGTGAATCCCGCTGAAGTGGAAGCTCTTTTTGAACCCCTGGGACCAGAAATTGGGGAATTGAATGTTTGAGAGGTTAGTGTTGCTGCCCTGCCCTTCAAACATTTCCCAGTTCTACTGCTGGGAAAGAGGTAACTACAGCTCCTCTTCTATTATTTGAACAAGTTGAGAGTTTAAATTATATGTGGATAACTGTTGGAGAGTACTTTAGAAGATGTGGTTATCTTCTCTTTTGATGGACTGTATTGCTGTCTTGCTCTTGCTCGTTGTAATTAAAATAAAGCTCAATATTTAAACCAGATACTTTAACTAAATTAGTATGTGAATTATGGGATAAAATTCTCTATTACACATTTGGTTTTGCATTTCTTATTGCACACTTTTTTTTTTCATTTTTTTGTTTATTTCAATTTCTTGTATTTGAATGTAATTTTACACTTAGTATTTAGGTTCATCCTACCCAATTAAAGTGTACTATATTTTTTTAGTATTTAATTTATAATTTTTTGTGATAATACTAAAAAATTATAATAAACCCTAATTCATTATGATGAACCTTAAATAACATGTGTAAAATTAAACTTAAGCACAATAAATTGAAATTGAAGAAAAAATGAAAAGGAACAAAAAATAAATGAGTGTGCAATAGGACAGGTAAAACAGAAGGTGCAATAGACGATTCACACGTAAGAAATATATCTATACACTCATATCAAAACCCCATATAAAAAACATGTCGTACCTCAAATCGTATATGCGAGATGGCATATTCAAATACAACAACATATTATTATAGCAAATATTTCATAATTTTAATGTATAAATACATGAGCCCATGAAAATTGGTTGTATTTTTTTTTTAAAGCTAATTGATCAAAATAAGAGTAAAAACAAAAAGCAGGACAAGTAAAAGGATGAAATTTATGTGCAATCTCCACTTCTGAGACTATGCAGTAGCTTCAAATACCCAGGGGCTTCAGGTTTAATATACCTGCATATATATAAGCACAAGGCAAAATTAAACATAGGTTTTTATTCGGTGCAATATTTATGCAGAGGGGTTTGTTAATACAACTATTAAAATGAATGACTACTTAAAACATAGCACAAGTAACACATCTATTAAAATGAATTGACTACTTAAAATATAGCACAAGATAGGCATTGGAAAGAGATCATACCCGCGGCGAAACAGGAAATCAATAACAACGAGATTGCAGTTTGCCTTGTAATATTGTGTGCTTCTTATGATATTTGCGACATGTTCAACAGGGAGTAGTCTAAAGCTTTCCACCTCGCCATCTGCAGCATGAAACAAAATGTGTTAATTAAGCTTATTCTTATGGGAAATTTACACTTTGATACCTACACTTTAGACACTTTTTCAAAAAACGACCTACTTTATTACTATTAGCAAAACAGTACTCACTTTTTCAAAATTTTTGCAAATCTGACATCGATCAAATTTTTAGCCTATAATATCTATGTGGCATGCCCAACAAATTTATTTTATTTTTAGTTCATAATTGACATGGAATATCCAGGTAATATTTTTTACTGGAGCAAAAAAGCAACACATGAATTCCAACGTGCTACATAGATATTTTAGGATGTAAATTTGATCGAGGTCAGATTTGCAAAAATTTTGAAAAAGCGGGTACTGTTTTGCTAATAATAATAAAGTGGATCGTTTTTGAAAAAATGTCTAAAATGTAGGTATCAAAGTGTAAATTTCCCTATCCTTATTATAAAACAGACTATTTAAGAACCTTACCCTCATTACTAGGAAGAAAATCCCCAGGAAGCTTCAGATCATAACAGAAAAGGACATCTCTGTTGAATCTATATCCATCAATGTCCGAGTAAGTTACGGCTCCAACAGCTGTGGCCCTGAGTAAACGATAGTTCTTTCAAATCTTCGTTGATTGAGGATGTTGATAGAACTTTCTAGAACAAGCATAGGCGTGCTTCGGACTAAGAAAACGAAATATTTTGTTTTCAAACACTTACTTGCTGGAAATAGAACTTGGTATCCCAGCTTCTTC
The DNA here is from genome assembly GCA_026008535.1 of Perilla frutescens. Taxonomy (NCBI): domain Eukaryota; kingdom Viridiplantae; phylum Streptophyta; class Magnoliopsida; order Lamiales; family Lamiaceae; genus Perilla; species Perilla frutescens. The sequence continues at coordinate 52,704,307 of BRKX01000015.1, forward strand.
TTGGCATTCCTTCACAATATTATCCGAACAGGATATTCCATGAGGCTGTAAATGTGATATTACCAGCAAATTTAGTGTGATCCTAACTCTGAGAAAAATATCATACTGCACGAGCAAACTTACTCTGGATTCGTTTGAGAAAAAATAAGAAGAATTAGGAAAACAAACCAACAAATTAGTCAGATATTTTTTTATCCAGGAGACTGACAGATGCCAATCCAGAAACGCTATCAAGTTATTAATTTATAAAGGGTAAATTACACTTTAATACCTACATTTTGGGCTCTTTTTTCAAAAATAGCCCACTTTTTCGAAAGTAACAGTTAAGTACAGTACCCAATTTTTTTAAAAAACAATGCAAATCTAACATTTGATCAATTTTACGTCCCAAAAATCTTGCATAATTAATTGTATTTAAAATTTTTTGATTGAATGATTTTTTTTTTATGCAGTCGGGAAATAAAAATGTTAGATTTGCATTTTTTTTTTTAAAGAGTGGGTACTATTTTTTTAATTTTGAAAAAGTGGACTATTTTTAAAAAAGAGCTCAAAATGTAGGTATCTCAAAGAGTAATTTACGAATTTATAAATCAAATAAGCATGAAAACCAGTTTTAGTACATGAGGTAAAAATAAAAGTCGTACCAGTCCCCCAGCAACCAAATGGTCAAGCATGCCAGGATATTTGGATTTTGTTTTACTTCTCTTCCCAACCCATAGATAGTGCTGGTTTTCTCTTTCAACATAGCCATTCATATGAACTCCATAAGCCTACGTGGCAGCATATCATACAGAGAAGACGATTACGTAATTCCTTTTAACAAATATATAGGAGCTTCCTAACTGCATTTTTGCTAGTATAATCAAATTGGAAACAACACATCCTGCACTTAAGGGAAAGATTACAACTCTAAAATCGCAATGGTTGTTGATGGCATGATTCAAAGCCCTTGTTTTACACACCAGTAATCAGCTAAGAAAAAGAAATAAAAAGGTTTCATACAATTGTGGATTATGTGGTAAATGATACTCACCTTTATTCCAAAATATGGTGCTGCTGCACGTTCCAGAGAGAAGAATTCTCGTGTCCCAAAAGAAGAGATAACAGGATAAAGCTGTAAATAGTAAGATATGTGAAAGTTATACCATAAAAGGATGTAGATATATGTTCAGCAAATCTATGAGACATCCAACACAATGTCTTCTGATTGTAAGTTCTGTGACTAAATATTTTTCAGTCACAACTACCTCATTTCGAATTCCAGGAATAAGTTCATCAGCCAAGCACTTGACCACATCTGCGACAGCTTTTGTCCTGTCCTCAGGTGTACTCACCTTTGGATTTAATGCTAAATAGCATCCAAAATTGCCACCATAAGATGAGTCTTCTGGGAAAGTGAATACATCTTTAAAACTCCTCAGATGGCGAGCAAATCTGCTTAAAGAAATATCATTCTTCTAGATTCTCTTATGTTCAATTACAAATTTGATGAATGAGTCTTACAACATCATAGGCCTTTTCTTTAGAGTTAATGCCGTGTAGGCCTAATTCAAAGTATGCTAAGTATCAGCCACAACATAATAGCCCGTAAGGGAAAAAAATAGATCATATACTGGCATCATCAGAAATCAGAACCAGTAAAAGTAAAGGTCCGAGGTTGATCCTGAGACAACAATGATTCCTATGGAATTCGATCAAGGATTAAAAGTTCACAATTAAAAAAAATGAATATTAGCTAATGTTCATCTTGACTTGTAAAAGCTGAGAGATAAATTAGACTGAAGAAAACACATTTCCACCACACAAAGATATGATTGGACTCATTTCTACATCATAAAGTAATAGAGTGCATTAAGGAAGATGTATAAACATTATTACTGCAATACTCCAGAACATTGTGATCTAATTTTTTTTCTCCATTTCAGTGATGCATAGCATATCGAGCTCTTTCACATAACTGAGAATTTTAAATATTCTAGCAGTTCCTTATCGATTTTCAAATCACATAACAGTAAGCAGAACCAAACTCAGCTTCAACACACAGATTCTGACCATCACATTATGCATCTTCAGCTCCAATTTACAAGATTTTTCCCCCAAAAAGGTAGTACAGGATGATGAACGAGCATGTTTAATTCTCATTAAACTAAATACGTGACAGGGAAAGTATTTTCATGCCATGTCTACAAAAAAAAGGATGATCATAAGAAGAAACTAGCGCAAATAGTAGATAATTCGAAGCATCATCATTTCAATCGATTTCAGCACTATCTAAAACCAAGCATCGTGCTAAAAAATAAACTAAATTAACACCTCAAATCCGAAAGGAAAAAAAAAAGTGCGAAGAAAGCGCGATTTACCCGTTATGAACGTATCCAACAATCTGCTCTTCGATCACAAACGGTATGAATTCACACAGCTTCTCCTGCAATGAATTCCACAATTAAACAGAGACGAAAAATGATTACGAGAGAGAGAGAGAGAGAGAGAGAGAGAGAGAGTTTGATGATTACAGAATTGCGGTTGCAGAGAGCGACTTTGTCGAAGAAGCCGCGGAGGTCAGAAGAGTCATGTTGCTGCTGCGTTGGGGATAAACTAACGACGTCGTTCCAGGTGAAGTCGCTGCTCACAGCTAGAGTGTGCTGAGAGGTGGCGGCGGCGGCGGCTGACACGACCGATTGAAGAGGAGAGGGGCGAAATGGTAAATTCACACCCCTCCTCCTCCTCGTAATAGAAGAAGAGGAAGCTGCGAAATGCCGAGGGAAGAGTGGACGACCGAGTCTGAATGTGACGACTACCATTTTTTTTTTATTTGTGCAAACTCAAAAAACTATTTTATTTGTTCTCAAAAAAAAATATATATATATATATATATTTTCTATATATTTGTTAGATGTTAATATTAATATTAATTAAAACCTCGCAAGTCGTAGCCTCGTCTCTACATTTCATCTAATAATTATTAATAAATGCGCCACTATGACATCTCACTATCTCGATTGTACTCGAATTTAATTAGTTTTAGTTTTTAGTATGTTTAGGTAATCTCCAACAATTTATACTAGGGCCCGATAGTTTACATTAGGGCTCCATACAAGTTGGGTTGGCTGGTTGAGAGTGTTTAAATAGGCCAATCCATAGCCAACAATTTGAAGAAATTATAATCCGTTATTTTTTTTTCTCACAACCCAACCCTACTTCTCACAAGGATATAAGGGTTGGGTTGAGTTGGGTTGGGTTCATCGAGTTATGATAAAAAAAAAACTTTGAAATGAATTTTACCAAAAGTTAGTTAATTTTTTTATATTTTAAATCATTAATCATATATTACAAACAATATTAACTAAAAAACCTATCAAATAAAATAAATATGCATGTCATAAAATTGGAGTTGGAACGGTACAGAGAAAATTAAACTCATGGTCAAGAAAGAGCAAATATTTAGAAATATCAGAAGCAAATACAAAAAATTATTTTAATTAGCACAATAGCATGTAAGTAAATAGTTAGAGAAGAGTGTTAAATTTATAAGTAAACTTGCATTCCTCCAACAATACTGCAAGTCAGCGAACCAATTGATGACAAGATCTACAACCAAGAATATATACAATAAAGATTTTACACATACAAAAATATATATAAAAAATTAAATAAAGAGTAACGGGTTGGATTGGATTGGTTTGGGTCGAGACCCTTAAACCCGTGTGCCAACCCAATAAGACCGGTCTACAATATTTATGAACCGCAATAAATTCGGTCTGCCATCATAACGAGTCAAACGGCCTGAATCTGGTTTAGGTTGGTCAGTTCGTGCAAGTTTTTGTGCACCCCTAGTCTACACTATTATACAATATCATTATCACTAAAATACAACATATCTTAATTTTATCTCTAACAGTTTGCACTATAATTTTACACAAAAAGAGAATATTCCATAATATTCCTTTTATTTCATTTACAATTATTATTTTATAATTGATAACATTTAATGATTTATAAAATTTCATTTAATAGATATATCTATACTTAAATTCAAAATTTCATAATAATTATTAAAACTTTTTTAGAACAAATATATTTGAATTAATATAAAATACAAATATGATTCATTAATATCTGAGCACGAAAATTTTGAAATTTAGCATTTTCATCAACAACAAATTCAATATCTGGTGGTGACACGTCCTTTGCTTCTTTAATTGGTGCATCAAGATCTTGTTCATTTTATTTTATGTGTATTTTTATGTTTTTTTCGTGTACTTTTATCTATTTTAGTATTTTTTGTAGTTTTTTTGTCGGTGTACTTTTATTCATTTTAATATGTTTAATTATTTGTCTAATTTTTATCTAATTTAATTTTATATTTCACCATATATATTTAATTAAATTTATCATATATATTAAATTTTAATATTAATTACAACATATTAAAATACAAAACATATAAAAATAACATACACAAAATACAAAACAAAACACTAAACAAAATATAATATAAAAAGAAAAAAAAACTTTTGCCATCGGTAGAGAGGAGCGCGGTAAATATACCGCCTCTCTCTCATTTCCCTTAAAATGGCGACACAAATGCAGCCCCCTGTTGGAGACACAAAAGACGGCAAAATAGTGAAATGACGTCTCCCTCCAAAGGAGACGGGCCGTTAGAGCATTTTCAAAGAGAGTTATTAAATGCACCACCATTTTTACTATTTGTACCGTAAAAAAATGAAGTTACTTAAATGTCTTTTACTTAAAAAGGAAAAAAAATCAAGAGTGGTTCGAAAAAAAAAGTTCGAAGTCACCGTTCGAAATTTTATTTTCGAACCGGCATAATTTTTAAAATAAGTCTCATTCGAAAATATATTTTTGAACGGACTTCATAAATTTTTTATATACATTCCGTTCGAATACACGTCTTCGAATATATCAAAATTGTTCGAATGCACGACTTCGAACGGAACGCGAAATTATTTTTATTAGTAAGAGTTTTTAGGTAAATTTATAACTAATAAAAAAAATTGTGGGGCGAAGAAAAAAAATGGTGGTGCATTTAGCAATTTCCTTTTAATACGGAATTTTTTTTTACAAATTTTACTTCTTTTTTTTTTTTCATGTTTCACATATTTCAAAATTTTAACTTTTGCTTCTTGTTGCAGTTTCGTCTCCTTTTTCTTTTTCCTTTCCCACTTCGTAAAAGATAGCGGATAGGATGGAGGGTTAAAAAATAAAAAGAGAGAGTTCAATATCACATGTCGGATATGTGAGTGAAAGAAAAAAAAAATAGTACAAAGAGCAAATATGTCGTGAAGATAGTACAAAAAAAATAGTTAAAACTAAAAACAACATAGTTTTGTATCGGAAAATTGATGTTTTAATTGCTAAGGAAATGAAAATTAGTGTTGCAATTGGATTGTTTAAAAATCGTGTAATTACGATAAGCGTGTAATTATCGCGTACAATAATTACCAACTTAGGTTGCCTGGTTGGTTGATTAATGGTTAAGCCCAAAGCACAACAAAATTAGGACTAATCTCACAATACTTTTGATCCATTTAAATCCAACCGACGAGGATCACCCCTGTTGTTTACAAACTACTACATAGAAATAATATTTACTTAAGGGAGTGTAAAATCGAACCAAAATAAAAAAATCGAATCAAATTGAGCTATTTGGTTCAATTAATTTGATCGTTTTTTCTTTAATTTTGATTTGATTTTGAATAATTAATCCAAAATATAATTTGATTCGGTTTCGATTTAATAATAATATTTTTGTTAAAATAGAACCAACCAAAATATACATATGTACCGTATTTATAATTTATGATTTATAATTCTAATATTAATTATACTTAAATTAATAAATTTAAAAGTTATTATAGACCTAAATAATAGAGGGAAATTTTTAAATAACCATTATTACTTAGTAAATAATGTAAATAACCACTTTTTAAAAAAGTAATGTTTCTAGCCATTGTCATAAAAAGAGTACTATAATACCCTTAATTCCATATTTATTATTAAGATTTATTATTTATGTATATCTATATATTCATATATCATGACTATTAGGAAAAAAAAATCTGATTCTCTCTCTCTTCCATCTGCAAACGTCGTTCTCTAGTCTCTTTCATTTTTCAATCTCTGTTTTATTAATTGAAACAAAACTACCATTGGTAAAGATCATCAAGCTATGATTTTTGAAGATTATCACGATTCTTCCTCTTTCTAATCCCCGTTTCAACAATAAATTATCTGTTGCAATATCAAAAGTTAGAGATTCTTTACGAATTTGAGATTTTTTAATTTTTTGTTGACATTATGCGCATTATTTTTTGCGGCAATAAGGTATATGATATTTATGGATTTGCACTTTTTTTATCAATCTAGATATTTAAGTTTTTTGAATCTTTCTTTAAAATGAGTGGAAAAAAATTGAATATTTTTTGGTGCACGGATCAATTTCTTTTGGTACACGAGTATTGAAGTTTATTCGTGCAACAATTTATTTGTGAACTCGTGCAATATCTCATTTTTAATTGTTGCACGAGGACACGAATTAACAAATTCACACACTCGTGTATCTATATATTTTTTAACTAGTGCACGAGTACACGAATAGACATACTCATGCAATCATGTATCAGTTTAATGATCAACTGCTGCATGTGTACACGAACGATCCTAATCGTGTTTTCGTGTATGAGTTATTTTTGAAGTGCCATACTGAACTAGTTGTATATTCGTGTGACTACTCATGTTGTTGCACTCGTGTACTCGTGTATTCATTATGAGGATGAGATTATTTGAAATCATCGTCCATAATTGTTCAGCGATGAGGGCGTTTGAACCTTGACAGAGACGACAGTTGAATCTTGTAATTTTCGTCTCCAGCAACATCAGTGACAGGAGACAGACAACTACAATAAAAGAAGACGGTAACAAAAACCCGGTAGTATGACTTCTGAGAATTTGACGTAGAACGACGGTGAAAGATATATTTTTTCAGGGTGCAAAAGATAGATTCCGAAATCATCATCCATAATTTTTTTTGTTAATATATTAGGGTGTTTTTATGTTAGGAAATAATTAATGTTAAAAATTATTTATTATTACTAAGGATATAGATGTATATTATCATCCTAAAAGGCTAGAAACATTATATTTTTTAAAAGTGGCTATTTACATTATTTACTAAGTAATAATGACTATTTTATCATATTAACACTAAATAATATTAGTAATTCTAATATTTAGTTTCAATTTTCTAGTTTTATAATTTTTAAAATATTTACTTATTTAATATATCGTCTGTTATATATTGAGTGCATATTATTTTCTCTATATATAATTGTTTCGGAAACATAAATAATCATTGAAAATTTTGTTAAACCGAAAATGAAACCAAATTAACCAAAAGAATTATGGCTTGATTTGGTTCGGTTATATATATTATTTTGGTTGGTTCGGTTTGAATTTTTTTAAGAAATTTTTTATTTGATATTGTTAGTTTGACTTAATTTTGCACCGAACCAACCATCTGCACACCCCTACTCCTTTCGGAGCCGCCAACGCAGCCCGATTTCTCACTGTTGGCTGGTGGGTCGGGCCGAGCGACACGTTTTGCCACCCCTAACTGTAGCTAACGATGTGAAGTTTCGATCCATAGTATACGTATAAATTTTTATGAATTCTCAATCTTGCAATTTTACCTACGAAGATCCTAAAAATGAGGTTGGATATGAATTGGATGAAGCAAGAGATACAGGCAAATTCTAGAGTCAACAATGAAGAACATGCTTTTAGGGGGAAAAAAAAGGTAGGAAAGCACAGAAGAAATACATAATTAAATCTTAACTGGAATTGCACCATATCTTTTTCTGACGATGAGGAAAAGTTTGTGAAAAAAATGAAAAGCTGAAACATTGATACGAAAAGCAAAATGAAAAGAGAGAAAGGGAGATTTGCACTGGGATTAGGACACGTAGATTTGGGGTGGAAAGTAAGCATTTTTGAAGCCTTAATGCATCCAAATCATCAATTTCGACTCAAATCAATTAAAAGCCTTATTAAATATTTTATTTGGATTGCGTAATAATTCTTTAATTATTTAATTAATGCTTATCATCATTCATCATCCTTTCCAAAAGTCACTCACCTCCTTTTGAGCTGCAGCAAACGCATCACAAATTTTGGAGTTTTATATTTGTGTGTTTATCTTTCTATAGTGGTTATCACTTAGTTCTATCTACTCTTGCTAGATAACAATATTGGTATTTTAAAATAGGGAAACAAATTTCACTTTTACATTATTTTACAAATTCGACATCATTTTAAAATATTACAATTATGCCGCCACATAATAATTCTTTTCGTCAAATAGTATACTCCCTTGTTTTTATATAAATGTCATTTTGGATGAATTTAATAAATTAATTAAATTATTTAAATGAATACATTAAATGAGTTAAATAGTATATTCCCTTGTTTCTATGTTTTTTTTTTCTCGAAACTACTACACCCCTAAAATAATAATACAATATTGATAATGAGTCCATATATATTGAGGGTACTAAACACATAGATCTCTTAATTTTGTAATTTTTATTAAAAAAAATAATAATTCTTGTCAAATTGATTACTTGTAGTAAAGCCAAAGCTGATGAAATTTAGGCCATACACCACTTGAATTTTTGTTGAATTGTTTTTCTCCACATGAGATTTCATCACTACACTCCATATTGCACTTTTAAGTTGCGAGTTTTTTTTTTTGTGATTATTTCATAATTTTTTAATTCATTTTTTGTTAATAAATATTGACTATAATATTATTTATGCTATAATTAAATTTTATTATAAAATAAATATTATTAAAATCATAAATTTAACGGTAAAATACGAAGTGTAATATGAAGAAGTGAAACATGAAATTTAAACCTAATTTTCTCACCATCTTGGGTAATTCTAGTTTCATACATACATACATACATGCATGCATGCATTCTATTATCCTATTAAAATCGTTAAATGACATGTAAAATATCAAAACAAGAGAGAGAGACTTAAAAAAATGTAGTCAACATGAGTGAATTGTGGGGTACCATCTGGTAGAAGGCAATTGGTTTAACACAGAAAAAAAACATTATATTTGCATGGGATTGGCATGTTCATCTTTACACTGTATCATAATTATTATTAATTAATAATATTAATTATTCAAACCTCAACACTTTTCTCAGTGGGTCTGCTTGCATGCATAACTGAATAACAGAATTAAGAAAGGAATCTGTTATCAATCTCAACATTTCCCCTTCTATATTTTCTTATTCATTCCAATTTCATCAACAAAAACAAAACCCAAAACACATAAAACCAAAACCCTTCAATTTTTTTTTATTCCTCTCTTTTCCTCTCCCTCCCCCACAACTCAAGAATTCAACACAATCAGTCCCTTTTTTTTTCAAGATTTATCTAAGAACACAATGGAAAAAACACAATCAAATCACTATAAAATTCAGAATAATTTCCTGATCATTTCTTTAGCAGCTATGATGATGAACATAATCTCACCCAGTAGCAGCACAAGCGTGGGAGTGAACTGGGGCACAATGGCAACACATCTGCTCTCTGCTGAGAGCGTGGTCACTATGCTTAAAGACAACGGTTTCGACAGAGTGAAGCTCTTCGACGCCGACGAGGCCATTCTCGACGCATTGTGCGGCTCCGACATCGAGATCATGCTCGCCGTCCCCAACCACATGCTGGCCGAGATGAGCTCCGACCCCTCCGCCGCCGCCTCCTGGGTCGACGCCAACGTCACCGCCTACTCTCATCGCGGCGGCGTCAACATCAAGTAACTACCTAAGCAACTTTGAATAATAAAAATTAAAAATCAATCAATGATTAAATGCTTTTGTTCAGGTACGTTGCGGTGGGGAACGAGCCGTTTCTGAAGACATACAACGGCACGTACCTGCAACACACACTCCCGGCGTTGAGGAACATTCAAGAAGCGATCAAGAACGCAGGGCTGGGATCGAGAATCAAGGCGACCGTCCCGTTCAACGCCGACATCTACAACTCGCCGGAGTCGAACCCCGTCCCCTCCGCCGGCGACTTCCGCCCCGAGATACGCGATCTAACGGTCCAGATCGTCCAGTACCTCTACTCCAACGACGCTCCGTTCGTCGTCAACATCTACCCTTTCTTGAGCCTCTACGCCAACGTCTACTTCCCCATCGACTTCGCCTTCTTCGGCGGCGGCGGCGCAAACAGACCGGTGAGGGATGGAAGCTTCGTCTACAACAACGTTTTCGACGCGAATCTCGACACCCTGCTCTGGTCCCTCACCAAAGCAGGCTACCCAGATATGAAGATCATGGTGGGAGAAGTGGGCTGGCCTACCGATGGTGACAAACACGCCAACATTCAAAATGCTAAGAAATTCAATCAAGGCCTAATTCATCATGTTATGAGTGGGGAAGGAACTCCTCTGAGAAAAGGAAAGCTAGATGTCTACCTCTTCAGCCTCATCGATGAGGATGCGAAGTCCATCGATCCCGGTAGCTTCGAGAGGCACTGGGGGATATTTGAGTTCGACGGCAAGCCTAAATACGAGCTTGATTTGTCGGGGTCGGAGCAGAACCGGGGGCTCGTCGCCGTGCAGGGCGTGAGCTACATGGTGAGGAGGTGGTGCGTTTTGGACCCTCGAGTTGAAGATATGGAGTTGGAGTTGCCCAAGAACATAGACTACGCCTGCAGCATGTCGGACTGCACGGCGTTGGGCTACGGCTCGTCGTGCAGTCACCTGACGCTGCAGGGGAACGCGTCGTACGCGTTCAACATGTACTATCAGTTGAAGGATCAGAATGAGTGGGACTGTGACTTTTCGGGGCTGGCGGTGATCACTGACCAAGATCCCTCCGATAGCAGCTGCAGGTTCCCCGTCATGATTGCCTATGGCAATCCTGTGCTGCTGCTGCACAAGAAATTGGTTAACATTTTGATTGTGGTTGTGGAGGGATGTATAGTGTTTCTGCTTCTTGTGTCTTGAGTGTTAGTTGTTTGAGGTGTCATATGTTAGTGTGATTTAGGACACAGACTAATTCAATTTTCTATCTTGGGATATTTATTTTGAAGGAAAAGAAAAGGGGAGATATGTTTTTTCACATGGAATTTCCCGTTACACTTTCCGTGTTACATTTTCAAATTACGAGTTTTTCTTGTACTTTTTTTCTTTAATTTTATTTTTATGTGATTTAGTTTAATTTTATGATTATTTTTAAGGTTCACCGTATCCAATTAGGGTTTATAACTATTTTTTAATATTTAATTTTTAATTTTCAATTAATAATTCATTATTATGGTTGATTTTTTCAAAATTACATTTTTTAATCTTTTTAATTCTTTTTTTTTTGTTGATAAATGTTGACTATGATTATTTATGTTGTAATTAATTTTTATTTTATAATAAATATTATTAAAATCACAAATTTAATAATGAAATACGGAGTGAAACACGAAATAGTGTAACAGGAAATTTCAACCCTGTTTTTTGTGTTAGGCTTTGACCCCATTTGCTTGGTGAATTTCTCTCATTATTTTTTCATCTTGAATTTTTAAATAAACTGACTATAGTAATTAATTTATGGGGTGTAACGTACGAACACACCCTATCATATGGTGGAGTGGGGTACGTGTTTTTAATCAAATGTATCAAATTCGAATCATACCGATATTTTATAGACTGAGATTTGCTTGCTACTTATTTTACACAATTGTAACTAGGAATGGTAAAATGAAGTCCGTATATGATTGTTTTATAAATTAAATTAGGAATTATTCACGTAGTAAAAAATTACGAACGGGATTCTCGAATACAAACCTGCATTTCATCTAGTTCCGGTGGGGATGACCTAGTGGTGGAGTGAGATTGCTTGGAGATCAAAGGTCACGGGTTCGAATCTCCTCAATACCACAGGTCGGGTGTGTGAGTAAAAAAAAAACTGCATTTCATCTCATGTTTCAATTATTTAATTTCAATCACGTTTATTTCAAAATTGAGAAAATTACACTTTTTGATACCTACATTTTTGTCTCTTTTCCAAAAATAGATCACTTTTTCAAAATAAATAAAATAATACCCATTTTTTCAAAAAAAATAAAAATAATTCAAATCTAACATTTGATCTATTTTTCGGCTCGAAAACCCTGTATAATTTATTATATTTTAATATTTTTATTTCCCCAACCGCATAAATAAAAATCTTTCAATCAAGAAATCTTAAAATACAATTAATTACGTATGATTTTTGGGCCGTAAAATGGATCAAATGTTAGATTTGTAAAGTTTTTGAAAAAGTGGTATTGTTTCGTAAATTTTGAAAGCATTAACTATTTTTTCAAAAATAACTCAAAATATAGGTATTTAAAAATACAACACTGGAATAGAGGATTTCATCTCATAAAATTTGGGGTGATGAGTAGAATCACCGATTTAATGAATATCTATAGTTCACATGGTATAAGAAGTAGTAAAGTGCACGAGAAAAGAAAATGAATCTCGATCGTTGAAATTCCAACACGTATATTTTAACTAGTAAGAGCATCTCCTATAGTGTATCCAAATTTTGTTACATAATTCTGCCACGTCACCGCCATGTCAAAAATTATATACCTATTTTTTGAAATATCTATTCTTTTCAAATCACCCACTATAACATATGGTACATAATAATTTTTTGGGTCCCACCATATTATATAAAATTGTATAGTGAAAAATAATTTTTAATTTCAACAAAATTAAATAATTAAATATAAAAAATTAATAAATTAACCTTTAAAAAAAATAAAGCATAAAAGAAAAGAAAAATATAAAAGAAATTGTTAAGCAAAAAAATAAAAGAATAACGTGTAAGACTTGATTTTTTTTTTTTTTTTGTTGCTCTACACGTTGGATCATATATAACACTTTGAATTTTTATTTTTATTTTTATTTTTTTTATTGGAGCAACCAACGTGTATAATACTTTCTTTTTTTTTTTGCTCTACACGTTGGATGATCCAACGTGTATAACACTTTGATTTTTTTTTTTAACTCTACACGTTGGAGCAACCAACTTTGATTCAAAGAACTTTGGATCATCAACGTGTAAAACATCATATATATATATATTTCTCTAAATTGTTACACTTTGGATCCAGTGTGAAACATGTTGGATCAACATGTAACACGGCAACTTTTTTTTTTGTGCTCTAATTAAAAAGTTGGAATAAATTGAATAATTAAAGAAAAATAAATAAATAAATAAATAAATAAAAGGGGATAGTGGGGACAGGTGACCCCACGTTTGATAAAAATAAGATAAAATTCTGGTACATACAGTATAAAGAGTATATACTATATAATTTTTTATCAACTTTTAAGCTCCCACTATAGTATGTACTGACTAATGGTACATACAAACTCTTTCATACAAAAAGAAAAAGAGTTATTATTGTGGATGCTCTAACAGCGTAATTTTCCCATCTAATTTATGCACACACTTTAATGAACTTACAACTAGCGAGTAATTGAAATGAAATAAAAATGAGTATCAAGCCAACTCCATGATCTAAATTGTACTTCCTCCGTTTCTGAATAAGTGTCATTCTACCATTTTAATTTTGTTTCAAAAAAAGTGTTATTCTACAAATTCGAGACAGAAAATTCACATTTTTCACATATTTGCCCTTATTTAATACATTCAAACATCTATATCTAACTCATTTAATGTATTCACACAATGATATATTAGGTAATTTATTAATTTGTGTGCATTCATCCAAAATTACATTTATTTAGAAACAGAGGGAGTATTATACCTCACACATGAATAAAAAAGCAGCGTTAGGGAAATTCTACCCTACCCATGAGGGTAGTACCCGAAGTGTCCCCATAGATCTATTAGGACCCAATAAATCTATGGAGACACTTCGGGTACTATCCTCATGGGTAGGGTAGAAAAACCCTGTGGATTATTTCATGTAATTATTGAGAAACCTTTATTTTATTTTATTTTTTAAGAATAAAGAGGAAGGAACTATGAATATGGTTTTAATATTTTGGAATATTCATTTCTAAATGGTCTAATAAATTGGTGATTGCGATTCTTTCTTATCTCTAATCCTAGACTAACATGCCGCTCTGTGAAGGCGCCACGTCAGCAATGCTGATCCCACTGAATAATATTGTAATTTAGACTCAAATTAACGCATACTGTGATAAATTTAGATCTACATTTCGAGGGATGTGATCCTCAATTTTAAATTTGATGTTCCAACACGTATTACACGATCAAATTTATAAGTTTAATAAAAGATATTACAAAAATAAAAAATAATTATAAAATTATCAATCCGGTGACATTTATCAACAAAAGATTGGAGTTTTAAAAATTATAAATCATATTTTTTAAATAATCAACCATAATAATTTTTTTTTGAAAATTAAATACTAAACAGATAATTATAAACCTTGATTGGGAGGGGTGAACCGAAAAAATAATCATAAAATCAAACTGAGACATAATAAATTAAAATTGACGAAAAAATGGAAGATAGTTTTATAAATTTGATCGTGGAACCCGAATTGAAACTTCAAATTTGAAATAGGGGATCTCATCCGACATTTCAAATAGATAAATTTGGTATGCTAACACTCTCATAATCAATTGCGGGTGAATGATATATTAATATTTAAAGTTGATAACTTAGATACTATTAAATGAGGAGTAGTGTGGATATTGAAAGTATATCCCACGTCGCAAAATTATGGTTGTAGAGATCTATTTAGGGCTCATTGCATGATCGCAAATGTTGCCTTGGGTGACTTGGACGAGCTGAAGGGGTGCAAGCAACCCGAACTCATGCGTCGATTCGACCGGGACGAAAAACTAGCAATTTTTTTCACAAAAAAACACCATGACTCTTCAATATGATAAATAGGCCCCCCATATTTCAGAAATCCAAGATCATTGAAATCCAAAGCTTTCTTAATAAACTTCTTCTCCTCTATCTAATTATCGATTGAAAGTCTCGATTAAATGTGTCAAACTCAGCCTAAATTTAGGTTGGGCCACTATTATATAGGTCCGAAATATTTTTGAACCCGACCTGAAAAATACATTGGCCCAACGGTTCGGACCGCCTAGTGAAAATATGAAATTAAGCCTTAGGCCCACGGGCGGCCCATCCCAAATCTCAAACTGGGCTAGGCCATGAAATTTTAGGCCCGAAGCATTCGGGCCAGCTCAACCCAGTTGAGAACTCTATAATTCACTCTCGATTATTATTTTGTTAGTTGTAACATTATTTTATATTGTGCAGCTTATTTTCGTTTTACGAAGAGAGCTCCCATCCTAACTTAAACAAAATATATCGTTACTTTGTCAGCAATTCCTCAAAGAAAAATTCATAAATTACCCCACGAGTTTTTTTTTTTTTTTTTCTGCGTGTGTGATAAATGTGTCTTATATATATTGAGATTAGCTTAATAATGGTTCCATTCGGTTATCAATTTTGTTTAGCTAAGCTGTCAATTTGGGCTTAATCTTTGGATCTTGCTAAAGTGAATGGTTGGGAAAATTCCATGCTGCCCCTAAATTTTGTGTTTTTATTTTTTAGTATTTCTTTTAAAAATGTTTTTGCAATTTTTTTTGGGGGGATATCTCTTACTCCCTCCCATTTAAAATATAAGTCTTTTTAGCTCTTTTAACTATTTATAAAATATAAGTCTTTTTGAAAATTCATGTCAATTTTACCCCCATTAATGAATACATAAATTAATGTACACATAAATTAATGTAGATTCAATTAACTTGGTTTATGAATTTCTATAATATACCTATAATTTTTATTAAATGTAAATTATAATTAATGAGGTTAAATTGGGTAAAAATATTATTTATTAAAATCTGTGCAACAACTCAAAAAGACTTATATTTTGAATGGGAGGGAGTATTTCTTAAGTAGATGTTAATTATGTTAGTCCCGATTTTTTATTTCGTCTCTTACTATGTAAACGATGATGTTGTTAAATTTTTCACACGATATCGTAAAAACACACACCCATGTCGTTTGCATAATAGGAGGCAGGAAAAAAAATCGTGACCAACATAATTAACATCTACTAATGTCGCCATTTATATTCCAAAAAATATAATTGCAAAAACATTTTAAAAATATTTTTAAAAAATAAAAAATCAAATTTAGGCATGCTACCTTACGGGCGGCATGGAGTTTTCCGGAATGGCTGGCTGATCAGCATAGGAGAACGAGTTTATTTCAAAATCATTACAAACTTTAGATTGGGCTTTTATTTTTTTTTTTTATTTTTATTTTTTTAAAAAAATTAGCAATTGGGACCTAAAAAATAAATTTATAAATTTAAGACTTCAAAAATTATGTATTTTTTATTTTTAATATTTTTCTTAAATTTAATAGATAATGTAAATGATTATTTGTTGAAATTCAATAGATTATTTCTCTAATCCCAAATGGACACTTAAACTATTATCAAATCCAATTAGACCATCAAACTTTCTTGTCAGGTCCAATTAAACTTTTAAAATTGACTCAATTAGATCCTTCCATTAGTCATTCTACTATTCAATGTTAATTTATCCACCCTTCAGTGTGTCCAGTTGATCACAAACTGAAGGTATAGTTGGAAAGCTAATGGAGAGAACTTTTTAAAGATATTCGTATTCTACGGTATCATAATCAGAAATGATTGGAAAGTCTCATACGGATAAAAAAAATACCCGTGATGTATTTGAACTTTCCCAAAATTTATGTCGTGATTTCATCATCAATTCAACGTCCAATCTCAAAATTGATTAACATTTTTTAAAGCCCATGGTCTGGACTATTTCAAAGGGAGGTCAAAGTGATTTAAAAATGAGAGAAAAAAAAAAACATCTACCTACAAAGGTCAAGTAATGAAGCCCACACCGCTTATTTAAAAAATATATATCTTTCAATGCATGAGGCTCACAAATCACAACACAAGTTAAAGTGGAAGCAAACAGAATCTTTAATTCAACGAGATTCACACTTAAATTATTTTAATTAGCTTATTAATTAATTGAAATGTCGCCAATTAAATTAATTGTTCTGATTCGTATATATGTATACACAATATATAGTATCCAAAGCAATTAATTAATCTAATAATTGAGTAATATATTCCTCTCAATCAATTTGATTCGCCCAGTCCCATAATAATATCAGCTTTTTAGGTGTAAAATATAACTAGGAATCTAATCTTACATGTATGAATAAATAGCCCTTCAGTCAATTATTTCAGACAGGCAAAAGTTTTGCAGAATATACCCTATCTATTTTTTGAAGCAAAAAGCAGCAAACTTTTCTTCACATGTTAGCGTTCCACAAAAAAATAAAATAAAAAAAATGGTTAATTAAATTGGAATTTGGCTTCCTTAATTTAGTGCAAAAATGAGAGGTCGTTTTAGCAGCAAACCTAGCTATCACATTGCATTATTTTATGTTATTTTTTAATTTTTTTTTGACTTGATGAGCTCAAGCATGTTAAATGCATATGGCTCCTAATTAATTAACTAACCACATCCATGCATATTAATTAGTACTATTAATTGTGTTGTTAATTTCATGCAAACAAAATTGTTCCAACAAGATTCTGCATCATTATTCAAGCCGGAGCTCACAAATTAACATGAAACGTGCCTGACCAAGGAGGTATGAGATTTTGTGTTTGCATCCCGTGTTTCGTTATTATTAATGTGAGAGACGTGTGGGCGCTCAATATTATGCTATTATAATATTGGACAACATCGTAACTATAATGATATCAATGAGAAAATTGGATGTCATTGTAGGTAAGGTGTAGGTACACCGCCTAAAATTGAAAATTCGTTAACCATTTATTTTATTTTGTTGTGTGTGTTTTTTGAACTTATGGCATGGGTCCACTTATGCATAACTTCGAAGTTGGATATATGCATGAGTCAAAATGATTAATTTATAGTCTATGATTTTATTTTATTTTAATAAATATTGAATTTACAACTTAATTAAGTAATTTGGTGACCTAAGACCTTACGATATGTATAGGAGGAAAAAGATGAGTAAGGTAACTCAATATTTAATTATTAATTAAAGGAGGAATATAAATTCAATGCAAGGATGGATGGAATTTGACAATGGATGTGCATTATAAGGAATAAATTCCCATTTCAAAAAAAGGAAATTTAATTTATCTCTTTAATTATTTCCCCTCTTCTTCAACTAAGCCTGAACTGCATTAAACCGGAACCATATAAAGCCTATGCATCATATCTCAATTCTCAAACTACATGTATACGAGATCATTTCAGATATGATCCCGTGTGCCCATTCGTACAGCATTTCGTGTGTCATAATTAAGTTTTTTTTTTAATATATTCTAATTGGGGAAGGATGAACTTTAAATAGAAAATTTAAACTATAATAAATTAAAATTAAAAAAAATAAAGGGTTAACATAGGAACTGACACAGGGATTGTCACAGATGATCTCATTTCAAATCATTTAATCAATTGATTTGCTCTAAACTAAATTAATTTCAATGTTCATACTATTGGCGTGAATTAATAATATTGAAACACGAGATAAGCATGTGGGCTTGGATGTGGGGAGCACAGGAATCTAACGGGATTATAAAATCATATGTTGCACACTATTTGGTTTGCACTCCCTTTTGCACACTCGATTAATTTAGTTTTTTTTTTCACAATTTCTTGTGGTTTAGTTTAATTTTACTCTTGTTATTTAGGATTGTATTATATTACATTTTTTTGTATTTAATTTATAGTTTTTAGTTATTTATTGATTACTTGAAAAAATAAATACTAAAAAATTATAATAAATCCTAATTGGATATGAACTATAAATAGCAAGTGTAAATTAAACTAAAGTGAGAAATTGAAACAAAAAAAAAATGAAAAAGAACTGAAAAATCAAATATGCCATATGAAATAATTTCGTGTGGAATCTAACTGATTGATAGGAGGATAAATGCAGCTTACTGGGCAGCAGGGATCGGCGTCGGCCCCCCTCATATTTTCATTGAATTTGATTGAGACAATATATATACATACATATATATATGTATGTATGTAGTGGTAAAAAATAAAATTGAAATATCCAGACACCTCACAAATAACATCTACCCCTCATAATGCCTACCTAGCCACAAATGGGCATAGAATACAGAATAATATTTCAACTCTTTTTCTGTAATAATGCATATGGAATCATGGAAAAGGTGACATTATTGATGACTAGCTACCTTGTTTTTTCCTTCACCTCTTTTACATGAACTTGCTAATTAATTCTTCACTTTAACCATCCCTAACACTCATTGAGTCATTTTTGTTGGCTATTCTGATCTCCTGTTACATTTTCTATTACAGTAAATAATCATTAATTTACACGTCAATTAATATACGAATTACGAGTAAATTTCAATTTTAGTCTTATGGGACATTCGTTAGTCCGTTTTTGGTTCCAATACTATTACTTTTTTTTAAAAAAAAATGTCCAATTTTAGTTTCATACGTTCATGGTTTTCGAATTTCGTCTCACGATTTTAAGTTCAAAAGCGGGATCAAAATTCAGGGAATTTGGCGCAATTCTTTAAACACGAAGCGACTTCGCAGAACTTGTATTTCACAGTAAATTTTCATCCATTTTATCCAAATTAGTTGAATGAGATCTTTGACCTAAGAGAAAGAAGAACAATGGTGCAACAAATGATCCAATGTGATTTGGAATATAGAAGATCCCTGCTGCCATTAGCCAGTTGACACCCCACCTTCACATGCATGTTTCCTCATACAAAAAAGAAAGAATAGAAGTATGAAATGTGTGTCAATCTAAAACTGTCAGAATCCTACTTTTGGAATCCCATCTTAAGGAAACATTAATACTTCATATATATATATATATATATATATATATACACACAAAAAAAAATAGGGTCCCACAATTCAAGGGTCTCACTACTATATAAAGCCCACATCATCCATTCTCCAAATCCACACAACTTCAAACACCACTGCAATCTTTCATTTTCAAAACACACCAATTAATCATTCCATTATTTCTTCTGCATTTAATTAATTTCTGAGAGAGAATGAGCAGGGAAGGAGGGGACTGGATGTGCCAGGCATGCCAGCACATCAATTTCAAGAAGCGCGAGGCGTGCCAGCGATGCAGCTGCCCCAGGTACGCGACGGGGGCAGAGGTATCCTCGTACGCCTCGCACAAAACAGCGGAGGCGGCGCTGCAGGCCGGCGACTGGTACTGCGGGGCCATGAACTGCGGGGCCCACAACTACGCCAGCCGCACCACCTGCTACAGGTGCGGCGGGTACTGCGGGTACGGCGCCGGGATCATGGCGTCGGCGGGCTACGCCTACGACGCCATTCCCGGCTGGAAGACCGGCGACTGGATTTGCACCAGGTAATGAA
Organism: Perilla frutescens; assembly: GCA_026008535.1. NCBI lineage: Eukaryota > Viridiplantae > Streptophyta > Magnoliopsida > Lamiales > Lamiaceae > Perilla > Perilla frutescens. The sequence continues at coordinate 52,724,835 of BRKX01000015.1, forward strand.
AGAGGACTCAAGTCTCGTGTGCCAAACTGTCTGAGGGGTCAAGATATTTATTTTTTCTTTAGATTGTAATTATTTAATAATTATTAATCATGTTTTTGCATTCTTGTCCAGAATGGGATGCGGCATGCACAACTACGCTAGCAGGACAGAATGCTATAAATGCAAGACACCAAGAGAGTGAGGTAATTAAGCTCTCTCTCTCTCTCTCTACTTAGACAAATACATACATACATGCATATATATCACACATATGTAGGTATGTGTGTGAATGATTATCTTAGCTAGGAATTATTGAATGTATTTCATGATTTTTATTCTCTTTTATTTTTGTGCTAATGCAGGAAGGGCAATGTGAGGAATTGGAATGAGCAGAGTAAAGATGATAAGGAGGGAATTCGAGCTGGTTTCGAACGCTCTTCTATTTTTTTCTTTTTTCTTTTTTGTAATTTTATTATTCTAGATCCTTTTCACATTTCCTTTCAAATTAATTAAAGATAACCGTTAAAATTTAGGATGTGGATTCTTTCATGTAATCATTGCGGAAAATTAATGAGAATTTTCTTTTCGGGTAGTATCCAAGTGTCACAATACATTTATTGTAACACTTTTATATGTCATAATAGATCACTATAGATCTGATGTGACACGTAAAAATGTCATAATAGATGTATTGTGACACTTGGGTACTACTCGAAGGAATAGCATAGAATTCCCCATCCTAGGCCAACATTGCCACTCTGTGAAGTCGCCACATCAGCACTGCTGATCTCAATGAATAATATTGTAATTTAGACTCAAATTAATGCATACAGTGATAAATTTATATTTACATTTTCGAGTTGCTGAATTTCGTATATTAATATTCTTTGAATCAATTTTGGGTGAATGAGATATTAATGTTCAAAGTTGACAACTTAAATACTATTAAATGAAGAGTAGCTGTATGGGTATTGAAAGTATATCCCAGGTTGAAAAATTATGATTGTAGAAATATATTTCGGGCGCACTGCATGATTGCGAATGTTGCCTTGGATGACATGGACAAGCCGAAGGAGTGCAAGCAACCCGAACTCACGCGTCGATTCGACTGGGATGAAAAATTAATAATTTCTTCGCAAAGAGACATGATAACTCTTCAATATGATAAATAGACCTCATATTTCAGAAATCCAAAATCAATGAAATCCAAAGCTTTCTTAATAAACTTCTCCCCAATCTAATTATCGATTGAAAAACTCAATTAGAGGTGTCAAAATCGGCTCGATTTTAGGATGGGCCACTTTATATAGGTCCGAAATATTTTCGGGCTGGTCCGACCTAGCCCGAATGGTCTTGGCCACCTAGTGAAAAATATGAAATTAAGCCTTTGGCCCACCAGCGGCCCGGCCCATCCCAAACTCGGACTGGGTTAGGCCATGAAATTTTAGGTACAAACCATTTCGGCCCGGGCCAACCTATTTGACAACTCTAATTCACTCTCGATTATTATTTTATTAGTTGTAATATCATTTTATATTGAAGAGCATTTCCATTTTACTGAGAAAGAGTCTAACTCTCATTCTGACTTAGACAAAATATGTCGTTATTCTATCATAAAATTCTCAAAGAAAAATTTATAAATTAACCACAAGTTAAACCTTTTTTGTGTGTCACAAATGTATTTTATAAATATTGAGATTAGTTTGATGGTTCCATTTGGTTATCAATTTCGTTTAGCTCAATTGTCAATTTGGGCTTAATCTTTGGGTCATGCTAAAGTGAATGGTTGGTTGAGCGATAATGGGGTGATCCTAAATACAACCCCATTTTTCTTATCATCGCTCCCAAAATTTAATTAAAAATAAATAAAAAGTAAGTGTTCTATTTTACCCTTGCTAATCCTTTGCTTTGTCATTTTTAGATTTCTTTTTCGCATGGTCCCAATATTTTTCTATTTTTCAAATCTATAAAACCCCTCGTATAGCCACCAAATAACCGTCGACGTCAAAGAATCATTCTTAACTTTATCCATTCTTCTTCAACCATCCAGGATATTTTTTTTTATTTTTTTTTTCAAAAGAAATTACTTTTCTTTTACGATAATCAATATCATTGATTCATTTATGCTGAGCTAGGAAACCATTAATTTTATAGAGATGGAACCCATTTTTACTGAAGATTTTTATTTTCTTCAAGCATGTGAATTAATTGCTATGAACCATCTTGGTAGAGCCTCATATCTTGTATGAACAGACAATTTTTTTTTTCTCTTTTCTATTCTTTTTATTGAATCTGATTGCAGCATTTCAAGCAAACCAGACAAGGTGAAATTAGTAATTCAAAAAACAAAGAAAAAAAATAAGAATTGAGTAATTCATATGAAAAGTTGTCCAAGAACATAGTCTTAATTCATGGCCATGCTCTTGTGTTGAATGTTGGGGATTTGTGGTGGCGAAGATAGCACAAGATGGATAAAATTGGTGGGGGTGGAGGGTTATAACTTATAAGGGTAAAATAGGAATTTTAAAAATATTTTTATTTAAATTAATATTGGAGACTATAAAGAGTAAAGTGAGAATTGTGTATAGAATTATGAATGAGAATGAGTCTATGTCCAAATCACTAGCAATTCAGTATCACACATCGTATTAAGTATGATTTTTTTTTTATGATGGATATAGTACGTACAACTATTGATTTTATGTAGTAAATAATTATATTGAACTAATAGTAATAAGATATATAATTAAGAAAATAAAATATATAAAAATATAAATTCAAATGGAAAAAATGTAGGAGAATATTGGTTATTTAACCCTTACAAAAACTTGTTTCTTGAACATATTTGACACGTTCAGAGTAAACATTTGCATATTAAACTTAAACATAATATCATACCCGACAAAAGTAAGAACTCATACAGATCTTGAGCATATGGAAATATTATTTAAGATAAATGATAGATAATGTGGCAAACTATACTCTCATACTTTAGAAATGAACCTAACGTTACGTTTGGATAAAGTTATTTCAATATCCAATGTTTCAACATTAATTTTTTCAAAAATTGTCCTAAGTTGATTTAACCGCCACAGAAAACACACCTATCTGTATTATTGCCACTCGAATTTAAAGAAGCAATAGATACCATTAAAGTATCATATGATCTGAATGTGTGTTTTTTGTCGCCAGATAAATGGACTCGGGATATTTTTGATAAAATATTGAAAAATGAAAACGATATTATTTAAACGTTATGACACTTTCAAAGTATGCTTAAAGGTTGGGACAATATCCATTTATTTAATTATTTATTGACTCTATTACTATATCTTTGTCAAATTTATAATACTTTTCAATTTCAAACATATAATTGTAGGAACAATACGTACTACAACTAAATTTAGTGAACATATCATATCAACTTCACTGAGGACTCATAATACGGTATCTATAGAGATGTAAAACTTAACATTACATTAACCCTCCTTTTAAATAAATTAACACACATAAATAACCCTCTTTCTAAATTCAACTTAGGCAAAAACTTACATGCACTAGATATATATAAGCTTATATCAGACGGTCAACGCATTTGATCGGGTCAAACGCCGATCAACCTGCGAAAAAGAAAAGTGGTAAAGTAGGTGATACTTTTTAAAGATGCAGATTATACTTTTTGAATTTTGAGCGGTACTTTTTAGTATTACGGTTGATACTAATTTTGAAGGGTTATTTATTTATTTATTTATTTAATTTGGCCTATACTTTTTAAAGATGCAGGTGATACTTTTAGGTTTTAGAGTGATACTTTTTAGTGTTACAGTTGATACTGATTTTGAGTTGATCGAGTCAACGCGTGTTTTCTGGCATTGACCGGTCAACGCGTTGACCCGGTCAATGCGTCTGATGATACACCTAGTGCACACAAGTGCTTCTCTTTAACTCAACATTACATTAGAGGTAGTTAAAATCAAGGACAAATTGTAGTTTATACCCCTACATTTTTTACTCTTTTTACAAAAATAACCCAAATCAGAATGATTAATAAAACAATATCCGATTTTTCAAGTTTTTGCAAATCCAACAAATCAATATAATCTAAAATATGAAAATGTGAACCATGTATATAAGTTTATGTGCTATAATTTTTTTTGAGAAATTGATAGTTGTGTAATAATTTGCATGGTTTGGAATAGCGAGAAATTACACTTAAATATCTATTGCCAGAGTAATCTCAAATTGCACTAAAAAAAATATATTTCAATATTGATCGGGTCAACGCGTGTTTTCTGGCATTGACCGGTCAACGCGTTGACCCGGTCAATGCGTCTGATGATACACCTAGTGCACACAAGTGCTTCTCTTTAACTCAACATTACATTAGAGGTAGTTAAAATCAAGGACAAATTGTAGTTTATACCCCTACATTTTTTACTCTTTTTACAAAAATAACCCAAATCAGAATGATTAATAAAACAATATCCGATTTTTCAAGTTTTTGCAAATCCAACAAATCAATATAATCTAAAATATGAAAATGTGAACCATGTATATAAGTTTATGTGCTATAATTTTTTTTGAGAAATTGATAGTTGTGTAATAATTTGCATGGTTTGGAATAGCGAGAAATTACACTTAAATATCTATTGTCAGAGTAATCTCAAATTGCACTAAAAAAAATATATTTCAATATATATAGACGCATGCAAAGTGTGTAGTAACTTAATTTTCTTGGAAAAAATAAATCGAATGATTTATGATCATCTAGCTAGATTTAATATTGTAATACCAAATTAACTATATATATATATATATATATATATATAATCAAGATTTGCGGATTTGATTGACTGAAATAATGTTTATAATCGTGAAACAAAATTAAATTAATTGACAAATCAAAACCCTACTCCTCTCTCTCTCATGTAAATATATTATTGGATTGGATTCATCTATATAGATTATATATAGACGTGCATGATTACCCATATCCATATTAATGATTTTTCAATTAACTAATTCATTAATAAAATATTTCTTAATTATTTAATGTTGATTATTCTGTAGTTTGCGTTGATCATATAATCCATCCGTTTCGTTTTATTTGTTGTTTTAGGTTTTTTGTTTTGTTTCAAAATATTTGTTGTTTTATATATTTTCACACACACACACACACACACTCTCTCTCTCTCTAATTTAACCCTATCACAATCTCTATTTTTGAAAAATATAATTGAATAAGATTTTATGGCATGTATAAAGGATGAGTATATTTGTCCAGAAAATTAATTGTTAATTCTAGATAAAAAAAACCTAAAACAACAAATAAAACGAAACGGAAGGAGTAATAAATTGGTAGATGAATTTCATAGTCAATCTTAATTTGCATTGTAATGAATTCCACTCACACCATAATTAATTGGCTTGCGAGCTTGCATTTTTTTACAATAATGTTTATATATAGAAATGATTGAATTTTGTAATACACTAGTATTAATGTTGAAAGTAACTGATTACCTTTATTTTGTTATATATTAATGATCCTTAATAATTGATATTTAATTTAATATTAATTTTATGATTTTGTTAAATATGATAATTTTGGTGGAAAAAAAATCTACACTATCCTACTTTTAGATATAGTAGGGATTGCGGGGCATGCATTGAGCTTTGGGCACGCACTAACAATTGCATAAATAGAAGATTTATACTAATGAATTATTCATTTTTTTTATTTTTTTTTAAGTTCTATCAATTCATAACCTAAAAATTAAAATTATTAATTTAAGACTTCAAAACTATGTATTTTTATATTTTTTTATTACATTTAATATATAATTAGTAAATGATTTTTTATTGAAATTTAATACAAGAAAGGAAAATCTCCAAATAGGAACCATAATTATTTCTCTAGTCTCAAGTGGATACTTAAACTATTATCAGATCCCAAGTAGATCCTCAAACTTTCTTGTCAAGTCCAATTGAACCCCCAAATTTTCAAAATCGACTTAATTAGACTCTTCCATTAGTGGTGTCCAATTGACAAACTGAATGTATCGTTGGAAAAGCTAGTGGAGAGAGCTTTTAAAGATATTCATATCATTTGGTATCAAAGTCAGAGATGGTTGAAAATTCTCGCACAAATAAAAAATACTCATAATGCATGTATGCCAATTTTAGCGAAATTTTTTAGTGGGATTTCATTGTCAATTCGACGTCCAATCTTAAATTGATTGAGACTCTTTAAAGCCCATGGTCTGGACTATATCAAATTGAAGTGAATGTGAATATGTGATTTTAAAATGAAAAAATAAAATAAGTAAAAATAAACAAACTTCTGTGCCTACAAAGGTCAACTGGTCAAGTAATGAAGCCCACACCGTTTATTAAAAAAATATATATCTTTCAATGCATGAGGCTCACAAGTCACAACACAAGTTAAAGCGGAAGCAAACAGAATCTTTAATTCAACGAGACTCACATTTAAATTATTTTAATTAGCTTATTAATTAATTGAAATGTCGCCAATTAAATTAATTGTTCTGATTCGTATATATGTATACACAATATATAGTATCCAAAGCAATTAATTAATCTAATAATTGAGTAATATATTCTTCTCAATCTATTTGATTCGCTAAGTCCCATAATAATATCAGCTTTTTAGGTGTAAAATAACTAGGAATCTAATCTTACATGCATGAATAAATAGCCCTTCAGTCAATTATTTCAGACAGGCAAAAGTTTTGCAGAATATACCCTATCTATTTTTTGATGCAAAATTAAAAGAAGCAACTTTTTCCTCACATGTTAGCGTTGCACAAAAAATATGTTAATTAAATTGGAATTTGGCTTCCTTAATTTAGTGCAAAAATGAAAGGTCGTTACGTTTAGCTACCACATTACATTTTTTAATTTTATTTTTTGATTTTTTTGATTTGATGAGCTCAAGCATGTTAAATGTATATGGCTCCTAATTAATTAATTAACTAATCACATGCATGAATTAATTAATACTATTAATTTGTTTTGTTAATTTCATGCTAACAAAAAATGCTCCAATTAACAAGACTCTGCATCATTATTCAAGCCGGAGCTTACAAATTAACATGAAGCGTGCCTCAACAAGGAGGCATGAGCTGAGATTTCATGATTGCATCCCGTGTTTTGGTATTATTAATGTGAGAAACCCGTACGCACTTGATATTATACTATTGTATTGAACAACATCATAATTAACGCATATACACGCATGTTGTGTATTAATTAAGTTAATACGAACATGAAATACATAAATCAAACTGAACAAAGGAACGGTGGATTGAAATATTCCCCATTTCCTTCCCCAAATTTATTAATGATTATACTGATGGAAAAATTGGACGTCATTGTAGGTAAAGTGTAGATACACAATACACTACCTAAAATTGAAAAATCGTTAACACCTCCCCCCCCCAACCTAGGGAACATATGTGATTGCACATAAATATGTCATGAGTGTGTCAACTTTTACACACACGCGCGCGCGCACACACACGTGTATATATATATATATATATATGCATGAGTCAAAATGATTAGTTTATAATCCATGATTTTATTTTATTTTATTTTGATAAACAATATTGAATGGACGACTTAAATAATTTGGTGACCTAAAACGTTACGATATATATATATATATATATTGCGCACTGTGCTTGTTTAGTGTATTTTTAGTGCTTTTCTTTATGTATTTTGATGCTAATTTTTTCTAATTTTTTTAATGCGTTTCTTATTATGTTTTGGTGCTAGATGTTTTTAGCACCAAAATACATAAAGAAAAGCACTAAAAATACACTAAACAAGCACAGTCCGCACGTTTACACATCAAGATAAGTTTTTATTATAATCAACCCCTATATATATATATATATATATATATATGAGGAAAATTAAAAGATGAGTAACGTATTCAATATGGGGCAAACTTGGGTGAGACCGTCTCATACATGAGACGGGTCAATACTCACATGCGGGGATCATTATTTATGGGTGAAGTATCATTAACTCACATGTGAGTATCATTATTTATACCCGCATGTGAGTATCATTATTTATGGGTGAAGTATCATTAACTTACATGTATCATTATTTATGGGTGAAGTATCATTAACTCACATGTATTGATCCGTCTTATGTATGAGACCGTCTCATACAAGTTTTTGTCATTCAATATTGATTTATAGTTGTATATTAATTACCAGAAAAGGAAGGAATATAAATTCCATGCAAGGATGGATGGAATTTGACAATGGATGTGCATTATAAGGAATAAATTCCCATTTAATTATTTCCCCTCTTCTTCAACTAATTATTCAAACCTGAACTGCATCAACCGGAACCATATAAAGCCTATGCCATGCACCATATCTCAATTCTCAAACTACATACGAGATCATTTAATCGATTAATTTGTTCTAAACTAAACTAATTTCATCATACTGTCGACGACGTGAATTAATAATATTGAAACACGAGATAAGCATGTGGGATTGGATACAGTTGAAATCCTCTATTGCACATTTGCTGCTATATTTCCTCTTGCACATACACTCGATTTTTTTAGTTTTTTTCCTCAATTTTTTTTCTTCGATTTCAATTACTTATACTATAGTTTAATTTTACATCCATTATTTAGGATTCATCCTACCCAATTAAAATGCATTGTAATTTTTTACTATTTATTTTTATTTTTTAGTTATTAATTGATTATTTAAAAAATTAAATATTAAACAATTATATTAAACTCTAATTGTACATGATGGATCATAATAATAAGTGTAAAATTAAACTAAATCATAATAATTGAAATCAAAGAAAAAAAATATATTTTTTTAAAAAAAAATGAGTGTGCAATAGGGAATGCCAAATATGCATAGACGATTTTAAATGGTTTGGATCTAGGGAGCATAGAAATCTAACTGGATACAATTCTCTATTGCACATTTTGTGTTGCATCCCGTATTGCAAACTCAATTTTTTTTAGTTTTTTATTTATTTTTTCTTCAATTTCAATTTCTTGTACTTTAGTTTAATTTTACACTTATTATTTATGATTCATCCTATCTAATTAAGGTGTATTATTTTTTTTAGTATTTAATTTATATTTTTTTAGTTATTAATTTATTATTTGAAAAAATAAATACTACTCTCCCAGTTTCATATTATTTGATATTTTTTTGCTTTTACAAGAGAAATAAAAAATAAAAAATTGTGTTCCCTCAAAAAAAAATTTGTGACAAATATACCCTCTCTATTTATTAAGTTATATTTTTCTAATTTATCTTAATTTCTCTCACATTGTAATCTACATGTCTAATTTAGAAGATTTTATAGGGGTCAAAGTGGGAGAAAAGAGTGTTAAAAATTGTAAAACATCAAATAATTTGGAACAAAATTTAGACACTAAAACATCAAACAATATGAAACTGAGTGTGTAAAAAATTATGATAAATCATAATTGAGTAAGATGAACCTTGAAGAATAAGTAAATTAAAGTAAAGTATAAGAAGTTGAAAAGGAATTAAAAAAAAAATTGAGTATGCAGTAAAAAATGCAATAAATGATGTGGCATGGATTCTGATTGATAGGTGGATAGACGCAGCTTACTGGGCAGCAGGGATCGGCGTCGGGCCCCCTCATATTTTCATTGAATTTGATTGAGACAATATATATAATTATATATATATATATATGGTGGTAAAAATAAAATTGAAATACCCAGCCACCTCACAAATAACATCTACCCCTCATAATGCCTACCTAGCCACAAATGGGCATAGAATACAGAATAATATTTCCAACTCTTTTTCTGTAATAATGCATATGGAATCATGGAAAAGGTGGCATTATTGATACATAGCTACCTTGTTTTTTCCTTCACCTCTTTTACATGAACTTGCTAATTAATTCTTCACTTTTAACCATTCCTACCACTCATTTCTATTTGCTATTCCCATCCCCTATTACATTTTCTATTACAATAAATATATAATCAAGTCAATTAATCTACTACATATAAAAATCAAATGTATGAAAATCCTTTGTGATCATATAAAAATATTGTGCGAATAAACCTCATCATGTTAAAAGCACAACCCCAAACCTTGATGTTTTAAAAAAATCTACATGTACCTTTCCGTTTTTCTATTTTCCGCCCTTCACTCCAAAGTGAGATCGTCATAAATTCGGAAAGGGGAAACGTAACGGTCCATATTTTTTTTGAAAATACAAGGAGATTTGGCGTAATTCTTTAAACACGAAGAGACTTCGCAAAACCTTTGTGTTTCACAAATCACAATAAATTTTCGTGCATTTTATCCAAATTAGTTGAATGAGATATTTGACCTAAGAGAAAGAGGAGCAATGGTGCAACAAATGATCCAATATGATTTGGGATATAGAAGATCCCTGCTGCCATTAGCCAGTTGACACCCCACCTTCACATGCATGTTTCCTCATACAAAAAGGAAGAAAGAATAGAAAGTATGAAATGTGTGTCAATCTAAAACTGTCAGAATCCTACTTTTGGAATCCCATCTTAAGGAAACATTAATACTTCATATATATATATATATATATATACAAAAAAAAAATAGGGTCCCACAATTCAAGGGTCTCACTACTATATAAAGCCCACATCATCCATTCTCCAAATCCACACAACTTCAAACACCACTGCAATCTTTCATTTTCAAAACACACCAATTAATCATTCCATTATTTCTTCTGCATTTAATTAATTTCTGAGAGAGAATGAGCAGGGAAGGAGGGGACTGGATGTGCCAGGCATGCCAGCACATCAATTTCAAGAAGCGCGAGGCGTGCCAGCGATGCAGCTGCCCAAGGTACGCGACGGGGGCAGAGGTATCCTCGTACGCCTCGCACAAAACAGCGGAGGCGGCGCTGCAGGCCGGAGACTGGTACTGCGGGGCCATGAACTGCGGGGCCCACAACTACGCCAGCCGCACCACCTGCTACAGGTGCGGCGGGTACTGCGGGTACGGCGCCGGGATCATGGCGTCGGCGGGCTACGCCTACGACGCCATTCCCGGCTGGAAGACCGGCGACTGGATTTGCACCAGGTAATGAAAGAGGACTCAAGTCTCGTGTGCCAAACTGTCTGAGGGGTCAAGATATTTATTTTTTCTTTAGATTGTAATTATTTAATAATTATTAATCATGTTTTTGCATTCTTGTCCAGAATGGGATGCGGCATGCACAACTACGCTAGCAGGACAGAATGCTATAAATGCAAGACACCAAGAGAGTGAGGTAATTAAGCGCTCTCTCTCTCTCTCTCTCTCTCTCTCTCTCTCTCTCTCTCTCTCTCTCTCTCTCTCTCTCTCTCTCTCTCTCTCTCTCTCTCTCTCTCTCTCTCTCTCCTTAGACAAATACACACACACACACACATATATATATATGCATGTGTGTGAATGATTCTCTTGGGAATTATTGAATGTATTGCATGATTTTTACACACTTTTATTTTTGTGCTAATGCAGGAAGAGCAATGCGAGGAATTGGAATGAGCAGAGAGTAAAGATGATTAGGAGGGAGTTCGAGCTGGTTTCAAACGCTCTTTTTTTTCTTTTGTTGTAATTTTATTCTTCTAGAATTTTGCTATCCTTTTCACATTTCCTTTCAAATTAATGAAAGATCTTAACCTGTTTGAATTTAAGTACTGCATTAGCTTAATTACTTCACTCGGCAACATATAATTCTCTGTCCCTTCTATTCTTGGAGTTAATTAATTTGACAAAATCTACAATAACAACACATGGAGAGAGAGAGAGAGAGAGAGAGAGAGAGAGAGAGAGATTGAAGGAGTCTGGGGAAAGTATATGAGTATCATGCATGTGTAAATGAGTTAAGATAAGAAGCTGTAATAGATTCTGGGGCAAAAAGCTAGCATTGCAATGAGATGATAATAATTAGCGTAGATAAGAACCTGATGCTGATGAGTTATATATAGATGGAATTGAAGTATATGGTTCAATTCCTATCTTTTTTGGCTGATTGGATGATCCAGCAGCATTGCTAGCTGCACTCGCCACTCAGTCAACACACACTGCACGTCTCTCTCTCTCTCTCTCTCTCTCTCTCTCACACACACACTTACACACAGAGATGGTCCCAAGCATATATCATATCGGCAAATGCAATTCAATTATCTAACTTTCTGCAAGACCGATATATAGGGAAATAAAGAGGAAGACCCAATTAGGGGTGTTCAACGGTTACGAAAACTGTCACATAACTTTTCACTAACCGTAACCGGTTGTTGTAACCGTAATCGTAATCATCGAGATTGTGAGTAATAAAGCTCAGTTTCGGACTTTCAGTTCCACATTTTAAAAACCGTCTAACCGGCGGTCATAACCGCCGGTTAACCGTGCTAAACCGTAATAAACCAGTATATTCAAACATTTATAAAAATGGAAAATGAAAAAATTGAATCAATTGACTTTACCCGGAATAATGGTTGACATCCTTCTGGTCCAATTTCGTGTATCAATCGTGTGCGAATATTAAAATTATATATTTTTAATATTGTTTTTTGTAAAAATATTATTATATTATAACTAATCATAATTAGTATTTATTGTTAAAAATTAAAATTTTAAAAAATTATATACCTTAAGTTTGGAATAATCAACCCCCAAAATTAATTATATTAACTAAAAAAATGCATATTAAATATTAAAAAATAATTATAAACCCTAATTGGGTGGAATAAATCCTAAATAAAATTATAATAAATCTAAAGAAATTAAAATTGAAGAAAAAAATGAAAGAAAATGTAATAATTTTGAGGTTTGGTACACGGTTGGCACACACAGGTTGAGACTAGAGGATCTCAAGTGCTGAATAACCGGTAAGAGAACCACACGACCTTCGATTCCTCTATGCGAATATATAATTTAATTTTTATATGTATAGTTTTCTAAATTTTAAATATAATTAATTAAGAATTAAATCCAATTAAGCTCTTTTTTTCATTAACTTGTAAGTTAGTATATTAATAGTCATTTGTATAATTAAATAATTTGTTAGTTCATTAAATCTAGTTCTAATTTGTAAAATTGTGGTTGAAATATGATTATTATTAAATTGTTTAGATTATTGTAATTTGTATATTTCACTTTGTTTGCGCATTTATTTTATGGCTTTCTTTTCTTTTATTAGAAAAATTGATTATAAGTTAATTTTTAAGATTAAGAGTAAAATTGGAAATTGTGCAGTGTGAAGAGTGAAGATTTTTTTTTAAAGTGTGTAGTGCGAAGAGAAAAAGATCTAGTGTGCTTAGCGGTAAATTTAATGGTAATAGATTTAACAATGGAGTAATGCAAACACACTCTATTTAAGGATGGCGGTATATAGTTATAAAGGGAAAAACTCAACAAATAATGGTAATAAATTTAAATTTGATAAAAAAAAAAAGAAAAAATAATTGAAGAAATTTGACAAAATAAAAATAAAAATAAAAAGAAGATGAAGAATGATAAAAGATAAATGGTGGATCTGCCCGTCTCTACTACTCCGTGTATGGAATTGAAAGGAAGAAAACATATATATATATATATATATTTCAATATTAAAAGAGAAAATTACTATAATACTCCTACTATTTTCTAAAATTTCAGGGGGGCCCAGTGTAACGACCCATTTTTCAAAATTATTATTTATAAATATAGTATTTTTAGTCTTGTTGTTATGATAATATCAGTTTTATAATTTATATTTTTTAGTCGTGTCGCCAGCAGAGAAAATTTAAATTTTAATATTTAATGACTGATAATTAAATAAAATATTGAATAAGATATTAAATCCATAAATCCTTATGGGATTAAATCAGTTATAATCCAATAATAATTATTCTAAAATCTAGAAGCTGAATAATAATAATAATAATAATAATAATAATAATAATAATAATAATAATAATAATAATAATAATAATCTTTATCTAATAACAGTTAAGATCTCACTTTTAACTTCCCTTACCTCACGATCAACAACTGCGAAACCGCTGCAGTTTTGATTCTTCTCAATCACTCAAAATATCACCATTCATTCAAGAACCGCTAAAGCTTTCATTCTTCTCAATCACTCAGAATTTCACCATTCATTTAAACATTGAACGTTTTCTCTTTCCTCAAATATATGCTCATAAACCAACTGCGAGTCATTAACACTAGTTGATGCAAAGAAATTCTTCCGCAAGAAATCGATGTTTTCCTAATAAATCTATCGACTCCAAAGTTTTTCTCTCCAATTGGAACTATGGAGATTTGTCGACTAACTTGACTAAGGTAAACCAATTCAAAACCCAACCTTCAGTTTGTGATATTCATGGACTAATCATCATGATATCTTTACAGAGATATGCTTCACCGATGTCAAATCAAATTTTAAGTTTTTCCAGTTCAGCATCAGAAATCTTCATCAAATCTTGTTAATCTTCTGTCAAAAATCTGAATAAGGTAAGATATCGAAATATCAAAGTTCATTCAAAATATTATTAATCCATAAATATATATAGCAACTATTGAATTTAATGGTAAATTTCTCAGTTCGTTATGAAAATTTACAAAAAATATAGATTAAAAGGAAAATAATTACTGCAAATTAAAGAAAGGAAAATAATACTTGAGTCTGAAACTGTGAAATTGGATTTTTCAAGTACTCTGTTGAATCTCTTTGTTCTTTGAACTTTTTGTTGTAGTTCATTCCTTCAAATTCTCTTTCTTTTAAATTGTAACCAAATAACTCCCAATCTGAGTCTGAGAATCGAAACCCAAAACCGAAAGCCTAAAGGAAATGAAATGAGTTTTAATTCTTGTGAAAACTAGTTTGCCTTTTCGATTCTCTCATTTTTTTTTCCCAAAGTAATAAGTAGTGTGGTAATGGAATAGGTGTCTAAATTAGAGTAATTCTTGGAAATCGTGTAGGAAGAAGAATTATTTTAACATGATAATGGGGGAAAATAACTTGCAATGTACTGCCAAGTTCTTTTATATTAATAAAGTTTAATGCTTTAATCATGCCTATAAGATTCATATAATCTTTTCGCTAAAAATGATTAATGAAAATTGTCTAGCTAATTATATTGAAAATACAGAATCTCTCCAATAATTACACCCGAGAATATATTCAGAAACTTACAATTTAACTATTTAAATTTATAATACTTTCACTTACTAAAATATTTAATTATATTCTCTGTTAGGTGAAGGCGAATTAGTTCCTGCAAGTCTTTAGCATTTTACAATTAAAAGTCGAGTCAAAGGTTTTCAAAATAAAGATGGGGAATTTTATACGCACGTGGTTATTTATTATCCATTATATATTGATCTTGTGATTTATTGTTCGATTGAGTGTTTATGTGAAAGTTAAAGTTAAAGTATGCCAGGGACCGTTCATAGGTCCGGGACCGTAAAAGTTGTCCTTGGGTCGCCCACCGTGCATGTGTATATGCATATACTTGTTCAGAGACCGTTTATAGGTCTGAGGCCGTGATAAGTTGCCTTTGGGCTGACTCCCCACTGTTCAAACCATTATTATTACAGTGACAGTTGACATAGCATGAATGTCTGAATATGAGTTGCTCGTTTAATATGTTTTGGATAATGCGTATTCTCCACTGAGTGTATTCGTTATACTCATTCCCCTATTACAACATTTCAGGTTGAGGAGCTCGGTGATGGTGATGTGGAGATGGATGTGGTTTAGTTTTTATTAAAATATAAGTCATTAAACTTATTTCACTACTAAAGTTTTAGTTGTTATTTATGTTTAATTATCTGTTTCTGACTTTAAAATATTTAGAAGTTTAAATCTAATTAAAATCGCTTCCGCACTATGTTATATGAATTATTATGATTTTCTAGTATTAGTTTTATTACATATTTGAGAAAATATTTTAATTTCTCTTTCAGTCATTATTTTACATGTTAGATTTTATAAAATAAATAGCATTCTATGTTTATAAAATTAGGGTGTTACACCCAGTGACCCCCCTGAGCCCAGTATGGCTCCGCCAATGTATATATGTATTTTCTGCAAGTATGTTTTTGATATTATTATTTTTTCAAACGTCGTAAGAGTTTTGTAAAACAATATTGCCACTTCTAAAATAAGTATACACATATTTTTTACATCACCATAAAGAATATGGACTACATATAAAATATAACTTAAAAATATTGCATTATATTTATTTTGGAAAATTTGGACACTACCCGTGAGGATAGCATTGCATCTATTTTTTTTTTTTTTTTTTTACTCACACACCCGACATGTGGTATTGAGGAGATTCGAATCCGTAACCTTTGACCTCCGAGCAACTTCACTCCACTACTAGGTCATCCACACCGGAACAATTGTTTGTCACCAAGAAGAATTTGTGGATAGCATTGCATCTAATTTACCGGTATGTAGCAACTACCTGTCTACCTCTCTTAATATGTGGAAAAAAAAAATGACTAATTTTTTAGACGAATCACGAATGGAGTATTTTTTTTATTACTTTAGTGGATAAGCTTATAAATTATAATAAATATGCTTGTCTTACTTTTTATCAAATTTTTGTAATGTATATAATAATAAATAATAATGAAAAGATATATTAATATTGAGTTTTTTATTTTTATTTTTTTCTTTCGAATTACACTATATGTAACAAATAATCATATGTGCCGTATTGTCACTTGTGCATATGCAATTATAAAGGAATATTAAATTTAAAATCAGATTACAGAAATATGAGAATTGAATTCTATATTGGATTACAAAATAGAATTACCAATTATACTAAAAATGAACGAAATATACTAACATAGATCATGATAACTGTATTCAAAATAAATACTCCACAACATAATAAACACGATACAGCTAATATATATGAATAGCTAATATATCGCCAAAACATATTAATGATTGGTAAATTGAATTACCAATTAAAGGCAAATATAGTATAGTGATTATCATATTTGACAAAAAAAAAAAAACCAAACATTTCAACGAGTATTGATTTTTTTTAAAAGAAAATTGAAACTCCAAAACATGATTCGTGTGCTAGGTTGGGCCTTCAATTTTTTTATTTTTTTTAAACCAATAGGTAAAGGGCCAAAAAAATTTTTAGCCACTTAGAAAAAAAAAAAAAATTTAGCCACTAAAGTTTAAACATTATTATTTTAATCACTTTAGACAAAAATACCCCTACATCTACATGTGCGCACCGCCCTTAGCGCGCAGGCGCGCGCCGGCAGGGAACGAGCAGGCGGGCAGGGGCATGCGCGCCCGCGCCGCGTGCTGGCTGGGCGGGTGCGCACTGGCTAGGCGGGCATGTGCATGCAAAGTGTTTGTTAAAATGTCAGCAGAGGAAAAAGCAGCAGCAGCAAAGATACAAAAAGGCAGAAGAGTGGTGAGCGCGGGCGCGCGCTGTGCGGGTGAGCGCGGGCTCGTGCTAGGCGGGGGCGCGCATGGTCAGGCTGGGCGGGCAGGTGCTCGGTGCGCATGCAAACTGTTTGTGAAAATGTCTATATGAATATAAAGGTAATTAAGCAAGCTGGTCTTCATTATTAGCAGCAAAAGCATAGCAAAAAGCAACAAAGATTTGTACAAAGGCAGAAGAGTGGTGAGCGTGGGTGCGCGCTGGGCGGGGGCGCGTGGGCACACACATGGGTAGGCTGGGTGGGCATGTTCTAGGTATGTATGCAAACTGTTCGACAAAATGTATATGTGAAAATAAATGTAAACAAGGCATGCGCGCGGGGACGGAAGAGCGCGCGCGTGCGCACCCGCGCGCACAAGGGTATTTCGGTAAAATTGGACAAAATAATAATATTTTAAAAAAAGTGGCTAAATTTTTATTTTTTTTCTTCTAAGTGGCTACTTTGTCATATTGTCACATAGGTAAAATATGTCGAAATATTTATTATGTTGTGGTGATATATTAGCTATTCATACTAATATAGATCATGATAACTGTATTCAAAATAAATTATTTTGTCTTAATTGACTATGGATACCTAATGTGTCACCACAACATAATAAACATCTCAACATATTTTACATATTGATTTCAAAAAAAAAAAAAAAGAATTGAAGTCCCACGGAGCACACGAATCGTGTTTTGGAGTTTCAATTTTCTTTTTTAAAAAAATCAATACCCGTTGAAATGTTCTATTTTTTTTTTTCAAATATCACGTACTATAATATATTTGCCCTCAATTGATAGTGAAAAAAGAGGATTAATTACACTTTAGTACTCAATATTTGAACTTTTTGTACGGTTTTTTAAAAAATTACATATTGATATCAAAGTTGCAAAAATTAACATTATAACACTAAAGTAATTTCCCGATTATATTTCACAAATATTAACTCGGATTGTTGGAAATCTTCTAAACTCAATCTTTTACTGGTTCAATATATGCAAACATTATTTGCAGTTGTTGCTCTTCACCATTCCTGCCGTCCACACCAATGTATGTGAGGTTGAAAAATTATTCGAATATTATAAATTTAAATCTGTAAAACGTTGTGTATGAATATGTAACTTTTTTAAACTTTGAACAAAAGTGTAAAAATGCTCAAATACGTGTAATTAAACTTAAAAAAGGTACTGTGAGGACAAAAGATGATTTCTCTAAATTCGACATAATAATAATAATAATAATAATAATAATAATAATAATAATAATAATAATAATAATAATAATAATAATAATAATAATAATAATAATAATAATGATGATGGTTCTAAAGATATTTCAAATATACATCACATGTTATATAGAAAACGTTAAAAAGCAAATATGATTACTTTTTTTGAAATAACAACCAAGTTCTCGATATATATTTAACAAATTACTTTTCATATATTTTTATGAAAAGTAAATATTGACTCGGATGGTCAGAAATCTCTCAAACTTAATCCTTTACTAGTTTAGTTTGTGCAAATATTAGATGCAGTTTATATGGTTCTAAGAATATTTCAAATATACAGCACATGTTATATAGAAAACATTAAAGAGCAAAAATGATTATTATTTTTTTTAAATAACAACCAAGTTCTAGATATATATTTTACAAATTATTTTTCATATTTTTTTTTATGAAAAGTAAATATTGTTTCGGATTGTCAGAAATCTTTTAAACTTAATCTTTTACTCGTTTAGTTTGTGCAAATATTACATGCAGTTGCTGCTCTTCACCATTTTCTACAGTTCACGTCAATATTTGTGAGGTCAAAAATTTTCTCTAGTGCTATAAGTATTAATTTGTACAACGTTGTATATCAACATGTAACTTTTAAAATTTTGGACAAAAAATGTAAAAATGCTCAAACCTGCATAATTAACCATAAAAAGGTGTTGTGAGGACAAATGATGATTTCTCTAAAATCGACAAAAAAAAGCATTATATGATTCCTAGAGTATTTCAAATAAAAATACAGCACATGTTATATATAGAAAACGTTAAAAAGCAAAAATGATTACTTTTTCTGAAATAACAACCAAGTTCTGGATATATATTTTACAAATTACTTTTCATATCTTTTTATTATGAATAAGTTGAACAAAATAAAATAAAAGGTAAAAGTGCAATATATAATTCTAAACCAATAAAGGCCAAGCACCTAGTTAATCATATGTTTGAGTAGGTTGTTTTGCTTATTTCAGGTGTGTGTGTGTTTTTTTCTTCTTCTTCTTCTTTTTTTTTTTTTTTTAAGTTTTGGAATTCTATTAAGCAACATTTTTATATTTTATTAGCCTTAAGAAAAAAATAAAAATTTCACATATAATTATTACATTTATTTAAACCCTCAAAATATACTAATATTTTAATTTGGTCAAATATTATTTTCTATATATTCTTCTGAAATAAAAGGAGGAGCAGTCACCTTGGACTAGAACTCAGTTTTCTAACAGTCAATTTGCGGAACGGCCTATGTCTGTGCTGCTCACATTCTCTCTCTCCTCCGCGTTAAATATTCTCTCTCTCCACGTTCTCTTTTCTACGTTTTTTCGTACGTTTTCTACAGCAAAAGGGCGCTGTCTTTCTCTCTCTTCTCTCTCTCTCTACTCTTTGGTAAAGTTGAGCTGTAAAAGGATAAACGCGAGATCCGTCCTCCTTCATTGATCTTTGAAATTGCGCTTCAGCGATCAGGTCACTCATTAATTTCTTCTGATTCAAATAGATTATTGGTGTTATAAAGTTAACTGAAGTTACAGGTGTTAAGTTTTGTTGTTCTTCATTTTTGTTTTTTGTTGTGCTTTGCCGGCAATTCAACTTTGAGCAGTCTAATTTACCAGATCTGATCATGTCAGAGTTTGGAATTTCCGTGTTTTGTTTTCGATTTTGTGGTTTTTGGTTTGTGCTGATTGCGGAGTTGCTTTGGTGCAGTGAACTAATTGGGGAAAAAGTGTTGAGGTTTACTCTACTGGTCTTTAAATGGCGAGCCGAGTGAAGGAGGACGAAAAGAATGAGAGAATTATACGGAATCTTCTCAAGCTTACTGATAATCGCCGCTGTATTAACTGCAACAGCTTGGTATTATGCTTGCATCCTTTTGATTTTTTCTTGTCTAATGAATTTTCTCAATTTAGTTGCCATGGCTCTGTTATGATTTGGTTATTGAATAGCACCTGGTAGATTGTGTCACTTGCTCAAAATTATTTGGATAACTTTACAATGGCATATCAGGAATTGGGAAGCCATATTACAATGGCAAATCGATTATTGAATCGCACCAAGTAGGTTGTGTCACTTGCTAAGCTGCAATGATTCATAATCTTTTGTTACCCCAAGGCAATTCCAAATTGCATCAGAAGGGAGTGAATTTGGATGTTTCTTTTGTGAACTCATTATTTTGCTGATTTCTTAGCCTTCTGACTAGCACTGATGTCATGAAGTTTGGAGGTTAAATGTTATCTGAACATCCAACGCTTGATTATTGGAAAATGTGATATCCACGTTATTCAATTAAGTAGGTTGGAATACTTTTTTATACTCTCTGGTTTGCAAAGACTAATGCAAAAACTTTACAGTGCACTTCAAAAGATTTGAATGCTTGTAAGTAAAAGGACTTCCCATGTATCAAGAAATCTTGAATATCTTTAAACTTTGTAATGGTTTATAAGTCTGTCATCAATTCCAAAAAAAATACCTCGATAATGGTGTTGTGCTTGTTTATTAAATTCATTAAGATTGAGTAATTGGGATAAAATACAGTGCCTTATCATTTAAGTTTTATTCTCAATTCTTTTAATTTTATACTCTTATACTATCCAAATCCCCAGGACAAGAAAACTCTTAGATTAATCGATTTGAGAGAGTCCCATCTTTGAGGAGATTTCATCTTCCTATCAGAGATTTTGCATAACAGAGAAGATTGGATAAAATTGGGTCTCCAGTTCGGCAAACTAACACCAAATATTTGAAATATTCATGAAGATCCTAAGGGATAACTATACATATTATCTTGGTTGCTGAGTACCTGCTGTTCAGTTGTTACAGCAATGGATTGGTCCTACTATTTTCTTGAATCCACCTAAAATATATATGCGTGCTGCTGTGCTCTGTAATATGAGAATTAATGATATCAATTATCACCGAATTGCAAATGCAGTTAAAGAAATTCTTCTACCCCATAAAGGAAAGAGAAAAGTTGTATGGCCTTTGGATGTGAAATAAGTTTTTCACAATGTTTTATACTGCCTTTTGAATTGGTCCTGGAGTTCACAAATAACAGAAAAGAGATGGAAAGCTTATTTAGTTGAAACTTATCGTGCATTACTATCCAGAATTAAATAAATCAGAAAAAAATCCCAACTTAAGTCCAGTGTGTTATTTGAGTATCCTACCATTAAAGGTCAATTAATTAATTTTATTTGCTGGTATTGATAATTTTCTTCCAGAGGAAGGTCTTGCTAAAACATCTGAAAGGAGGCTGCTAACAAACGATCAAACATAAAAAACATTTATTTAGATAAATACCAGAAGGAATTTTTAGAATTAAGCCCCTCATATAACGACTTAAGAGTGAGCACTTTGGAAGAATTAGCATATGTGAAAAGGGAAAATCAATGGAGCAGCAAAATGAGGTGGTTACCTTATACCTGTTCTCCTTAGTGTCACAAACTTAGACTCCATTGCCGACGAGGCAAGGAAATTTTTCATCAAGATGAGGCAATTTGAGGATGAGATCTTGCGAAACCTTTCCAGAAATGGTTTCAGCATAAAATCCTTTCAACCTCGCTGTAATTAATAGTACTTTTATTCTGAATTGCTGAAATAAAACTTCTTTGATCTAACCATTATTTAGCTTAGTTTTCATCGTAAATAAAGAATACGAGGATAAGTGGAATATTTTGACACCTGTGTTGTGATCTGATTGATTGGTCATTTGCACTCCTGTAAAACATTCTTAGACTAATATCAATAAAAACCTATGTTTATTTCTACTGGATGGAAATCCCTTGGTCATACATAACAATAGGGTCTTATTCTGACAACAAGATGCATGCTCACAAGAGGGCGCCTTGCATCATGAGCCATCAATTATGTTGCACATTGTCTGTGGGCCATGCACGAAAAATCATAAGTTATAACTGAAAACAACAATGTTAAGTATAAAATTTCCTCATTACAATAGTTCATGAATGATTTTGAGGCAGTATCGTTACTTTCTTTAAGCATGATAATCATGATTTGATATATTTTCTGACACATGACAATTTTATGAGGATTAGTAAGGTTCAACATTTTTATGTATAGATGTTAATGAATGACTGGTACCTACTTTAGATGTTCAATTTCATTCCTAGTACTCAGACTTCAGTCCTTTTCTATGACTGGATGTCACTTATGAAAGGAGTTTTCTAATTTTATCATCAAGTTTAGTTACTAGGAACAGATGCAAACCTTTGCTTACTGCGATCTCAGCAAAAATAATAATAATAATAACGTGTGGTTTTTTGCAACAATAGTATTTGGCACTCTTGCTCCCCTTTGGTTGAGAATCCATGACTCGTTGCTATTCTTTAATAATTGTTTACATGCTTGTGATTAGTGTGAAAATGAAGATTGCATTTTTTATATTTTTGCAAAGGCTGTTAGTTTTGCATTTTCAGATAATTCTAATCATCTTTGCTTTGCCTGCACTTTCATGCTGAAGTGATGAGGCTTTTCATGAGATGTGGCTAATTGTTTTCTTTGCTTCCTGTTAGGGGCCTCAATATGTATGTACCAACTTCTCAACATTTGTCTGTACAACCTGCAGTGGGATACAGTAAGTCGTTATGAGTTTCATTCTTCCATATTTCATCTCATGACAACCTTTTGGGATTTGCAACTATTGAAATGTTAACATTGCATTCACTTTTAATTTTCAAACTACTTTCAGTCGAGAGTTCACACACAGAGTGAAGTCAGTATCTATGGCTAAATTTACTCCGCAGGAAGTTAGTGCCCTTCAGGGAGGAGGAAATGCGGTACTAGAAACTGTTTTCCTTTTACTGGATATGCATGTTTCTTTTATTTGTTTAATCATTTTTCAGTACTCATGTTTGAATCATTCTTTTCCCAATAGAGTGCTAGAGAAATTTATTTGAAGGAATTGGATCCTCAGCGCAATTCTCTCCCTGATGGCAGGTAATAATAAGAAATATCATGTTATAGTGTTCTACTGTGGAAAATCTTTATTCTTTATGGTTTCAATTTCTGATATCTGTGTTTTCCACCCAGCAATATAGACAGATTACGTGATTTCATCAAGCATGTCTACGTGGACAGAAGATATACTGGTGAGAGGAACGTGGAAAAGCCTCCAAGGGCAAAGATGGTATATGTTGTGTGCCTTTTCATTATAAAGTTCCTATTACTGTGATGGCTGCTTAATAAATAGTACATGCCCATAAACCATCCTTCTAAGTAATAGGGTATCTCCAAGTATTATGGAGATGGTTCACAAACTTATTAAATTTTCATCTGCCGATCTGCAGGGAGAAACTGAGGATTCCAATGGAATTAGGAGGATAGACAGCTATCAGGGTGGTTCGCGTAGTCCTCCTTATGATGATACTTTCGAGCGTCGTTATGGTGATAGATCTAGTTCTGGTGGAAGAAGTCCATCGTATGATCAAGACAATCGACAAAGTAGTGATTATAAAAGAAGTCCTGCCCGAGAAGTAGTTAATGATTGGAGACGAGAGGATAGATTTGGAAACGGCAGGAGGCCTGAAGAGAGAAGTTCCGATGGAGGCTCTAAGCTTGAAATTAGGTCCCCTGATCATAAAAAAGATTCAGACATATCCAGTCCTCCTGTGGTCCGTCCTGTTAGAGATATATTAGGCGATAATGTATCTCCACTTCGAGTTATTGAACCTCCAAAAGCCACTGGTGGGAGGTCAACTGATGGTCGGCCACCTACACAGGTGAAAAGTTACCCCTCTAAGATGTGTTTTGTTATGTGCTTCCTCTTCTTGTTTTGTTTAATCGTGTTTTCTTTCCACTCCCCCTCCTACAGTGTTTATGAATCAAAAGTAGTTTGCCTTTTATTATCCTTCAGTTAGCTTCTGATATTACATTTATTCTTCGTTAAAAAGTTGAAATAAGTTTTTGGGTTCTCATAATGACAAAGAAGCTGAGCACCTCCATTTGGTCATATCTTCTTGGTCATCAGCTATTTCTCTCTCATCATCTGCTTCAGTAAAACCTTGTTTTTACATTTGAGAAATTTTCTCAGTTTACATTATTAGTTACTCAAAACAGCATAGCTATTTACTTTCTTTTAAGCTGGCCAGGGAGAGATCAGCTTGTTATTATTGGTATTGCAGTCTGTGTTACAGTGCGTACTATACTAACCTTTTTTTTTTTACAAAATCCACTTGTCAACAAAGAATATAACTGGCAAAATATTTATTTTGCAGAGAACTACATCCTCCAGTAGCTTGGCATCATCGGATGTGAATCCATCCGAGATAAAAGTGGAGGCTTCATTTATTGATTTTGATGCCATTCCTGAACCTCCAACAGTAACTGTTCAACAAACACAAGTGGCTGCAGATGCATCTTCTGTTCCACTGGCAACATCTAGCAGTAATGACTGGGCAAATTTTGATTCTCTGCCTGTCGTGAAAACAACTACTCCTGCCTTGAACTCCATGGAATCTTTACTTTCAGGGTTGTCAGTTCCAACATCATCATCTGGTCCCTCTCCCCCTCCGGGAGCATTATCTTCTTTCCAATCCACTGGTATACAAGCGTCACCGTTTGGATCATCCTTTGGTAGTATTGCTCCACCACCTGTTATTCCCACTGGTGGTGCGCCTGTTTCATCCTTTGGGCCAGCACCTTCAAATGCCCCCGTTGGAGGACAGTGGCCTACCATGAACCCTCATCAACAATCTCTGTTCCCTGGAGGCATTGAACAGCCTGTTTCTGGTGGATCTTCAAGCAAGGTATGTCACGTGCCTTAAATTTTATTTCCTTCTTTATTTTATGCTCTTCAGGGAGTAATCAGTCTCTCCCATGGACTTCTAACAGTCATGGAATCCACTTGTGCCAAATGCCCACGGGCCTCCTGGTGCATCTATTACGCAAGTGGGTCAAGCTGAAACGGTTCCTGCTATTGGAGCCAGAGCCCCATCAGGATCTACAATGGATGGAAACTCTGGTGGAAGAAAAGCACTTCCGGAGGACCTATTTGCAATGAATTACTCTTATACTCCATCTCCAGTTTCCGGCTGGTATTCTGGTGCCCCCTATGTTGCTAGAGTACCTATGCATTACAGTACTCCCATGGTAACTAAATTCTGAGTTTTATCCTTTTGCTCTTCAAATGAACGCCTTCATTTTTGGCAGAGTCAATTGACTTTTATCTCATACTTTTGAGTTGAATAAACCATTCTCAATTTGAAAGGGGTCTTCTGTTTTTTCGATTGGATACTAAGAAGTTTTATTAATTTGAAATTATAATACAAGTAGAAAGGGAATGAGTACTCAGGGAATCAGCACTTAGGTGATCAAAGGTTGGGAATGCTTGTCCAGTTGTGAATTGATAGAGGCTTCAGGCCTTGTTTTGTGAAACGGGCATGATGGCTGTAGAGGGAATGGAGTACATGAAATAGTAGGGTGATTCCTTGGGTCTACACAATATAAAGTGACTACATTATTGCAATAATTGTTCATTTGTAGAAATGTTATTAAGAGGCTTAAATACCTATGAGTACTGACAATTTCATACTAAGATGAGAATATGAGATTTCAATTAACCTGATGGACGAGTTTTAAAATAGCCTGTTTAATCATACTGTTGCAATGCGTAGTGTGAAGAGTGTAAGTACTGTTTAGAGTTGCAGAAACTTTGCAGGCAATATCAACTTGTAAAAGATGAGTTCAGAGTCACCTCATTGAATGAGTTTGAATGACCTCTGTATATTTTGAACTGTGTATCTGCTAATTTTCTATTAATTGAGCATATTTAATCCGTATAATGACCCTTGGGTATACTAGCTATCATGATTCATGAACTTAGGGAGGCAAAGTAAAATACACCTATTTTAAACTTATCAACTTCATTATATATTAACCCTATGCAACCTTTTTTTATCCGGTTGAAGGTAGCAAATTTCCAGACAATGCCGACATCAACCAACCCCTTCGATGTTAATGAACCTCCTCCAGTTCAAGCATCAGCTGTGAGTTTCCTTCTACGGCTTATATTGCTTTGTTCTCTCTTATTGATCTTTGTTCATTTTTATATCGATGTAGATCACCATCTTAAGATATGTATTAGTGATAATGTGATATTACTCACTGACAGAACTTTGTTGATGAATTATGTTAAGATGCATTAGCCCTTCCCAGGCTCCACTATGTTGTCTCAACTTTGTTTGGCACGACTGAAGTTGTTATTTTGACACAGACTTTACATAATAACTATTTTATTGCTGTGCCGAAGAATGTGACTGACAATCTCTCTATTGAAAGGCATGTCTGAGCAGAATCTAATTATTACTTATTAGTGGAGGTAGGAGTAGTGGGTGATCGAGTCTTGTTATAATTACTTTTGTAATTCCTTGAAGAATCTACTTCCTAGATTGAACCAGGAGACAGTTTGAGCCTTAGACTTGTATTGTTAATATTCAGGTAAAGATTTGTTGATGGACTTTCTCAAAGTTGTATTTTGTGAAATTCAATCTTGGGCTTGACGCTTTTGAAGTGTTATAGGAGTGATTTAATATTTTTCTTGAATTTTCTTTTTAAACATTAATTTTCTGATAGGTTACTATCTGACAGGTGAAGTGTTAAATATTAATTTATTATATGCACTGATTGGGCATTTGAAAAGTTACTCCGTATAAGTTTGGTGAAGGATGCTTTTTTTTTTCCCCTCATTTTTATGCCTCGGAAGATTCCAAAACCATTAAAGTCTTAATTTACCAATGTGATCGTGCAACTCCAATTAATGTGCAGATTGAGCAATATGTTAAGTAAGCTTGGTTTCATTTTGGGCTAATTGCAAAGTTGATTTATCATTGTGATGTAGTTTCCTTCTATGGCATCCCTACATGGCGCTTTGCCCAGAACTGCCACCCCGTCTGGGCCAATGCACACTTCGAATTATGGAGCCTCGCCATATGCTCCGCCAGTTGTTTCTCATACGCCATCATATGCACCAACAATTCCTTCAAGTGAGTGATCATATCAATTCCTTTCGGTTTTATGTAAAACCGCGATCATATAATATTTACACGTTCTGACCTGTCTAACCACAAAGCAGGTTCATTCATGGGACAACAATTTGCCGGTGGCAGCATGGCACCGAGGTAATGTAGTTTTAGCCAAACTTCGCTAGTCAATACTCATATACCATCGTTTGTTGTATCTGAAATTGAACATATGAATTATTTATTTTCTATTTCAAATAATGAGAAACTGTCACACTCACGGAAGCTTATGGAACTATTCTAGGCCACAAGGACTACCTGGCTTCGGCTTCGACAACTCTGCTTTTGCATCTCTTAACCCAAATCCTCAAGCAGGCGGACTACATGCAGCAGCAGCAGCCGCTCATCCTGCTTCTAGTAACTTCAGTTCCAGCAATGGAAACCCATTTGGCTGAGATCGAGGTGAAATAGATTGGGGAAAAAAAAAGTTACAAGAAGAAAAATCGGTTTTGTAAGAGCACCATCTTGTTGCATCCTTTCAAGTTGTTGTAGATGAAATAGTGAAAGTGAGTGTGGTGCATCTAGACTTGGACAATGTTCCATTTTTTTTCCTTGGGGGGGGGGGTGTTACTCAACAAGAATCCAGTTTGTGTAGTGGATCGAGGTGATATACATCCGACAAATGTAATGTGTGAAGCCGTCGTCGTCGTCATCGTCTAGTGTGGCATAGTGAGTGATGCGGATTATGGCAGAGCTGCTCACCAGAGGTATGTATCATAAGTTAAAGTTTTCTAGTATATCATTGTGGTGAGATTTACGCAGTCAAAGAAACAAATCATCAGTTTGTAGGTTAGATTTTATAATATTATTGTTTGCTCGAGTCATTGATATTCATATTCTTTTGTTTAATAATACTGCATATGGTGGTGGTATTTTCTTATATCCTCATCTTCTGTTGTGTAAATCTCGCTCACAGGTGAACTTTATTGTGGTACTTGTATAATTAGTAATAATTTCACTTTTGGTCCGACTAAAATAGGGGCAAAATACTTTTAGTCCCACATCTGATTTTTTAGGTTTATTTACTCGACATGTTTAGTCCCAAATTTTATTTTTTTGACTTTTTTTGATCCTAAAACTAACTTACCCCACAACTGCCTGGGGATGTTAATTTTGGAACCAAAAAAGTCGAAAAATAAAATTTGCGATGACAGAAGTTGAGAAAATAAAATTTAGGACAAAATGTAAAGATTAAGATTGAAAAATGTGGACAAAAAATGAAATTATCTGTATAATTATGTTGCAAAATTGAGCAGTAGTGATTGTAAAGGTTCATTGCTGCACAATCTTCTATTTAATTTATTTTTTAAATCACAGCTTTTTCCCAAACTTACAAATTCAACAAAATATATGAAAAACAACAACATTAGCAACCAACTTTCAATTGCTTGCACTTGCATCGTTAGAATAGTTGAGTGATCGAATGCTGAGTTATGTCCTATGTGCTATGATGTCGTTTTGAGAATGTTTGGTCACCAATTATGTTTTGTAACTTGAATAATAAAACCAATTGAAAGTTTGTTGTAACATTGTAATTTTTTAAATATAATAATGTTAAATTTGCAAATTTGGTCGAAACACGAGAGAGTTGTTCCCCATATTTGATAGAAAAATTAGGAGGATATAAATTTTAAAAAAAAAAAACAAAGAAGAGTATTATGACAAAATTAGGATATTATAATGATATATAAATAAATAAATATTATATGCAGGCAAACACAGATAAGATAGAAATTAGTTAAATTATTTTCAATCTAATTACCATAATTAATTTACATATTAGTATCCGAGGAGGATTATGTCCAAGAGTATTTAATTTATTTTCACTTCTCTTTATGACGGGGTGTTGACAAATCAAATACTATTTTGCTACAAAATAATAGTAACAATTATATTATACCTATGAAGTTTCAACGGTTTCTAACCACAAAATCAATTAAAATAAACCCAACTTTTACTCATATCAAAGCAATTTTTATTTTGTTGTATTAGCAGATTGGGATAGTATATATTTTTTCAATATCGTTCTTATTTTATTGAATGCATGAAAAGAAACATTTTCGAAGGAGATAACTACGAGAGGTGGCACAAAAATAAAATGCAAAATATTTATAATAGAAGATTTCCTATAGGAGAGAGCTATTTGATCACAAAATGGCTTTTATGTAGTTAATAAATGTATTAATAATTTAATTTTATAATATTACATTTTAATAATTAAGAGCGCAAGCTAATTAATTAAGGTAAAATTAAATTTAAAAAATTGGCCGGGAACACCAGGATGAGATCCTACATTCCAAATTTGATGTTTCAATCCATATTCCACGATCGAATTTATAAATTTTTCTGTCATTTTTTCGCTAATTTTGATTTATTATGTTTTAGTTTAATTTTTATGATTTTTTTTTAGATTTACCCCACCTGATTAGGGTTTATAATTATTTTTTTAATATTGAATTTTTAAAGAAATGATTATTATGGTTCATTATTTTTAAATTTTCAATTTTTTATCGATAAATGTGACCAGGGTTGATTATGTTATAATTAATTTTTATTTTTATAATATCTACTATTAAATTTATAAATTCAATTGTGGAATACGGGTTAAATACCAAATTTAGAATAGAGAATCCCATCCCCAGAAACACCTATATGAGAAGTGTCACAAATATTCTTATATATGAACACATTTTAGGTACACATTATAATCTTCTGTTAAATTTTTCTTATGTTTATTATTTGGAATAGTGTTAAATATATATATAATTACTATCGATTTCAAATTATAATATGTTTTTTTAGAGGAATGATTATAATATGTTTTTAATAACATGTCAGAACATTGTAGATACTTGATAATTGCGATTTTCCCATAAAATAATGTTTTTTAAAATAAACATATAGCATAAGTGCATAACATATAACAATAGTATATATAAACACACACACACATATAATATATATAATATATATATAAATCAAATTAGAGATGTTGAATTCTAACGATTGGATTAATTTCAACTGGAGTCAATGTAAATCGTCATCAGATGAAATTTAAGGACCTTGAGTTTGATTATAACATGACAACATCATCATTCATCATCATCATTACACACACACACAAGCACACGTGTGTGTATGTATACATACATATATAGTGGTGAAGCCAGGATTTTTGGTCTGGGGCCAACTAACATTAATATGAAAAATATTATATATTCTTTTTAAGATTAAAATATATATTAATTACAATTTTGATAAAGTTATTATATGTTAATACAATTATATTTTAGTATTAAAGATAAAAAAATTAATAAAATCAAATATTTATTTTCTTAATGAGAGTTATAATCAATCATAAACCTAAAGACAAATGAAGAAGAAATACAATATTCAAGGCTGAATCCAAAGAAAAAAAAAATCTACAATTTCACAAAATAGCATCAAATTTAAATGTAAAGTGAGTCTTTTGTAAATTGAAATTTAATTTCGACAAATTAAACAAATAAGATTAAATTTTAAATACGAAATGAGTTCTATTTATATGTAGTTTGAGCTAACAACTAACAAAAAATAGGAACGTTTAATTAATATTTAATAATAATGTTCTAATAATTCATATAATAAAAATAAAATGATAATTAAGAAATAAATTAAAACAACTAATTCATGATATAAAAAAATAACTTAAATCTTTATTTTTTGACGAGCTCACCATAATAATTCCATGACCCTAAACTAAAGTTCACATATTAGACAAAAAAATAAATAAATATTAACACTACCAAGTTATAATTAATAATAAATTAGCACAAAAATATATTACCAAAAATTCAATTAAAAAAGAGGAAATTGAAAGTGGGTTGATGACTGACGGGTTAAGTATTTGTTGTCCAAATGAACTAATGGATAATATACTTTTCTAATTTTTTTATGTAGTTATTGTGAAATGACAATAATACCCCTAGTAATCTTCAAAATTTCAAGGGGACCCAGTGCCCCCTGGCACCCCTACATACATACATATATATGTGTGTGTGTGTATGAGCTAATCAATTCTTATCTTAGTTATTACAAATAATTAGTTTTAGTTGTTGAATATTAGGATAAAGTAGTTGATGAAAGTTGTCTAAATTAAAGGCGTTTGAATCTCCTCTTCTCAAGCTGCATCAAATGTCGTGATAATTTCCTCCGAAAAAGTTCCAACTGCTAACTAATTATTTCCCTTTTTATCCAATATACATTTCTCTCTTCTTTTTTTTCTTCCCTATTTCCCTTCATTAATCATTACATTATTTCTTTCATTTCTCATCATTTCAAACTCACTTCCTTTAATTTTTTCTTTTCTTTTTCAACTTTCCACACTTACTATACAACAGAACATGCAAGATCCTAATTCTCTTGTATATACAGATCTTTCCAATTTTTTACCCAGATAATATATAATCCAAAAAAAATTAAAGTAGGAAAATAAAACAAATATTTCTCATGTATAGAACTTAGCATAATAGTTTTAGTTAATTTTCATTGTATAGTGATATATAAAGAGGCTGCAAATTAGGGCTTCATCAGTATATATCTGCTCACATTATTCTGGTAAGATTAATTCATATTATACTTTTCTCTTGTTTGTGTTTTTGTGTGTGTGTGTGTGTGTGTGTGTGTGTGTTTTGTTTCTTGAGTTTGGTTGAAGATTTGGAATTAAATTAATATTGATTTACTGTTTATTACTTAATTGTACACTGCAGATTAATTTTTTAATGCAAGATTTTTTATTTGTGTTAACACACTCGTAAAATCGAAAAAACCAACGACCTTAATTAATTAGGGTTTCCACACACACATTATACTTATATCATAAATATATGATTTTCTTGTATTTTTTAGGTATTGCTCCCATTTTTCCAGAAAACTTAATTAATTGATTAAGAATAGTTGCTTGTATGAGATAATATTAATTTTAGAATTTAGATGATATCTAGTTCAGAAACGTATTTTTTTCCAGTGTGATTAGGAGCTTTAATTTTTGGAGATTTATTGTTTAATATCATATATATTCTATTACTTAATTATTATCTAATTAGCTAAAGATATACAATAATTGTGGAGTATAGATCCTCCAATCCAAACTTGTGTGTATCAACATTAAAATTGTACATTGTTAATAATGTTTTGTATAAAAATAAAATTTATTATATTATGACTAATTATAATTAATATTCATTACTAAAAATTGAATTTTTAAAAAATTATATACCCTAAGTTTGGAATAGTCAACCCTAAAAATCAAATATATTAACTAAGAAATGAAAATTAAATATTAAAAAATAATTATAAACCCTAATTGAGTGGAATAAACCCTAAATAATAATGTAAAATTATATATACTAAACCGAGAGAAATTAAAATTGAAGAAAAAAATGAAAGAAAAAGTAATAATTTTAAAGTTTGGTACACATTTGGCATATACAAGTTGGGACTAGAGGATCTCAAGTGCTAATTGTGACTATAATTTTTTTTATTAAGAGTACGTACATGCTAGATTTAGTAATTAAGACTTTCAAGGATATGCGTTAGAAATAGATTAATTATTAGGGTAATCCTATTTGGCCACACATGTGCCCGGCCATAATACTTAATTAAAGTGAGGTTTTAATATTTATTAAGTAATTAATTAAGATTTTAATCATTGATTAATGTTAGTTTACTCTTGTAACCTTGACTCATTTTAGAAAGAAGTTGGCTTATTATTTTAAAATTAAAAATTTTCTTATATTTTTATTTTTATATTTTCAAATTATATTTTAAAATCTTGAATCATATAATAAACAAGTTTATAAAAATAAAATATTTTTGTTGAATTTAATTTTGTTCTTTTATTTTATTTTATTTCAATATTTTAAATCCCATAATAATCAACTTTATTAATAAAACATATTATTGAATTTATTTATTTTTCTAATATTCTTATTTATTTTGAAATTTTGAACCACATAACAATTTATTGATGCAATATATTATTCAATATATTTTTCTTTACTAATACTTTTATTTTATTTTAATATTTTGATTAGATAATAATCAAATTTATTAATTAAATATATTGTTGAATTTATTTTCATTTTGTTATATATTTTTATTTTAAAAAATTGAATCACATAATAATCAAATTTATTAATGCAATATATTAACTAATTTAATATATAAAATAATTTTGAATTTAATAAGATGAGTGTAAAATAT
Source organism: Perilla frutescens (assembly GCA_026008535.1). Lineage (NCBI taxonomy): Eukaryota > Viridiplantae > Streptophyta > Magnoliopsida > Lamiales > Lamiaceae > Perilla > Perilla frutescens. The sequence continues at coordinate 52,758,848 of BRKX01000015.1, forward strand.
ATTTTTGAAATGAAAAAAATAATTGAATTTGTTAAAAGAAGTATAAAATCTTGAATTCAGTAAGAGGAGTGTAAAAATTTTAATAATTTTTTTAAGGAGAAGCGCCGATTAGTTTTTTCTATTCTTAATCATATGCATTTTTTTCTCTACCTTTTTCATAATTAATTTAATATTTTAAGTTTTTTCTTATAATTAAATTAAGTTTAACTAATTGAGAATCAATGCAATCAATTTAAGGCAATTGTATATATGATACATTATATTTTTAATTATCAATAATTAACAAATTAATTACCGTTGATTATCACATAATTTTTAAATGAAATTCTTGTTTATTTTGGTATAGATTAGTTTAATTTTTATTTTCATTTTTATTAGATTTTTTTTTAATTTGAAGTCATTTTAATTTCCGTTAATATATTTGTAGAGATTTTTATAGATCAATCAATATATAAAATCTTAATTAACAACTTACCAAAAATTGAAATCTTACCTTAATTAAATATTATGGCCGGTCAAACTATGACCAAATAACATTATCCTAATTATTACTTGCAGATATATTATCCAAAAATTAAATTAATTCAGAGTAATCCAAAATGAAAGTGGATTAAATTAGATAGAATTGTCTGCTAATAATCCCAAAAATCTAGGACCAGCTGATCAATTAATTAATTAATTAACTACCTAATGTCGATCTCAAAAATAAATATCCTAGTCCACCTCAAAATCAATTAATCTTAATAAAGTTTAGATCAAATATTTTGTCAATATATATATGCATATATTATCAATGTGATGAGATGAATGGATAAAACAATCAACTAATTATCCACAATTAATTATTGTCGTCGTTGTTGTTATTGTTATTGCATACAATTATAAGTGCGTAGAATAGAAGATGGGACACGAAGAATACCCTCGGAGCGTGAACTTCGGGCCGCCGCGTAGGTTCGGCAGCGTATTCGGTTCGAAGGTGAAGGAAACCTTCTTCCCCGACGACCCGTTCCGACAGTTCAAAACCGAGCCGTCGGCGGGGCGTCGGGCACTGAAGGCGTTGCAGTATTTCATCCCAATATTGGAATGGCTGCCCAGTTATAGCCTCTCCTTCTTCAAATACGATCTTCTCGCCGGCATCACCATTGCCAGCCTCGCCATTCCTCAGGGCATAAGCTACGCCAATCTCGCCCAACTCCCTCCCATTATCGGATTATGTACGTGTATTAATTACTTCACATTTTTTAATTAATTATATTTACATATATATATATATATATATGTTTATGTGTGTGAGATTTGATTCAAATAAGCATTCTGCTTGTTTGGTATAAAAACGTATGCAGTATGCTTATTGACTACTTATTTCATGCTATTAATTGATATTTTAGCTTTTACAAGAGAAATTAAAAATTTAAAATTGTGATAAATTTATCATCTACCTGTTAATTAGTTATATTTTCTTGATATAATTTAATTTATCTTTCATTGTGATCTACATGCTAAATTGTAGGGGATTTTATAGGGGTAAAAGTGAGAGGAAGAGTGTTAAAAATTGTAAAACATCAAACAATTTGAAACAAAATTTAGACTAAGGCATCAATTACTATGAAATTGGAGGAGTAGTATAATTTTACCGCTCATCTTATTGTGTTTTAGTGTTAATTAACACTAAAATACATTATTAGATTAGTAATAAAATTATATTCTATTCATTTCTGAATAAGTATAATTCTGGATAAATATTTACATAAGATAAGCTGCAAAAATAAATGCTTAGCACTAAAATAAATTAAAATAACCAATAAAATTATACTTCGTCTGTTTTTGAAGGTGTAATTAATTCTGGATAAATATATACATAAGATAAAAAAATAAAAATAAATAATTAGCACTAAAATAAAATAAAATTATACTCCATCCAATAAATGCATACATAATATAAGCAACATAAATAAATAATTAGCACTAAAATACAATAAAATAAGCAATAAAATTATACTCTATAAATTTCTAAACAAGTGTCATTCTTGATAATGCACACATATTAATCAAATTATTTTATACACCCTTATCCGAGTACATTAAATGAGTAAAATAAGAATATTCAAATACAGTAAACGAAGACAAATGTGAGAAAAATATAATTTTTTTTCCACCTCAGATTGTGTAGAATAATACTCTTTACAAAATTAAAGTGTTAATTAAAATGACACTTACTCGTAGAAGTAACGAGAAAATGGTAAATAAGCACAATGCACAAGTTTTACATGCGCTCTCTCTCATCACTCTCTCTCTCTCTGCAGATTCGAGCTTTGTTCCGCCGCTGCTGTACGCCATATTCGGGACCTCAAAGCATCTGGCGGTGGGAACAGTGGCGGCGTGCTCCTTGTTAATAGCGGAGACTATTGAAGAAAAAGCTCCTCCATCTACCGAGCTTTACGTGAGCTTGGTTTTCACGGCCACTCTTTTCGCCGGAATCTTTCAAACGGCGCTCGGAGTTCTGAGATTAGGCATTTTGGTGGATTTTCTGTCGCATTCCACCATCACAGGCTTCATGGGTGGAACTGCAGTGCTTATCATATTGCAGCAGATGAAGGGATTGCTCGGCTTGAAGCATTTCACCCACCGCACCGGCGTCGTCTCCGTTATTTCTTCCATTATCGATAATCGGAACGAGGTACGTATATTCACATCGTGTCTCACTATTAAATTTATTATTTTAATAATATTTCTTATAAAAATAAAAATTATTATAGTGTACGTATATAAATAATTAATCATGATTAACGTTTATAGATAAAAAAAAATCAAAATTTTAAAATATTATGTACGAAATAATCAATTATTATCTCGTAAAATGAAAATTAAATTGGAAATTCCCTTAATTAGGTGGAATAAATAATAATTAATAGTTGTAAATTAAAATTAAACTAAATGTGAAAAAAATGAAATTGAAAAAAAAGGTAATAAATTCAAAATGGGTAGGAAAAGTAAATTGGATGATTTCAAGTACACATAATATATACTAGTTATCTCTTATAAAAAAAATATTTTATCCGTTTATTTAATTAATTTAAACGGTAGATATTGATCCATATTTCACAATAGAGAGCAATTGAAATCCTCTATTGCATATTTGATGTTCCATTCTCTATTGCACATTTGATTTTTTTTTCTTCAATTTAAATTTATTATACTTTAGTTTAATTTCACACTTGTTATTTGGGATTAATTAATTCATCCTATCCAATTTAGGTGTATTATATTTTTTAAGAATTTAATTTATAGTTTTTAGTTATTAATTGATTATTTATTTGAAGAATTAAATACTAAAAAATTATAATAAACCAACACTAAATAATAATTGTAGAATTAAACTAAAGCACATAAAATTGAAATAAAAAAAAAAATGAAAAAATCGAATTTGCAACAAGGAATGTAATATAGAATGTGTAATTGACGATTTTATGTGACTAAATGATTGTTTGCATATCCATTTTCACCATCTCTCTCTCTATAAATATATATATATATATATAACAAGTTGTGTTTACTATTAATGTGGATTAATATAATGCAGTTCAACTGGAAGTGCGTAATCATTGGTATAGGATTCCTCATCTTTCTCCAACTCACTAGATTTGTTGTAAGTATCATGTATATGCGCATGTAATTAAATCTTACAAATTATTTCACTCTTTTAATTTATTGATAATAGGTGAAAAAGAAATTAAAATAATTTAATTTCGTTTGTATCACATCATCAAATAATGCAGAAAAAGTTGAAATCCAACCTATTTTGGGTGTCGGCGATCGGCCCCATGGTGGTGGTGGTGACCGGTTGCCTCATTGCTTACTTTTTTGGTGCCAAATTGGGCATTTCCACTGTAAGTTTCTACTCATAATACTACTTTATTTTAATTTTACGACGAGAATAATTCGCACGCAGTCCCTACTCGATATTAACTATTATTCTTTCCATTTATAAATAACTGTCATTTTGAATAAATTATTGTATACATATTAATAAAGTAATCAAATTCGCATTAACAACCCTAACCAAGTTTTTAATATTGTTCCTGATTGTGAACGTTTTCTTCTAGTTTTAATAGAAGCTATCATTTCACTAAAAAAATGATAGTAAAGTAATCAAATTATTTTATACACGCTTGTACGTGAATATGATAAATGAGTCACATACGGATGTTTAAATGTATTAAATGGGGGTAAATGTGAGAAAATTGTGAATTTTCCATCTCGATTACATAGGAATGACACTCTTTACGAAATAAACTAAAGTGCTAGAATTACACTTATTTAGAAACAACAGAGGAAGTAATAATTAAACATCATGTAAAGTTTAATTATGATAAATGTATTTAAATTAAAAAAATGTGAAATATTGCAGGTGGGCCATCTGAAGAAAGGGATAAACCAATTTTCTGCAAACCGTTTGATTTTCGATTCCAAGTATGTATTTGCGCCACTCAAAGCAGGAATAATCACTGGATTGATTGCTCTCACAGTAAGTATTAATTAATTTATATTAAAGCTAGAATATTATTAATTTATCCGATCTTAAACACCAATAAAATTACAAATATCATGATAATGGACCTGGTATATATACACATGAGATTCATGTTCCACTCTTTGTATTACATTTTTAAATTATGAATTTTTTTTGTGTTTTTTCTTCATTTTTTTTTTTTTGTAATTTAGTCTAATTTTATGATTATTTATTAAGCTTCACCCCACCCAATCAGGGTCTGTAATTTTTTTTAGTATTTAATTTTCAGATTTTAATTAATAATTTATTATTTCAAAAATTTTATAATTCATTTTTTATTGATAAAAATGTTGACTGTGATTATCTATGTTATAATTAATTTTTATTTTGTGATAAATATTATTAAAATTATAAATTTAATGGTGAAACACGGAGTGAAATATGATGGAGTTGAACCGGGCTATATATGAATTTGAATCCGAGACAATAATTGATCAACTAATTAATTATTATAATAATATTATAATGTGCAATTAAGCTACTAATTAATTAATTAATTGTGTATGTATATTAATTAATTAATTGCAGGAAGGAATAGCTATTGGGAGAAGTTTCGCCCTATCTACAAACGACCAAATTGATGGCAACAAGGAGATGATAGCTTATGGTGTGATGAACATAGTTGGATCTTTGACTTCCTGCTATTTAACCACCGGTAATAATTAATTAAGAGTTAATTAATCGTCGTAAATAAATAATTACGACATCGATATGATCGTCCATGCATGATTTTTAGAACGTTGCAATTTGCTATAATGATATGATCATGCATGCATGACTTTTAGAACGTTACAATTTCATATGATGGAACGGTAGGAACAAACCTAAGCCACCTGCCCCCTCAAATTTTTTTCAAAATTTATTATACACACAAAATTTATTATATAAATAATATTTTTATCTCTCCTCCAAATATTACATGTTGGCTCACGTGGTGATGGACCTTTATATATTGGACACAGGGACGAACCTAGGGGGGCTGGTGGGGGCACCCGCCCCCCCTCAAATTTTATCCATTTTTTTATATATGTATATATATAATTTATTATATAAATTTAATATTATTTATATTATAATATTATTTTTCGCCCCCCAAGTTAGAATACCCACGTTCGTCTCTGATTGGACATTGGGCATACTTGTATGAAACGTCGCATTATTTGAATTATTTTAACTATCCTTCGTCCTCCCAAGTTAAAATTCTTGCGTCCGTTTCTGGGTACAGGCCCGTTCTCGAAAACGGCGGTGAACTTCAACGCGGGGTGCAAGACGGCGATGGCGAATGTGGTGCAGTCGGTATGCATGTTGATGGTGCTTCTTTTCTTAGCCCCTTTGTTTAGCCACACGCCTCATGTGGCGTTGGCTGCGATCATCATCTCAGCAATGCTGGGCTTGATCAAGTACAAGAAGGCCTATCATCTCTTCAAGACAGATAAATTCGATTTTGTCATCTGTATGTCTGCTTTCTTTGGTGTTTCCTTCATAAGTATGGACATGGGACTCATAATTTCGGTAAGTCTGTCATAATTCATATTCATATCTAGGGATGTCAATCGAGCCAGCTGCCTATTTCCTTCATTTTAGTGCATGCTAAACGGCTTTTTGATTTTCGGGCTAGCCCGTCAGACTAGTATATAAGTTTACAAGAAAAATTTTAATACTCCCTTCGTCCCATTTATATAGGCTTATTTTCTTATTTTTGGATGATGTCCCAATATATAGACTGATTTCTATATATAAGTAGTTCATTTACTAAAATATACACCCATTTAACATGTTTACATTAATCATCAATTCATTTTTTTTTAAATATAGGTATATTAGGAACTTTACTTGTTTAATTGCCCTTCTCAATAATTTTCTTAATTCTTGTAAAAAATCCAATCAGTCAATATAAATGGAACGGAGGAGTATGTATAAATTTGTTAATTGATATATATGATTGTCAGCCCGAACTTCTAATTTTAACATATTAACATTGAATATAACATAACTCATCACCAATTAATTAATTAATTAATTACATTATTTAAGTTTCAACAATTATATATATTTTTAGTGTTTGAATTAAACTACGCACATCAAATGTGAAACTTTCAATATTTAACAAAATTAATCAAAAGAAAATAATTGAAATTCGGGCTGATTGTTTAATTCAAGCCAATTCGAGCTACCTAGATATATTCCTATCGGGACTAGTACATATATAGTTTCGTATTCTAACCTGTTTTTTCTTGAACCGATTGGTTTCGGATTGGATTGACATTCCCAACGAAACTCGTTAATTGTGATGGTGTGCAGGTAGGACTAGCCTTAGTCCGAGCCATGTTGTACATGGCTCGGCCTGGTACTTGCAAGCTAGGGAACATACCAAACTCCAACTTGTATCGTGACGTGGAGCAGTATCCTGGCTTAATCGCCCATGCAGGCTTCTTGATTTTGCAGCTAGGTTCACCAATATATTTTGCAAATGGGACTTACATAAAAGAGAGGTACCTACGTTTCTTAATTAATTACTTAATTACAATATATATATATATATATGTGTGTGTGTGTGTGTTCTTTTTCGTTTCTAAATAAGCGTCATTTTAATATTTTAATTTTGTTTCACAAAGAGTGACATTTTACGCAATCGATTGAGATGGAAATTTTACACTTTTCTCACACATGTCCTCATTTAATGCATTCAAATATTCATATTTGACTCGTTTAATGTTTTTCAAATAAGGGTATATTTGACATTATTTGTAATTTAGACATGGACTTTGAAACTTTGCAATTAAAACACAATGTTGCAATTTTTTTGCAAAATAGACACCCTCACAAATTTTCAATGGGCGAGAAAATCGATATATAACATGAAATATTACAAAATTGTATAAATATATAGCATAATCATAATTTGAATTTTGCCAATACAATAAATAAAGTCAGTATGACATATTGTATTCGGTTTTCATATTATTGCAAATTGTGTCTATTTTCCTAAAAAAATGCAAGATTGTGTTTTAATTACAACGTTTCAAAGTTTGTGGCTGAATTGCAAATTCTGTCAAGCTTTATTACATAATCGTAATTAACCCATTTATTAATATGTGTGCATATATATATATATATATATATATATATTGTTAGTTATTAATTTGGTGTGATTGATGATTAATTGTTTGGTTTAATCGATGGCAGGATCTTGAGATGGGTTAGGGATGAAAATGACTCTGCAAACTCTGTGCAGGACATTGAATATGTATTGCTGGATTTAGTAGGTAATTACACTAATTAATTATGAGATTGACTACATATATCTCAAATAGAAGATAAAATATTAATTGCTTATATATATTTGTAAATCTATGTCTTGTAACTAAATAATTAAATATATATTTGGGCACTTGTGACAGGTGTTACAGCAATCGATCATACCGGAGTTGAAGCTCTACTCGAAGTTAGAAAAACCTTAGAAAATAAAGGAATCAAGGTAAACAATCACCTCCCAAGTAATTAATTGGATTAACTGCACTTTAGTATCCAATTTTTAGGCCTTTTTTCTTTCATTTCAAAGTTTCCAAAATTACGTAAGCTATAATATAAATTAACATTTATAGCACTAGAGGAATTTTCTGGTCTCGTAAATGTCGTAAATTTTATCTACATCAAGGGTTCAAATCTCAATAGGGGCATATTCACATTCAACATAAATTTCCGACGAGCTCAGAAAATTATTCTAGTGTTATAAGTGTTAATTTGTGCAAATATTAGATATTAATATGTAATTTTTGAAATTTTTTAGATAAAAGTATAAAAACTCTCAAACATCAGATACTAAAATGTAATTAACATTAATTAATTTCATATAGAACATATATCAAACTCAGAAGGCTTAATCACGATTATAGTTGCCAAAATTAGCTCGGCCCGACCAATTTTTAGGACTGGGTTGAACAAAACCGTCCATCTAATCACAACATTGATTGGGTCTAGAGCTGGCAAATCGGATCACCCGGCCCGAAAATTGGGGCATGCGATAAAATTCAGGGGCGGCCTGGCCTAAAATTCTTTGGGCCTATTTTTGTGAGGCCCGGCTAGACCCGAAAGTATTCCGGACCCATTTTTCGAGGCCTTGCCCGAAAAGGTAGGCCGGGCTGCCCGCGGGCCTAGTGTATGTTTCAGCTTTTGGGCCAAAAAGCCTGGTCCTGTTCAGACCTCCCTCATTTTAGGGCTGGGCCGTCCCAACCCAAAATTATTTCGGATTTAATTTTTTCTAGCCCGACCCGGCCCGAAAAGCAGGTTGAGTCGGGTCAAAATTGCCAAACCTAATTGTGTCTTGTAGACACAATTGATCCATCAAATATGACAAATTGTATAACATGTATAGGGATACTACATCCCTCCTTACATAGATATCACGATACATATATACATCAACAAATCGAGTGTTTAAACATCGGATTTAACTATATATCTCATGTGGTTGCAGATGCTTTTAGTGAATCCTAGGATTGATGTGATGGATAAGTTGATACTAATGGGAACCATTGACAAGATTGGAAAAGAGGCTGTGTATTTATCAGTTGAAGATGCACTTCATGCCTGCAAATTTTCGATCCATCAACGACAATCGGAGCAAGAGCTTATGGAAGTTGCTTTGTAATTAATTAATTAATTAATTAATAGCAAATTTGGCCAACCCTCTTTGATCCCATAAGTAAATAAATAAATATATAAATTGTTTGTTTCTTTTTAATGTACAAACTAAATTGTATATCTATGGTCAAAAGAAACCTAAAAGTTTTTCTATTGGTGTTTCTTGTTGACATACATAGCCTAATTTGTTGATGAAATAAAATTTCTGGGTTGATCTCTCACTTTACTATCTTGTACTATAATGCCATTTAATCCTCATTCTACTATGCTAATCTCATTTAAGTTCATCAAATTTTGTATTTATCTTGAGCTGTAAGTGACAAACAATCACAACTTATTTTTTTACTACGCGTCATGCTTGTCGTAATGCTAATATTTTTACTCGTAGTCTTGTTAGGACCGCTTTTGAGTTGTTTAGACGTCTCTTTGTCAATGGCCTTCTTCAAACTTTCTATTATTGTTCTTTTAAAGTTATCCATTAATTTGGTTTAAAAAATAAAAATGTATCTCTTCTTATTTCAGTCATTGAAATGTCATCAAAGTCATAAATAATGGTTAATATTTGGGGCCGTATCACTTTGATACCACACTCTTTTTAAAAATAATCAACTTTTTTAAAATTAATAAAATAGTACTCATTTTTTCAAATAAATTGTAAATCTAACATGATCAATTTTTGGGTTGGACACTTTTTTTTTTGGCAAAACTTGAGTGAAATGCCTTTTTCTTCTTTCAAAAACCCATTATTTCATCCAAATTAGAATTTATTAATCTTAATTAGAATTTATATTTAGTTTTGAAAAACTAATTGCACAAGCCCGCACATTAAAAATTAAATTAACTCACTTTAATTTTAAAATTTATGATATATATATAAGAATATATATATATATATATTTATTTCGGAATAATTAATTTCAATCGCTGTCTAAAAAAACAGAAAAAAAAAAAGAAAAACATTTGAGATACAGAAATCCAACAGAATTAAAGATGCGGTTGGATTGTGGATTACCCACCCCCACCCGGCGGGAATGAAAACGTGAGGCCCCAAATATCTGCTCAAAAGCTCTCTCTCTCTCTCTCTCACACACACACACACACACACACACACACAGCGGAAGCGAAGAAGATGCAGGTGGTTCAAGCTCCTCCGTTTTCTTCCACTCCGGCATTCCGCTGCTCCATTTCCCAATCAAACCAAAGTGAGTTGAGTTGAATTTCATGCTGCACTTAATTCTTCATCTCTCTAATTAACAACTAACTCACTTTCTCTACTTGTGGTGTAGGAGCCGCGCATGTCGCCGGAAAATCATTTTCTGAAACCATTTTTGCTGCTTCCTTTTCATCTCCTAGGCATTTTAAGCCTGCGTTCATTTCTTATGGCGATTCGCTGTCTAGCTCCATTTCAGCTAAAGCCGCTTCATCACAAGGTGAAGATTATTTTCCTTTTTATTTTTCTTATTATTTTCCTTTTGGATGAGCCTTGGATGATTATGGTAATTGAAGTATGAATTTTAACGGTTCACTTGTGTTGCCTTTGTTGACTAATTGAAAATCTGCTGTTTTACGTGCTGTTATTGTTCTGATTGGGGAAAGGCCTTGTTATTGATGCGTCTCCTAGTTATAGTATTTAATAGCATTATAGTATTTTATTTACTTTAGGTAGTTTGCTAATACGATTCTTTGCCTTGTTTAGATTATTAGGCTTTCCTGTTTATAAGTTGCATTAGGATTTACGTATTTTCATTAGTCAGATTCATCATCAGAAATAATAGTTCAAGTTTTGTTACTTATGGAGTTCTGTATTCACTCGAAAAATATTTTTGGAGTCTGTATTCACTTGAAAAATACCCTATCCGATACCATCCAAATTAGGGTCGTATCAGTTATGGAAAACTTTCTCAATGAATTAATGCGCTGCCAGAAGCCTGCTGCATAAATTGACAATGGTTTTTTGCCAAATTCATGCATAACCAAATTACAATTGCAGCGGCTGTTACTGAAGTAGCAAGTCAAACAGCCGAGACTGATGTCCTGAAGGCTCTATCCCAGATCATTGATCCAGATTTTGGCACTGATATCGTCTCGTGTGGGTTTGTGAAGGATCTTAACGTCAGCAAAGAATCGGGCAAGGTCTCTCAAGAACTTGGATTTTGATGAGCTCTTTAATTTATTTGCATATAGACAACAACGCCTCATCCAATATTCTCACTTTGAATCTCAGGTTTCATTTCGATTAGAGCTCACAACACCAGCATGTCCAGTGAAAGACATGGTAATTGTAATAATGCACTCTTGATTTCTCCCATCCTATTTTATTAGTAGCTTCAGATAACTAAAGCTTATGACAGGGATCAGGAAAAAACATCTTTTTTTCTGCTTTGGTGAATGTTGTAATTGCTTTATACATTAATCTGCTAAATAAGGATAATTTACTCTGCAGTTTGAGCAGAAAGCTCATGAGGTGGTTGCAGCACTTCCCTGGGTTGAAAAGGTTGAAGTGACTATGTCCGCTCAACCAGCAAGACCTATGTATGCCTCGCAACTTCCAGCTGGTCTACAGACAATATCAAATGTAGTGGCTGTTTCGAGCTGCAAGGTAGCTCTTCTATAACATGTTTCAGTATATACCTGAAATAAGTCTCCTGCACTCATTTTGAATTTGTTTTGTTTTTCCCTTTGTCCAAGGATTTGTTTTCATTTTGCAAATTGTCACGAATCAAGTATAGAAATTAAAATAGTCAGGTGCCCTTCATCTAAAATCTGCAGTCTCTTCTTTGATCAGACCTTCCTCTAGATAGGATGCACGCACGTGACCTTGTACATTGTTAGATTCAGCTCCCAGTAATTTCCTTGAACCTTCATAACAGTTTCGTTTTATAAATAAATATCCAACAATTGCAGGGAGGGGTAGGAAAATCAACTGTAGCAGTAAACCTTGCATATACTTTGGCTGGTATGGGTGCAAGAGTTGGTATATTTGATGCTGATGTATATGGTCCTAGTTTGCCTACAATGGTATCCCCAGAAAACCGGTTGCTGGAAATGGTAATTCTTCAGATTCTTGCATTGCAATTGCTCTTAGGTGCCTGCATCTGTGCATGACAATTGAATGACTCTTTAGAACCCGGAGAAGAGAACTATCATCCCGACCGAATACATGAGCGTCAAGCTCGTATCTTTTGGATTTGCTGGACAAGGTCGTGCAATTATGCGTGGCCCAATGGTTTCAGGGGTGATCGATCAACTACTGACTACTACTGAATGGTACGGTGTGTTTCCTTAATGTATTACCAAACCTGTTTCTTTCACAAGAAGCTGTCTATATGTTGATGCTTCCGGGAATTTTATAGTTCTTAGCTGTTTAATGGTTTTATCATGGCTAAACTGAATACTTATTTCTTTTTGGTGGGGTGAATGCTGATCTTTTATTACTTCCAATTGTTTCACATTATGTTGCCGCTCTTCGATTCATATTAAACAGCATCATTGTCTCAATGTATGCTGCTGTCGTATGGGAACCGGTCTAGTTGATGTTACATACATATATCATGTATTCGGTGTTAATGTTATCCATGTATAAATTATTTGTTTCATCTCTCGACATCATCATCTAGATTCTCTGATTCAAGTTGTGTGTTTCTATTATGTAGGGGCGAACTTGACTACCTAGTCATAGACATGCCCCCTGGAACAGGTGATATTCAACTTACGTTATGCCAGGTGCTTATTTACATTTGCAATAATGAAAGAAAGTATTCTTCTTCTGTTAAACTTCATCCGATTGCTAAAATTCATTGTAGTACAATTAACGGGGATTGATAAAACTGAATTCAGGTTGTCCCGTTGACTGCTGCTGTTATTGTCACCACACCTCAGAAGCTAGCATTCATAGATGTTGCAAAAGGAGTCCGCATGTTTTCAAAGCTAAAGGCTGGTCTTCTATCTCTTATCACATATTTTTAGTCCATGTTCATCATTAATGGACTTTTTTCTTGAAATCAATGGAAGATTACCTCAGAAATGTAGATATTTTTGTTCCATAATATTGTCTGAAATATATATTTATTTTGTACTCTTTGAGAACTGTGAACTATGTATTTAGGTACCTTGTGTTGCAGTGGTTGAGAATATGTGCCACTTTGATGCTGATGGGAAACGATATTATCCATTTGGCAGAGGTTCAGGTTCTCAGGTTTTCCCGATGCTTTTATATCCTATAAATATACATGAAACGATGCCACCACTTTTCATATAGCTATGCAGATCCAGAGTTGCTCATCAGATTTACATATTTGCAGGTGGTTCAGGAGTTTGGGATCCCTCATTTGTTTGAGTTTCCTATAAAACCAACCGTGAGTTCCTTTCAGATCATGTTAGCATGTTGATATGCATAGAGTCATAGATGACAGACATCTCGTGTACAATTAGAATCCATATTCTTTACTTAACTGAAGGAATTATTCTCTATATCAACATGAGCCTGTTCCTATTAAGACGTGGTGGTTCCTATTCCATGGACCAAAACATAAACGTGACAGCGTATAATGCTGACAAACTGAAATGTGTTCAGCGGGTAGGTAGTTCAGGGTTATCATTTGAATTGAACTCTCCACCTTGTATATTATTCCTTGCAACAAGTACTTACTAATAATGAGAAATCTGCCGGATTGATTATACTACCTGCATCAAAATGAATCTGTTACAACTTATTTTCAAAATGCAAACTCTGAAATGACAAAATTCAAATGTATATAAACTTGAACCATAAAGTTATAGGAATTTGTCGGACTGGAAGAACAAGCTAGGGGGAATAAAAATTACTAGATTTGACTTCAACGAGAGGCCAGCTGGTTAATTTTGCATAGCTTTTCTTATCACATTAATTTAATCAGTCACAAGGAACATTTTAGTATGATCAATCGTATCAACAGTGGAACTGTCAATTTTCTTGAAAAATATTTGGCATTTATAGTTTAAAGGTTGACAAATACGTATTTATGATATAAGGTGCTTGCATGACAGCTATCTGCTTCTGGGGATAGTGGAGTACCTGAGGTTGTGGCTGATCCCCAAGGTGAAGTTGCAAGAACATTTCAGGATTTAGGTGTCTGCGTGGTGCAACAGTGCGCTAAAATCCGCCAACAAGGTATCTTGATACTCTTATTTAATGATCTGATGGTAGATTTTGATCCATATATGAACAAGTGACACTCTTAAGAGTTAAGACCCATGAGTTAGATGAATATAATGGGAATTAAGGCAATTCTTATACTTTTTTCAATGCAGTGTCAACAGCAGTCACTTATGATAAATCTATGAAGGCAATCAGAGTCAAAGTACCTACATCAGATGAAGAGTTCTATTTGCACCCAGCAACTGTGAGGCGAAATGATCGATCTGCAGAAAGTGTGGTATGGCAAAAATCTTCACATTGAACCTTTTAAGGTGACAAATAATGAATGAGCAGCAAAGTTGCTGACTAAAAAGATTGAGGGTAGTGAACATAAATTTGAAAGGTATTGTTCACATATTTAAGTAAAAATGATGGAATCTATAAATTATGCTTTCATAACCTCTGGATACAAAACATTTCCAAAAAATACCAATGCTAGTGGATGTTGATCTACTAAGGGCTAAGGCTATTTTCCAAAATAAAGCATCTGTGATGAAAAAGAGCTTCTAGGGGGAAACTCTGGATAGGTACAGATGCTCAAGTATATTTCTTTGGAGTTTTGACGAACCACACGTGTTTTTTTTTTAACTGTCAATTTGTTTGAATTGGATTTTGTGTAAAAACTATATACATCATCTGATCCCTTGTGCCAACTTCCTTTTCTTTTGTAGCCTTTTTACAAAATTGAGTTCCAGTTTGATCTTCTTGGATCAGTAACTCGCAATGCTTTATGAAAACCAATTATATGTAAGCATATCCTTCATACTATCTTGAATGACATGAGCATCAGTAAGAATCCCACAGATCCTTTCATACCCGCATGAGTATCTTGTGTGATCATCGTAGTTTCGATCTACATAATAAACATGACACTGCAGTCATTGTAACAAGAACATAAAGGTCTGCAACAAAATATTTTGACAGTTCGCATAACAATAGTTGCTACAGAAAAACCTTTTGTTCAGTGGTAGAACTATTTGTCCTTCGCATCAAAACTTTTGTTTCTGGTGCAAACAGGATGAATGGACCGGTGAGCAGAAACTGCAGTACACAGACATACCAGAGGACATCGAACCTGAAGAAATTCGGCCAATGGGGAATTATGCTGTATCCATAACATGGCCTGATGGATTTAGCCAGGTATATATCATATCTAACCTCCTCTTACCGGTCTAAAAATGTCGTCTCTCTTAAGGAAGTTTCATGCAAGATGTGATATCCTAGCCCTATTAACTAGCTTACTTGAGGTTCTTTGGAGGTTTGAGCCAACATTAGTGACTTTCTAGGGGAAATTTGATCCTATTCATCCTAAATCTAGGCGAATTTTGGGCATCTATGTCAAAACTAATTGTATGTACAGGTATAATATACGTACATAATAAGGTAAATCAATCTGCCTAACATGTATTTCTTCATGTCTACCTCTGTCTACAATTTGAAGATTGCTAAAATCTCAATGTTGGGTCATTCTTTCGCAGATTGCTCCATACGATCAGCTTCAAATGATTGAGCGTTTAGTTGATGTTCCTCAACTTCTGGACTGATAAATCAGCTGTAAAAATCGAAGTTCCGATTATCAGTTTGTCCGACGTTCGCCTGTCGGGAGATCTCTCTCGGGTTCACTGTCCATTCAATATATTCATGGTGAGCAGGGTCTAGTGCAAGCATTGCAGCAAAAGTTAAGCTGATATTTTTATTCTTTTTTCTTTGATAGTAGGCTTAATTACTCAAAGTTGTATATAGATAGAGTTCAAAGAATCTTGTGATAGAAAATAATCGCACACTCTAAATTATTGAGCATGTACCCTTCTTTACAGAAATTTTGCCGTGGCTTCATTGAGGAGAAGAAAGCAATTGTTTGTGAATTTGCAGTTGCATCTATTCCTTCAAAATTATGCAGGACGACGGAGATGAAACGTTAGCACTCTCGAATCAGTCGCCTCTGCATAACTTTTTTTTCTATGATGAGGGAAACTCGGACCCTCTGAGCGCTCTAAGTAAACTACGCTCCCGTAGCTCTGCATAACATTTTTCTTTTTGAAATCACAAATGGGGGAACATGAAATGCAAGCATAAAATAAGCCAATTACAGACGAACTTGATTGCTTGCAATTATTTAGTAAATTGAAGGTTGAACTTGAATTCAAATACTTAAAAGATTTAGTTATTATTCCACCCATCTAAATATTTTGATTTCATTTTGTGAATCAAATTTGTAGGTTGAGAATATGGTTTGATTAGGTTGCAACTTGGATGAGATCGGGCGACCTAAACATGTGTAGTTATTTTCAGAATTGGAAAAATAAGATTTCAAAAAAATACAGAGTATATATGTGTTTGTGTGTGTATGATTATAATGTAAGTTCATGTTAGAGTAAAGCAATAGAGAAATCAAGAACTTGCAGAATCATTTTGTTTGCAAGCAGAATATCAAGTGCAATACAAACCCAGAAACTGAAACATCATGAACACAAAACTTGTACCTTCAACTGTTTCTCATTATCTAAGCGATATTTACAGAAGACTACCTAAAAAGGATGGAAAAACCAGCATAAATTAGTGAAAAAACATATTTTAAACAAACAAGGTAAAATGAGCATGTACTTCAATGTATCTAGGGGAAGGGACGCTTCTATTAAGAAGGAAATATACAGTTGAGAAATCTCGAGAGAATTAAGGAACATGTAGCATATCAAATGTAAATTGCAATTTTGAGACTGTTTTCCAAAGACATACTCTTTAAGGCGTTTCAAAACTCAGTGTCACTTCATCTTAGAACGATTTTGTAACTCCAGCAGCTGCTCAAGGCATACTAGAGACCATCTGTCCTCAATCCGGGCAAACATCTTTTGGTTGTGGGTGTCAACAATAATGCTTATGTTACCAAATCCATAGATTTGATGCCCATCTTGCATTTTTCCAGGTTTAGGCTTGAACATCAATCCATTTTGCTGAGCATGAATTTCAATAACTTCTTTCAAGCTCATCACATCATTTCCACCATTAGTGCCCTCTGCTTGCATTTCATTTTGCTGTCTTTGCTCGCGCACCTTGAGATAGCTAATATTCTCTTTCAAACCTGGTGGTGCCACCTCCAAGCCTTCAACGGCCTGGTTCATCATGTCTAGACCAAGGTTAAGCCTGAACCGAACATGCTCATTTGCCTGAAGTTCTGGAGAAAGTTGATTTTTCCAGCCAAGATACCACTCGGTCACTTCCTCAAAATTTGGTTTCGAACACAACCAATGATACAACACTTCTTGCCACTTATCAAAGAAAACATCCATCAACTGCAGCATATGATGAGTAGGAATAGCAAACACCCACGCCCGTACCCAATAGAACTGATCAAGATTCTGATTGGCTGGATTTATTTGTAATTCATGCATGACGGTCAATAATTTTGGAACAATGTACCGAACCATTAATTGCTCCCAACTGGCAGGATCAAACACAGTTTTCCAAGGAGACAATATGCAATAAGCAGACATATCACTAGGGTGCCAAGCATGAAGAACGCTGGCCAATCTATGATGTATTATGTGATAGCAATTCTCTAACTTGTGCCCCAACAATGGTAACCAAGGGTGGATCCAAGAATGGATAGGAATAGTTTCTCTACGTGGATCCCAAGAGTCTACAGCCGCTGTTATCTTTGGCATAACAACGGTGTCGAGTATGGCCTGTAGGACAGAAGGAGGCAGAAGTGCTTCCCATGAGTCCAAAAGCCTGAGCATGGGCTCTGGGTCCCGTGCCTGCCAAGAGTTGGTCTCAGATATTCTCACGGCAGGAAATACAACTTCCATAAGCAGCTGCATGTATGGAGATGCTGTAATGGAGAAACTCGAAGAATCTTTTCCTTGCAACAAGATTTTCCAAAATTTTACCACCTCAATTCCATGAGTTGGATTCTGAAGTGGCTCCCGTCCCTGAAATATTCTAATGAATAGAGGTAAAGCATACGAGCATGCAATGCATGATAAGTTGCACAATGTGTACTCATCGGGATATCTTGTCTGCAAATCGATAAATGATTTAGCAAGCGAATCTAGAGAACTCTTCTCACCTATTTGGTCCAATACACTCATTATCACCTCCATGTTTCCAAGCTGCTGCTTTTGATCATATGCCTCCTTTTGCAGCTTCTCCTTTTCCTTCTGTAAAGCAGCCACAGTCTCCCTCTCATTCCTCAGATTATTATCAAGTTTTTGTATGTCGTGCTCAACTATATCAACTATCAATTTGATATTATGCTGAAGTTCTGGCATTGAGACATCACTTTCCCTGGCTCTCTCTTCTGCGTTCAAGTTTTCCAAATTTGTCAGAACCCCAACCTGCGGTCCTCTCATGTCAAAAACCTTCTGAACTTGCTTCTGGGCCAGCAGCTCTTCAGTTGTTATATAAACCTTCTTCTTTGAAACTTTCTTTGACCAAAGCTTATCTTTAGGGCAACCTTTTAGAGATTGGCTAGGAAGTGGAACAGATTTTTCCTTTGACTCCTGAATTACTAGACGAGCAGCCTCTTTGTAATCATTAAAACCCATTCCCATATTCTTGGGTCGCAGCTTGGCCTCTATAGGAGCCACAATTCCCTGCGCATATTTACCAAGGCCACCCCCTTTGTAGCCCATCTTCTCAAGCAACCTCATTCCAATACCCTTAGTATGTTTCTCAAATTCACCAACACTGCAAGATTGCAACTTGGCACCTTCCCTGATGATTTTCCCAGAGGCAGTGGGCAAGCACTCATCATCTTCATTCTTTTCCATCGAAGAGAGGCCTAAACCAGTCTCCTGACTGGGCATAACTGAGCCAGTCGAAACAAAATTGACGGGCTTGGAGTAATCAGCCTTAGACAAATCTTTTCTTCGCTTCTTCGACACCGACCCCGAATCACTATCACCACCAAAGGCAAACACACCATATATTGATAGAACATCTTTGGTCCTGCGTTTGTTATCCATAGATTAATTTTCAGCAAAAAAAAAACAGAGCAAAATCAACAAATAAATAAAAAAACAGTGTTTATGATACCTCTGAGTTGCAGGTGAAAGAGATGAAGGAATTTGACCAGAAGATGATAGCAAGCAAACTAGGTTTTGGGGAAATTAAATTATGAAGTCCATACACAATTCGTCAGGATAATCGTTTGCAGAAGGGAGAGACGATGGCTTGGGAGGCGACGCTGTGCTATCGCTAGGGTTCGGATTTTTGAACTCTGTGTGAATCAATTTATATCCGGATCCTCTATTCCTATTTCACCTCCATAACTAGATTTTTTTATAATATTTTTTTAAAAAATATAATATACCCTAATTGGGAATAGATGAACCCTAAACAAAAAATTTAAATTAAATAAAATTATAATAAATTAAAAATAAAAAAATATATATTTTTTTTTAAATAAAGACTTGGAACAGAAAATCTATATCTATATTATATCTAAAAGTAAGATGGTCATTGCAAATAGAAAAACACCGTCTAAATTAATTTCTAATAGAATAATGCTAGCTAACCAGATTCTGGCTAGCCAGAATCTAATTTTTTGATGATTAATAAAACTGTATTATTAATAAATTAATTATGTTAATTATTAAATGTTATGTTTTTACTATATTATTCTTCTATTATGCAATTAGTGATTTGTAATTAATTATTAAAATCACTCCAGAAGCGGATTGGAAGAAAGGGGCACAGCTTCATCTTCTTTCTTTTCTTTACTTCTTTATTTTTTTTTTCATCTTCGATTTCTTCTGAATTGAAGCGCATATAGGGTTGCTCTAATTATTATGGAGGACATCAGTGTAAATTTATTGAATAATTAGTGTTTTATTAATTAAATTAATTAATTATTAAAAATAATAAAAGATTATGGCTAGCCAGAATCTGGCTGAAAATCACTGCTCATTAATATTTTTGTAAAATACATATATATGTATAGGTATATCAACTAGAAATCATAAAGTACGTCAAGACACCTAATTTTGGTAAAATGCATATCCAAAAATCAAAATTTTACTAAAATACATATATAAAAATATATTGATGAAATATATCATAATGTGTTTAAAATATCTTATATATAATTTCTATAATAAATAGGTTACAAGGAAATTTATCAATAAAATCAATAGACATTAATGAAAAAATCACTATATAATTACTATATGTATGTTAGTCAATATATTACCATTACCATATATACAAAATAAATAGCATATTCACCATATATATTGGTTATTTTATTTGAGTCTAATTATTATTAATTTGTCTACCTTGCAATCAATTATAAATATATTTTCAAACATAAAACAATCGATTTTCTATAAAAAGAATTCTATCATGTTAAAAATTTAAAATGTAAGATTGATTTTCGATTCTTTAATGTAATAAAGTTGTTCTATATTTTCACGAATATTTTGTACCATTATTATATATACTAAATCCCATAATTGATGACAGATATGCGTATGTACAGTTTTACATAATCGATTCTTAAAGTATTTTCAGTGAGAAAGTAGCTATAAATAAATTTTTTTTAAAAAGTGACTAAAAACATAACTTATTAAATGAAAATGACTATTTTTATGTATTATCACTTTTTTAAACTTTAATTATATTAATTATGGATATCCAGAGAATCTGGACACCAAGCAACACCCATTGATAAATTCTTCATTTCCAAAAAGAAAAATCACAATGATTATCTTTCATATATACACGAAATGTAAATATATTTGATCGCATTAGTTTTAAAAATTATAAGGGGATATAATATAGTATATAATGGGAAAAAGGAAAAGAAAAGATGCAGGAAAGTATATAATAAGCACAACAGTTGAAAATACATACATTCATTAACTAAAAATCTATATTACCCACCTTTTTATCTAATTCTATAACTACCCAATTTTAATGTATTTGTCCAAAAAAATTCTTTGAAATTGACTTGATGACTTAATTGAATTTCTTACACATATTGTATTTATTAGACCCAATTTTCAAGTGAAAGCGTACACAATATTTGTATTTTAAAATTAAAAAAATTACATACACATTTTTTATGTTTGAAATCAATTTGAAACACTCATCAAATTGGAACTGTCATATTCTTTATTCTTAAATACTGTCCGGAATATTGTTCGAGATACCACCAATGAAAGGGATCCCATTCGAGATACTGCTCGTGAAAGAAAATGGGCCCATAAATTTTTGAAAAAGTTTCGACACATGTATAATTATAGTAATTATTATGAAGTGGTATTTCTATAATAAAGTGGGCAATATAAGTGTCCCGGTGGGGATGGGCTAGTGGTGGAGTAAGATTGTTAGGAGACCAAAGGTTATAAGAGTAAAAAAAAGAAACAAAAGAAAAGAAAATGGGTATTATAGTTTTTTCCATATATATATATAGATATACTATATAATTCTGAGCTGTATTTCTTCCACATTTGAGTAGTTCCTTTTTTTCCTTCCCCTTCCCTAAAACAGTGACACAAAAAGCCCTCAATCTCGAATCAAAACCCTACGCCGATGAAAAACCCTAATAATCCCTACGCTTACAGAAGCGGCGGCGCTGTCGATTACGACGATGATGAAGACGAAGACAACGATTTCGATGACAATGAAGAGAACCCAGATAAGAGCTTCGCCCAAAATGGCAATTTCTACAATTCCGACAACTCCAAGAGGCATCCCAAGAAGCGAAAGCTGGAATCTTTCGTCTCCAACCACGAATTCGCACCGCGCAGCGAGGGTTGGAGCGAAGACGAGAGCTTTGTGCTGCTGGAAGTGTGGGGGGAGAGGTATATGGAGCTGGGGAGGCGGAGCCTGAGGGCGGAGGACTGGGTCGACGTGAAGGATAAGGTGGCGGAGATGAGCGGCAGCGAGAGGACGGAGGCGGAGTGCCGGAGCCAATTGGATGTGCTGAAGAACAAGTACAAGAAGGAGATGGCGAAGGTGGAGAGTGGGAACGTGAGCAAGTGGGTGTTTTTCAAGAAGATGGATGCGTTGCTGAACCTGAGGACGAGAGGGTATGGCGGCCTGGGGTGTGGTCTGGATTCGGGGGAGTACGTGTTTATGAATCCACGGGTGTATTTGGACAGGTCGAACGTGTTGGATGAGATGAGGGATAGCCCGGGGCAGTCGGACGAGGATAATGAGGATGATGGTGATGGTGATGATGATGAGGAGGATTTGGGCGGTGACGGCTTGGTGGATGCTGAGTCTGCTAGATTGTTGGCTGATTCGATTCAGAAGTTTGGGGAAATATATGAGAAGATTGAGGAGAGTAAGAGGAGGCAAATGGTGGAGTTGGAGACGATGAGGCAGGATTTTCAGAGAGAGTTGGAGTTGCAGAAGAAGCAGATTGTTGATCGGGCACAAGCTGAAATTGCTAAGCTACGAGCAATGGACGATGATGAGGATGAGAACACTGATACTTCTGTGGAGAATTTTGGAGATTGATGCAGGTAATTTCAGCTCATTGATTGCATATGAGTGGTTCTGACAACTTAATGCTCTAAATTGAATGGTGGATAATTGTTTTTATGGTTATTTCTGATCCGCCGCTCTGAGCTACAGTAGATGTGGTAATGGTTGTACTTCATGATATCCGGTGAATGAAAATTTATAAGGTGAACATTATTGGCTTTGTAAGAGTTTTCTTTTTAGAAAGTGTTCTAGTCATTTATGTCTCTTAATAATTCTCATCTTGAGTAATAACCATGCTATGTGATGCCAATGATCTTAACATATCCTTTGGTCGTAGACAAATGCATAATTTGTAATTGCTACCCGAGTGCGGGTGAGCTGTTATCTTGAGGAATTAATCACAGGATGGATGCTCTTTCGCAAATTCACCATTTTTGTTTTTAATAAATTTTGACCGTATTAGTTTGTGCCTTTATTCATTGTTTCAAATTAACAAGAGTTTTTTAAATTAGTAAGCCGGAGGCTGTGAATTCCTTTTCATATTTCTTATTTGTTGTAATTTTTAAACTATAATCATAATATTTTCAAAAGGACTGGGCTTCATCTTACCTGTTAGCTTAATTTGTCGGACTTAATCATCATACAATGCTCTGGAATGTAGAACTAACGATAATAGGGAAAGAACAATATTCCTTATGTGAGATGAGATAAGGAATTATTTGTTTTTCTGTTGATAAGGAATAAGGTGTACTTTACTTCTACATTGCTGAGAAAGAACGCATAATGCTGATTCAGAGCCGCTTTTTATGTGAATGGCTATGACTTACGCCGACTAGTTCTCTTCATTAAGTACATATTTATACCTGGGAATGCTAGTGCTCTTTCTGATTTTCCTACGATCATGCATCATGCCACTCTAAATCGTTGCCAGAGTCAAAGGTGTCATTGGTTCTTTTCTAAATATTATGTGTTAATTAGATATTTTCAAAATGTTGTTGCATGGGAGGAACTAAAGCTATATAGTAAAACATCAATGATATAATGCTTTTCAAAATATTATAGTTTCTTTTTTTAATTTATACAACATTCCTTTAGTTAGTTTATTTCTCTTTAACATTTTCAGTTTATTTAAGAACTTAAGGAATGCATAAGTGGATGTACTGCCTACACTAAGTGTTGAATCAGTGAACATTTTAGTTGTCTAGTTTAGTATGTTCATCTCTGATTTCAGAATTTTAATAGTGTGTTCACAAAACTTCCTTTCAGTGATGCCTTTAGCTGATCTTTTCATTTTCTAAATTATTTTGAACCCTTCATAACTTTATTTCCTTACCCAAATAATTGCCTCCCTTTTCCTTAGATTTGCTAAAACTTTCATTTTATCCAGTAAGTGCAGACTCTAAGCTCTGCTGAGGTGTGAGTTGTGACTGGGCTCCAAAAACTCCATGACATTCAACAACTGCAATACTTAGGCATTTGCTTGGAATTTGGATGGGTGTAAGTGCTCGAATTTCCACACCCACTAATGTTCAGTTTGAGTCCTAGTATGATTATGACGTGGCCCACTCCTGAAATTCGTTGTGCTTATGTAGATATATATAGCAGTCTTTATTGAATACAATCAATAAGAGAGAGATGTTTTCGTGTATCTATTTTGTGTATGGTGGAAGAAGTGTCTGGTTAAGAATTTGAATCCAACCTGTTGCATCACAAGCCACTGATAGTTGCTTAAATATAGTGTCATAGTGATGCCACTAGGCACTAGTTGGGCATACATATATCCCTCAAGTAGTGGCTGCGCTTAACATGCTATAGCATTCCCCATATACAGCACCGGGGACGATTTAGTCAATCCTTCTACATCTAATGACCTAAACGAAGACCACCGAGTGCTTAAGTTGGCGCAATAGAATTGTTCTCCTTTCACTCCCCACATGCTGACATTTATAGATTTGTATATTATAGAAAAGTGAACCTTAATCTTTGGTTGGGATTCACAATAGGATAAGTGTCTATATCTCTATTCTATCAAGGACCACAGGGCATTCATTGTAGAATGAACTTTGACTACTTTGTCGGTGAACACAACATTTATTTAGATAGTGGAATACAAGTTGATGAGATGCTGTTAAATGGATCAGCAAACAGTAGGATGAAACATTTAGAAATGCTTAAATTATACTATCTTGTTCTTTTCCCTTCTAGACAAGATGATTATTGTAGAAAAAATGAACATTGAAATCGTAGGAGAGTCTCGAGTAGATTTTAAATGATCAGCTCAATATATTGAATATGTGAGAACCACTATTACAAAATACTCTCGTGATACATGAAGTGTTAAAATGGATGTAATCCAACAAGTTTACAGTGCATTGAATTTCTGAATGCATCATTCATGGAGTATGCGGGGCAGCAGCCTTACAGTTGATACATTTATGCACAAAATCGTTTCACATGTTTCCGAACATTTTCATCTTCGCTCCCTTCTTTATTTTCCATGCACCTACGGTTCTAAAGCATGATTAATGATTATCTACTTCCTGCTGCAAATAAGCTTGCTAGTTTGACTATCTATGGGTTTTCGAGTTGCTTCTTCTTGATCATCATTGAATAGTTGGCATGCCATCTTGATCTTGGTAACTGCTGTTGGGGGGGACGGTTTCAGAGAGAAGTATAGTTCGTCTTACTCGTTGCAATTTTTTCTTCAACAGAGAAGGCGAGGAGTAGAAGCGTGGCAAATAAGCCGAGTTATTTATGTATGCTCGACGGATATGCAGGAAAGTTTTTGTTGGTGGATGGTAGTTTGAATGAGGTGCATTGCATTGGTTTTCCATGAAAACCAATATGCCCAGTGTTACTGTATGTTTAAAAGCTTTTTTTTAGGCAGTAAGTAGCTGTGCAGGCTGCATAATTCTGTGGAGACTGGAGAAGTATTCCTTGTTATTTATGCCTAAATACCCTATCTTGTCAATATTCCCACCTTATTTTTTCACTTTTTTACTATTCCAAATATTTGCATTCACCATCTTCATGCTATAATAACTACAGTTGAAATTCTTGTAACAAATTATTAAATAAATATTCACCATGTATGATTAAGATTGCTTTATGATATATATATATATATATATATATATATATATATATATTTTGCATTAAACATGACAAACTCACTCGGATTATGGAGAATTATGTCACTTAATTTCAAATCGACCAAATTTCAAATGGACTAATCAGAGGATAATGTGTATGTGTGTATACATGTATATACTTTTAAAATGGATAAGGGTCAAATAGTCATTTTTAAAAGGATTAAGGGTTAAATAGCACCTTGACTATTCTTTGAAATTCACACTGCTTTCTCATTGACTATTTGATCCAAATAGCCTCTCGACTTCTAAAATTATCCCTTCTGTTATCACCTCCATTATCTCTTTGCATTCACCTGTGAAAATATAAAGAATTAATATTAATTATGTAGTTTTTTTAATTTTTATTATTTTAAATTTATAATGTATAATTAAGTATCTATCACCATCTTGCACATATAATTCAAGATTTTTAAAATGGGCAATCAGAGCCAGTTTTAAAAGTCGATGGATTATTCAACCCTTATTTCTTTGTAACAATTTTAAAAGCGGGGATAATGGAAGGGGCAATCAGAGTCAATTTTAAAAGTCGAAGGGTTATTCGACCATTTTTCTTTTGTAACAATTTTAAATGCGGGAGGGAGTTTAGTAGGCTAACTGGATGATGACGCGTATGTTAAAAAAGTGAATCATATGTTATGTTTATAATTTTTTATAAAATATCAAATGATACTTTCTAATTAGTGAACGAATAGATTAGATAACTGCACATCAATATCTAATATTTGTCCGTATGTATACTTTTGCTCCGAAATTTAAAAAGTGACGCATTAGTATTCACTATTCAATGTTTGCACAATTAACACTTTTAACACTAAAACGGCGGGCAATTGTTGACGTGGATTTTCAAAAATCTTAAGTGGATTTTTGCTCGATTTATTAAAATGACATGAAAATTGATTTCTTGTCTGTTGTCCACGTCATTATTTGATCAATCGGAAAATTTTGTTAGTGTTAAAAATATTAATTATGCAAACGTTGTTACGGATGTGTTACTTTTTAAACTTAAGAACAAAAGTGTACTGTGTACACATAGGTAAACTGTAAATTTTAGGTATTGATGTGTAATTAATACTTATTTTTATAAAAAAATGCAAACATTGGAGTCTTTTTCGGATAATGTCTCAAAATAAATATGATAAACATTATTATTATTATTATTATTATTAATAATTTTTTTGGAGTACAAAACTTGATCAAATTTAAACATTGCCTTTAATCCACGCGCTCAGCACGGTTATTTATATAAGCATATGATTTCGCAAATCTAAAAACATTTATTTACTGCCAAATTGGGATTCAATTTTGGCGCCAATTCTCTCCTCCCAACCAGTAAGCCCTCGCCGCCGTCCACCTCCGCCACCGCGGAAATCCAAAATGCAGCGCCAGAAATCAATACTCTCATTCCTCAAAAAACCCGAGGCCTCCGGCGGAGGCAAACCCGCCGTTGTCGACGTGGCCGACGGAGATATAAAAGGAACCGACACTCCTCCCGAGAAGGTGCCACGTCGGATTTTTGCGGACAGCCAGCCGTCTCTCTTCTCCAGCATCAAGCACAAGTTCGCGAGAGCTGATAAGTCCGCAAACTCTTCATCTAACTCCAGGTACGGCCGCTGATATTTCATTTTTTTTTTGTTTTTTATTTTTATATCTCGAGAGCTAGAAGCTTCATATAATTTTTTTTGGCATTTTTGTGATGGTTTTGTGTTGATTCTCTGTTTTTGGTATAAGTACCCGGTGCGACGGCCATCACTATCGCTTTGTTCAGTTTTATATCAGCTTTAGTTTGACTGGTTTTGCTGTAACTCAATGATTGAGTTGGTTTATTTTTACTGCATATTTATACAATAGAATTGAAATATTGATTTGTGTTGGGTTGAAGTATGCAAAAGAATGAAGTTCGGTAACATGATTGGATATTTATCATATTATGCTAAAATTGTGGGGAGTAAAAAAGAAAAAAGACATGACGTGTTATGGGAAGGTTGATAAAAAAATTATTGAGTTCAATTCCGTGTTTTTGACAGTTTTCCTTTGCCGAATTGTTTTTGGGGTAGAAGTTATTAGGTTATTGAAGAGGTGCCACCAAAGTATTGGAATATCGATATGGATAGGGGTGTGATGGCAGGAGGACTTTGGTGCTCCTAGGAATGTGATCCTAGAGTAGCATATTTCATATATTAGCAAGACTTCTTTACCCAAAGCTTTGTGGCTTTTGACGCAGCTAGTAGGGGTGGAGCGCACTTGTATTTATGGGTGCTGAGAAACTCACTCTGCTAGTGAGTTTATGAAAGCAAACGTTTTAACTTTGCCAAGAATTTCAGTAATTAACGTAAGTTTCTATTGGTTGGTACCTTTGGGAAAGTGGAATGTGTATCAGCAGTTATTTTAATTTAATTTATTTTTCTAAATATTGTAATTCATCCATACTTCGTATGAAATATGATTATCAGAGGCATTAAGGTGGAGTAATTTTCAGCCTGAGCTGATTCATGTTCAAGTATATTGTTTTAATTTTGGTGCAACATGCAGGTGTGATGGGGATAACATTTCTACAGTTCTGCCAATCCCCCTGAAATTTGATGGATCAAAGGATTCGTGCAATGGGTATTTGGTCCCCAAGCAAAACAGTGAGCAGCATGTGTTAAATGCTAGCGGAACAGTGCGTCCTGAAGGGGACAGAGGTTCTTCATTTCTAACCTCTTTTGAGGATGACATTCTTGGCCCAGAGACACCGGGCATGAGACCTCTTGTCCCTAGGTTAAAGCGAGTCCAAGAGGATATCTGTAATTTTGAGAACAAGGCTGATTTTTATTCGCAAGATAATAGGAAAAGAACAAAACTTCAGCAGGCTTCCAATGTTTTAAATAAAATTCATGATGAGGACACTGACACAATTAGCAAGTTTGAATGGTTACATCCATCCCGAATCAAGGATGGTAAAGGAAGAAAGCCACAGGACCCACTTTATGATAGGAGGACACTTTACATCCCTCCTGATGCTTTGAGAAAAATGTCAGCATCTCAAAGGCAATATTGGGATGTCAAACGTCAGTATATGGATGTGATTCTCTTCTTTAAAGTGGTCAGTTTCTTTTTGTTTCATTTTCCTTTACTCGGTGTGCATAGAAAGCAATTCCTAACCTCTGTTTTGTGTCTTTGAATCGTTTTATGGGGTTCTTGATTGTTTTGGGGCTTGAGAACTCTCCATGTCTTGAGTAACTATTGTTTTTTGATGTTGAAATTAATCTAGGAATTGTTTTCACTTTTTATATAATGTTACTTCTCTTTATTTGTAATTCAAAACTATCAGGTTGGAAATTATAGTAATTAGTAACTTTTTTAGCACTCTTTATCTATGTGTTATGTATTCCTTACCATTAGTTCCATCACTCTATACAGGGAAAGTTCTATGAGCTCTATGAACTAGATGCTGAAATTGGTCATAAGGAACTCGATTGGAAAATAACACAAAGTGGTGTGGGAAAGTGTCGACAGGTGAGAATTGAGATCAAAACTATCTTGAACCAATATGATTACATGCATTTATGAATACTTCTGTAAGCTTGCTGATTATTTAAAATTGCTCTTATCCATAAATCTGATCTCTCCATGAATTTTCACTACTTTCTCTAGGTTGGTGTGTCTGAGAGCGGAATTGACGATGCTGTTCAAAAGTTAATAGCCCGCGGGTATAAGAATTCTCTATGTGGTTCAGTTACTTGAAAAATACATTATCTCAGTGAAGACAACTTGGTTTTGATTTGTCTACTCCTTATTCTTTAGGATTTCCTTCTATATCAAAAAGTAAACTGAAAATAACATTTTCATTTTTCACCATAAAGCATCATCAGTTGAGGATTGCTTTCAACATGTACTTCTGCGATTAAAATAAGATGCGTGAGCCTAAAGCTAGGATGAGTAAACAAATTTTATTTACGAACTTGAATGCGTAAAATATTAAGAGGGATAAACCAGATGATTCAAATTCCTTGTTCCCAATATTTTCTCCAGTTAAGATAACTATGCCAACAATTTAAAATTATGCAGCTGAGATTGTATTTTGGATCCATTAGTGGATACATAGTCATAATCACCCAGAGTAGCAACATCTGCTTCATAGTGATGTCTGCCAAAATCTTGAAAGTCCTCTTACAAATCACCTTATTGCTGCTTGTCCCATTTTATGGTGATATATGCTTTTCTTGATTCCTTGAAAAAGAAAAGCAATTAGTTCCTATATAAGTCGAACAAAATGGGGAAGAAGGTGCCAACCAGAGTATTCAATATCCTCTCACAAGGATGCAAGTTCATGCCTACTTGAACACCTGCATTAACAGTTTTCTCTATATTGAAATTGGTTGTAATGTGACTGGGATCTAGTAAACCACGTCCATAAGTATCATTCAGAGCAATTTCAGAAAAGTTTCTTGACCATAAAAGACAACCATTTTGAGCTGAATAGTGTTCTAACAAATGTAAAAAATATAAAAACTTGAGTCAGTCTATCCCTTTTCAGAACATGAGGAGCTTTATACAGGAATCACTATCTTCAGTCCCTGGAAAACAAAGGCATGAAGTACTTATACATGACTTGGGGAAACATCTATGTACTCAGAAACAGGATTTGGGCTTCTTTTTTTTTACCCTTTTTAAACTCTAAAAATATCTTTTTGGGAGCCATGAGGCAAAGAAGTACCTCAAGTAAGGGTGGAGAGACACATAGATAAATATTGTTTTTGTAACTTTTTTATTGATATTTCCTTCTATATGTTCTGCAAGAGGAGTTCATATACTTTGTACTGATTTTATCCAACATGTGATATAATTTCACAAATTAATTTTCTGATTTTAGAAGATAACAACCTAACTATATCTCGACAATTAACACAATGCCATTGTTTCCATGGCATCCTTTCCGGAAGGTACAAGGTTGGTCGAATGGAACAGATGGAGACATCTGAGCAAGCGAAATCCAGGGGCGCTTCATCTGTAAGTTCATCACAAACTTTTGATTTGTACTTTGTTTTTGTCCACCTGTTGGAGATGAAGGATTGTATCATGCTGCTGTTGTCTAACCAATAAGCAATTTTACATACTTGCATTGCCATTGCTATGAAGAAATGAGGGGCATCTGAAAGTTTATTTTGAGTATTTTGGCTATAAAATATCAAAAGTGCAATAAATTCCCGACTTTCATCTGAAATACACACTTAATATGACGACATGATGATAATGCAGTCTATCTAAAACAATCAGCTGTCTTTTCTCAATTTGATTCATTTGAGCACTTCTATGAATTCATGTGGAGAGGTTGGAAGGGCTGTGGAAAGTTTAGGATATGTGGGGATGGGTTTACATACTTGAGGCTTTCTTTATCGATATGCTTCTTATATATTTCAGAAAATTTTCCATCAATACCTGAAGCAAACTAATGAGCAAGGTGGTTTCTCAGGTCATTCAAAGAAAGTTGATTCATGTACACACTCCTGCAACCACTAGTGAGGGCAATATTGGGCCTGATGCTGTTCATCTTCTTGCCATAAAGGAGGTTACTCTGATGTTTGGATTTTCCTATTTTTTCATTCTTCATGTGATATTCATTGCTAATTATAGGAGTAAAACTAAGATTGATTACTCCCTTATGCTGCTCTTATGTTTGCATCCAGAATGGCATGCAAGAAGATGGTTCCATTCAATTTGGGTTTGCATTTGTTGATTGTGCTGCATTGAAATTTTGGGTCGGTTATATCAGTGATGATGCTTCATATGCAGCTTTAGGGGCTTTGTTAATGCAGGTATGCTCTTCTTTCTTGTCTTCTGTATGAGATACTGGTGAATATGCAACTTGGTCATAGTGTCATATCATACTGTATCTTAATATCTTATACTGTGTTGGATTTCATTTTTAGGTGTCTCCAAAGGAAATTATTTATGAAAGCCAAGGTAAAAGTTTTTTATATGCAGATTAATGAAGGGATTGTAATTTTGTTTTCTTATGCATTATCTTTGCTGACGGCTACTGTATTATTTTCCGTAACAGGCCTGTCTAAAGATGCTCAAAGAGCTCTGAAAAAGTTAAATTTGACCGGTAAGAGTAAACAAAAACCATTTTATTGCACATTATGATGTACAATTTCTTTGTCTCGTGAATTATCTCCAGTCTTAGTTTGGCCAATCCATTTTCCTTGCATAAATATCACTATGGTGCAACCACGCTTTTCTGTAATGGGTTCATTTTGTCTATCTTGTCTTCAAATACTATCTTATCCTTTATTTTCTCCAGGGAAATAGTTTTCTTCTATCCATCATCTTGAACAGAATTTATTGTCTGAATTCTTCTTTCACACAATTTTCTTTCATTGTCAAATATTAACTTTGAAGCTTATGGGGGGTGGGTTTTGATATGAATCAGACACTTCATATTAAACATGCAATGCAAGTGGGTATTTTGTATAACCTCTCATATCTGCAGGATCAACTTCATTCCAATTGAATGCAAGTGAAGCTTTTGGTGACGCCTTGGAAGTTAGAGGTATTATTGACTCCAATAGGTACTTTGCCGGGTCCTCTTATTCATGGAACCAAATTCTTGATGGAGTTGTACACTGTGATCTTGCACTATGTGCCCTAGGGGGGCTTATCAGTTATCTTTCACGAATGATGGTAAATACATGTATTTCAGATTGAAATGTTTGTTAAGATTAAGAGTTTAATTTTTTTTCTGCCTTTTTAACAGTCTTTTCTTTTTTATTTGTTCAGTTAAATGATGTCATCCGCAATGGAGATATTTTTTCTTACGAAGTTTATAAGGGTTTCCTCAAAATGGATGGTCAGACTCTGGTAAATTTGGAGATCTTTAATAATAATGCTGATGGTAGCCAAGCAGGCTAGTTACTCCCTCCCTCCCTCCCTCCCTCCCTCCCTCTCTCTCTCTCTCTCTCTCTCTCTCTCTCTCTCTCGTGAAACAAAATAATATCATTGCAGGCACTCTGTACAAATATCTTGATAATTGCATAACATCATCTGGGAAGCGGCTCTTAAAGAACTGGATATGTCATCCCCTTCAAGATGTAGATAAAATAAACAAAAGGCTTGATGTGGTTGAGAACCTGATGGCGAATTCAGAAATCACGTCACACATTGCCCAATTGTTTCGCAAGCTTCCAGATATGGAAAGGTTGCTTGGACGTGTGAAGTCTAGCTTTCAATGTTCTTCTGTACTGTCATTGCCCTTAATTGGCAACAAGTTACAGAAACAGCGAGTAAGATTTCTTCGTCAAAACTGTTTTTTTGTCTATAACTTCACCTACAGTAGAGAAATTTAGGGAAATTATTCCTGTTTCTTCACTTCTCTATTCTTTCTTTCTATCTCCTTTCCGTGAAAGACTGCCATGAGAAAGTTTCTTACGTTCTTAACCTTGTAATTTTTTAATGGAGACCATTCCACTCTAACTGGTCCATTGCCTGTTATCCAGATTGGCTTATTTAATTTTCTCTATTGATGGATGGCCAGCTGAATAAGATGAGTTTCACCTGTTAAAATGGGTTTAGCCGGCGTTGTGCTGGATAGCAGAGGGTTAATTTAGTTATTCATTTCTGGAAGATATTGAGAGTTACCATCACAATCACAGCCTTCACTATTTGTTTATTATGTTCAATTCTAGGTGAACTTTAACTTCTAGCAGTATTGAGGTAATGGTGTCTCCTTAGTTTGTAATTTCCTTTTGTTCTCCAAAATCATGGACTAGAGAATGTATACCTGACAATGCTTCAAAAAACACTGAGCATGTTCTTAGTTTAATAGCTATTTCGTCAAGTGTACTTTACTTCATAGAATTGCATACAAGTGTGCTTCCTTTAGCAGCTAACTTTCCTTAAGTATTTGACTTAGCTGCATAGAGTGTCCTTTCAATTCAACCTAGCACGTCCAGCTATTCTATATGATAGGTTGCATCTTATTAAAATGAATTTTTCAGAACTTAGATATGACACATTTTGCCTTGAGATAATCAAAGATGAATCTGTGCTTCCACAGGTAAAAGCATTTGGGTCTCTTGTAAGAGGACTGCGAAATGGGATGGAAATGCTTGTGCGTTTGGAAAAGGATGAAGTCATAACTGCTTCATTATCAAAAGTTGTGTCCCTTCCTGTGCTAAGTGGCAGCAAGGGGCTTGATAAATACCTTTCTCAATTTGAAGCAGCAATAGATAGCGAGTTCCCGAATTACCAGGTCCAATTTGTTGATCTCTTGACATAGTTATGCATTTGAAAATGTTGTTATATGGAATCTAATTTGTGTGCTTTTTGACTATTCATTATCCTTATAATATTGCACAAACTTGTTATTTTCCACCCCTCGCTGACTCACTCTCGCATGGTTTTATTTACTTGTTGAACTGATGCTAATTTGATCCTTCATAGCGTGTGGAAAATAATCTGATCTCCATATTGGTACATTTTCCTCTTCTGCAATGACAGGACCATAATGTTACAGAGTTGGAGGCTGAAACATTAACTATTTTAATGGAGTTGTTTGTCGAGAAGGCGGCTCAGTGGTCTCAAATGATACACGCCCTAAACTGCATTGATGTATTAAGATCCTTTGCTATTTCTGCAATTTCTTCTTATGGAACGATGTGTCGACCTAAAGTTTTGCCTCATCCCAACATTGCTAACTCATTCATGGAGCGAACAAGCCCCATACTTCATCTGATAGGGCTATGGCATCCTTATGCCCTTGGTGAGAATGGGGGGACACCTGTGCCCAATGATATTCTTCTTGGTGAAGATGGCAGTAGTTGTACTCCGGGCACATTGTTATTGACCGGGCCAAATATGGGTGGGAAGTCGACACTTTTACGTGCAACTTGTCTGGCTGTTATACTGGCCCAGGTATGTTTTGTTAGTCAGAAACTGGTTCAGAGCATGCAGTTTTATCCTGGCTTCATAATTTTATTGCGTAATACAAGAATTTATGTTTCAACAGTTAGGATGTTATGTGCCTTGTGAAACGTGCACTCTATCCGCTGTGGACATCATATTTACTCGACTCGGTGCAACAGATCGAATCATGACTGGCGAGAGTAAGTTTTTCGTTAAGTAGTATACCTTTTCATGGATGCAGATACCTGAAAGCTAAAACCTGTAGTAAAGACAATAAAATAAATGCAAACTTGATAAAAGTGTAAATAAAGTGATGGGAATGATATTATACAATAATTGTGACAGCATGAGTGTGGAATGAGTACGATCACTTTACACTGGTGGAAGGGAAGAGGTTATTGCAGCAATGATCTTCTGCCTGTGATGTTGGATCGATTTGTCTCTAGCACATTCAATAATTAATCACGCTATCCTGATTATAAAAATGAAGTTGATTTGTTTAATATAGGTTTGAAACTTTAGTATGCAATTTTATATCACTCAGGTGAAACTTTTAAAGAAAGTGTCTCGATGATTTGTCATTATTTCTCTAGAATTCCCGAGTAGTGTATACAAGGTTGCTTTGAGTTAATACTACTTGATATTGGCTCTAGTCATCACCATCGTCCTCACAGCAATCAACTCTTCCAGTTATCTCATATTTTTTAATTGATATCTCATATGTTTGTGAATGTTTCTTCATTCTTTATTCCAGTAGATCTAATGAACATTGGCCTCAAGGTGTTCACAGTCTGCAATAGTGTGACTTGGATGTTTTAACTGAATTCAGAATTGTTTTAATTCAATTTCTCAGATATCTATTTTTTGGTTACTGGACAAATATTCTTCTGATGTAGTTGCATGCGAGAAACACAGCATTCCATTTCCAATGATGCACATGAAGTTTCTTCTGACTAACAGAGAACTTATTTCTGTAGGTACCTTCCTAATCGAGTGCACAGAGACGGCATCAGTTTTGCAAAATGCTACTCGGAACTCACTTGTTATTCTTGACGAATTGGGTCGAGGAACAAGTACTTTTGACGGATATGCTATAGCTTATGCTGTGAGATGCCTTTCCTCCTCCATTTGGTTAACATATCTGCTACGACTAACACTTTCATTCCTAAATGAAAAGTCAGCATGAATTTTTCATATACCAAGCATGATTACACCTATATGTGTACATTTGTATTTATGTGTGCTTGCTTTTAGGTTTAGTAGATCACCATTTTGCATGTTCCTGACTTCCTGTTGGAAAAATTAGGATATTGATGCTCAAAATCCACATAATGCTGAATTTATCTTTTGTGATCATTTGATGCTGTCATCTAGGCTAGCAATAAACTTGAACAAAATATTTTTTATCCTCATGCTAACATGTATTAAGTTTCTCCTTAATCATTTTAATGCTATCGCGTTTTTTGATATAGCATCCTCGATTTTTCACCATTTCGTCCAGGTGTTTCGCCACCTTGTCGAGTCAGTCAACTGCCGGTTGTTATTTGCTACACATTATCACCCTCTCACGAAGGAGTTTGCAGCCCACCCTCGTGTAAAACTGCAACACATGGCGTGCTGTTTTGATCAGACTTCTAACTCATCATCAGCAGTAAACCAAAAGCTGATTTTTCTCTACCGGCTAGCCTCTGGAGCATGCCCGCAGAGCTACGGAATGCAGATAGCACTGATGGCAGGGATCCCGAGCAAGGTGGTTCAATCGGCCTCGAAAGCTGGACAAGTCATGAAAGAAATTGTTGGAGAAAGCTTCAAGTCGAGTGAGCAGAGGGAGAATTTCTCGACATTGCACGAAGAGTGGCTGAGAGCGATTCTGTCCATTTCGAAGACGAAGGACACTGATTTCGATAATGATGCGTTCGACTTCCTGTTTTGTCTGTGGCATGAGCTGAAAAGATCTTTCAAGGAGATCAGGTAACCACCACCTTGGTAATTTACAAGCATTTGTGTATGTTATTCTGCACTCTCTTATCTCTGTCAATCTCAATGAAATATATATATGTAAAGAGCATTTTTGTTGTCTCAGTAGAGAATTGGTGACCAAGAATGGCATGTTATTCAAGTTATAAAACTCATTAGATATCAAAAGCATAGTAGCCTTGTCAATTTATGAATACATACATAACATATCATATATATATATATGTATGTATGTATATGTAGCGCAAATATATATATCTAGAGCCAGGGAGAGTTGTATATGGGCATGGCGACGGACTTAGTTTGAAGGTAGCTATGAAGAGACTCCAATCCCATATCCCTACCAAAACCACTCATTTTGTAACCTCCGTAAGGAAGAGATCTATCGAAGGCGAAGTAGCAGTTGATCCACACGATGCCTGCTCGGATCGACCTCGATACTGTGTTGGCAATGTTCAAGTTGTTAGTCATGATGCCGGCCGCTAGTCCGTACTTGGTCGCGTTCCCTCTCTTGATCGCTTCCTCCACCGTCCTATAAAAGTAGTCTCCTTTTTTAATCGCAATCCGATCCAACTTATATATGTGTGTATGGGGTTGGGTTCGCGTGAGAAATGAATATAATGTTTATCTTATTGTAATTTACTGCTTAATTGCTATGATTTTATTGCACACGTGGAAAAAAATGATTATACAATAAAATTATATTAATTAAGCAGTGAATTACAATAAAATAAAACATTTTCTCATCTCTAACACCAACAAATATTTCTCATCTAAACCAAAACACGTGTATATATCTTATTTAGAATATATGTGGAATTGCACTTACTTGAACTTCATAACTGACATCACAGGTCCGAATATTTCTTCCTTTGCAATAGTCATATCATCCTGAAAAAATCCACACACACACACACATATATATATATCAAGAATTTGTGTAAATGATGAAGTTGTTATAAATTTTGAGTAGGATTTTACTTACTTCTACATCAGTGAAAATTGTAGGCTCAATGTAGTAGCCCTTTGTGCTAGCAGGCTTACCACCTGTTAACAAAGTGGCGCCTTCCTTCTTTCCAATCTCAATGAATGAAAGAATTTTCTCGTATTGATTCTTATCCACCTATTCAAACATATATATAATAGTTTTTTTAATTTTTCAAAAAAAAAAAATTAAAATTGAGAAAAAAAGGGATTGGATCAAAAATCATACTTGGGGTCCTTGATGAACATTTGGATCAAAAGGATCTCCAACCACCCAAGATTTGGCCTTTTCTACCAACTTATTCACAAACTTATCATATATCCCTTCTTGAACGAAAACACGTGAACCAGCAACGCAGATTTCCCCCTGCAAAAATTAATTAAACAATACATCAATTATTAATGAGATTAAATGAATTTAAAGAATTAATTAACGATTCAAGAAAATGAATAATCATGCCTTGTTGTAGAGAATCCCCCTTAGAGCAAGCTCGGAAACTTTATCAACATCCACGTCGTCGAAGACGATGAAAGGGGATTTGCCTCCGAGTTCTAATGTCACCGGTTTGAGGTTACTAGCCGCGGCCGCTTGCATCACCAGACGGCCTACTTCTGTCGACCCTGTAAAACTAACCTACAGGGGAGACATGATGTATAATCGAGCATCACTGTTCAAAACTCTATACTCTAACTGCAAGATAGAGCACGGGTGATTACCTTATCGATGTCCATGTGAGAGCTGATTGCTGCTCCGGCAGAGTAGCCATACCCCGTCACCACATTGAGCACCCCGTCCGGGATGCCAGCCTGGATGCATGCAGTGACGGGAAATCAATGAGTGTGACAAATGCGTACACAAATTATTAAGGGTTATTTACCTTAAAAATCATGAATTTTAAAATTAAACAATTAAAACACTAACTTTTAGCTTGAGCGTTATTCAACATTCCTAAATTTTTGCAAAATAAATTGATCTTCGAATCAACCTCCAACTTGCTCGTCTATTCAAATTCATCACGATTCGACCATCAATTTTAGAAATACCATGTCAGTGCGGCCAAATTTAACAAATTCCCAAACAAAAATTCACTAATGCAAGTAAGAAATTTTGGACATTTTAACGTCATTTTTCAAAAATTGATGGTCGAGCCATGATGTGCTTGAAGAAAGAAGCAAAAATTTAAGAATGTTGAATAACACTCAAATTTAAAATTGGTATTTTAATTGTCTACTTTTAAATTACATGCTAAATTTGCAACTTTAGTCAAAATTCATGATTTTTAAGGCAATTAACTCAGTTATTAACCGTTTAACTATATGTTCATGGATGTCTGCCTACCAACTTGGCCAAATGTGCGTAGAAAAGAGCGGAGAGAGGCGTCTGCTCAGCCGGCTTCACCACGACGGTGCAGCCGGCGGCCAACGCCGGGGCGACTTTCATGGTGAACATCTGAGAGGGGAAGTTCCAAGGGATGATGAGGCCCACCACGCCTATCGGCTCGCGCAGCGTGTAGCCATGCAGCTCGCCGGACATCTTCACCGTCGATCCGTGGATCTTGTCGGCGGCGCCGGCGTAGTACCGGAGGTTTTCGGCGGCGGAAGGGATGTCCATCGCCTTCCCCATGCTGTATAGCTTCCCGCCGTCGATTGTGTCGAGTGCTGCCGCTTCTTCTGCGTTTTCTTCCATCAAGTCCGCAAATTTCACCATTATTCTTCTTCTTTCCTGATATTATTAACAAACATATATGTACATTCATATTGGTATCGAATTGAGATCACCTGTTACAACATTTTCTATGGCAACTCTTCAATATTTTTTTAAAAAAATTAATTTTTTTTATTTTTTAATTTATTATGATTTATTTTAGTGTAAATTTTGTATTTAGAGTTCATCCCTCCCCAATTATGATATATTAAAAAAAATTAAAATAATAATAAAAAAAAAACTTAATTATGCAATACCAAATGTAACATCAAATGCAATAGAGGATCTGCTCTGATTTGTATCATTCCTCTCTCATCTACTATCACACCCTCTTCCTCAAAAAAATAAAAATGAAACAACCCACTGTCACACCGCGATAAAATCCTGTGGTCCATATTTCATGTCCCATTATCAAATTTAATATTTTAAAAATGTTTATTACAAAAATGAATTTTATTATAGTATTACAAATCATAATCAACATTTATTGCTAAAAATTGAAATTTTTAAAATTTATATACCCTACTTTTGGAATAATCAACCATATTAATTAATTAATTATATTAACTAAAAAACAAGAAATAAATATGAATCCTAACTGGGTGAAATGAACCCTACATA
The DNA here is from genome assembly GCA_026008535.1 of Perilla frutescens. Lineage (NCBI taxonomy): Eukaryota > Viridiplantae > Streptophyta > Magnoliopsida > Lamiales > Lamiaceae > Perilla > Perilla frutescens. The sequence goes on from BRKX01000015.1 coordinate 52,798,993, forward strand.
ATAATTATACAAATAAATTAAGTCATAATAAATTAAAATTGAAGAAAAAAATGGATGAAAATAGAATAAAAATTAAAATGGGACACCAAATGTGACAGAGAAAAGTGGGATAGAAGATTTCATTTGCTATCACAACCTCTTACAGATTATGTCTTTTTTCCTATTTCGATAGCGATGTGTTCCACTGATAAATTTATTGATTTAATCATTATTATTATTATTATTATTATTATTATCATTAATCTTACTCACTATTTATCAAAAAAAATAATAATTCAATTATGAAATAATGAACCGTAAGGGTCATTTAATTATTAACTATAAACTACAAATAAAATGCTAAAAGATATCATAAACCCTAAATTGGTAGAATCCGTCCTAATTAACAGTTTTAAATTTTAATTTAAACGCAAAAAAGAAATTGAGATTGAAGATAAGGATTGACAGAAAAAAACTAATAAATTTAATAGTGATAAAAGGTGGAGTTGAGATCTCAAGTGAATTCAATATTGTGGTTGTTTGAAGGAGCCAAATATTATTTTGGGCACTTGACCCCAGAAGAAATTGTTCACGAGGATTCAAATTCGAGTTCGTGTAAGACAAAAAATTAATGTCCGATTCAAATTCATCTTTTACTATCAAACATTTACTATAAAATAAAATTAAGTTTAACATAAATTTTTATCAATAAAAAACTAAAAAATTATAAACTATAATTATGAAATAATTAGAATTATTAATTAAAAGTTAAATTCTAAAAAATATTTATAAATACTAATTGAGTGGGATGAATCAAAATTAACAATAATAAAATTAAACTAAAGAACAAAAAAAATAAAATTGAAGAACAAAATACAAAAGAAAAAATCCATCATTTATAAGTGTAACATAATGAAATACAAAGAGTGGAACGTGATATCTCATGTCAACAAAGCCCGGACTCCCATCCCATCGTAATCGATGCGTTTAATATTTTAAATTAAAATACTAAAACTAATTTATCATCAAATAAGGATAATTATTTTAAATCAAGTATAAAACAAAAATAAATACTTAAATAATCGACTACGAAACTGTCCAAAATAAGAACCCATTACCCACCATATCATTAATTCTTGATCCTAAACCATCCCCATATCATAGGGCAGTTGGGGAATGGGTTCAACCCATCTTTTCTTTAATAAATTGTAACTATAAATAATTCATCACAAAAATAAATCCCATCCACATCAAATCAATTAATTGGCACCGGCTCCACAAAAATGACAAAAATAAAAACAACTTTATAAAAAAAAACCGTGAAGTTATAATGTTAATCAATTACAAGACAATATAGTTTGTTTTATTATAAATAGGTTTCATTTATCTTTCATTCTATATATATATATATATATAACACTTTATTTTGAGATAAAGTAAAAGTTTTCTTGTTTTTGAGTCCGGAGAGTGGAAATTGAAAATTGATTTCCGATCAATCACTAATATATAATGAATAATTAATATCACTAAACCACAAATAATATCATTATTATAATGCTTATAACAATAAACACATGAAAATAGTATATAAAAATTATACCCTGTTACTATTTTGGGATGTCCCAATAATAAAGTCTCATTATTATAATTAATATTATTTTTCATAGTAACATATGAATACTCTTGTTAGATTTTGAAAATTAAAAACTAGCCGCTCAAATTTTTTACATTATAAAATTTAAATAGGGGTAATATTAAAAGTTAATTTTTTGTATCTTGTTTTCATAAATAATTTTAATCCACGCAAGAGTATAAAATATACTATATAATTAGAACGGAGAGAATATTATTTCTCGATAATAATGATTAAAAAAAAACTTACAGAGGCAGGGAAACGAGGCCAAGGGCCATTATCAAAAGCTTGGCGAGCAGCCTTGACAGCCAAATCAACATCCTCTTTGTCTCCTTCAGCTATTTTTGCTATCACTTCTCCATTTCGAGGATCTATTGTCTCAAACGTTTTCCCTAAAAAAATAAAATTTAATAAGCATCCTAGTAAAATAACAATATGTGTATGTGTGTCCGTATATTAATATAGGATTTGATTTAAACGAGACTCTTCTTTGCGTGAGAACGTGAGCACTATGGTTATTTACTACTCCCTCCGTCCTAATTATATAGCCTCATTTCTCCTCACACGTAGATTAAAAATATTTATGAAAACAAGATATTAAAGCTAAACTTTCAATAACACCCTCATTGAATATTTATGAATTTCAACTTTTAAGTTATTATTTTTTTAATTTCCAAGATTTAACAAATGTTTATTTGTACATTACTATGAAAATTAATAATATTTATAGTAATGGGACTGTATAATTGGGACACCTCAAAATAGTAAAAAAGACTATATAATCGGGAGTATAATTAAATTTATTGCTCTTATTAGTGTTTTAATACTAATTTTTTTACTTTTATTGCTTTTCTTGGAGTGATCTACCGCTAATTGTATTTAGTGTTAATTAGCATTGAAATAAACTAAAATAAGCAATAAAATTTTAATAAATAAGCATAATGCCTAGTACTTGCGGCAGGCTCATTATAGTCAACCCATATATATACACTCTCAAAGTTTCATAATAATTGATATTTTAGATTTTACAAGAAAAATTAAGAAGTACAAAAAGAGACAAATATACGTATCCTCTTCTCTCTCCACCTCTATCAAAATTTATGGAAGAAATTTCATCTATCAAAAATAAATTAATGTATAGAAGATTTGATAAGGGATAAAATTAGGAGAAAGGGTGTGAAAAATGTCTAAAACATCAAATAATTTGAAATAAAATTGAATGTTAAAACATTAATTATTGTGAAATTAATGTAATAAAAAAGACATCTTTTTTACTTTTGCGAAAAATGGGCTTTATTGTGGAGAATTAACCTTAAACAAATATTAATTATTATGTAAACATTTCTTTCACGTGTCAATCTGTTTAGAGATTTTTGAAAGAATTAGCCCAATTATATTCCACGTGTACCGTTCGAGATGATTTGATATTCATAGTAAAATTATCTCCACACTTCAAAAACAAATACTAATTATTATTTATATAAACATTTCTTTCAACAACTTTTTCCGATATTATTTGATATATCTATTCTTAAAATTCCCTCCCCAAATAATCCCAAAACAAACAGTGATTTTCATTATTCCACAATTCTACTAAAAAAATTAATTCTCCAATTTTCGTAACCAAACACCTTCTGCATTACTCATACTCCGAGTTGTACAGTCACGGGAAACCATTTATTCAAAATAAATTTGTCTCATTATCAAATTTATTAGTTTTTCATTAATTTTGAATTTCTTGTGTTGTAATTTAATTTTACAATCATTCATTAGAATCAATTATAGAATATATACAATTATTCTATTATTCTTAAGTATCCTATATATACACTCGATATTTGGCACGATAATCTTCATTTTGGATTAGTTGATTGTCCACAAATTGATCAAACAGGCTAATTTCGAACACCTTTTTTAATAATTTATCAAATTAATAATTAATAGACCGACTATTTCATTCAACTTATGCGATCAAAATAATTGGATGATGGAACAAAAAAAACAGAGGGACAGAGGTACTAAAACCAAAAGGCCGTTGAAATCAGAGACACGCAGCACTCACTTTTGTGAGTCACAAATTGAAAAACAGAGACAGCAGAATACTCTCTCTCTCTCTCTCTCTCTCTCATAGCAGCACTGAATTTAGTGAACTAAGCACCAATTGCAAAAACAGAGACAGCATGGGAAAAAAAAAACAGATACAGCATAATCTCCCTCTCTCTCTCTACGCAGTACTCAATTTAGTGAATCAAGCACCAATTGAAAAACAGAGGCATCATAATAATCTCTCTCTCTCTCTCTCTCTCTCTCTCTCTCTCTCACACACACACACACACACACATAGCAGCACTGAATTTAGTGAACTAAGCACCAATTGCAAAAACAGAGACAGCATGGGGGGAAAAAACAGATACAGCATAATCTCCCTCCCTCTCTCTACGCAGTACTCAATTCAGTGAATTAAGCACCAATTGAAAAACAGAGGCATCATAATAAACTCTCTCTCTCTCTCTCTCTCTCTCTCTCTCTCTACGCAGTACTCAATTAGTCAATTTAGTGAATTGAGCACCAATTGCAAAACAGAGAGCATAATAATCTCTCTCTCTCTCTCTCTCTCTCTCTCTCTCTCACACACACACACATATATACATACACATATGCATAATATGTATGTATGAAGAATTACCTGATATGGCGTCGACAAATTGGCCATTGATGAAGAGCTGAGTGAAGTTGATTTTGGGTATGTTGACGTTTCCGTTTTGCACCACCATTGCTGCGCTTGCTTTTGCTGTTTCCCCCTCTTTCAATTTTCTATTTAGTGTTGAATCCAAGGGAAGCAACTTCCATGCGGTTTAAATAAGAGAGAGAGAGAGAGAGAGAGAGAGAGAGAGAGAGAGAGAGAGAGAGAGAGAGAGTCTGTCAAGTCAGAACAATAATAGTAGAAGAATCTGAAATTTTATTTAAACATTTCAAATACTTTTTTCTCTATTGACTGCCAAATGGCCGGTATTATATTTCCCGGGCTTCAATTATTTCTTATTTTGGTCTTGCTAAAAACATGAAGACTATTAGATATAAATAAATATATTTTATTTGAAGAAAACGAAATATTAACTACCCACGATTATGTCATAATCGGTCGACCGTGGAACTAAATGGTGGAACAGAAAAAATTAGAAGTCCAACCAATATTTTAAGCAATAGTAGAAATGAACTTAACTGAGTCATGGTTAGAATAATTAGCACGACGGCCTATATATTTAACATTCATAAATACTTCATCTCGTTGTCATTTTGGATATAACCCAATAGTGAAGTGGTGTAACTAGAAATTGAAGATTTCGAGTTCAAATGAGACCGACACCATTAGATACGAACCATCATATTTTCGTGCCATCCATATATTAATTGGAAAATACCTCGAATAATAATTTCAGTAGTTAAAAAAAGTACGGTAAAACCTCTATATAAAAATCACTTCCTTACCGTCGGGACTAGTTATAAATAAAAACAAACTACATATTGTAATATCTCAGAGCTTTTTTAAGAGCATCTTTAAGAAAATTTATCTTCGTATAGTAATAAAATGACATTAAATTTTAAATATATATATATATATATATATTAGCAGAAGTTTCAAATATATTTAAAAATCTAGAATTATTTAATTATGTTACATTAAACTTGATGATATCAAAATGCATATTTAAAGTTGCACGTGATACATACTTTTTTTTAACATGTTCTAGATACATACATAGTAAATGAATAAATCTTTTAAATCTAATTATAACACAATTTTTGTATTTAATTTGATAAAACCCAAAATGTGTATAGATTAGATGATTTTCGGATCAAAATGGAATGTATACGGATCAAGATGATTTTGTATTTAAAGTTTTTGAAAACTTTAGTGTATTTGATCTTCTCAGACTTGTTGTTTGAACTTTGATAACATTAACTCGGGTCCGACAACCTTGATTTCGGATCAAACACCGATTTTGAAATGAATTTGGCAATGAACGCTTTTGATTGTCTTGCTTATGATCAAACGTCATCTTCAGTTTGAATTTGGTGAAGAACGCATTTGAATACCGCAAGAACGCTTTTGACTATTTGAGAGAATTTCACTTATGGAAATTCTTCTTAAAGTTTGGAACTTTTCAAATGATTTCTGATGTGATTTTCAATTGATTGGAAGCCTTTATTTATAGTTGTAGGTAAGAGTATCTAGAGCTAGCATGATGCGATCTCATTGGCTCTTAAATATTGATATGTATCTCTTTAAAGATATTTTTACTTGTTGCTAAAAAAACTTGATATTTATCATATAATAAAATCTTTATTATTTAAATATTTTATCTAATTTTGAATTTCATAAGATTCCAAAATTAAATAAATATATATAAAAAATAATATTTATAATATGATGAATTTTCGTTATCCACACTAATATGTACACACAATGTACATGAATGATGTATGTACATTTGATTTTTTAAAATTTATGTATCTTTTAAAAAAAATCTGTCTTTCAAATTCACGTGTTTTAAAATATGAAGGAATACATTTTCAAATGGTAAATAATGGATATTAGTTTCTTACAAAAATATATAATTTTTATATATAAACCTCTCATTAAACATAATCTCCCTATTATAATATTTTTCTTTGGTCTCGATGATATTAGTATACAGAGGTTTTATTGTATACTTAGATTTACATTTAAGGCAACGTTTATTTAGTGATAGTATATGTATCATTCTAATTGTATCTTTGGATTTTTTTTTATTTGTAGTTTATTCCAATATTCATCTGGGGTAAAGTAAAATCGTTCAAATTTACAATTCCTAATTTATGTTTTGCATTAAAAAGTTTAATTGTGAGCTTTAATTATAAGTGTAATATTATGACATACATGCAATCTATTTTAAATGTGATTTTTTCCAACCAATTAATTTTTGAATTTTGAAATTTAATTAAATTAATATTAAGAATTTATAATGATTGTTGATGATTTATTATTTTATTTTAAAATTATGTATAATATTTTAAACCATACTATTATAAGTTGGACTCCCCTGTAAAAATGCTAAGATCACTTATATATATATATATATATAATTTGATTCAAACGAGAACTAGTGTTTCATGTAAAAACGTGAGAATGCGAGACTTGTTTACTGTAATACATGTTAGTGATTTTCTTACTGTATTTCTATTGGCCTTTCTTATTATAATGTAGTGCTAAATATTTTAGCACTAAAATACAATAAGAAAAACACTAAAATTACGGTAAACAAGCACCGCCCTCACTTCCCACACAAAGTATAGTCTCTGTTATAATCAACACACACATATATATATGTATGTATTATGGGTGTTTAATTAGTGTACAATATACATGCAAACTCTTGACAATCAACCATTAGACAGCTAACACTTGTTTTTTTTTTACTTGTTGTCTTTCTTTTTTCTTTTCGGCCTTCTCTTAACGGTAAGTAGTTGGAAATTCTATTAAAAGTACCACATGGAATTTCCTATTACACTCTCTGTATTACACTCCATGTTACATTTTCAAATTACGAGTTTTTCTTGTATTTTTTTTCTTCAATTTTATTTTTATGTGATTAATTTAATTTTGTGATTATTTTTAGGGTCACCCCACCCAATTAAGGTTTATAATTATTTTTTAATATTTAATTTTCTATTTTCAATTAATAATTCATTATTATGGTTGATTTTTTCTAAATTATGTTTTTTTAATTCATTTTTTTGTTGATAAATGTTGATTATGGTTATTTATGTTATAATTAATTTTTATTTTATAATAAATATTATTAAAATTATAAATTTAATGATGAAACACGGAGTGAAACATGAAATAGTGTAACAGGAAATTTCAACCCTAAAAGTACATATGCTAATCAATTTCTTTAGTAATAGGAATAGTGAAATATATACGCTTCATTTATGTCGAAAATTTAGATATTTAAAACAACGTGTTGGTAAGTTTCATCATACTTTACATATAATAAGACTTGTGACAAAACTATATTTACGCACTTGAGATTTTCTATTACACTATTTGTGTTACACTTTTAAATTACATGTGTTTTTTATATATATTTTTCTTCAATTATATTTTTTTGTGATTTAGTTTAATCTTAAGATTGTTTTATAGGGTTCACCTCACCCAATTAGGGTTTATAATTATTTTTTAGTATTTAATTTTTAATTTTCAATTAATAATGCATTATTATGGTTGATTAATTCAAAATTAAAATTTTTAACTTTTTAAATTCATTCTTTTTATTGATAAATGTTGACTATGATTATTTATGTTATAATTGATTTTTATTTTATAATAAATATTACTAAAATCATAAATTTTATAGTGAAACACGGAGTGAAACACATAGAAGTGTAACAGGAAATTTCAACCCATATTTACGCAGTAGTATCATAAACACGCATTTCCATATTTTTAAATGGGTAAATCCCGTCAAAATATATAATATACCATTAACATCTTTTCACAAAAATAATCGAGCATATTATTATTTACCAAAACAATAAATAAATATCCTCTTGTATCAATCTTGTTAACAAAATATCATTTGGTCAATTTTTCAGCCCATGAAACGCTAGTTGGCTCTTGGGATCATGACTTGAATATTGAAAAAAGAATGCACACAATGAGCTACTTTGACGCATTTACCAATTTAAGATGCATTATCAATATTTTAGCTCAACTGCTCAAGTGTTTCATAAGATGAAAATTTAAAGTGTGCAATAAAAAAAAAGTATATATATATATATATATATATGTAGAGAGAGAGGAGGGGGGGGGGGGGGGGGGGGGAAGAGATCCAATGTAAATACTATCTTAGTTAAATTAGAGATCAATATGGAGCCTTTAAGTTAGATGGACAGACAAGATATTTTATTTGATGATTGGAATTTATCTCTAATTTACACATTAATGATATGTATGTATGTGTGTGTGTGTGTGTGTGTATGAGGGTGCATTAGCATGTGAATATACGTCTTGTGTGTAAATTGTAGATGAATATAATCATATCCATAAATTTGTTAAGATCGATGGTCATTATTAGTTTGGAAAAAAATTAAGGAAAATGCTATTATTTTCATGGGAAAATGGTCATTTTGGTACTCTATGTTTGACCTATTATCATTTTTGGTACCTTACGTATTGTTTCAGCCAAAATGATACCCTAATAATACTTGTTTTATCCATTTTGGTCCTAATTACCTGCTATAGCAGGTTTATAGGTCATTAGGGTCATTTTTATAATTTTTAGATTTGAAAGACCAAAATTAAAATAAAAAATATTAAATAACTTTAATTTTTTTAAAAAATTATATAATTTAATTTATTTTAAAAAATATATATTCTTTATTTTTTTTAAATTTATAATTTTTTAAAAAAAATTATAAATTATAATTTTTATAATTTATTTTTAAAAATCATGGTTTTAATTTTTTTAAATTTATAATTTTATTTTTAAAAAAATTATAATTTTTTTAAAATTATAATTTTAGATTTTCTAAAATTATATAATTTTATTTTTCAATTTGAAAATTTTAAATTATTTAATTTTCTAATAAAAAATTTATATAATTTTTTAAATAATATATAACATTATTTTTTAAATATATATTTTAAATTTTTAATTCTGAAAACATATTTTTTAAATTTTTTAAAATAAAAATTAAATAATTTTTCTAAAATTTTAATTTTTATCCCTCAACTTTAAGAAATTATACAAATAACCCATATAACCTATAAACCTGCTATTCTAGGTAATTGAGACCAAAATGGTTAAAATATATATTGTTATGGTATCACTTTGACCAAAACAATACATAAGGTACCAAAATTGTTAAGAGGCCAAACATAAGGTACCAAAATGATCATTTTCCCTTATTTTCATTGTAGATGCATTTAAAGGAAAAAATGAATCAAATTGTCATTTTGTTTTTTAAGAGCATACGTAATGTGAAGAAAAACATTAAGAAATAATAAATTAGGAATTCTGAAACACAAAAATAGCATAACAATACATTATGTCATCATTCTCTTCAATTTTCAAATCATACACTATTAAATTACAAGCATCTTATATGTGAAAAAAAGCGTTACAAAATTACAAGCATTTTAGATGTGAAAAAAAAATCCGAAATAAAAATTTGTGTATTTTGAAACGTAAAAATAGTATAAATTTCTTATGACACATATGACCTTACTAAATAAAATAACTATAAAAAAATAAATAAAATACAATTGATCTCAACAATCCATGTAACAAATCTAGTGGTTATGATTTATCCACAAATTACACACATTAGATTACTATTCAAATGAATGATTATATATATATATATGTGTGTGTGTGTGTGTGTGTGTGTGTGTGAGATTTGGTTTAAATGATGACTAGTGCAGTAGTGCTTGGTGTGTAAACGTAAAAACAAGCTTGTGTTCTTGTATATTTAGTGTTTTTCTTACTATACTTTTGTCTATTTTTTTTTAATGTTTTTCTTTCAGTATTTTGGTACTAAATAATTAGCCCCAAAATAAAATAAAATAAAAACACTAAAATCATGATGAACAAACTGATTTTCACGTTTACACATGAAGCATCGTCTCCGTTATAAACAACTTATTTACACATGAAGCACCGTCTCTATTATAAACAACCTCTGTATATATATATGTGTATATATACCTCTATATGTATGTGTGTGTGTATATATATATATATGCACGTAACATACTATGATACAAAAAATTGAAGAAAATGAGATAGCATGTCGGCGTAGGGAAGCCTATTTATAGCCAAATGACTCTTTATGTGACCCAACATGCATTTCCCCGTTTCTAATCCGCCATTTCCTACTTTTTTTTAACGGACTAACCACAATTTTATTTAATTTCATTCTTACCCACATGAGTAATGCCCTAATTTTCTAAAATAGACATAATGCAATATATATATTTTTAAATGATATTTCATATATATATATGTAATCTATATGACGATATTATATACGGTGATATAAAAATGTCTCAATATTCATTTTTGAACTGATAAAATCATTTTACAAAATTCTTACGATATTGTTTGAAAAAATAATAATATTGGGATCGTATTTGTTGACTGAAAAAAATATAGAAGCACACATTTTTTTTTAGTTTCCCACATCAACTTACATGAAATATAACTTTAAAATTTTGAATATATGCGTATTTAAGAAAACTCGAACACTACTCGTAAAGGTAGCATCGAATTTACCTTTCCATTTGAGTGGACGTGTTATTATTATTATTGTAGTTGATTTTCCAACATTTTAAAGCATACATAGATGAGATGAGTGTGACGGAGAGCAAGTTAGACCATCGTATCGAATTTGGATTTTTCGTGTCAATCACGAGATTGTGACGACCTATCTAGAAGATTTTGAATATTATTAGTTTATTACTAATTCAATTCAAATATTATCAACACTTTTGGATTTAACATATTATATATATATATATATATATAAATTTTACGATAACGAATTTCATAGAAAGCATTCTTAAATACCTAAGTTTCTCTCATCTCACGGGTAGGGGTGGCAGTAGGTAACGGATCCTAAGTGTACTCATAAAAATTATCCACAATAAGTAGGATAATTAGTCATTTAATGAATACGGATACGGGTACCTTAGTATCCAATCCGCCTCATACTCATACCCATATTATTATTATTATTATTATTTTTGTTCGATATAATATCTTATAGAAATTATTATAAGATAATAACTAAAAAAATTACTGTTAATGACATGTGGTGAATCTCACAAAAAATACATAAATATTATTATTATTATTATTATTATTATTATTTTGTTTGAAATAATATGCTTATAAAAATTATATCTTACATAAAATATAACTATATATATATATATTTATAATGTATACGATAAAAAATACAAATATAAATATGTTTAACTAATTATAGAAAAAATATCATTAAATTAAATTTATCAGAAAAGTTATAAATATATTATTAATTTTTTGCTTACTATCCTTGAGAAGATGTTCATAATGATATATTATTTATATTTTAGTTGTCATTAACTTCCATTTTAAATTTTTTCTTGATCACCAAAGTAAAACTTACCTCGAATTTAAATAAATAAATCATCTTTATTTATTTGTTGTTGTTCATCCTCCTATCAAATTATGGAACAAGCCAAATATCTATTCTATATATATTTACCAAAATAAATACTCATTCAAAAATATTCTCGCAGAAAAAGTCATATCCCATGAAAAGCTATGACACACTTTTTCTATATACATGAAAGAAAAAAAACCGTCAAATATGTTATCCATTTTGTCCATATATATAATAAGGAGAATTGTTGATTCAGTATCTAAAAGATGGATAATTTATTGATTCAGGATCTGAGAGATGAAAATTTTTAATTTAGAACTTGAAAAATAAAAATACTCAATCTAGGACCTAAAAAATCACGAATTCTTATTTTTTGTTTTTTTATTAGTTTTCAATTAAAATTTCTTCATTAATTGTTTATTAAATCTAATAAAAAAATTGTTCAAATTAATTAAAAAATAAAGTGAAATACAAAATTTAGATTTTTGAGGTCTTGGATTGAGAATTTTCATCTTCCAGGTCTTGAATTGAGAATTTTTCATGTTTCAAATCCTAAATCAATAAATTACCTATCTTTGATGTCCTGAATTAATACTTCTCCATATAATATAGCTCACTTTACTCATAGAATAATTTCTTTAATTTCATGACATCAATATGAAGCCATTTGATCGCAGCTGCAGTTGGATTCTTCTTTTGTCAAATCAAATTTGTTATGTTTTGAATTTGAATGATATATATGTAATTAATGTATATGGATGATATATACCTACATGAAAATTGTAACACTGTCACTATAAAAAAAAAGGGGGTTTTAGAGACAATATTATTAGCGACGACAAATGTCGTTACTTTTAATAGATTTAAGTAACGATATGTAGTCTCTAATCACTTCGATCATGTCATCTCTAATAACATTTTAATAACATTTTTATCACTTAAAATAATTTTTAATTTACTTGGGATGAACTTTTAGAAACGTTATATTTGAGACGATATGTTATTACTTAAGTATATTATAAATGACGATATTTGTCATCTCTAATAATATCATCTCTAAATATTTTTTTTTTTTTTTTTTTTTTTTTTTTTTTTGTAGTGCGTTGCATCATAGCTATGGCATCTTTTATGACCGATTTTAATTTCATCCAAAATTATGGAATTTTTGTCTATATATGTATGAATAATTGAATATGATATGTGAAAGGGCCACAAACACTATCCCTCGTGCCCAACTTGCAAGCATAATTCCAACGTAATACCCTTTTTCTTCCCACGTGTGAGGTACTTAATTATACCGTGTGTATAATCTTTGCCACGTGTAATAAAAATATATTCATCTTTGACTATTTATAAGTTGATTTTTTATTTTTTAAAATCTTAATAATTATGTGTGTTATAGAGTTCAATTTTAAAAATAAAATTGAAATTCGAATTGAGCTATGAACAAAAGATTGAAAATATATATTTGGGAAGTTTATGGAGTAAAGAATTTAATGTTGTATAAAAAAAAAGGACCAAAAAACATTGGATGCAGCGATAACAGTCATAAACACATGGCATGTATGCCTCTTTTTTCAAATTCATGTGTCTTACACGGTTATAATTTTTAAATCACTTTTCAAATATATTTTCAATTTTATGTTTTGAGCTAGCTTGATTCGAATTTCGAATTTAGTTTTGAAATTGAATTTTCAAATAAGGTTGATAATTCAGTATTATTGTGTCGTGTTTCGTGTCGGCACGATAACAACACGACATGATAAGGTCAAACATGAACATGGCATGATAAGAATCTGTTCGACACGAACACAAACACGATAGTTTTATCACGACATTAACAAGACATGAAAACGAGATATACGATATCTTATCATGCTGACACGATCCGATAATGACACAAAAATGACACAATTCGATAATAATTAAAAAATAGAATAATAAATGTAATTCATTAATATAATCAATCAAATAAGTAATTATATATATGTAAAGAAAAAATGAAATAATAAATAAATATATATTTATTTTTCATGTAACAGGTTATCTTAACGTGTTAACATGTTAATTAGTTTTGATCGGGTTGGCAAGTTATCGGGTCGTTATGAAATTATCAGGCAATCTTTTAATTTTTATCGTGTTCAGCAGATTGATACGAAACATGATATGATAATTTTGGGTCATTATTGTGTCGACATGGTAACGAACGAACACGATAAGATCAAATAATAATCCGTTATTTTTCTGTCGTGTCAAAAATTATCACCCGACCCTACTTTCAGGACATATATAACTGTTAAAAAAAATTGAAAATAGTTGTAGATAATTGAACATCGGAATATTTTTGTTATAAGTCTCAAAAATATATGTTGCTTCTAACTTCTAAGGGAGATTCAAATTAAAGATTTTTTTTTTCTAAAAACTAAATTAACCCGCAAATTAGTTCGATGAAAGTAGTAAAAGTCAATGGTATTCAAATGAATGTAGAATATATATAGCCAAAAAATTGGAGTGCCTCTCTTGAATTCCTCACAAATTTGGAATTTATTGTCAATGCTATTCAAATGAATCTAGAAGATTTCGTCACAATCTTGGAATTAACTGTTTTTCTTCTATTTTACGAGGAAGGAAGAAATTACGATTGAAAAACTAACAAACTCACTGTCAATCAATAGAAAACTAATATAATTGGGTAAACTACACTTTAATACCTCGAATTTTAGTTTTTTTGTCCAAAAATAGTCAATAATTTTAAAATTAATGAAAAAGTATCCGCTTTAACAAAAAATTTGCAAATTTAGTATTTAATTTGATCAATTTTATGGCTTGAAAATCGTATGTAATTTATTATATTTTAATATTTTTATTTTTCTAGCCGCGTTAAAATAATCCTCCAAACGAAAAATCTTAAAATACAATTAATTAATTATGATTTTCGAGCATAAAATTAATCAAATGTTAAATTTCTAATTTTTAATTTTTAAAAATAGGCTATTTAGGAGCTCAAAATGTAGGTATAAAAATTTAATTTACCCCCATATATATAATATTGTGGTGATAAGACTGGGTAAGATTAAAATCCAAACATAATCTCAGACACTAACCAAAGTAAAACATATAGGTTACTGAATTTTGAATATGAGTTTAGATCTAAATTTTTACACGTCTTATGAATTACTACCTCCGTCCCAATAGTAAAGCCCCTCTTATATTAAAATAGAGAGAGTAAAAATTTAGAAGGAGGACCTTGTTATTGGGACGGATGGAGTATAACTCATACTACGATTTTCAGACATTTTTTTGTTTAGGACAAAATGTAAAACAAATAAAACAATAGGTTTTTAAGGAGTCTTGTATAAGATCATCTTACGGATTAAAATTCGTAAGATAAGTCAATATATGTATCCAAATACAATCAAACACTAGTAAAATTCTAAATGAGTTGTTGAATGTACTGTTTGATCCAAATTTTGACCCATGTTACAAAATTTGGCCCGTAAAACAATTTAACACAAATTTTTGTCATAATTCTTTCAGCTGGTTTGGTTAAAATAGTAAACTCCACTATGGAATTTTCCCATACTAAACTTAAAAAGTAACTAGTGCATTAATTAATATAATGATGATTAAAAAAAAGATATATACTCGACCGCAATTAGATAAAATCTCATTAAACTTTATTTTTATTAAATGGTCCGCTAAGAATTTAAACGAGTTGAAATATTATTATACAAACTCAACACGATATTAAAAAATTACACTTACACCACTATATTTTAAAAATTGTAGTGATTAAAGCATGTTCAAATGAAACTATCACTTTTCCATAATTTAAATTGTTAATATTTTAATTGAGATACATAAAAATAAGATTGTGTGATTATATTATAACGTTTTAAAATTGATATTGACTTTGGAAAACATACTAAAAATTGCGATATTTTTCCCGACAATTATCCATATTTAATTATTTATTAGTCATATTATTGCCTCATTAATGATCTCGATCCATTTGGCTGACCATCAGCTGGCTGTTTAATTAAATATTCACAATGCAACTTGTTACATAGTATTGCAGTAGATATGTACGAACGGCAATTATTGCCTCGATCGTATTTGACTTTCATGTCGCCTTAATACGTACATTTTGACTTATTTTTTTTATAAAAAATATATTTTTAAAATTATTGAAATAATATATTTTTTTTAAAACAATGTAAATATAACATTTGATTAATTTTACGACCCAAAAATTGTACGTAAGTAATTGTATTTTAAGATTTTTCTTGATTGAATGATTTGTTTCTGCACGGCTGGGAAAATAAAAATATTAAAACATCATTAATAAATAGTGTTTTCGGAAAGAATAATTAATCAACTGTTAAATTTGTAAAATTTTCAAAAAAATGAATAATAAATTGTTAATTTTGAAGAGCGAAAAAAAAAAAGCGTGGTGTAATTCCCTTGAAACGATTTAAGCAAGGCAATAACTCTTATCAGACTTTGAAACTAAAAATTGGGCCTATCAGGCATATCAGACGGGTTGGATCTCGGGTCAACCCTGACCCGAACCGTCCCGCCCCATAAAAAAAACTGGTAAAATGCAGTATCAATCTTTATACTAAAATGTACCATTTAAAGGGCAAAAAGTACCAATTGTATCATTAAATAGTAACCGGTCTCCTACTTATTTTTTATGAGTATGTGGTTCATTTTGTGTTTTTTAGGGTGTTTTTTGGGGTGTTTTTAGGGGTTCATTTTGTATTTTTAAGGGGATTTTTTGGGGTTCATTTTGTGTTTTTTCAGGGTTCATTTTGTATTTTTTAGGGGATTTTTTGGGGTTTATTTTGTGTTTTTAGGAGATTTTTTGGGGTGTTTTCAGGGGTTCATTTTGTATTTTTAGGGGGGTTTTGGGGTGTTTTTAGGGGTTTATTTTGTGTTTTTTTTTTGGGGGGGGGGGGGGTTGGGGATCATTTTGTGTTTTTAGGGGGTTTTTTGGGGTTTATGTTTTTTCCCAATTATTATTTATATTTATTTCGAAAAATTAAATTCATTGTCGAGCGCAATACACGAGCCCACATGTTAGCGTCGGGCGAGTGCATTGCACGAGTCACCGAATTAAAAAAAAATCATTCATTTTAATTTGGAAAAAACACAAAAAAAAAACAGAAAAATGAAAAAGGGAATCAGAAAAAAAAACGAAAAAGAAGAAAGAAAAAAAACAGAAAAATGAAAACGAACGAAAAAACAGAAAAAAGAAAAAAAAGAAAAAAATGAAAAAGAACGAAAACAGAAAAAGAAAGAAAGAAAAAAAAACAAGCGGGCGCGTGATGCACACGGACCGCACGTGGGTCGCACGCGTGTCGCCACGCGCCCGTCGGATGGCCACCTTATGGGGGGGTCCTGTACAGTAAACCTCCCCTTTAAGCAATTATTTAAATATTTTTTGTAAGTTACAAAATCCAATTGATAACTACGCTTTATTCTTCGAATAATAAATCTACATGTTATCTATCCAACTTTCTTTGGAAGCCTGTAGGGATGTTAATCGGGCAGCCTACTCGGTTTCAAGTCAGTCTTATTAGATTGTCAGATTATTCGGTTCAGATCAATTTGGACTGAAAATTATTGACCATAATCATAACCCTTCAGTTTTCGAACTAGTCCATCGGACCAGAAAATTTACAAAAAAAACTTTAATATATATAAATTTATTAATCCATGTCATTCAAACTTCTAATTTTAGCAAATTAACCATAAATATAATATAAATTATCACTATTTTATTGAATAAATTATTTATGTTTCACCAATTATATTTTTGTTCTTAAACTAAATTACATAAACTTAAAATTTTCAATATTTAACCAAAATATAAAATAAACAATAAAATTTTCAATATTTAACCAAAATATAAAATAAACAATAAAATTTGGGCTATTCGGGCTAGTACTATCGGATTGTCGGTGTATTTGGTTCGGTTCGCTTCAGGCTAAATTTTTTCGGGCGAGAATTTTCTGGCCCCAACCCTCTTTTTTCTCGAGCTACTCGGGCCTGCCCATCAGTTTCGGGAGGGATTGACATCCATAATTATGAGATTAGAGTTGCAATTCAGCTCAATTAGTTGACTTGTAAGCAGAGCTGTCAATTGGATTGGGTCAAGCTGGCCCGAGCCTATGGACCTATGTAATAAATCCTAATTGGATAAGATGGGTCCTAAATAACAAGTGTCAAATCCAACTAAAGTATGATAAATTAAAGTCGAAGAAAAAAATAAAAAAAGAACTAAAAAAAGTCGAACGTGCAATAAAGAACGTAACACAAAATATACAATAGACGATTTCATGTGAGTAGAATCCTCCATTACTCGTACTCCTTTGAACTTAACAAATGTCCACATGATTGTCAATAAGACAAAATCGGAAACACGACTAGGTAACTCACGGCCCGAAGATTCACGTCCCTCATTCAATTTCAATATCTCATATCAAATTAATGTCGAAATTTAAAGTCCGCGCCACAAATACAGACTCTCACCTTCAAAATTGATTACTTCATTGCCCGACACTCTATCAGCGAGTTGACTATACCTCTAGAAAGCTCACGACGAGAGCTTTTCAATCATACCGTATGCCTAAAGGAAACGTGCATCTGCAATTGTTTCCATAAATGAAAATGGGCTTTGTTGGAAGGCCCCCCACATTTCATTACACGTACGATGTTATATGAGATTTCAAACTTCATTAATATCAAGAAATTAAGTGATATCACTGAATCCATGTATATAGGGCCTCAATCTATGACACCTATGTTGCTATGCCATTTATAATAAAAATCATTATAATATATACGATTAATTGCGATTTTAATCACCACTCCTGATCCAATTTGCAATTTCAACATCATTTTTGAAACGTTGAAATATTAACATCATCTTTTTATTGAAAAAAAGGGTGCTGAAATTGCTACAAATGAAAAGGCGGAATCATTATTACAACACTTTAAAAGTGATGTCGAAATTACATATTTAGTCTACGTTTGTAATTTCGATATCTTTTTTGGAACGTTGCAATATTAATGACATCATCTTTTTATTAAAAAAGAGGGTGCTGAAATTGCTACAAATGAAAAGACGGAATCATTATTGCAACACTTTAAAAGTGGTGTCAAAATTATGTATTTAGTCTACGATGTATCATTAAGTATGAGTGTGATGAAATAGTATAGAATTTCACTATAATAATATGATTTTTTTTAACATGATATCGTTAAAAATACACACCTATATCGTTGCATATTAGGAGATGAAAAAAAAAAATTAAACCCCCTTACGTGTAGCATGCCCCAATTTTAACTCTTTTTTAGCAATTTTTCTAAAATATTTTTGCAATTTGATTTTTTGGTACATATCTTACTTCCATGGTAAATGTTAATTATGTCTGTCCAGATTTTTTATTTCACCACCTACTATGTAAACGACAATATTATATTTTTTTTCACACGATATCGTTAAAAATACATCTATATCGTTTGTATATTAGGAGATGAAAAAAAAATCATAACAAACATAATTAACATCTACCAATATCGTCATTAATATTCCAAAACAAAACTGTAAAAACATTTTAAAATATTTCTGAACAATAAAAAACCACAATTGTTGATAACTATTATTTATAGAGAAATTCTACTATTATTTATAGAGAAATTCTAAACACAACCCTCATTTTTCTTTTTGCAATCCTCACTATTTTAAAAAATATAAAATAAAATATGATAAGTCTTTTTTACCCCTTATCTCCCAAAACCTAAAACTCTATCATAGTGTCTAGACCATAGCCCCCTTCTCTTTGACCGTGTTAAATGTTGCTCATCAACATCATCTAAAAGTTGGCTTACGGAATTTGAACTACTAAATTAAATAAAACTCAATTTTGGATGGGAGCAAGGAAAGATAAAATGAATTTATTATTGAAGTGACTTTCTTGCCAGGTTTTTCAATGGAATCCACTAATCACCTATGAGTATTGGAAATATGACGAATTCACATTAATAGGTGAGAGGTTTCCCCACTGCAGGCGAGATGGAAATTGCAATTGCAATCAGATTTGGGATCTCAGATTGTGGAGATGGAATTTGCAACTTACGATGAGATGTGGATCTAAAGTTCGGTTCTTTAATTAATTAAGTCGGACTCTTCCTTTCAAGAAAGATGTAGTCTCATGCATTCTTTCCAACATTTATTCATTTTGGATTCTTGGGTGGCCACATCAAATCGGGAGCTCCTTTCAATTATAAAAAAAAAAAAAAAGGAATTGAAGAGGCTATGTTTTTGTGATTTTTAGGGATGGAGGCTATATCATTTGGGGGTTTTAATTGAATTTTATGTTTTGGGGCTAAAGTGTAAATATGACTTATCATATTTATTTTTATATTTTTTAAAATAGTAAGGGTTGTGAAGAGTAAAATGAGAACTGTATCTAGAATTTTCTTTATTTATATGATTAACCCACATGAAGAGCGTGTTTGTTTTAAAACCCAATATGTACTTTTGTTCTGGACTTTCATTAATTTTGTAAAAATATCTCGAATTTAAAAAAATGTTAAAAAAGATTCAAACTTTCCGCATTTTTGTGAAAATGTAACATGCACCAATTTTTTGTGCCGGATTGTTGATAAGGCCGAATACATTTTTGGTCAAAATCGTATCTTAAAAATAGTTAAAAAAATCCGAACAAAATTATTGTGGCATAAATATAATCGATTTGGTTATAACACAAGAAAAAAAACCCTCCTAAATTTAAGTGAATAATTAGGTAAGTTTTGATTGAAAAATATATCCGAGAATAGATATGATTAATTTTTTAATAGTTTAGTTTGGACTCAATTTGAGAAAATGAAAATAGTTCGGAATATAAATCATAGTTTAACCTTATTCTCATCCTTCGTCATAAAAAAAACCCCTCTAACATCGGGAGTTCGATTCTTCCTCACCCACAAGTACACGAAAAATAAAAAATATCGCGCCGACTAAGTTATGCGCAACAGTGAAATATTTTCAATCACATCTATAGAGGAGATAAGCTGAATACGAGTAATTTGATATTTTTATTTCTTTGTTTTTACTTATTATAAACACAAAATTAGACATCAATTGAATTTTATATACATAATAATATAAATATATTTTTAAAAAAAAAAAAGCAAAAAGGTGATTTGTTCAATTGGGCCGACCCGCTAGCTTTAATGGGCCAAGAAAGCACCGGCCCGTTATCCTTCCACTGCAGAGAGCGGGAGGTTATCGCTGCTCTGTGAAGCCAGCCTGGCGCAGTGCCCTCCACTCTACGGGCCAAGAAGTCCGGGCCTTCGCCCGGGCCACGTGGCACAACTCCCCTCTTGGAACGGGCGGGCCAGAATTCAGCCCACAAAGGCCCAACCGGTTGATTTGGCCCAATGTCCAATCACCTTAATGCCCCTACTTAGGTTACAAGCCCACGTTACTAGGCTCGGCGATGTCTCTCTCTCATCAAATCATTTATGTATTCACATAACTATTGTTTCTATTTCGATGTGGGATAAGTTTATATGATAATCTTCTTATTTCATTTTGATGTAATACCATAACCACACCCCTTTGAGAGCTAGCAACTTTTATCCATTGCCCGACAGCCCTTCCACACCATCTAAGGCCGATTTAGATATTCATGACCAAGAAGTATTGAATTCTAGATGTTTATTATTGAATTGATCCGTACCGATAGTACCCGTTTCGGAAATGTCCGGTGCCAAAGTCACTAAATGGGTCACTAAGGCCGACTTTCATCTCTGCTTGACGAGTGAGGGAGAGAATCTCAGTGCCATCAATCAATGGTGTAATTGTGATGCTTTGTCGAAAGTGTTGAAATAATCGATTTTGCAAGGGAGGGGGATGATAGATTTTAAAACGATGTGAGAAAATGAAACTCAAATAAATTCTGCAATAGTGTGTTTAAATTTGTTTTACACAAATATATGTAACAAAAACTCAGAACTAATTAACGTATATAACAATTTCTATCTAACTATTCACAAATATACTATCTGCTGAACTAAATTTATCGTAGAAGAAAACATATCTAATTGATTTACAATAAATATATATATATTGGTTTTTTTGGCATTTTTTAAAGTTCATAATATTTTTACAACAAAGATGAAAATTCATGACATAACTATATATTTAGCCGTTTGTTAATTTACTCTTAACATATATAAATGGAGAGTTTGTGTTTGTTTGCACATATTTAACATAATCTTTAAAAAAAAATATCCCGATTATAAGTTGGTGTAAGGACAAAAGTGAGGTAGTTATCTGTCTTGTTACGAGTCCGCATGTGAGGATTCAAGTTCAACTAGCAATATTTTGAAGGGTTAATTGTCAAATAAATCACTACATTTAAGCTCTTTTCAAATTAGACACCACGTTTTAATTTGTATGAGATTAAACATCCCCATTTTTTTCTGGCGAGTTAAGTATGACGTATTTGGTCTAAAAATCACGTTGGCAACCACGTCAACACACGCATGTAACAAACGACGCAATTTTTGTTACTTTCTCTGGTATATTTTTTTGTTGAAAAAATCATTTTTATATAATTATTTATTTTTAAAATAAAAAATATATTGAGAAACTAACAAAATCGATGTCGTTTGTTACACGTGTGTGTTGATATAGCCGTCAACGTGATTTTTAGATCAAGTACGTCATACTTAACTCGCCGAAAGAATTGTAGATATTTTAATCCCATATAAATTAAAAAGTGGGGTTGTAATTAATTAATTTAAACGTGATATCTAATCTGCAAAAAGATGTAAATGTGACGATTTATTTAACAATTAATCATGTTTTGAATTAAAAAATTTGTTGTTAATACAGTATAATGTATAAATACAAAGCTATTGATCCATTGAGGCAAATGCCACGATTTAGATTCTAAATAATATAAAATCATTCGATCATAGCATCGTCAACTAACATGTATTTGGAGAAATGTTTATTATAAAAATGAAATCTTATTGATATATATATATATATATATATATATAGGCTTAAGACATTTGAATAATATGTTGGTATAATTGATTAAGGACTATAATCCATCTTGCAGCTACCAAGATTAGAATGCTAATTATTTAATAATCTGTCATTATTTGTTCAGATATGTACTGATTCTAAGCTAAAATAAACAAATAAAATAATTCAGAATTTTTTATATTCATGCACGTACTTAATTACTTTGACCCAAAATTGATAATCTAATTTTTTTTACCAATTATTTATTTCATCTTGAATTTCAATTTTGTTTTTGATTGTTTGCAACACAATGCTCTCGTCTAGTCACATTAATTAATTCATTGATGATTTAACAATACTAATTAATTCCTTGATGATGGCTCACAGTGAAGTTGTTTGAAGAACAAAGGTCACGCATTCAAATCTCCTCAATACCCCAGATCAAATGTGTGAGTAAAAAAAATAACGTTTATAGATAATTGATATTACCATTTAAGTAAACTATTCATCAACTAAATAGTAGTACCAAGTGAACTATTATTATGTTAGCCTCAAATGCTACATGAAAACACAAGAACAGTAGTACCAAGTGAACTATTATTATGTTAGCCTCAAATGCTACATGAAAACACAAGAACATATATTCGTAATCATGATGTAAGATTTGGTCATGGGAAGATTTAGGAATGACCTAGGTAACGGAATAAATTACCACGATGAATAACATATACAATTCATTTAGAAAGATCAAAACATCACAATAATTCATCATATCTCAATCTGGTATTCTATTTTATATAGTTAAGATAAGTGAAATACAAAAATAATCCAAAATTCATGTGAAATCATTCATATAATCATATACTAAATTGAGAAAATTACATTTTGATGATACCTTTAAGCCCTATTCAAAAAATAATCAATTTTTTCAAAATTAACAAAATAGTACACATTTTTCAAAAAAATAGTAAATTTAACTTTTAATCAATTTTTGTGTCCTAAAATCCTATATAATTTATTGTATTTTAATGTTACTATATCCCCCTCCGCATAAAAAAATTCTCAAATAAAAAAATATTAAAAATATAATTAATTACATACAATTTTCGAGCAATAAAATTAATAAATATTAAATTTGTAATTTTTTTGAAAAAATAAGTATTATTTCGTTTATTTTGAAAAAAAAACTGTTTTTGAGAAAGAATCCAAAATGTAAGTATCAACTATCAAGTACTCCCTACGTTTCACAATAAGCGGCATCCCAATACTTTAATTTTATTTCACAAAAAAATATCATTCTACATAATCAAAGTAAACATTTGATGTTTTTCTCATATTTACACTTATTTAGTACATTCAATTAATCATATTTAACTCATTTAATATTCCCATATTTGTCCACATTTAATACATTCAAACAATCATATTTAACTCATTTAATACATCCACATAAGAGTGTATAAGATAATTTAATTATCTAATTAATATCTTTATAATTGAATATAATTTTATTATCGTAGGTAACTATATATTTAATAATATTCTCTCTATACAGTATTATATATGTAGTCGACGACTTAAATCAGATTTTTTTTCTCATCATTAAAACACACACACACTGACCAAATGTAAAAATTGAAGAGCATTTTCATATTATAATTGTATCCACAAGTAAGCTACATGGACTCCAGGAATTAATTTCCTTGCTCTAATAATTGGCAAAATACATGAAGAATTGAATAAATTTCACTACACCACGAAAATCAATTTTCTACATAAATCCATAAAAAAATATCACTATAAATAAAAAAAATGGAAGAAGAGAAAAATAATAATCGAAGTCAGTGGATTAAATATGTAACGGCGAGCGCAATAAGTAGAAGGGAATAAGCAATCCCTTGATCAATCGCAGTGCCTGCATTACCGAATCACAAAGTTTTCAGCAATTTTTCTCATATATATAAAACAAATAAGTTACGATTTCCGAGACTCACCGTCATTGGAAGGTGCCGGCGCAGGTGAAGGAGCGCCGCCTTGGGCGGCGGCGAATTGGAAAAGCGCCACCAGTATGAAGGCGATGATCGGAAGGCCGTGTAAATTCCTCATGGTCGCGATACGAGAACTCGAAATCGAGAAGAAATTTGAGAGAATCTGAATTTGGGGATCTCAAAGGAACAAAAAAAAATTAGAAAATTTCAAAATTTCGAGAGAGAATGTGTTGTATGAAAGAGAAAAGGGTAGGGGTGATGTATATATAGTGTATGGGTGCGAGGCGAAGTCGCGTTTGGAGAAGCTTCCAAGAAAACGCGTTTTAGATGAATGGATTTTGGAAGGAATCGTGGGGGAAAAACGTGTTCAATACAAGGTGGCGGGGGAGTCATTCGAGGCATCACGAAAAATCTATGGGGACCCACTCGGGCACTACCCGAATATTTTTTTTTTTTAAATATACATAATTCAATATTTTCAAATATGATTTCATATATAATCGATATATACTTTGACAATTACAAATTATACAATTGCACCGCCGGTTTTCACATTTTAATTAATTTTAATTAGTAATGGAAATTAATATTTTTTACGAAATTATTTATTTGCAACGTTTAAAATAGTTTAAAGAATCGATCAAGTTGAATAATAGTTTAAATGTTTAATCGGATAAGTTACCGTTACTTGAAGAGAGAGAGAGAGAGTTCTAAGAGATGTTTGGTTTTATTTCTAATTACAATTTGGGAAATTTACACTTTGATATCTACATTTTTGACATTTTTTCATTAATTGCCTACTTTTTACTATTATCAAAACAGTATCAACTTTTTTAATTTTTTTGCAAATTTGACCCAGATCAAATTTCCAGCCTAGAATATCTATGTGGCACGCCGGAATTCTTGCATGACTTTTTTGCTCCAATAAAAAATATTACCTAGATATTTCATGTCAATTATGAACTAAAAATAAAATAAATTTGTTGGGCATGCCACATAGATATTCTAGGCTGAAAATTTGATTGAGGTCAGATTTGCAAAATTTTTAAAAAAAGTGGGTACTGTTTTGCTAATATTAATAAAATGGATCATTTTTTAAAACATATCCAAAATGTAGGTATTAAAGTGTAAATTTCCCTTGTAATTTTCAATTTCCGACGTGATTGGCGAGATATATTGATTTTGTAAATAAGTATTGATTTTAACGTGGGAGATATAAACATGTTTGGATGAATGATATGAATTCCATTAAGTTTACAGGTTTATAAAGGTGAGAAGCATTAGAAATATGGGTTAGGCTTGAGCAGCTCTAAATCATACTAAATAATTCGACACTTGACTCATGTTCGTTTGTTAAAATGTCGTTTGAGCTCGATTCAATAAGCATAGCAAACGAGTTTAAGCATAATTTCATGTTCGATAAGATATAAAGCTTGACTCAAATACGAACTCGATAAGTAAACAAATTATCAGCCAAAAATGTTGTCAAAGGTGAAAGGTGATTTTGCTCAAATGAAGTGTAAAAATATGAAAATTCTTGTTTAGAAATGGAACCAAACAAGACCTTAAAATCCAACAAATTTTGACTCGGGCGGCGGCTGAGGTATACAAGTCCAATTGGGGGTCTAGTGTCAACTGCCACGGGAATAGGGACAACCATATTTCTAGAATGTTGATTATTCAATTATTTACTATTTTTTAGTATAATTTTTTCATTTAATTAGTATTTTTCATTTTATGTACTCTCCCGTCTCGTTTTGATAGGTTTTTTTTCCTTTTTGGTAGGTCCGATAATAGGGACATATTAGAAAGTTTCTTGATTAATTGTCTTTTCCTATCATTTTCTTACTCCCCGTGAAAAACACCAATCAACATATCAAAATGGGACGGAATGAGTAATTTTTTTCTCTATCCTAACTTAGAGATAATTATATAAATTAATATTCATCCCGTCTCTATAAGATAGGCCAATTGAGATTTTCACAATGATATAATTGGATAAATTAATACTCCTCTGTCCTAATAAGATGGGTCAATAAGATAAGTTGATTGAGATTTTCAGATAATTGGAGAAATTACCACTCCATATATCCCAATAAGGTACGTTGATTGTGATTTTCATAATGGTTATGAAAAAGATCCGGAAAGACAATTTATTAAAAGAATTCCCAATATGCCCCTATTTAACGAGATAGGGTGATTCAGATTTTCAGAATAATTAAGAAAAATATTGAGAAATATAATTTATTAAAAAAATTCCTAATACGCCCCTATTTATTTATTTGATAATAAATTAATGCTTAATGTCAACATATTAAATAGGGGTATATATTATTAAATTAATTAAATATATATAAAAATCAATCTATATATTAGGATATCTAAAAAAAAAAACAAGCATATCTTATTAGGACGGAGGGAATATAATAATATTAAGCTTGTCTAAAACCGTCTTACCGTTCAAAATTTATTAATTAAGATAAGACCCGAACCCAATCTCATATCCAATAACACATTTTGATGTTTGATTGTATTTAAATTTAAATTTCGAAACGTCTTATATATTTTGACCCTAAGACAATTTCACTTGAGACTCTCTCCTAAATTAATATTTTTTTAGAGAGAGAATCTTAATAATTTAAAAGTTGACTTATCTTTAAATTAATAATCAACTTAAACTAAAAAAAGAAAAGAAAAGCATAATCTACTGTATAGTTATATTCTCCTTTTAAAAAACAAAGAATATATTTCTATTGTTACTTAGCATAAACGAAGGACATATTCTTATCTTATCACATGATATTTCCTTAATTAAGGGATCTCGAAATCATTTTCACTAATTCCATTCCATGAACAAATATTTTCTCTAATTAAAATTTTGAAACTTGAATTTATTTCTTCGATTAGAGAGATCCCAGATTACAATCTTAAACTTGACAAATGACAATGATGCTCTTTTGACATTTAAAAAATAAATAAATTATGACTATTATTGAAGTCATTTGCAATAAAATGCCCACTTAACTCGAAAACTCCATGTTGGTTGTTTATGTACATATAAAAATTGTGCTCACACCGTCTCATTTTGATAGTCTGATCGAGAATTTTTACGGGGATTAAGAAAAATATTGGGAAAAATAATTAATCAATAAATTTTCTAATATGCCTTATTTATTTCTTTGACAGTGAATTTATAATTAATGTAAACATATTAAATATGAGTATATATTACTCCCTCCATTTCGTTTTATTTGTTATTTTAGGTTTTATCTAAAATTAACAATTAATTTTGCAGACAAATATATTCATCACCCATATATGCCACAAAATCTTATTCAATTTTATTTTTATAAAATAAGGTTTGTGATAGGGTTAAATTAGAGAGAGGTTGTGTGAAAAGATATAAAACAACGAATATTTTGAAACAAAACAAAGCACCTAAAACAACAAATAAAACAAAATGGAGAGAGTAATAAATTAACTAAATATATAGAAACATGTCTATATATCAGGATATCCAAAAAGACAAACAAACCTATCAAAATGAGACAGATTGGATAATTTGGATGGAGTAATATGTATTAGTGCACAAGTACTAAAAAAACCCAACTACATTAATATATTACTTATATCCGATTTTTTTTATTTTTTACTCACACACCTGACCTGTAGTATTGAGGGGATTCGAACTCGTGACCTTTGGTCTCAAAACAACCCACTCCATCATTAGCCATCATCACCGGAAATATTACTTATATCCACTTAACTAATTTGGTTTGCATAATTGATTATTTATCTTACCCCTAAACAACTTTTAGGTATAATTCATAATGTGATCGTGTCTAGCTACCAAACCTTAATTAAAAGATTAGTCAACCAATTACTAGTCTTGTTAAATTTCATTCTTTCAATTTGAATATTGTGAAAGTTTGAAATATATACCGTTCGTCTTATTTTTCGTTCACACATACTAAAATAAAATAGACTCCACATAAGTTGCATATGAATATTGCTGATGAAGGTATATATACTAATTAATTTTTATAAATTGATACTCAACAAGATGTCACTCGACTATATATCGTTCACGTTTCTATTTATAATTTTTTATTTTTACATTTAAATATACACGTGATTATTCATATAGTTCTCCCATATCATAAATATTGTGTGTCATTATTTCCCTCCATCTTTAATATTTATTTCGCATTCGAATGATATATATGTATTTGCCGTAAATCTCTTCATTTTTGTTACTATCTATTAGAAAAATAAATTAGTATTCGACTATTCATTTTGTACGTACCGTAATTATTACTTCCTTTGTCCCATTTACATGGATTTGTTATTTTTTTTTTTTCAGATGTCCTAATACTCAATATAAATGTTGGTTTATATATATATATATATATATTTAACTTATTTACTAATACATACCTATATATAATATGTTTACATTAAATATTAATTCATTGTCAGATGAATAAATATGAGCATATTAGAAAGTTTTTTTTTTCTTGTCTTTCTCAATATTTCATTTATTTTTAAACAAGTGTCATTATTAATAAATATACACACATTAATAATTAATCAAATTATCCAACACATCATTATTTAGATACATTAAACCAGTCAAATAATGGTATTTGAATGCATTAAATAATGGCAACTGTGAGAAAAATGAAAATTTTACATAACGATTGTGTAGAATGACACTCTTAAATACTTCAATATTTTTATTAATGAAATTATGTTTCCATCTAAAAAAAAGATTTTGATGTGGAATTAGCTTTGCACTAAGATTTGGTCAAAGTATAAATCAACGGAAGAAGTATCATTCTTAACACTGAAAAGTATCATTCTGAAGTACAAAAAGTATCGCCCATAACCATAAAAAGTATTGGGCTTGCAACTTGTCATGCACAAGTTTCTTTAATTCAAATTATGATTTATTTCATCTCAATTAATGTTTAGAGATTAGGGGTTTAGGGTTTGGTGTTTTTTTTAGAATTTTTTGGGAGTGTTTTTTAAGGTTTAGTTTTTTTTTTTTTTTGTGTGTTTTTAGGATTTTTTTTGGGGTGTTTTTAAGGGTTTATTTTGTATTTTTTTGGATATTTTTAAGACTAGCCACAGCGGTGACACCCGAGTGGGTGTCACCAGAAAAGGACAAAAGACATTTTAAAAAAAAAATTGGAAAAGTCATGCAAAATGGCGAAGCAAGTCGGCCAGCCGACTGGAGGTTGGGGTCATGACCCTGCACACGTGGCACCCATTGATTGGGTGCCACTTTATATATATACAGTAAAACCTCTATATAAGAATACTCTATATAAGAATAACCTCTCTATAGTAATAAAAAGTTATGGTCCCAACTCGGGACCAGTTATAAATAATAATAACCTCCACATTGTAATATTCCGATGTTTTTTCAGGACCATCCTTAAGAAATTTGTATAGTAATAAAATGACATTAAATTTTAAATATATTTAAATATATATGTATATATATATATAATATCTAGAACTATTTAACTACATATGTTATATTAAACTTAAGATTGTATGAAATACTTACTTAAAGTTGCTTGTGACAATGCTTTAATTTTTTGGGTTAATACCACATCATTTAACTTGTGTTCAAAGTAACTTATCAACACAACACCTTCTTATTGAATCCAAAATATTTACAGCTTATCCAACATATATGCTTGAAGCTTCTTGACATGAGACTTTTTCTATTTCTACACTATCATCCTCTGGATTATCACCTTATGTTTCTTGCTTGATTCATGTAATAATATCTTCTTTGTTTAAAGCATACACTACTTGCTGTTCATTTGGATAATTGAGAAAAATATCAATATCCATTTCGTTATTGTTTTATCTAATTTCTCAAATTTGCAACTATTCTTTGATCATCTTTATCTAATTTTTTTTTGTAATTTCTAAGTTATTGGCACCATCAGTTTTTTTTTCCATTTCCTAGATATGTACATGCATTAGCATATGAATGAATCTTATATACCTTTTAAAATCATATTTTTAAAATATGAAGGGACACATTTCCAAGTGTTGTACAATATATATATATATATATTAATATTTTTTTCGAAAAAAATATTTTTTTATATGTAAACTCCATATAAGAATAACCTCCCTATAGTAATATTTTTCTCCGGTCCCAACAATATTACTGTATAGAGGTTTTACTGTATATATATATATATATATTAATAATTTAAAATTTAAATAATTTATATAATTAAAAAAATCAATATTCATAATTTTTTTTTCTATAAATGGAGCCAGTATTAGTATGTTTTTACAAACAACTACACTCTCTTGTTCTCACATAGCTTATTTGATCTCGAAAATTCTCAATCCCTTTTTTCTTCTTCATCTTAAATTATGGATCCAAATCACCAAAATTATTATCATGATTCCCAAAATTTTTCAAATTTTGGAACTTACTTTCCTCCACAAAATTTTCCAAATTCGGTAGATCAACAAAGTTCTCAGTATTATCAAAATTCTCAATTGCAGTTTTCTAATGTTCTAACTGCAGTTTAATTAATTATGTTTTTTGTTGTTTTAACTCTTGTAATTTTCATTTTGTTGTCAAATAAATTATGCTTCTATAATTGTATGAGTTTTTTTTAATTATGAATTTTAAAAATGTATCTAATAAATTAATTTTGATTTTTTAAATAAAGAAAAATTTATTATTAATAATATTTTATTTAAAAAATAAAATTATAAATATTTTATATAGATTGGAAGAAAGAGAAATTAATATTTTATTTGAGTGTCAGGTTGGATGAGTGTCACTGATGGAGTGCAAATTAAAAAATGTTGGGGGTTGTGGATGTGGAGGAGAGAGAAATTAATATTTTATTTGAGTGTCAGGTTGGATGAATGTCACTGATGTGGATAGCCTAAGAGTTTATTTTGTGTTTTTAGGGTTTTTTAAGGGTTTATTTTATGTTTTTTAGGGGGTGTTTTTAGGGGTTTGTTTTGTATTTTTTAGGATTTATTAATTCCATTTTACAAAATAAATTAAATCAATTTATTTGAATTTTAGGATTCACTAACTTTATTTTAGGATATAAATTTTTGGTAAGAAAAACAAAAAGACAAAATAGAAAAATTGAAAAAAAAAGAGAAAAATCTGCCTAGAAAAAAAAATAATAAAAAAAATTTGACGGGCGCATGAGCCACACGCCCGCCTGACAGTAGTTTATTGTACACTATTGTGTACAAGAGACTATTCCTTTCTCAAATTGATATATACACAAGTACAAATGCTATGGACAAAGAAGTTTACCAAAAGTTACAATAAAAATTACACATTAATATCTATATTTTTGGCTTTTTAAAAAAAACAACATACTTTTTCAAAATCAACAACATATCGCCCACTTTTTTTTAAAAAAGAAAGAAAAAAAAAGCAAATCTAACATTTGATCAATTTTGCAACCTGTAAATTATACTTAATTAATTGTATTTTAAGATTTCTTGTTTGGATGATTTGTTTACAAGATTAGAGAATTAAAAATCTTAAAATACAATCAATTACGTAGAATTTTCTGATCGGAAAATTGACCAAATATAAGATTTGTATTTTTTTTTTTTAAATGAGTACTGTTTTGTTAACTTTGAAAAAGTAGGTTATTTTTATTTAAAAAAAAATCCAAAATATGGATATTAAAGTACAATTTACCTTCAAAAATTATATTAAAATGTTAATCTTTAATATGTTTTATTTGTGTAGGAAAAAATAAGGGTTATATTTTATGAAGTGGGCTTGGGCTATCAAGAGGTTTGACTGTTTGAGAATGGGCATGTGCATCCATTGGTCTTTTATTACACAGGTTATTTATTTTTAAAAGTCACGTGTTTTAACCGAAATAACTAATAACGAAATCACTTTAAAGTACCCAACGACGGCGTATTATTTTTCTTAACAAATATAACCTTCAATCAATATTTCAATGATCAAATTTTAAGAAAATATTACTGCACCCATAAGGTTGTGTGTGTGTGTGTGTTTTTCCAAGTAATTGAGCTTAACCGAGTTGAGTACTGTCAAGTTTAAGTTCATTTAATGTCGAGTCGAGCTTAATTTTTTGAACGCTTCGAATTCACGAGCTTATCCGAGCCTAAATGAATTTCCTATATTTATATTTAAAGAATATACATCATTTTTCCTTTAAAACGGTTATTTTATTTACAAAATGGTTCTTATATAAATCATTGTCTATTTCACAATTTAATAATTATTTTTTAGACATCAGTTTTGTATAATAAACAATATTTTTGACCGATAGACAACGACATCGACACTAATTGTTGTAATATGTCATTCATCTTACATTTTCAATTGTTTAGGTTATAACCGTTTTCTTTTAACAAACTTTCGCAATCCTATTTTGTTGTGAAAAATAATTATATTTTGAATGATGTCAAGGGGCGTAATCTGCTAAGTATGGAAGAAGGTGGTCGAGTCTTGTAATTGTACAGTATAGAGAACTAAGAGGGACAAGTGATGACTCTAGCCAACTGCCGATGAAGCAGTCGGTCGAGCTGCGGAAGCCAACTGATGAAGATCAGTTGAGATGAAGGATGCGTACTGAAGAAGAAACAAACATTCAAGAATAAAGGCAACTGGAGCGGTTCAGTTGAGAGAGCTGACGAAAAGAGTTGTTCTGAAAAATTGCAGACTTGTACAGAAATGGCTAGACACACAAGGGGTAGCTCTCGGGATTAAAGTGAGAAATTATAAAATGTGGAAAGGAAGCTACCCAATCAACCGTCAAGCTCCTGCAGCAGAAAGAAATAATCTCAACGATCATCTTGATCAAGGGTTGAGATTGTGTCACGAGTTGAAAATTCAAAATTTATTTTTTAACAAGAAACATCCAAAATATTTACCAAAATACATTGGTGTTAGGTTCAAATTTATTTTTTTATTTTTCATTAAAATAAGAAAGTGCGAATTGGGATGTGAAAAACATTCCTGATTTTTTACACACACAAAGATTCATCATCTGCTGTCTTCTCCCACGACACACAACCTCTATCCCAGACGCAGAGAGAGAGAGAGAGAGAGAGAGAGAGAGGCGGAAGCGCTATGGTGCATAGTTCTCTGGCGCTAACATCCCCAAAATTAACATGCTCTTTCCCATCAACTTCCACCTCCGACTCCCACCGTCCCTGCTTCTCCACAACCAGACGCCTCAGGCCTCACAGATTCAATATTTTCGCCAAGATCGATGATGCCTCTCCCGACCAGTTTCTGCAGAACAATTCCATCGCAGATTTTATGAGGTTCAAGAAGGATAACCATGGCCAATTGCAAACTGCCGTTGTTAGCTACCGCAAGAAGTTTCCATGGTCCCTTCTCCAACCGTTTATCCGAGTAAAGTTTCAATTTTTACTTTTTTTTTTGCAAAAACAAGTATTTTTTGTTGTTTGTTATTGTTTGATGATGGGTTTTGGTGATTTTTGTTGTCTATATAGGTGGATTTGGTTTCGACGATTCATATTGCTGATAAGGAGTAAGTTTTCTGGAAAATTTCTTATATATATATATATATATATATATATATTTGTGTCTATTTGGAGTTGGAGATGAAGCAATTATTGTTTTATGGAGTGTTTTTTTTATGAGGAATTAATTTTGATATCACTAGATTGAGAGGTTAACAGATGGTGGAGTGATTCGAATTACTTGAAGGTTGAGTTTGGATTGAGTGGTGACTTTAAATTCCATTTATCTTGAATTCTTTATTTTGATTTGTTTTAGGAGTTTCTACTTCTTAAGTTCCAAATTAATCATTTGGCAAAGTTTGATATAGCATTTAAGATTTTTTAAATTATTTTAACCTGTGATCTCTCTCTCAATCTGGATTACCATGGACATATAAATCCTGCATTTTATATTTATAAAATTTTATTCTGAAATTGGAAATTAGGAAGAATGTAGCAATGAGATCAGTGAGTGATCAGACATGCATTGTCATTTCTATTTTGATTCTCTTTCCAGCACTGTCTTAGTTGGTTGTTCGAGAACCTCTAACGTGCTTGCTTCTGTAGGTACTTCGCTACCCTACAAAAAGAACTCGAGGCATATGATTGTGTTCTTTACGAGATGGTTGCTAGCAGGGAAAGTTTAGAAAGCAGGAGAAGCCCCGGGGCTAGGAAGAAACTTAAGAGCTCAAACTTACGGGGATTTAATCTTATTGGATGCATTCAACGGCAGATGGCTAGGTTACTCATGCTCGATTTTCAATTAGATTGTCTCGATTACCAGGCAGATAATTGGTATCATGCGGATCTTGACTTTGAAACTTTCAAATTACTTCAGGTATTACTGCATCCGCACATCCTCGAGTAAACCGTGTTGCTCAAAGGCTACGTCTATGTCATTTGATATGAAAATAACAATATAATGATGAAAACAGCCGTAATAATATAGCAGATATTTTCTTCAGTTGTAATTGCTGGAGACCTGATGTGCTAGGTTTCCTTCTACAGTTGAGAAGCAACTTCATTTGAATTTCAGATTGACATGTTCTATTTTGAAAAAATAGACTTGTAAAAGAGTTTAGGTTCAGTAAAATAAACTGCTCCTGCTATGCATTTTGGCTTTTTTGTCGTAAACCAAACTGTATCCAGTTGTTTCTCCTGATACAGGTAGATATGTATGCCACGGTTTATATACATTTTCCGTAAAACAACATCACATTAATACTTCTATACACAAAAAAGAAAAGAAAAGAATTTTTGGTTATCTTTCATATTCACTGTAAATGATTTTGTATTTTTTTTCCTGATCAATTCAGCTTGAAAAAGGTGAAAGCTTCTTCACTTTTGCTCGAGATATGACTATTAGATCGACTAAAGCTATAGTGCAGTCTGCTGCCCCGCTCCGAGAAGATCTTGGTCCTTGGAGATCCAAACTTTTGTGGGCCTCCCGCGTTGTTCCAATGCCTCTTGTCGGTCTGCTCATCATTGGGGGCGTTTGTGCGGATATTGGAGGCCAAGAAGAATATCCAGAATTAGAAGCCCTGTCCATGCTCGATTTCGGTGCAGCAATGAAAGTTTTCCTAGCAAAGAGGCTAACATCTGAGTAAGTGTTAAAAATGCTTCAAAATTAGACACAGCTATTCTTTGTTCGTATATTGTAAATGCCTAGGCACCAATAGAGCTTGCTGCCGATTTACATGGAGCTAATGACAATGTTGATAGTTCATAAATTTACTAGTCTAGAAGGAATTCTTGTTTTACATACTGATCACGGATTCTCAATAACTTATTGCAAACGAATAGGTCGCTCCATGTCAAGACGAAGACGAGTATGTCTTGTGAATCTGCAGAAACATATTACATTTCTCAGTTAAACTCCTGTGTGCATGCTGTTTTTGTAGTTTCACACAGATAACAGCTGATGTGGAAGAGAAATCTGTCATTATTGGTGAGAGGAACAGAGCTGCTGCAGAAGCGCTACAACGAGCGATTGATGGAGGCAGCAATAAGATCGCGATCCTATACGGAGGCGGGCACATGCCGGATTTGGGGCGACGGCTGCGTGAGGAGTTCGACCTCGTCCCCTCAGAGGTGCAATGGATAACAGCATGGTCCATCAAGAACAGGAATCCCACAAGTAACTCTCTTCCCTTTCTCAAGAAATTAGCTGAAATCTTTCGATGGCCCTTGAATCGATACCAAACTCTTGCATTGCTCATATTTTCATCAGTTCTTGCATTGGATCTCTGGTTTTGGGAGCTATTTTTTGGCACCACTGTGAATTGGGTATCCAATGTAGCTTCGGACTTGATTCATTATGTTGATTGAATTTGATTGTGACAAAATCATATTCATGTAGATGTATTATTATCTTCAAAGTTGAATTAATTCATTCCAACTTACTTTATGGAGGTTATGTATGTTGTTGCAGGAGTTTTTTCTCTTATAATAGGAAACCTCAACAATAATAATTATTAGGGTTGTAAACGAACTGAACCGAGTCGAACACTCTAATGTTCGAGCTCAGCTCGTTAAGGAATATTTGAGCCGGATCTCAAGCGATTTTTTTTTCCTTTTGTTCGAGCTCGGCTTGACACATTAGACATGCTCGAAATAAACTCAACCTCAACTCGTAAAATGCTAAAAAATTTACTAATCGAGCCCAAGCTCGAATGCTCGAAAAAAAAAAACGTTTAATTTATATGTTCGAGCTCGAAAAGAAACGATTATTTAATTTATCCGTTCAAAATATTTATAATATTAATGAACATGTTCGAATAAGTCAAAGGTCGAACATGTTGGCGAACCGGCCTAGTTGAATACTACTATGTTTGACGCGAGCCGAATATAGTTGAGTTCGGCTCGTCTTTGTTCGTTTACAGATAGGGATGTCAATTTAGCCCGAAATCGATGGGCCGGCCCGAAAAAAAAGGTGGGTTAGGGCCACAAATTTCTAGCCCGAAAATTTTTTTAACCGATTCAGCCCGAACCGAATAGGCCTGAAACCGAAACGGGTTGGTCCGATTGATACTTATATTTCTTTAGACTAACTAGTTATTATAATTTATCATGTTTTAATTTGTTTAATTTATAATATTATAATATTATTATTTCTTTTAATAAATGATGAATATTTTGAAGATGGAATCAAATATGAAGTTGAAAGGGTTTCAAATATTGTTAAAGTAGAAGAAGATTGTACTTCAAATTAGATGGAAGATTAAACTATAAATAGATTTGTGGTGTAGTTTAAAATGATTATTTTTGGAAGAACAAATTATGATTGAACATTATTGTCATTTTCATGTCATTTATTTTTATTTTGTATTTGTCATGTTCTTTTCATTTTATCTTATTTTTCACGTATTAATTTATTTCAAGAATAAGAGATAATGATTATTTAGGAAAATTATCAAGATATAATTTATACACGTGGAAAAAAAAATCATAAATATGTTGGCCCGACGGGCTAGCCCGAAAACCGAAGGGTTAGGGTTAGGGCCAAAGATTTTGAGCCCGAAGAAAATTTTAACCGAATAGGTCCGAACCGAATAGGACCGAAATCGAAACGGGTTAGCCCGATTGACATCCCTATTTACAGACCTAAAAATTATAACAAATATTTGAGTGAGATTGTTTTTTAGGAGGCACATCAAAATTTGGATCAAGGCTCATATTTAATGGCATGTTTATAATTTTCTTAATATTTAATTGTATTTGGGTTCGAACATTGACCCGTAAAACGTCTCATACGAGGCTCCTTCCAAGATTATTTATCGCATATTTTCTCCTCTTCTGTTTGTGAAAACAAAATCAGTATGTGAAAACAAAATAATAAAAAAAAAGGCTTTAGTGAATATAAAAACTCACAAAAAAATACAAAAAAAATGTGTCATATTTATTTTGGAATATTTAGAGTAGAAGAGTCACGCCGTTTAAATTTGCCTATTTTTAGCAATAAAATTGTCATACGACACCGTTTGCTGCGTCGATCGATGACAACATGCGCGTTACATGTAGTACATATGGATTTTGCCGAAATGCTATAAATAATTGCAAGTAATTAGTCTTTTAAAAAGTAAATTGCAACTTAGATTTTAATTTTGTATTTTATTTTTTCTAAATAATACTTATATTTAAATTTGAAATTATTTTAGATTTTATCTATTTATTATTTATTTAATTAAATAATTTATGATCATAATTACAAATTCTAGTACATATCAAATTAAAATTATACCTATTTATATACACAATTTTTTTAGGTATATCTCTATACATAATTTTATGATGATGTATTTTCCTAATCAGATTAAATTAGTTTCTACTCCCATAAATATTAATTGTAGCTTAATTAGTTTCACTCCCTAGAATTCCTACCCCCAACCGAAAAAAAAGAATTAATTTCTATTTCAACCTTTATAGATTGTAAGACACATTATTAACATAATATTTCCAACTCCAGCTTTATATAGATATACAGATTAAGCATATAAAGTTGCATCAATTATCTAAACTGTATAAATTACATAGATACAATTTAATATAGTTAAATTTCTATGTATGTGTCAGTATGTTGAAGGATTAAATTACTACTCCTATTTAATTAGCACTACACCTATTTTGATTAATAGACTTTATAAGATGGCGAGACTACTATAATTTGAAAAAAAAAAAAAAAGTTTTATTGTACTCATTACATAATATGAGTCAACATTCTACTATAAAAAAATTAAATAAATAAAGATTAGTCAACAACACATCCATTAATCTTATGTGCCAAACCCCTAGACATGTAGATCAGAAAATTTTGTCACGTTTCAATTTTCGCACAAAAATGCGATTATGATTTTATTATAGTGGGCAAATTGTATTTGATACATACATTTTGAATTCTTTTTCAAAAACAATTACTCTTTTAAAAATAATAAAATTCTACACATTTTTTTAAAAAAATAATAATATTTATTCAATTTTATAGCTTGGAAATCGTATATAATCGATTATATTTTAATATTTCATAATTAATGGTTTTTGTATGCTGTTGGAGAAATAAAAATATTAAAATACAATTAATTACATAAGGTTTTCGGGCTGAAAATTTGATCAAATATTAGATGTACAATTTTTTGAAATGTGAGTATTGTTTTAGGAATTTTGAAAAAATGAACTATTTTTTAAAAAGAATTCAAAATATAGTCATCAGAGTATAATTTACCCTTATATAATTATTCAAAAATATCTGAGTATTGGTCTGGCTATGTGACCGGGTGATGTGACTTATGCGAGTGCCTTGATTTTATTATTGATTTGCTTATTCAATTATCTAAAGTTTGGGCATAAATTGGAACAAAAATAGTCTTGAATAATACTTTTGCTATGCAAATATGTTTTTAAAAAGATTCCCACTCCTAATTCCTAAAACGGGTAAATTGGCTCAAAAATAAATCTTCAGCAGGAAAGAAAATAGTCTACTTTTTAAAATTAACAAAATAGTAGTATTTATCTAAAAAAATTGCAACTATGATATTTGATCATTTTTTTAATCCGAAAAGCATACGCAATTGATTGTATTTGAATATTTTTATTTTCTCAACTACATAAAAAATTAAATAATATAATCGAGAAATTTTAAAATATAATTAATTATCTAATATTTCCAAGCCAAACAATTGATTAAATATTATATTTGCAAAAAATGGGTACGAGATTTTATTAAATTTTAAAAAATTGACTATTTTTCAAAAACAGATTAAAATAAGGGAAATTTACACTTTGATACCTACATTTTGGACACTTTTTCAAAACTGACCCACTTTATTACTATTAGCAAAACAGTACCCAGTTTTTCAAATTTTTTGCAAATATGACCTCGATCAAATTTCCAGTCTAGAATATTTATGTGGTATGCCCAATAAATTTTTTTATTTTTAGTTCATAATTGACATGGAATATACAGGTAATATTTTTTATTCGAACAAAAAAGGCACGTAAGAATTTCGGCGTGCCACATATAGATATTTTAAGTTGAAAATTTGATCGATGTCAGATTTGCAAAAAGTGGACCATTTTTAAAAAGGTGTAAAAAATGTTGAAAAAGTGGGTACTATTTTACTAATAGTAATAAAATGGACCATTTTTAAAAAAGTGTAAAAAATGTTGATATCAAAGTGTAAATTTCACAAAAAATAATGCATTTTAGGTGGTAATTTGGAGTTAGGTAAGTGTGCAGTCTAGTAAACTGTCGCAGTTAAATGTGAATGGATGAGGCCCACATCACAAACAAGGGATATCAAACGGGTAAAATCTTTTCCCAAATTTTCAAATATCTTATAACACGTGGCACTTCCTATTCAATACTTCCAAACTTTTAGTATTATCCCCATTAATCCCTAACTTCAAATACCAAAAATTTCTCCACTCTTTCTTCAATTTCTCTTCAAGATTCAAAATTTTTGTATGCATATATATACATATATATAAAGATAGATCTCTAATCAGAATTTCAATGGAATCCCAACAATGGCGAAGACCTCGTCTCAACAATTACGCCCTCGCTTGTGCTCTTTTGGCCTCTACCAATTCCATCCTATTAGGTTACGGTAAGCTTTTCATTTCATTCCTACGAATTAAAATTTAAGTATTTTATTCGTTCGTGTAGTTCATCACGTGTAGCATTTATTCACGAACACGTGTGCTCGGGAATTGTGATTCGTACGTAGATATTGGGGTGATGAGTGGGGCCGCTCTTTTCATCAAACAAGACCTAAAGATTTCATCAGTTCAGCAAGAGATATTGGTGGGCTCTCTCAACCTCTTCTCATTGATCGGATCACTCGCCGCCGGCAAGACTTCCGACTGCATCGGCCGCCGCTACACCATCGTCTTGGCCGCCGCGACCTTCTTCGTCGGCGCGCTCCTCATGGGCCTCGCCCCCTCCTACCCCTACCTCATCGCCGGGAGGGCCGTCGCCGGCGTCGGAGTCGGCTACTCCCTCATGATCGCCCCGCTCTACACGGCGGAGGTCTCCCCCGCCGTCACCCGCGGCTTCCTCACCTCCTTGCCGGAGGTCTTCATCAACGTCGGGATCTTGCTGGGCTACATTCTCAACTTCGCCCTGTCCGGCCTCTCGCCGCGCTTCAACTGGCGGCTGATGCTCGGCCTCGCCGCTGTCCCGGCCGTCGCCATCGCCTGCGGCGTCATGGCCATGCCGGAGTCGCCGCGGTGGCTGGTCATGAAGGGGAGGATCCCCGAGGCCAAGGCGGTGCTGCGGCGGACGTCGGAGAGCGACGGCGAGGCCGAGAGCAGGCTGGAAGAGATAACGAAAGCTGCTTCCACCGCTAGCAATGGGAATTCGGATTCGAGCGGCGGCTGGCACGGGCAAGGCGTTTGGAGGGAGCTCCTCTGCCCCTCGCCGCCGCTCCGCCGCGTTCTGGTGGCGGCGCTAGGGATCAACTTCTTCATGCAGGCCTCGGGAAATGACGCCGTCGTGTACTACACGCCGGCGGTGTTCGAATCTGCCGGAATCCGCAGCCGGAGAGGCCTCGTCGGAGTGACGGTGATCATGGGCGTGGTTAAGACTTCGTTTGTTTTGATATCCGCACTTTTCTTGGATCACTATGGGAGGAGGCCTTTGTTGTTATTGGGCTCAATGGGCCAAGCAATTTCTCTTGGTGGGTTGGGCCTAGGGTCCAAGTACCTCGAGCGTAGGGCCCACAAACCCATGTGGGCCATAGCCTTGTGCGTCGTGACGGTTTGCGCTGACGTGTCATTCTTCTCGATTGGGCTTGGGCCCATCACATGGGTGTACTCATCGGAGATTTTTCCGATGAGGTTGAGAGCTCAGGGTACGAGTCTCGCAGTGTCGGTGAACCGGCTCGTGAGCGGGGTCGTGTCGATGACGTTTCTTAGTGTTTCGAAGAAGATTAGTTTTGGAGGGACTTTTTTTGTGTTGGGAGGAATAATGGTGGTGGCAACGATTTTCTTCTACTTTTTGTTGCCGGAGACTAGAGGGAAGAGTTTGGAGGAGATTGAGGAGCTATTTCAAGATAAAGATCCTAAGACTATAGCTAGCATGATGACGGAAATGACGTAACATCGAGCGCACGAGATTCTCTATTTTCTATTTTTTATTAGCTTTTTAGGTTACGAGTCGGGTAATATTATGAATGTGTATGTAGTCGTGAATTGGGACTTAATTGGTTTGTTGCTTAGATTGTTATGGCTAGTGAAAGTATTAGAGTTAGCACCAAAAAAAAAAAATCAGATTTTGTTATTATTTCTGTTGATAATTCCACATTTGAAAAAAATTGTATGTGATTTTAGTTTCGCTGTACCTCTCAAAAGAATCTTTGAATGGGCTCATTTTTTAACTGCTTGAAATGTAATGTTGTTTTACTGAGTACTTAATTTGATTTTATTTTTTGAGATAAATTACTAAGTACTTAATTTGCAATGTTAGCTATTTCATTGATTTTATTTTACTAAGGCATTCAACTTATTTTTAATTCATATGACATTCTGTTTGCTGAACATTTTCTCAGTAATCCAAATTTCATTTTTCCTCAAAACAAACTTGACACATATTTACATTTAATTGTAAGTTTTAGTCTTAACCAATAGATACATTATTTGATATCCATCTCCGGGACAAAAATATTTTTTATTGTTATTTTAATTTTAATTTTTATTTATTTTTT
Source organism: Perilla frutescens (assembly GCA_026008535.1). Lineage (NCBI taxonomy): Eukaryota > Viridiplantae > Streptophyta > Magnoliopsida > Lamiales > Lamiaceae > Perilla > Perilla frutescens. The sequence continues at coordinate 52,842,067 of BRKX01000015.1, forward strand.
TCATTTTTTCTGTTTTTTTTCCCTCTAAAATTGTATACCCTCAAATACAACTAGTGAACTCTAAAATTGAAATGATTAATTTATTTTTTAAAATGAATATAAATATACACCTTAAAATTGATTTAATAAATCCTAAAATTAAAGTGAATATTTTTTTTTTAAATTCGGCGACTCGCGCAATATACTCGCCCAATGCTACACGTGGGCTCGTACATTGCGCTCGATAGTTAATTTATTTTTTTCAAAATAAATATAAATGGTAATTGAAAAAAAAAATATTAATTTTGAAATGAATATATATCCTAAATGGAATTAGTGAACCTTAAAATAAAAGCGAATAAATTTAATTTTTTTAAAATAAATATATATAACCCCTAATTGAGATTATTAAGCCTTAAAAAAATTGAATCCTAAAAAACACAATAAAAAGCCTCTAATAAATCTAAAAAAAAACCCTTAAAAAACCATGAACCCTAAAAAAATCATAAAAAATCATGAATCCTAAAAAAATCATGAACCCTAAAAAACCTAAACTTCTAAACTCTAAACATTAATTGGAATGAAAAAAAACTAAAATTTGAACTACATAAACTCATATAAGATAAGTAACAGACCATTTATCTTTTAATGATACAAATGACATTTTTTGAATTTTAAGTGATACTTTTAATATTATGATTGATACTGATTTTTACCAATTTATTTTATTTTATTTTTTTGATCCGCATTGACTCTGACCCGTCCCGTCTAATGGACGTATGAACTTTATTGGATTTGTGGTGATATACAGGAGAATTGATGTTTGTTTGGCTAATCAATACAGTCCATGTGGGCTCCACTCAACGTATAAATGTAAGGTCCATTTTGCAAGAATATGTAATTTGCAAAGAGTTGATAAATGAAATGACAAAAATAATAGACATTGATTATTATTATGATATATTCACCCTATTAATGAATATCTTACATGAGTACTAGTAGTAACATCATTTTCTTAAGTAGTATTTTTTGTCTTTAGTGCCAGACACATTTCAAATTTCTCTACTGCTCCAAGAATGATAAAAGACCAAATATATATACTTATATTTTAGTTCCTCTAAATGAGTTGTATAAATGAAAAAAAAAAAGATATGTTAGTTCTGAATTTCAAAAAAATATTAAAACTTTCCACATTTTTATAAAAAATTTCTAAATTCAATTTTCGGTGTCAGAGTGCTGACTACTCACGTCCGAGTCCATCGTTTAAGAATGGCATGAAAAAATCATACTTCACGTTGATTAAATATAGTTTTTCACGTCATTTTACACGCTAAACTTTAATGTGCCTTATCAATAATCCAACACTGAAAATTGGATCATAGAACATTTCTGGAAAAATGTGGAAAGTTCGATTTTTTTTTTGGGTAGTTTATGAAATTCATGACATTTTTTCAAACTAAACAAATGTTCGAGAGATAAGTATATATTTGGCCAAATGTCAAATACATGAGAAATTTAGGTTAAAATGCATTAATCTCCCATATATTATTAAAATTATGCACGAATTCATGTTTTTTTTTAAAAAAAAAAATTGCACTAAATTCCCCCCTATTTTAAAAAAAAAGTATGCATAATTTTCCCTTTTCAAATTTTGGTAAAGGCCAGTAAGTTTCATGCAAAAATTTGGATAACAAAATGGAGTTTCCCACATTTTACCAAAAATTTAAAACTTGAAAATTAAATAATTTATTTATATTTTTTTTAATAGAATAGACATGTCAAATTCAGCTGAATTTTGTCAGTTTCTCTCAATGGGCCAACAGATCCTTGAATGAAGAGGAAAATTGCTTGTACAGACAAAATAATCCATACTAAAAAAAGTTCTTATTATTTTATGTTAGTTAAGCTCCTTTAAAATTTCAAAATATTCAAATATTTAAATTTAATTTTTCCCTATGTGCCAAGGTCACGTGACCTGTCACCTAATGAAAATGACAATGGATTCACAATATCATAAGTCCAGCGGTTCACTTGTTTGGAATTAAATGAAATTAAAATAATATATATATGTGATTTCTAATATTATTATATTATATATATTGCTACAAAGCAATCAATACTTTTTATATATACATAATCACGTTATGAATATAAATGATATGCACTGAGAAAATAAAATATCGGATAAAATGTTATTTATATTTAATGAATGGAACAAAATGGAATGTCACCTATTTCAAATAGTTGTTAAATAACTATGGAATTTTTCTTGGAGGTTGGAATTCTGACCATATAAAAATACTATTGTATAGCTGTGAAAAAGGCAGAGACACAGAGAGAGAAAGTAGAAACTAGAGAGAGAGAGATGGAACACTGAGTTGTTGTTTTTTTGTTTTTTGTTTTTTTGGTTAAAAATTTGGAATTTTCCTAATTTATTTCTACTTTGACATTTTTCACAGATTTGGATAATGCACGTGGCGGTCCCTTTGCCAAATATTTTAATTTCATTTTAGTTTTTGTTTTGAGATGGGATTTTTATAAAAATTGAATCATAATTCAAATCAATATAAATCGATGCTCGGCTCGTGATCGTTAGTTAATATCTCGATTTAATAAAGCATGTCGAACAGGCTTCAACATAATTTCATGTTTGATAATAGTTAAATCACAGCTCGAACTCGATAAGTAAACATAGAGTAAATATGTGTGAAAATATCAAAGTACTAGAACTTGCTCGATAAAAGTTTGTTTGTGCTTGACTCCATAGATAATCAGATAATCTTAAACTTATTTTTTATAGCTTGATATCGTTTCAAACAAATTTGAACAAGTGTAAATTCAGTTCAACTCGGCTTATTTTTAATTCGGTTCAGTTAATTAGAATGGTGTTAGAATTGTAATTGTTGTTGTATAGATTTTTTTAGAATTGTTTTTGTTTTTCTTTTCTACATGACTTCCTTTCAAATAATATTTAATAAACTAAAATGTAATGTTGTTTAAAAATTAATATATATTATATATTTATTTCATTGCTATTAGACATTTTCGTTAATAAAATAACATAGAAAGTTAATTTTTTTTAAACATGATTTACCGCGCATCAACTAGTATAAGATAATATAATTAGGCATTGAAAATGACACGTCACCATTATGAATGAAAAATGTGAATTTTTTTTTACCATTATGAATCAATTAATTTATCCCTTTCACTTTTGCACAGTTATTATTTACCAATCATCTGACATCTCTATATTTGTCTTCTTCTACATTCTTGAATGTTTGAATTACAAATTCTGGTCGCATTTTCTATTCAATTATTTTTATTTAATATTTTCGAGTTGAAAATAATTTTGTCAGGGTTCCTTAAATCTAAATACATAATTAATAAACTAGTATTGTTTTTATATATTTTTACCATAGAAAATAAAATAAAAATAAACCGATTCGAAGCTTTTTTTTTTTTTTTTGCATGACACCATATTTACTGTGGCTTACTTTTATATACTTAGACTTAAACATTAATTAATTAGTCATGTATGATTTGATATAAACCAAATTAAACTATTTTATATACTTACTTAATTTGTAACATTTTATTTTTACATAAAAGACATGTATGTTACGTTGTTATTTTTAGAATTGTTATAACATTCCCCCGTTTCGTTTTCATTGTTGTTTTAGCTTTTTTATCTAGAATTAACAATTAATTTTATGGACTAATATACTTATCCATCATATATGACATAAAATCTTGTTCATTTATATTTTCCTAAAATAGAGTTTGGGATATGGTTAAAATTGAGAGAGAGTGAAAATATATAAAACAACAAATATTTCGACACAAAATAAAAAAATGAAAACAATAATCAAAACAAAACGGATGGAATATTTATTTGAAAACGTGACGTAGTTGCAAATGCGAATTTCGAATAGAAAAGTATATATATATATATAACCAGCTCTCTCAAATCGTATTGATATTTTAATGTAATTTTTCTTTTTCTACTATCGTTTTTTTCTCAATAATGAAATTAAAAATGTAATGGGATGAAAAAAAAACCTAGTCTAATATCAAAACCATATACACAACAAATTAAACAATACAGTAAATTAAATCAGTTAAAAATTTCAGGCATTTCAAATTCGTTTTGGCGCCGTTTAATTAATTATTATGTTACTATTATTTTATTTGGTACTATATATTGCCATTGTTTGTATAAATAGTATAATGTGTTTATGCAGCATATTTTGTCCCACAACATTATTTTAAAATTATTTTGTCTCTTTCATGTAGAATTTGAACAAAAAGGGAATATTGTTGTTAATTATTGGGTTTATAGTTAATAATGACAATTGAAAATGGATTAACCTAACATTTTAACGTATTTGGAGGGTGAATACAAACAAATGTATATTGCTCACATAATTTTGTCCTTTCACCTTCAATCCAATCATACATATGAATCATCTTCTTTAGAAAAATCTACTTCTCAATCATTTTTTATTTTAATGATTTAATACAACTTACATGGTTTTATTTAATTATTAGGGTTAAATGATTTGGATATGACGAACTATACCTGAATTCTGATTTTCAATACGAACTTTCAAATGTTTCTCTACGATGTAATTTTGCTTTTTTTTTTTTTTTTGCAATTTAAATAACGGTTCGAAATTGAGTGCAATTACAAGCACGGAAATTATGGAAAAATATCTAATTGATCGAGCATTTTTTAAGTAGAGATTGAAGAGACGAATGTGTCAGGTCAGTTTTAATTAGCTGAAATTCAAATTGATGTTATAATTGCAAAAAAATTGTAAATTCATGTTGTATGGATGACATTTTAAAACTCGTATAAAAAATCTGAATTCATGTATAGTTTTTAATATTTAAACCAATAACCCTTTAATATATACACTTAATCACATGGTCTGAATTGATGACGTATACACAAGAGAAATTAAGAAATTATTCTTTTTTTTTAGAAAAAGAAATTAAGAAATTATTCATTAAAATGTATTCCCTCCGTTTCGTTTTATTTGTTGTTTTAATTTTTTTTAATCTAGAATTAATATTTAATTTTGTGGACAAATATATACACCCCTCATATATGCCATAAAATCTTATTCAATTATATTTTCCTAAAATATGGTTTGTGATAGGGTTAAATTAGAGAGGGTGTATGGAAATATATAAAGCAATAAATATTTTGACACAAAATAAAAAAGTTAAAATAACAAATAAAGCGAAACGGAAGAAGTATAAATCTCGTTTGACTTTAGAAAGAGTTTTAGATGAGGTTAAATATTCATAATTTAATTATTCCGGGTGGGCTTGGCCCAATGGAACTGATATTGAAAGATCATAAATTCAAATTTTGATTTGAATTATATATCCAAATGGTGAGGGAATATTCCTTAATTTCTTTTTTTAGAAAGACATTTATAATCATGTAGGGGGGAAATATATTGGATATTGAATTAGTGTATATACATTTATTACGTAGCGCCTGAAAATGAAATACTCAATTTTCTAATCATTATATATGTGAAAGAAAATATATTACATGTGGGGCCCCCATTCTGAAAGTATTTTTTTGTCAAAATATAATTATTGAGCATTACTTTTTTGTCACCTTTTAACATTCATGAATTAAGATTGGGCCTATTTTTCTGCCTTGTCACCTTTTAAAGCTCAAAATACATGAAAATAAAAAGAAAATAAACTCAATCTTTATCCGTAACTCGAAAATACCCGTTTCCGAAAAAATCAGAATCCACTAAACGTCGAATGTCAAGAATCGAAGGAATATAACACTCGTTTCCTTCCTTGTACATCTGAGAAACACGAAATTCAATTCTGTGCGTATAATGCATAATACGTTGAAATCACGCTTTAACTCTCCAAGGAATATAATAACACCGTTTTGAGCTTCTAACACTTTATAAACAATTGATATAAATTAACCATCTTCTCTTTCAAAACTTCTAGTGGGGGAGGAGGCAATTATCATAACATTTCTCAATTTGTGCAATGAAATTCAAACTATTACAAAATAGAATTAATGTAAGAAAAAGATTGAAGATAATATTATAGAGAAATTTAATTTAATTATCTCTACAATACCAATCTTTTTGTAAAATATATTTAACTCGATGATGCAAACTAACACTCGGAACAAGTTAATGATTAAAAACACGAGATCCTCTATTTCAAATCGGGTCAGAGAAGCATGCTTCCCAAATTTCTGCAAACACCTGAATGATAACCTTATGATGATGATAAGAGTTTAGAGAGAGAAAGCAGCGCAACAAATTCTCCAGATCTTTGGCAGCAAAAATATGTTTCTCCACAATCATTTCCATCATCGACCTCCTGAAATCATTGTATGGATCACTCGAGCGCTTCACCACCGCCACCGCCGCCGCCCTCCGCCGCAACCTCCACTTCTCCTCCTCCGCCTCTTCTTCGTCGTCGTCGTAGAACAGTCCATTAACGTATTTGCAGTCAGGAAAGCGATCTTGAAATCCGGCGCGCTTTCTATACGTGATTGAGCGCCCTTTTTTCTTGTTTTTGGGATTTTTCTTGAAATTATTGAGAGGTGAAATGATGGGGGAAGCTGGGGGGCATTTTCGACCACTCGCATCGGGAGAGAGAAAGGAGGCGGCGGTTTTCTTGGTTGTGAAATGGGTTTCTTCCGCCGCCGGTGAGTGGCTGAGCGGGGAGAGAAGCTCCACCAGCTGGTGGTGGTTGCGGCGGTGCTGACTCGAAACGACGTCGGATGTTTGATCTTTCGATTTGCATGAGCGCAGGGGTGATCGGAGCATGCGGCAGATACGGATTTTTAGGCCGTTCTCCGCCATGGTGGCGGCGGCGGCGGGCGGTGGAGGAAGAGAGATGGAGAAAGGGAAGTGTATTTGTATTTTTGCAATAGTCTATATATAATAGAGACTATAGCGTAGGGAGTAACCCAAATAGGCATATATATATATATATACACACACACTCAATTTTTTTAAAAATATTATACATGTATTACATAATTTTTAAACAACACTCTTCTATACTTATTTTTGTACCCTTGTATCATATCTTGTAGGTTAGTGACGGATTCAGACGAAAATATTTGGGAGACCTTGTTTAATGTATGTACATAAAAAAAAATTCGTCATCATCGGTGAAGAATCGAAACCTATTGACAGTTAAAAGAGAGAGAGAAAAATAGGGGATAGGGTAAGGGGGGTTTTACCCCCCTTCAACCCCTCGAGGGTCGGCTCTGGGGTTGGTGGTGTTGATTTTGATTCCGTGTTACATAATGATGTTACATTTATATAAATATTACAATTTAAATTTTCACCAGCACATGTTAAGGTACATAAATATATATCGAACGAGATCCTCTATTTTAACTTATTGTTTTATCTTGTATTATGGTCATTGGATGTGGATCATGTGTATTTAATTTTTTTTAGACAATTGTTTAATTTTTTAAATACACAAGCATATATTCAATAATTGAAATACGAGATGGAACACTAAGTTGGAATAGATGATTTCATCTGCAGAAACATGGACTACAAATACTAGTTCGATATTTCAAGGAAAAATATTAATTTTGTTAGTATATAATTTAATTACTTAATAATTTTTTGACATTTTATTTTGTATAATAACCATCTTTTCTGAATTATTGATGCGTACTAGCTATCTACATTACTATTTGAATATTTTGTGTTTACAACATACCATAGATCAACTAGGATCTGATTGAGTTTGCAATAAAATTAAATCATAATCTTTCTGAGATAAATTAATTAAATTCAGTTTGCACTAAAATCAAACTATGAGATAAACTAATTAAAAACCATAATTTCAAAGAAATGATGAACATGGTACATCAAGATTTTGTTTAGGGTATTTTTCATTCTTACATGACTTCATATATAGTTTTTTCGTTGAGGAACATTGATTCTTGATTCTACCCTTTAAAAAAAAATAAAAAAAGGCAAATTAGGGAAGAGAGAGAGAGAGAGAGAGAGAGAGAGAGAGAGAGAGAGAGAGAGAGAGAGAGAGAGAGAGAGAGTTGTGATGATTTAAAAATGTAGAATTTTATTGAAGACAATTTGCGTTTATTATCTCACTAGAAAATGAAGATAACTTTTGCCGTCTTCCTTTTCATTCCTGTCTCCATTACTGAACTGAATCAAGGTACTATATATATATATATATAATTATATATATATATATATATATAAAATTTCTCGAGGTCTGTTAAAGTTTGGGATTGCTTTCGTTATTCAGTCATTTTGAAATTGGTGCTGACGTTTTTGGTGTTTTAATTATTATTTATTTTATAAATTACACGATTTTAGTTTCTTTATATGATTAGTCAGAGGAAAGTTACCCACTCATACTACAATAAGTCTATAAAGTTTTAATTTACTCGAGGAAAATTCAATTATCATTTTTTTACTTATAATAATAAAATTTCCTATCCACTACCCTTTTCCCTATAAAAAAGTCAATACGTTTCGGCCCATTTGGTTTCATATTCAAATTTATTTCTATATATATATATATATATATATATATATATATATATATATATATATATATATATATATATATATATTCACCATATTGAAGTTGAAGGTGTCTTTTGTGTATAAAATAGTAATTGGATTATTTATATTTGTTTAGGCTAAACATTCACTTTTTTTTAAATAAATATACATTAATGTGTTCATCGATGATGTGAGAATATCATCCGTGTATACATTATTCAAATGACTAGTTGCCGACTTAAAAATAAGTGAAAATGTGTCAAAATAGCCACTTAAACTTTTAAATTTTATAATTACAACACAGTATTTGTTTGTGGCAATAAAGGGATTTGTTAGTGATTAGAATTGAGAGGAAAATTAAAAACTGGTGTCTTTTGTCAAAATTTAAATAGTTTATTCCTTTAGATTAACTATGTCTTAGGCTTTAACTACTGAACATGGCTAATCATTAATCAACATAAAAATTTGAGGAAAAAAAAAACTATAATGCTAAATTAAGAAGATAAAAAAACCATATATAAAATTGAACTTTAAATCCACTGAATAAAAAACATTAAATTAACCACGCATTTCGGCCACAGTCTTGCGGATCAGATGCTCTATGTCAAATTGTGTTACATTTCATGTGTCAAAACTTTAAAAAAAAATGATTTTTTTAATATATCTTAATTGGGGAAGGCCAAAGCCTAAATAAAAATTTAAAATTATTTTTTTTAGTAAAAAAATTAAAGTTCAATTAAATCATAATAAATTCAAACAAAAACAAAATTGAAAAAAAAAAGTCTTGATAATGGGACATAATATATATATATATATATATTATATAATTTCCCAAATATTTTTCAATATAAGATATTCTAGGAAAATAAAACTCTCCCAATTACCATGGATTTTCTTCTCTTATCTCAACTGAATTTTTTCAAGCTCATATTTAATCTATTAGGCCCTAAACAAGTGTTTTAAGCCCATATATCTAATTAACTTCAATCTCATTAATGTCTTACAATGATAATATATTAATATCAATATATTCATTTCAATTGTTAATCAAATAAATAAGATTATTTTAAATTGTTAATAATGTAAGATCGATAGCATGAACTCAAATCAAGACTTGAATTTAGTTATTCTATTGAAATATGATATGAGTTTGTTATTATATTTTTAAAATCATTATTTAAACTGACCTCATAATGCCAAGAAAATTATATGTGTGTGTGTGTGTGTATATATATATATATATATATATATATATATATATTCTTAAAAAAATGAATAATAGAAATGTGAAGCCCATAAACCAACTGGCCCAATATCTTGAATGAAATCAAATCTAACTTATTTACAAATTGGGCCAGCATCATCTAAATCCACACTAACCCAATAAAGGAAAATTCTATACATAGCCCCCGTTTTTCTCCCGTAACCCCCATTATTTTATAAAATATAATATTAATTTGAGAAAAAAAAATTATCCTTTAATTTATGGTATTAATATCATATTTTAAAAAATAATGAGAGCTATAAAGAGTAAAATTGGGCTATGTTTAGAATCCCCGCCCCTAATGAAGCTGGACTTATTGAACAACCGTATAAAATTCATAGGCCCATCTTCATTTCATCACATCAACATAGATCTTGCTTATTTTGTCGGATAAAAGTGAAGTACTCCATCCCTTATGAATGACCTAGTGCTGAAGCGGTGTAGCTTGAGACCAAAGGTCATAAGTTCAAATTCCACCAATATCGATATATAGGTGTGGGCTTGTCACACTTAATTTTCCAAACGTAGATTGCAAGCTATTGCACAAAAGTAGGATTTACCGATTATACATCTTTAGCCTTCAGGTATCAGCTGATGCTACTCAAAAGAATAAACAAGAAAAATTAAAAAGAAAATCTTACCTCATAACAAAAAACTTTGTCTGGAAACAATGTTGAATATCTTGCCATAATCAGAGGAATCAAAGCACATATCAGGGCTGGCATACAGATAAAAATTAGAATCAATGCCAGAGTCCAAGAAAATCACTCTGCCCAGATGTACATAAAGCTTCATTGCATAAATCCTATTTAAACTAAATCTAATAAAGAAGTGTAATCTATACACTTACAATCGTTGGCATCATGCACTGCTAATGTGAAATAGAAATCGAGAAGACGCGGAGCTATTTTATGTGCTTCTTTTAGTCTGTTGGACAAAGGGGTATTGATCACTGTCTGCAAAGCTGATGCCATTGCAGGCGAGGTCCAATGACGTTCCTGAAACATCACAGAGACAACAGACAGTAGATTTCCAGTTAACCTGACATACCATGTAACATAAGCCATTTCTCCAACCTTTTAAACACAAGACATACCCCTAATAAAACAGACCAATCAAAAATTGATTAAAAAATGTCATGCCTAACGAAAAAAGCAATAAAGAAGTAGCAAGAAAAGTAGTAACTCGTGCTTCATCTCAATGATAACCAACTCTTGGGTAGCACCAACAAAACTTGCTTAGCCAATTAGAAAACAAGAGACTAACACGTACAAAGTGAAAATTCATTAAGAAAAAAGTGAAACATGAAAGAGTGAAAACATAAATACTGTAAGCAATTTCCAATACGTGGGTCTCCAACATAATGTGTAGTTGTAGGCTCGTAGCAAAATGAATACTTAACACTCCCCTGTCCCAAGACCTTATTGCTCTCAGTTCTTTTTAGTATGTCCAACAGTAAGCTTATTTACTAATATTGGATCCCCCCCCCCCCCCCCCCCCCGGCCTAAAAAATCCATTCCATCTGAAACTGTGCATGGAGATCAAAATAAATTATCAAATGTTTGAGCAGAGAAAGTACTAAATGGATATCAAACTCAACAAAACAGAAGGGGAGGAAAAGCCATATTAATGCTACCAATTGCACAGAAAGGACCGTACAGCAAGACCATCATTCTCATCCTTGAGGAGATCAAGAAAGAGAGGGTCAGCTACATCCATAGGAGCACTATCTTCAGATTCAGAATCTGCACCTCCATCTCCTATCATTGAGCCAGTATATGCCTCATCCATGAGAGCAAGCAGCATCGTTTCATATGGGAATGAGCATCAGGTATGGAAATGCATATATTATCACAGGTATCATTTCTAGATGTCCCATACACACCGCAGGTGCAGCACTTTTCTGAATTGAAGCTATACTGCTTCCCACAAGTGACCCTGAGCTTCTTTCCACCTTTTCCAATGCCACAACCAATACTAGTTAAAAGTTAAAGCATAGAAAAAGACGTCACAATCTAGAAACATTAAAAATGAATAATGAAAAGGTAGTTATGGTGTGAATGCAATATTATTGGTTTCTATCACTCAAAGAATCCGTATACTGTTCAGTATCAAGCACTGTCAGTACATGAGAAAGAGGCAAGGATAAAACATGTTATCAAAAAATTCTTCTTCGTCATCATGTCAGAAAAAAATTATGCATTATAACCCATCGAGGCTTCCTTAATAGGCCAACCCAAATGTTGGCGACCTTAACAGGCAAAAGAAAGAAATATGCTGATCGCTAAGCAATATACACATGACATATATAAGTTGAAACTTATGCTCACTCTTAAGCAAAATACACACACACACACACACATATATATTTTTCAAACAACATTTTGTAAGGTCCAAGTCAAGTTGGTACTCAAAGACCAGAATCAGAATACAGAAACAGATCATATAATGCTAGATATATCCCTCTAAGTCCCGAAGTACAAAGGAAGGCAACAGAAAGAAATCCATAAACTAGTTACTTACTAGGTAAGTCTACAAGGGACGGAAACAGGGGAAAGAGCGATCCAGGAGAGATGAATCCAGAGAAAATTCTCAGGAATGAGTTTTCTAATCTGTGTGACGAAGGAAAACATAAATAGCCCAAAATGGTGCAATTGAAATATAATAAAAACAAACAATTTAATTTGCGAGAAAGCTTATAGATGATTGGTCGCCTTAGAGTTTGTAAAGAATAAGAATATTAATATTTAGAAGTTAGAACTTAGAAGACAACAAGGCAGTATAACTGTATAAGACTTACTTCTCTCCATTCCATGCAATCAGTTTCAGCATTAAAGGGAAAAACTGCAATGTCCAATACATTTGAGATATATAAGTTGTTGCAAGAAATTTTAAAGGGGAAAAAAGAAAGAGTTCAATCTCATAAGTCATTATTCATATCTTAGACTGTTAGAGCTTGGCATCAGAACCCAAATTTCAGGAACCTAACTTCCTAAAACAAGAAGCATATGATGTACTTTACAATATACAGAAGAGATAAAAGCCAACTTCTGACTATTTCCACAACCAAACAGGGTGCTGAATCTCTAAACCTTTGAACTTCTAGCAACAAAGTAAGGAAGAAGTGCATATATGAATGGCACAAAGCACATCAAGATAACGACCAAACAACATTTGTCATCAGTCTGAGTCATTACAAGGCCACAATATAGTGTAGAACAACTCAGAATTACTGTCACTCTAGAAATCAATTGATCATGCCCCCGTATGATTGCACCATATATATAAACATAACTTTTTGGGCATAATGAATAGTCATCAAAACTTAATCAGAAAAGTTTTGAAATTCGATTCCTAAAGTTTTTAAATTTTGTTTTGCATATTTGTCACGTAAGAGATAATTAATATCAACAATAGTAGCAGTTATAAGAATTATCTCAAAAATATACCTGAGGTAGTAATGTAGGGAAAGCCTTTACAAGTTTTGTTTTATTTAAGCTCAGAAATTGAAGAGATGCTTCAGCAACAACAGGGTCTGCAAACTCACTGCAAGAAGATTAGAAACGGGAATGTGTATAATGACTATCAAATTAATGGTTTCAGATTGCTGTGTGGGCATAAAATAATGACTTTGAGAACACACAAGATTCGCAAATAGAATGAGGAAAGACAACTCTAAATTTACTTTCATATCAGCTTCTAGTTAGTCACAAAAGAAGTACAAACTTTAGCCAAGAAAGCCCTTCGAAGCACCTTTTTGTCTTTATAAATACAAATAAATTTTACGAATTATCCCTAAAAAATAGATATAACCCTATCCAAACAATACAACTCCAGTCTTAATTAAATCTGACATGAACTAGGCTTTAAACTCATTATGAGTTGACACCCACATAGTTTCTCTAAACTTAACCCTATTCCACACCTCAACATATTCCTCATGATCCTCAAAATTCTTCAATTCCTCTTAATCCAAAGAGACTAGCTCAATGGAAATGAATAGCCCCCATAGAAGTCATAAATTCAATCATGGGAGTTGAAGAATGGCGCTGGGTCAAACGAAAAGCAACCAACTGCCTCGTTAATACTTGCAATTTGCACAACTAATCTTCAATAAATATTTGAGACTGGATTTCCATTTAACAGAACATATGACTCTGACAAAGCATATTCGTCTATGACATATGACGTTATCCCAACTCTATTTTAAATTTATAGCACAGAAAAGAATTTCCTTACCGGCTCAAACACAAGCGGAAAAATATCCACAGACTAGGTTCAGCATCGTGTAAAACTATATCTCCAAAATCAAGAAAAAATTTTAGAATTTCCTGAATGAAAAAAAAGTAACGAAAACATGAGAAAAATGCTAGGAAAAAAAAACATGCAAGAACCAAAAAAGATACTAAAAAACTATAAGCGACACTGAAAATTTCTGCACAACATTGGCATGCTGATGCAGTGAACACCTTCCATACTACATCTACAGTTAAAATGTGTATGTATATCTACGTACACGTATAAGATGCATTAAATGAAAAATGGTAGGAATTATCACAGTGATAAAGCCTGAAGGTGCGAAAAATAGATTATTAATCACATTAAGGAGCAAGTGCAGACTGCTTAAGGAGTCTCTTTGAGCATAAATAATCCTCCAAAGAACAGTAAATACGAATTATGAAAACTCATCCGACCATACAAAATATAATTAACCGAAAGGATTTAACAAGGAACTATTTGACAAGTTAATCCAACTGCGTAACTCAATCGAAATTAAAACAAAAGGAATGGTACCAGCATAAGGAGGCCGTTGGAGGTTTGAGTTTGTAAAATTGAAGCAACGCAGCGCTGAAATATTTTGTTTAGGTGCGGATAAACCCTAGCTACCAGCTCTTCTGATTTCTCGCTTTTGCAGAATTCACAAACCCTCTTGACCTATACAAAGCACATGAAAAATCAGGAAAACTGAAAGAAGATGAGCACAAATATGCGGAGAGTGAGAGAAAAAAATAAAAAAAATCAACCTAATTAAGAAGAGAAGGATCGGCGGAATCTCTGGCGGCGGAGGACAGAGATCGGAGATGATGTTCCCATTCTTTATCTGTATCTCCCATTTTTGTTTCTCAATGACAAGAATCGATCAACGCTGCGCTTTGAAAACCTTGAATCGTGTCATTGTTCATTGCTGCGAATTTCAATTGCTTCGGCCTTCCGATCAACATTCAGTCACATACATTCTTATCGTTATTATAATTACACGAAAATGAAAACTAGAAACTCAAACTCAAAAGCTAACCAACTTAAGATTCGCAATTTATTTATTTTTTAAAAGCTCTATATTAATTATTAACCATTGGCTCAATTCCCTTTTATTACTTAATCATGCAGTTAAATTTACTTAATGCATCACAAATTTAAAATAAAAAAGAAAATAAATTAATCAAAATATTCATCAATTTTTAATAATTTATGAGAAATATTAGATAATATTATGAGTGTATTAATCGAAAATAATCGAGTTTAAAATATGTTGTAGCCTATTTGTAGGGGTTTATTTTTTATCCAGATTGCGATTCATCCGAACTGGAAATTTTTTGAACATTTTTGAGTAATTCGAACTCCATTTTTCAAATAACACTTGGAGAAAAAACGGAGCTCGGGGCATTCAAATTTAAGCTTTTGAACATATTGGAGTAATTTGAACTTCAATTTTCGAACATAGTTTGTTCGGAAAATATTTTTTGAAGAAATGAGGATAGTTCGGGAAATATTTTTTGTACTGATGAGAATTGTTCAAAAAAATCAACTTTGAACACCCTTGCACCCTAAAATTTTCTAAGTGTCGTTCAAACTTTAGTTTTCGATCAAATGAGGATTGTTCAAGCTTTAGTTTTTGAACTAACCTTTTTTTTTTGAAGTATTGAAGTCATTCGAATTAATATTCTCAAACAAGGTGAACATGTTCGAAATTGTATTTCCGAACATATTTTATTTGTTTTTTTAAGTAAAATAATTAAAAATTTGTAGTGAAGGGTATTAATGTAAATGTGTAAATTTGTAGTGAAGGGTATTAATGTAAAAATAGTAATAAAATTACTATTTTATTTTTTTGGAGTGAAGGGTATTAATGTAAATGTGTACGGTGCAAATAATAAAATTTGTAGTGCATTGAGTAATCGAAGTGCAAAGAGTAAAATCAGTAGTACAAATAGAAATTTTCAAAATATATTATGCCATAGAAATGATGGATTTAGCTACAACACAAAAAGAAGATCTAAATATTTATGTAACATTTTGCGTAAAAATGAATTTGATTAGTTTTATAATAGTTCAGATATTTAATTAATAAAAATATAGATTTAAAACAAAATTGAGAAAATGAAAATAATTTACAATATAAATGATGATTTAGCCTTAACAATTTAACATCTATCTATCTATCTGTCTATCTATTTATACATATATTAAAGCAAAATCGTAAGGGTAAATTGTCATAAAAATAAATCAGTCAAAACTGTGTTACAAAAATATTATTTACCAAAAATTTGTGCGAACATGTCAGTAGAGCAAATGGTTGATCGGCTTAATTGTACCCGCAAGCGTGAGGGTTTGGTTCTTCATGGCTAAAAGCTAAACTAACTCCACTTTACTTTTTAATGTTTTGAATTTGCGCTTATTCAAAATTTTAACGATTTAGATTTTTTAAATAAAAAAAAAAAAAACACCAAAAGTTAACAACCATTCACATTTTTTATTTTTTAGATTTTTTAAATAAAAAAAATCTCACAAAAATTAATAAAATGCCCTTTTAATTATAGTACTATTATGGTGTAAACATTCGTATTTTTTATTTTTTTTAGAATTTTTTTAAATAAAAAATATCACCAAAATAAACATGTATAACAATTAACGACCATCACATATTTAATGTTTTAGAGTGTCTAAATATAAAATATCACCAAAATATAACAAAATATGCCCATGGAATTTTTTATTTTTTATTTTTAAATTCTAATACTACTTTTGGTGTAATCAAATAACTTATTATATGATTAACGAGTATTTTGAATGGCAACCATTTACATTTTCATTTTTTTTAATTCTAATTAATATAATTTTTATGGTACGGATGAAATTCTCTACTATAATTTTCTCTGCTATAATTTGTGCAACACTCCAAGTTACACAATTGAAATTATTAATTTTTCACAAAATGTAGTTTATGATTCCATCTGCTTATCGTGTAATCAAATGGGCCTATAATTAATGGTAGTGTATTGAGTAATCGAAGTGCAAAGAGTAAAATCAGTAGTACAAATAGAAATTTTCAAAATATATTATGCCATAGAAATAATGGATTTAGCTACAACACAAAAAGAAGACCCAAATATTTAGCCAAAACATTATGTAATATTTTGCGTAAAAATGAATTTGATTAGTTTTATAATAGTTCAGATATTTAATTAATAAAAATATAGATTTAAAATAAATTTAAGAAAATGAAAATAATTTACAATATAAATGATGATTTAGCCTTTACAATTTAACATAATTGATAGTGGGAGGGTAGGTAGGAGGGAAGAGGGATGAGTTTACAAGTTCGTTTGTTTTTATTTTATGACGTGACGTGGTGGTGGGTAATGAGTTATTTAATTAGCGAAAAAGTTATTAACAAAATAAAAAATAATTGTACAGGGTGTGTGATTTAAGTATATCTACATCTTAATTTTAATTTCAAAAGTAACAAATAACGAAATTCAAATAACAAGATCAGATACTATTTCTTAAATTTTTTTATTTGCATTTTATAAGGAATAAATCATTCTCACCAAGCATGTATACCCTAAAAAACCCAAAACATTTCAAATTCAAAGTTGCAATTCATGGGTAAAAAAAAAAGCATCAAATTCGAAATTCACCACCCCACATCCACAAGTTAAAAAAAAAAAAGAAAAGTGCAATTCATAGGAAATTGGCATACACCGAAAAAAAGTGGGTTGAAATATATATTGGTCCAAGCAAATTATAGATTCACAGACACAAACAGTTGGTTTCTTCACACATAGGTGTCGATCAATGATTTTCTCATTTCATCAACAAGAGCACTGGGTTGAGCTTCTCTCAACTTGAAAACATTCTCGATAACCGACAACTCAGTGGCAGTCGTGTCTGACCCACAGAACGCGGTCCAGTCATTGACTGTCAACCCAGCAGCTATCACATCACTACCACGATTCACTGTACCGGCTACCAAAGGAACTTGGAGGAGGGTGGAAAGCTCGTCTAGATCCTCTATGGATGTATGAGGATGAACCTGTCACCACCCAGAAAAAAAAGGTTACTAGTTACAACAATGAAGAAAGATGATCAAGAAACCCTTTACTTCAGCAAAGAATTGAACTCTTACCAAGCCACCTCTGTTGGAAATAGCACAGTAACTGCCAACAAGAATATTGCCTGCTACAGTCTGACGGAAAACTTCCACTCCAAGGACATCTGCAATCATTTCCTCAGTTTCCTGACAGAAGATATTTAACATCAGCAACTTGCAATCTAGGTTCATCACGACTAGAATCTAGCCACAAATACAAATTGGCATCATTTCATTTCAAAATGGAAGTGAGCAATAACCGATCATAGGAGATGAGAGATGATAGAGACAGTCATTTCATGGAGAGAGAAGATGGTGAAAGAATGTGAAACTAGGCTTACAAAGGCTCATAATGAGAGAGATATATATTGAAGAACTCAATCCATGCCTGCCAGAATCAAAAGGCTCCAAACAAATGCAGCTATGATATGATCCGTCATCCGCTCAAGTTTATAAGTGAAATTACTAAACTTTAAAGGAAGAATCATAAAGATCATACTTTTCTTATTTTCAAAAGTTGAAGAACTTAGTGTGTTTGTGGCTCATCCTCTCCAATCAAACAAAGAACTCTGGAGAAAACCTAAGAACTTTAATGTGACTAGTAGGCTTCCATATCATCCAAACTTTTAATACTCTCTCCACTGAAATA
This sequence comes from Perilla frutescens, assembly GCA_026008535.1. Lineage (NCBI taxonomy): Eukaryota > Viridiplantae > Streptophyta > Magnoliopsida > Lamiales > Lamiaceae > Perilla > Perilla frutescens. The sequence continues at coordinate 52,860,897 of BRKX01000015.1, forward strand.
AGTGACTCCTTACTTCTATAGCACCGTACTAGAGAAAGGAAACCGACATACCAGACTAGACAAAGAGGACCTAGCATTGCAATCATCCAGCAAAAAGAACACAGCCAAAGCATAATTCACCAAAACTTAATAGACTTCAAGACATGGTAGGTAACTAGGATGTATGCAGTGTTTACCTTGTCAAGGTCAGGATGTGTAAGAGCAACATGATCATTGCAGACAATACAGTTCCCTAGAGCAGATAATCTCTCATCAATTCGCTGAACAACAACTGAATCTGGTAGACTGTTCCTCAAATGTTGAAGCTCTATCATAGCACAATGCAGATGCAACATCAGGTCTAGGAAATCAGAAGAGCAAGTAATATTTTCATTCCTAAAATAAAGACCATATTACATAAATAGAAATAATCAGTTTATCTTGATACGAAAAAATTACTGACAAGGTCAGTCAAATTAATCTCTCTTTACTCCTAATTGACAAGTAGTAGATGTATAGAATCTAAAGAATAGGGAATAGCAACATAATTGTAGTAGTTGCACATATTACAATTCCAGACAATATCACATAATGTTGGACAGTACCATTAATATTATTGTCACCTAGACAGAGAACTCATGAAGTCATGGTAATGCAATCTCTGGCTTATAATAACTAAAAAATAATCCAAAACAAATCATTACTTTTCTGAAGATTGCAATGGATTCAGAATGAAATCAAAATGGAAGTACAGGATCAATAACCATAATTGATATAAGTGGAGATTGGAGTAATGTTATCTATAAGCATAGGCCAAGCAACATGCCTATCTTCTCAGCTCTTGCATACAAATACAACACCCTTACATTTATATGCCAACAGGCTGAGGGTCGGTAAAATTGGCGGAGTGGTGGACGGCCCACGATACATACAATGAAATATTTTAAGGCAATCTATGATATTGTGACCACATTGTCTCCACCAAGTTTCCTATTAGTAAATTAAACTTCCCCTGGAACTCATGGAAGAATCAAAATGAAAGCGAATACTCATAATGGGAAAGGAAAATCTTCTTAAACCAACAGATCAATCATCCCATTTTCAGGTTTTAAGTATAGGACGGCTGAACAGAGTAAGCATCCAGAAAGCATAAAGTTAATATATATACACAAAATACATTTATATAGCACACCAAATAAGTTGAAGGATCACCTTGATCTGTAGTATTGTGAGGCAAAAGCAACCCATTTTTATTTCCTGCCAACATTATAATTTTTTGGTAGGGGTTCAATATTTAGTGTGATTAATTCAAGGAAGCAATAAATAAAAAGCAACCAAACTCTTACCAGCACATAGGCGTCCGATGATTCTAGTACCAGCAATGGATGCTTTAACAACAGGAATTACATCAGCCAACTCAGCCTCAAATGTGCTGTAGCCAAACATCAAGTCTTACAGAATGAAGTAAAAATATACCACCATTATAAAAGCTATTACGAGAATGTTACCTGTAGAAGTTCTCAGACCCCCCAATTGCAACCAGACAATATGCATTAGTCAGCTTCGAGAAAACTCCAATCTCACAGTTGTTCTCATACTGCAATCCTGTTCCCCAAAACAACTAGCAATGACTCTTTGTACCAATCATTTGCTAAAGACCCACAAATACCAATCATTGTTAAAGACCCACAGATACTTACTTGTTGCCATAGTAAAGGAGAAGGCGCTGATGGTGAATAACCACAATCAAATCTGCACATTAAATAAAAGATAAAAAATTAATAAAAATCTCCACTCTAAACTAGAAAGCAATTGGAAAGCGGATTATACCATCTACTTGGTACGACCTTTATGTATGCATGATCAAGGTTTTGAAAAGCGGAAATGAGGTGAAACGAGGCGTGCCTCAACAATAATAAGAAGAAAAATTCAAAAAAAATCATAAAACTAATAAAAATAACACATAATTCCATATTTGCATAACAAAGTCACAAGATTCATGAAAGTTACTAGTTTAGGCCGGAGAGGAGAGCAGAGGGAGGCAGCGAGTGTGTGTTTTCTGGCGCGATTCTCGCGAAGAATAGTTAAAAGAAGCAACACTTTATCAGCAAAAACAGATCCTCTCTTCTATCTAATGTCCTCCTTAGCTCTGTAGTTATGGGGAAGAATACGAAATTCCTCGGTCAAGTGAATGCACTCTCCAGGATTTTTTGGGGAAACAAAGTCCTGAGCAACTTTTATGTAAGACTGTAAAATTCAACAAGACAACAAGAATGAGAAACCAGTTGGGCTACTGTACTAAGAATGGCAAGAAGTATTATTAATCTCAGGCAACTATTCTCAATTCACAGAGAAACCATAATTTATTTGGCATCCCATATGTGGCACAGTGAACAAAACACAAAGGAGAGAGAAAATTGGGGAGGAAAAGATGAAAGATAAAGAAATAGACAAATAGTTAGAAAGAAAAATGAACAATTCTAATACAATTTACAAACTAAATGTAAAATACTTATTGCAGGCCGACAAGATTAACTAAATGGAAGAACAAACTTCGCCAAAGGTGGAGAGCCTAAATTTATTGGCTTATGTTAAGCATTAAACACCATGGAAAAACTTTAACAATTCATAGGCACATATGGGACATAGTAATCCAATTAAATGTTAAACAAAATACATGAATATACCTTAAAGTAATGTATTGCACCTCGCAAGAAGAAAGCAGTTTTTCAATGGAGAACATAAAGGGTTCAAACCTGACGAGTGACGAGCAACTTCCAGCTTCCCGGCGGTCGGAGCTTCCGGCAACGTTTGTGAACTAGAGAAGAGAGGCAGTCAGGCAGAGATGGGAGAGTGGAGAGCAGTCAGTAGCTTCGGCCTTGTGATCTCTTATGTCTGATAGAGTGATAGTGAAGTGTGTGTGTGTGTGAGAGAGAGAGAGAGAGGCGCAAAGGGGAACTAGGGTTTATTTCGAATTTTATAGGAAAAATATCCAACCTGTGGCATCAAACTTCAATTCTATTAAAATTTCATTTTTGGGTGAATTAATTTCCGACCAATATTATGCCAAATTTGGTGCAAAGATTATATATTTTTATTACTAATTACTAATAAAACTAAGTAAAAAATTTACAAATTGTTAGACAGTGATGCATATATTCGTGCACCACCGTGAGTGTAATACTAATGTCAATTAAAAGTGGGATGATGATTGATAAATAAAATAAAATAAACAATTGACCATTTTATCATGTTTAAAGTTATTAAATTACTCATATATGCTCTCAAAAAACCGATTTTAGATTCCTAAATTTTAACTAATACAGATATTAATATGTAACATTCATAAATTTCTAATTCATAAAATTCATACCTCAAACCTTAATATAAGATAATAACTATTTGAATTGAGTTTACTCATCATTTCAACATAAATTACAGAGTGCTGAGAGGGTGAGAGTGATTTGATTTGATTTGTATGTAATTGATTTTGTCTTTAATATTTATTTATAAATATAAATATGAGTGATGCACACCTGACCAAGCCCAACTACATTTTTATTTATTTATTTTTGGGCTAATTATAATTTAATTTTCAACATTTGGATATTCTAAAATAAACAACCAATGTTTAATATTAATAATTTAATTCTCAATATATGAATAAATTTAACAAAATGACCTGATATTTGAGGCGAAAAAATTATTTTAATCATTTTTTTGGTAAAAATGTCAGTCCGTTATATGGGTTCTCTAGCTCACTTGAGAGTAAATATGATTGAAATTGACCGAAATAATTTTTTTGTTTAAAATATCGGGTCATTTCTGTTAAAATGTTCAAACGTTGGAAATTAAATTGTTAATATTAAACGTTTAATTATTTTTACACGACGACTCGCACAATACATTTGATTGACACTAATGTGTGGGTTCGTAATTCATATATTACGTTCGACATTTAATTTTTTAAAATAAATATATACTCTAAATTTAAAGTGAATTAATTTAAATTTTTTGAAATAATTTAATTTTTTTCTGGTGTCTCGCCAAACGCTAAATGATGGATTAGTACATTATGTTCGATAGTTATTTTTTAAAAAATAAATATATACCATAAAATTGAATTAGTAAATCCTAAAACTAAAGTGAATTAATTAAAATTTTCATTCAGCTTCTTGCGCAATGTGCTCGATAATTAAAATTTTCAAATTAAATATAAACCCTAATTAGGATTAATAAATTTTAAAAAATCTAAAAATCCTAAACCCCCGACAAGAAAACCTAAAAAAAATCTAAAAATCCTAAAAAACACCTTGAAAAATCATAAATCTTAAACTCTAAACATTAATTGTAATAGAATAAATTTTAATTTGGATTAAATAAACTCATTAAAGGCAAGTAGCACAACTTTTATTTTTACCTAATACTTAACAAAAATGAAAAAGAAATATGTAAATTATACTTTGATACCTATATTTTTTATTCTTTCTAAAAAATAGCCCAATTTTTAAAAATTAACGAAACAATACCCATCGCTAAAAAAAGTAAATTACAATTCTAACATTTAATCAATTTTCAGCTTCAAAATCCCATGTAATTGATTGTATTTTAATATTTCTATTTCCTTAATCACATGAGAAAACCCCTCAATTAAGAAATATTAAAATATAATTAATTATATACAATTTTTGAGCAGTAAAATTAATCAAAAATTAGATTTGTAATATTTTTAAAAAAATAGATAATTTTTTAAAAAATAGTTCAAAATGTAAGTATCAAAATATAATTGCTCACAATCAATTGCGTTCCACAAATTTTTTTATGATTGCACAAACACCGAAAATTTGTGCAATTTTTTCGTGTGCAATACAATACATTTCCGTGCAATCTTCGTGCAATGCCAAAAGAGGAAAGAAAAAAAAAGACATTTCCTCCCTAATTGTTACTTTATCAAATTTAAAATTTAAAATATTTTTCAGAAAGTCAAAACCAATATCGAACATATAATTTAGCAAGTTAGTATAACCCTCACAATTTTTATTTTTATTTTTATCATAGATCATATCAACATAGATCAAATAAAAAGAGCAAAATCGCTACTCAAAAGTCTCAAACATTTAATATTTCAAGAAAAGAAGCTGATTATAAACCAAGTTATTTATATCAGACCATCCACAAATAGCTCTGTGTATCTACAAACTAATCCCTTCCAGGCTTCCACCAACATTAATCCTGATCTTCACCTGTAAAGGAAATAATTCATAATCAAGAGGTGGAAATTTATCTATTTCAAACACAGTAAACAATAACGAGAGAGGGGGGGAGGTGTGAACTCTTCCCATAAAAAAACCAGAGAGAGAGAGAGGGGGGGGGGGGAGGGGGGATGAACTCTTGCCATAAAAAAACCAGTTAGTCGCATCACTCATGTTACCTCTGAACGACATGGTATAATTCATAATGAACTTTGATATATTATAAATCAGAACATGAATCAACCATAATTGATGCACAGAATCAGATCAGTATCTAGCGAATCAATAAAAAGAAAAAATAATCAAAAGAAAGAAACCATGACAATTATGTATTTGCAATAGCTAATCAGAAGAAGAGCTGTTGAAGAGTCAGAGAGAAGAACCAGTAGCTTACCAAGAGTTGAGCTCTCATGTATGCCACCTGCATAAAAACATGAAAGCAGCAATTATTCAAAAGGTGACGATAAACTCAACATCCATCAGGACTAGAAATTTAAACGAAAAATTAAAAGCAGTGGCATACAACTACCATCGTAAGAAAAACTTACATCGAAAGAGGCTCTCCTCATATTGAAACGCGACAGGTTCACATTCTTCAGGTTGTAAATGACCATCAATTTCCCTCCAAGTCATTTCATCAGCATTCAAGAATTTGAAGCAAAAGAATGGAGGAAGGGAAATACTAAGTATGAATAGCCACTCTTGTCCAACTGAAACTACAAGCGCCAAAGAACCTTCATAATCAACTAAGAAAGTGAATAAACTGAACTTTGTTCTGTCAGTTTCTGGTAGCTTCAGTTTAGTCAAGTTACTATCCACATCGACACAAAGTATATAATCAGGAACCTCATAATCTTCTTCTGACCAGACCAACCAGTACATCCTTCCTCCAATACATTTATGGGTAGGAAAAAGAGGGCAAGCAGGATTAGTGACAGGACACTGCTTGACCTCAGAAATTCTGCTCCAATCTCCATCATCAGGTGTATAAATTTCATATTTATAAGAAGTTTCTTCCGATTCAAAGGCATCACTGAAAAATCGGAAGATCATATATTTGTTTCTAGTGGGTTCAAAGAGAACCCCAATGGATGGTGTTACCGCAGATGGACTACCTCTAGGAACCTCTATAACTTCCTGAGTGGCAGGATTACAAATATGAATAGCCAAATCATCCTCTCCCACTAATTTAGTCAAAAATATCAATCCATTAAAGGAGCAGATCAACCGCAAAGAGCAGTCCTTGGCAAGACTAGGAGGAAGGGTAACATATGGATAACTTTTCCCATCAATATCCATCAAAGACAGATTGTTACGGGCCTCAAGCTCAGAGTCAGCACGAGACTGATACAAAATAAACTTTGCGGCCTTTGGGGAACGTTTGAATTGCAACTGTGCAAATCGTGGCTCCTTAATGAGCCAATACCATGACTTAGACACTAGCTTACATCTTAGCACAGAATCTAATGGAAGGTATGAGAGGATTTTCACCAGTAAGTCTGGAATATCCTCGACTCTACAGACATGATCACAACCAAGACGAGCCAACTTACTTCTTCCACCAGACATGATAATCACTTTCTTTTTTCCTTTTTCCTTAGAAGAAAATTTACCTCTCGATCAATTGCCCGCCGGTTAAATGATTTGATCTGCAAAAGGGAGTCATGAGTTAAAATTTCAGGCTTTAGGCCAACTCCATTGGTTTGCACCATTTTGGTGCAGTTTTCGTACCAAATGGTGCAATTTAGCAGCAAAATGGTGCACCAAAGGGAATATTCTCTAAAATATGTTATTTTGTTTTATAATTTTAATTATCAATATGCACACTAAATGGTAATCATTGGAATTTAATAAATAATAATTTAAAATACATATGTATAATGACATTATATATATATGTACATAATATTAATTTTATAATAAACTTTATTAGACATAAAAAATTCATTTATAATAAGAAGCAAAAAATACAATAATATCATATATAATTAAGGAAAATGATTCAAAATATTATTTAATAATTATTTTTAAATAACATATAATTGAAAATTATATGGGACCCACCAACAACAAATATGGTGCACCATTGGAGCAATTTCGTGCAATAAAAGCACCAAATTTGGCACCATTGGAGCAAGTTTGTGCAAAAACATCACCAAATTTGGCACCATTAGAGCAATTTCTTGCAAAAACAGCACCAAATTTGGCACCATCGGAGCAAATTAGATTGAGCTGGATGACAAATCAGCAGGACTAACTAATATCATTACAATTTTATTGTGTTACTTGCTTGTTTAAGATTACACCATGCCATTGTTATAAATTGGTTTAGCTATTAAATGCAGGAGGCTCTGGAACAAAAATGTGATTTTTTTAACTTACCATTCACTTTACCATTTTGTTCTAAAAAAAGGTCTTGATATTATTTCTCAGCTCGATTTATGTTTTTCCTACCAAATTTTTAGTACTGCAAATTTCAAAGACAGAGAGGAAAAAGCAAAAGAGGATACATTTTTATTTCTTTTTAATGCAAGTTCATAGAGAAAGAAGTAGAGCTCTAAGACCCAAGCAAAAAATAAGTGGTGCAACCAGTCTTCATGGTTTTTTTACAAGGACTTAATTTTTTTGCCGGCCACTGGCCAATTTCAAAAGGAAAATTTGACATTAGATGCAAAGATATGTACACAAAAGGAAAAGATCCGTACACATTCACGGGCATAGTAGTAACATGATGAGAAAGGAAAAAAAATACTCCAAATAATTACCAAGTAAAGCTATGTAACTGCAGCTTGCTGTTGTTCGGAAACCACAACGGCGGAAAGTATATAGAGACATAAGAACATATATAAACCCTAGATCAAGCTGTAACTAGTGTTTGGCTAAGGCCACGGACCAGTTGATTTGGACTAAAATTGTGGTAGGTGAACCATCCAGCCAGATTGGGGTTTATCTTTCCCAGGCCTAGTTCAGAAATTATAAATCCTAAACAAACTTCTCATCAGCCCAGTTTTCATGCCTAAACGAGGCCAAGGTGGTCAAAAAAATTGCTTCAATGCTTTATACATTTACATCCCAGGGCGCGAATGGAGTACAAAGAATCTTTGGCATATTTTTTAAGTTGCTGCTACATCAACCAATTCTGACATCCCTAAAAGGGTTTGCTACATTAATCCAGGACTACATCGATTTAATTATTATAGCTCCTGAACCAAAGCCATAGGAACAATCTGTATCATCATCCAGCCAGGTTAGACATCCTCACAAGAACAATTGGTTTAATTGTGTTCTTTCCATGGTAATCAAGACTCTATGACTTGGAGCAAAAACAGCACCAAATTCAGGGATTTGGTGCACCATTGGAGCAATTTGGTGCAAAAAAGCACCAAATTTGGTGATTTGGTGCACCATTGGAGCAATTTGGTGCAAAAACTGCACCAAATTTGGTGATTTGATGCACCATTGGAGATGCCCATAGATGACACTTTCTTGCTATACTGACACAAAAACAAACACAAGCAAGAAGCAAGAGGGAAGAGGCAAGATGCAACACATGTGTATATAAATAATAGAAGCACACAAGTTATAGTTATTTTATAAATTGTCATTTTATTATACTATGTTTATAGTTTTATTTAATTAAGGGTCCTTTCTGGGCCAGTCTTGTATTGGACTGACTCGAGGCCCATAGGATTAGTGAGTATTTAAATATGATGATTGACATTAGTTACGGTCAGGACTCAGGATTTCAGTTATTGAGTTTATTGGCAGATTTGCTGGGCAGGAATAACTAACACTATTATCTTGGCTGAATTGTATCACAATGATAATGTTGCAAAATACAACTAATGCATATCCCAGACTAGGTTAACTCCCTAGAGGCAAAAATAACTATGCCTGCTTCTAAGATATCATGTATTTGCTTTCTACTTCTCTGCTTCTAGTTTGAGAATTATTTTACATTCAGCTCATCAAATGCAGCCTTAACTAGCTTTAATAGGATATCACATAATCTTCTATCGAGTTCAATACTTGTTTAAATTATGTTCCCAAGCCATAGAGGCTGGAACCTTTCTCAGTGTGGTTAGCTGTAATTCCATCTTATAAATTAGATTGAGCAGAATGACAAACAAGCAGAACTAACACCAGAATTTTATTGTGCAGCTTGCTAATTTAAGATCACATCACGCCATTGTTATAAATTGGTTTTACAAATTAAAAACAGGAGGCTCTCAAACACAGATGTGATTTTCTGATCTTATCATTCTATTCACCATTTTATTCAATTCTTGATGTTATTTCTATAAGCTCGATTTATGTTTTTCCTTCCAAATCTTTAGTACTGCAAATTTTAAAGACATGCAGGAAAAAGAAAAATATGATGTATTTTGATTTTATTTTTTTATGCAAGTTCATAGAGTAAGAGTTAGAACTCTAAGACCCAAGTAAATAAACAAGCAGGACAACTAGTCACATCTTCACGGTTTTTGGATTTGGAATTAGTGTTCTCAGATGTCACACTAACCAAAGAAAGTGCCCCTGGTGATTGTGAGGACTTTCATAGTGTTTATCAAACCGAAACCCTCAATCTAAATTAGCTTTTAAACCAAATGAATTATCAACTAGTGGATACATTCATCCCCTTCGGCCATTTGAGCATAAATCTGAACTTTATATGCAAACCACATGGAACATGAGGGAATAGTATTCTATGATTCTGAAAGCCTTGTAGAGTCAGATCTAAGCTCAAAAAGGCCTACACGCATCTAAACTATTGACTTTGTTGGAATTCACTGTCCAACCCACTTTAATGTTTGTAGATCACCATTTCAATTAGTCAATTTTGTTAGTTGCCATTCTGACCTACAGTCGACATATCCAAGCTATTCAAGGAATATTCTTGAACAAGCTGCAGGGAAGTCAGTCACTGGCCGATTTTGACAGATATAATTCAGAGCAAAAAAAAAAAATTAAAAACAGTTCAGACGGTGAATTTAAAAAACCTAAATACTTAGGATGGCAAATTTCCCCCCCCCCCCCATTCTTATATCTACACTTTATTTTGTCCAATAACCTCAATAATAATTTCTTCAACATTAATAAGCAAACCACACAAAATGGCCACCTCAAACTACCGACACTTTGCATTTACTCGTAGATCAAAGCTTAGATATAGAAAAATGAAAAAAAATAAAAATGACCAATCTTAGGAATGAGAAGATCAACACAATTGAAGACATATTTCCTTAACTACACCTCAACAGTAACAGCAAAACATACAAGGCAAATTGAATGTCATGAAAAAATTAAGGGCAAAACTCAAGTAGGCATTCAAAAGGAAAATTCGACATTAGATGCAAAGATATATACACAAAAGGAATTCAAAAGATTCATAAACATTCACAGGCATAGCATTAACATGATAAGAAAGGAATAAAAAGTGCCAAAGAATTACCAAGTGAATCAACGTAACTGCAGCTTGCTGTTGTTCGGAAATCACAGCGGCGGAAAGTACAAAGAGACCCTATAAGAGCATATATAAACCCTAGATCATGCTGTAACGCGTGTTAGGCAAAGGCCACAGGCCGGTTGATTTGAACCATAAATTGGGTTTATCTTGCCTAGGCCTAGTTCAGAAATTATAAATCCATAACCAACTTTTCATCAGCCCAGTTTTCAAGCCCAAACGAGGTCAAGGTGGTCTAAAAATTTATTTCAATGCTTGATACATTTACATCCCATAGAGCAAATGGAGTAGAAAGAATCTTTAGAATATATTTCAAAATGCTGCTAAATCAACCAACTCTGACATCCCTAAAAAACTTTGCTATACATCAGTTTAATTATTATACCTCCTGAACGGTTGAACTGATCCCATAGGAACATTTTGTATCATTATCCAACCAGTTTAGGTATCCCACGGGAACAATAGGTTTGATTTCAGGCAATGAAGGCTCACAAATCAAGAAATATACTTTAATACAAATTCCTTTCAGGTATCTGATGACCTGAAATGTAAAATTAAGAATCAGTTGATTCAAGCACTCCAATTGTTCGAATATTTCAGCTCAAATGATTACTGTTTGCCCTATATAGGAAATCCAAACTTATTTGCTTCCATTTTTAACAAAACATTAAAACTTATGATTTTGAATTAAGGAAACAATCAATCCAAGAGTGTAGAGAAAATCCATATACTCAAGATGTAGAAATGTACAGGGTGGAGCCTTAGCATTAAAAAAACTAGCTTTTTTTTTTCCTTTTCTGTTAAAGATGTAGCAAACAACTTTTGCATAGTTTTAACTGAACTGACAAAAATAGGCTATAACTGGAAAAACATTGAGCTGCATGAGCAAAAGGAGCCAATGAAATTGGCATAATTTTGGAAATGATGACCATTTGGTATTTCCCAAAGGATGAATGTATTCCAGTCCAATAAGTTGGTTCAATCACCCTATTCGTTGCAGGAAAACAAATATAAATATTAACCCACTGACTGAGATTTGTCACAGACACCAGACGCAGATATCATAAACCACAAATTGACAAACTATCAAACCAAAAAAGCATCAAGTATAAACTTTTTGCTTCCTTAATAACAAATCCATAAGCAAATACTAATTCCAGAAACAGAGTTCTACTCCTACCAAATAAGTGGTTGTGCTACTCATAACATCAAGCATGCAAGATTGCCTGACTTAATCATCTTGAAACTCCACATATATTTATCATATGAACCGAAAATCTTACAGTCTGCCTTAATCCTTTGTCTATGGTAGAAACAGTTTTCACCTGTACCATTTAATTGCAAAATGCTCCAAGGGAGAACAATAGCTCAAGTTTGCATTGTTACTTTCCTACATGAATATCAAGAAATATGGAATCTCTCAGTAGTGAAAAATTCTCCACTCCTTAAATTACCCTTAGTTCTGTTTTCCTCATATTGACCCGCTATCTAACCTCTTCAATATACTCATACTCTGCATATTTTGTCTTCTGCGACACGCAATGCATAAGATTAAGCACATGATAGGACCCAAGCTGAAACAAGAATGGCCCTAAGCAACCATATCACCCAACCATAGGACCCGTGGTCAAATAAAAACCTCACTACTACCACATTCAACTAAATCTCCCTCAAACGACAGCAAGTATTATGTATACTTCTCCAGATTATATGTAACTCTATGGTTTTCCAGATTCTGGCAGACTCAAGTAATGCACACATGCTAATATTAAAACTCTATTTGCAGTAAATCTTGAATGCCGAATATTGTGATTTTTTCCCCCAATATATCGACATTACATAATCGAATACTAAAAGAAAAGAAGAAAACCAAAATTTTATCTTCCCTCGAAATCGCATAATCGTTCCAATCAAGTTAAGAAAGTGAAAATCACCTGTTCATAAATTAGACGACTGACAGAAACCAAATATTTGAGCAATTTCATCCCTTTCCACTGCATGGCACAACTCCGAGAAGGCAGCATCGCGATGGCGGCAGGAGACCGATAAAGCCAGGATTTGGAGCAAATAGCGAGGTTCAACATTGCAGATTCAGAGGAATCGTACAGTATTTATATGATGGAAGTGATATTTTAGAGCAAAAGTTGCAGCCAAATTTGATGAAGAGACATAACTGACTACAACCGCCGACGGAAAATTTTCCGCCTTATTTCTTCACCACAACTCTCTCTCTCTTCTCTCTCTCTCTCTCTCTCTCTCTCTCACTAAAATCCCATGTTGGACTTGGACCCATGGAGTCACGGAGATCATTATATTATGGTATTATTATTATTTTCTTTTTTAAAGTGTAGTTTATTAGAGAACAATTAAATAAAAAACACTTAATATATACACATTTATATATTATATATATTATAACACACTCTAAAACATTTTTTTTCCTCTCAATGCAACCACCTATTTTGGTCAATTCAATCTATCATATGTAACTGTCGTAATTATGGGAATTGAATTTATGATATATAAAACCCAATTCATAATTATCTTAATTAATGGAATCGACTTTTAGATCCTATTTATATATATATATATATATATATATATGGAACATATTATTTAGATTTTACATAAATTATATTGAAATTATATTAATATTCAAAAATTATGGAGATATGTATTATGTGGATAAAATTCAGAGATTTAAACAAAAATGATCTGATCATATTTGATCCTGACTTAATCAAAAAAGGGCATGACTTCCAATTCCCTTTTTTTTATACAACCTTTATGAAGAGATGGTTGTTCTAATTTTTCCTTTACATATTTTAAAAGTGCATGCGTTATCTCGATGCTGCTGCAATTTCGGCAAGTGAAATGTTACAATTCTCTAATTAATTTGTTGATTATTTGTGTACCAGCATTTTTTTTTCTTCACTTATGTAATGCTTTTGCTTCTCAAAAGCAAAGACACCTTTTTATTTGCAAGAATAATTCGAAATTTGAGATGTACTTTTTTATGTGGAAGCACCTCTTTATGTGGAAGCAAAATCAATTGTATAATTTTCCAATTTTTTGTCTTTGGTGGCTCAAGATCAATTTGATTTTCTTTTTGATCTTGCTTATTTTTGTTTGTTACCCACGACCATTGCCAAGCTTATAAATTAACCATGTAATATGAATGGTCCAAACTACACAATTAAGAGGTGGTCTCAGGTACATCGGATGTATATAAAATTTTACATCAAACGAAAAAAGTATCACTTATTGTATTGAAAAGTATTTATGTATATTTTAATGGAAAATCTTGCTTTAATTTTTTTTAATACCATTGCATATTTGTAATTATTATTATATTTTTTTTTGGATTGAAACAAGTATCATCTCTAATTCTAAAAAGTATGACTTCAAACATCGAAAAATTGTCATAAATTTCCATCTGGTATAAGGTTTTTATACGTTCGATATACACAAAAAAATTGAAGATTCATTGAATGTTATTTCTGAGCAGTAGCTATGAAATTTTTAACCATATATGTACTAATCTCTGTCCTCTTCACTATCTTTGATTTTTTTTTTGGTTAAATATAATTGTATTGAGATGTGCATATATGCATATGCAAAGTGTCTAAAAGATTATTAAATGTATGGGGTTTCATTGATTTATACACTATAATTTACATTTTCAATGTTAAATTAATTTATAATTTTATTTTTTTAATTTACTTCATTAATTAGTAATCTCTTTATATAAATATTTCCAATATTATTATACGGTGTTAATATATTACAAATATGTGTGTATTTGTGTGTGTGGGTGCGCGCATCATTATCCTTTTCGTGCATGACACGAGGATTGAAAATTTATTTTAAAAATAAGCGGATTGAATTGAGAATTTATGAAACACACCTATATGGCTACAAATAACATATCTCTCTCTCTCTCTCTCTCTCTCTCTCTCTCTCTCTCTCTTAATATATTACAAATATGTGTGTGTGGGTGGGTGCGCGTATCATTGTCCTTTTCGTGCACGACACAAGGATTGAGAATTTATTTAAAAAATAGGCGGATTGAATTGAGAATTTATGAAACACACCTATATAGTTATAAATAACATCTCTCTCTCTCTAATAGAGTTCAACAACAATTTTTCCCCACCCATTTGTAAGGGCATTTTGGACAATTAATATCGTTATAAATATAATTTAATAAATTATTTAATTTAATTTAATATTTACAGCATTAAACCAAATTGATGGTTACTATATATAATTAACATATATTTGCTCAAAGAAAGAATCCGATCATCCGAGGTATCTTATATATATAATTAAGTTTCTATATAATACAATAATTTATGCCGGGTTAACTTGCTAATCTATTGATGATTCAATATGGTTATTTAATTATTTTATAATAATTATGTTCATAACAACTAAAGTAAAATATATTCAATTAATAACAAATATAATTTTTTTACAATATATTATTTAAAACTATAAATATAAAATGATCTTCGTGCATCGCACAAGGGTAAAAGCTAGTTGAATTACAAACTCCATAACAGCACTTCACTTCATTATAGCTTTAACAAATTTTGTTGCAGCTACTTGTAAATAAGTTAATGTATTTTTATTTTTGTGTAATACAACACAAATCACATGGTAGATGTATATCACAAATAAATCTTACAACAATATACCATCTAGAAAATATTAATTAATTTAAATTTATGACTTTCTAATCACAAAACCGACACTCGCTTCACCCACTAAAACTGCTTGAGATTTCTTATTACACTCTCTGTGTTACACTTCGTTTCACACTTTTAAATTATGTATTTTTATATATATTTTTCTTCAATTATATTATTTTTGTGATTTAATTTAATTTTAAGATTATTTTTTAGGATTCACCCCACCCAATTAGAGTTTATAATTATTTTTTAGAATTTAATTTTTAATTTTCAATTAATAATTTATTATTATAGTTGATTAATTCAAAATTAAATTTTATAACTTTTTTAATTCATTTTTTTGTTGATAAATGTTGTTGGTGATTATTTATGTTAAAGTTGATTTTTATTTTATAATAAATATTATTAAAATCATAAATTTTATAGTAAAACTAAAACACGGACGAAGTACATAGAAGTGTAATTTGCTTAATTATATTAATTATATTTGAACCCAATAAAAGCACCTGACCATGCATGTAATTTGCTTAATTATATTAATGGGTGTTTTCCTACTTTTCTGCCTAAACTAATATTTTTTTTCTTCAGTTTCGCAATAAAAATATTTTTGTTGATCTTACACTATTGTACTTGCGCAAAAACTACTGTACATTCACTTTTTTTTAAACAAATATACATTAATGTGTTCATCAATGATGTGATAATGCCATCTGTGTATATATTATTCAAATGACTAGTCACCGACTTAAAAATAAGTGAAAATGGGTCAAAATAGCAGCTTAAACTCTTAAATTTCATAATTACAGCACAATATTTGTTTGTGGCAATAAAGGGGTTTGTTAGTGATTCGAATTGTGAGGAAAATTAAAAACTGGTGTCTTTTGTCAAAATTTAAATAGTTTATTCCTTTAGATTAACTATTTCTTACGTCTTTAACTACTGAACATGGCTAAGCAACATAAAAATTTGAGAAAAAAAACTATAATGCTAAATTAAGAAGATAAAAAAATCATATATAAAATTGAACTTTAAATCCACTGAATAAAAAAGAGAAAATTTCGATTTTAGTCCCATAGGACATGACCTAGTCCGATTTTGGTCCCAACTCTATCACATTTTGTCATATTTCAGAAATTATTATTAAATCTAGTCCCATAGGACTTGGATTATCAACTTTGGTCCCATAATTTAGACGGAAAAATTAAATGGGGTAACGACCGCTAATTTTGGGACCAAAATCGATAATTTGGGACCAAAAGTGAAAATTTCAACGAAATATAAATCCTAAAATGTAATCAGCTATGAACGATTTTTGAGCCGAAAAATTGATCAAATGTTAGATTTGTAATAGGGGGTACTTTTTATTATTATTTTTTAATTGGGTTATTTAAAAAAATACTACAATAAAAACGCGATTTAACAACGGATTATAATTCGTTTTAAAATACAGACACATTAACAACGGATTAAGATTAAGATATTTAATGACAAATTTTTTTGTCTCAAACTTAACAAAGAACACACGTCATATTTTAATTTTAATTTTTAATTTTTTAATGTTAACGACACAATAACGACATATTTTTTATAATATTTATTATTATTATTATTATTTTGCAATTACTAATTAATTACAAATATAATTTTTTTTAAAATTTTTTATATATTTTACATGATAATTTTTAATTTTTTTAATGTTATTAACTTTTAATTACTATATAATTACGAATTTGAAATCAATCTTTTTAATATTATTGATTTTTTATTTATTTTACATTTTACAATTTATTTTATTTTTAATGTTTTAATAATATATATTATTTTTAATATTATATATTTTTCAATTACTAATTAATTACGAATATAAATTTTTTAATATTTTTATTTATTTTACTTTATGATTTTTAAATTTTTTAATATTATTAATTTTTTAATTACTAATTAATTATGAATTTGAAATTAACTTGTTTAATATTATTAATGTTTTATTTATTTTACATTTTTAATATTATATATTTTTTTATTATGAAAGTATAATTTTTTCCTAGATTTTTTACTTTACATTTTACAAGAATTTAATTATGAAATAATCAACCATAATAATGAATTATTAATTGAAAATTAAAATTAAATATTAAAAATAATTATAAACGCTAATTAGATGTGGTGAACGCTCATAAACAATATTGTAAAATTAAACTAAATAAAAAAAATTACGTTCCTTTAGGGGTGTAAACGAGCCGAGTATCTTCTTGATCGAACTCGACAGAAAATTAAACTAAATAAAAAAATGGCTTTCTTTTGATTTAGTAGTTGTAATTTGATGATTTGGTGAGTAAATATATATAGATGCATGTTCGTGGAAAATTTGGAACCAAATTATGTTAAATTTCTACCAAATCAGTTTAATTTTGCCTCCAATTGAATTGCAAAGAAAAAAATTTCTAACATTTTTGTTTTGGACCAAAATCGATATCAAAATGGGACCAAAATCGATAATTTTTTTAATGGAAAACTTGGGACCAAAATCGATATCAAAATGGGACCAAAATCGATAATTTTTTAAACGGAAAACGTTACGGCGGAACTAAAATTGATAATTCAATCGATTTGGGACCAAAAGTGATAGGAATGAGACCAAAATCGGACTAACCCATGTTCCATGGGACTAAAATCGAAATTTTCTCGAATAAAAAACATGAAATTAACCACGCATTTCAGCCAGAGTCTTGCGGATCAGATTCTCTATGTCAAATTGTTTTACATTTCTTGTGTCAATTTTTTTTAAATAATTTTTTAATATATCTTAATTTGGAAAGGCCGAACCCTAAATAAAAATTTAAAATTATTTTTTTAGTTGAAAATTTAAAGTTAAATTAAATCATAATAAATTCAATCGAAAACAAAATTGAAAAAAAAAGTCTTAATAATAATAATAATAATAATAATAACAATAATAATAATAAGATATTATTGAATCATTTCCCAAATATTTTTCAATATAAGATATTATAGGAAAATAAAACTCTTCCAATTACCATGGATTTTCTTCTCTTATCTCAACTGAATTTTTTCAAGATCATATTTAATTTCTCTATTAGGCCCTAAACAAGTGTTTTAAGCCCATATATCTAATTAACTTCAATCTCATTAATGTCTTAAAATGGTAATATATTAATATCAATATATTCATTTCAATTGTAAATCAAATATATAAGATTAATTTAAATTGTTAATAATGTAAGATCGATAGCATGAACTCAAATCAAGACTTTTATTTAGTTATTCTATTGAAATATGATATGAGTTTGTTATTATATTTTTTAAATCATTATTTAAACTGACCTCATAATGCCAATAAAATTATACATTTTTTTTTCTTAAAAAAAATGAATAATAAAAGTGTGAAGCCCATAAACCAACTGGCCCAATATCTTGAATGAAATCAAATCTAACTTATTTACAAATTGGGCCAGCATCATCCAAATCCACGCTAACCCAATAAAGGAAAATTCTATACTTATTGGAAAATTCTATACATAGCCCCTGTTTTCCTTCCGTAACCCCCATTATTTTATAAAATATAATATTAATTTGAGAAGACCTTTTTATCCTTTAATTTATGGTATTAATATCATATATTATAAAATAATGAGGGCTATAAAGAGTAAAATTGGGTTATGTTTAGAATCCCCCACCCCTGATGAAGCTGGTGAATCATAAACGAATTTATTGAACAACTGTATAAAATTCATACGCCCCATCTTAATTTCATCACATCAACATAGATATTGCTTATTTTGTTAGATAAAAGTGAAGTAATTCGTCCCTTATGGATGGTCTAGTGCTGAAGCGATGTAGCTTGAGACCAAATGTCGTAAGTTCAAATTCCACCAATATTGATATATAGGTGTGAGCTCGTCACACTCAATTTTCCAAACGTAGATTACAAGTTATTGCACAAAAGTAGGATTTACCGATTACACATCTTCAGGTAACGGCTGATTGTTATCATCGTTATTAGAGCATCTCCAGTCATTCTACCCAACTTCAGGTGCTATCATTGTGATGTCACCCGGACAATGATTCCAGGACACGAAGAATACGCAGGCGGAAGACTTTAAGGACTCGAACTACGTCAGCTAAAGGACTCAACCCGACACGAATTAAACGGTAAAACTTACTAGTAATTCGAACAACGAAAAGAACGACGATGAGGACACTTGGAACACTTGAAGATGGCTGGAATTATGGTGATGGTGGCGGCGAAAGGCTTTGGTGTAGATGGACTTGGCGGCGGCGATGGTAGTGTTGTGGATTGGATAGATTCGGCGAACCCGTGTTGATAACCCGAACGCGCACGTCTAACTTCTCCGGATAGCAATTCTCCCAAGTACTTGATAAATACCCTGAAGAACCTAAATAAGACTATTGATTTGCTAGAACAATAGAATGGTTTGTGTATAAGTGATCAACCAAAGGATCGGAGACAAAAGGAGGAATAAATCTCAAAACTCATGCAATTGTCTGAATAATAATGTCACAAGGTACTCCTATTTATAGGAGCATAAAACTGAAAATCTAAACCTAATAGCTAAAGGATTTCGAAAATCCTAAGTAGATCAACTAGGAATCCTATTTTGACTAGAAGTCCCTGTTTAAGGTAAAATCAAAAAGACCAAAAATCAAAAAGACTAAAAATCAAAAAGACCAAAAATCAAAAAGACTAAAAATAAGATAATAAAAATCTAAAATAATCTAGATAAAATCCCAACACTTTGGGCCTTCAAATCCACGCCTATTTGAACCTTTAATTACACGACATGGGCTGAAATATAGTGTATAATTTCGTGGCCCATGTAATATAATCCTTGCCACCTTTGCATGAAAAACAGCATCTCCCGATTTCCCATGCAAACGCGTATAACTTTTAATGCACACGTCCAACTGGCGTCATTCTTCTTCTCACGTCTTCATGCTTCCTTCTTCATCATCTATGGATAGCATGGTGATCAATCTTGAGCTGCCCTTGACTTCATCTTCATGCATTTCGAATTTGCGCCTTATTGAAGCTTGTAGATAAGCTTGTAACTTCTTAGCTCGCAAACGCGTCACAGGACCTTTGAACTGCAACTCCGGATCATCTAGATCATTGCTTAGCTCGACCTCATCACATTGTCACGTCATAAAATATCTATCTACTATCTACCTAACATATTTCTCCTCAATTATTCTACCTAAAAAGTAACTATTAATGGGTCCCACTATCATATCCACTCATTTATCTTTTATTATATCTTATTAATTTCTTTATTTTATATATAGATCATAATTTTACTTTCATATTTAAATTGAAATATATATTGAATTAATAAATTAATTTTAAAAATGATTCCCAAAAAATGAGCAATATTAAAATTAAAACACAAATTAAATCGATGCATGAAAAAAAAATTACAACTCAAACCAACATCCAACATAACTAAAAATACACAATATTTTAAATTAATAAATTGCTAATTATCACTACAGAGTGCCCACACGTGCTCGATCAAGTCGGCTCAAAGTTGGTCTCCTGAAGTTAATTAATCCTAATTAATTTATTAGATATATTTTTTGAATTCATAATTAAAAAAATACCCATACAATTATAAAAGAATGATGGTAATGATTCGAGTACGATAATATACATAGTACGAATGATAGTAATAAATTTCAGTACGATAGTATATATTGGATGGACGATAGTATACCTTTGAGATTGAGAATTTGTAGATAAAATGATAAAAATATTTATCATTTTATTTTTTAATAACATATTAATAATAATAATAATAATAATAATAATAATTTTTCAATATTTAAAAAAATTCTAATTAATTTATTAGATATATTTTTTGAATTCATAATTAAAAAAATACCCATACAATTATATAGAATGATAGTACTGATTTGAGTACGATAATATACATAGTACGAATGATAGTAATAAATTTCAGCACAATAGTATGTCTTGGATGGACGATAGCATACCTTTCAGATTGAGAATTTGTAGTTAAAAAATTAAAATATTTATCCTTTTATTATTTAATAACATATTATTAATAATAATTTTTCAATATTTAAAAACTTTAAGTTCTGACCAATTTGGGTGAGGATTGTTATAACGGATATTAGATCTTTCAGAAAAAGAATTCTAAATGAAGTCTGGAGGAAATTTTTGAGTTTGTGACCAATTTGGATAAGGATTGCTGGGACGGATATTAGACATTTGAGAAATTGAATTTGCTTGGAAGGTAGAAGAATTGAAGAAATTGGTGTTTGGATCAGGTTCCATTTCAATGATTTTTTTTAATAGAAAATGGTATTGAAAGTGAGAGATTTGAGAAGTTGTGTTGTTGAAAATTATAAACTTGATATAAGAAAATGAAGTGGGTAGCTTCTAATTATAATGAATTTTTCCTAAAAAAATAAAAAATAATACTGTTTATTTCAACTATATATAGAAAAATTTTAAATAAATAAAAAGAGTTATATATATATATGTGTGTGTGTGTGCGCGCGCGCATTTTGGACGAAGAGTCAAGAATTGCGACTGCCTCAGCTTTTCCAGCAGCTGGGCCCACCTCCACACTTCTTTTTCTATTTTCTGGCTGGATGTTCTTCTTTCTACCTGATTTTTCTTTCATTCATCTATCTAATATTCCACAACCGTTCTATCTCTTGCCATATCACCATCTGTCTAGAAAATACCTCCGTTCGAGGTGCCCTCAAGAAAAGAAAAAAAAGTGAAGTGCTACAAATTATCCAACTATATCAAAGTGAGCTAGTCCTGGCCAATGAGTAAGCAATCTCAACTTATATATAATTTATATAGTGATTCAATATCGTGATTTACATTCTCCACTTCAAATGTATTGTATCATCCCAAATAAGCACATATATTGGCTATCATAGTCAAATTATACTAGTGAACGTTATGTCATAATTTTCCCAATCCCCATATTTGTCACATATTTTGCACAAAAAAAAGGTCCTATATAATATATGTCCACATATATTTATTGTGTATTGGACATAATATGGAACTAGTATTTCTCCTGTGCGATGCACAAATAATTATTTTTTTCGATTTGTAACATTATCATTATTTTGAATTCTATGTGTTGTGTTCAATTTTTAAAAATTAATAAAGTGATATGCACATACATTAATTAATTAGATAAAATATAATTTTTGTGCAGTTACAACAAACAAAGAGAAAATTAAATTTTAGGAATTAAATAAAAATTCATATTAATAATCTGTAGAGTTCTAATTTTTGTCTTTCTTTTCTAAATTTAAAGAATATGTACACGACAAAGATTTGATATCAACAATAACAATTCAATTCTTGTTCATGGAAGTGTAATTAAATTTATTTAATTATTATTCAATTTGTTTTGCCTCTTTATAATCTTCCATGTTAAATATTTGTTAGTGAGGGTGAATATTAAGTGAAATTATTTAAGAAGAGAATGTGTAGAGTTCTAATTTTTGTCTTTCTTTTCTTTTCCTTAAATTTAGAATATGTACAATTTTTAAAAATTTAAATTATTACAATTTTCCATAAAATTTTTGTATTATAATCATTGTAATTATTATATTATTTAAATACATTTGAGACGCCACGAAAAAAAAAAAAGAGATCAGTTGAATAATAGTTTTCAAAAAAAAAAGTTAAAAAAAAAAGAAAGAAAAACAAAAAGAGGAACAAAAAAAAGGAAAACCCAAATAAAGGAAAAAAAGGAGGAAATAAAAAGAAGCATAGGGCGGAAGTTTCAAACCCAGGCTTTAATGAAAGTCAGTAGGCAATCATTTACCACTATACCAGACCACATATTGTTTACTTATTCAACGGAAATAAATTTTAAATAAACTTTTCAAAGATTTTCTTTTTGGACAATATTACCCCTACGATTTTGCCTTAATATATGTATAGATAAATAGATTGGAGTTGGTAAAAATTGACACATGCATTTATTGGAGAAGTGGGGAATTAATTGTTGAGTGGCCAAAAATTAGCTTCTTTTATCACGTGAAGCAAACCATTTCAAGAAGTAATTATGTGAATTTGGATTAGTTTTAACGATGAAAAATGACTTTGCCCAAACTAAATCATATCTCATAATGGTTGAAAATATAATTTAAACTGTTTGCAGTTGGACCTAAATGATGCTAATCAATTAAACTTTGAATCACTACATATTAATGATTTAAAAGGTGCACGTGGCATTATTTCACCACGTACATGATTTTATTAGAGTGAATCGAAATTTAATTTATTAATTTCCAATAGTTTTTGTAATAAATTGTACATTAAAAAAAAACTCCTAGATCCGACTATTTACGAAAAGAAAATAAATGGAAATAATCAGTTATTTTTAAAATCTTATATACAACATATTACTAAGTGATTATTCGAGATTCCGACTAATAAAATCTCGATAAAACTCGACTCATGAGCTTATAAGAGATGGTTTAATATCGATCTTTGTAATTTTCGACTAATTATAAGTTCATAAAGTCGGCTTGATGAATGCTCGTTGTCAAATATCATGTGAATAATTTGAAATTGAAATATGATATATATTTTTTTACTTATATTATATAAGCACGCGAACTTAAAAAAAAAAAGTAATTGTAAAGGGTAGATCATACAACCTAATCGACCGAAGAATACTAAACTATACAAAGAATCCAAAATGAAATGATATAAAAGAATATCTATATCCTATAATCCGAATCCAACTATTGGCTCAGAACACACAGATCTCCACCGCCGTTGACTAGATCACAAAGATCACCGGTAGATAAAGCCCCGACCGCACGCGGCTACAACCTCGGTCTCTCCACAAAGAACTCCTCCTCACACACTAAGAGCGAGGCGCTCTAACTCACGAGAAGAGAAGATGAAAGCACGAAGAAAAATGGGATTGCACTGAGATATAGCACAGAGCTCTCAAATCCACACATACACACACTCTCTCTCTAAAACCTAGCCGCATACACAAGAATGAGAACTGTGTGTACAAAATATCTCAATATAGATATCTATAAGACGGTGACTAGGGCAGCGAGGATGTGGGCCTTCCAGAGGCAGTCTCAGGCCTTGAAGGAACTCGAGCCCAAAACAAATGGACAACTATTTTCCAATAGTAATTAGATTATATTCGAAGATGATTGTTAATTCAGAACCTGAAATATGGGTAATCCATCTATCGATTAAAGATTTGAAATTAAGATGAAAACTCTTAATGCATGACCCGAAAGATAAAAACTCTCAATTCATGCTAAAAACTCTTAAATGCACCATTATGTAAATATATTAAACGAGTTAAATATAAATGTCTGAATGCATTAAATAAGGACAAATGTGTAAAAAATGTGAATTTTCTATCTCAAATTTATATATTGACACTTTTTTTAAAACGAAATTAAAATGTTAGAACAATACTTATATAGAAACGGATGGAGTAATTACATTTAATTATAACACATTAAATAAGAACGTCGACGCAAGTTTACTGGTTTATAATTTACTTTTACTTTTCTAATATATTAGTCCACAAATAATTGAAATAATGGAACTATTGCAAATCCAAGCGCACTTTATTTTTTTAATTATTATTATTATTGATCATTGATTGCTATATGCCTAAATCATTATGTTTGATTACTCTCTACCTCTATAGCATTATAATTACAAAACCAAATTTTCAATTTTTAAAATTTTCAATCAAATTAAAGTAGCCGTGTGGCTACTTTAATTTGACATGGCTTCAAAATAAATCATGATATGTGGTGATATTTGTTTTATTTTTAACTTTAAGAAAATAATTCACAATCAACACATCTAATTATATGAAATATCTATGTTGGATACATTTATTTTCCATTTTGATCTATTAAAAAGAACTCTATTAAATGTATCACATAAGATTTTTTTTAATTAAACTCGGTAATAAAAATGAGGGTTGAGAAGTCCTCTATTAATTATTTTTTGAGGGAATGTTGCGTGAAACCGTCTTACAAACTAAAATTTATAAGGCACGTTAAATTTCGGATTCAAACACAGTCAAACATTAAAAAAATAATAAACATATCATTAAATATGAATTTTAATACGGATCTTAACCTGACTTTCAAATTTTGACAGGTGAAATGTCAAGTGTTTTTTTCTAATATTCTTTATTGGTAATAAATTGTGCAACGTGAACAACATGCTGTTTAAACTTCCCAGTAATAGGACATAAATTATTGCTTAACAGGTCCCCACTCATTTTTTGAATGATGAAAATGAAACAAAGAAAAGAAATAATTACAAAGAGGTCCGGAAATTTGACAAGACATGAATATGATAGAATTTAATCATAAAAAAGTATTCCCTAATTATAATTTTTTTTAATGTGTCGGTTTTCTTAAAGCAGGTGGTTAACCACGAAATAAAATTAGTTTAAATGAATAAAAGTAGGTAAAAATAAATAGAGACGAAGAGAATGACAAAGAGCAAGAGAGTGAGAGAGACGATAACCGTTTGAGGGAGATGTAACGGAGAGAGGAAGAAAGAAGAAGCGAGAGACGTTGAGACATCGTTTTTTTTTTATTTCTTAATTGAAATTTTCCATTTTTTACTATTTAAAATACCGAAAATACATTTATTTTAATTATTTTTAATTTCAGTTTTCAATTTTTTCAATCATATATAACTTATTCAATCTCACTCCATCACTAGACCATCCCTACCGGGACTTTTTAATCAAATCTATTGCCATTTGCAATCTAGAGTGTTAGGTTAAAAAGTGGAAAGATAATTTATTTAATTAGATAGTCCTTTTCTCGAGACCAATGTATGGAGGCCATGTGGGGCAGTCCTCATTGGCTGCCGCATATAATTACTACTATCTTAAAAAAAAATTAATTGTGAGATTTTTATTTTAAAATATTTTCCATAGATCTGTCAAAATGTCTAAATTATCTTTATTGAAAAATCCAATTATCTTGTTCCGATGGGAATGGTCTAATGGTGGAGTGAGATTGTTTGGAGACCAAATGTCACAGGTTCAAATCTCTTCAATACCACATGTCGGGTGTGTGTGAGTAAAAAAAAAGATTCAATTATCTTATTTTACATAATTAAATCAGCTAATAGCTAGGTTCAAATATAAATGAGACAATGTTACGAAACCATTTTAAGGATCAAAATTAATAAAATGAGTTAAAATTCAAACTTAAATATAATCAAAGAAATTATAAATGTGCAAGTAAATAATTCCTGAGTTTCTGATTAAAGGTCATTTTGAATAAATGCACATATATTAATAAATTAATCAAATTACCTAATATACCGTTGTGCGAATATATTATGAGTCGAATATGGATGTTTGAATAAATTAAATGAGAAAAATGTGAATTTTCCACTTTGATTGTGTGGGATGATACTCTTTATAAAATAAAACTAGAGTGTTAGAATGACACTTATTCAGTGTAAATTTTAACTTATCTTACAGATTTTAACAGTCTCACACAAGTTATTGTTAATATAGTAACTAGTACTATGGATTAAAAAAATCAGGAGAAATATTAATCAAAGGCCCGAAATACGTTTTATCTATCGGTATAGAGCCTAAAAGATAGATTCTATTGATTCAATGCTTGAATTATATACTCAAAATTTTATCGATTGTATTTTCAAGATGTTTTATCTCAAAATTTGAGATATTCACAAAAAAATAAAATAAAATTGTTTTTTGTTTGTTTGTTTTGTTTCTTAACTAGAAAAACAAAGAAACCAGCTATTATTTCATTATTTCATAATACGACGAAAACAACTTTGATGATTGACGTATAATAATGCAAGATCGAAACAAAAACTTAGTGGCAATATGTAACTTTTTATACAATATTTAAGTTGCAGTAAATAATTTAAATTACAAAGAATAAATTATTTGTAATTTATACACATTTTAAAATGTTGCAATCACACACAATGTTGTAATTTTTTTTTTACAAAATAGACACTCCGATCTGTCTAATGAACTAAAAAATTACATATAACATGAAATATTGTAAAATTATATAGATATATAGTTTAATCATACTTTGGATTTAATTAATACAATAAAGATTGACATGAAATATCATGTTTAATTGATTTTCAAAATTATTGCAAATTGTGTCTAATTTTCAAAAAATTATAATTAACTTTTATTACTACTATTATTTTTTAATAAAATGGAGAGCATTAATTCCTCATGTGGAATAAACAACTAAACAAATAAATTTAATCACGTTTTTCACCTTTCCTCATATTCCTATATTTATCTATTTTATTTTTACATTTAAATTCCCCTTTCCCACATCCATTGACCGGTCTAGATGGGTGGGCCTGACCCCCCTCCCAAGATTTTTTCTTTATTATATTTCCCCACATTTTTCAGAATATACATATTTTATGAATAATATAAATTTTTATATTGTGCGAAGATTCAAATTTACAGTGGACATTCAATCTATTTCGGTCCGAAAATTGAATAGACCGAATTCGGGATGTTTAGAAGTGAACCGGACTTAACTGGAGGTGAGAATCAAACCGAACACATCGAATACAATTTGGTTTGGTCATATTCAGTTTTCCGATTTTTTTAATATCAAATTTTTCAGTAGTATGATTTTCCTATATACAACATATATAATAACTAAAAAATTATTCGATCAAACTCTCACATAGTTAGAAATAAAAATAAATATATACTCCATCCGTTTCGGTTTCGCTTTCGCTTTTTTTGTTTTAGAATTTTAATCTAGAATTAACAATTATATATTTTTTTGGACTAATATATCCTCCCTTGTATATTACATAAAATCATATTCAATTATATTTTCTTAAAAAGTTGAAATTCTGTTCTCTCTCCATATATTTGTAAGGTTTAAATTTGAGAGAAAGAGTGTCAGAATATATAAAACAATAATTATTTTGACACAAAAGAAAAAACCTAAAACAACAAACAAAACGAAACGGAGGGAGTAATAACTAAATAAAGAAGTTATGTTTGTTCGGTCGATTTTCTCCTAGACCGGACTGATGATCGAAAAAGAAATTTTGTTTTTTTTTAAGAAAAATCAAACCAGACCGAAAATCAATAGAACCGAACCTAATAGATTGAAAATACATTCGGTTCAGTTTGATTATCTGCCCCAATTCGAACTCGTAACATTTCAGTCACAAAAATGAACATTTCACCTTCCAACAAACCCGGTAAATTCTATTGTGGATTGCATCCCCTCTACTATTTGCAGCCCATTTTTTCTATTTTTGATTTTTATCGATCGGCCGATAAAATAATTTTATTTTCGGACTGTCGCAATAGATAATTAAGTTAGCTAACTACCTTATCCTCGTGCTTAAATTTTCTGTACCTTTCGCACATGTAGGGCTACACAGACAACCGTATCACCACGAGATACAAACCTTTATACCTACATCGAAATCATCTCTCTCTCTCTCTCTCTTTCTCTCTCTAAATAATTCTCATTTTGTACGAATTCCTTATCTTCTTCCTAGTCTCAATATATACCATAGTTGAAGACTGAAACTCTCAATACTTTAGCAACAAATAAGTAGAAGAAACCTCTCTCTCTCTCTCTCTCTCTCTCTCAAGAGAAGAAGATGGCGCAGATGCTACTCCATGGAGATCTTCATGCAACTATTTACGAGATTGATAAACTGCATATTGGAGCAGTTGGCTTATTTTTTAGGAAGGTAATTAAATAATTCCTTATTTATTTTCTCGCCTTTTCCAATGCAAGTTTGAAATAGTTCTTTTGTCTTTTCTTTTCTGTGGAAATTAATTAATTAATTACAGTGCTTAATTATTTAATTTATTACAGATCAAATGTTATGAAACTCTAGATTTTGTGCATCTTCTGCGTTACTTTGTGATTGCCGAAGTTAATTTATTACAGATCAAATGTTATGAAACTGTATATTTTATTTTGACGCACTGTATAAAAAAAAGATTATATTTGTTAAATATATATATGAGGCCAGCCACTGACGACAAGATTTTAAGATGATTATTTTATTATAATTAATTAAAAATTAAAAATTAAAAATTAAAAATAGAGCTGTGCCATTTTATTTTTGTGGTTCTCGTTAGAATTTTTATCTCGTTAATAAACAATGATTTTTTTTTTTTAAATTTTGATGATATATTAAAATAGTAGTTTATAACTTTAATTATATATACAGTATCGTTCAGTCATTATCAATACTGTGTTCATGTCACATCAAATTTAACTCGAGGTAGAAAATAAGTAATTTTTTTAGTGGAGGTAGAAACTAAAAACTAATTAATTAGTCTTAATTAGGGGGTAGCGATTTACTTCTAATTAAATGTATAAATATTGTTTTAAAAACACATATTATTATCTATATATATATATATATATTCTATATCCGTGTTACTAAATTTATTACTTTAAAAGTACATGTATTTTTTTTTAACAATATTTGTCAGTTATATTTGATTTTTTTTTGAGGGAAAAAATAAGTAAAAAAGCAAGTAAATACATTATTGAATTACATGTGAAATGATTTAGTTATTTGAGGGATCGAAGTTAATCATTGCAAAAATTAACATAAGCAACGTACTTACAGTATATAATCATTTTCCTAGAGTATTTTCGAGTGAAATATTTTCAGACTTTTTGAAATATGTTCATTTGTAAAACGTTGAAACTATAAAAATAAAAGCGAAAATTTATGAATTTCTTAGATATTATTTATAATTATGTGGACTTCATGTTTTATTCTGTGTAACAAAATTATGAATTTCTTAAATACATTTATAAAGCCAGTTCAATTGTGAGTTAACTAAAAATGTTCATAAACCATGAATATATTTAATAATTTGAGCTCGAGCTCGATAATTAATAGCTCAAACACAAGTTTGAAATTATACCAATACAGTAAGATGTGTTTTGTGTGTGTATATATATATATATATATATATATATAACATTGGATGTAGAGAAAATAATTCAGAAAATAGGTAATTAGATATTAATTACACCACTAATCTAGAAGAGGTACGCAAGAATTAAAAGTCTAATATGAATGATAGGAATTCGAATTATTTATATATAATATGTGGTAACTTTTCTACTACGTAACGAATAATGACAATATCTATTAAAATATCATTTGCTAAAATCACCAGCACGGCTTTCTAGAAATCTATAGATTAGTTTTTTATTTAATGATTTATACACTTTGCAAAATAGATCTGTAAGAATTAAGATTGTCAAATTTGGCCGACTGTATAGGATTTTTGTGTAATTAATTATTAATCCACACCTTTATTCTTTTTTATGTGCATTTTAGTATATAAGTGCATAATTAACATCATAATTAGATTTTTTTTTTTTTGGTATAATGGATACTGCATATGTTGTTTATATCTCAACATTTTTTTAGGTACTCACATCTCATGTTAATTATCTCAATTAAACAACATTAAATTTGAATTCATGATCTTTCGTTATATGAAATTAGCAAAAGTGCAACATAAAATCTCACGTGCGACACTATAATCATGAAAAACAACAATGCAGCTATGCTATGCAATAACTCGAAAACACAATCTAATTTCGAATTCAATGTTTAGTGATCTCAACATATATTTGATTGAATTTTATGAAATGCAGGTGATAGAAGGCGTTGAGAGTATGGTAGGGTTAGATGAAAAGGCTTCGAAAATGTACGCAACGATCGATCTCGGTCAGGCTCGCGTCGGGCGGACTCGGTTGCTCGACCAACAAGCGAGTCCGCGTTGGTACGAGTCATTCCACATTTACTGCGCCCACATGGCGTCCGAGGTGATCTTCACCGTCAAACTCAGCAAAGCCGTCGGAGCCGAGCTCATCGGACGGGCCTACATGCCCGTCTCTGACTTGATCAAGGGCGAGGAAATCGACACGTGGCTCGAAATCCTCAACGACAGTCGCAAGCCGATAGACGGGAAGCCCAAAATCCACGTGAAGCTCCACTACTATGATGTGACCCGTGAGCGTTTCTACGCTCGCGGGCTCCACACCACTAACTTCCCCGGGGTGCCCTACACCTATTTCCCTCAGAGGAAAGGGTGTAAGGTCACCCTATATCAGGACGCACACGTGCCTGATCACTTTATTCCGAGGATTCCCCTGACGGGCGGTAGGGATTACGAGCCACACCGGTGTTGGGAGGATGTGTTCGACGCCATATACAACGCCAAGCATTTGATCTACATTGCGGGATGGTCGGTGTACACGGAGATCACACTGGTGAGGGACACGCGCCGCCCTAAGCCGGGCGGGGACCTCACCCTCGGGGAGCTGCTGATCAAGAAAGCGAATGAGGGGGTTCGAGTCCTGATGCTAGTGTGGGATGATCGGACCTCCGTTGGCTTTCTCAAAACGGACGGATTGATGGTGACACACGATGAGGAAACTTTTAACTATTTTCAAAACACCGAAGTGGAGTGCGTGTTGTGCCCGCGCAATCCAGATGATGGCGCGAGCCTGATTCAGAACATCGCCATTGGGACGATGTTCACTCATCATCAGAAGATCGTGGTGGTGGATGATGAGTTACCTAGTGGTGGTGGTGGGGATACGAGGAGGATCAAGAGCTTTGTGGGCGGGATTGATCTCTGTGATGGGAGGTACGACACTCAATTTCATTCCCTTTTTAGGACTCTAGCCACGGCCCACCACGATGATTTCCACCAGGGAAACATCGAGGGGGCCACCCTAGAGAAAGGTGGCCCGAGGGAGCCGTGGCATGACATCCATTGCAAGCTCGAAGGCCCCATTGCTTGGGACGTTCTGTTCAACTTCGAGCAGAGGTGGAGGAAACAGGGCGGGAAAGACCTCCTCCTCGACCTCAACGCACTTCAAAGCATCATTATCCCACCGTCTCCGGTGACATTCCCCGATGATCACGAGACGTGGAACGTGCAGCTGTTCCGGTCCATTGATGGCGGGGCAGCCTTTGGCTTCCCCGACGAACCAGAGGAGGCGGCCAAATCGGGGCTGGTGAGCGGGAAGGACAGCATCATCGATCGAAGCATACAAGACGCCTACATCCACGCCATTCGCCGCGCCAACAGATTCATCTACATCGAGAATCAGTACTTCTTAGGCAGCTCCTTCTCTTGGAACTCCAAAGACATAAAGGATTCCGACGTGGAAGCTCTGCACACCATCCCGAAAGAGCTGTCGCTGAAAATCGCGTGCAAGATCGAGGAGGGGGAGCCGTTTAGAGTGTACGTCGTACTACCAATGTGGCCCGAGGGCTTCCCGGAGAGCGAAGCTGTGCAGGCCATACTCGACTGGCAGAGGAGGACGATGCAGATGATGTACACCGACATTGTAGAATCCCTTAAAGTCAAAGGGCTCGTAGCCAACCCCAAGGACTACTTAACCTTCTTTTGCCTCGGCAATAGGGAGGTTAAGAAGCCCGGGGAATATGAGCCTGCTGGTAAGCCTGACCCCGCGTCAGATTACAGCAGAGCTCAGGAGGCTCGGAGAGCCATGATATACGTCCACTCCAAAATGATGATTGGTACGTTCATTCTCAACCATCATCGATCAATTTATAAATAAATAAGTGTTAATTTATCAAACGTTTGATGGTAAATTTTAATTTTTTGCAGTGGATGATGAGTACATAATAGTGGGATCAGCCAACATCAACCAGAGGTCGATGGCGGGGGCGAGGGACTCGGAGATCGCGATGGGGGCTTACCAGCCGTACCATCTGTCGAGGGAGCAGCCGGCGAGGGGGGAGGTCCACGGCTTCCGGATGGCGTTGTGGTACGAGCACACAGGGATGCTGGACAACTCGTTTAGCTATCCGGAGACTTTGGAGTGTGTTCAGAAGGTGAACGGGGTAGCCGAGGCGAACTGGGAGATGTATGCACGAGACGGGGTGCCCGAGCACGACCTGCCGGGGCACTTGCTCATGTACCCGGTCGGGGTGGCGGAGGACGGGAGCGTGACGGAGCTGCCGGGGATGCAGAACTTCCCAGATACAAAGGCTCCAGTTCTTGGCACAAAGTCTGCTTACTACCCTCCTATTCTTACCACTTAGGTTTTTATTTTAATGCTGTTTTTTCAGTTTGGTATGTATGTGTAATAAGGTGTGATTTGATTGTTGCATCCATGTTTTATTTGATGATGATGATCTAAGTCAAATAATGATAATAATAATTGGGTCTGTTTGCATTATCTTGGGATCTTCTCTCATGATTTTGGATATAAACAGACCCTTGTGCAATAATATATATTCTTGAGGTTTAATTTCATTAAATTTTGTTAACTAATTAACTCATTGATCTTGAGAAGCAAGATCTAATTCTGTTGAGTGACAGTGTAAATTTGGAACTGATTATCAGCTCAAATGGATTGGAATTTGAGGATTTATCTATATATTAGGCGAGCTAATGATCATTTAATTATGGGTAAATTACATTTAAATTAATCACAACATTTGAACGTTTTAACAAAAATAAGCCAATATTTTAATAATTTCAATTTAATTTCTAATGTTTTAATACTAAAACGTCGGGTTATTTATGTTAAAATATCTAAACGTTGAGAATTAAATTATAATGATTAAAACGTAAATTACGTTATTTTTTGATAAAATAATCAAACGTTGAAAACTATATTGTAGCTTATCTTTTAATTATTCCTTGCCAATTTCAATCGAGTTCAAATTAGTTGATCACTCTCAGATTAATCATTTTTATTGAATGATTATTATTCCAACGGATCAAATTAACGTGAAAAACATACACTCAACGGCATATTAATGAATATATAATCAAATTATCTGATACACCATAATTTAATTTCTTCATATCAACAATTAGTCAACACGGGGTGCATGAATACATTAAATGAAAGTAAATCGAAGAAAAATGTGATTTTTCTACCTCGAATGTGCCGAATGATATTCTTTTTGAAAAAAAAAAAACTAAAATGTTAAAACGATATTTAATATGAATCGGATAGACTATTAAAATAATAAATTTTATGGTGGTACGTAGTACGTAAACTAGAGTTGTTAAATGAGTTGGGCTGACCCCCTGCCAGCCCAGCTCAAGCCCGCTATGAACCCAACCCAACCCAACCCAACCCAACCCAGTCCAAGCCCAAGCCCACGGAAAGCCCAACCTCAGGTCCAACCCAAGTCCGTCTCAAGCCCATTTTAAACCCATATTAGTTTAATCTATTAATTTATTTCACCATATATAAAAAATATTTCTACATGCTACAATTTCAAACATTAATACTATCAAATCATATTACTAATTGTGTGTATTTAAAAGATGTAATAAGTTTTTGTATTTAATTTAAGCAATAACAAAAAAAATTATACATAACTCACTTAAAGCTCATCCTAAGTCCGGTCCAACCTAACCGAGATTCATATTAGGCTCAGTGCATGGATTGGGCTTGGCTCATGTATATTTAAGAAACCCAACATAGCCCAAGCCGTTCCACTAGTTTTTCTATATCAGATTGGGCCATTTGATCTTAAAGCCCACCCGAACCAACCCGACCAAATAACAACTCTAACGTAAACGATATATACTAGCTCTCCATAGAGTGTCAATTGAGAGACTATCTTGACTAATATTTTTTTTTAAAAAAAAGAAACTTAAAAAGTAAAGAAAGAAATTGAGAAATTGTCTTATATGATTGAATTGATGGCTAATTTCATATCCTACTATATATGATATACGTTATCCTCCAAAGATTCGGGATCTATTTTGAATATCTCTCATGAAGTTTATTTATGATTCAAATACCATACGAGTTATTGATTATATTTATACAATTCATGATTCATCGGTCGAGTAAGTGAATATGTAGCATATATGGGTTCAAATTCATCAACATGCATGTATTAAGCCCGTCACATCGAACTTCTCTAGTTCAATGTTTTTATGATCGTATGATTTATGATATATTGTACATAGATGAATGAATATATATCCAAAGTGTATCAATGAACAATAACTGTTAATTTCTCCATCTCACCAAAAGTAATGTCTTGTGATTTGTCACATGTTAGGATTTAACTAGCTAGCTATATAGACTATAGTACTCCTACTCCTACAAATTAATAATGGTAATAAATTATCTCCATAAAAGAAATAATTATTTATTCATAAATAAAAAAATTGAAAGGGAAAGTTGAAAGGTGGTGGGGGCTTACGTAAACGAGTAATAAAATAAATAAATAAAAGATGGTTTGATTTGAAATAATTATGATAATAGTAAAAGTTGGCTGACATCTCACTTTAAACGGCCATTGGAGTAACTAAATTTCCTTATGCTTACATACGCAACCACTCATTTATTCAATTTTCCAACAAATGCACCGCCACTTTTTTTTTTTCCAATTTAATAAATAAAAATAGATAGGTGCATTTCATGCAAAATCAAATAATTATTTCACTTCCATTAATATTTGTATGCATATGTGTTTGAGTGCTTGTTTTAAAAGAAGTCGAATTTGAAGTTTGAACTTTTGATTGGTGTTTTTCACGAATTTTTGGGAGGAAAGAATTTAAAGGGATATTCGGTTTCAAACATGAATTTTCAGTTTAATTTACGAGGTGTATTGGTTTTTGAAAAAAAAAATGATTTTGTCATGATAAATGATTTAATATTTAGAGTTATAGGTTTAGCAAATGGAAATATGTTTGTTGATTATATTTTCAATTTGAATATGTGGTTGTGATGAAAAGATAAATATTTTTGTGGTTATTATGAATTGATGAATATTTAAATAATGGTCCCACTATGATATATATATGATTGAATATGTTATATATAATTAGAAAAGGTGAAAATTGGAAATAAGTAAAACAAACATATTTTCGGTGTTTTGAATTGTAAAAGTAAAAAATTTTCATTATGTGACAATACTAAAATTGTGACTTCTTGATATCATGAGTTTATAAAATAAACTTTTATTTTTACAAAATAACCGTTTTTCAGTAAAATTAAAAATATTATTCATAGTGATCAATTTCTCTATATCAAACTAACATTACGTTATTAAATCATTTTCTGTTTTTCCTTCGCCATATATGGTCTACAATAGAATTAATTTCACATTTGGTCCCATTATAATATGATTAAAATATTTTTAGTTCCACGTCTGATTTTTTTTAGTCCCAATATTTATTCACTCGACAATTTTGTCTCAAATTTTATTTTTTCAACTTTTTTGGTCCGAAAACTAATAACTTACCTCACAACTGTTTGAGTATATTAATTTTGCAACCAAAGGAGTCAAAAAATAAAATTTGAGACCACAAAAGTCCATAGCATTATATTATACGCGTTGTAATCGTCTGATATAATATAGATATGATCGATTTCATTTTTCCAACAAAACATCCAATCATATTTTCATTATCTACACATTTTTCGATCTCAATCTTTACATTTTTTGTTCTAATTTTTTTTCTCAACTTTTGTGGTTCCAAAATTTATCTTTTGACATTTTTGTTTCAAAATTAATATCTCCAAACAGTTATGAGATAATTAAGTTGTTAGTTTGGTACAAATATGTGGATCAAAAACGTCGAACAAATAAAAATTGGCACAAAAATATCGAGTGAATTAATTTCAGGACAAAAAAAAAACAGACATGAGACTAAAAACGTAGTAACCCTATTCCAGTGATACCAAAAATGAAATTATCCCGTCTACAAAAATATATAATCTATGGCAAATTACAATTTAATTCCCAACGTTTGAAGGTTTTAACAAAAATAATCCAACATTTTAATAATTATAATTTAATTCTCAACGTTTGGATATTATAATGGAAATAACTCAATGTTTATTATTAATAATTTAATTCCCAATATTTGAACATTTTAATAGAAATGACCTAATAATTTAGGTGAAAAAAATTATTTTGATACTTTTTCGGCAAAAATATTAGTCCGTTATATGGGTGTGTAGCTCACTTGAGAGTAAATATGATTGGAATCGACCGAAATGATTTTTTTAGCTTAAAATATTGAGTCATTTCTGTTAAAATTTTCAAACGTTGAGAATTAAATTGTTAATATTAAATGTTGGGTTATTTTTGTTAAAATATCCAAACGTTGAGAATTAAATTGTAATTATTAAAATGTTGGATTATTTTTATTAAAACCTCCAAACATTGAGAATTAAATTGTAATTTACCCTATAATCTACACAAACATGCAAAATTAAATGATCACTGTAGGGGTTGAATTTCAACTAGTCTAAATTACTATTTAGACATTTTCCTTTATTGATATATAATGTTCAAATAAACTCTGAATCCTCATTTAACGAAATACATTTAACCATTTAATTTACAATCATTATATAGTAATTAAACAAGTTGGCAATGGAGAATTTTCCTAAGTAATTTTTTGAGGTAAGAATTTTCCTAAGTAATTAAACAACCATTGCATATGGCCCTATAAAATAAAACCCTTATTAAAAATTTACATATATTCCATATAAAAACAAAAAACAAAAAAAACAAAAGGCTACAAAGGAAAGAAATTAATTAAAAAAATATTGAGACAGGCAACTGCATCAGCACAACTGCCACATTAAATAAACAAACCATTTTTCTTCACCTCCTCATCTCTCTCTCTCTCTCTCTCTCTCTCTCTCTCTCTCTCTCATCATGTCTTCAATTCTGTCATCACAAGGAGTGGTGTTGGCGACGGCGATGGCAGTTTCCGGCACAGTAATTCTGCTGGCTCTCCGCCTGCAAAAGCCTCCTTCTTCTTCAACTGCCCTTTTTTCACTGCAACAATCTTGCATCATCTCCTCATCAGGTAAATGGTAAATTGGTAATTAATCCATCAACTTCATTCATTTCCCATTTACGATTTACTCTAAAAAAAAAATCACATATTTAGTTTGCATGCTATATTGCTATTGCTAGCTCAAAATATGTAAAAGGGAAAATCAAGGATTAAAAAGAAAAAAAAGCATTAATTAATTAATTATTTGAGTAGATAGAGAAATTGATCTCTAATCTTCATCTTCGTTTCATGGATAACATAAGACTAGTTGACGATCATTATATTCTAGTTCATGTTCGTGTTCGTGTTCGATTTTATATATATGATTTTTTTTAACAAATTAAAGAAGACCTCCCATTTTGATAAAAATAAAAAAAATATAAAAATTGTATATTATATTCATGTGAATGTGAGAGGAAGTTATATTAATAATGTTTTATCTCATTATAATATCATGAGTATATACACACAACATGTATATTAATGATAAAATATTATTTATAATAATAATAATAAAAATGTTCTCCATCTTTTTCTGAATAAGTGTCATGCGAGATAAATGCACACATATTAATAAATTAATCACGTTATTTTATAAACCCTTATGTGAACATATTAAATGAGTCAGATATGAACGTCTGAATGAGGATAAATGTGAGAAATTTTTTTACTTCGATCGTATTATGAAACGATTATTTAGAAGCATGAGATGAGAGCTATTATAATTAATGTTTTATCTCACATTATATGGCCGGTATTTACACATGGCATGTATTAGTGATGTTCGATAAAATATTATTTGTAATAATTAAAGAAATTAAATGTGTGGTGTGGTGCAGATGAAGAGAAGAAAAAGGAGAAAAGGAAGAAGAAGAAGAAGGTGCACTTTGCAGAAGACGTGGTGGACCCAATTGGTAATAGTGAAGACTACAGGAAATTGCACAAGAAATATTCAAATTCAACAACTTTAAACAAAGCTAGGAAACTTCAAGAAATGCCAGCAAATAGAGTGGCCCTTTACAATGGAATTCTTAGAGAGAGAGTCATCCACCATAGGGTTGCATATTCATGTTGATCATGTATATATATATATATTGGAATATATATATATATATATATATATATATCTCTCTTTTTTCTTCTGGGCTTTGTAGCAAGAGAAATTCTATATATTGTACTCTTACTGGTAGTACCTACAGACCACACAGATCGTGTCACGTCAATAATTTAAAAAAAATTGATGAAGAAACATGATCGTTGTGTTACGTGGGTATAACCTAAAGGGGTTGTAACAAGAGAAATTCTATTATACCCTTACAGGTAGTACCTACAGACCACAGAGATCGTGCCACGTCAATAATTTTTAAAAAAACTGCTGACCTAACATGATCGTTGTGGTCCGTGGGTGCAGCCTGGAGGGGGTTGTAATAAGAGGAATTCTATTATACTCTTGCGGGCAGTACCTTCAGACCACAGAGATCGTGCCACGTTAATAATTTTTTTTAAAAACTGCTAATGTGACATGATCGTTGTGGTCTATGAGTGCAGCCTGAAGGGGGTTGTAGCAACATAAATTCTATTGTACCATTGCGGGTAGTACCTGCAGACCACAGAGATCGTGTCACGTCAATAACTTTAAAAAAAATTGCCGACGTGGCATGATCGCTGTGGTCTGTAGGTACAGCCTGAAAGGGGTATGATAGGATTTCCCGAAAAAAGGTTTCCTACGAAGTTGACACGACAACGTGCAGTTTGAAGGGGGCAGAAATGATACATCCCTCACCTCATGTATGGAGGTTGTTGTCCCATATATTTTAGAGTTAGGTTAACTCATGTCTCCTCTACTTGTTGGGGAGTTGCATGTGATAGCTAGATTTGCACATGATTTAATTATTTTGTCATATATTTCTAAGGTTGAAAATTATTTTTGAGTTACTCTTTTATAGCCCTTGAAAGTGTCTACAACTTTGCTTCTCATTTGGCACATCATCAATGGGAATAAAATGACTATGCCTTTTATCAAAATGAACTTTTGGGGTTGCCTTTTGAGGTAAACAAAATTGCAAGTTTGAAATGGGAAAACTTCATAAAATAAACAAATTTATTTGAGTGAAGCAAATGATATCTTGAACTAGTGAAAATTATTTATTTATCATTTTGTAATGCATGTATATCTTGTTTTGGCTCTTCAAAGAGCTAAAAGGCCTAACCTAATCACATGAACATAATTTATGCCAAACAATTGTGTTCTTGGCCATAGTTCATTTGGACACTATTGTTTAGGTTCTCATATATGTATAGTCAACTTTCTATTTTATTTTAATTTTGAATCTTATTTTTTTATATAATATAAAATATAGGTAATGTGATTTTAATTTGAATCTTTTTGCACGCATGATGTATGAGCTAATACGCACAATATATAAAACAAAGTCTAGTGTGACAATTATTTCTCTCACTTTAAATAGAGGGCCAATAATTTGGGAGTTGCACATTACTTCATAGGCACGAACCTTAAAATATATAAGACAATTTTTTATTTAATATTCAACTTAATTAAGTTTCTAGATTGACCCTTTTTTTTTACAATTTCCACCACTAAGCTTTTGACAAGTGTCACCAAATAATTGGACAGACCAATTGGTAGAGTGCATGTGGGGGGATTGTAACTAATGAGAGAATTGGCCAATGCAAGAAATTAAAATGAGTTATTAATTAGGTTACACTCTCTAACAAACTTTATATTAATTATATGATATTGTATTTAATGTGTCATCATCTTTGTCCTATATATATATACATACATATATATGTATGTATGTATGTATGTATGTATGTATGTATGTATGTGTGTGTGTGTGTGTTTATATGCTCTTCTCTTTGTTTTTAATTAATCTTTAGAGGAGTTTAAAGGTTTTTAATTTTAGCAATTTCATCCTTTTTTTTTGTTTTCTCAAATATGTGTATTTAATTATATATGTATGCTAATTTGCTCACACAAATTAATTAAGTTGATTGGTTCGATATCTAATTCTTTATCAATTTGCAAAAAATTAAAAGCTTGTTTCCTAAAAGGAATTAAATTAAAAAAAAAAGTTGCTAAATTCATGTATTTTGCAATTAACCCGAAAAATGATAAAAAAAAAAAGATATGATTAATGAGCTAATTTTTGTAAAAATAAGTTGTTTTTAATATATGAACACCAATTAAGTTCTTTATTTATACGAGTCTTATATTAATAAAATCCATAAAAGTTCTTTTTCTCTACACAAGAATGATTTAAAAAAAAATAGAGTTAGGTCCAGATTTAGCAGTTAGGTAGGTATATACATAATTTTTTTGACTTCTTAACTTGCATGATATCCACTGCTAATTAAGGCATTGCTTTAAATAAAATATAAAATTGCTATTATATATATATACACATATATATACGAAGTATTTGATGAGAATGAGGTCATCTTATTTCGCTACTTTAAATTAAAATTCATGACTGTAGTTAATGCTACAAATTACAATCGATTGAAATTGAATGACATGATTTAAGGGTGATTTTATTTTGGGGCTTCCAAATATTCAAATTCATAAACTAGTTTAAGTAACTTAATTTTAATCGTGTTGTGTAAGTCGTGCTTGAAATAAATAATTTTAAGATAGATTTAAAATGGGTTGAAATTTTATGTTACACTTTCTTGTGTTTCACTCCGTATTTCATTATCAAATTTATGGTTTTAATTATATTTATTATAAAATAAAAATTAATTATAACATAAATAATCATAGTCAACATTTAAAAAAAATGAATTAAAAAAATTATAAAACATAATTTTTAAAAATAAATCATAATAATGAATTATTAATTAGAAATCAAAAATTAAATATTAAAAAATAATTATAAACCCTAATTAGGTGGGGTGAACCCTAAAAACAATCATAAAATTAAACTAAATCACAAAAAAATAAAAGAAAAAACTCGTAATTTGAAAGTGTAACACATAGAGTGTACGTAACATGAAATTTCAATCCATTTAAAATAGAATAGCATATATTTGTTGACATAAAATTCAAAAATTATTTTCCGTAACGACTTAATTAAATGCACGTATATAACTCATTTTTATATTAAAAAAAGGTAAAAGATGGATTTGTACGATCAAGTTAAATCCTCAATTTTAATTCATTTTTATTGTTTTTTTTTTTCAGTGGAACATGACAAAATGATGCATTAATCATGAAATGTATATGATTCAGAATAAATTAGCAATAAAATAAGAAACATGACATATGCGAATCCAATGTTACATGAAATTCATTTTCATGACATCACAACTTAATATTATATTTAAATATGAAAATTAATGTTTATATATATATATATCATATATATTTAGTTATTATATATAATGTCGCTTTTGAAAAAGCAGTTGATATTACAAGGCAAGAGAGTAGAGACACAACCCTTTTTTGAAACTTTATTTATGTCTTGCCACTTTCCTTGTACTTGACCAACAAATAAAACTATCTTTTTTTTTTTAACTTTTTCTAGCTAGAGTGATCATGTGCTCACAATTGCAACATCCATGCATTTTGTTATATGTGTGTGTTACGCCAATTCGTGAGTTCGTGCATTATGCTCGG
Source organism: Perilla frutescens (assembly GCA_026008535.1). Lineage (NCBI taxonomy): Eukaryota > Viridiplantae > Streptophyta > Magnoliopsida > Lamiales > Lamiaceae > Perilla > Perilla frutescens. The sequence continues at coordinate 52,903,832 of BRKX01000015.1, forward strand.
GAATTTTTTGAAAATAAATATATGCTCTAAAATTGAATTAGTTAGTGATCCTTAAAATTAAATTGAATTAATTTAATTTTTTTTATCGGATGACTCACACAATACACTCGTCCGACGCTAAGGTGTGGACTCGTGCACAACGCTGATACAAAATAAAAATCTGAATTTTTTTTTGAAAAAAAAACAAATGAAAAAAATAAATAACAGATTGTAGCTCATTAGACCGTCTAATATAAATTTTTGTGCATGTCACACATTTATTCATTAACAAAGGTTTTTTTTTCGCTAAAAGGGTATTTATCTAGTTATTCAAGCTACGACGTTGAATTGTATACATATATAATTAGAAATACACAAATATTGTAATTAAAAAGAGTTAGTTTTGATTATATATCCGTTGGATAGGTTGTTGAATCGAAACTTGTTGGATTTAATCATATAAATAAACACGTAAGTTTATTAACCTAAATTAAATTCCTAACCATGAAATTTCTATGTCGAAATCACCAAGATATAAAATAATTAAACTGAATGGGGGAGCGTACCTGAATAATAAATCTGTATATCTTTATTGTTGAATCTAGTGTTGATTTTGTTATGGATCTTCCAAACGATCGGTATCACATTTTTTTTGCGTTCTATAGAAGGAATACAGATTGCAGATCATCGTTTGTAAATCATAACCCTAAATATATAAATGTGTATATTTGTGATTTTCAATATGGTCCCCTCAACAAATTGAATATCTCCTTATGGTATCTACCCATTAATTCCATGATTCTCTGGTACATTTAATAGTCCATAATCAAACTTTAGTTGATCGGTTTAATGGAAAATTTCCAACAATCCTATCTATACATTGAATCACCAATCAATAGTAGTTTCACAATGACACTAAATAAAGCATAGCTTTAATTATTTCTTAATCCAACAACAAATGAAAAATTAAACAAACAAATTAATAATATTAACGAACATTCCCCCTTTCACTTGATATAACTTGAAATAGAATAGGTTATCATTAGCATTTGATTAGCAATTTAAGATGGGTTAATTGGATGGTTGGAAAAAATGGTAGGGCTCATGATTCAATATTCGAGCCGGCACATTAGACATTAGAAAGGAAAAAAAAAAGTGATTAAGATAAGTATGATAATAATTAACTAATTCATTTGTTAATCTTGGTGTTTTACTAGTGCTGATGACGTTCATCGATTCGATTTGTCGAAATATTTGTGTGCTTTTCTATCATTAATTATGTATTAGTTGCTATCATTTTATTTAAATATTGCCCTCACACACGTACGCTAGTGTTCCTTGTTCGGCAAACAAATCTTTATATGTGGATATTCTTATTTGTAAAATCATATTTCTATTTATATATGGGAGTTTCTGTTTGCACCCGCAATTTTACTCTTTGCACCCTTGTTTCTTCTTGCACCCTCTTTTTTACTCTTTGCACCCCTAAAATGGACTATATTGCCCTTACATATAAAATATGTTTTTAACTTAAAAAAAACATAAATCTGAAATTAAAATCAATAAAACAGTTTTGAAAAAAAACATAAAATCTGTATTAACCAAAAAGTAAAAAAAAAACGTAGCAGTGAGAAAAAACAGTGAAAGTCGATCACTGCGGAGATAGTTCGAAATCGAGCCGAAGAAAATTGTTCGACATTCTACTTCAACGCCGACGACTTCCAAGCTAGTTTCATGGATCGATTTGGTGAGTTTCATGTTTTTTTTTGGTTACTTAATACATTATATTTCATAAGATTTTAAATTGTTGGGTTTTTGTTTAAATCAAGTTTTACAATAGTTTAAGATGTTAGGATAGGTTATTAGGATGCTTAGATGCTAGTTTGGGTTGAATGTGGTGATAAAATGGAGGTTTGTGTCGAGATGGTGACTATGTTTTGCCCTGATGCGCGTTCTGTTCGAACTATATACTCCGATTTTTTAGTTAGAGTTCGAACTGTGAAAGCCGAACATAGAGGGTGAGTTCGTCTTTTAAAATTCGAACCAAAACTTAGCCAAATTCAAGCCTTTAACATGTTCGGCTTTTTAAAACCGAACATACAGGAGTTGTTCGGACTCAAAACGCCGAACATCATCAGGGCTTGAATTTGGCTAAGTATGGGTTCGAATTTGAAAAGCCGAACTAACCCTATATGTTCGGCTTTCAGAGTTCGAACTCTAACAGCATAAAATTTTCTAAGTGTAGGTTCGACTTCTATAGTTCGAACTATGTTGTTCAGTTCGATTTTTACAGTTCGAACCATCATCTGCCTTGTGTTTTTTTTTGTGCAGCTGCTCACTATGATAGGAGGAGACCAACGGCATCCGCGAGACGACAATCAGCACTGGAGCGGTGGCAAGCAGAAGCCGAAGAACAAGCCCGAGCTAAAGCCGAAGAAGAAGCCCGAGCCCAAGCTGAAGAAGAGATGAGGCATGAGCATAATGAAGAGTTCGGAGGTAATGAGGGTGATGAAGGGGATGCAAATAATGAGGAGGACGATGATGAGATCCTGAGAGCTCCATTCCCCGGTGGCCCTACAGATACATCAGTGTTGCGCAGCTTTAAAACACACGTTGCAGCTATAATTTGGAGGGGTGAATAAAGAGAAGTCCTAAAATGCCACTCTCTAACTGCAAAATTACTGAAGTGGCCATTCGCAGGCGAGTCAAGGATATGGAAGAGTTTGGTGAAGAGGTCGGGTCTCTTGAGGCTTAGACACTTAGCCTATAGAGCACCGAATAGGAATCTCATCTCGGCATTCGTGGAGCGCTGGCAGCCCGAGACCAACTCATTTCACCTTCCATTTGGTGAGATGACTATTACACTGGATGATGTGTATTGTTTGACTGGTCTTAGTACGGAGGGTAGACCAGTTGAGTTTTCTGGGGAGGATGTTGCTAGGGGGCAACACATGGTACGACGTCTGCTTGGAGTCTCGGCTGATGAGGCTATTCAGGAAGTGAGTGATCGGGGCAACTACATCAAATTAAAGTGGCTGCACAATAGGTTTAGTGAGTTGGCTTCTAGTACTGATGATTTCGAGGCAGTTTGTGCGGCGAGGGCGTACTTGGTGTACATTCTAGGTTGTACACTATTCACGGATAAGACGGCGATCGGATCACATGCCATTATCTCCGATTGTTTGAGGACCCCGAGGAGTTTGAGGGTTATGCGTGGGGGGTAGCTGCATTGGCTTTTATATACAGACAGTTGAGAGTGGGCTCTCGGGTTGGGTGTAGACAGATGGCTGGTTTCCTGACACTCTTAGAGGTAAATGACAAATTTATTGTTCTTATTTTCATTTTTTATTCATTAAATATGTTTTTTTCTTAATGTATTGTTAATTCACACAGGCATGGATTTATGAGCACTTCCCGACACTTGGCCGACCACAACCAAATGCCGACTACTGCGCTGGACAGCCATATGCTATGAGATGGGCTCAACAGGCGCATGGTGCAGTATCTGAGGATGCGGTGAGGGCTTATAGGGTGCAGCTGGATACATTGAGACCAGAGGATGTAAGTTACTTCTATTTGTATATGATGTAATTTTGTTTCAATCATATGTTCTAATTTCAGTTTGAATATTAGGTTGTGTGGGATCCGTATATGAGGCTGCGAGATGGCGGTGACCGACCCGAGGTGACCTTCTACGAAGGTTGTATCACAGCTTGTGATATTGTGGAGCCATATCTCCCAGATCGGGTGTTGAGACAGTTTGGACGAGTGCAGACCATTCCACAGCGTCCACTGGATCCTGTTGTTTTTAGACGGGGTAAGAAGCCCGGACAACATCGCCTTGTATGGGGCATGCTTGCATCCTTTTACGAGCAGTGGGAGAGTCATATGCTGTCAGAAGAATGCTGAGGACAAGTTGCATATCCAGCTTGGGCGTGCTCCCCCGATTACCTCCAGTGGTATCACTCCATATCGCATCCTCGAGTCCAGCCTGAGGCCGCAACTCCCGTTGTAGACCCACAGCTTTTGCCTTGGGAGGGGATTCAGTCAGCTATTGGATATCTTGATCCAGTGCTGACTCGGTGGAGAGCTCATGATCAGGACTTATCATTGCTGTATGTGATGTCTCAAGTTGAAGAAGCTGTGGAGGCATTGCATTTACGTACAGGGCATGACCAGGGCGAGAGACACGCTGATAGGGGATAGGAGCAGGGCGAGAGACACTCTGATAGGGGACAGGAGCAGGGCGAGTCTTCCGTGAGATGAAGACGTAGACGACAGTAGTTTCTATCTGTTATATGTTGTATTTGATGTGGTTTGTATTGGATATGATCATTATCTATTTTGTATTGGGCATGTGATTGTATTAGATATGATCATTATCTATTTTGTATTGGACATGTGATGATTATTATCTATTTTGTATTATATTTGATGTGGTTTGTATTGGAGATTCGTTTTTATGTTTTATTTCATATTACCATTTGTTATAAATTCAAATGTCGAACAAGAGTGCGATAATAGGTTTTGTACATGGTGTTTAATTCGAACAAGATCACAAGTTTGGCGACAAGTGTGGTTTGAACTATAAAATTCGAACATTTTAACTTGGTTCGTACAACGTAGTTCGAACAAGTACTACTTGTTCGAACTACGTTCTTCGAACCAAGTTAAAAGTTCGAATTTTATAGTTCGAACAAATACTAATTGTTCGAACTATATAGTTCGAACATTTTAATTTTGTTCGAACTATATAGTTCGAACAAGCTTAACTGCCTTGTCAATTTCGTGTACAACCTGCAGCCGATTGGAACCAATTAAAATTCTATTACTAAATGGTAGTACATTACAAAGTTCTATTAGATTAGACAGTTCTAGTACATAACAACGTTGAAGTACATTACACAGTTCTAGTACATAAATTAATGACGAGTGACATATTCTTCCCATCCAGCTGCGCAATCCATGCGAAAGTCCTTCCATTGGACGGATATGGGTGGAAAAGGGTGCTTCGGCTTCATGAAAACCTACAAAAAAACATTACATTACAATTATAATGGGTATAGTAAAATATAAGCAATGTAACCATGAACTAGTTAAAACAAGGACCTGAATGAAGTGATTGGGGCGTTTCCCTTCTCCAATCTTAACCGCTGCCATGCAAATACACTTCGGGTCCACTGGAACAGCTGATGATAAAGGCAAGAATGTAGTGGGATAGCGACCACCCAACGTCACAAGAACAACATTGTACACCGTAGCCACTACATGGCCTAAATCAGGCAAAACAAACCAATGTCTCGTGTGAGCTGTCAATTCATGCCAGTTAAGTATATTCAACACTTTCTTCCTTCGTCCACGCTCAAGGAAACACTTGTTCCATATTTCTGGATTAGTGTGGATCTCGTAGAAAAGATCAGTACGGACACGTGACCAAGTCTCCTGATCCCCAAGCACCCAACCAGCAATCACACGAAATCCGCAATGACCATCTGCGGTGACATCCTCAGTCCTCGTCACATAGCCTCTGAATGATGTTGGTATCTGATCAATGTATCCAATCCCCAAATGATGCGATGCTTTAGGACGAATGACCTTTTGTTTCTGTGGCCTCGTAGTGAACAACACTTGTGACAGCAATGTATCAACCTCAAACGAGTCCGGGACTTGCGAACAACTGTCATTGAATGAGTCAATATACTCAAAGGCACTCTTTTCACGCTTCGTGGATGTATCAACTTTAGTTTTTGTGACTTTCGGTCTTCCACGAGTCTTAGTTTGCAGATCTGGTTCAACCATAGAAGTGGTAGACGGGGTAACAATCTCCCTAAATCTCTTCATCATGAGCAACCTAGCAGACTCGTCCGCTTGTGCAAACATGTTGTTTGCACAAGTCCAAGTTTCAAACCAACGATTATCAATGTCAGAAGCCACGTCAAACTTCGCTCTTGTAGGTTCCATATCCAATTTCCTCCAGAACTTATCCACAGCGTCTAAAGAAAATGGTGTGGATGATCGAACATGCTGATCGATCTCATGTGCACATGGAAGACCACACTTTGTTCTCAACACACAACCACATAGTAATGGGTCCATTGCATCTTCCCTTATACTCTTCATTTCCTCATAAATCTTATCTAATGCAGCAATAGAAATTGTACCTCGAAGGAATTGAAATATTGGAGACCTGTAGCGATGTTGAACCACATTAACACTCTTTTCAAACGATGCCTTTATTGCATTGAAAGAAGTCTCTAGTAGATCATGTATCTTTTCCCAACATCCTTCAAGATTGCCTGTACTTGTTCTAAGAAACCTTTTCAAGTTTGCATGGGCACCTTCAACCCTACAATTTATCAATATAGTATAAAATAGTTAGATATAGACCAGTTCGAATACATAAAGTCGAACAAAATCAATTTGTCCAAAACTTTGGAATAAGAAATATAGAAACATACCTGCATGTTGTGGTATTATCAAAGTGCATGACACGATTTGTCCAACAGTTTACAAATCTTTCTTTGTAAGGCACAATCCAATTGTTAATGGCATATTCCACAATAGTGGGATTGGTGGCATGGTCTTCTTGAAACCTCCGAAGCATTTCACCATACTGTGCTTCAGTTTCAGCAAACACTACCAGATTCCATACACTCAAGAATGATTCCCATTGATCTTTAGTACGAAACTTCTTCTTGCAATTGGCAGTGATGTTCTTATTTATATGCCATCGACATAAAAAATGTCGGGTGGTGGGAAACGTCACCTCTATGGCATTCATCAACGCTCGCTCACGATCTGTCACAATCACACTAGGTAATGTGCTCTGGTCCATCAGCCCTTTAAGAACAGTGAGCGCCTAAATGTAGTTATCCTCCTTCTCAGCCTCCAGATAGGCGCATGCAACAGAGAACGTCATGCTTGTTGAGGTAACACCGACTATTTCGAACAAAGGTAATCTGTACATGTTCATCTTGTACGTACAATCCATCAATAACACTTCAGGAAAAGCTCTAAGAAGCTTCATGCTTGTCGGGTGTGCGTAGAACATATCCTTCACGGTGTCAGTCTATGGACACCGCCTCGTATACTGGTAATAGCCATGTTCCCCCAGTTTACCCAACAGATACTGCATTTGGGATCGACCAGCATGCTCGACATACTTCTTTCTACTACGCACATTATAAATTGTCTTTATTGTGGACTTGTTGTTGGGAAAGCTTCTTTGTATTGCGGCCAATATTTGCTTCGGCCGAGTATGTGAACTCGACAAGCTATCCACCAACTTCTTCTTATCCGATGTCAGGCGACCGGCGTATGCATGCCCTTCCAAATATTGTGCTTGTGGATGATTGTGAACCCCGCAAACAACTTCTAACATCCATTGATTATACTCTGGGAGGTATTACCCCTTCAAACGAAACGGACATCCAATTCTCTTCGACCCAGTCTCCCTTGAGCTCGTTCTGGAATTCTTTCTTTCTTTCTCTTCATCCGAAACCTCATCATCATCTAAATTTTGTTGTATGTAATCACGTTCTGTTGGAGGCTTCTTCTTAATCACACGGGGATACCCACCTCGTTCACATGGCAATACCAATTGAGGATTTCTAGTATCACTCCCAGTATCTGAGCGTCGCACAATAACGGCAATACCAACTGGAATAACTCTCTCACGAACCTAACTGATCAAATCCTCACGAGAATCAAACAATTCCATAGTTTGGAATATGTCCGTAAAATCAGGAACCAACTCTGTATTGACTGGGCCCATAACACTGCTCTTAGTTCGATCCTATTCAAAATTAAATCAACATTAGTTGCTGCTGGAGAACACATGTTCGAAAATAAAAATTCGCTCTAAATGGACAAGTTCGAACTTTAAAACTCGAACAACAATATTTTGTTCAAAAAAATTAGTTCGAACATGCTGCTAGAGAACACATGTTCGAAAATAAAAATTCGATCTTAATGGAAAAGTTCAAACTTTAAAACTCGAACAACCTTATATAGTTCGAAAATATTAGTTCGAACATGAACATCTTCAAAAAATTTAAAGTTTGGTTCGACTTTCAAAGTTCGAACATTGTGTTTATGTTTGATCTTCATTGTCCGAACACATTGAAGAATGTTCAAACTGTAAAACCCGAACAAAACGCGAAAACAGGTCTACGAAAACTGTGAAATCTCGAAATTTAATCGGTACAAACTAAACAAAATGACTTACATTGCTTTGTTCATCTTCATTTTCATCTTGCATTGTCTCTCTTTTCATTTTTGCCACAATAATTGCACAACTACAAACTAGGTTATTGAGTACAAATTGTGTCCAATAATGTAAAAGGAAAATTTGGGGTTCAAATCGAATATTTTTCTATTTTCACATATTTATTCATATATTTTATATTGTTTAAATTTTTATTTTTTTTAATATTATTTTGGGGTGCATTGAGTAAAAAAATGGTACAAGAAAGTAATTAAAGGGTAATTTAGTCAATTTGTAATTATTTTATTTTTGTCTTTTTATTTAAGGAGTGCAAAGAGTAAAATTCTGGGTGCAAACAGAAACTCCCTTTATATATATATGTGTGTGTGTGTGTGTTTGTGTGTGTAAGTGTGTATTATTAATATTATTATTTTATTTTTATTTTTATTTGGAGGAAGGGTATGCCAACAAACGTAAGATGAGCAGATGAAATTCTTTATTCTCGAATCCTGATGTTATCATTTGTTCCTATTGTGGATGCAAAATCCGCAACCAATTATTGTCGAACGGAGTTCGGGACACCGATGATCTGCACAAGCAAGTTAACAAACAAAAACTGTGAAGCCTAACTTTGAGCACTAAAAAGTAAGCTCATTGATCTTTTGAGCCGTTTATTTGATTGTCAAATTACTTTGACCATCGTTCTGTAATTTATTTCACTTGCTCGGACTTGTTGAGTGGGTAGAAAATGTTAGATGGGTCGGATTGTTTGGTGGAGAAGGGGAGTTGAAGAACAATGAATTATCTACATTTTATGGAGTATGGTTATGGATTGGAGTTGTTAGAATAAATTTAAATACATAGCACAGAAATAATAAAATGAATAGCTTTGCGAAGCTAGGAAAAATCTGAGTGACTATGTAGAACAAAGAAATGAATAAAGAAAGTGAGTAAAACTCACGTGAATTCAATGTTGTCATATATTTAATGATTTTGGTAAAGGAGGAAGAAAGCTGGACAAAGTCTAGTTTTGCTCGTTTTGTTTTTGGGACGAGTGCAGTGATGATTGTTGAAGAGTGAATAACTCAATGAGTTAGAATGAGCTACTTAACCATATAATCCCTACCTTTGACCAAAAGCCTACATTACAACTGAATTGAAAGTCCTTTATGATCTTAAATCTACATGCATTGCATGTAAAACCGAGACAAGATAGTGGGCAAACATATGGTTAATTCGGTAGCTAAGTCAGTTCTGAGTGTTTCATGATTAACCTAAACACTTGAGAGTGAGTGATACACATGTCCGGTGAGGTCATTGGTTCAAGATTGAAGACAAGTTAATAGTCGCATTGTACGAGAATATTTTGCTCACTGTATTTTTGATTTTGATATTTGATTTGTGTTGTGCATGAAGCAACGTTAACTGTCAAACTACCCCTCATGCTTGAGATTTTTTTTTTCATTGTTCGAGGACGAACAATAGGTTAAGTTTGAGGGTTGATAAACCTGGGATTTACACGTATTTCGGGTAATATTTTGTATTTATTTTGAGTCGATTGCATGTACCTTTATGACTTGTTTGGGTTGATTTTATCATGTCTTGTTATATCACGGGTTTATCGAGTTTTGACAGGAAAACCGCTTGTTTTGGGTGAATTTTGATCTAAGTGAGGTTAGTTGTGCCCAATCACGGTCTGAGAGGGTAAGAGAAGGTGAAACTGTTGGAAAATTTTCATTTGGTGGACTTACATATATAAAATAAAATCTATATGGTTGTTTTATGGTAAGTCCAATTAAAGTGATCTACTAAAGTTTAATTATGGACTATTAAAGGTATCAGATAATCATGGAATTAATGTGTAGATACCATAAGAAGATATTCAATTTGTTGAGGGTCCAAATTAAAAATCACAGATACACATAGTTATATATTTAGGGTTATGGTCCCCAAACGACGGTATTTCATTCTGCAGTCTGTATTCCTTCTACAGAAAGCAAAACAAAGGTGATACCGTTCGTTTGGAAGATCAATAACAAATTCAACCGCTGATTCAACAATAAAGATCTAAATATTTATGATTTAGGTACGCTTCCGCATCCAGTTTATGATTTTATATCTCGGTGATTTCGACATAGAGATTTCATGATTATGGATTTAATTTGGCTTAATAAAATTCCGTGTTTATGTGATTAAATCCAATAAGTGGTATCAGAGCCACTCTATTGTCGAATCTCTGAGAACTGAAATTAATGTTTGTATTTATGGTGATTTTCCATTAATCGAAATTGAGAAATTTGAATCATGAATACATTTTGGAATTCTGTTGAAAAAGAAAAAGAAATTCACGAGAACGGAATTTGGGATTTTCAACATTGGGGTTTGTTATTGAATTGGATTCAAATTATGTTTTTTTTTTATTTTTTTTATTAATCAACTTCGAATTAAAGATTTGTGTTCAGTTTGGATTACCATTAATTCAGAAAAGGATTCTGTTAATTAAAAAAAAAAACAAAATCTTGATTATTTCGGAATTGAAATTAAGGTTTTGGGACCGTCGGTTTCCGGCAAAATTCCGACCGATTGAGGAGTTGATTCAGCCATAAATTAGGCAGACCAAAATTGCAGACGCGATTCCCGTCACATCGGATGTCTGATTGTGACGTGCGACCTACCGTTGGAAAGCCCTTTGAGTGTAGAACACATTAGGCTTAGGCTTTGCAGCATTCGGTGGCCTATTCAGGCGCAAATCAGGCGAGAACGGCGACTGCCCTGTGCGCCGATCAGCAAAGTTGCAACTGAGATTCCGAGACTTTTCGGCTACGAATTTACAACAGAGTACACTTGAAATTCATGGGTTCGGAATATTTTTTCTAACGGTGATCTCGATTTCAGGATTCGTTTATGTTTTGATGATCAATTGCGGTGTTTTTCAAACGTTTGCTGCGAAATTAAGATAATTAATTTGGGAATTTGGAATTTTATTCTAAAATTAATTCTTTGGAAATTACAATTAAGCTATAAGATTATGTTAAATGCATAATAAACGGTCTCTTAAAGTTATTTGATTTTGCAATTGATCCTTACGTGCATAAATTGATATGGACTTCGTGTGATGCTTTTATAAGGTCAATTAATTTGGTATTATTTGATGATATAGACCTTTAATTATGTTCCAAATATGGAATTTTGCGGCACCACTCGATATGATTTGATTTTATTTGTGATTTTATGCAACTACGGTAAAGTTTGTGTGCCTAAAGTGAGTTTATTTGGCGCTTCGGCACTAAGTTTGGATATTTAGGCACTTATTCCCCAAATAAGGTTTATTTATTATGATCAATTATTTATTTCGAATTTTGTTTGATACATCTCACGTTCCTATTTGGTTTGTCTAACATTCGAAGTGAATTAATTGAAGCATGCAGTTGCCACAGTGACCTTTCTGCGTAGATTTATTTACGGAAAATGTTGGATGTTTGTGTGAGTGTATATCCATGCGGGTATTTAATCGGCCTACAGAAAGATTAATACTTGGCCGAATTGCACAAACACGTGTGGTGATAAATACGTGACAATTATAAGGTTGTCCATGTGAACAATATGTCGGCCCACACGAAGGCTATTATTTGACAGGATTTATTGTCAGTATTTGATCATTACAAAGAGGTAACCACTTACAAGTTAATATTACTGTCCACAGACTTAATATTGATGCTGTGTTAGGTACCTCGAGATGTTACCAACTTATTTGAATTGAATAATTGATTGTTAAGGATAATATGAGCATAAAAGTTGATTTAGTTTTGTTCTCTGTTCAGTTATTATGTCTGCTACTTCAGTTTATGCTAACCAATAATATTTCCATGATTAATAGGTTAAATTTTAAGGATTGAAAAATAAACATTCTGATCATTATGGCTTGTACGGATCTGGATAATGCATTGAAGATCAAATAATCACATTCTCTTGCGGATGCAAGTTTTTCTGATGAAAGAAAGAACTTTGAGAAGTGGGACACTCAAAATGCATCAGTCCGATGATCATTAAAATGTGTTACTTTGGTAATCTTTCGAGACGAATCTTGATAAATCATTAAGGCCATTAAGTACCTTGCTGAAATGGCGTTTTGTTAAAAACGATAAGGTTGAGACAAGTTCATTTTTGTGAGCTTGATCTCAAATAAAGTATATGCAAGGGAAAAATATAAAGGAGTATATCATTTAGATGTCTCACACTACTTCAAATTAAGAATACTAAAGCTCAAAATATTTAAAGACTTACTCGTACATTTAGTGTTAATTTCTCATTATGTACAATTTAACTAATTAAAGGTCAGTTATTACTTATAACTGCAAAAGGAGAAGTGGACTCTACCTCTAACATAGTCACACACGCCGTCAAAAAAAGATAACAACAACAACAAGTCAACATTCAGAGATGTTTTCTAAATATTTTGTTTCTCTGATGAATTTGAGGCCATACATTTACTTCGTTGAAAACCGGCATAGTAAAAATTTAATGGTAAAGCAAATATGTAAACAACATCAAATCTAATTGTGTCCTTGCTTTGAATAATGAAATGAAAATGGTGAAAGGGAAAAAAAAAAAGAAAAAATTGCGGGTGATAGGCATTAAATTAATGAAATTAAATTTTATATACTTACAGTCAATTAAAGAATATGAACTTGAATTCGTTAAAGAAAATAACTGTTATACAATGTTCCTCCTCAGCCGCATACCGCAGTGTGTGACTTCTACCATCTCTCTCCTAGTTGATTTCTGTGAAAAAGATAATGATGCGGCATACCGCCACAGTGTGTGACTTCTACCATCTTTCTCCTAGTTGATTTCTGTGAAAAAGATGATGATGATGATGATGATGATGATGATGATGATGATGATTATTCAGCACACAAACACAAACAATATATATACACACAGTAGTTTGTCTTTCTTTTTATTAAATTGCAGTTAATGCAGGTTTAGATAGTTGGAGAATAATTAAGAGTTAAGGTTAATTTTTTACCTTTGGTTGTGAAACATATTGTTGTAGTGCAACATTCACATCTTCCACAGATGCCAAGTCTTCACCATCGACTGTAATTTCTTGCAGAGCTGGAGTGATGAGGGATCCTGCGCTAAAACTTGTCATTTTAGGGCAAGAACAGATGCTTAGTTCCCTCAAGGAAGGCAACTCAAGAGCACATTTCCATTCGGAAAAAATCTCCAATTTGTCCAGTCCCGACAGTCTTATCTCTTCCAACCTAGGAAATAGACAACGTTTTGTTGTACTATCACGTACGTGATCTTTTCCCTCGTCCTTGCCTTCAATCACTGTTACCATCTCAACACAATATTCAACCTCCAGTTTTTGGAGACTGACAAGATTTTCAGCTATAGAAGATGAGAAGAAGCTCCTAATTTTCATGTAGTTCCATATTCTTAATTCCTCAAGTCCGCTGAAGAAGCTAATAGGAACTTGATCACACCACGCATTCTTCTTGTAGATAGGCCACATTGTTAGACTTTTCATGTTGCCAAATGAAACCTGCAATTCCAATGGTCAATTCAGTAGATTAGCCGTTTATATTTTGAAAATAGAAAGAGTAAATTTCACTTTTGGTCCCATTAGAATAGGGTCAAAACACTTTTAGTCCAAAAAATTACATTTTTGGTCCCAAATGAATTTTTTTCAACAATTTTGGTCCCATAAGATATTCTTCTGACAATTTTAGTCCCATAAGAAAATTTTCCAACAATTTTAGTCCCAAAACTAACAATTTTGGTGAATTTTGATGTGTCTCATTCATATGAAAACAAATAATATACGTTCCGAAATCCAATGTATTCTATCTGAAATCAATTTGTGTCGTCTAGCACACCAAAGATCTCAATTAGTTTGGGACTAAAATTATTGGAAAATTTTATGGGACTAAAATTGTCATAAAAATATCTTATGGGACCAAAATTGTCGAAAAAAATTCATTTGGGACCAAAAATGTAACTTTTGGGACTAAAAGTGTTTTGACCATATTCTAATGGGACCAAAAGTGAAATTTACTCAAAATAGAAATTAACCAACTTATATGATATGCAAAAAGAGTAATGGTAGTACATACCTTCGGTTGGCAAAACATATGTACAGAATCTTGATCATGATAGTGCTCATGGCCGATGCCTCCCTCCGAATGAGCAAAATATTTCATACTTGTGTGTTGGAAATTCATTTCCGACAGCAGAGGGAATTCAATGCTTTCGACTCCTTTGCAGAAACTCGTGAGCCTTGGAAGCTGATTCATGTGCAGGCTCTTCAATTTTGGGAACATTGTCACACGACTCCCTTGTCCGATATCCTTGTCGTCTTCATTCAGCAGCACTACTTGTTCCATCACATTACAATACTCGATCTTAATCATTTCGAGCTGTGGAAGACTATCCTTCGCTGTTGCAGATGAAAATAGATGGCGCAGTGTAGGGCATTTGCTGATGTAGATGGAAGAAAGGTTGATGAAATGTGGAAGGGAATTACTATGGTATGGACTCTTCCCCAATTGCTTCAGTGCCGGCAATGATTCAAGCCTTAATTCTTTCAGATTCTTGAAAGAATCAGATGAGATTGGGCCATCCCATATCTCTTCTAAGTTGTCAAGATGTTTAAGAGAGAGAAACTCCAAGAGAGGGAAACCAGCAGTTGATGTTGTTATGTTCTTCATATTTTTGAACGAACCCATAGTCAACCACCTTATGCTTTGAGCGTTTGCCAAGTCCCAGTTAATGTTCGTACCATCCCCATATGCACGCAGACATTCTGTACTCCTCAAAAACACGTTGGTCGAAAAATCTCCCAAATCAATATTTTTATATGAGAACTCCAGAAGCAATTTCTTGCGATATATCATTGGAGGGGGTTCACGAATATAACTTGCACCAAATAGGATACTAAATTTGACTAACTTGGGAGAAAGGTGCATTGGTACAGCAGCTAATGTAGAGTCCAAAACTTCAATCTCCAGGCACCTCAGGTTGGTCAGGGACTCAAGTTCTCTCAACCCTGCATTTTCTCTCTCTTTTCCCTCAACCTCCACTTCCCATTTTTCGAAGCCGTCGATCTTCAACTCCTCCAAGCCAACCAGGCTCGATATCACTCCTGGTGCTACTCTTTTCAGATTACGACAACGCAAAATTTCCAACAACTTGAGGTGTTTCAATCCCCTTACTTCTAAAGGTACCTCCTTCACCCGATCACAACCATAGCAAATGAGAATTTCAAGACTCACAAACTGGCCAACAGCTGAGATGGCCTCCAATGATTCACAGTTATATAAAACTAATGTCCTGAGACAGTTAGCCAATTGTGTTGTGTGTGGTAGTGATGTCAACAAACCATATTTGATGAACAACACATTGAGCTCTCTGGTTCTTCCTTCAATAAAGCTGTCATTGATTTTGAATTCTTGCTCAACTCTGTTATCCAATAATAAGAGATGAAGATTTGGGAAACTGGACTCTGTAGGGAGTCTTGGTCTTCCATCCACAAAAGAAGAAATCCAGGTACAGTCGTTGCAGTTAATGCGCCTTTCCTTTGAAGCGATGAAGATGGAGACATCACGTACAACATCATGCATTCTGACATGACATTCATCGGAACCATCTAATAGCAAGAACCGATTTTTGAGCATCTTAATCAGTGCGCGCATCCTACCTCTCGCTTCTTCCAACTCCCAGATGCCTTCAAACACGCGCAATCCCATCGCGAAATAAGTCAAGTGCTCAAGAGGAATATCGGCGTCTTCAGGAAACAAGCAACATAGCAAGAAGGTGGATTTTGCATGCTCAGCATCGGCTAAGAAATCATAACTTAGTTTCAAGGGATTATAAACTTCTGTAATGATATTTGGTATATCCGATGGGTTAGACTTTCTTAACTGTCGCAACGCATCCTCCCATATGGATATGTCATTCTCATCTCTTAGAGCCACACCAACAGCTGCAAGGGCAATCGGCAAACCTTTACACTCTTCCATGACTTGTTTTGCAGTAGGATACAATCTAGTATCATCCACACATGTGCCAGTTTTCTGCCTAAAGAGAAGCCACGCTTCTCCTTCAGACAAGATTTGTAGTCCACAAACCTTCTGAACATTCATTGCTCTCAAAACATCCCTATTTCGAGATGTTAAAAGAACTGTACACCCTCTAAAACCATCTTCACAAGGTATTCCTAAATCCTCGAGCACGAGGCTTCTCCAAACATCATCCAAGACGAGGAGAATTCTCCTTGTGCCACTTAGTCTGGCACGTAATTTTTGTACTCTAGCCTGTGCAGCTTCCCCTTCGAGCTTTAAACCCAATGATCCACCTATCTCATGCTGAATTTTCAACTTGTCCACTTGTTGGCTGATGACTACCATCACAACTTCATCAAATAAATGTTCCTCCATTACTCTACTCATGATTCTTTTGGCCATGGTTGTCTTTCCGACACCTCCCATTCCACATATTCCTATCATATTGACATCTTTTTTTCTCAAAGTTGTCATGATGTCTTCTTCAATTTGTTTCCTAGATTCGAAGTCATATGTACTTCCTAACGGAACTGCTTCTGATGCTGCTGGAGGTCCTTGCTCCGATATAGTATTAAACTGGCACTGGCCTCGAAGCTCTTTCATAAGATCAACTGTTTTCTTAGCCCTCTTGCTAAGAGAAAAACGAGCTCTGAGCTTCAAACCACTTTCTACATTCGGAACTTCACTCAGAATTCCTTTTGTTTGGTCTTTGATGTCCTTGGACTTAGTTAACCAAGTCTTAACTTCAGGGACGATGACTTGTACATTATCTCTTGCTCTATCAACTTGCATTTGCAACCCTTTCTCTGCATCATCTAGGTTTTTAGCTTCATCTCTTAGGCTCTTAATATTGCTATCAAAGCAGCATAGATAAGTAAATTGACGCTTGATTGGGGCAGCAACGCATTTTGCTACTTCTATAGCTGGTCCAAGAAAACCTGCTGCAATTTCCGCCATTCCCTACAACTGTTTTTCATTGTTTTTGTTTCAAATAATATACTATATAAATAATATTTTTATATCACAAAATTATGCATTATTATAATCACATAATTTGCAATCTATCTATACATATATTTAAACAAAATCGTGTGATAGACAACAGTTCTAGTATAAACTGTTGTCTATCACACGATTTAACAATAATATTTTAGACAACAGTTTTTGTATAATAGACAACAGTTTTTAGTTGAAAGACAATAGTAATGACATTTATATATTGTTGTACATTTTCTTTTTTCTTTTTCTTTTTGCATTTTCCACAACGATTAAGTTTACGACCGTTGTATTTAACAATTTTTTGCAATCTTATTTATTATGTTTTTTTTTTTTACTTTGAAATTTGAAATTTGTAACATTTTTTACTTTTTTTTTATGTATGGGTGGAGATTTGTAGTACTCTACATATGTTGTCTAAAAAATAATTTTCATTTGTGTTACACTAATAATAATAATTTGCAATAGTTTATTATTTTTTATTTCAATTTCATCATTTAAAATAATTAAATATTATATTTTTTATACCTGTCATATATTCAAAGTAATCAAATATTCTTTGATCGTGGATAATTATACATTTCTATTTATAAAATTGTGTCTTTTGAAAATATTCCAATTCAATTTTTCTAATATGGATTTTCATTTACAGTAGTTCCTAAAATTAATTAATTTTCTTTTTATTTGTCGTAACTACACAAAATTAATCTTCTTATCTAATTAATTAACGAATGTGCATATCATTTTATTAATTTTTAAAATTTAAACACAACATATAGAATTCAAAAATAATCATAATATTACAAATCTAAAAAATAATTATTATTTGTGCATCGCACGTAAAAAATACTAGTTTACACTAAAATACATTAAGTGTCTCTTGATATTCCAAGTTACTCGTCAAATTGGAGTAAGATTTCTTTTTGTCGTACTTTTATTATAGTTTTAATTTCTAAAATAGTTATATATTAAACTTCATATGAAATATTTCTACATCAAATTAAATAAAATACAGATATAAGTTTTTAAATAAAATATAATGCATACATAATTCCATAAAACCATATATTAGAAATATATACATGCTAATTCATATGGAATAATTATTGGTTATCTAGAATTGGCTGATGTGTGGATATCTTTATATTCATTGTTTAATATCGTATAAAAGCATACTTACAATAAAAGTGAAATAAGATTAAAAAGTCATACAATAAATGACACAAGAATTATTTTGTTATCTAAGGTTTTTTTGTTCATTATTTTCAAATAATGATTTACTCTTTAACCTTTTACTTTCTAATTTAAATTCAATTTTTTTCATAGCATTTTTCTTATGAAATATATTTTATAACTGTGGTATATGAGATTTAATCTTTATAATAAATTAATCATAAACCCCAAAAAATAAAATGACAAGATTATCATCATATAAAAGCTATATTTTTAACAAGGTTGAACTTATGGTTATTCATAAATTTGGATGCTTGTTTATGAAAATGAGTGGAGGGGTAAGGACAATATTTATGAAAATGAGTGGAGGGGTAAGGACAATATTTCCTTTATTAAAGAAAATTAGAAAATATTTTTTCTAAAGGGCAGGTCTTGTATGATTATGCTAATTTTTAAAGATAGTTTGGAGCTAGATACATTTTTTATCTACGATTTGCATTAGAAATTTAGACAATATAATTATACTATTTATACTATGCATTAGTTTTACATTCAACATATAAGGGCACCATTTTCAAGGTTCGAACAGGACAACAAATCTCAGGGCCGCCCTGAGTTAATATGACATAATTTTGAACTTTTAAAATTGGGTATACAGCTAAATTTATGTTTTTTTTTAAATTAACCTAATTCCACTCGAAACTAGTAGTCTATCAATTGCCAAAATATATATTTGTTAACTACGTTGAATTGACTGGAATAGTAATTAATTCTTTGATTTGTTTTCAATTTGTTATATTATATATAATTTCTTTGTTTAGATACCGGCATGAAAGGACTAAGAGATTGAATTATTACAGTTTAAACAAATTCAATATTGATTATTTATTCACTTTTAGTTATTTAAAATATCAATCAATCATTTATGCTGATTGATTCACATATTTTTCATCCACATGTTTTCTAATTTATATTTCTCATATTTAATTATTGAAATGTTTTTGGAGAGAATGATGAAATATATGACAAAAAAAAAAATCAACGAAAATGCTGATAAAGCTCAGAATTGTCAATAAAAATAACACAAGTAATAAATAAAAGTATTGTAGATGAATAGGCAAAAAGGAAAAGATAAATAAATAAATAAGAAGAAAGCCTTTGAATGCTTACAAGATTGTGAAAAGCCCAGAAATATTTGTAATTGGAGAGATGTTCACAGTTTTTTGGGAGTAAAATGCGAATGATTTTAAGAGCCAATATATATTGTATATCTGCAGAAATTTGCCATTGTTTATTCATGTTCTTTGATGGCAACAAACGTTAAGTATTTTGGAAAAATTAAATTAATTTAATAGAAAGAAAGAAAAGGTGGGGAATTACCTAAAGCAGAAGAAATGCATTATACTTGTTTTTACCTTGTACATAGGGTCTTTATTTCTTTAAGTTAAGATTATCATTCAAATTTAGCATCAGCAATAAATCTATATTCTACAAAGAGATGGTTTTAACTATTTGATGATTATGTTTAATTTTTTTTCAGTGGAACATGGCAAAATGATGCATTAATCATGATAATAGATATGATTCAGATTAAATTAGCAATAAAAAAAAAAAAAAAGAAACATGACATATGCGAATCCAATGTTTCAGAAATCCATTTTCATGACATCACAACTCAATAATATATTTAAATATGAAAATTAATGTCTATATATATATATATATATATATATATATATATATATATATATAGGGTTGGGTTCCAGAAGGAACCATACCCCATGTGGGAACTGAGAACCGATCTCAGCCACAAATTGCTCTGATTTGGACGGCCAAGATCTGTCCCAAATTTAAAAAAATCGCGGTGGCATTATTGTAATATTTATGAAGTTCGTTGCCCCTGAAACTTACCGAGGCTAAAATTGGAAATTTGACACTACATGCAATTTCAAACGTTTTTGCAGAGAAAAAAGCTTTCTTCCCACCATAGCTGCTTGAGTTCCTCACGCGAAATCAGCAAAATCGTTGAATTAAACCGTTCAAATCATCGCAAAAGCACGAAGAACATTAAATTTCCGATCAAAAATCATGAATCCTCAAGGTAATATATCGTCCTGTTTTATTTTTTCAAATTATGTTGGCTATTACTTTAACTGTATAAAAATACATTTCGCACTATATTATGATGATTTAGTAATTTCTTCGTGTTTTTTTAGCATAATAGTACTTTCTCCGGAGACATACAAAACATAACCTTTACCAAAAATCTGTTGTTTTTATTACATGATAATTTATCCGTTTGTATAAACATGTATAAACATGCTAAACCTAACAATGTTTGCAACATATATGTGATTTACGTGTAAATTTTTCAATTTAGGGTTTTAGCAATCTCGTTCCCTATTTTAGCACTGTCGTGTCTAATTTTAGCACTAGCATGACACTTTTTTAGCATTACAATTTTTAGCATTTACAACAAAAAAAATGTCATCGTCATTGTCAACAACACTATGAATATAGTTTTAGCAGTGTCATTCATATTTTAGCTTTCAAATTATGTTTTTTTTTCTCATTTTTATTGATTTAGGAGTTTCATATTTTAGAACTCTCGTGATTTATTTTAGCATGGCACTTCAAACACTGCCATCTCATATTTTAGCATTCAGATCATGTTCTTTAGCATTGTAATTGATTTAGGAGTTTCATATTATTTTTCTTTTTTATAAACATAAAACTCTTGTCCATCTGTGATTCAACTGCACATTTTCTTGGTTTTAGCACTATAGTTTAGAGTTTTAGCACTGTCATCTCATATTTTAGCATTCAGATCATGTTCTTTAGCATTGTAATTAATTTAGGAGTTTCATATTATTTTTCTTTCTTGTAAACATAAAACTCTTGTCCATCTGTGATTCAACTGCACATTTTCTTGGTTTTAGCACTCTAGTTTAGATTTTTAGCACTGTCATCTCATAGTTTAGCATTCAGATCATGTTCTTTAGCATTGTAATTTATTTAATAGTTTCATATTTTGTTTCTTTTTTGTAAACATAAAACTCTTGTCCATCTGTGATTCAACTGCACATTTTCTTCATTTTACCACTCTATTTTAGAATTTTAGCACTGTCATTACATATTTTAGCATTCAGATCATGTACTTTAGCATTGTAATTAATTTAGGAGTTTCATATTATTTTTCTTTCTTGTAAACATAAAACTCTTGTCCATCTGTAATTCAACTTCACATTTTCTTCATTTTAGCACTCTAGTTTAGAGTTTTAGCACTGTCATGTCATATTTTAGCATTCAGATTATGTTCTTTAGCAATTGTTATTTTTGTCTACTTAACTGTATTATATAAAAAAATTACAGGTGCTAAAAGGACTGGAGAAGGTGAAAGTAGCACACAGAAAAGAGCAAAAACTGCACCAAATATTGAAGATAATAGATTTATTGATAGATATAACAGATATCCATTATTAGAAGCGACAACATCGCCATCAACTCTATCACAGGCTGTAATGCAAATGAACAAAACACAAATGGAAGCAGTGAGACAACTGGGATTTGGCAGCATTCTTTACTTGGATATATATGATTTCCCAAAGAGGATGAACTACTGGCTGCTCGAAAACTTCGACCCAGTATCAAGAGAACTTCAATTGCAACACGGAAGAAGATTGAGGATTGAAGTCTCTGATGTGTCTGTGATCTTTGATTTTCCCAGAGGAGCAAAGAAGATACAAAAGAGTGTTAGAGGCCAAATATGCCAGGTCATGCCGAAGGATGAGTTGCTCAGTAGCATACTCTCAGATACAACAGCAGGGGAATGGTTCAAGACAAACTTCGTGATTTTGGTGATTATTTCCATGATTGAGAACTCTGAAGATGGACATATTTACAAAAACTTGATGGACTGCCTGGATGAGATTGACAACGTTAGTCAATATGACTGGTGTGAGTATCTCTTGAGATCATTGGTGAACCACACTATCAAGTGGAAGAGCAACAAAACCATGCCATTTACAGGTCCCATTCTATTTTTATTGGTAAGTGCTATTAATTATTTATTTTTTTCTTATAGTGCTTGTATAAACGTTGCAACCATTATCTACATGCATTACTCAAAAATTTTGGTCAATTTCGAACAGATGATGTACGTGGATAGAGTTGAGGTGTACTTCCGGGAGGTGCCAAGGTATATCCCAGCCTTCAATAGGTGGAATGATACATTGCTTGATGACAGGCAGGCAATAGAGCTCGCTGCTGGAGATTTCGGAGGTGGCTATCCTTGCCCGGCGTACACAAGGGCTGAGTTCATACAGGAATATAGAGAGAGAGGTTGTGATGTCGAAGAAGTGAGAGAGAGAGAGAAGTCGAACAAGAACAGATTCCAACTGTGAATGAGCAAGATGTCGGGTCAACTCATAAGGTCACATACCATCACTAATATATTTTTATGTTGCTAATTTCTTTGTTTAGAATCATCACTAAATTCTATTTTTATAAATGACTATTTACTTATCCGATTTGGACAAAAAATATATCAGAATCAAAGAGAACAATTGGCAGAAGAGAGAGAGCAGCAAGATAAAGGGAAGGGTTTAGCTGTTGAGATCCCTGAGACAGAGACATGCAGTTCAAACAATCCAGTAAGCATTCACTAATAATATAATTTAGCATTCTTCATTCATTGTTTAGCATTGTCATCAAGTTTACTAATAATCTTGACAACAAAATTTACAATATTGTAAAATGATTGCTAAATTAGGCAATCAAAAGACACAGAGAAGAGGCAGACAGTGATATGCCCACAGAGCCAGCTGAAACACCCAGAGTCAGCAAGAAAAAGGTGTTCACCACATAATAATACCAATATGATAACTTATATTGTTAACAGGTTTTTACTTTCTAATTAACATCTACAAATATACAGAAGGTAGTGATCCAAACAAGCACAGTCTCCACAAGGTCCAGGGCAACATTGAAACAACCTGAACATTTTACAAACCTTGTGGACGCAAGAGAGACACTGACACCTTCTGAGTGTGAGCTGCACTACTGGGCAATGGAAAACAAAAGTGATGATGAAAGGTACTTTTATAATGCATTATTATTAATATAAATAAAAGTTATCAGTGCCATTTTTGTTTTGTCAGACTACACTTTACACTAAAAAAAGAGAATTTTATTCAATATAAGGGAGATTGTTTTGTATTCTGATGACTGGGGAGAGCTGAAGAGAGATGAGATGCTGAGTTTGAACAAAAACACATACATCAGTTCTGCTGTTATTGATGTATGGAGTAGCATATTAAACCATGCTCAAGCAAAGCTTCCTGAACAAAAGACTCCCAGGAGATTTTTCCTAACAACCAACGTTTCCGTAAGTGAAGAATTTCATAGTTACTATTTTCTACTTAACTCACTTTATTCTGTTTTAAACAACACTGCACATTCATCTTCAAAAATCTGTATTTGTCTTTATAGAACTACACGGTTGTTGCACCTTCAAAAGAATGGAATGACCAGAAGGTATCAAAGCTGTTTGTTGACAACATACAACATGAACTGAACACATATCCACATGTGGAAGTAAATAAGACGGACATGGTACGTATTCATTATTAAAATTGCAAAAAGTCATCATAATAGTAACTAAAATGTACACAATTTTTTTTTGCAGTTTTTCTTCCCGATATTGCAATCAGAACACTTCTACATTATTGTCATTGATACAAGAAGAATGGTGGCTGAGATCATTGACAATTCCAATGCCATGGAAGGAGAGCAGGACGACCCACTATTCAAATATCAGCATGTCCCTGCAAGACTCGTAAGAAAAAATATGTATTTATTGATTTTTTCACTAGTGAAATAAAATTAACAAAGACAGATTAAATTCAAAAAATAAAAATGAACTAACTTTAATCATAAATTTCAGATCAAGCTTTTTGTTTACTTCTTGAAGACAACTGGCCTTCAAAAACTAACAAAAGAAGTGACTGAAAATATCAAGAGCATGAACCGTCTTCAAATGCCATGGAGGACTTCAACAAACAACACTGATTGTGGGGTCTTTGTAATGCGTCATATGGAGACGTATATGGGAGATGCTGTGAAGAATTGGAAGAGTGGAATAAGAGCTAAAAATCAGATGCAGCTGAGATACTTAAGGATCAAGTATTGCGCTGCCATTCTTACTGCACAATGCAACATCCACAGGCAGAGGAACATCAGAGAAGCAAGACTCTACTTCCAAGCATTTTCTAAAGACAACCCAATCAGTATTGAAAACCTCTACCTTGAAGATGATAATGAATGAACAACTTATATATATGTAACAAATTCTATAACTGCTTGGACAACTTTTAAATTTCCTATTTTTGTATTATGGGAATGCTTATGGATTAGTATAATTATTTGAAATTTTATGTCAAAAGTTCAGAGCTAAAATTAAAAATAGCGGATGCTAAAACTTCTACTCACACTGCTAAAGTAGAACCCACCAGTGCTAAAAAATAAACTGACAGTGCTAAACAAGCAAATATCAATCCTAAAAATATAAACAATCATTCTAATGCTAAAACAAGTAATGCTAGCATCAATCACAACTACACAATTTAAAATTTTAATATATAATTGTAAACCATGATAGCACTGTCAAAGTTTCAGAGGTTTATACACTAAAATTGTGAGTAACATACTAAAATTAAAACTATACCTTTTCTAAATTCTCATACAAATCAAAATCGCAGCTGCTAAAAAATCCACACACACTGCTAAAGTAAACCCCATAAATGCTAAAGGACAAACTAGCAGTGCTAAAATATCAATCCTAAAATATAAAAAATCATAATTGAAGACAAATAATGCTAACATAAATATTCTTTTCTTGTAATGCTAAATAGGTATAGATGGTGTTTCATTTTTTGAAGTGCTAATAAATGTTTTAATATTTCTAGCAGGTGTGTAAAATCACTGCTAAACAAGGAAACGTAAGTGCTAAAGAATAAACCATCAGTGCTAAAATTCAAACTTTCAGTGCTAATATATAACTGTAAATTTTGTATTTATTTATCGACACTATATATTTGAAGAAAATACATAATTGTTTTTCCAAATAAACAAAGTATAAAAATTTTAATATATAACTGTAAATTTTGTATTTATTTATCGACACTATATATTTGAAGAAAATACATAATTGTTTTTCCAAATAAACAAAGTATAAAAGCTTCCACACATGCGGCTAAAATAGAATCTACTAGTGCTAAAATACAAACTATTAGTGCTAAAATAAAACCTACGAGTGCTAAAATATAGAATATCAATGCTAAAGTATAACCTATAGAAAATACAAAAATCTTTTTTTTTTCAAATAAAAAAAAAATAAAAACTGATAATAAAAAAAAAAAAGAAAACAATAATAATAAAACCCGCTCCGAAAAAAAAGGTAAAAACCCGCCATCTCTTCAAATTCTCAATACTTAACTTCTGCAAAACACACACACACACACACGCAAACATTTTCCATTCCAAAAACTTCAAACAAAGACAGAAAAGAATAGGGTTTTACGAGCGATTAGATTCAAAAACATCAAACACAAAAAATATCGATATGGAAAAATCACAAAGCATTAACAAGTTAAAAACTGGTGAAAAATTTTACAAAAGAAGGAAGAAAAACAACGGCAGCGGGAGCGACTCTTCAACAAAGAAGAGAAAAAATGAAGAGATGGAGAGCGAACAAGGTATGCAATACATTCTTCTTCCATCATCATAAAAATAAAGTAGTGTGTCTTTCATTTTTGTTATAACAAAAAAAAAAATTGCAGAAAGTCTAAATAAGCACGAAACCCCGATAAAATTTTAAATATATGAAAATTGTTATCGTTTATTGAAAATAATAACATGTATACGAAATCAAATATTTGGAATGCATATACATTGTGCAAACTATGTTCCATGTCATGATTTCCTTTTAATGATATAAACATTAATATCGTAAATTTGCTCAGCCGCCACAAAAAGGGGAATAGTTTGATATAAACATTAATATCGTAAATGATTTTTGTGTTCACATGTAGCATCACTATATTAGAGAATGAATTAAGGATTTCTGTGTTACTGACATATTAGGAAATAGCATCAAGGAGATTTACACTTAGCATAAGACTTCTTATCTTTATAATGATAATAAGAAAATGCTTCCATGCTCTGTTTTCGTTATAATGATAATATAATGTTAATTAAACGAACTGTAACATGTTCTCCTTCAAAATGTTAATATAGATCTTAATTTTTCATTTTAGCACTAGTTTTCTACACAATTAGCACCAATGAGTTCTATTTTTTAACATCAATAGTTTGCAAATATATACACAAAATAATAGTATTAACAAAACTATACATATATAGGTACCAGCAAAAAGAGAAGATCCACAGAGGATATTAATATATCAATAACTAAGGAGATGAGATCAAAGAATAAACATGATGTCAATGCTCTCAAATCTCAGTCAAGAACATTAGCATTAACATTACTTGAAAGGATAAATGCTACACCAGAGTCAGATGCTGAAGCAAAATCCAAACAGGAAGATCTTCCAGTCCTTAAAAGCAGAACAACACCACGCATACTATATGATGCAATAAAAAAATTCACAGCTGAGCAGAAGACTGCTGTTGAATCACTTGGCTTTGGGAGCATTCTGCAATTAAGTATAAAAGAAGTGCCTCAAGTACTGAGCCACTGGTTGGTTAGCAACTTTGATCCACAAAGCTGTGAGTTGATCCTCCAGAGAGATCGACGGTTGCACATAGATGAAAATGATGTATCATTGATCATGGGGTTTCCAAGCGGTGCTATGCGTATAGAGAAGAAACATAGATGTGAAAAATGCAATCTGACAAAGCAATGGCAAGAGAAATTTGCCAGAAATGAACTCAGAATTCGTCCCATTGATGTTTCAGAAAAAATGGAGGAAGATAAAGCCGGTGGAAAATGGTTCAAGGTACATTTTATGGTTCTACTTACAAATAGCCTTATGGAATCCACGGGAAATGGATATGTACATCCACAGCTGGTACACATCTTCGATGATGTTGACAGAATATGTGAGTACAATTGGTGTGAGTACACAATCAGGTGTCTGGTGCAGAAGGCAGTACTTTGGAGAAAGAAGAGAGATAAAGGCTACAATGGACCAATCATGTTCTTAATGGTTAGTTTAGTAATTAACGTACATTATTAAAATAAACTTTCAATTTGCATGCTCATGCTAACGTGCATTACATTTTCCACTACACAGATGTTTTATATGGACAGAGTAGTGTCCTATAACAGAAAAGTTGAACGATCAATTCCAGCATTCAAAGGCTGGACACACAAGCTTCTGCTCAAAAGACAGCAGTTAGAATTAAAATCAGGTGGTTTTGGAGGAGGCCACATTTGTGGCCCATATGTAGAAGATGATTGTGGACGAAAGGCTGAGCACAACATCATTTGTTTGGAGGCTGCTCCTCAGAAAGGTGAAGCTCAACCTGCTATGGATGCTTATCTTGAGAGCAATCTCGATGCACAATCTGACAATCCTACCCTACCAACAGCTAATGATCCTGTGGAGGAATATGCTCAAAAGCTAATCGATGACTCCAAGCGAATGGCAGAGGCAATGTCCACATTGATGAAAACAATAGAGGGAGTGCCACAATATATGATGGACAACCTCTTCTTCAAGAAGTCATATGAGACAGCACAACAACTCTTGATCAAGAAACAGCCGAGTCCAATGTCGCAGGCATCACAGACTCAGACACAGCCACAAGCAACACCGGATGATGATGAGTTCTGGAGTGATCCAGCAAGGATAGCAGCAATTGAGGAGATTGAGAGGGCTCTGGCAAAGCGTGCAGAGCTTGAGAAGATATATGCTGATGAAGGTCCAACATTCAGTCTTGGACTAAGTGATGCATGGGCTGGGGTACTGAAGGTTACACAGGAAATTTCTCAAGGGGATGTGTTGGATAAGGAACAAGCTCAAACTGAAACATTTGATGCTGAAATCCTGGAGGATGCCATGAACCAGGTATGGAAAAAATATTCTAATTATTTTAGCATTCTCATTATTTAGTTTAGCACTCTCATGTTTTATTTTAGAACTCTCATGATTTAGTTTAGCACTCTAATATTTTATTTTAGCAGTCTCATGACTGATTTTAGCATTCTCCTGAATTATTTTAGCATTCTCATGGATTGTTTTAACATTGTCATAACTTATATTTATGTTTCTAATACACATACAAAAATTAACTGCAGGTAGAGATGCAACATCTCAGTTCAAACAAATCAAAACCTGATGAGGGTGATGGGGCATCAAATCCGACAAATGTTCCAGATAACGCTGAGGTGTGATATAGCAATTCAAGTAGCATTCAGCATCTTTATCACACTTTACAAAGAAAAATAAGTAAAAATTATTAAATGTTATTTTTTCAAAACACATAATACAGGCTCTAGCTACCCGGATGGAGACAAGAACCAAAGAGCAGAAGAAGCCAACGGAGAAGCTGATGTCACCATACAGAATCAGATTTGTTGATACAAAGGAAGTACTTGACAGACAGCAACAAGAGATATTCTTCTGGGTTATGCAGAATGATTCAGAAAGCAGGTATGTGACTTATGCTATGCAAAAATACTTCATAAAAAATCATATTGTATACTGGTACATGAATGCCTTTCTATTTATATTGAATTGAATTATCAGTGAACAAGTATTGTATGATGACAAACGAGTCACGCTTGCACGGATTGATATGAGGACGATGGCTGCAAATGAATACATCAGTTCACCTGTTCTGGATGTTTGGAGCACCGTACTGAATCATAATGAAAGAATGCGAGACCCGTCCTCAAAACTAAGATTTTTCTATACCACACAGCCTTGCGTAAGTGTATACTTGAGAAGAACGCCATATAAAGTTCTTAAAGTGCACTCAATATAATTAAAAATTGTTCTTCTTGCAGAGCTTCACTGTAGTTGATGCACCATCTGTCTGGGATACTTCGAAAAGATGTGCTTCATTCATTGATAAAATAAAATTTGAGATCGAATGCTGCCCATGGGTATCTTTGAGCAATGTTGATCTGGTATGCAAATTATTTTTAATCATCTTGACATTGTTTACACCCCTTTACAAATTTATATTATTAATGCAAATACTAAGTTTGTTAAACATGCAACAATTAAAACACAAAGGATAGTGACAAAGGATGGAATTATCTTCACATTTACTCTTTTTTTAGCAATATAGTTTGGAGTTTTAGCACTGTCATCTCATAATTTAGCATTCAGATTATGTTCTTTAGCATTGATATTGATTTAGGAGTTTATTTTTTGTTTCTTTTTTGTAAACCTAACACTTTTGTCAATCTGTGATTTATCTGCACATTTTCTTCCCTTTTAGCACTATAGTTTCCTGTTTTTAGCACTGTCATCTCGTATTGACAACCCATGTTAACTAACTCTGTGTGCAGTTTTTGTTTCCTATCTGCTATTCAAGCCACTTCTTCATTATCTCCATTGATGTGGGTAACTTCAATGTTGAGATTATTGACAATTCAAGTGCAAAGGATAGTGAGAAGGATGGAATTAAGATAAAGTACGGCGACATTCCAGAAACCCTGGTAATATATGAATTTGTCACCAATTATTTTTTCTCACTATCTATAGCAATTAAAAATTTTTATTTTTAAAAACATATGCAGGTAAACTTCTTTGCTGAGTTCCTTGCAACATCTGGGCTTGAAACGAAATCAAATGCATTGAAGGAAAAATATCGGACTACCAGGATGAAGATGCCATGGAGAGATACAAAGAACAAGCATGATTGTGGCGTGTATGTCATGAGGCACATGGAGACGTACAGAGGCGGTGGTGTGAAAACCTGGAGCACTGGTCTGAAGAAAGGAAACGACAAACAGATGAAATTTTTGAGAGCAAAATACTGTGCTGCAATCATAACTGCAGACAGTAACATGCTGAAGGATGAACATGTGAAAGCTGCAAATCTATTCTACAGACAATCATCTACCCAGGGGGAAATTGTAGTAGACCCCACAAAAATGAAAACAATGAACTGACTTGTTGCAAAAGTGGATACAATATTTGTGTTTTTTGATAGTATATAGTATAAGTGGATGAATATTTTGTGGTTTTGATAGTATATAGTATAAGTGGATGAATATTTTGTGTTTTGATAGTATATAGTATAAGTGGATGAATATTTTGTACTAACTGACACAATTTCTTATTCTTGTGAATACTTTAATATTCACAAAGTATAAAAGTGTTAATATAAATGAATAGTTCAGAAGTTTAGCACTTGCATATGATTTTTTAGCACTTGCCATTTCTTTTATAGCACTAGAATTTGTATTCTACATTTGGAATTCTACTTTAGCACTAAAAGTTTTTATTTTAGCACCGATGTTTTATACTTTAGCACTACTATTTATTGTTTTAGCAATTACAGTTCTTTTTTTAGCATTGCTATATAAAGACAGACTACCATCTTAAAAATATATATATATATTTTTAGACTCGTTTTTCTTCCATGTCTCTCTCTCTCTCTCTCTCTCTCTATATATATATATATATATATAACAGTTTTGGACATTCTAGCAGTGTTTTAGCATTTATAGTTCTTTTTTTAGCATTGTTATATAAAGACAGACTACCATCTCTAATAAATGTAATAGTTCAGTAGTTTTAGCACTTGCATATGATTTTTTAGCACTTGCCATTTATTTTTTAGCACTAGTATTTGAATCCTAGATTTCAAATTCTACTTTAGCACTGAACGTTTGAATTTTAGCACTGATGATTTGTTCTTTGTTTAGCATTAATGTTACACACCTGCTAGAAATATTAAAACCTTTATTAGCAATTCAAAAAATGAAACAACATCTATACCTATTTTGCATTTATATTTCAAAATATTAAAATCTGAAATATAAATGAATAGTTCAGAAGTTTTCTTTTGATAGTATATAGTGTAAGTGGATGAATATTTTGTGTTTTGATAGTATATAGTATAAGTGGATGAACATTTTCTTTTGTAGCACTAGTTGCAAATCATTTCAAATTCTGAGTTTCAGTTATTTTAGCACTTACAAATCCTTTTTTAGCACTTTCCATCCCTTTTTTAGCGCTAGTATTTGATTTAAGATTTGAAATTCTACTTTAGCACTAATGGTTCATACTTTAGCACTTACGTTTCCTCGTTTAGCACTGTAATGTGTATCTCACATTTCTCCGGACATATATATTCAAAAGTTGAAATGATGGATCTAAACTATTTGTGGCAAAAAAATACAAACAATAATAAAAAAATAAAAAGAAGTTTGAATAGTTTTGGATCTAAACTCTATGAAATATATGGCACAATGACTTGTAAGGAAAACAAAGGAAAATATTGTGTACATCCTGATATTTTGGGTATAATAATAATTATTATTACGTGAAGTCTTTAAAAGGTAGGGAATATATTCCATTTACTATGCATTTATTTGTCCATATGCGCGATCTTATATCGGCAGTTACTCCATTGAAGCTCAAATTAAAGCTCTAATTCGCTCCCAACAATTTCATCCCTTTCTCAAGTTCACCCACAAATGGCGCCACCTCAAGAAGCATATTTCTACGACTCACAGTGGACGGAGAGGCTTGAAGCCCGTGTGGTGAACGAGCTACTCCAACAAAAGGAGGCCGGAGTGTGGGTGGTCAGCTTCGAGGACAATAACACGGCCATTTCCAATGTTCGTACGATCGTCAATGAAGAATTCTCTAAAGAATATGGTATCGAGTGGTACACGGCGCATGTCGAAATGCTCGCGACGCGATATGAGACTTTGAAGCTTTTGTGGGACTACACTCCGACCGAGTTTCATTGGAGTCACAAGAACAACAAGTTCTATGCGCCGGAAGATACATGGATACGTTTTGAAGAGGTTCACTACCTATAATGATTTTACTCTCCAGTTAATCGCAAAGAGGTTAAATATCACAATAATTTCTTGTTGACTATGCAGATGAATCCGTTGACGACCGTCTATCGAGACAACGGTGAGCCGCACTACCTGGCCTTGACGAACTTGTTTGAGACTGGCGAGACGCCCATCATTCCCGACGATGACCTCAATCCTTTTCAGGCAAGCGAGAGCGACACTGATTGAAGTGATGTATTTGAATTAAATGTGTATGTTCTTGCGATGGTATTTGATTTTAGATTTGAAATTCTACTTTAGCACTAATGGTTCATACTTTAGCACTTACGTTTCCATGTTTAGCACTGTAATGTGTATCTCACATTTCTCCGGACATATATATTCAAAAGTTGAAATGATGGATCTAAACTATTTGTGGCAAAAAAATACAAACAAATAATAAACTATTTGTGGCAAAAAAATATTTGAAAATATTGTGTACATCCTAATATTTTGGAATCTAAAATTTAAAAAGCATTAAATGTTTTAGCACTTACAAATCATTTTTTAGCACTTGACATTAAATTTTTAGCACTAGTATTTGAATCCTAGATTTCAAATTCTACTTTAGCACTGAAAGTTTGAATTTTAGCAGTGATGGTTTATTCTTTAGCACTTACGTTTCCTTGTTTAGCATTGATTTTACACACCTGCTAGAAATATTAAAACCTTTATTAGCACTTCAAAAAATGAAACACAATCTATACCTATTTAGCATTACAAGAAAAGAATATTGCTATCATTAATAAAAAAATCAGTATAAAAAAAGTACAAAAAATAAAATAAAATGTATCTACTTCTTCCCACAATTCCTAGAATCATGGTTTGCTTTCTTGCCACACTTCTTGCATGTCCTTAAAGGTTTCTTTGCGCGTTCAACTCTCGCCTCTTCTTTTGATTTTATACGACTTGCACTGCCTTTTGTCTTCACAAGCTCAGGTGGATGCACCTCAACTTCACTAGGTGCACACAATCCATAAAAATGAGAAAATAATCTACTCTTCTTTGACATAGTATCGTCTTCAATATCACCAGATGAAAACCCCTGCCTTAACTCGCGTAAACTTTGCAACAACAGAGACATCTTTGCAGTGTCACCTTCAGCAACAGAAAGACATGCATAAAACTCAGAAATTAATTGGTTCGTAACAATTTTGTTCTCCTCCAACAAAAAACACCGATCACCCAACAATGCGCCTGCTTCGTTAATGAGTGAAGACTTCATCCAACGAGACACAACGTATTTAGGAGGTATTGACTCCAATTTCAAATCTTTGAATAGAGTGAATATGTGGCAGCAGAGGATCCCATCCCTCACAAATTTCAAACAGCTGCATGTAGTGGAATCCTCAACCTTGTTGTGAACAACCTTATTTATAGCACCAAAACCATCCTTTACTTCTAGCATCACAATTGAATCGTTTTCTGAAATATTACAAACACGGCAGACATAACATGCATCTTCAATCTCCTTCTGAACCTCGTAGAACTTATTCATAGTATAAATAGTGGCAGCATGTTTCTCAAATGTGAATGGGGTCTTCAACTGAGGAATTGACGACTCATCAACGCTGTCCAAGTAGGCATGTGCATGTCTCTGAGTATCAAGTGCGCTATCAAAGTTCATCAAAAACTCAACAAGGTTTGACTTTGATCTAAGAAACCTCGAATAAAAACTGTTCACACTCTCTGAAATTGAGGTAGTCCTGCACAGCCCACTCATCGGTAAATCCCTAAAATATGCAGGCACCCAATCTTCACGAATATCATACAATGACTTGAACCAACTATTGTCTGCCAATCCAAATTCAACCATAATTTCCTTCCATATCAACTCAAAATATGTGCTGTTTATACAATTAGACCACACAATACTATTTACCCTCTTTCTGAATGTCTCGTTCTTTCTGATATGCGCAGGTAACTTATCTGGAACTTTAAACATAATATGCCACATACACAATCGATGTCTGGTATCGGGAAGTACCTGTCTTACAGCAACCTTCAATCCAAGATCCTGATCAGTGATTATTAGGCTAGGAGAACCACCCATACAGTCCTTGAATTTCTGAAGAACCCATGAATAAGATTCACCATCCTCACCCGACATTAAAGCAGCACCAAAGGTTACAAGCTTCCCGTGATTGTCCTTCCCGGTGAAGGGTGCAAAAATCATTGAATATCTGCAACAATATAAAAATTCACAAACTTGTGTTATTATCATGTCTTTTTCATTGTATATAAAAGATTACAAATGATAACACTATCACCTAACAAATATTCAAACA
Source organism: Perilla frutescens (assembly GCA_026008535.1). Taxonomy (NCBI): domain Eukaryota; kingdom Viridiplantae; phylum Streptophyta; class Magnoliopsida; order Lamiales; family Lamiaceae; genus Perilla; species Perilla frutescens. The sequence goes on from BRKX01000015.1 coordinate 52,938,596, forward strand.
TTAGGTAATAGTGCTAAAAAAGAAAATGTAAGTGCTAAAATACAAACTACAGGTGCTAAAATAGAAAGTGCTAAAATACAAACTACAGGTGCTAAAATAGGAAGTGCAAGTGCTAAATAGAAAATACCAGTGCTAAAAAAGAAAATGTCCATATGCTAATGAAACAGAAAAATTCACAAACTTGTGTTATTATCATGTCTTTATCATTGTATATAAAAGATTACAAATGATAACACTATCACCTAACAAATATTCAAACATTAGGTAATAGTGCTAAAAAAGAAAATGTAAGTGCTAAAATACAAACTACAGGTGCTAAAATAGGAAGTGCAAGTGCTAAATATAAAATACCAGTGCTAAAAAAGAAAATGTCCATATGCTAATGAAACAGAAAAATTCATCAGGTAATACTGCTAAAAAAGAAAATACAAGTGCTAAAATATAAACTACATGTGCTAAAATAATAAGGCAAGTGCTAAATAGAAATATACCAGTGCTAAACCACCAGAATGCTAAAACTAATAGAACAACAAGTCTAAACAATATAGCACACTAACCTGTTAGTCCTATATGTTGCATCAAATGACACAACATCCCCAAATAGAGAAAAGTTCCTTCTTGATATAGGATCAGCCCAAAACACACACCTCAACTGATCATCCTTGTTCACTTCATAATCAAATGTGAAGGCAGAGCAGAGTTCATGCCTTTTGGACATTTTATCCAACATCATTTGCGCATCTACACCCACAACATACGTCTTGAGATCTCGACTGAAGTTTTTGAAATCAACTGCTGTACAGCCTATATTCGAATATCCACCAACAACTTCTTTATATAATCTAAATGTTGTCACAGGTCCAATGTTTATCCTTGCACAGTTTAAAATAAACATTTGATGTGAAGGATCTATATTCCTATTCAGATTCATAAACTCTCTATGTGTATCCGTAACAAGAGAATGCGTGTGTCTTTCTTCAAATAATCCAACACTGTAGCCATCACAACCAATATATTTCAAACCAATCCTAGCCATACAACAATTCCTCTTCGACACACGACGTCTCTTTTTCTTTGAAGATTCACCAAAATCAACAGATGTGTTCTTAACTCCCTCACAGCTACACAGAACATACTTCCAAATTATAGTACCATCTTTAGACCTCTTTGTAGTAGACAGACGAGTATCAAATCCACACGATGAGGCATACACCTTGTAAAATGTTATACCGTCATCTAAAGTAGGGAAATTCTTGCCCAATGCAGGCTTCAAAGATGGTTCACATTCAGGTGTGTAAAATTCAGAAACCACGGGTGAAATCTCCAAATTGGAAGAAGCACAATCTGCACATTTATAACATATTCTAAGATAATGATGTAAAAGTTCACAGTGCTGCTAAAGTAGCTTACAGCAGTGCTAAAATAGTTCACAGTAGTGCTAAAATAGATAACAACAGTGCTAAAATATTTCACAGTAGTGCTAAAGTACGTGTTAAGTCAAGGATATAATTTTAACTGATTATTTGGATAAATTCTCATTTATCCACATGGGAAACAAAATGATTTCTTTAGCATAATATGTATATTCCTCTATGCTTAATTAAAACTGTAAGACAAAAATATAAAATGAACATACATGACAATTATATTTGCAGATTGTTCTCATAACAGCATGCAAATAATATAATTTTAATAAACCGTATGACTTGACTTCATATAGTAACAGCCTGACCAAAATTTACTTTATGCATGGCTAATAATTCATATTGTCATGCTAATAAATGTACAGGTATACAGAAAATCAAAACACAAAATATACAGCCTTAAAAACACAATAGTGCTAAACTAGGTTACCAAAGTGCTAAAATAGTTCACATCAGTGCTAAAGTACAAGACAGAAATAAAAAAATGAACACATGACAATTATATTCACATATTATTCTCATAACAGCATACAAATAATAAGATCTTAATAAACAATATGACTTCATTCGTATAGCAAATGTCTGACCAAAATTTACTTTTTGCATGGCTAATAATTCATATTGTGATGCTAATAAATATACAGATATACAGAAAATTAAAACACACAATATGCAGCATTAAAAACAGCTTAGTAAGGTTCATCAACCTAAAATCAGTGCTAATATACTTCACATTAGTGCTAAAACACGTTATAACAATGCTAAAGTAGTTCACAGTAGTGCTAAACAACATGTTAAGAAAATATTATTTATAATACTCATTTGTTATTCCAAATTCTGCATTCATCTCTATTAATAAGACTCTTATGATACTCAATCGTTTATTCAATGATAAAAACTAATTACACAATGCCAATAATTCATATTGTTCATATTTGTGATGCTAATAACTCTACATATATATAGAGAACCAAAACACACAATACAAAGTCCTAAAAACACATGTTGATCGTCAAAAAATCAAAATAAGCTTTGTAAACCTTGTCAAACAAATGTATAACAAAATCGCAGCAAAATTACGGAAATTTCTTTTTACCCGGCATCTTCGTCAAATAACGGTGAATAACACAAACTCCAGCAAAAAAACGCGTGACCACCGATTCAGGTGAATAAAATTCGAAGAGAATCGACTGAAATTTCGATTATATAAGCACAAAGAAATTTGATATATACAAGGAAAGAGATTTGAATCGAAAAGGAATTGCAGACCGAAATACATTCTTTCCAAATATAACAGAGTTAATAAATTACAAAAATGCCCTTGGTTCATTAAAAAATCGCTGATATTACAATAATGCCACCGCGATTTTTTTAAATTTGGGACAGATCTTGGCCGTCCAAATCAGAGCAATTTGTGGCTGAGATCGGTTCTCAGTTCTCACATGGATGTCTAGTTCTCACATGATCCTATCTCTCTATATATATATATATATATATATATATATATATTTAGTTTATTTAGTTAGTGTATATAATGTCGCTTTTGAAAAAGCAGTTGATATTACAAGGCAAGATAGTAGAGACACGATCCTTTTCAAAACTTGATTTATGTCTTGCCATTTTCCTTGTATTTGACCAAAGAAAAAAGGAGAATTATCAATCCAGGATCTAAAAGATGGGTAATCTATCGATTCAGAATCGAAAGATAAAAACTCTCAATCCAGTACTCGAAAGATGAAAATTCTCAATCCAGGACCTCAAAAATCACGAATTTTAATTTCTTTTTATTTTTAATTAATTTTATATTAATTTTCAATGAAAATTGCTTCATTAATTATCCATTAAATCTAATAAAGAAATTTTTAAAATTATTTTTAAAAAAAAATATAAATGAAAATTCGTGATTTTTGAGGTCCTGGATTGAGAATTTTCATCTTTCGGGTCCTGAATTGAGAGTTTTCATCTTTCAAGTCCTGAATTGGTAGATTACTCATCTTTCAGGTCCTGAATCGACAATTCTCCCAAAAAAAAACTATCTGTTTTTTTACTTTATCCAGCTATGATGATCATGTGCTCACAATTGCAACATCCATGCATTTTGTTATATATTAAATCACCAATCAATAGTTTCACAATGACACTAAATAAAGCATAGCTTTAATTATTTCTTAATCCAACAAGAAATGAAAAATTAAACAAACAAATAATATTAACGAATATTCCACCTTTCACTTGATATAACTCGAAATAGAATAGGCTATCATTAGCATTTGATTAGCAATTTAAGATGTGTTAATTGGATGGTTGGAAAAAATGGTAGGGCTCATGATTCAATATTCGAGCCGGCACATTAGACATTAGAAAGGAAAAAAAAAAGTGATTAAGATAAGTATGATAATAATTAACCAATTCATTTGTTAATCTTGGTGTTTCACTAGTGCTGATGACGTTCATCGATTCGATTTGTCGAAATATTTGTGTGTTTTTCTATCATTAATTATGTATTAGTTGCTATCATTTTATTTAAATATTGCCCTCACACACGTACGCTAGTGTTCCTTGTTCGGCAAACAAATCTTTATATATGGAGCCTTTTCCCATATATTCTTATTTTCAAAATTATATTTCTATTTATATATATATATATGTATGTATGTATGTATGTAGGGAAAGGATCAAATAGGAACCAAATCCCCCGTGAGAACCTAGGAACCAAACATATTAGCAAATTATTAGTCACATATTAGCAGTGTGTATAATCTCTAACATCTTAGCAATATGTTGCTAATATTATGATCTCGTCAAGTTAGCAATATGAGTTTACCTCATGTTAGCAACATAATCTCTTGATGTTAGCAATATAAATCTCTCATGTTAGATTGGTTCCTAGGTTCTCACGGGGGATTGGTTCCTATTTGAACCCACCCCTATGTATGTATGTATGTATGTATTATTATTATTATTTGTTGCTTTATTAAATTAACATGTTGACACGAATATATTAAACTTAAACACTTATCTTAATCAAAACCTGAATTTGTAATTTAAGCATGAGTTTTAAAACGTTGCAATAATAACCCAATTTTTTTATTTAGGGGTAATTACAATTTAATTTTCAACGTTTGAATGTTTTAACAAAAATAACCTAATATTTTAATAATTACAATTTAATTCTCAACGTTTGGATATTGTAATAGAAATAACCCAATATTTAATATTAACAATTTAATTCCCAGTGTTTGAACATTTTAACAGAAATGACCCGATATTTTAGGCAAAAAAACCATATTGATTATTATTAAATTCACAATCTTTGAACGAATTAAAACATGACTTTTAAATAGTTGCAATAATAGCTCAACCTTTTGATTTTTGACAAAATAGATATTTCTATAAAATTTCGACGATGGAAAAAGATGGAAAGACTAACTTTGCAAAATAAAAATCCTCATTTTCAACACCCCTAGACCAAATTAATTTATTCACGTGAAAAAATTATTCCCATTTATAATTGACGATGAACATATGAAATCCTCTATTCTCAAATCGTGTTTTCATCATTTGTTCCCACTGTGGATGCAAAATCCGCAATCAATGTCAAACAGAGTTCGGAACAACGATGATCTGCAAATTGATATGTAAGCCCTTTCTGAGATGGATTGAATTGTTAACTGTATAATATCTTGTATGCAATAGATTATAGCTCAATTCATGTTGTTTTCGCCGTTTTTAATTGCAAAAGGTTACAAAAAATAATTCACCTGCTTGATCATTGAAGGAGAAACAAATCTTACAAAATGTGATGAAAAAATTATATTATACAAACAATTAATTGACAAAATATTAAGCAGATAGTTTCTGAATCGACATTTCCTTGAGAGATCGAGTTAAGCGACGGAAAACTTCGAGGTTGTGCCCTGTTTTATCCTGCCATAAAATATTAAAAAAAAAAGGTTTTATCATATAAATCTTCAATGGTAAGTGGAAAAACAAATCCACATCATTTAAATGTTATTTAAAAGGGTTCGTTAATTTAAAATACACAAGGGATGTTTTGATTTTTCACACGTTTTAATAACACGGACTTCACATTTGTTTGATTTTTCACACGATTTTCAAATTCCGGTCAATTTTTATCTATTGGTGATAGGGATGATAGACAAGTAATTCTATTTGAAGAATTATGAATCATAAACGGGTTAGGATTCACGGGTGAATGACAATTCTTCCATACTCCAATTTATTTTTTACACTATAGGTCTAATTAATGTTTTGCTTGAAATTTGCAAGAACTTTTGCTCGAACACAATACCTAAGTTTATGTTATTAAAACTATATTTTTTAAAACTTGTCAAAAAATCAAAACACCCCTAAAAATGGTGTTATTTAAGCAATTAACCCTATTTAAAATATCAATTCATTTGACTCTCTCTCTCTCTCTCTCTCTCAACAAGATACAGAAACACATACAGGAAAGAAACAATCTACCCAATGTAATATATATGTATATGCTAGAGAAAGTAAAGTGGGAATACCTCGCTCAGCAATTCAAGTCTCTCAAGAACTGAAATTACTTCTCCACAAACCGAGAACATGCCCTCTTTAACATCTACTGAGGTCTCATATGCAATTACTTTCTGAGAGCGGCTGTAATCATGCATGTAGACGATAAAAACGCATCAGCGGAAGTCGAACAGATCACAATTACTAGTAACATGAATCAATAAGCAAAATCTCATACCTATCTTGGAAATGGGCAAGGATAATGTTCATCAAATTTTGTGCTACTAGAAGCAATAGCATGATAAGCTGACTCCTATGTCCGACAATCCGGCACATGCCCACCATTGCAATATACCTCCTGTACAAACATCCAGACATAATTCAGCTGCTCTCATCCATAGTTTTTTCTCCCTCTAGAGAGAGAGAGAGAGAGAGAGGTACCTCTTTTGTATACTTTCAGAGGATGGAGCATTATCTTGGGATACATATAAATTGATGATTTCATCAACTTCTTGTCTGGATAACTCGTTGATGTCTTTAACCTAGGAAAAAGGTAAATTACAGATTTTTTAATGTATAGAGAGTTAAACCATCAAACAGACATTAATGTATCATACTACGGACCTTGCTGAGCAACACATATTTTTCTTCCGCAGCTTTTTCGAGTGCAGTTACTAGGGTACCAAGGAAAAAGGCAAGCAAAGCCAGCGTAGGCTGTTGGGATGCAGAAGCAGTATGACCATCTGAAACCTATAGGAACGCAGAGTGATGCATATTGCATCATGTTGACACTAAAGATCTGAGAACTTTCAATTTAAAGCAGGTTATGAATTTTACTTACCTGCAGCCTTAGAGACTTCTTTGTAACAAGAAAATAAAGGTAGGAGCTCAAACTAAAGCAGAGACGGGATATGCTCACATCAGCTTTCTGCCGAATCTGAAAAGTAGATGTAAAATAGAACAGTCATAAAAACTCGGATACCTTGTTTTTTAATTCCTGAAATAAGAGGAAAATCTAGATTACCTCTGATCCCACAGATTGAATTGAAGTGAAAAGGTCTAGATCACGAGAGAAGAGACAGCACGTCATTCCAAAGAGCCCTTGAACAAATCCATATTCATCGCTTACTTCATATGGCCAAACCTTATCAACACCATAGTTTATAGTCAGGAAAAACCTTTACACGGGAAATCACAACTGCTGAGTTTTAAAGAGCTCTAGAAGAATTGAGCAATAGGTATAATAACATTTAATGCCACAAAATCTTCAGCATATGCTAGCCAGTTGACATCAAATACGCAAAAAATATAACCTAGTTTATAGACAAGATACATACACACACCAATCATAAACATCGTGATGACATTCAAGGATATGGATAAGATTTAGTAAATATGTTTGGGGATTTACCTTGCTAAGTATACCCACAACGAGATTGATTATTTCCATTGTCAGTTCATCAGCATCTGTAAGATCTTCCTGGAGAATTTGATCAAACAGTAACTGATGGCCTTTAATGAATTCTATGATTTCACGCACAACTTTATTCTTCACCTATCAGACACCAAAAGAATCAGAAAGATGAATTGGGACTATCGGACTAGCTTACAAGGCAAAGGTGAAGAAACACAATCTGGATATCATAAGTCCAGCCAACTAAGATAAACTGAAGAAAATAATAAAAATAACCTTGAAAAGAAAGAAGTAATAAAATACAATGCATAGGCGACAGCTGTTTTGGAATTAAAATTTTTCTCAAAGACCACATTGTGCACAAAAAGGAACAGGGAGGCCTTCGTGTTAATCATCAAATAAACAAAGTTCATGCCTTTGTAATGCTTGAAAGGGAAGTGCTGCAGGCCATTTTTAAGACAACATTTCCTTTAATACTAATTAAAAGTCAAATCGAGAAAGTCCGTTTTGAATGCAGGATGTTATAATTTTATAAAATAACCCAGCCTCATTCTTACACGCAACTTTCTGGCTAGGGGAAAAACTATATTGCTTATTTCAAACAGTTAGTTTATATAATGAAAAGTTTCCACTCTCCACAAACAAGACAGTGGTTGAATACTTCTAAAGTTCTAATAATCATTCTCTTTTAGTATTTTAATTATCAAATTAGCTCTAACATTAGGTCAATTTATTTTCATAAGAACACGAGTTACATTTAATCAAGTCGAAACACTAAACTTCAACTGACAGTTTTAGATACAGAATACCCTGGGATAGAGTAGTTATACATTCATGCCCACAATTTTAGGGCTAGAAAAGTCACATTTCTTCATTTACGATGAATCTGCAGATAGAAAATATTTTATCATATGATAATGTTGCAACTGGAAACGCATTCAATGTTAAGTTGCACTGGATCTTCACTTCTTAGAGAGATTCTGTTAAATTTTTTTCAAACAAGCATTAGATGACACATATCCACTTACAAGTTACAACCATATGTTGGATTGTCTAACCTCAAGGAACTCAGACGCATCAACCAGTGAAGTTAACGAAAACAAAAATCTCAGTGTAGGAGCAACCACCATTCGCTGTTTATCAACATCAAAAGAATTCTTCCCCATCTTTATATCACGACGCCAAATATTTCCCTGACGCAGGTTAATAATTTATTTAATGTCAATGACGTAAGGGAACTTCAGATGTACTTGCAGTAAGGACAAGACGAATCATGGCATACCTTAACAGGGAGATGTAGAGCTCTGCAAGAAGCTATATGCTGCAGAGATCCCATTGAAAATAAAAGCTGGGAACCTGGTTTTCCATATTTGTGGCTAATTCTCAGTAGCAAAGAAAGTTCTGCTTCAAGAGTGCAGAGGCGCTGCTTAGAATCCAATGAGAATCCACCATCCTGAATAACAGTAAGAATAGAGGAACAAAATTAGCTCAGAAAATTTATAAATATACGTAAACAGCGCAAGAATACAAATATGATATGCATATCTTAGATACAAATTCTTATAGATAAATGTATAAAGGTAATACATATGAAGTGCATGTTCAAAAAATGATAGTAGTACATTAGTTTTTTGGAAAATCCAAGAGATCAGGTTACTTTTACCTGATAAGAAAAATTACTTATGTTCATGAAGCAACTCCTTAAGAAACCTATATTCTCAAGGCGACTCAAGAAAAACTTCTCGTGATCTACACAAATGAGTGCATCTAGGACATATAGCGAGATAGTCTTTATTGATTCACTGCCCTGTGTAGCATCTTTAATGACCTGAATACAAAACAGAAAAAATTACTAATTAAAATACGATAACAAGTAATAAAAGGTATTTAGCATTATAAAGCACATTGAGAGAAAAGCAACAAGATATGATTTGTTGTTATCTTCTGTTTACTTCAAGCTGAGATGAGTTGACAAAAACTAAGTCAAAAGCATGCACATGGATGCACAATGAAAATCAAATTTCATTGCCATTTAACCGTTTTAACACAGTAAGGTATCTGCTTCAATATGTAAAAGTGTCAATGAGAGGTACAATTTGGTTAGTACTGTTAAAACGTTCAAATTTAAGGCAAGATAATCATTCCATAAAATGCTATTTTTCAGGAATGTAACATTACACAGTTGAGAGAAAAATGACAACATAATCTACTCTATTTTTCAAGTAACGACCAATAGATCTATCCAATCCTATTCTGTAGGTTGCCTAGAAACAACAGAAGCCTCACTTCATATTGATCTCCCGATTTTAAAGACATGTCGAACATACTTCTTTCATTAGTTTCTTTCGCTTTTTTCACACTACAATTTATTATGATTCTCGTTTTTCATTCATCCATGTGTTAGAGAAAATTCTTTGATTCTGAATCCAAACATGAAGATAGAAATAAAAAATTAAACATGTTATCCTACGTTCATCATTAGCAAGAAATAAAAGCATTATAACAAATAGGAAACGATTAATTAAATATATGGAAAAGAAAAGAGTACAAAATGGAAAGAGAAATTTTTCAAAGTATCCAACCAAGTTAAGAATGGACTGGTCTTCCTTTCTCAGGATTGCGAAGTTTGCATGAGCTAATTCAGCCTGATCTTTATCAATCTGTAAAAGATGTGCTCTGGTTAATATAAATTAAAGTACTTCAAACAAAAAATTAAAATGAATCTGAACCTTTTCTAGATCTAATTCTTCATCTTCTTGCCCATCCTCTGACAAGAACTGTAAAATTGTTGTCGGAACATCTGAATCAAGCATGTGCTGACAGTACTGGAAATAGCTCAGAAGCAAAGCATATTGGCTGGATTCATAAAACAGAAAAAATGTTGAAAATCTGTTAATGTCCATTTTCCGCACATTGCAATATAGAGGCATTATTTTCTTAGTCAGATGTTATTACCGCCTTCTCAATGCTTCTGAAGATTCGTGTCTAAGTATTGCCATGATAAGCTTGAATAAAATAGAACGGCAAGCTCCATTAGATAATTGTTTACACATAATAATATCAAGACATGTGACGGTGTCAGAAGTTGAGCCACTAGAGAAGGTAAATCTCTCATCACGCAGTTTTGCCATGCAAGTGAGACCAACCTTGAAAAATGCAACAAATCATCATTATACATGGACAAAAAAAGGGAACTCAGAGAAGAAGAAACCTATTTGGTTTATAACCTGGGTCAATATCTGTGCCATCTTCAGGGAACAGTCAGGAGAACCAGAAAAATTCAAGGTAGCATCTAACAACCTGTTCATATGGCTCTAGAGTGAATACAAAGGCAAGTATGTGTTGGTAGATTAAAAAAAAAGTGCCAGAGGTGGACCTACTTAAGCAGTATATCAGATCGGTTCTCAAGAAATGAGATCCTTTGAGATGCAGAAATCTGGAGGAAAGACAAACAGTGTCACAAGCAAAAATCAGGGAAGATCATTGATACAATTGACTAGCAAGGAGGCACATTGACATGTAATTAACTTCTTAAGTGAAATAGACACTTTCTTCTACCATCTTGTTGGCATCTTGTCACCAAAACATCAATTGTTCTCTGAAGTTACTACATCTAGAAAATAGAAAAATGGCAAGATAGATTTTATGCATAAATAAACATAACAAATAAACGAACACCCCCCAATCCCAGACCCAACACAATCCTGTGATATGGGGCTCTTTCTTGATTATAGAATAAGAAGATAAGGAAGATGTGCACAAGATGGATTTAACCTCAACAATCTGAGACCAGCTTGTTAACATATGCAGCTGGGCAGCTTGTTCCTCAAGGTTCTTGTTGTATTTCCACCCCCATTTTAGGAGTTGTTGGATTGCTTCCCTTATTTCATTCAACTCGGCTTCACTCCCAAGGGTACTTGCCTGGGCATTATACAAATTGAGCTTCTGTTGAAAGAAGTTAAATTAATCAATAAATTGACTTCTACTCAGAGAGATCACAAGATCAAGACAAGTTGAACATGAAGACTGGGAACGAAATGGGGACCAAAACGCACCTGCCAAAGTCTATCTCTTAAAGACGCTAGGTCAATAAGGCGATCTCCACGTTCTGAATGATAATATACACCCCTTTCCAAGTTTGTCGGGTTGGTTAGTATATCCTTAGCCTGCAAAGCATATACCATCAAATAGAGTAACAATATACAAGATACTGATACAAATAGAGTTCACCTTACCAGGGATGAATATTTTAAACTAGAGACAAACTCAGAAGACTTCAAAGTGATATCAGGAGAGTCAAACTGGACAATACCAAGCAACTCGAGCACCTATGATTAAAAGGAGCAGGTAAATCAATAAAAAAATATATGCTGGACAAGAGATGGAGAAGACTGATAGTTAAACAATTCTGGAAGCAGTAAAACGTATGCTAAATGTGAAAACAAGCCATGCTGGAACCTACCGCAACAAATTTAATAGATAGGTAAGGATTGAAAAAAAATCTCTCTTCCATGGCATATCACCATATCAAAATAAGGCCGGCCTTCACAATTTCAATTTGTTTTCAATAAATGGCAAGTAGAGGTTTATTAAGACCTAAGTAATAGTAAGTGAAGATGTTACGATCCCACATCGATTCCACATGAAAGTGTGGAAGGGCATATAAGTGGGGGGTCAACCCTTTACCTTTGACCATGGTTTTGGGTTAAGTTAGGGCTCCCTATCTTATATGCCTAACAATTTGGTCCGACCTGCCGGATCCGGACGGGCTGCGGCTGCGGTTGCGGAAAGGGGCTACCCGATGGTGGGCCTTGGCATGGTTTGCCTTGGCATGATGGCCATGCGGAGTGTGCCGTCCGCGGACGTCTGGTTCGAAAGGGGGATGGATTGTTACGATCCCACATCGATTCCACATGAAAGTGTGAAAGGGCATATAAGTGGGGGGTCAACCCTTTACCTTTGACCATGGTTTTAGGTTAATTTAGGGCTCCCTATCTTATATGCCGAACAGAAGAACCTAAAAGTCTAGACTGTAAATCCTAATGGAGAATTCACTACTCATAAAACATGATCCCAGACCCCAGATGACAGATCAAAGGTTATAACTTTTCATTTGAAGCACGAAGAAACGAGGTGAAATGATGCTAAAAGAAACGTTGACAAGTCTTAAAATTTCTCTTTCCAACAATACCAGTAATACAATCTTTAAATATGTACACGGCCATCTGCAGAGACATCCTAACCAACCTTCAGGTAACTGAATTATTCATTAGTCACCCCGGGATAAAGAGAAACAGGACAAAGAGATGACTGCTTGTCATACTGACATACATTTAAGTTTGTCGGCAGCAAAACAGCTGAATATCACAATCCAGTTAATAAGGAGAAAAGGAACAGGCACAAAACAGTGAAAAAACTGTTCAGACTTCTATCTGGAAATCGATTCTTCCATAATTAAATATCACTTATTGTATCAACATTAGGCATAAGATCTATACATCAATGCAAACTCATGCAAAAAATTTGGGGGAATGGCAGAGAAACAAAGAAATTCTTGTGAGGAAAACTAAATTCAAGTTCATAAAGACACCAAATGATATTCAAAGAGTTTACTGTCATTGTTTTGACATAGTGAAACAGGGAGAAGTATCCCCTATTTCATTCATATGGACAAAGAACAAACTTTGATCAAAATATGAGTTCAGAGAATATCATCATACCACTATTTTATATACTTTTATTCATGTATTCTCTATATTTGATAGGTGAGCAATAGAAATGATGGAATCAAATTTTAAAAAAAATGCCTAAAATATATAGAACTTCTGAGAGACTTGCATCATGTTTATTTATCATAAAATAGATCAATTAATTTAAGCCGTTAAAAAATAGATTCATGACGGACCAGAACTTTGTGTAGGTATAATTTCATCAAGCATAACAAACAAGGGATGCTAAACAGAAAGATCAGGAATTTTAAGTTCAAAAATAAAATTCAATTCTTCCGAGGCATAAGCACTATTCATGCATGGTATTAGTACAAACCCTGCACATTACCACCTCTTTAGGGAAATTTCTATCAGTTCCACTAAAATAAACCCGTGTAAATAAACATATTGTCAAACATGAGAAACCACAATACCTTACTCTTGCTAATTGGACCATTTGCTCCAATTTGTGCATCATTATGAAGGATATAATTAGATTCATCATGATCAATGCCATACTCAGCATGTTTCTGGCCAAACAACTCAGTGAGAATACTTTGGCAAGCTTCACGATGATTGCGATCTATTATATCTGCTGAGTGTAATTCTACAGCTAAAAGCTTCAACAACCAGGCTCTCTACAAAAGGAAAGAAGCAAAGAATTTAGTCACCAGGCAATACTTGTTTTGAGGTCAAGGCTAGAACAATTAGCAGCTCCAGATTCTACTTTATATCACAACAAAGTAAAAATATATAATCAGAAACCATGCATTGGCATTGTGGCACTGGCACATGCACATGACAAAAAAAAATCACACTTTCTTTTGCAAAGTGGAAAATAATTATATACAAATAGCAAAATAAGAATCTCAGCCAATATGCACAAAGTATAGAATAAAATATGAACTAGTCAGCAACAAAACCTGATGAAGTGAGCTGATCCGAAGTGCCTGGCCACTGCTTCTATTTGGAAGGGGAGCAATACCAATTGAATTCAGATGCTAAATTTAGGACATGAACAAAATAAAAATTGTCACAGAACGTTCATTGACCAAATAAAAATAAAAATAATATTGAACATATTTTTGAAGGAATAACACCTTAACAAAAAACTGATACTTTTTGGTGCCCAGTAAATCCATAGTAGGCGCAGAAGTCAGTGGATCCACACATAGTTCATAAAGAAGCTGCAGAAAAGTACTTAGCTTAAGCTAACAAAAGTACAAAAAAAGATGGGTCTACAACTTCCACATCATTAAATCATGAACAAAAAATAAAAACATTTATTGATGCTGCCAACCTGAAAACCGAATTCGTGAAGCAAAGCGTTGACATCAGGCTTCAAAAGTTTGTCCAGAATATCAAGAATGACCTTCAAACAACTATAGTTGATGCAGAAAAAATGCACGCAAGTTACGCGTTTCACAAATAAAGCAAAAGAAGATCTGATCACTCTACAAATGACTGCAGTAGATAAATTCTTAGTGAAAATAGTTAATAATAACCTGTACTGAAACTTTGGTTGAAGCAATGTTCTCTCAACAGGGCCATCAACGTCAAATTTAAGCAATAGATGAGTGATATTCGGAGCGGGTCTACTGATATTGTCAATAAGTAGCTGCATTCAAAAATCAAAAGTTTAGTGACTCACAAGATGGATCACAAATGCAGTAAAATATGAAAGAGAATTGAAACGATTTTAGCCATGCGAGTTAAATTTATGACAGCACTACTGCAAGCCAATTAGTTGCCTAACATTCAGTAAAAGATTAGTAAACAGAACTAGCCAAATCCATAAAACCCTGCCTATGTCAAACCCGGTTATTTTTAGGATAGGAAGCTAATTCTAACTATTATGAGCACATTAAACTTTCTCTATAGCACCTTGATGAAGTTCTTCCCTGCTTTTTCCCCCTAAAGATTTTTTGAGAAAAATACGAATTTAATCTTGGTCCAGTTCACAATTTGTAGTAGTATGAACTAGACATTTGTGTTTCCAAAAAAGAATGGCAGAAAATGCTTACTTGCATAATCAGCACGCCAGGATCAGTACTACTGTCCTCAATTATTTGACACTCTTCAGATCGTAGCTCTAAGCAGGCAGCATAATCCTCAATCAAACTGCTTGTAGTATTGGATTTCAACAGCAACTGTGAGAGCCCTACCATACGAGAACTGCATCCATTAAAGACAATTTGTTAGCCTTCAAGAATTTTAAACTAAAGATCACAACCACATATGAATAGAAGGGAAAGGAAAATGCAGCCATTGCCTTAGAATACTCAAGATTTTAATGGAGCAAAGCTGAATTTGCGGCTGAAAATCATATCGGGCATATTCGAGTAAGGCTACAACGTGATTATGATCTTGAGAGAGTATGACATCCAAAGGCTGCATCAAAAAGAGCAGTATTGAAAATTTCCACTCAATGTGCTGGCTTAGATATGAATCATGTATCAGCACAAATAAAGATGTTCATGATTGTATAGTTGAGAATTAACTAGAGAATACTTGAAGTTTGAAACAGAGAGAGATTTAATAATGAGAGAAGCAAATATGAATTAACAAAACAATGGAAAGCTACTCACATGCTTGCTACTCAAACTATTTGTCATACATATTTTCCCCTTAATGATAGGCCTGATTTGCAGGTTTACGCGCGCAGGGGGCATGCGGGTTAATTGAATTAGTTGTTACTCCCTCCGTCCCAATAGCAAGGTCCTCCTTCTTATTATTTACTCTCTCTATTTTAATAGAAGGAGGACCTTGCTATTGGGACAGAGGTAGTATTTATTTTGTTGATTCAGTTTATTTCTTATTATTGGGTTAGTTTATTTTCTGTTAAGTTGGGCCGTGGACCTGCGGTCTATGCATGGGCCGTAGCCACTTTTGTTTTCCTATTTAGGTTAATTGTTATTTCCCTTTCTAAGAGTATGCTTAGAGAAGTATCAATGGCAGGCACAATTCATCAGCAACACCTTAGGGTTTGATTTTTGTCTAGGGCTCTGATCTCGTTGAATAATATTACAGTTCATGTTGCTCTTCCTCGTGATTGTGAGTTTCAGAGACCATTGAGGTAAAAAAATCAATTTCAGGTTCCGAATATATTCACTCTTAATTGATCATAATTGCTCATGACTTACCCAAAAAACATTTAACCTCAAAAGGGAGGGGGAGGGTATGTAGGGGAGCCTCGTAAAATCTAAGAATGTCTATAGGGATGTCCATTATAAGAAATTGAACTTATCAATTTATTACTGTAAATGCAGGGTATTAAAATGAAATGAGAAACTCACAACGAATCCATTTTTCTATAAGAAATAATAAAAATATTAATATTATAAAATGACTAATACAATACCAAATAGGTTTGACCTTTGAATGGGAATGCAACTACCAAATTAAACATTTGCTTCTCAATATGCTTAAAAGTACGATCAATATAGAAGTATTTACTTTGTTAAGAAATTCCAGAACTAATCTAAATAAAAATTATCAAACCACCTCATTAAAAGAAACGGAAGTTAGCAGACATACTAAGAGAAGAATCTTTCCAAAACTGAAAAGAATCAACAAATTGCCTCACAAATCAACACTCAAAGTCGTGAACAATACAACCCATAAATACCTGATAGAGAGGGCGCCAGAAGTCAGAAACAGCTGAATCTTTTTCCATAACAAGAATAATAATTTCCAAAGTAAGCAAAACAGCCTTTTCGATGAGTTGCCCATAGATCTGATTCGTACGTTCTGTGATTAGAAAATTAACTCCTGGTAAAACAATACCCATTATATTCCGAAACACGGTTTTCCCACTCATAAAATCCTGCAGAATAACCAACAATAGACCATAAGACTACCAACAGGAAAATGATATTCAAACTGTTTCTACTCCTAATGAAGAAACAAAAATAGAAGTACTTGCCATGCATTCAGGCAAAGATACAAGGAAAATAAGAAAACAGTGGAAGTCCTCAAAAGTTCATTATGATAGCGCAGTTCTTGGCCAATGCCAAGGTGTCATGGCAAAGCATGAATAATAAATCAAATATATCAATATCTACTACCAAGTACATTAGAAAAAGCATATTATAGTCCTATAGAGTAGCCTGAATCATTTTGGTTACTTCTAGAAGAAAGCTATATTTTATTGCATTAATCTCATGTTCTGTTCTATGATTCTAGAGCTCCAACAGAACACTCAGTGTACTTAGCCAGCACATCAGCAGTCATCTCATGGAATAACTGACATAACCGTACTCTACCACAAAATTTTGAAATTCTTTTGTTTTCATTATTGAAAGCTTGGGAGACTACACCTCAACTGTTGGCTTTGTAAGTCAATACCCCTTTTTATATTTTTTAGGCAAAGTTCTGTCATATCAGAAGAAAACCAAAAGTAAATGTAGAGGACAAGTCATCCACACAATTAAAATACAAATCGAAAAGATAAGACCTATCACATCTGTAATAATGGCAATTAACTGAAAACCCCCTTTTTATATTGGACGCCTGCTATGAGACATGTACAGGATAAGTCATCCACCATTTCCTATATATCATCAACAGAATGCGCTACATCTTCAAAAAATTCATCAATTCCATTCCAACCAGATAAACTAAAAACATTCATAACAACCTATCCTCTTCCAGTGACAAATCCCTAGAGTAAAAAAACTAGAGATTTTTACATGTTGCTGGTGTGATCCATGAATGCCAAGCTTATCCATTGTAAGTTAAATTAAACAAACAATATAAGCAACAAGACTAACATGAAATAAAGATGTATCTAAACTAGAAAATCCACGGTTCATAAACAAGGATAAAGCCTATAAATGTCAAAACTATGATCAATAGCATTGTTTAAATGACACTCTTGAGGCCAGAGCAATTGTCACTTCCTTTTCATCCTCAAAATAAAAAATACTGATAACACATGTCTGCACTTCAAGTACCTTCTGACATTAATATCCTAACTCTCCAATACAGAAGATTAAAGTTTAAAGGCTTCTTGCCTCTGTATTTATAAACAGATTTTCTCCTATAATTGATTATCATAAGACATTTATGGGTGATCTAAGCAGCCATATTGCCAAAAGAAATTTATATGGTCTGTTGCTTTAAAAAGGTCACAAATTGTGATTCCAAAATTCAGGAAGCTCAGACAGTGAAGGTTGTTTGCAACCTAATGGGAAGATTTTGAAGCTTCTTCTAATTGAATGAAAATAGGTATTAAAATTTAGATTATTTAATTTTAATAAGTAACCAAGTTGAGCTTTAAAGTTCAACAGAGTTTGAGCTTTGAGTCTTTTATTCGGGGTGGATTTTGGCACTCCTCAACTCGACTACGCTCAATTACACCCCTTATCAGCATAATATATTTAGAATAAAAAGGATTTAAGTGCAACAATAGTAATGGAAACAGCAGCAAAGCAACAAAAGTAGTAATAATGATCTCAGGACTCAGAACGAGAGTAAATGGATTATATACCTTCATAACTTCTACAACAGGAAGCTGCATATGAATTGGATAAGACTGTCGCATCAGTGAATTTTGAGATTGATCCATAAAAGCATCACTATCTTCTTCTCCTATATCATACATGCTCAACATCCTGCACATGACATGATAATGATTGCACAATGACATCATTTACAAGAACAATACTGTCCAAAACTTCAGCCCAGGAATTATATAGCAGCAAAAATGAAAGTTGACACATCTACTAAGAATACGTAGGATCTCATAATGAGAATTAAGAAATACTGATCGATAGGAATTAGTAACACTCACATCTGAAAATGCTTTAGACACGCTATAACTAGTTGCCATTTCTCAGAAGGATCGGCATAGGCTCTCTGCGGGAATGGCCCAAATACATGATCATATATAAATCGGAAGATGCCAATGAATCTGGAAAAAAAAAGAATGAATATGTTCAAAGGAATTTTTACAAGTTTAAGCATAATAAACTTTGGATAATTAATACCTATGTCCTCTATCACTGACATCCCTTTCGTCAGAAATAAGAGTATTTAATAGATTAATAAAAGATATAGTAGAAGGATATTGCTCTCTTCGAGCTTCAATTTCATTTAACTCAAATCTCATATCATAAACCTGCGATGAAAAACCAAAAAAAAAATAAAGATGGCAGGTACAAAAGCGTTCAGGTCTTTTAGTAGGTAAACCTGAGAAAGAAAAGAAATAAAGTCAAACAAAAATAAAGAATGAGTTTATACATATGCACCAAAACTATCTGAGTTTTATGCACAAATTCAACAGAAAAAATATACAGTAGAAAAGCTTCTGTCTTTATTTCAGGCAGACTTAAATTTCAATGGAATTCCTGCTTCAAATAAAATTTTAGTAACAAGAATGTGATGCTCAAGAAATAAATGAGAAAGATACTGAGGTTTAAAACAGAAGATAACTGTACAAAAATCCTGGCAAATACAAGCACAGATGCCAAGTAATCCACCTGTGTCTCCATAGTTTGTCCGGTATTCCCAGCATTGGGTGCAACAACAACTGGTAAGTCATACTGCTCTAAGTACCTCCAAATTGTTTCTTTCATAATAGGAGACACATGAACAAATGTAGCAATGGCATTACGGAGTGCACCCTATAAAGCATAGATGCAAAAGACAGGAACTTTTTAAATGACTGGATGAATAATACTAAAAGCGGTGAACCTAAAATCAGAAAAATCGGTGACAAGAACCTTGAGATAAGGAGGCACATTCTCGTAACTAAGGAGCTTGAACAACGGCTCAATATCAGTAAACCAGCTCTTCCTTTCAATGGGACTCCCATTTTCCACAACCTATATCACAAAAAAAGGATAATAAGCAAGAAACCAGTGCAAACCTTCAGTTTTATTTACAACAGGATTCTGGGGAACCGCTGCTCTGTCTTATTCAGTCACATTTCATGACATCTGTAAACTATGATAATGTACATACATAAAGGCACAACAAGTCGAAAGCCTAAACTGAGAAAGCTACAAGTTAAGATAAGCAGTTTTATAAATAACAGCAGACTGATAATTCAATGGAATATATATATATATATGAATTTTGAAGAACACTAAGATTTACAACAAAACCTAACAATCCCATATAAGATAAATCCGTCCGAAAGCGCAATCAGTTCGGTTGAGTGAAGTATTGATACCTAAAGCGTCTTCACTAACATTGTAACATTAATCTTTAATCAAATTACAAGATCAGGCCCCTTACTATCTCAGTCAGTATGAGATAGCTAGTAAAAGCTCTGAAGATCTGTTTCTAAGCACTGAAATTTAAGACAGGAAACTAATAATCACAAGGGTATTGCTTTTTTTATCAATAAGAAACAAAAACATTTTATTAGACTGAACGAAAAGCCGGATAAGGTGGACAAGACACCAACAGGGAAAAAAAAGGCTAGCCTAAACTCGCAATGCTTTTGAATCCATGAGGCCACCCTCAACTTAATTCTACCCCAACAATGATACTGCTTCCTCCCTTACATAAAAAAATCCTTTGTTCCTCTCCAACCAAATGTATCGACAAAAAAATATGTTAAAATGATGTACAAACTAAAAAAACTGTCTAGCCCAAAATAATAAATACAATTGAAAAATAACATATTAATTCAATGTGCACTCAATAGAATTGCTTAAGCTCCCCTCGTAACCAAAATTAGGTTTCAACCAAGTAATTTGTAGTTTACCTTTTTTAGAACACTCAAATATGCAACTAGTGCTTTGGCATCTCCTTCCTGAAACTCCGGCAACACTGCCCCAGGACTCTGAAGAGACTGTTTAAACTTTTCTTCATAAATAGATAAACAGTCGAACAAAGTACTCCACCCAATAGAACGAAATGTTTTCCCATGAAGCAGCTCAAAAACTTTGGAAGCACCCTCCGGAGTACAAGCCTAATTGAAGGAAGCAACACCACGAAAAAGAATGAAAATGGAATACTTTATATTTCTCCTATACTTTTTAGCCACAAATGGAGGGGAGAGTCTATTTCACATACCAAGGTACTCAGCATTTTCAAGAATGCCACGAGCGTTTGAAAGTTAGTGTGGTCCTCACCAGAAAACTTCACAAACGTCCAAATAACATCATTACCGGACAGTAGTTCGGGTTCCTTCTGAAGGTAGCACCAAAGTTAAATAAAGTGTATCAGGACAAAAAAAATAATAATAACACCATCGAGCAAATTAAATGCCTATACTTATAGTCAATCTTGCCTAGAAACATGCAAATTACAAACAATATATTGATAAGAAGTCACAAACTTTTCAGTGCCTATGTAACCTCAAAAATATTGAATTTAAAATTTAGCACAAAGTATTACGACTTAGTCCTCAATTGAGAAGAGGTATATAGGATGTTAAAGAGAGTTGAGAACCTTAAAAAACTCTGAACCTCAACCATACACTAAGGAGGTGATTCATATGGCGGAATGGAATGGTTATTCCTATGCACATTACCATTCATACGATTGGTATAGTTTAAAATCAGGAATCACTATTCCCAGAAGAAATGGAATAGCCATTCCACCAACCCCCCATGGGCCATGGGTTTAGTATTTACACATAATCATGTTTTATAATATTAGTTTATCATATTTAGAAAAATAATTTGAAAAACATATTAATTAATTTTATTATTATCATTTTGCAATTATTTTTATATTATTATTATTATTATTTATTTTAAAAAATCATTTATATATAATGAAATTAAATTTTGAAAAAAAATTATTGAAGCAAAATGAAAGTGGTGCCAAAATAAATATAATATATAGATATATTTATAATAAAAAATAAAATAATCATGTATTTGATGCAATTTAATATATTCAAATGAAAACTAAAATGATAAATTATTTTTCTATGAAGTCAAAATATTTTTATCAAGCTATAAAAATTATTATATATTTGTTAATTAAATATTTTAGAATGAAGTTTTCAATAAAATAAATACATTATAATTTGCTAAAACAAAATTAGAAAAAAAAAACATATACTAAAAAAGAAAAATACGGTTTAGAAATGTGTGTGTTGAGCAATGTTCTTATTTCTCACACCAATAAATATTTCTCGCTTGCACCAAAACCTATATGTGTGTGTGTTATGTGTATCATGTATTTTGATATGAATATACAATATATATTTGTATATATATTTATCATCATTTCACCACTTCCAGTATACCAACTAATATAATAATACCATAGCACATCTACTTTCCAAGACATGATTTAACATCTACAAAATAAATTATCTTACCCGATTCTATAAATAAGCACAAAACATTAATATTAATAGGATTCCCAAACCCAAGATTACCAATTCCATAACTCAAAATTCTCTTCAATCTTAGACCAAGCATACCCTAAGAATTTCTTCCCGTGCATTTTGAAGAGGAACTAGAATGCTGACCTGATAAATTTCACTCACGAATTCGAGAAGGGAGACAAAAGGTTGCAGAACAATTTCATAAGTTTCTTGTGCATGGCCACTGCTTTCTATTATCTGATTGTGAGTGCCAGCGGTGCGGTATGGACTAAGCATAGTCATAGCCTTCTCTTTTGTTTCTTTCACCTGTTAGATTAATTTCGCACCGAAGTAGTAAACCCAACATTATCATTAGAAGCTAAGATATCAAGTCCATACTTAACATTCTTATAAAGCATATAAAGTTATAACAATGTAACATATAAGCTGAATAGCTTGTCGATAAATCAATCCAACATGAAGAATAAGTTGCTTTGACAGTCACAATTATCATCATATAGAAGCAGTGAAAATTTATTAAGGTAGACCAACTAAGGACGAATAAAATATGACATTCAGCTATTGATTTTTTTGTAACTCACGGTTATAAGACTTGCCTCAAGCTAATTTGAGGTCAGCAACATGGAAATTGTAGCTTTAGGTACTTATTATCTGCCAACTCTAAAGTGAAAAGATACGGGTTCTTCTGATTGCCTCATAAATAATTTCAAGCTAATTTCTCCCAAGGTTTATCGTGAATACTGAAGAATAACTTGTTCCAATCAAGACATACTTCCACACATGTAATGTGCTAAAACCCCTCAAGTAGTCCAGCAATTCACCTCTGACAGAGATCGGCTGTTTATTACTTTATCTTATTGGTGTAAAAAGTGATATATCTGTATAATTGCATTGATTAATGTAGACGTTGTGTCTAAATTATTAAGCATTTGACTAATATGCCACTAAATCCTACAAGGCTACGGCATTAAGTAATTTATGATAGAAAGCTAGAAGAGTTTGTCACTTGGACAAAACCCCATGGTTGCGCTAAACTTGAGAATGAAGCCTTAAAGCAGACAACCCCCATCCTACTACAATAAATCACATGTATCAAAGCATAGATAAAACTGGTTTGAAAAGTAACCTACCCAAGTCCATGATAATTTTTTGAAACTCTGTTCTAGTATTTCATGAAGGTGTGATGCAAGATTTCAAACAAAGACTAATGAAACCAACCTTGTCCCTGGCAAGGGGATGTGAAAGAAAGCATGTCATTAGTTTGTGAAGATAGGCATTGTAGACGTAGACCATATCCTCATCATCATTCTGTACAAAGACATAAAACTGAAGTTGATGACAAGCTCGAGGAGATCGAAAGAAGAATAAAGATCTGGAAGGTACTCTTAGTCAGACAAATATCTTTTTATCATTTTAGATGAAGTATTCATAGTCATCATATTAAGAGGATTAATGTAGCTATAACAAAGAATTTGAGCAAAATATGCACATGAACATTTAGTGGAAAGAAACATCAAATGCAAATGAACATATAAGTGAAGGGAAATACCATTTCATGAAGGAAAAGGAGGAGAAAGCCTAGCACTAAACAGTTATTACTTACTTTTGCAAAACATTTACCAAATTACTCCAGACAAAAGGCTGCAGTAACTTATAATAACTCGAAAAACGTCATTAACTAATCTGCATCTATTTAATAACATGATCATTGCCAAAAGTAGTTTTCCAGCCTAAAGTCATTTCTGATTTTGGAAACTAATTTTTTATTATTATGTTCAATCCACCAAGTAATATTTTATTATTAATTATGAATCACTTTACCAATTGCTTCACATGGTTTCTTTGAAAATTTCATAGTGTAGCAATCAATGTATTTTCTTCGTAATTACAACCAAATTTGAATTTCAAAATTAGGTTTAAATAATCATTTTTGTTTTACCTTTTCTTATTGAGCTTAATCTTAATGATCATTAATGACAAATGTATGCTATAAGTAACCCAAAAAATGAATAACAAGATTGTTGCCAAAAATAGTTTTCCAGCCTTAAGTCATTTATAGTTTAGGAAATTATTTTTTATTATTAAGTTCAATCCACTAAGTAATATTTTATTACTAATTATGAATCACTTTACCAAAAACTCTGCATGGTTTCTTCGTAATTACAACCAAATTTGAATTTCAAAATTAGGTTTAAATCATCATTTTTGTTTTACCTTTTTTTATTGAACTTAATGACCATTATATGAAAAATGTATGCTATAATTAACCCAAAAAATGAATAATATGAAAATTTCTATAATTCACAATAAATTATAAATTAATTTTGTTTTGTTATAATAATTTTACTCCCTCCGTCCCAATAGCAAGGTCCCTCTTGCCTTTTTGGGACGTCCCAATACCAAAGTCTCATACCCAAAATGGAAAAAATTAGGAAGTGGGCCCCACTTACTTTACCCATTCCCAATACCCACTTACTCTACCCACTCCTTAATGAAGTGGACCCCACTTCCTTTACCCACTAATCTACTCCTTAATCTCCGTGCCCAATAGCAAGGGGACCTTGCTATTAGGACGGAGGGAGTATTATTTTTTTATAATTACAATTTCTAACAAATAAAATTATATATGTTCCATATGTGCAACGCACGGGAGATACTCTAGTCAAGATGAATAACAAGACATGCATTTTATAGGCTTGGGTTAGATAGTCTGCAAGAAGTTAGTGTGAAAATACTCAAGTGCATGTCCATCAGTTTCTATTGGCCAGGGATTGGGAAGCAGATGGAGAAGAAGAAAGTAAAGAAAATTTTGATTTTAGGAAATTATCAAGGTACGGCACTTCTCTAATTGAAATTCACCAGTCCACTTCCTTTCAAATCACTGTGCATGGATTAAGCAGTTCAGAACACGACATTTAAGACAGGAATGTGCTAAAAGAACAAAGCAGAACCTATGTGTGCCCAAGTACCAAACAGAATTATTGAAAATGTAATGTTTCAGGACACACGCATTTCATATCATGTCCAAACATTCAAGCACTGAATTATGTTATAAGCCATAAACCAACAACGGCAATCGAAAATGAGGTGTAGCCACTCGCGCTCATTACAAAGTTTCTTACAAAAAGATAACTCAAAACTACTTACAGTTAGGTCTTGAAGAAAGTATTACTCAAATTTGTCAAACATGGAATCAAAGGCAAATAAGGGAAGAAATGAGAAACAACAATTGAGTCAATATTTATATTGCCTGCTAACAGTGTTAAAAAATGGGGGCTTGAGATGCTGTGAAACCTAACTATCTAGAAAAAGCACTTCTACGGAAGACTTGGAAACAAGCAACTGTTAACATCCAAATTCAGAAGATTAAAAAGAAGATTCTGACTTACATAGAGTAAATCAACTAGAAAACATGACCAGGTAATGAATCCATTCACAGAGGTTTCAAATATTATTTTAGGGCCTCAAGATTTGTCTTACTGTCAAGAGGCCAACCCATATGCAATTATAACGCCCAGTGAATGTTCATTTAGGACTTCATCAATCAACCATTTATTGCTACACCATCAATAAAAAATTAATCACCAACCTGATAAGCTGCAGATCGAAGAATCTTATCGAGCCAAAACTGGAAGACATTATTGGCAAAAATGACTTCCAGGCATGAGAATATACTTTTCATATCATTGGACAAAGTACTAGCTGTTATCTCTTTCGCATCATTTCCATCTTGCACCAAAATCAAATGTACAACCCATGCAAACCTTACACAATCAACAAAGCCTTCAACTACAGGATCATTTCCGGTAGCCATCACCTGAAAGAACCATTAGATCAAGTAAGAATCATATGACACAGAGAGAGATATCAGACAAGTAGGCAGATAATCTTACAATCTCATTAAAACCACGCCTAAATGAAGCATCATGAGACAAGACTGAGACTTTGTCAGGTGCTGTACTCAAAGCATCTGATATGAAAGCAATGACAATAGAGAATAGAAGGCTGTATATAATCTGCATACAAAAGAATAGAACTTCATATCATCAGTAAACAGTAACAAAAGAAAAAGGAACAGCATAATCACAATTCACAAGAGACTCTTTTGCAGAGCCTATTCATTGTAGAGATTGGAGTCTTATAGTATGTGGATTAGTCTTCCTCTTGTGTGGACAACTTTTCCTATACATGTATCACTGACCATCATTAATTTATTAATAAACTAATGCCACGGTTTCTTATCAAAAAAGGGAAAAACTAAATAAATAATCTCAAGAGACTAATTCCATGTTTCCCTGACTAAAGAAGAATTTAAAAATGCAAAAAGGAGGGCAAGCAAGTGCTTCATAACAATCACATTTTCTAATCATATCAAGAGAGTAATATTAGTTACTGCAAGAACAAACTTTTTGGTAGAACTCACTCTGTCAAGAACTCAAGATAAATGCAGTATTATGAACTATAAGTAAATATCTGCATGAGAACATACATGCTAGACCATTCTAAATTACAAGGTATCAGTATCCCATCTGTATAGTCAACTTAATACAGTATGGATGCTTAGACGAGCAAGAGCTTAAACACTATTAGAAATAGCGTACCAACTCACTCAACTCTATGTTCTTGGTGTATATTGCATTTTGGATCTCTACCAAACCTATGAAAAATATTTAGCAGTTTCAATATGCCTGAGTTATGAAAATTACAAATTAGAGAACCGAAGGAAACACATTAATTTAATGTAGAAGGCCAAGAAGAATTTTATAAAAGCACCATTGGTGTGTGGTTTGAGTAAGATAGTCTCTCTTAGAGAATCATATGCAAGCACACTTGAATTTTGAGATACATAGTATGCAACTAGAATGCAAAAGTGCAATTTCTGCAAAATAAAGAAAATGAGAAGTTGAGAACAAAATACACAGACCTGATGCTTCATAGTATCTGTGGCCCCACTGTATTCTGCAGCACACTCTCTCAAAGCAAAAAATATCTCTTTAACATCTTTAGCGCCTGCATGGGGAAAATGCAGTCAATTCATTTACAAAGCCAACCTGATAGTCAAGCTCAGTTACAACTTTACAATGACTTAAATAACTCCATAGCTAGAGGCATGAGAGTGAAACTATCTAAGCTTGCTTCTGCAAATTTATAGAAATCAAACTTTAGGGATACATCAATTAGGTTGAATCTATATATCAGCCAGAACAGTGCATGTGAGATGGTTCGTCTAATGGTATGTAAAGTCGTCACCTTTCCAATGGGTTACTTCAAGAAACTAGAAGCAACAAGAAAAGGAAAAGAAGCTTCATTCTTATTTTGCATATTTAAGCTCCATTCATGAATTGAATGAATATCACTTTGTTGGGTTCAAATTATGTTAGTGTACAACTAGGGCTGTAAATGATTAGAGCCCGTTCATGAGCTATTCGGTGCTCAACTCGAAAAAAGCTCGTTCATTTTCTAAACGCGCGGAGCTCGAGCCTCAAATCGAGCTCGTTAAAATTATTGAGCCAGGCCCAAACATAGTAGTATTCGGCTGGACCAATTCGTGAACATGTTCGAACTCGAGCTTAATCAAACATGTTCACGCACGTGTTCATGAATATCATAAATATTTCAAATGGGTAATGTAAATACGTTGTTTTTTGAGCTCAAGCTCGAACATGTAAATTAAATGAGCTTTTTTATCGAGCATTCAAGCTCAAGCTCGAATAGTAAATTTTTAACCATTTCACAAGTCGAGCTCAAGGCATGACAAATATTTGTCGAGCCGAACTCGAACAAGAGGAAAAAAGCTCAAATTGTGCTCGGAGCTCTAATATTCCTTAATGAACCGAGTCCGAACATCACGGTGTTCGGCTCGGCTCGGCTCGGTTCGTTTGCAGCCCTTTGTACAACTAATAGGGTCCCAAGGGTGTTCGGCTCGGCTCGGTTCATTTACAGCCCTTTGTACAACTAATTGGTCCCATTAATATCTTGACTGTTTAATATGTTGGGTTAAACAATTATTGTCTATTTAGTAAGTTTCCCATTACAGAAGGATAAATCATATTTAAGTATATATCAACTTTTGATTCTAAAATTACTGGGAAATAAATCAAAAATTAATAGTATGAATCTACTTCAGCCAAGCACCACTCAGAGACTAAAATGGTCTGGCCACAGCTAGTAGCTGCTTAGGGAAAATTTTCAAACACACTTTTTTCTGTTTCGGGTAATAAGAAATGAACAAGGTGGATGCTCTC
Source organism: Perilla frutescens (assembly GCA_026008535.1). Classification (NCBI taxonomy): domain Eukaryota; kingdom Viridiplantae; phylum Streptophyta; class Magnoliopsida; order Lamiales; family Lamiaceae; genus Perilla; species Perilla frutescens. The sequence goes on from BRKX01000015.1 coordinate 52,967,188, forward strand.
TGACGTAAAGATTGCAGAGGGCAAGGAAGCACACATAAGCAGGTTAAATTTGTAAAAGACTGCAAGGTTTTGCAGAGCATAAAGAAAGGAAATGGTTGTTCTGTAGTTACTCAACATAATATATTGATAGGGGTAAGGGCAAACTTTAATATGGCACTTCAGCTGCAGTGAAAGGAAATACCAAATAATGTAATTACAGATGACATCACTATAGCAGCATAAAAGTAGTTCCAGCGAGATATCTTTTTGAAGCTTACTTGCACGCTCAACCAAAATTGAAAGGACAAGGCAATGACCAAGAATGAGCCTTTCCCTAGAAATTACAGCTTTCCTCTCCACCATAGCACCCCTTGAGTCAAGGATGTAGCTCTCAGAATTGGGGCCGCCTATGCCTGTTGGATCTTCCCTTTTCAGTTCCTACTTCGAAGAAAAAAGAGGTGATGGACCTAAAGCATACAAAATTAAAGAAGTGAAACAAGAAATAAGGGAGACAGTGAAGAAGAACAGGGAAAATGTAGGAATCACATGAAGGAAACACAAAATACAAAAGAACTGCACAACCTTTTTCATGGATTACGGATAATATAACTTTCAAGATCATCCTAATCTATAATGACAAGTAACTGCAGTCTTCTTTGCACAATCCTGCTATAAAAGAAGTGTTACTTTTCAAAGAAAAGGGCGGAAGAGCTACGATGACAAAATTTATGCACATTACAAACTTTTCACTGTTGGCTTGCATGGAACTTCGAAATGCCATACTTCACCAAAACCAACAGAAATTATGGTTACTTTTTGCAAAGAATTTGAGGTTTTCATACGAAAGTTTTGTGCCTTAAGCTATTGTTTTCAAAAGTATGATACCTGAAAATAATATCTAATAGGTCTACTTTTGCAACCTTAATCAGACGTATTTCATTCATGCCATTAGTTGCCATAGTTATAAAACTTTTTCATACCTAAGAAAAGCTCTTCATAGCCTTCTAATTGAAGCTCCATATCTTACACAAATTACAAATCACCAAAAAGCATACCTTCATTCCATCCTCTATATTAAATCAATTTCAGAGGAAAGCTCACAGAAGCAGAGGCAGCATAACATGCACTAATATCTTGGTATAAGCTAGAAGCTGAACATTACTAATTTAAGCGTGTCCAGTCAGGTTCTTAATGTGCTTCACATCATAACAATATCTTCTAGCACAGTAAATTGATTTTTTTTCCAATTTTAGGGTCTCAAGAAAATAAAGGAGTAAAGTGGCATGCAAATAAAACTGAATATCAATAAGACAAAGAATACACAGATAGAAGTTACTTCACTCTGATGAATAAGTCCTGAAAAGAAGATTAAAACCTTTATAAGGGATAGTATTCGCTGTCTAAGTCCAGAAGCAATAAGATCTTCTAAATAACTTTGAATTTCAGCAACAAGATCAGCTTCCAGACCCTCAAGGCCCTGATCAAGAACAGCAGCCTGAAAAAACCAAAAGTAATAGCAATTAAGAACGCAATAAAATTTGATACAAGGTATGCAAAGAAGAAGAGACATACCCTCAATAGCATGTAAAGTGATGTCAGTAGATCTCTTCTCTCGGTATACCAAAGTCCCGCACCAAGGCGAAAAATATCTAACGGATCACGACCTAGCAATCCCCACTGGAAGAGAACAAAATATAATGATTTCAAGCAACAATGATTACATGCAAGTGACATTAGTACACGAAAACAAATCTAATTACTAGGCATTCTTTGTCCAAATAAAGTTCATGATATTCCTCTGTATTTATATTTATCTTCTTCTTTTTGCTTTGTATTCGGGATATGGCCTGTTTCACCTTAACTAAAATTTGAATTAACTTATAAAGATTTTAAAAGTGCAATTTAGGCAACACAACATTATTTGCCAGTAATAAAGCGGCCAGGAAAAACGGATGTTACCTCTTGATTGGCAGACAATAGCAAATGCACGCAGTCTATTTCATTGAGATGGAGATCTTCACTCATCTTCAAAGCCTAAGTTCATAAATAATCAAGTAATTAGACTGAAAGGCAAAAGATTTTGGAACATACTCAAACATCAAACATCCACATAATTTAGCAATTCATGAGACAAAATAAGATCATGTTGAGTAATACATTTAAATGTTGTCACAGTGACCAAAGTAAATATACAATCAATGCAGGATTTAAGTATGCTATCAAACATCAAAGCAAAATATACAAGATCAGCAAATGATGAGCCCAGAAATTTCTGCACATCACAACAAGAGAACTAAAAAGAAACATGTTGAGAAACATGAAAATATAACTATAAGCTTATTTGTCCTACTAAATAAATTATAGTTCCCAAGGCACGTTCCATTCACTAACTACTCATCATCATTAAGTTCAAATAGTCACTTGTTCATTCATATTATTTTCCCTCAATCTCCTCAAGGTGGTCTCTAGGCTTGATTCCAGTTCCAACTTCCAACAGCGCAGGGTCATACTTTTCATTCAGCACAAATGATATAAAATAACCAAAGATAAAAGAGAGGCAGAAACTAACTATCTGAACATCTTGGTCATCAAGTGAGATTGGCATAGCATCCGGCAGTCTCACTTCTTTGGACTCAACTTGAGCTCTGTCTGACGCTTTCGGAGGCTATAAATTGTGAAAGAAAAAAGGAGCAAAATAAATCATTATTAAAAGAATACAGGAGCCGCTGTTAGATAGACAAATATATAGAAATATTTCAGTAACTTTGTATGATCCTAAACCAACTCTACATTTCATTTAGAAAACACATACAAATGTTGTGAAGTAGAACACCCAAAAAAATCCTGAATTTCCTCCAATCATACTAGTACAGCAAAAACAAACCAATTGCAATGCTACCAAAAAAAAAAAAAAAAAACCTCTAAAGTCATGTATCCATTACTGGACATTTGAGCAGCTTCTTAACAGAAGAAGATTTCAGCATCTCATATGCTTGGGTAGCAGGATACGACAACGATGAAATGAAACACATTAAGAGTGAGAAGGTATACCGGGTAGGAGAGGAGAGCTTTGAGGGAGGGGAGCGAGAGGCGGATGGCGTGCATCAGCTCAACTCTCTGGGCGGCGGTGGGCGGAGAGCGCGCCAAAAGCACCGCCTCGATCGCCGACAACAGCTGCTTAGCTGACACCATTGCTGTATGATTTCTGCTTCCCTGCGGTGAAGAAGAGGAGAGAGAGAGAGGGGGAAATCGAAGGCGGGAAAAGCCCTAATTCAGGGTTTTATAGATAGAGAGTAAAATTAGACAGCTCATAATGTTGTATAGTCGCAGGAAGTGTTATTTGCACTGTCATTTTTATTTGACAAAAACTTGTATGAGACGGTCTCATCATACATGAAACGGATTAATACATCTGAGTTAATGATACTCCATCCATAAATAATGATACATGTGAGTTAATGATACTTCACCCATAAATAATGATACTCACATGTGAGTTAATGATATTTCACCGATAAATAATGATCCCCGTATGTGAGTATTGACCCGTCTCATGTATGAGACATGAGACGGTCTCACCCAAGTCTGTCCCTTTTTATTTTGGGAGATCCTATTTAGACCATCATTTTTACTCTTTGCACCATAAATTATTTTTTATTTTCTTTTATTAGTTATAAATTTACCTAAAAACTCTTACTAATAAAAAAAAAATCGTGTTCCGTTCGGAGTCGTGTGTTCGAACATTCTGTATATGTTCGAAATCTTGTGTTCCAATAGGATGGATATGTTCGAAGTCGTATGTTCGAACTGTACATAAAAAAAATATGGAATCCATTCGAAAATGGAATTTCGAACACACCATGTTTGTTCGAAATTTTCGAACAAACATGGTGTGTTCGAAATTCCATTTTCGAACAAGACTTAGTTTAAAAATCATGCATGTTCAGAAATGAAATTTCGAACTTTGAACCACACTTGATTTTTTTTTCTTTTTAAATAAAGGGCATTTAAGTAACTTCAAAATTATTTTATTTTTTCTTTCTTTATTTTATGGTGCAAAGAGTAGTTTTAGTGGTGCAAATATAATCTCCCGTGTATAATTTGTGTGCTCCATAAATTTTATACAAATAGATGTATTGCAATTTTCAATCAGATTAGCATAACAGTCGAAAACTAGTATCAAAGAAGAAGATGCCTGAATTCAAAGTTGGTATATCTTAAAGTATGAATTCCTTAACAACATCAAAGGTTAGCGACAAATTTGTTTGTTGATTGATCATGTTATTCAACTTTCGTTTTCTCATTTAAATTGAGAGCATTCACACATGTCTTTCTTGCAACTCTTTTTTTAGTTTCGTATAATGTGTATTTTGTAGTTTAAATGCTCTTGTGTTGTTTGTAACTAGGTTTTTTCTATGTTATAAATACAAACGGTACCATATGGATATATTGTTCAACCAGGGAAAAGAAACTGTCCATGACTAATATGGTTTCAGAGGTTTTAGAATTACGAAATAAATTATTTAGAATGTAAATAAATATTTTTTAGCTTTCGGAGCATGTTTCGTTGTTGTGAGGCTTGTTCACATGTAATGTATTTCATGTGCAATAATATTTACTTTTTGTTTACATAGAGTCTGAATTTGACCCTTTTGTTGGATGTATTGACTACACTAAATTATTGATTTGTCAATGTGCAAGGTTTTATGTTTGTAATTTGCAAGATTGTATGTTTGTGATTTTAACGGTGTTCCGATAATAAATTTACTCTGTACACAATTAAATATTATAAAATTCATTATTTGATTTGTACTCGATATTTAAATTACAAGTTGAGTATTTATCTGTACTTATTTTTTATTAAATTTATTTGATGTATATATTTTTATTATTATTTAATCAAGCTCATAAATTTAGAAATTAGTTATATGTATAAATAATTTATATAAACTTAAAATGAGTAAAATGATAGGAGAAATTCTAGTTATTCGCATTGAAATACTAGTTACACATGTTAAAATAGTGAGCAACTCTTTCGTGCGCTTTTTTTGAGCTACAAGTCAACCATCACTATTAATCTAAAGCCATAGCCCATGTATGTTCTCGTCGCATCTTTATATTAAAGGAGTTTCTGTTTGCACCCCCAATTTTACTCTTTGCACCCCTTAAATGAAAGGATAAAAATAAAATAATTATGAATTGACTAAATATATGAATAAATCTGTGAAAAGAGAAAATTATCCGATTTGAACCCAAAAAGAAAGTTACATTATTGAACACAATTTGTAGTTGTGCAATTATTGTGACAAAAATGAAAAGAGAGACAATGCAGGATGAAAATGAAGATGAACAAAGCAATGTAAGTCATTTTGTTTAGTTTGTACCGATTGAATTTCGAGATTTCACAGTTTTTGTAGACCTTTTTCGCGTTTTGTTCGGGTTTTACAGTTTGAACAGTATTCAATGTGTTCGGACAACGAAGCTCGAATATAAACACTATGTTCAAACTTTTAAAGTCGAACAACAAGTACATGTTCGAACTAATTTGTTCGAACTAGATAAGGTTGTTCAAACTTTGAAGTTCGAACTTGTCCATTTAGATCGAATTGTTATTTTCGAACATGTGTTCTCCAGCAGCAGCTAATATTGATTTAATTTTGAATATGATCGAACTGAGCGTAGTGTTATGGGCCCAATCAATACAGAGTTGGTTCCTGATTTTACGGACATATTCCAAACTATGGAATTGTTTGATTCTCGTGAGGATTTGATCAGTTGGGTTCGTGAGAGAGCTATTCCAGTTGGTATTATCGTTATTGTGCGACGCTCAGATGCTGGGAGTGATACTAGGAATCCTCGATTGGTATTGTCATGTGATCAAGGTGGATATCCCCGTGTGATTAAGAAGAAGCCTCTAACGGAACATGATTACATACAACAAAATTTAGATGATGATGAGGTTTCGGATGAAGAGAAAGAAAGAAAGAATTCCAGAACGAGCTCAAGAGAGACTGGGTCGAAGAGAATTGGATGTCCGTTTCGTTTGAAGGGGCAATACCTCCCAGAGTGTAATCAATGGATGTTAGAAGTTGTTTGTGGGGTTCACAATCATCCACAAGCACGATATTTGGAAGGGCATGCATACGCCGGTCGTCTGACATCGGATGAGGAGAAGTTGGTGGCTAGCTTGTCGAGTTCACATACTCGACCGAAGCAAATATTGGCCGCAATACAGAGAAGCTTTCCCAACAACAAGTCCACAATAAAGACAATTCATAATGTGCGTAGTAGAAAGAAGTATGTCGAGCATGCTGGTCGATCCTAAATGCAGTATCTGTTGGGTAAACTGGAGGAACATGGCTATTACCAGTATACGAGGAGGTGTCCACAGACTGACACCGTGAAGGATATGTTCTACGCGTACCCGACAAGCGTGAAGCTTCTTAGAGCTTTTCCTGAAGTGTTATTGATGGACTGTACGTACAAGACGAACAGGTACAGATTACCTTTGTTCGAAATAGTCGGTGTTACCTCAACAAGCATGACGTTCTCTGTTGCATGTGCCTACCTGGAGGCTGAGAAGGAGGATAACTACATTTGGGCGCTCACTGTTCTTAAAGGGCTGATGGACCAGAACACATTACCTAGTGTGATTGCGACAGATCGTGAACGAGCATTGATGAATGCCATAGGGGTGACGTTTCCCATCAACCGACATTTTTTATGTCGATGGCATATAAATAAGAACATCACTGCCAATTGCAAGAAGAAGTTTCGTACTAAAGATCAATGGGAATCATTCTTGAGTGCATGGAATCTGTTAGTGTTTATTGAAACTGAAGCACGGCATGGTGAAATGCTTCGGAGGTTTCAAGAAGACTATGCCACCAATCCCACTGTTGTGGATTATGCCATCAACAATTGGATTGTGCCTTACAAAGAAAGGTTTGTAAGCTGTTGGACAAATCGTGTCATGCACTTTGATAATACCACAACATGCATGTATGTTTCTATATTTCTTATTCCAAAGTTTTGGACAAATTGATTTTGTTCGACTTTATGTATTCGAACTGCTCTATATCTGACTATTTTATACTATATTGATAAATTGTAGGGCTGAAGGTGCCCATGCAAAGTTGAAAAGGTTTCTTGGAACTAGTACATACAATCTTGAAGGATGTTGGGAGAAGATACATGATCTACTAGAGACTTCTTTCAATGCAATAAAGACATCGTTTGAAAAGAGTGTTAATGTGGTTCAACATCGCTACAGGTCTCCAATATTTCAATTCCTTCGAGGTACGATTTCTATTGTTGCATTAGATAAGATTTATGAGGAAATGAAGAGTATCGGGGAAGATGCAGTGAACCCATTACTATGTGGTTGTGTGTTGAGAACGAAGTGTGGTCTTCCTTATGCACATGAGATCGATCAGCATGTTTAATCATCCACACCATTTTCTTTAGATGTTGTGGATAAGTTCTGGAGGAAATTGGATATGAAACCTACAGGAGCGAAGGTTGTGGTGGCTTCTGACATTGATAATCGTTGGTTTGAAACTTGGACTTGTGCAAACAACATGTTTGCACAAGCGGACGAGTCTGCGAGGTTGCTCATGTTGAAGAGATTTAGGGAGATTGTTAACCCGTCTACCACTTCCATGGTTGAACCAGACGTGCAAATTAAGACTCGTGAAAGACCGAAAGTCACAAAAACCAAAGCTGATACATCCACGAAGCGTGAGAAGAGTGCCTTTGAGTACAGTGACTCGTTCAATGACAGTTGTTCACAAGTCCCGGACTCATTTGAGGTTGATACATCGCTGTCACAAGTGTTATTCACTACGAGGCCACAGAAACAAAAGGTCATTCGTCCTACAGCATCGCATCATTTGGGGATTGGATACATTGATCAGATACCAGCAGCATTCAGAGGCTATGTGACGAGGACTGAGGATGTCACCGCAGATGGTCATTGCAGATTTCGTGTGATTGCTAGTTTGGTGCTTGGGGATCAGGAGGCTTGGTCACGTGTCCGTACTGATCTTTTCTACGAGATCCACACTAATCCAGAAATATGGGACAAGTGTTTCCTTGAGCGTGGACGGAGGGAGAAAGTGCTGAATATACTTAACTGTCATGAATTGACAGCTCACACGAGACATTGGTTTGTTTTGCCTGATTTAGGCCATGTAGTGGCTACGGTGTACAATGTTGTTCTTGTGACGTTGGGTGGTCGCTATCCCACTACATTCTTGCATTTATCATCAGCTGTTCCAGTGGACCCGAAATGTATTAGCATGGCAGCGGTTAAGATTGGAGAAGGGAAACGCGCCAATCACTTCATTCAGGTCCTTGTTTTAACTAGTTCATGGTTACATTGCTTATATTTTACTATACCCATTATAATTGTAATGTAATGTTTTTTTGTAGGTTTTCATGAAGCTGAAGCACCCTTTTCCACCCATCTCCGTCCAATGGAAGGACTTTCGCATGGACTGCGCAGCTAGATGGGAAGAATATGTCAAGCATCATTAGTTTATGTACTAGACCTTGTTATGTACTACAACTTTGGTAAAAGAATTTTTATTGCTTTGTTTCAAATCAAATGCAGGTTGTATACGGAATTTACAAGGCAAAAAATTCCAGTTCGAAACTAAATATCCGAATTTTTGGCTAATGTTCGAGTTACATACTTCGAACTTATGTAACAGGTTCGAACTTTGAACTTCGAACAAATCTAACTAGTTCGAACTTTAAAATTCGAACCATTGTAACTAGTTCGAATTCAAAAGTCCGAATATACTTCCAATGTTCGGAATGTCGATGTCGAACCACACTTAACATACTATTTATTAGTTCATAGTTCAATAATGCATATTAATTGTTGTTTTAATCCAATACTTTGCATGTTTTGGACGAAATACAAATGTGAAGAAAGACCAACAATATATGCAACATTACATACAAATGATAAGTAGTGCAATACATTAACAGATACATCAACACGATAAATAGTCTCTAAATCCATCAACTAGTCCGATACATAAAAATAAAAATAGTTCAATACATAAAAATAAACAAATATATCAACTAGTCTCGTCTACGTCGTCGTCGGGATGATGACTCTCCCTGCTCCTGTTCTCTACCCCCGATCAGCTGCCCATGCTGCCCTGTGCGAAAATTCAACGCCTCAAAAGCTTCTTCGACCTGCGACATCATATAAGGCAACGATATGTCTAGGTCCTGGGCTCTCCACCTGGTCACCAAAGGATCAAGATATCCAATGGCACTCTGAATCCCATCCCAAGGCGAAACAGTTGACAATGGGTCAATAAGAGGATCTGCGGCCTCATTCTGCACTCGGGGATGAGAGATGGAACTATACCACTGAAGGTACTCAGGAGAGCAAGTCCAAGCTGGGTGAGCAACTCTTCCTCTACATTCGGGCGACAACTTATGACTCTCCCACTGCTCGAAAAATGAAGCGAGCATCCCCCACACGACGCGGTACTGTCCGGGCTTCTTGCCCCTTCGAAACAAAACGGGGTCTAGCAGGGGGTGTGGAATGGTCTGCATCCGTCCAAACTGCCTCAACACCCGCTCAGGAAGATATGGCTCTACAACATCACAAGCCGTGAGACACCCTTCATAGAAGGTGACCTCGGCTCGCTCACCCCCATCCCGTAACCTCACATATGGATCCCAAATAACCTAATAATTACATTGCATAATTCAAGTCAATACGTATAGTCGAATAAATTTATCTAATATACAATTAGAACAATTCAACTTACATCTTCTGCTCTCAAGGTATCCAGCTGTGCCCTGAAATTCTTCACCGCATCTTCAGACATAGGGTTGTAAACGAATCGAATCGGAGCGAATATCTATGTATTCGATTCGATTCGAAAAAATTGTTGTATATTCGATTTGGTATTCGATTCGACTTCAATATTTTTTTTATTCGTATTCGATTCGATTAGATATTCGCAAATATTCGATTCGATTCGAATATTCGATTCGATTTTTTTTAAGTGTATTATAAACATACAATACGATTCGATTTGATTCAATTCGATTCGAAATTTCCTTTATTTTACACTATTTGATTCGATTTGAATATATTCGATTCACAATTTTGAAGAAAATTTCCTAAAACAATATTTTAAACCAATATTTTACCTAATAAAATAATATTGGGATTATTTTTGTTAAATTTTGTTTCTTAATTTAGTTTATATATATATATATATATATATTGTATTAAGTCATCTCCTTTGCCGGCCCATTGGATTATTGGATATTTATATATCATAATCCATTATATATATAAAAACATAAATCGAATCGAATATTTTCGAATATCATGATTTTGAGTTTGAATTTGATAATTAATCGAATCGGAAAAAGTATTTGTATTTGTATTCGAATCACAAATTTCCGAATTCGAATATCAAAAAATCGAATCGAATATCGAACCGAACCAAAATTATTTGATTCGTTTACAACCCTATTCAGACACTGCACCATGTGCCTGTTGAGCCCACTTCATTGCATAAGGTTGTCCGGCACGGTAGTCAGCATTTTATTGAGGTCTGCCAAGTGTTGGGAAATGCTCATAAATCCAAGCCTGTTCCATTTATCAACACATTAACAAAACAACACATTTACTGAATAAAAATGATAAAAAGATAAACATTTTTCATTTACCTCCAGCAGTGTCAAAAAACCGGCGATCTGTCTGCACTCAACCCGAGAGGCGACTCCCAACTGTCTGTAGAGAAAGGCTAATACGGCTGCACCCCACGCATAACCCTCAAACTCTTCAGTGTCATCAAACAGTCGAAGATAATTGCAGCTGATCCGATCGCCCGTCTTATCAGTGAAAAGTGTACAACCTAAAATGTACACCAAATATGCCCGTGCCGCGTACACTGCATCACGAGCATTGTCACGGGAAGCCAATTCACTAAACCTTTCATGCAGCCACCTTAACTTCACATATTGGCCCCGGTCACTCACTTCCTGATGGGCTTCTTCAGCCGACACGCCCAGCAAACGACGCACCATATGTTTCCCACCAGCAACATCCTCTCCAACAAACTCAACTGGTCTACCCTCTATGCTCAAACCAGTCAAACAGTAAACATCCTCCAGAGTGATGGTCATCTCACCAAATGGAAGGTGAAATGAATTCGTCTCGGGATGCCAGCGCTCGACAAATGCCAAGACGAGGTTCCTATTAGGGGCTCTGTATGCCACTTTTCTCAAGCTCATCAAACTGGATTTCTTCACCAACAACTTCCATGCCTCGGAATTGCCAAGAGGTGACCACTTCAGTAGTTCAGCGGTTAGGCAATGGCACTTCAATACTTTCATTTCTTCACCTCTCCATATCGCTGCTGCAACGTGTGTCTTGAAGCTTCGCAGCACAGACGTATCTGTAGGCCCTCCAGGGAATGGCCCTCTCAGTATCTCATCATCATCACCCTCATTGTTTGCATCCTCCTCCTCACTTGGTATGTCACTCCCCTCCTCATTACCCGTCGTCTCTTCGTAATGCATTTGATTCCTCTGTTGTTCGGCTTGTTCGTCAGCTTCTGCTTGCCACCGTTCCTGTGCTGATCACCGTCTCGCAGATGCGGTTGGTCTCCATATACTATATCTTGCAGCTACACAAAATTTCAAGTCAGGTTCGACCTTCAAAAACCGAGCAAAATATCTAAGTTCGAACTTGAGAAGCCGACCTGAACTTGGGAACAATTTTCCTTCTGTTCGGCATTCAGAAGCCGATCATAACTGAGGAGTTCGAACTCCAAAGGCCGAACACATACACTGAGTTCGAACTCTGAAGACCGAATTGCATGCTTGAAATTTTTTGCTAAGTAATGCTCGGCCTTTGGAGCTCGAACATGTCAGTTATGATCGGCTTCTCAAGTTCGAACATACTCACAAAATTCGAGTTATACAGACCGAACAAAACGCGTAGCAGAGCAAAATTAAATCACCAACACGCCACAGAAACCTCGATTTTTTACTATAATCAACTCAAATTAGCATGTAATCACTCTAGTAACCTATCCTAGCATCTTAAACTATTAGAAAACTGAATTTCAACAATGACCCAACAATTTTTAATATTATTGAATAAAATGTATAAAGTAACAAAAATGGAACATGAAACTCACCAAATCGATCCATGGAAGTAGCTTCGAACTTCACGGGCTTCGAACAAATCTCCGTGCAACGTCGAACAATTGGATTCGGCTCGATTTCGAACTCTCCGCGGTGAAAGTTGCGCGTCGTTTTTTTTTCACCGTTTTAATTTTCAGAGTTTTAAGTTTTTTTTAACTGATTTAATGTTTTTTATTTTCAGATTAATTTTTTTTAAGTAAAAAACATATTTTATATGTAAGGGCAATATAGTCCATTTTAGGGGTGCAAAGAGTAAAAAAGAGGGTGCAAGGAGAAGCTATGGTGCAAAGAGTAAAATCGGGGGTGCAAACAGAAACTCCCTGTATTAAAACCCAACCAGTCCTCTTTTTAGGGAGAGAGGGAGAGAGAGAGAGAGAAAGATCAGAGAGATGGCTCTGCCTGCCTTCAAATCTCTTAAGGGCGACTTCAAGAACTATATAGATCATCCTGCCCCAAGTGTTTCGGTTGCTCCCTCCGCTCGAGAAATCCTAGAATTTGCATACGATCAGGTTCAGTCCTCTGAAGACATTGCCAGAAAATTGGTTTTGAGCAGCACTAGCCGTTTCGATCTCGAAATCAGAGTGGCTGTTCAAAAATTAGAAAACAAAATTCGTTCACTGTGGTACGTGCGGACAAGACGCAGTGATGGGCGTATTGATTTCCCCAGGGACGAGCTGGAGGCTCTAAAGTGAGATACCCTTTCCCTCGCCGGAATGTTGAAGGAGATGGAGGCGAACTACTTCCCCGTGGCCAGTGAAGACGACGAAGCTATTGCTGCTGTTTCATCAAGCACCAATGCGCCAAAGATATGTTTTGGTTTGAATAAGCTTCGAGAACTTGATGCTCTTACAATCCGTTTCTACGAGTTCCCAATGCAGGTACTACAACTAGTTGAGTTGAAGTATCTGGCTCTACCTTTGAATGGGAAACTCCCCTCTTCTGTATCCCAACTCTCAAAACTACAGTTCTTAATTGTGGATCGACATATGAGAATCAAATCTTATAGAAAATCATCAACGTACCTACCTATGGAGATATGGGACATGAAAGAGCTAAAGCATCTTCAAGTCATGGGAAGCAATTTGTTGCCATATCCTTATGGTTCCTTGGAAAGCTTATCAACACTTTCAAATGTAAGCGCTCACAGTTGTATTGAGGGAGTTCTCAAGGCAATTCCTAATCTTAGAAAATTAGGAGTCCGAATTGAATCAGTGCCTAATGATGGTGGTGAATCCTTAGTCTGCTTCGATCACATTTACCATCTCGAGAAACTTAAATGTGTTGTTGTGAATCCGGAGAGTGTTCCCCGATTTGCTCTGAGCCAATCTTTCCCGAAAAGTTTGAGAAAGTTGACTTTGAGCGGGTTGGGCTTTTCCTGGGGAGAAATTAGCAAGATTGCTTCGTTGAAGTATCTGGAAGCGCTCAAATTACGAAACTATGCTTGTCGAGGCCCTAAGTGGGAAGTAAGAGAAAAGAGTTTCGATTCTCTAAAGTCTCTTGTAATTGAAGACACTGATCTGGAGGAGTGGATAATTGGATATGATAGCTTAAGATTCCTTGAAAGCCTGAGAGTAAAACATTGCTACAAATTACAAAGGATTCGTTGGGAACCGGACAGGTCAGATTTAGCGTATAGATTGAACTAGTAGACTGCAATCCTTCAGGTATAGAGCAAATGAAGAAGGCTTTATATCCAAGGAAACAAGATGCATTAACTGTCCATTCTTCATGGAAAGATAAGAAGCTCAAGAGATGACTCCCTACTCACCTCATTCAAAAAGGTCTCTCTCTCTCTCATTCATAAACCAAATGTGCTCGATGCTACAATTGTTCTAATTTTTTGTATTGTTTTTGTATTTTTATTGTACCTTGATCTTGAATCAATGTATTTGACATTTATGAGAAAATTTTCAGCCTTTTTTGTGCCTTTTCTGTGCCTTTTCTCTTCATTAGACATTAGACATTTTTTTGTGCCTTTTTCTGTGCCTTTTCTCTTCATTAGACATTAGACATTAGACATCAATCTATGAGAAAATTTTCAGCCTTTTTTGTGCCTTTTCTCTTCATTAGACATTTATGTTGGAAAAATATATTATGGTGAAAAGGATTTTCTAGGAGGATAAAAAAAGGGTGTCTTCGCCTTCTCTAAATCTCTGTTATATTTAAACTTCAATTTCTTCCCCCGAGCTAGAGTTATCAAAATTCAATCAATCACAAAATATAGTGTAATTAAATGCAAATTAACACATAAGCTACGAGTAACACACTCGGTCTCCTATTCAAATAATTTTGCATAATTAACATGATCAAATAAATTACAGAGTTTCCAACTACTATAACTGGCTGCAATGCAAGATTAAGTAAATAAATGCACTTCAAATTAGACAGATGAGAGAATACTCAAATTTCAGATAGATTCAATTAAATTTGTTACAACAGGTTTTAGAAAGAGCTGACCTCTGGGATTTGTTGATCGAAAACATTTAAAAAAAGATTAGAAGAAGTGATTGAATCCCATGTTCCAAATCATTTTTCTTCATATTTTTATCACAAATCGAATGGATTTGGAGACGAGAAACGGATCTGAGACATGGGATTCGATAAACATCTTCAAATCTATATATGTATGCAGCTTCGATTCGCCCATTAATTAAAGGTAATTGTAGAAGTTGTTCAAGCAAAAAGAGAAAATTTGGATAGGAAAATATAGGAGGAAATTGAAAAGATTAATGTGTGTGGATCCAACTTCAAAGCAAAGAAGATTGTTAGGACTGAAGTGGGCCTACGACCTGGGCTTGTGGATCGTGGATTGGATTACTTGGGCCAGACCATAAATATGTTCATGCAGCCCAAACGGGACAAATTGACGATATTAGTAGATGTTAATTATGTTCATCACTTTTTTTTCATTTTCTACTATGTAAACGACATAGGTGTGTTTTTTTAACGTTATCATGTGAAAAAATCACAACATTATTGTTTACATAATAGGAGGCAAAAAAAAATTTTGGGATCAATATAATTTTCGAACGATACCAAATTTATATTCAACTTCATTTGAAATTTTAATTTTCAAACCACTTCTATAGTTTCGGAAATGCATTTTCGAACACTCTTCATTGTATTCGAACTGTAATTTCCAAACCATTCACAGGGAAGAGTAGGATGGTGAGCGACGGTGGTGGTTAAGAAGAAGGGTTCGGACACCCTGTACTTCAATTTTTTGGGCATGGAGAAGAGTTGGCTGTGATAGTGAAGTCGGCGGCGAATGATGGTGGCGGACAATAGCCGGTGGTGGTTGCAGGTCTTTGGGTGTTGGTGAAGATGGCGGTGCAATGTTCTTTTTTTTTTTTTTTATTTGTGGTGTACTGAGTAATTTTTATGGCATAGAGGGTATTTAAATAACTTCAAAATTATTTTATTTTTTTTATTTCTTTTATGTTGTAAAGAGTAAAATTAATGGTACAAATAATCGATCCTATTCGAATTAGGAAAATATTGGAGGATTTAAAAAAAAAATTATAATGGAAAAAATATAGTAGAAAATTGAAAACATGAATGCGTGTGTGGATCCAACTCATCCAAGTTCAAGACGATGTACCAAAACTCAATTTTCCATTTTTAATTAAAAAACATATATATTTTAAATGTTTTGGCAAAAAAATATTTTAGGAACATATCTTACTCTTTAAATAAATGTTAATTATGTTGGTCCTGAATTTATTCATCTAATGTTATATTAAGGATAATGTTATGTTTTTCCATCATTGAAAAAACACATCAATGTCATCAACACAACAGGAGACGAAAAGATCGGGATCAACCTAATTAGCATCTACTAATGTCATCATTTATGCTCTCAAAATATAATTAAAAAAAATATTTTCTTGATTAAAAAAATATCAAAGTTTTCCTCATTTTTGCAAAAATGTCCCGAAATTCAACCTTTTAATGTCGGATTGCTGGCAAATCACGTTTGAGTCCAACGTTTAAAATGACGTGAAAAATCATATTTCACGTTGAGATTAAATATGATTTTCCATGTCATTTACACAATAGACTCCAACGTGCCTCATCAAGAACCCAATACTAAAAATTGGATCATATGGCATTTTTCCAAAATTGTGGAACGTTTAGGTATTTTTTTGAAGTTCGTGACATACATAAGTATATTTTTGGTCTATTATAAATTGGTGATAGGTAGATAAATATGCTTAAATTAAATTGGTATAAAATGTATTTTTAATATATTTTATTCATGATCAATCTTTATTTTTCTACTTATTTAATTTTGAACTCGATAATCAAATTGATTCTCACAAATGAAATTCCGATACAACCTATACACTATAGTATAATCAAATGGATTCTTGATTATAAATTTTCGAAACAACCTATACACTATAGTATATATAATCAAATTGATTCTCACAAGTGAAATCCCGATACAATCTATACACTATAATATAATCAAATGGATTCTTGATTATAAATTCTCGAAACAACCTATGCACTATAATATAATCAAATTAATTCTCACAAGTGAAATCCCGATACAACCTATACACTATAGTATAATCAAATGGATTCTTGATTATAAATTCCCGAAGCATGCTATACACTATAGTATAATCAAATTGATTACCACAAGTGAAATCCCGATACAACGTATACACTATAGTATAATCAAATGAATTCCTGATTATAAATTCCTGAAACAATCTATACACTATTTGTAGCTTATGAAAATATACTCGTGCCAATTGATAAATAATTGCACCATTTATTAAATAAGTAGCTTTATAATCGTGGCCTTTTAATTTAATTATATGTTTGTAAAATATAATCGTAACATTTTATAAACGTAATCGTATGTTTGAAATTTGATAGTAGCAAATTCACGATTAATTTAATGTAATCAGGGCCTTTAAATTTAATAGTAGTTGTGGCCTTTAAATTTAATGTTATGATAGCTACGATTATTTAATTGTGGCATATGCTACGATTAATAGTGCCAGATGAAGTGAATTGGCCACAAAAAGATTACTAGCTATGATTAATAGTAATTGTGGCCATATGCTACGATTAATATTATGATATTTAAGATTATGTTTTCAAAGATACGATTAATATTATAATAACTACGATTATAAATTAAAAGGTGCAATCAATTTTTAAGTGGCTAAGATTATTTTTCTTATTGATACGATTAATTTGTTAAGTGAATATTATTTTCTAAGTGGCTACGATTAATTTATAAAATTATTTTTAAGGCTACAATTATTTTTTTAAGAGCTACGATTAATATTACAGTAGCTACGATTAATTTTTAAAATTATTCTTAAGGCTATGATTATTTTTCCAAGGACTACAATTAATTTCTAAGTAGCTACGATTAATTTCTAAAATTATTTTTAAGGCTATGATTAATATTTAGGTGTCTACAATTGATTTCTATAATTATTATTAAGGCTATGATTATTTTTTCTAAGGGCTACGATTAATTACTAAGTGGATACGATTAATTTATACGTGGTTATGATTGGTTTCAATAATTATTTTAAAGGCTACAATTAATATTCTAAGGGCTACAATTAATGTATATGGTCACGATTAAAACCTTAACTGTCAATAATATATATGGGAAGAGAGAGGAAGACGTGGGTGGTTGGAATATAATTCAAATCTTAACTGCCATTAACATTGTTTAACACTTAGAAAGCAACTTTTGCAAAATATAAATATAAATTCCGACACAATTCAGATTTTGTGGATATTGTGTAAAAGTAAGTACAAATTACTTAAGAAACTACTATGTTTTAAATCTTGTCCGTCTACCACAATTTCACTATAATTTTGTCTATATATAAATTTCTCCCATGGGTCCTAAATGTTTAGGAGATGATTTTAATCTTTAAAGATGAGACGACTAAGTAGAGTTAAAATTGAGAATTAATGTTCCTATTTTTATTTTTATTTGTGAACACATTGTTTTATGGTTTGAATTTACATTTTAAATTTTTTTATCTGATGTGGCATTATAAAAATCCACCTCAGATTTTCGGCGATCCACATAAGCAATAGGATACTGGAAAGTTGACTTTAGGATATATATGATAAAAAAAATTACAAAGTCAGGCACTAAGCTGTAAATATTCAAAGGTCATGATATTTTTATTAAAAAGTTGAAAGGTCAAGCATTTATGTGTAATTTGCCCTATTTTTGGTGAATAACTTGTGTAATTATTATTACCAAAATTAATCTATTTTGACCAAAATAATATTTAGTCATAATTTTACTCAATTAATTGAATATATATATATATATATATATATATTCAATTAATATAGTAAAAAAAAACATAGTTACAAAATTGCACTTTCACAACTCACACGAACCAATTCATATCATAAAAATAGGATTTTGGTGATCGCTATCATCACTCTTAATTATTACAATATACCTATCAGAACTCAGAAGATGAATCATATACAATATAGTACCATTAAATATATAATATAATTATGAATATTAGCAATATAATGGTTTCTTTATGGTAGTCTTGATTTCCCTTGTGTATCTTTATAATATAATTTGCGTAATTTGATCGTTAAATAAATTTAATATTTTGTTTAAAAATAATTGAATAAATTCATATCTGAAATAATTAGTAAAATGATATTTGTACTAGTATAAATAGACGATGGAATATGATGATAGCTTAAAGGCATATATATGCATGGCAAACAAAAGGCAGAGCGTTAAAAATGTATTTGTGGGAGGATTATTTATGGTATTCTTAATGGCGACGGTGGGCTGGGAAGTTGTGGATGATATCGAGGCAGGTGCGGATGAGGAGATACAATATTTTTTGAGCTGCATAAGGATGCCATATTTTATTGTTCCAGTTGCAGGTGAAGAGTATGATGAGTCCAAAGTGTGGGAAGCCAATCTTTGCAGAGATATTTTCAGATGGCTGCAGCACTCTTACGAGGTTACGGGTCGTGTACCGAGGACTTATTTAGAAGCAGTCGGAATCTGGTACAAACATAATCAAACTTTAGTTGATCGCGATATGTGTGGCCTTGATTATAGGCGCTGTCCTCCACAAATGCTATACTTATTGAACGACGAGGAACTACCTTATGGTTTTAATGATCCAAGATTTGCTCATATATTTTTCTGAATTTAAATGTTGCCTTTTTTTTTTTAATTTATTTCTCAAATATTCTAGATTTGCAATTCCAACATATATGAGCCATTAGTTATGTAACAAACAATTTGTACCAATATGGAAATATGAATTTCATTCTCTCTCTCTCTCTCTCTCTATATATATATATATATATATATATATATAATCTTGTTGGCCCGTACACCTTTATGGTATGTGGCGATCACCTCACTAATTTTTATTATAAAAATAATTTTTTTATAATATAATTAATCATAATTAATATTTATTGTTGAGAAGTTAAATTTTTAAATGATGACTCATTTCCCGTGATTAAATTAGGGGAGTTTCTGTTTGCACCCCAAAAGAAAAAAAAGAAAAAATAAAATAGTTTTGAAGTTACTTAAATGCCCTTTGTTCAAAAAGACAAAATAAGTGTGGTTCGAAAATGAAATTTCGAACTCATCGTGTTTGTTCGAAATTTTATTTTCGAACATACATAATTTTTAAAATAAGTCACGTTCGGAAATTAATTTTCGAACACATCATGTTTGTTCGAAAATTGATTTTCGAACAAACATGGCATGTTTGAAAAATAATTTCCGAACGGACTCCATGAATTTTTTTAAAGTACTGTTCGAACACAAGACTTCGAACATATCCATTATGCTCGAACAGAAGACTTCGAACATATTCAGAATGTTCGAATACACAACTTCGAACGGAACGCGATTTTTTTTTATGCTTTTAATTTTCAGATTTTATGTTTTTTTTAAGTAAGGACATTATAGTCAATTTTAGGGGTGCAAAGAGTAAAAAAGAGGGTGCATAAAGAAGCTATGGTGCAAAGAGTAAATATGGGGTGCAAACAGAAACTCCCTTAAATTAGCAATCAATCCAAATCATCAATTCATTTAATTTAGATGGTCAATATTGATGTGAGGTGGATGGAGTTTAAATTGCAATATTTTGATCCTAATACTAAAGAAAGGGTATCTTAGTAATTTGATAGTCTCTAATATATCAAATTCCCAATAAAATGATACTTCCTATTGAGCTGCACTTCTGCGCACAAGCTCTTATTTCAGACTTAATCCGACGACGCTTGGCCTCATGCACGCGACAGCCACGAGCCCGTCAATATTTTTTCTTCTGGGATATTTTTAATTTTTTTTTCAATTTTTTAATTGTTTTTTTTTTCTATTTTTTGTTTTTCTTTTTTTTTTTTCAAAAATTTTATACCCTAAAATAAAATTAGTGAACCCTAAAATTAAAGTGAATTGATTTAATTTATTTAAAATAAATATAAATTTATACCATAAAATAGAATTAATAAACTCTAAAAAAAAGACAAAATAAACCCCTAAAATTTCTAAAAACACAAAATAAACCCCTAAATAACCATAAAAAATCACAAAATAAACTCCTCAAAAATCCTAAAAATACAAAATAAATCCCTAAAAAAACCCTAAAAAATACAAAATAAACCCCTAAAAAATCTTAAAAAAACCATGAACCCTAAAAAAATCATAAACTTCTAAACTCTACACATTGATTGGAATGGAAAAAAATCACATTTGAACTATATAAACTAGTATAAGATAGCTAGCAGACGGCTTACTTTTTAATGATATAGGTGATACTTTTTGAATTTTGAGTGATATTTTTTAGTGTTACTGTTGATACTGATTTTGCCGATTTTTTTTTTTGCGCGCAGGATAACTCGCGTTGACCCAGATCAAAGTGGGTTGACCCGCGAATTTAACACGCCCGTCTAAAATAAGGCTTATATACACTTTGTACATGCAAGTATTTGCCTATCCTATTTTAATGTAATCTATTTTTAATTAATTTATTTATTCTCCCTCATGACATCGACTTTTGGTATTGAAATAATTTATTTGTTTAATTGATTTTCAGTTGAAGCGTGATTCAGAGGTTTTTGGTGAATCGAGTATTTTAATTTATTTATTTTTTTCCATCGAAAATTAATAAATATCTAGTTGGCATTTTTCGTTTAGAAAAATTCAGATACTGTTCTCTATGTTAGTTCCTTTTTTCTTCTTTTTTTTTTTTTGAATTTTGTGAGGTTTGATTCGTTTAATTAATAGCATGTTTATGATCATTCAAAACTCAAATTTATTGAGTTAGTTAACATGGGTATGAGCATTAATACTTACAGTATATAACATATTATCATATTTGTACATAATATGATATTAGCATTTTTTTTAGGGGTTTGATTCGTGAATTTAAACACTACGAAAGGTAGCAACATGTTTAGGCTTGTACGAAACTCAATTTTTTCGTGTTAATAGACATGAGATATATGAGCAATGGCCGAACATGCATCTTGAAGCCATTGGCCTTGAAAGCCATTACCGAGGATCAGCAACACATGCAAGAGAGGTTTAAAGAGAAGAAAGACAGACAGGCAGCTGTAGCCGCCGCCGCGAAGACCACCGCCACCACCACGGGTGCAACTGCCACCGTACAGCCCCAATTTCCACTGCCGGGCAGCCCCCTTCCGCCGCCCCTTCTCCCTCAAAACAATCCTCATTCGACTCCTTGAATAAAAATAAAGCTTCTGGATCAGTTGCAAAGAAGTCCAGTTAGCGCAGGTTGTTTATTTCTGTTAAAGAAGTTGAAAAGTCAATTAAAGCAGGTTTGCCACTCGTCTTTCTTACATTTAAGGGCAGTGCTACTAACGGTACTTGTTTGTCTAGTGTTGTGCAGCCCTTACTGAACGAGTTCAGCGATGTGTTTCCGGATAAGATCCCAAGTGGTTTGCCGCCAATTCGAGGAATCGAGCACCAAATCGACTTCCAACCCGAAGCCGTGCTTCCAAACCGACCAGCCTATCGAACCAGCCCTGATGAGATTAAAGAGATTGACAGACAAGTCAAGGGGTTGCTGGAAAAGAAACAAATCCGTGAGTCTCTCAGCCCCTACGCCGTACCTGTTATTCTGGCGTCGAAAAAGAACAATAAATGGCGCATGTGCATGGATTGCTGAGCAATCAATAAAATCATGTTAAAGTATCATTTTTCTATCCCTAGATTAGATGATATGCTAGATGAACTGTCTGGGTCAAAAATCTTCTCTAAAATTGATTTAAGATCTGGTTATTTTCAAGTTCGCATGCAAGAAGGGGATGAATGGAAAACTGCATTTAAAGTATAGTCTATATGAATGGCTCATTATGCCTTTTGGTCTCACAAATACATTGATCACGTTTATGAGATTAATGAATCATGTTTTGCTTGAAGTAATTGGGAAGTTTGTTGTCATGTACTTTGATGATATTTTGATCTATAGTGAATCGACACAAGCACACTTGTAGCACCTTAGACACGTGTTTGAGCTTCTTAGAAATTCGAAACTTTATGCTAACTTGTCTAAGTGCGATTTTTGTCTAAGTGAAGTCATATTTCTCAACGAAAACTTTTGAGATTGAATGTGATGTCTTGGGCAAAGGTATTGGAGTTGTTTTGATGCAGGAAAAACACCCGGTAGTTTTTTTTAATAAAAAGCTCAATGATGCAGCCTTAAAGTACTCGACATATAATAAAGAGTTGTATGCACTCAAGAGAGCTTTAGAGACATGGCAACAATACCTATGGCCTAAGGAGTTTGTGATTTACATAGATCACGAAAGCTTGAAAGCATTTGAAAGGCCAGCAGAATCTGAACAAGCGACACGCCCGTTGGGTAGAATTCATCGAGTCCTTTTCGTACATCATCAAGTACAAGAGAGGTGACGAAAACATTGTCGCTGATGCATTATCTCGAAGGTATGTTATCCTAAACCTTATTCATGCCAAGATATTGAGATTTGAAGCTATTAAGGAGTTATATGCGTGAGATGCATTCTTTGCGCTTATATATGCTGCTTGTTTTTCTAAATCTCGAGTTATGATGGATATTATGTGCATGATGGTTTTCTTTTTAAGGAGTCTCAATTATGCATACCTAAGTCTTCTATGCGTGAATTGCTAGTTTTGGAATCACATGCGGGGGTTTAATGGGTCACTTTGGTGTGTCAAAAATATTAAACTTGCTGCATGAGCGTTTCTTTTGGCCGCATATGAAGCATGATGTTGAGAATGTGTGTAGTAATGTATTACATGTTGAAAATCCAAGTCTACTTCACATCTATTCGGATTGTACACGCCTTTACCTTCACCTTCTTCACCGTGGATCAATCTATCCATGGACTTTTTCTTTGGATTGCCACAAACAAGGGCTTGTAAAGATGCCATATTTGTTGTGGTTGATCGATTCTCCAAGATGGCACACTTTATTGCATGCCGCAAAACTGATAATGTTGTTCATGTCACCAATCTTTTCTTTGTGCATGTTGTTAGATTGCATGGAATTCCTAGAGCGATTGTGAGTGATAGAGATTCTAAGTTTTTAGCACATTTTTGGCGTGTTCTATAGGCTAAGCTAGATACCAAGTTACTTTTCTCTACTGCATGTCATCCGCAAATTGATGGTCAAACGGAAGTAGTGAATAGAACCTTAGATACTTTGCTGCGTTCTTTGGTTAAAAATAACTTAAAATTGTGGGAGGATTGTTTGCCATTTTCTGAGTTTGCATACAATCGAGTTGTGCATTCGTATACTACTATGTCCCCGTTTGAAGTTGTTTATGATTTTAATCCATTAACCCATACTGATCTAACACCTTTACCTATTGAGCATCTAACAAGTGTTAAAGGTACAAGAAGAGTTGAAAAAGTGAAGGAGATGCACGAGAATGTGCGAGCTCAGATTGAGCAACGAGAGAAGCATACGGCCGCCGCACACAAACCAACAACTAGAAAGTTGTTTTGGTCGAATAAGGGATCACAACCCCTTTCTCTTCGAACAACTTCGAAGATATCTCCAGTATCACCTTTGGAGATACCAGGTGGATGACGCCACCATGCTAATGATAACAGACAAATGAGGCTACTCATATTAGATAGAGGAAGGTGAATGGAGCCGCAGCTGGATGAACTATCCACTTGACACGCCTCCATCAGTCCCAGAAATCATGGATTCTATGATTAGGAGGTTTCAAACCTCGGTGCCTCATGATGCACCCCTTCCTAAATTTGAGCACTCCAACTCGTCCACAACTCCTCTTCAAGAGGATGTCATCATCACCATTCTGGACGAGCCACTCCTCAAAATCACATCAGCTTCTTCTCTCCGGTAAGATCTATTCTCTCTTCCAGATCTTGACTAGCTGATGACAACAGAGGAGTCTTGTGCCTGGTTGTCCGCCTCTATACCTGCAGACCAAGCTCCCCACTTCACCAACAATCTGATGGCAACTTTCTTTTCTCCTTTGCCACAGATATCACTGCCCCATCATGAGTTCCATCAACTCGCCCTCTTTGATGATGCCAAAAAGGGGGAAGGATATATTCATGAGGAAAAACCATATGTTTCGACATATGATTACGGGTAGGGTGATGTAACTCTTTGGGATAAAATTCAAAGAGAAGTTCAAAGAGAAGAATAGCTTCAGAGGCAAGCTGCTTCTCAGGGGGAAGCAACTCACGAGGGGGAAGCTACCCATTAGGGGGAAGCTATTCGTAAGGAGGAAGTCCAACTTGAGTAATGCCCAGCTCAAGAATATTGTTGGACTTGGGAGAATGCTCAGCTGAAAGAACAACAAGAATGGGGTATTCACAGCATACCCGGTATCTCTCCCTGTAAGTTTGAGAAAGGTGAATCGAGCAAAAGAAGATGGAACTGAACGGTAAACAGTTCCAACTGAAGAAGGAAGTTTAAATATCAAGTCATTAATATTTTCTCTTTTTTACTTCCTATAATTCTTCATCTTCTGTGCTCAATTAGTTTCTAAAACATACTCCTTGTTTATAATACAAATTATTCTGATCATGCTGATTTGTCCCTTTGAATAGCTTAATGCTTTCTACGTGCTCTAAAAATAAAAAAATCTGCATGAAAATCAGAATTGAGCTATGTTTAGAACTTAAACATTTAAAGTTTTTCAAGCTGATCAAACGAGTACTCAGATATCTGAAGGTCACTTTAGCTGCATTTCTCAAACAGCAAAACTCTGATACCTTGCAGATAAAACTCGTTGAGCTCACATATTTATGCTCCATTACTCTGTACTCATCCTTGTCAAAGCTCTGATGATACATCAAAGCATTGACATTCATGAATATTAGCTTTTATATAGCTACTAGCATCTAAGACTGTTCTATTGAACATAGTCTAGTTTCCAGCCTTGATACCAGAACTGGTACAGGTTCAGATGCTAATTCATGAATAATAATCTTGCACAGTTTTTCCATCATCAAATCAGCAGGTTTTGACATCATCAAAAAGGGGGAAATTGTTAGGAAAATTGTTGGAAAAATCCCAATTAATGGTTTTGATGAGATGTTAAAACATGCGTGATGATTTAATGAAAAACTACAGGATATGGTAAGCTGGAAATCAATGAGAATGACCAAGTAAGACTTCGAGCTAAGATAAGAGACAGATATTCAGAAGCATGGTCAACCAGCTTATAGGTTACCTAATCAGACCAGTCAGAGTAAACTCTTCAAAGCTTGAGAAAAGCTGTAAAGGGGGGAAGAGAACTTTGGAGACTGGTAGATACCCTCGGATGAGTTAGTCAACAGTCTTATCAAAAAGCTAGGATAGACTGATGAACAAAGTCAGCTTGAAAGCTAAAACTGATCTAATTAGAAGATCAGTCAGAGCTAGTCCTAAACTAATCAAAGATCAGTTTACTGGTAAAACGGCTCTAAACGCTCTGAGTCTTTATTCAACTGACCTCAGTTCAGTTAGAGAGAAAAAGCTCAAGCTAGTAGCCAACTGATAAGTCTAGGAATGAAAGCTCTTAAGCTCAGCTGATGAGTCAGCCGATCTAGACTATATCATGACAGAAGCTCTAGGCAGCTGAAGATCTGCCAACTGGACTATCTCAGAGCTGAAAGCTGAGACAGCTGAGAGCCCATCAGCTGAATGTCCAAGAACTGATAGCCTAATCACCTGCTTCTACTGACAAGTAGTTAATGAAGATATTAACAGGAAATCTTTGAAAGATCCTGATGATCTTAAAGCAGAGAGATTTAAAAGTCAAAACGGCTAGTTCATTAAAAGAAGCTTCAAACAGCTACAGACATTAAAAATGCCACCGGTGATCTCCAAGCATCATCAATCATAACGGTAAAAATTCACTCATCTATATATAGAGAGTGAAATCATTTGGCCAAAGAGACTTTCGCCAATCTAATTTTTCTATCTGTGCAGAAAATGAGCTATTTCTTTCTCTCTCTCTCTCTCCAGCTCAAAGCTCAAGATTCTCAAAGTGCGAAAAGTCTTAAACTGAGAAGGCGTGCTTCAAGTTCAAAACAAGCTGCTAAGCTGACGCTTAATTCCAGCAAGAGCAAAACTTCTCAGTTCTGTCCCTTAAAGATCAACCACCCAGCTCAAGAGAAATGAGCATCCCAGGTTGATAACAGTTTCAAGACTGCCTTCTTGAAGATCGAGTGAGATCTAAAATTGTGTAAAGACGGGCAATAACACCTAAAGTCTCAACGAGCAGTTGGGACCGGTAGTGTGAGCTGTCGACCCTGAAACTGGCTAAGGATGAGCGTGTACCGACGGGTTCGTTCTTCCAGAACAGCAACATTTAGAAAGGAGGCCGCACTCGGTTTGAAGGGTGTCGTTTTCAGGTCCAACAGGATTTCTTCACTGTGTAATTGTAATAAAGAAACTTTACACTTGCATAGTGGATTGCCCTTCTGCGGAAGGAAGAGAGAACGTAGAAACATGGAGCTTCGAACCTCTATAAAGTTCTGTGTGTGCTGTTCTTACTGTTTTACAGTTTTACAAGTTATTCAACTGCAAACATTCACACACACAGACTGAACTGACAAGCTTCAGCCACGTCTTCGAGCTATCAGTTCCAAACTGATCAGCTCACCAGCTAAGCTTCCGTCAGTCTCTCTCAACTGATTAGCCAGCACAGATAAATCACAAAAGCGAGTCAGGGCCCTATCTATTCCGCAATCTATTTTGAAAGTTTTTGAAGTCAGTTTATTCACCCCCCTCTAAACTGACAAAGGCTCACACCGGGACCAACATATATGTATGTTCGGGCACGACTCGACTCATTTATAGCCCTATCTAAAATTATTGACATGCTTCAAAACTTAACCCTATAGCCATATTCAATTAACATGCCAAAAGAATACTGAATTATTATTTATTAATACACACACACAGAGAGACTGCGTTCCCATTTTTAAAGTTAATTGCATTTGGACTAGGAAATGAGATATGACTCGTTTTCTTAATTAATTAGTTCCCATTGGACTGATGACACAACCACTATTAATTAACATGCCAAAACTAATAAAAATTTAATCATCAACCTAATTTTGTAAAAATACTATAAAAAGACAATATAAATTATTAATTATAGAGTATAATTATTATAATTAGTGAGTGCTTAATTTAGATTTTAGGGGGAATAGGAAATAGTATAGTACTTACCTCATTTTCTTTTCCTTCGCATTGGATTGCTTCTAAAGCATGTACCATTACGATTTATGAGTTAACATGCCAAAAAAATAATAAAATAAATTATATATTTAATCACGAAAATAATTTGCTCAATATGATAATACTATGAAATATAGTAATTACAAATAGCTAGGGAGTGCCTTAGTACTCTCAAGGACTAGGAACAAATGGGATATGCTATATGCATGGCTCGTTTTCTTTCCTTTCTCATTGGACTGCTTTCTAAACCTCATAATGCACATTATATACGCCAAACATAACAACTTATCTATACATATATTAACGTAAAAAATGGAGGATAAAATTATAAATAAAAAATATCAGTAAAGAAATGCTTTTAAAAATATATTATTTTAACTAAATCAGTAAACTAATTTGTTAGATATATGAAAATGCGATATTATAAATATAAGCATTATAATTAGGGAGTGTGCCTAATTAATTTTGCAATTGAAAAATGACCAGGAAATGCGATATTCTCATTTCGTTTTCATTCGCATTATTGACCTGCTTCACTCAAATAAAAACTTAACGCTTCAGCCATGCATATTCAATTAATATGCCAAAAACTACTGAACTATTTATATATACATATTTTAAATTAACTCAAATTGGACTAGCTAGGAAATGAGACATGACTCGTTTTCTTCGTTCCCATTGGACGGATTCTAACTTGATGACACAACCATTTTTAATTAACGTGCCAAAATATTAACAATTTAACCATCAAACTAATTTTGCAAAAGTATGTGTAAAGAGACGATGGTATAAATTGTTAATTATAGAGTATAATAATTATAATTCGGTGGTAGTACTTAATTTGTTTTTCTTCTCATTAGACTGCTTCTAAGGCTACGTACGTCCATTATCAATGAACATGCCAAAATAATAATTACTTATTTAGCTTAAACATCAAAATAATTTGTCAACATATATATGAAAATGGAATATTATAAAATACAGTACTTAGCTAGGGAGTGCCGGCCTAATTTGAGGAATAGGAAATGACCGGGAAATGGGATATTGGCTCATTTTGTGGCCTGGTAATTCTAAACTTAGGCTACAACCATATATATTAAATTAATTAAGATGCCAAAATGAAATCTAAATCAATAAACCTATTAATCAATTATAATAATATTTATAATTGGGGTGGGCTTAATTTGGGAGGGTTGGAAATGAGATATGGATGGTTTTGTTTTCGTTCACATGGGACTGTTTCTAAACTTGAGACTACAGCCAATATAGGGAGCTCTAATTTAGCATCCTAGATTTGTCTAAATAAAGATGAATTTCAAGTTCCTTGGTAATTGAATATATGCTGGCATATATGTATATACGATCAAGCTATGGTAAACTTAGAAGACAAGTAAATAATTTAAAAAATATTATGTAATCTCAAATAATAATCTATATATTGAAGCTAAATTTAATCAAGTTGACAGGATATAATTTGTTTACATTTTTCAGACAAAACTCAAGTGGTTTCCATATTTCCAACATGCAGCTTTCCTTCTCTTCTTTATGCACTCTTGTTTTCCTAGTCTTCACCTGCATGTATCCCATTACTCAACAACCTGTTTTTGATCCATCCTCATTTCCAAGACCAATACATTACCTTACTACTGATGATCTCTCAACTTCCAACTCTAGCAACATTTTCAAGATTAAACTTACTTCAGCAAAACATGGGTTTTTGGTTAGTATGGGAGTTGGATCCGAATCCATGGATCAGGTCCTGTATATGGACACCGGTAGTAGCTTACTTTGGATCCACTGTGTTCCATGTAAGCTCCATGCGCCTGAGCCATTATTTGATCCAAAGAAGTCTACCAGTTTCGAGGTAGAAGATTGTGTCACCTCAAATAATATTTGCCGTCGAACTGGCAATGTCAGATTGCAATACAAGAAAAAAGGCCATTACCAATATATATTACGATATGGTAAGGGCTATAGTGAGGGATATCTCGCTCGAGAGAGTTTCAAGTTTGTTACGAGCACTGAAGTTATGGAAAAAATCGTTTTTGGTTGTAACAAAGCTTCGGAGTTGAACGAAGTAAATGGAGTTCTGGGCCTGGCTGCCAACCGGCTCTCTCTTATTTCACAAAGGAAAGCTTCAAGATTCTCCTACTGTTTTGGAAACATAAGCGATCCTTCGTATCCCTATAGCTTCTTGGCTATAGGAGACGAAATCAATACTGGTTCCATAGCTAGCCATAAAACTCCATTGACGATCGAAGACAAATATTACATAAATTTGGAAAGCATCAGAGTTGGCGGCAAATTGTTGGATATCGACCCACTGATATTCAAAAGAAACTCAGATGAGTACACGGGTGGAATGGCGGTAGATACGGGTTCAACTTACACCTTTATTCCACGTGTGGCCTTAAAGAAGTTTGAGGGTGAAGTAATTGATTCTGTTATGCTACCTAGAAACTACTCTATAACATATGATACAAGGTACAGGTACACCAGGCTCTGCTATAACGGGGTCTTCACTAGAGACCTACGAGGATTTCCGAAAGTGCAATTTACGTTCCAGGGTGGAGCGATTATGGAGCTCACACCTGAAAACGTTTTTCATCAATACGAGGAAGGAATTTTCTGTTCGGTTTTACTTCCAAGTTCCATCAGAGATTCTTGGTACCACCATCAGCATTCTAGGAAATGTAATGCAGCAATATTTTTACGTAAGCATGCATCTTCACGCAAATGAATTTTTATTCCGAAAGGCGGATTGTGCCCTACTAAATTAAATCATCATCAATTTCTCTAGCTACCTAAATGCTCACTGTACGTGCTGTATCTAGCTAGTAATTAAATCATAATATATCATGATAAATTTATTATCTCTCTCTCTCTCTCTCTCTCTCTCTCTCTCTCTCTCTCTCTCTCTCTCTCTCTCTCTCTCTCTCATTTTCAACCTTTCTAACTTTATGCATGCACGGACTATATATAATATATTTGGAAATCATACATAATTCTTCTTCAACAAGTTAAATCTCACCATTTCATCTGAATCGTTAATTGACTATATAAAGGAATTTATTTAAGTGACAATATGGGGAAGTGGCCACATAAATTTCTTTTTTTAAAATTTAGCCACTTTTTTTAAATATATTTATTTTGCCCTAAATTACAATATTACGCCACATTAATATTTCGTCTAATTAAACAAAAAGGAAAAAAGAGAAAATAACAAGAAAAACTCTCTCCTTTCCTCCACAATTCCGTCACTCTCCCTCCTCTTGCAACTCAATTTTTTTTTTAAATTCACAAATCTTGCGGCCCACTACCCTGCAATTTGAAATCTGTTGCCGTCAACTTGAAATCCGGCAAGGAGCAACAATCCCGTTGTCATCACCGTCTCTGTTTCACGGCGAGTTTTTTGGGGGGCATTTTGTAGGTTAACAATTTTTTTTTGATTGTTATGGGTCTAACATGTTTGCAATTCTCCTTCCAATTTGATTGTAAATGATGTGTATTGTTGGGTGTGAGAAAATTTCACTTTTGGTCTCATAGGACACGCCTCACTCTCCTTTTGGTCCCAGAGCTGTCTATTTTAGTCCTTTTTCTAAATTTTCGCTCACTTTTAGTCTCATAGGATTGACACTGTCAATTTTAGTCCCTTTAAATTAAACGGCCGTTAAGAGTGAGAGACGGAACCTTCGCACGTGCAGCACGTGTGGCCTAAATAGCGGGATTTCACCCTAAAATCGATCTAAAGCCCTAATTTCCCAATCATGAACCCTTAAGACCTCCGGCGCTCGTTTCGTTGAGGAGAAGACGGGAGACGGCGAGAAGCTTGAAGTTGAGAGTCGACGGCGACTCTCGCCGTCTCTGCAGCAACGGCCGAGGGACGAGGGGCCTCCGGCGCCGTTGATGAGCGCAATGAGGGCAGCGACCGCGTCAAAGGCGGAGATCGATGAAGGGCCAGAATCCGACCATACTAGCCCACTCGTCTGAGATCGGGAAACCGAGAGGGAGTCTGGGGGCTGCTGTCGACACGATCTCAAAACTTACTAGGAAGTCTGCTTTGAAACATCACAGCGCAAGCAACTTGCAGCAAGTGTCTGTGCTTGCGCTCCACTATTCCATTTTGTTGTGGACTGTAAGTACAAGTCCTCTGATGAAGAATACCATGATCCTGAAACAGCTGAGTAGTAACTGAGTTAATAAACTCACTGCCGTTATCAGACCTGAAAGTCTTGATTTTAGTTGAGAACTGTGTTTGAACCATCATTATAAAACTCTTGAGCACTCTATATACCTGTGCTTTGGACTGTACAAGATAAGTCCAAGTGGAACGAGTATGATCTTCCACAAGAGTTAAGATATAGCCAGTATGAGTCACACTCTCTTCTTTGTATGGTCCCCATAAATCGCCATGAACGAGCTCAAAAATGTGTTCTCTTCTTCTTTTTAAAACAGGGAATGGCTGTCGCTGTTGTTTAGCTCTAAAACATATATCACATTCTGTCAATCTCTCAAAATCAGCATCTGAATATTGTCCTTGGAGATAAGTGATGTGTCTCATTGTGCTTACGGCTGGATGTCCCATGAGCTCATGCCACTGTTGCAGCGACAAATCCTTCTTAAATTGTGTATTACAAACAATTTCAGACACATTATGCTTGAAGACATATAGTCTCCCTTTCAATTTTCCAATGCCAAGTATATGATCATTAACTTGGTTTTGTATTAAACAATGAGAAGGCAAAAACAGAACCTTGCCTTGCAAATCCTTAGCCATTTGCCCAACAGAAATCAAATTATGTGTAAAACTAGGAGCCAAAAGAACATTCTTCAATGTAATATCTGCATTAAGCTTGACTTCTCCACTAAAATGTGCAAGCAAGTTAGATCCATCAGGGAGGAAAATCTTCTGTGGCTCAGGTAATCTCCTCATAGTATGCATAAGATCAGCATTGCAACACATATGTATGCTTGCACCGGAGTCTACGACCCACTCATGGTACTGTGTTTCTTTCTGCAGACCAAAGGCAAAATGGCTCATGTGACTGTCATCATCCGTAGGAAGGATCTCACCATCTGTATCAACTAGATTCACTCCTGTGTGTGAAGAAATACCAGTATTCACTCCAGATTTCTTAAAATAATTGCCCAGATATCGATTCACCTTTTCATCTATAAGCTTGTCCATTTCTGCAGCATGTTCACTTATCTGACTACTCACTTCATCTTTAAGGTTAGCAGTATCATCATGATCCACACAATGAGCTCTTGTCTTTTCTTTATCTTGTTTAAATTTCTTATACTAGTCTGGGTAGCCTATCAACTCAAAACACTCATTTTTCTCATGTCCCGAACCACCACAATGTCCACATTTCAACTTCATTTTCTCTTCCTTGCTAAGTCTCTTTTTATAACCTTCAAACCTTCCTGTACCAGATCTCTGATTGGAGTATAAAGTTGTGTAGTCATTACCATCAGCATAACAGTTTGATACCTCTTTCTGATCTTCTACTTGCAATATCATTGCATAGACATTACTCACAGATGGAAGAGGGTCAAGTATCAGGATCTGATTTCTAATTGCTTCAAAACTGTCATTTAAACCCATTAAAAACTGCATTAATCTCTCATTTTCCTCATTGCACCTGTTCAATTCTGCTGCACCACAAGTGCATATGTGACAAGGCACCAACAAACTTATTTCATCCCAGAGGCTCTGCAGATTATTATAATACAAAAGAACAGATTGATTGCCTTGAGAATATGTGGCTAATTCACGTCGCAATTTATAAATTCTAGGACCGTTAGACCTTCCAAACCTCCTAGTTAACTCATCCCAAAGAGCCTTTTATGTATCTATATGTTGAAATCCACGACCTAATTCCTTAGAAATAGAATTCACTATCCAAGAGAAGACCAAGTAATCTACTCTTAACCATTGTTTGTAATCAACAGAAGTAACGTCTGGTTCAGTCATAGATCCATCTATGAAATCCATTTTGTTTTTAGCAATCAGACCTCGTTTTATAGCACGCGACCAACTGTGAAAGTTTTTACCTGTGAGTAAATCAGTAGTCAAAACCATACCTGGATGGTCATTCGGATGCAAGTGTAAAGCGTCATTGCTCTGAGCACGATAACTTGCTATTTCCTTTGATTGATCAACTCTTTGAGGAATTCTATCCGATCTTTCCGCCACCAAATTCCGATGGCTGGATTCAGCATGTTCTTCCTCGTCTGCTTCATTATCAATGTGAAATCCTCGTTCCTCGATGACTACCTTATTCCAAGGCATCCGTCGATTCTGTTTAGGCATTTTTACAAACACCTCGTGGATCAATCAGCTTCGTCGAAAAAAAAATTTCTGAAAATTCTTCAAAAAGTAATCGATAAAACCAGAATGTATGGCTCTGGTACCATGTGGAAATCGAATTTATATGTATTCATATCTAATTTGTAACGAAAATCAAATCTCATATAAGAAGTTTTATCTCAAAATTTACAGCACAAATTTCATCAATGCAAAACTCAAACTACAACAGATAACCGCTCCTCTTATTTATACTAAGTGGAACATGAGAAGCAAAAGAAAAAATATCTAGGCAAAATATCTAGTAAATCTAACGACTGTGGAGATGGATCCGTGCCTTTTTATTTGAACGATCACGATCCTCCAAAACTTCAATCTCACGAGCATGGATCCTGCATATTGTTAAAGAATAAAACACATTGATGATGTGGCACATGCATGGAAAATAACCAGCTGTTGATCTGCGTTGGTTTGCATCAAAACATGTGTGCATGCATGAAAATATGCAGCTGGCAGCCCTCCAGACAATAGCTTCATCAATCTGTCACCCTCTTGCTCTGAATATGAGTCTTCCTCCTCCTCTTCACCCATTTCTGAAATTGAAACTTCTTATTCTTCTATCTCTGAAGCTGAGGTGAATGGGGCTTGGATTTTTTTATTTTTGGTTTTTTGAGAGGCTGGGGCGTGATTGTTGGTGTTTGGAGATGTTTGAGCTTCTAGAGAGGTGGATGTTGAGAATATTGTTGGAGGTTGAAATAGAGGTTGGGCTTTTGGGTTTGGGGAACAGTCGTCAGATTGGGGTGGAATCAGAGGGGGATGAGCTATCTGATGCCAATGAGGCTACAGCAGCGTGTTGTCTTCAACTGGTACTACTTCACCTTCACCTTCGCCATGATGGTGTCGCTGACTGTGATCGTGTACGTCTAGGCAAGCTTGCGCGTTTTTCTTCGTTAGTACGAGGATTTATGTCATGATTTTGCCTCAAGGAAGCCCCATCACTAATGTGGTTCGAACATTAGTCGTTGCATTCAAGAAAAGGAAGCTGCAGCTGCCTCAAAACCCTTGTAATTCATTGTTCAACTACCATTCCCCTGTTTCCATCAACTCCAAACTTGCTTATACTGATCAACTCAGGTATTTATAAGTTGTTACACACATATATATAGGATTTTAGAGTGTTTTACATTATAATGTTGTCTTAATTTTAAGCTGATGTGATGAATGTGTTTTCTAGGTGGCTAAACAAAGCGATAGACGTTTAGGCCGTGGCAACTTCAAGATTCCTGCAGCAACCTACAACGTCCAAGGTAGGGGAATCGAGCAATTGGTTGGCTGAGGATTTGAATAAGGGGAGATTGGATTATTTCTACTACTTTGTTGCTGGCTTGGAAGTGGTGAATTTGGGCTGTTTTTTGGTTTGTGCTAAGTGGTACAGGTACAAGCCTGTTGCTGATGATGATGATAACAGCAAAATGGATGTGGTTATGGAGATGATTGATTGTCAAAAATCTGTGTAGTTAGTTTCGTTTCATATTTTTGAATAAATATTGGTTTATGATTAGTGTCGCAGATAGTAGATATATGTAATCTATAGAAGGGTTAGCTTTGCTCATTAAGTGTTGTAATCCATTGAAGAGGTGCTTGAACTCCAAATAATTAGTTAGTTAATTTTTAATTTGGGACTTAAATTAAAATTCCTATGGGACCAAAATTGACAGTAATTTTAACGTTTTCTGTCACGGAAGGACTAAAATTGACAGTAAAAAAAAAATTGGGACCAAAACAGATAGCTCTGGGACCAAAAGGGGAGAGAGGCGTGTCCTATGGGACCAAAAGTGAAATTTTCTCTGTTGGGTGTAGTTTAATTTTTTAAGTTTGAATTCGACAAAAATGACGATTAATGACGATAGTTTTGAAAAAGTTTGTGGACATAGAGGTGAATTGTATTAGAGATATCTCTAAACCCTATATATTAAAGTTTAATTAATAAAAATGTGTGAAATCTCGAAAGCTGGAAATTTAAGCAAAATCTAAAAATTTGAAGTTCTTACTTGCGCACGCATTTGCGTGCCGGCCTCATGTGCGCAAGTACTCAGTTGCCGGCGGTGAGGCCAACGCGCAGGTGCAGGCCTGTCGAGGCGTGCGTGCAACTGCGCACTAAGGCCGGCATGTAGGTGCGGTGCTGACAAAACGTGCGAGCGAGCGCGCATGATATGCCCATTATATATTATTTAATAATATTATAGTATTTAATAATATTTATTTATGGTTTGATTTATTTACTTTAGGTATTTTGCATTATTATGATTCATTGCCTTGTTTAGATTATTAGGGTTTCTAGTTTATAAATTGTGTTAGGATTTACGTATTTTCATTGGTGAGAATCATTATCAAAAATAATATTTCAAAGTTTGTTACTTTTGGAGTTCAGTATTCACTCGAAGAATAATTTATCCTATACAATCCCAAATTAGTGTTATACCATCGGTGTTTCATTGAGAAATCATTGTTTGAGAGTTGCAAAAAAAAAAGATTGAGATTTAGTGTTTGAGTTTTTGTGTGCCGCAGGTGAATTGTTGGTTTACGGTTTCGACTGTTGCATGGCCGGAAATAGGTATTCATGGCCGCAAGTCGGAGCTTTTCCGGCGAGAATTTTCAGTGTCTGGATCCGACATGCAATGGCACCATCCTCTTCATCTCTCCTTCCTTTATCTTTTCTCCATATTAATTTTGAGATTTGAAAAGATTTGAGGGTTTCATTTTGAGTTTAAAACCATAGAACCTTAATATTTGAAATCACCCCCTAATCCACCATTGTCATGTGATTTTCATCATGTTATTGAGATTTTTACTTCATTGAGAACTATTTTATACAAAATTAATTATATAGAAGCTGTTGCATGTGTGATATAAAATGGTGAAAATTTTGAAAAGAATTTGTGCGGGTGTGTGTAGGTGATGTCGATGAGTTTATACAGAGAGGGATAGACTATTTAATTTTCTGTTTTAAAATGTGTGAACTGAAGTGGGTTTGGGAGGGGATGAGCACAGACGGGTTT
This sequence comes from Perilla frutescens, assembly GCA_026008535.1. Lineage (NCBI taxonomy): Eukaryota > Viridiplantae > Streptophyta > Magnoliopsida > Lamiales > Lamiaceae > Perilla > Perilla frutescens. The sequence goes on from BRKX01000015.1 coordinate 53,004,453, forward strand.
TGCATTCGGAAAAGAGAAAAGAGATGTATTTATTTTTGAAATATTGTTTCAAGTGTGCATATGAGCTGTTAGAGAAATAAATTTATTTTATGGTACAGAAGAGAGGGAAGTGATGTGTAATGTTTTGAAGAGAGAGAAAAGAAGTGGGGTTGACTTTTAAATTAGTTGTTTTGTTTTGGTTGTATGTGTGGAACGAGAGGTAGAGAGAGAGAGAAGTTTGGCTATTGATTTTTTTAATGATAAATGAATGGAAAAAGACAAATGTTTTGATTTTTGAAAAGTGAGCATGCCTACTGCATTGTAGGTCTCGAGATTTTCAGGGGAGAGGGAAACTTATTTTAATTTTCTAAAGGGGCACACTCCTGTTAGACCGTCTAACGGATTTCTTTTATTAGACGAATATTATTTGACCCATTAAAGTGATCCCCCTTCCTTTTTCTTTTTGATTTTTTTAATGGTCTCTCCATCCCCTCTTTTCTTTTATATTCAATGTTTTTTTTACATCTAACTCTTCTTTCTTTTTCTTTTTTCCGGCAAAAACTACCACCCCCACCCCCTCTCTCTAACACAAACTCACGCCCAACATATTGCAATTTTTGAATTGCAATATGTTTGAACTGATATTTTTCTTTATAATTAGTGATACTTTCTTCGGCAATTAGTGATACTTTTCTTCTAATTAGTGATACTTTATTCTGCAATTAGTGATACTTTTCTTTCTAATTAGTGATACTTTCTTCTGCAATTAGTGATACTTTTCTTTCTAATTAGTGATACTTTCTTCTAATTAGTGATACTTTCTTCTGCAATTAGTGATATTTTTTTCCATAGTAATGAGACTCCACTTCACCCCATAAATAATGATACTCATATGTGAGTTAATAATACTTTACCTCATAAATAATGATACTTTGGTTAATGATATACTCCACTCATAATTAATGATACTTTACCTTATAATTAATGATACTTTTTTTTTGGCTTAATAATTAGTCAACCACAAAGAAAAAAATAATATTTTTTTAAAAAATAAATGTATACTCGAGAAGATTATATTATAATTATTAAAAAAAAGAATAAAAAAGAAACGAAAAAAAAATGAGAAGAAAGAAAGAAAAAAAGAAGAAGAAAGAAGAAAAAAAAGGAAATGAAAAAAAAAGAGAAGAAAGAAAGAAAAAAAAGAAGAAGAAAGAAGAAAAACAAAAAAAAACGAAAGAAGAAGAAAGAAAAACAAAGAAAAAGAAGAAAAGAAAAAAAAATGAAACGAAAGAAGAAGAAGAAAAACAAAAAGAAATGCAAGAAGGAAAAAAAGAAAAGAAAAAAAGGAATAGGTCTAGCAGCCTCAAGCCCAAAGCACTATTTTTTTTTTTTAAATCTGCCATACCCAGCGGGTCAGTGGGTTTTTGAATGGGTTTGGGTGGATTTGATCCGTCTAACGCAAGGGGATCCGTTAGACCGTCTAACACAAGTTTTTATCTTTTCTAAAACTTGTTTAGCAAGGTGGCTTGTGTTTTTAAATTAGATGTATGGTTAATTTAATTTTTCTGTCATCATTTTAAGTTTTACATGATTAAGGGTTTTAAAGATAAATAAAATAATTACATATTTATTTCGAAGAATGTTACAATTATCTTATATATATACATATATATATATATGAGAATTTGATTTATTTTAAGAGTTAATTCTTAAATGTCTTAAATGATCAAAACGATAATCGGGCTTTTGAGCCAATTTAAATCTATCTAGCTTCCGAGAGTTGCCCGTCTGAGCTAAATTTCGAGAGCTTGATCCTTAAGCCCAAAGTTACCTTATTTTATAGTTTCAGAGCCTATCATGGTGCTAATAAGTAGTTTACCTTTTGTAGGCTCGAACCCCAGACCCGGAATTAATTAGGATTTGCGGGACACATGTAAAGCTCCAGCTATTTTAGGTATAAGGTGGGTTTTGCTAACTAAAAACTTATGTTTTTAAAATGCTTTCATTCATATATGATTTACGACTGTTTTCGCTCATCGTGAATATGATTTGACCTGCATGATGAATTCTGGCATGGTCAATTATATTGACATATAGTTATGTGATCACATAGGGTCTATATCCACGCATGGTTAATTGAGCGTATTGACTTTTGAATAAATATATATTCTTAAGTGCATGGACATGTGTATGAATGTTAGCTTATTCGTTTTTGAATAACTATTCTTACGCGCATGTTTATTTGAATGAATATCTATTTATTGACTTTTAAATAGATATTCTTAAGCACATGGACATGGTTATAAATATTGGATTATTGGATTTTGATATGAAAAATCCTTGCATGTGTTTGGATAAACATGATAAACCCACTGAGTGTTTTCTGGCACTCAGCCCATGTTTTTTTTAAATATTTTTCAGGTATGAGGTGATGCACGCAGCTGATGTGGACATATGGGTTCTTTAAGTTTTGACTATGTTGAAAATTATACTTTGAATGTTGAAAGTTGACTATGGTCAATATTTTATCGTATTATGCTTCCACGAAATGTTTTAAATATTTAAAAATATTAAAATCTTACAAGTCCCGTCGTTATTTTGAACTCATCCAAATATTAGACTTTCAATATTGGCTAGTTATTTATAAAATATGTTTGAGATTGGTTGATTGAAAAGTCTTTCCAGATGATAATTGGTGGATTTTATTTTTAAATAAATTACCATAAAAGTATTTTCTTTTTAAAGAGGAATGATTATAAAATTAGGAAATTTATTTTAATCATGTGTTAACGTCTTGGATTTTTGAAATCGGGACGTTACAGGTGATGTGAAGGATTAAAAAAAATGATCGAACAGAAGGTTGTTAAATCCAGAAAATATCATGCATGAAATGTAGAATGCGAAGAAATATCGAGAGAAAAATTGTGTTCCTTTTATTTCAGCAATATTCAAAGTTACAAAATAACTGTGCTTCTTCCCTTTTATACATGAGAGCTAGTAACTACTTCTACAGAATCTACGATGAAGAAACCTTGATCCAATTCACATGAAGATCGATGGCTGTTGTGTATTCGGTGTGTGGTCCTTCATGCAAGCCTCATTAGATGTTGCCACGTGGAATGTTAGGAACTAATCCCATGCAGACGTCCTCATAGTTGTTGCATGGAGCTGCATGAATGAAACTTCTTCAGCCTCCCTCAGCCACAGCCTGGTGAAGGTCTCCAAGGTTGAGGTTGGATACAAGAAACCTAAAACGAGGACCAGCAAGCGATTTAGTAAAGATATCCGCCAACTGATCATGTGAACATTCATAAGTGGGTAAAATGAGACCCTTCTTGAATTGTGATCGTGCAAAGTGGCAATCTATGTTGAAGTGCTTTGTCCTCTCATGGTAGACTTAATGTTGTGTAATCTGAATGGCCGTCTTGCTATCACAATGTATAGGAATTGGTAGAGGAGGAGAAATACCAAAATTTGTAAGCATATATGTGAGCCACAAGACTTCACGCGTGGTGAAGCTTAAGCTTCGATGTTCCGTCTCTGCGGTTGAGAGAGAGATAGTATCTTGCTTCTTAGTTCGCCAAGATATCAGACATGAACCAATAAACACACAATAACCTGTGAGGGAACGCCTAGTGTCTTTGCATGAACCCAAATCCGCGTCACAATGCACATTCAAAAGAAACGATTGTGAAACCTTATAATTCAACCCTGGAGAAGGACTTCCTTTGAAGTATCTTAGTACATGCATGACAGCATTCTAATGGGTCTTGGTAGGTTTATGCACGTACTGACTAAGTTGTTGAACAACATAAGTCAAATCAGGTCGTGTGAGACCTAAATAGAGCAATTTTCCTATAATTCTTCTATAGGAATCAGGATTAGACAATAATTCTCCCTCCTGTTGTAAAGTGACACCAGGTTCTAATGGAGTTTGGGCTAGTTTCCCACCCAGAAGCCCAACAGAATCTATAAGATCCAATGTATACTTCCTTTGGCACAAAAAAGTTCCAGAAGAGGATCTAGCTATTTCCATTCCTAGAAAATATCTAGCCTCCCCTAGATCTTTGATGGTAAACTCTTGATGAAGAGAGTGTTTCACCTCAGTGATTAAGTCAAGAGAAGGGCTAAGCAATAGAATATCATCTACATAAACAAGTAGAGCAAGAAAACATGTCCCAGTCCCTCTCAAGAACAAACAATGATCATGCTCAGATTGGATAAAACCAATAGTCAATAAGAACTTACTTAATTCGTGATTCCATTCCCTAGAGGCTTTTTTTAAGCCATATAGACTTTTGACTAGCTTGCAGACTGGGCTAGGAAACCCCTTCTTATATCTCTGGGGAAGAGACATATATATTTCATCAGATAGATGCCCATGGAGAAAGGCATTGTTGATATCTATTTGATGTATATGCCAAGTAAACTGAGTAGCCAAAGCAAACATAAGTCTGACAGTCACCATTTTCGCAACTGGAGAGAAAACCTCTTGATAGTCTATACCATATTCTTGGTTATAGCCTTTAGCCACCAACCTGGCCTTGTATCTATCAATGGTCCCATCAGATTTGAGCTTTATTTTGTAGACCTATTTGACCCAATAACATGCTTACCAGGTGGCAAAGATACTATTTCCCAAGTATGATTGGCATCTAAAGCTTCCAGCTCTTGTTGCATAGCTTTAACCCATTCTGCATATTGGCATGCTTATGTGTATGAAGCAGGTTCTTTAAGTGTCTGCACATTCATAAGGAAAGTTGTGTAATCAGAGGAGAACACATGTGATACATAGAAAGAGAAAGTATGAGGTGTAAGGCTATAAACAAGAGGGTTTGGAAGAATGCAATCTGCAAAGGTGCAATCATAGTCCTCCAAGTAAAGAGGTGGATTTTTGATTCTAGAACTTCTTCTAAGGGGTGTAGTGGGATCTGGTGGAGATATATGAGTATCAAAATGAGATGTGGTGGAACATTGAGGATCTGTAGATTCAATTAAAGGTGTTGAGGATTGATGAAACTTCTTAGATTTATCAACCAAGGGTGGAGATGACTCTGAACAAGGTAAATCAAAGCTAGGAGTAGATTGTGATGGCAAGGAGGCATCTGTAATAGGAAATCCTGTTCCAGGAATATCAGTGAGAGATTGGTTAATCACAGAAAAACTGGAAAAAGGCAAGTGAGGATATTGTTTTCTTTGTAAAGGAAACATGTGTGGGAAGAATGTAACATCTCTAGCAACACACACCTCCAATTTGGTGAGATCATATAGCAGAAATCCTTTGTTCATGGGAGCATGTCCCAGAAACACACACTGAAAGCTTCTGCTATCAAACTTGGATTTAGAAGGTAAGGTATTTGCTCTAAATTCCAAACAACCAAAAGGATGGAGATCATGCAATGTAGGAGCATTTCCAAAGTTGCCTAGAAGTGTCTAAATTCTGAAAACCTCTTCCTACCTCTTTCACCATTGAATTTGTAATCCAACTAAAAACAATGTAATCGACCTTCAACCATTGCATATAGTCCATCGAATCTCTCCTAGGAGCTAGAACAGTACCATCTATCAATCCTAGTTTTTTACGAGACATGAGACCTTTACGGATTGCTCTGCACTAGTTATGATAGTTCTTACCATCAAATAAAAAATCAGAGGTAAGATTCATACCAGGATGGTCGGTCGGTGCAAGATATAACTCATCATTCGCAAGAATTCAATGATTTGCAGTCACCTCTGGTTGTGCGTTCCCAATCCGCATATCATCAGGTCGATTAAAATGATTTCCACCGGGCAATCGATTTATCGATTTCAATCCTGAACCAGCTGCATGTCTGCGAGCTTCTCCAACCTCACTATTTTCTCCTCGTTCATTTGGTGAAGGATTCCCCATGAACCTTAGCTCTTCATCGTGAGCTCTTCGCCATAAAAATGTTTGATTTTTCTTAGTCATAGTTGAAGTAATCAATTAATCTGATTGATATCAGCGAACCTCGCTCTTGATACCATGTTAAATCCAGAAAATATCATGCATGAAACAAAGAATGCAAAGAAATATTGAGAGAAAAATTGTGTTCCTTTTATTTCAGCAATATTCAAAGTTACAGAATAACTGTGCTTCTTCCCTTTTATACATGAGAGCTAGTAACTACTTCTACAGAATCTACGATGAAGAAGCCTTGATCCAATTCACATGAAGATCGATGGCTGCTATGTATTCAGTGTGTGTGGTCCTTCATGCAAGCCTCCCTAAATGTCGCCACGTGAAATGTTAGGAACTAATCCATGCAGACATCCTCATAGTTGTTGCATGGAGCTGCATGAATGAAACTTCTTCAAAGGCCACAGCTAGCGTGTGGCAATCCAAAGAAGAAGAAAAAAAGTGTGATTTGTTTTGGTGAGTGATGAAGACTCAAATTCGTGCTTTTTCCTTTATCTTTTTACACTCTTTGTAAGTGTTTAGTATAGAGTCTAGTCTAGTTTTGGGGGTAAAACTGATTACAGGAGGATGAGGGCACAAAACCACCACAACAGGCACAGACAGGTGCTATTTATACTGAGGGCACAAAGGACCAATTTGCCTGCCGAGGACCCAGTCAAAGTTGTTGCGAGAATTACGCAACAGAATCGCGGGCCAGTTCCTTTATGCACGTGGAGGCGACGTGGCGGTCAGTTTCGAGTCCTGGGGAGATCCAGAAACGTTGGGAAGTAAGTGGAGACGTCAGGAAGCTACTGGAGACGCTAGGGTTTGTTGCTATCACTCCTAAAATCAAAGAAGAACATGGAGCATGAACGTGATGAAGTGGAGGAGTGCAAGAGCCCCTGCGTGGGTGAAATCTGGGCTGCTTGAAGCCTTAATTCATTTTTGCTATAAATACTTTTATCTGCTTTTCATTCGGAGAACGTTTTGCACCTCGAAGATATAACTTCCCATTTTTGTACTTAGTTTATTTTCTGGATATTCTGTCTGCCTGAAGCTGGCGGTTTGCCCGCAGAAAGGTAGTTCCGTTGTTCTGTTGGCAAAACTGGGGTTGGGCCCAGAAGTTAATCTAGTTGTTTCCTTTCCAAGTAAGATGTCTTTTATTATTTCTTTTACTTTCGTTTCTATGTTTAGTGGCTAAGTATCCACTGTTCAGGTCAAAGTAATGGTCTAAGGGTAGAATATGTGCATGAGGTAATTGGACTTTAACGCCTTAAGGGTTCACAATCTTAACTTGTTTTTCACTTAGACATAGGTAAAGGGTGATTGGAGATGAAAGCGCGCATATCTAATTAACTGGTACTAGTGTTAGTTACGTGGGAGTGTATAGGTGACCATGCCTCGATACCCACGTAGTAACAAGTTCGGGGGTGACAGCCTTGGTGGTTAAGATTGAGTAGTATATGCAGGCACAAGACCGTGTCAAACCTACTAGAATCGGGTCACTTTCGCCCTCAAAACTGCTATACTTGCAAAACCTTTGTGTGATTCTCTCCTTAGGTTCCTGTATAGTTAGGTCCCTAGGTGATCGCATCATCTAGACGATATAATGTAAGAAGTGATTGGGGAGTGGCCGATCGTATCCATTTCCTGTAACCGGTTAACCCTCAAAGTGACAATTACCCATATTTGGCCATGGGGATTCGGTTTTTGACCTTTCTGCTAGTATGGGCACAATGGGTAGTAGTGGTAATTACATATGTTTTACTCGGGATTGCGCATACCTACCGATGACTCGATGCTTTGACTTGAACATTTTTATTACTGATATTTTCTCTTGTGATTTCCTTTTCAGCATTTAGTTAGTTTAAGTTTATTAGCAAGGTTTTTAGAATGACACTGAAGACCCAAACCAAAACTAAGAAAAGACAGAAGGTTATGAACACTCCTCGTGGGATCGACATCCGTCTTCATCAGCTATACTAGCCGTTGAGGGTAGATTAAGCATTTGTGGACTATTTGCCCGCAAGTGTATTTTGCACATCAAAACGACGGTGTGTCAGTGAGCATTGAATCTTCTTTGTTGGCATTAAAAGCTTGGAGTCCACGGCGCGAAATTTCTAGTTAATATCTTTGTCTGATATGTATGATTATTGATTTAGAATTCAAATGGAATATCATTGGGATTTTTGTGGTGGACGTTTTTGTGAAAGTTGTGAGTTGAGATCACAAGAACAATTAACACAGGTTAATCATAAGAGAATTCTTAATAGGATGGATGAACTCATAAGTAAGGTTCAAGGTATAATTACGCCGGCAAACAGAACAATTGAGAGACAGCCAAAGTTCAATGCAAGAAATATAGACTTGACATGCTTTGATAGCATTGATCCATATGGATGGATTGTTCGACATCAAGATTATTTTGATTATCATGATATATTTGATGAGCAACGAGATACGGCCAGAGAAGGGGTTCAAATGGTATTAATGATGAAGAGCAAAAGATTGTTGACTACATGGGTGGATTTCGTGGAGAAAGTAGTGTTGCTTCATTTTGGAACTTATCAATACAAAGATAGCTTTGGAACTTGCTTCAATGAAAATCTTAAAGAACAATCACCACGAAAGGATCCTCCAATTGCAAAGAAAGTTGAAGTTACTCTTGAAGATCGATCAACACTAAAGGAGCTCCCAAATTTGAGTACTATTCAAGAATTTGAACCGCTAGACGATCTAATTTTTGAGCGGGATATTGATTTACAGCCCAAGTTAGATATGTGCATTGAAGAGTCTGAAACAATTGCATGCTTAGAGTTGGAAATAATAAACGATAAATATTTTGAAACACTGTTAAAAATCTAAAACATTAAATAATATACAATGGAAGGAGTACTAAAAATATTTATATAATACTATCATGCAATAAAACCTAACATATGCTCTTTATACGTACAAATATAAATTTAGGGAAAATATATGCACCAAAAATTCCAAACTATATATGTTTTGTTTAAAATGACACATAATATTCAAAATGTAAATTGTTACATAAATCTAGCACTCATCAATTTTTCAGTGACATAAAATATTTGTAATTCCCAATGAGCTTTCTTTCCATTATGTATAGTGTGTATATACACATATATTTATATTATTGTATATATCAATAAGTACGTGGAATAGTTAAGAATGTCCAATTTTGTGATAATATATATTCATCAAGTAACAACTTTGATAGAAAACTACATCATATTATCAAGTTTAGGGTGGAGGGACTTGATCGGGCTATATTTACATACATATTTTGGGCATATTTGGTGTGATTTATTAGTGTTGATTGCCGGATAATGGTGTCGTTTTGGAAGAATGTGGTGCCTTGAGTTAATGTAGGTAGTTAACACAACATTGAAGAATTAGCCAAGATTCCAAACTGAAACTGCACATTTTGACTTGAGGAGATTTGAAGTCGCAGTCAGTAAGGGCATACTGCAGGAGCTAAAAATTCTGGGCGCAGTTCGTGGGTTTCAACAATGAAAACTGGGCCGATCCATGAGTTTAGAGATTTCCAGTGGGCCTAGACGTGAGTTACAATCCGGAAATTAATTGGAGGCGGCTAAAAAGAAGTCTACAGCTCTAAGGAGTCTCTTTGGTCAACTTACCTAGTTTAGATAGATATAGATTTTTATTTCCTAGTTAAGTTGGACTCTCTTATGGATATTAGATATATTAGGATTTATTCTGCTTTTAATTCTGTGAATTCAGATTGGACGAAGAAGAGCGAGATCGCAGAGACGCAATTTTATTCAGTTTCATATTTTCTTTTCTAATTCATCATGTTCGAAGTTTTCAAGATTTTATGTGATCAAGTTTTACTATGAATTCCAGCTAAAGTTCGATCATATCTCGGGTGACGACTTAACGAAGCTCTAGCAAACTAAACTGTGAGATCTAACTGCTTTATCATTTAGTCAAATGCATGTATCTGTTGTTCTTAAATTTCGTGTTGTTAATTGTTCCGGCGTTGCTAGGTAGTTGCAAATATTTAGTAACTCGGAATTAATTAATAGCCAATTAAACCGGCCATCCGTAATTGTGGTTTAAGTTTAATCAGTTGTAAAACGGTTCTTCAGAACCAGGGGAATAACAGTCAAGTTTCAACTGTCCTGTGTCAGAGTCAGTTGGATTTGAATCGGGTTTCTCTAGAATTCAATGATGTCGGCTCATTAAACCTATAGAGTGTCTCTTACGGTTGTCAGTCGGTTAGGAAAATAATTGGTGAAGTGTCTTCCTGGTTATCGAGAAATTATGGAGAAATTAGGTCGTGTCAGTAAGTGTCTTCGGCGACTATAACTGGTTTGCATGAGTTGATTAAATTAATCTTTGCATCAAGGATCGATTTAGTGAGCTAGAGTGGAGTTAGTTGGAATCCGGGATATCTCTTTAATAACTGTTAGAATCTGTTCTCCGCATATTTGTTTATTTAATTTAAATTGTATTATTGCTTTCGTTAAATTCAGTTTAAAAAATCTCAAAACCCCCGTTTGAAGTTTGGTTATACGGATTGAAAATAAGGAGTAATTCTCGCCGGTCCCTTGGGAGACGATCCTGCTCGTCGCTGTACTCTGCAGTAAGGGCTTACCGACTGATTGTCGGGACATTTATTTTTGGTGAAAAACGACGCACCAAATTTTGGCGCCGTTGCCGGGGATCGGTTCTAAAGCAGTAATTACTCTCGTATTTTCAGTTTGTTATTTTTCTTATTTTTGGTTTTATTTTTCCAGTGCATGACTCGGTCCTCACACGAAGAAAAGCTAGAGTTCGATCCAGAGCCAGAAAGAACTTTGCATAAGCTGAAGAGCGCTGCCAAGAAGTCTAAGGAGGCTTCCGTATCTGATCCAGGGACACTTGATATTGATCAGATTTTTGAAAAAGACATGGCCAATGCGGGGGAGTTAGTTCTTAACCACGAACCTGATCATGAGCCTCTTATCAGGGAGCTCGGCCGCCATAGAAGTAACAGGCCCATCTGCATCGTGTTGCCTACCATTGCAAACAATTCAGAGATACGACCTAGTTTCATACAGGTTCTGCCCAAGTTCAGTGACTTGCCTGGCGAAAGTGCGCACAAGCACTTATCTGAGTTCGACCTAGTCTGCTCCACCTTGCGGCCTCAAGGATTTTCTGCTAATAATCTGAGGCTACTGAATTTTTCGCACACTCTGCAAGGCAAGGCTAGGGATTGGTTATTCGATCTTCCACCTGGCTCAATCACTACTTGGGATGAATTGGAGGAACAATTTCTACGCAAATTCTTCCCGGAGTCCCGAGCTGCAAACCTGAGGATGGCGATTAGTAGCATCAAACAGAAGCAGAATGAGAGCTTAGCCGAGTACTGGGAGCGGTTCCAGCAGCTGTGTCGCAAGTTCCCAGACCACGGGTTCACGGATTACCAACTACTAACAAATTACTTTTACCGTGGTATGTCTTCTTTTGACAGAAAAATTGTTGATGCTGCGAGTGGAGGATCTCACACAAACAAGACCCTGGCCGAGGCTAAACGACTCATCATTAACATGGTTTCTGGAGGGCAACAGTATGAGGATGAGGACGATGACCGATATCGACCTGTTGAGTGAGCAGACAGCTCCAGTGTCAACGAAAAGATTGATGCTCTGACTTCTCTGGTTCGAGGTTTAGCTGTGGCACAAACGCAAAATGTCCGCTGTAGAGTTCGCTCAGAAAATGGCCACTTTACTGATGCTCGTCCAACTTTGCAAGATCCGTTAACCGAGCAAACCTACTATGGGTACGGTGATGCACAATTTGATGCCCAAAGACAGAGGGATTCTGATTCGTACTCATACACATATAACCCTGGCTGGAGGGATCATCCTAATTCCAGTTGGATGCAGCCGCAGGGTGGCCCGTATGGGCATACTGACAAGCCTGCGCCCAGCATGAGTGAAATTATGAAGTGTCTAGAGCAGAGCAGTGCCCTTGTCAACAGTTTGGCACAAAGCCAGAAAGCATTCCAGCAGGAGACGCAAGCTGCCCTAGGGAGTATGGGCACACAGATCACCCAACTCGCCACTCAAATCAACAAGATGCAGGTGAATCAAGGCAAACTCCCATCCCAAACTGAAATGAATCCAAGAGCGCATGTTTGTGATGTCACTTTGAGAAGTGCGGAGGAGTTAGCCGAGTTGGAGGCTAAGAAGAAAGAGAACCCGCAGTATGGGCATACTGCAGAGCCGGAAAACCCTCCCAGAGCAGAGGACGAACCAACTGCCGAACTCACTCCACCTAAGGTCAATGTTGAATCTAAAATTTTTAACCCTCTGATTGCAGCTCCTTTTCATTCCAGATTGGTTCAAAATAAGAAGGATGATGATGAAAGGGAGATCCTCGAGCTATTCAAGAAGGTACCTTTTGGTGGGCTGACTGAAACCGCTGCAATAACAGAAGAAGATGAGGAGATTCGAGATATCATAATGCAGCTGTATACCATCAGTGAATTTCTAATTCGGAATCTGATTGGCCGTATGCCCTTACCGACCGACTCGGAACCAATTTTACCAGCTTATGTGAAGACCTCAGTGTTGGAGCTGAAAGGGCAAGAAGCAAGGATGGTCGAACTTTTGAGGAAGCATAAAGGTGTGAGGATGGAGACGATTCCTTTCGACAGGGGTAGATCTGCTACCCCTGAAATTGTCTCATGATCGAGTTCTACTTGTGTCGAGCCTCGGACGTTAAATAAGGGCGCTTCTCGGGAGGCAACCCGAGCTTTTCTTGCTTTATTTCATTTTTCTTATTTCAGTTAGTTGCTCACTTGTTCATTAAAAAAAAAAACTTAGTCCAGCTTTTTCATGCAGGTACCTCTTCTAGCGCTGCCCCTACCTTTGCCGAGCTCATGGAGTTGTTTGACCATCACCAAGCTGGGCTACTGCACTTGAGCATCGTCTGTATGCCCTTACTGACCGTCGCTCCCCTTGATTGCCAGTTTGCCCTCTCTATCCCTTTATTTTTATTTTCTTTAATTCATGTTGTGTCCGTTTTGTTGGCTCTCTTCCCTGCACAGTGAGGACACTGTGTTGTCTAAGTGTGGGGGGGAGTTGAAGTTGCTGTTTTTGTGTCTGGTTCTTTTCTAAATCGAAAAAAAAAACTTTTATGTTTTACTTGTTTTTGTTGAGTATTGGCTGCTTAAGATTGAACAATACAAGGAGGAAGGGTTATAGCATGGATTATCTTAGTTTGTTTGATTGATTCTCTTGTGATTGAATTATGCTATTGCTCATATGTATTCTTGAACGATGAAATGTGCAACTTGATCAACTTTTGATGAGCTTATAAACGTGAGATTTGAGCCTCTTGAGCATGTTATATATATAGAAAGCTCAGTTTTATTCTTTTGTTGAGTGTGTCAGATTTGAATGCTGAATTTCTGATTTGCCTTGTTGCCATGGTCATACCGCTTGTGAGTTTCCTTTTGCATGAAAATGATAAAGGCATGTAGGATTAACCATTGCTTTGGCCTGAATAGATTATCCATACCCGACACTACCCCTTAGTTAGCTCATTTGTGCCTGAATCCTCTCTTTCTTGATAGCCACTAAATATTTCAGCCTTAGCTTGTTTTGGCCTGCTCTTGTCCCTTGAAAGCATGTGAGTTATATTGGATTATGTTGAGATGAGTTCAAAGTTTACTTGAAAGAACAGTTGGTTCTGGAAATTGAAGAAAACTTGTGAAAAAAAAACTCCTGTCCTATTACTAGAAGAAAAAAAAAAGAAGCAAAGCTTCAAGAAAAAAAAATGGTCCGTATGCCCATACTGGACGTGGAGGAAATAGGGCTGCACCCGATTGAAGTTAAATTTTGTTGCCCTGTATAGCTTTGAAGACCAGCATTTAACTTAGAGTTCGTGGGATATTTGAGAAGTTGCAGCCGAACTTGATTAATGTGTTCTGATATGCTTACATGCTTTCATCTTATTTAAGCCACTTATCCGAATTATCCTACCTAAGCACCCTAGCCCCATTACAACCCATTGAAAAGACCTTTTGATTTGTGCATAGTTCTTACTTGCTTGGTAGTGGTTTTGACATATGGGCAAATCTATGTTTGAAGGCATCAAATCACGAGTTGTGTGAATTAAACAAATCTGCCCTTATCTACTTTTGAGAGAAATTGAGCGAACCTTGGTAAGGCAGGATTGAGTTGCACGTTTTTGACTTGAATGAAAAGCATGTGTTTATTTCATGAAACAAGAGAAGGGTCAGTGGATTGTGGATGGTTGTGTTGTAATCCTGGCTCCGAGTATTTTTTCAGTTAAGGCAGCCGATGCGTGTTCTGTGTTTATGTTTAGAATCTTTCTTTTGTTTAGATATGCTCGAGGACGAGCATGGTTTAAGTGTGGGGGGATTTGATCGGGCTATATTTACATACATATTTTGGGCATATTTGGTGTGATTTATTAGTGTTGATTGCCGGATAATGGTGTCGTTTTGGAAGAATGTGGTGCCTTGAGTTAATGCAGGTAGTTAACACAACATTGAAGAATTAGCCAAGATTCCAGACTGAAACTGCACATTTTGACTTGAGGAGATTTGAAGTCGCAGTCAGTAAGGGCATACTGCAGGAGCTAAAAATTCTGGGCGCAGTTCGTGGGTTTCAACAATGAAAACTGGGCCGATCCATGAGTTTAGAGATTTCCAGTGGGCCCAGACGTGAGTTACAATCCGGAAATTAATTGGAGGCGGCTAAAAAGAAGTCTACAGCTCTAAGGAGTCTCTTTGGTCAACTTACCTAGTTTAGATAGATATAGATTTTTATTTCCTAGTTAAGTTGGACTCTCTTATGGATATTAGATATATTAGGATTTATTCTGCTTTTAATTCTGTGAATTCAGATTGGACGAAGAAGAGCGAGACTGCAGAGACGCAATTTTATTCAGTTTCATATTTTCTTTTCTAATTCATCATGTTCGAAGTTTTCAAGATTTTATGCGATCAAGTTTTACTATGAATTCCAGCTAAAGTTCGATCATATCTCGGGTGACGACTTAACGAAGCTCTAGCAAACTAAACTGTGAGATCTAACTGCTTTATCATTTAGTCGAATGCATGTATCTGTTGTTCTTAAATTTCGTGTCATTAATTGTTCCGGCATTGCTAGGTAGTTGCAAATATTTAGTAACTCGGAATTAATTAGTAGCCAATTAAACCGGCCATCCGTAATTGTGGTTTAAGTTTAATCAGTGGTATAACGATTCTTCAGAACCAGAGGAATAACAGTCAAGTTTCAACTGTTCTGTGTCAGAGTCGGTTGGATTTGAATCGGGTTTCTCTAGAATTCAATGCTGTCGGCTCATTAAACCTATAGAGTGTCTCTTACGGTTGTCAGTCGATTAGGGAAATAATTGGTGAAGTGTCTTCCTGGTTATCGAGAAATTATGGAGAAATTAGGTCGTGTCAGTAAGTGTCTTCGGCGACTATAACTGGTTTGCATGAGTTGATTAAATTAATCTTTGCATCAAGGATCGGTTTAGTGAGCTAGAGTGGAGTTAATTGGAATCCGGGATATCTCTTTAATAACTGTTAGAATCTGTTCTCCGCATATTTGTTTATTTAATTTAAATTGTATTATTGCTTTCGTTAAATTCAGTTTAAAAA
The DNA here is from genome assembly GCA_026008535.1 of Perilla frutescens. Lineage (NCBI taxonomy): Eukaryota > Viridiplantae > Streptophyta > Magnoliopsida > Lamiales > Lamiaceae > Perilla > Perilla frutescens. The sequence goes on from BRKX01000015.1 coordinate 53,020,019, forward strand.
ATCTCAAAACCCCCGTTTGAAGTTTGGTTATACGGATTGGAAATAAGGAGTAATTCTCGCCGGTCCCTTGGGAGACAATCCTGCTCGTCGCTGTACTCTGCAGTAAGGGCTTACCGACTGATTGTCGGGACATTTATTTTTGGTGAAAAACGACGCACCAGGACTATATTGTCTTTTAACAGTGACTTGTGTCTTTGACCGGTAAGGGTTGAAAGGTGTTGCGAAATGTGGGATGATTGGGTGAAAGTGCCAATAGGGCTCAAAAGTGTTATTTGTACTAATCATTTTTCGATTTTTTTCTCTTAAAATTCATGTGAAAAAGCATGATATGAAGCTAAAAGGTGTTGTACTTGTAAAATGACGTGAAACAAATGTTTTATGTCATTGAAAAATTGATGAGTGCTAGATTTATGTAACAATTTACACTTTGAATATTATGTGTCATTTTAAACAAAACATATATAGTTTGGAATTTTTGGTGCATATATTTTCCCTAAATTTATATTTGTACGTAAAAAGAGCATATGTTAGGTTTTATTGCATGATAGTATTATATAAATATTTTTTAGTACTCTTTCCATTGTATATTATTTAATGTTTTAGATTTTTAACAATGTTTCAAAATATTTATCGTTTATTATTTTTCACACACTATCTCCCAATTTTATCCTCGATTAAAAGGTACCAAGCATGATAGTCTGAAACAATGTTAGAACTTGCTTCTTGACTTGATTTTTGGACTGCACAATCTTTTCATATCAATCCTTCCAGACATATTTTTCAATTCATGATCCGATGTCATTTGTTCTTCCGAAATCGAGTCGTAAGTTTCCCGAAAACCAACTTGTTTCCGGCAGATTATGTCTTATGTTAATAATGCTGAATTTCATGCTCATTTACAGTTGTTATACATTATAAAATCTAAATCCTTTTGCTGCATTGAAATCTTTGTTTCCTCTAGTATCAAAAATTATATTTTTGAGTGAAAATTCGTTGAGTATCGAGCTCGTTTGAGCCTCAAATGTTTTGACGAAAAATCTTTTTCGGAAACAGTAAACATTATCTTTTCCGGCCGATTTCGGGCCAGGATGATCGGAATTTGTCTCTGATTCCTTCTAACGGATTGTAGTTCACGTCGTGGTGAACGCGTGGCCGCTGACCGTGTCTCAATCATATTTGAATTGAATTTCCTATGATTTTTCAAAATTGCTACCCTATTTTAAGTTGTTCCATTTTAAGTTGAATTTGTTTCAAGTTAAATGAAAAGTATCGTAAGAACCAATTATCGATTCGTGTTGGGTTTAAAACCTGAGTAATGCACATTCCTAGTTGAAGTAAAATTAATAACGCTTCAACTAAATTAAAGCGAATATTAGATTAATTTCGGAAGTAGTTATTGATCCTAAAGCAAGATTGATCCTTGTAGGACTTGCTTGACTTACGAGGAAGGTGAATGGTTGAATCTTGAGATGGTTAGAGCAGCTTAGCCCTAGGGGAACCCGGGAAGGAACTCCGGACCATTACTCCGTCTCTAGTACCGTGTTCGAGTGTTGGATCCTTGTTAGGACTTCTGTATGTATAAGGTGGGCTGCTATACTATATCTTTACAAATTGTATCTTTCGAGTTATTAAGTTTTACTTTGATAAAATTGCATATGTGACTATCTGTGTTAAATATTTACGTGCTACTGTATATTGTCAGAGTCTCATAAACCAGCGTTGTGTCAATGTGAGTAGCTACAGTATGCATGCATTATTCATCATGCTCTACTCCTTGTCGGTGAGACTAAAATGAAACACTTATTGGTTATACTCTTTAGTTACACTCATTGGTTACACTCATTGGGTATACTTTGGCCATACTCAACTTTACGCGTTGATGATGTAGTACGAGTTGCGGGCAGTGACTGGTTATACTCTTAAGCGCTTCACGATAAAATATTTTGGTGAACTTAGGTTGCTTTCAACTTTAAAACCTCCTAAGCTTCACTACATGCATGTACACAGATATATTACTTTTAAAAAATGATTTGCATAACTCAAATTATGAAAACTTGCCCACTGAGTGCATTAGTACTCAACCCAAATCTTTTTAAACATTTTCAGGTCAGTAGGCTGGAGCTTGGAGGTGACGAGGCTGAGAGATGAGCTTTTATTATTTACCTATTTCCCATTATCTCTTTTTGTTAAATGTTATGTTGCGAATTAAGCTTCCGCACTTATGCTATTCTTTTGTTAAAACACTAAGAATCCCGATCTTGGTGTTTTGGATCTATATATGTATTAAAAAGCATGTTTTGATATTTTGAGTCTTCTGTTGAGGTTTCGTTAATTAAATTACCCCATTTCTTTCCCTCTTCTTAATTCCCATCCCCGTGGTGTCCATTTCCATGATCTTTCGGGATCGGGGCGCTACATCGACTAATTTTACTGATATTGTGCGATATGGGTATCGGGTACGAATAGAAAACTCTTATCGTGGGCTTTTTGAAAGTAACATTAACTCGCTGATTATGTTTACGTTAACGGGGTAATTGAATGGATAAATTTTGGAGCCGATGGTTTGTATGTATAGCTTAAGCTGAAAATCTATGTCTTGATTCGATGTCGATATTGAAATTGAATGAGAGATTTGAAATTTCAAAGCGTGTACTATATTACCGTGGTTTCAATTTGTTCAATTAATAACTATTTGCATCAATAATTTGTTCACACGTTAATTATTAACAAAAACTCTAATTAACAAAAGCTTTAGATTATCACAAATCTAAACTCTAAGCATAAATCATTGATATTGAATATGACCCATAAATCTATCTTTGTTGAGTCACAATTCAAATAACAATGATAAAATAAATATATCAATTGATACCTAAGAGAATATGGATAGGGAATTCCATTAACCTAGCAACCAATTTATAAATTGCAATATGCAGTTGCTGTCACTTAAATTCAGCCACATACTACTTGCATATATTTCAATACTTGGACATTTTCATGTACACAATCGATTTAACAACAATAATTAATTCGGGCCACAATTATTGATCTAATTATACAATTAAACTGAAGGGTAAACTATAATATATGTGACTATTTCCACGTTAGTAATGGAATTTGTATATTTTATTGAATTATTTTATGTTTAATGAATTAGGCCATTCAAATTGTAGCGACCCGGAATTTTAAAAAAAAAATTTGCTACATTTTATTTTCAAAAATGATTTTTTTAATGCATGTTATAATATTTTTGGTTACGTTCTTATAAGTCGCGCCTATATTATCATTATTATTATTAATGATATTATATGATTTTCTTATTATTATTACTATTGTTATTATTATTAGTTGGTAAATATTATTTTATTTTATTCCAAGATCTTAAACTTTATATTTCATTTGTGTAGCTCAATATTTGCTTAAATGTGAGCCTAAGTGATTATTTTTAGCCCAATAATTGTTTTAAATTCCAGCCCAATTGTCTTGAGCCAAATGATCACCTACTTCTTTCAAAAAAATTATTTATTTATTTTTCTAAGCTAGCCCAATACAATTTTTCCCTAACCCAGAGAGATGAACAGACGGGAGCATGAACCACAATCGATTTCCACCTACACGATCAGCCGTTTCTTGCCTAAGATAAATGAAGAATCCTTCTAGAAATTTCCCTATTAAATTCTAACTTTTGAAATTCACCCTTCCAGCTCCAGACCTTCAGCTATAAAAAGGAGATCCAATTGTTCAATTCAAACCTAGAGAGAGACAAGATTAAATCATCATCATGCATTTCATATTTATTTTATTTTATTTTATTTATTTTATTATTAATGAATTATTTATATTATTAGGCGGCGCTTGGACTAACTAACCCGTATTATTTTCCAAAGTCAAGTTTAAGTCAAGGTTAAGATGGGGAATACGATGTGATGCATATTATTATTTATCCTTGTTATGCTTTTATGCAGGTTCACAGTTATTAACCTACGGGTTATAATTATTATTATTGGCTGACGAGCTGCATATGTCCCGATATATTATTAGCCGCGGGCTACCATATTATAATTTGTTATAATTGTATAACTTGAATAAATGTGTTCACCACTGAGTCAATAGCACTCACCCCAAAGCTATTATATTTTTCAGGTTGATGATTTACTCGAGCGATGTGCGTGGTGACCTGTGATGATGGATTTCCAAAGAGTTTTTATTATTTAGTTTCCGTTGTATTAAAGTTAAATATTTTATATTTTAATGAAAGTGACGTCCCTTCTTTATTATTGTTATTATTTTATTTTATGAAAATTGGGGCGTGACACAAATCATGTCATAGGGTTCGCTTCAGTCTGTTTTATTTTTGCTCTTTCGCCCTATTTTCCTTTGGTTTTGAACAAGTCTTGTAATTGCGAGCACGATAGAGGTTTTTTGCACGACTTAAGTCATGGTTTCGGAATTTACGTTGTTGGATCGTCAAGAAGGAACAGAACCGTAGAAAGAACAGGAATGTAGAAAGACCCCCCCCCAAAAAAAAAAAGAATGCTGATGTGGCGCCTCCATGTCAGCGTCGCCCACATGAGTTGCTCACCATAGTCGCCTAGCATATCACTTCTCTCTCTATATATATATGCGCGCGCGAACTAACAATGTTGCTCATGCTCTTGACGTTGGCATGCCATAATTGTATACTTTAAATAAATATTTTTCTTCCAAAAGAAAATAAATTAATCAAATCATAGGGCCCGATAATTTAGTTGCGTTATTGAAATTATGTCAACATTTTGGTACCACAACGAGTGTGAGTGGAGGAGATCTTGAGAAATTATATTTTCATTTATGGATCAATTGAATTCGACCTGCTTGATCTTTAATGAGGCAATAATTCGGAAAGTTGGCTCCAATCTCGATCAAAAGATTGATTAATGGTTAAAGAGTGACGTGGATTATAACCAATGTTAAATGCCCCTCCTAAGTTTTTCCGGGGCTATTGATTTATGATTGAGAAAATATCGATTTTGATCGCATAGGACACGTATCAATTTGATCTTATCATTTTTGGTCTCAAATAAAGTAAATTGATTTTGGTTCCTTTTTTTGTCTTAAAATCATGAGACCAAAATTGATATCCTTAAACCTGTGGAACTAAAATTGGGCGATTTTTTGAAAAATAATAGTTACGAGACCAAAATCGAACTAGGACATGTCCTGTGGGATCAAAATTGATATTTTCTCATTTATGAAACTAACTAGAATGATCTTGTAGGCGGAGAAAATTTATAAAATATATATAATATTTTTATTGATTTTTATATATTTATTTAGTTTGGAATCTTATGAAATCCAAAATTAGATAAAATATGTAAATTAGATAAATATTCACTGTCATTTGCATAAATAAATTAATGAATTTTTAGGGTATTGATTTGATTTGATATGTCTAATGGACTGATAACTAATACTATCTACGTCCCAATAGTAAGGTCCACATTGCCTTATTTGGACGTAGGTCACCTACCCAATATAGAAATAATTAATGTCAACATCAAAATGGACGTCACTTATTTTATATTACTTTTTATTATAATACTCTTTAAAGAAATGAACCCCACCTACTTTACCCGCTACTTAACCAACTAATACATTTCTCTTTAATATCCGTGCCCAATAACAAGTGGACCTTGCTATTGGGACGGAGAGAGTATAATGCATAGACTACATATTATATAATATTAAAGTTCTAATATTTTTTAGTATAGTATATTTTAATTTATTACATTAATGGAGCTATGTATACATATATATATATATAATAAAGAATATGACGTGATTATTGGTTATGATTTACAATCAATAATATGATATATGTAAGGTTTTAATAATAGAATCTACTCCCCTAAGCTAATTCTCCATTTTATGTGTATGTATATATATTAAAAATTTAATGATTAATAAATTAAGCAAATATATTATTAAAAACTCATAATTTGTGATGATGGTTTTGACGGAAAAATATAGAATTACTATTTATAACGACTATCTTACTTTTATATATAGTATAAATTAGATAACCGTGACTAAGTAATATCGAACAAATTATAAACACTGACAATCCCATTTTTTATTTACCGCCCTTTTTTTTCTATAGACCCTATTTTTATCAAAATACAATTTTTAATTGAATGGAATATTTTATTTTGTTTTGCTACCTCTACTATTTAAAACACTACTAAACTGCAATCAATCCAATACATATAGTCATATATCATAATTACTCTTCATGATGAAAATAAAAGAAAAAAGTTGAAATGAAAATAAATACACTACGATCTCTCTAGTTCTCATTCTCATTGACTAACTTTATTTAATTAATAATTATATTTAAAAATATATATATGTCGCCATTGATAACGATTAAACATGCACGTCAGCTGACTCGGTTTTCTTTTTCCTTTTTTTCTCTTTAAATATTTTCTAAAATAAATAGTCACTAGGAATGCAAGAATGCAATATAATTTGATAGTTCGATAAAATAAATTACAAGTCATATAATAATTTTGAATTCGACTGACCAAATCCAAAATTTGACTATGTTAATAAGAATAAAAAGGTGTCAAATACAATCATGTGTGTCAACCGTGTGTCAAACCTCAAAATTATTACGTTTTCTTTAATTTCTTTCTTCAATTTTAATTTTTTTTATTTAGTATAATTTTACATTATTATTTAGGGTTTATTCCATCCAATTGTGATTTATAATTATTTTTTATTTTTTAATTAATATAATTAATTTTGGGGTTGATTATTCATAACTTAGGATATATAATTTTTAAAAATTTCAATTTTTAGTAATAAATATTGATTATCACTGGTTATGATATAATATATATTTTTTATAAAAAACATTATTAACAATATATAATTTTAATGTTGATACACGATTGACACACATAAGTCATGATCAGAGGATCTCTACTCCCTAACAACGAGGAGAGATTTCTTCACGAACTTATTTACTCTTTTCGTTTCATAATTAAATGGAAATTTTATCATAAAAAAAAGGAAAAATTGATAAAGTAGGTAAGTGAATCTATCAAAAAAAATAAAACTCTAAATTTTTTTTTGAGTTACATTACTGTAATACAAGATTGGTGACTCCAATTATGTTTTGGATTGAAAACACAAATAAAAATAACTTAAATCTTTGGACAAATTTGATTTTTTGTGTAGTTTTTATTTATTTATAAAATATAGTTCATGAATCAATTTCAAAGTATAATGACACTTTAATATTTAATATTTAGGTTTGATCTCATAATTATTCTATTTTTTAAATAATTACACATGCCAAAATCTAGAATCTTAAATGTAAGATTATCAAACTTCCTTTGATCAAATTGTATTAGTTAGGGCTGTAAACGAGCCGAGTCGAGTCGAGTATCACTGAGCTCGAGCTCGACTCGTTTAACTGCTCGTGAGCTCGAGCTCGAGCTCGAGCTCGACTCGAGCTTTATACTCGAGCTCGAGCTCGGCTCGAGAAGAAAATTATGTACTCGAGCTCGACTCGAGCTCGAATTGAGCTCGACTCGGTTATTTGTTATTCGAGCCTAACTCGAGCTCGAGCTCGATACTCGACTCGAGTTTGAGCTCGAACATCGACTCGAGCTCGAACTCGATTACTCGACTCAAGTTTGAGCTCGAACATCGACTCGAGCTCGAACTCGATTACTCGACTCGAGTTTGGCTCGTTAATGATATATTCGAGTCCAACTCGAGCTCGACTCGTTTATATATTCGAGTCCGACTCGAAATTAAGCTCGGCTTGTTTATCTGGAACTAAAAAAAATCAACAATAATAACCCCACATATTAATAAAATTCCTAAAATATAATACACTCCAAATCAACACGAAATCCAAAAAAAAAAATTGTGGCAAAGTTTCACAAATATATGATAGAAATATGAAGTAATGTTTCAACTTCAAGTCTTCAAGTCTCCACCAAAAATATCAAAAAGTCTACATTATATTAGTTAAAAATATAATTTTATTTTATATTTATTTCTTAATGGATTGAAGAATGAAGAATATTAATTTGTGAATATTAGTCTTGATTTTTGTCATTTTATTTTTTTTCATTATTACTTAAGAAGGTATAATAATTTAAAATGTAGTTAAGAAATATTATATATATATATAAATATTTTGAGTATATAGTATCTCGATTCTCGGATATATAAAATAGAGTAATATAAATATATAAATTACTATATATTTACAAATTATATGATATATTACTAATGTATTTCGATACATTAGTATTGTTAGTTGTTACTAACTTATATTGACTTTGATCAACTAATTGATTTTGTTAATATAGGATAGAATAATATTACTAATTACTATGTATATATAATATTGATATATGATATAACTTTGAAAATATTAGTTAAGAAATAACAATTATTGATTTCAATTAATATTTCAGTTAAGTATAATTTAAAAGTTAATATTAGTCATTGTTTCCGTTATATTAGTTAAAAATATAATTTTATTTTATATTTATTTCTTAATGGATTGAAGAATGAAGAATATTAATTTGTGAATATTAGTCTTGATTTTTGTCATTTTTTTTTTCATTATTACTTAAGAAGGTATAATAATTTAAAATCTAGTTAAGAAATATTATATATATATATATATATAAATATTTTGAGTATATAGTATCTCGATTCTCGGATATATAAAATAGAGTAATATAAATATATAAATTACTACATATTTACAAATTATATGATATATTACTATTGATTTCGATACATTAGTATTGTTAGTTGTTACTAACTTATATTGACTTTGATCAACTAATTGATTTTGTTAATATAGGATATAATAATATTACTAATTACTATGTATATATAATATTGATATATGATATAACTTTGAAAATATTAGTTAAGAAATAACAATTATTGATTTCAATTAATATTTCAGTTAAGTATAATTTAGAAGTTAATATTAGTCATTGTTTCCATTATATTAGTTAAAAATATAATTTTATTTTATATTTATTTCTTAATGGATTGAAGAATGAAGAATATTAATTTGTGAATATTAGTCTTGATTTTTGTCATTTTATTTTTTTTCATTATTACTTAAGAAGGTATAATAATTTAAAATCTAGTTAAGAAATATTATATATATATAAATATTTTGAGTATATAGTATCTCGATTCTCGGATATATAAAATAGAGTAATATAAATATATAAATTACTATATATTTACAAATTATATGATATATTACTATTGATTTCGATACATTAGTATTGTTAGTTGTTACTAACTTATATTGACTTTGATCAACTAATTGATTTTATTAATTTCATTTAATATTTCATGTAAAGTATTATTTTTCATAATATTTGGTTAATATTAATATTTATTTTGATAATATAGTATTAATTAAAACTATTATTTTATTTTATATTTATTATTTAATCCACCTTGATCGATGCACACATATCAAATTTTCAATGAATTGAAATATTATTTCATTTCATAGTTTTTATTTATTTAATTAAGAAGTTTTAAATCTAATACCAGTAATGTATATATTAATTACCATTGATTCCATTTTATTATTAATTAGAAATTTTAACAAAAATAAATTTTATTTTAAAAACATTGGAAAAAGCTCGATTAACTGCTCGTGAGACAGCTCGATTAACTACTCGTGAGACAGCTCGTTTAACTACTCGCGAGACAGCTCGATTAACTACTCGTGAGATAGCTCGTTTAACTACTCGCGAGACAGCTCGATTAACTACTCGTGAGACAGCTCGATTAACTACTCGCGAGACAGCTCGTTTAACTACTCGTGAGACAGCTCGATTAACTACTCGCGAGCTTCACGAGCCGAGTAAGCTCGCGAGCTTCTCGAGCCGAGCACCCCCAAGCTCGAGCTCGGCTCGACAAAAAGCTCGAGCTCGTTTAGCGAGCTCGAGCTCGACTCGTTTACGAGCCGAGTCACGTTCGAGCGAGTTTTTTTCGAGTCGATCTCCGAGTATCTCACGAGTAGCTTGGCTCTTTTACAGCCCTAGTATTAGTGATCAAACGACACGTATCAGATGCCGAAAATTTGATCCAGTTCGTCGGTTATAGATGTGATACAATCTTTAATGATCATGTATTGATCTTTAATTATTTTTAATAATTGAAATAATTTTAAGATGAAAGCTCAAACAAGTTATTTTGATCAAATTATATCAATGATCAAACGACACATATCAGATGCCAAAAATTTGATCCAGCCCATCGGTTCTATATTCGACACAATTTTTAAAGATCATGCACTGGTCTTTAATTATTTAAAAAAAATTGAAATAATTTTGAGATGCAAGATCAAATAAGTTCTTTTGATCAAATATATCAATGATCAAATGACACATATCAGCTGCCGAAAATTTGATCTAGCTCGTTGATTATAGATTTGATACAATCTTTAAAGATCAGTGATCATGCACTGATCTTTAATATTTTAAGATGTAAGATCAAAGAAGTTCGTTTGCTCAAATTACATCAATGATCAAACGACCCGTATCAGATGCCGAATTTTGATCAAGTCCGTTGATTCCACATTCGGTGCAATCTTTAAAGATTTGATCTTTAATTATTTAAAATTTGAAATAATGTTAAGATGAGACTAGAAATTAGGCATTAATTAACTTGTAATTAACTCATAATCAGAAGAAGAAAAAATAAAATAAAATACTATCATGCTACCTAACAATAACATTGCTCCCTATTTTCCAAGAATTTCCCATATTAAAAGAAGTCCCATTATTCAAAACTCTATCTTTAACAATCATTCATATCCTTTTTGACAACATCTTTAATAATCACTGATAAACACATCATAATTAGAGCCCTCAATGTTGTGGATAAGGTCATAATCATATCATCCAAACCAAGAAAAAGGAGGAATTCTCCACTTTTTTTACTGTAAAATCACTAAGTTTCGCCGAAAACCATTGCGCACTCTTGTGGGCCTGCGGCGGCGCCTGCTTTTTTTTTTTTTTCTCAGGTAAAAGAAATACATAGTTTATCTAATCTACCATATTTTCCGTGTATGATTTGGGTTTTTGAGGATTTTGTTATGAAATTTGTGCTGAATACGTTGAAATATCACCAGGGTTTGTGTTAATCTGTTGGAATCTGATGGTTTCTTGATTTGGGAGAAGACACATTTTTTTTGGGCGTTTATGTTTAGGTATATGATGCTGCACAGTTCCTTCAGTTCTTGGATCAGTCATATCCTTGCTTGCATGGGGTATGTGCTCTGATTTTTATCTTTTTTTTTTCCTCGTTATTATTTGATTGATTGTACCATTGCTTAATGAAGGGCCCCAGGTTTGCTTTTTGTTTTTTGGATTTTTTTTTTGCATCCATCTCTTTTGCATAGAATGAATATTGATTGAGTTTGTCAAGATTGGATTTTTCATGATCTCTGTGTGTGTGTGTGTTTGTTTTTCTCTATATCTCTTTCCTTTTATCGTTGGGTGCGATAATGACAGATTTTCTTTGCTCTGGATTGTGAAATTGTGAATCTGTGAGCTCTAGATTAGGGGTTTTTGACTGTGAGGAGCTATAATCTTGGAAGCATCATGATTCCATTTATCCGAAAGTCAGTCTGGAGTTTATGTTGATTCGATTTGATCTTGTAACTTCGCATTTTTCGACACAAAAGGCTTCCCATCTTTTTTCTCAAAATCAACTAATGATTTTGGCATCAAAACTCTGCAACGTCGGTTCTACAGGGGAGGGGAAACGAGAGTTAGGACCAGCTTATAAATCGTAAAACAAGATCTATATACAACGGTTAGATACTGATTCTGTTTATGATTTGGGAGGGTCGATACATGTAATAACGTTCAGGGCTTGGTCTTGGGGAATGGGAGTTATGTCGAGTTGATACAGTGGTAGTTTCTGGATGAAACTGAGTGGAGCAATCTGACATGAGAAAATAAGAACCCGAGCTTATATATGTTGGAGGGAATATTAGGAATTTGTTGTTCTTCTACGACATTTATTCTTTTCTCGTGCATTAACTACTAAGGACATGATCAGACATACTTGGTTTGATTACGAGGTCTGGTGAAAAATATTATATTAATGCTGCAAGTTCATCAAGCTCAACTTTCTTCTTTCTATTTTTTTTATACTTGATTGAATTAAATTATCTGACGCACTTGCTTCAAATATATGTCAGGTTCAAATAAATTTCCTTTAGACACTCTGGTTTAGATCATTTGATTTAACCGGGACTCTTATTATAGTACCTTTAACTCCCTGTGATTAACAATCGGTTTTAAATAGGGAAATTGTTGCTGTTTATTCTTGTAAAATGCAGTGTATGGAAGAAATACATTGAGAAAATACAACATATCTGCTAAGAGATTATTTCTTTGATTATTCAAGGACTTCAGTTTTTCTGTCGCCTAAAATTAATACCTAAGTTGAGACTTTTGAACACATCTTCAACATCTTAAATTGGACTTTTAATAGCAAAAAGTAAAGAAGCATCTGCACAATATTTTCTATTAACCAAATATTGACACTGCCCTGTAACACTCTGGGGCTACGGGGATGGGGCCCATTTATAAGGATCATTTCTCTTGGAATCCTAATTGAGTTTTGTATTCCCTCTCTAGTTTATTTATACATCAACAAAAATTGTCTCAGAGAGTCCTAGCTGAAATGGACTTCAATTAGGTTGCAGGTAGTTGATTCCTGTGACAACCCTACTAGCTGGGATTCACTATTGTTACATGACCATTTCTTGTGAATGCTTTCTCTGTCAAAACAGTTGTTTCTGAAACCTTTTACTTCCAAGTGAATTATTAATTCTCAGGATGATTGTTTAAGAGCTTTCCCCCAGGAAGCCCTTGCTGATGTATTCCAATTAGGATTCCGGTAGTTGATTCCTGCAAAAAACTTTACTAGCTGGATTCACTATTGTTATCTAACCATTGTTGTGAATGCTCTCTATGCCAAAATTGCTATTCTTTTTTAAAACCCGTCACTTCTGAGTGAATCCTCAAATCTCAGTACGATCATTAAGAGCTCATGTGCACAGAGTAATTGGTTCCTGTCCATAAATGATTCTTGGGCCATCAGAACAAGAAAGTCTCTAAGTAAAATCCTTTATATGCTGTAATAACTACAAAAGCTCTAATAATTTACCAAAAGCCAAACTCCTATTAGATCACGACAATTCCTGAATTAATTGTACTTTCAAATCTGTACTAGACTTGAGGTAGGTCGCCCCATCATGCATTTACATTTATAATGTCAAAACATCTATGAGGCTATATCACCAAACAGAGTTCTTTGAAAGTTCTTGTTTTAGGCTTTTAGCATCCTTTTCTCATCTGTATTTATGGAAAACATGTATAAACATCATTTGTAACAGAACAGAAGTTGTATTGGTTGTTGTGATAAATCCCAACCAATCATTGCTGTGGATGAACCATCAAAAGGTCTGAGAATTCAAGGCCAGCTGGTGAGGAAACCGAGCATTTCAGATGACTTTTGGAGTACCAGCACGTGTGACTTGTTCGAGAACTGCACGCTGCAGTCACAGAGAAGCTTTTCATCAATCAGCATCTCAAATCAAAGTCTCAGCCAGTCCAGTGGCAGTGCTAGCAATCCTCCAGAGTTTGTAAACCATGGCAAGTTTTATTGAATCGGTGCTTTTTTCATAAAATGACTAGTCAGGTTGATCAATTCATATTATATGTGGGTTTTATCTCACTGACAGAGAAAACGAAAATGGTTCTGGATGTAGGTCTTCTGCTCTGGAACCAAAGCCGGCTTCAATGGCTTGGAACTAAGAAGCCCCAACCCCATAGAAAAAATCAGGAGCCCGTATTAAGGTACTTTTGCTTGCCCTTGGTCTCGACTTTAGCTCAGCATATGAATATGCTGACGGGATTATTCTAGGGGGTTGTTGATGTGGACGAATGTCAGGACGAAACCTCTGATTGGAACATCTTGTTATGATAAAGTCCTCAATGTCACCAATCCATACCTCGTTTATACAGCTGTCCAGTTATTCTGTTTTGCCACACTTATTTAGCCACTTATCAAGCTGTAATCGCGATAAAAAAAAAAAAAGTAAAGTTCAGTAACTTGAGGAGTGTGCTCAAATCTTTTTTGAGCCATCATTTCTTTTCTATGTTGTTTTTTCATCGCCTCCACTATAAAAGATGCTCGGAAAAGGCATGCACAGTTCTGGAAAGTTTAGAATCCGAGCAAAATGATCCCAAGCGGAACTAGCAACTATATACAATTACTTTTCTGCACATCCTTTACAGCATGTTTCAGATTTGGTTACTCTTCATACACAGCACATGCTTGTTAATTTTTCTGTTTCCTTGATTACTTCACTTCAAATAGTTCTCTCCGACGTTCTTGGGCTAACTCCGTGCTCTTATATAGTTGGAATGCAAGTTATGAAAACCTGCTGGGGACGAGCAAGCGGTTCCCACAGCCAGTTCCTCTCTCTGTGAGTTAACTTGAGCAGTCCTTGGTACTTTCTCGTATTTTTATTCGATTGCCATTCGTATTAGACTCCAACTAAGCCATCGACTGCTGTCTTCTGCAGGAAATGGTCGATTTTCTGGTGGATATATGGGACCAAGAGGGGTTGTATGATTGAGGGAGATTCAGATGACTGATATTGATATACAATGTAAGTTTCACCTTTCAAAGAAGTGGGATGGATAATTTGATGTATAGTTTGAAAATGGTAGGGATTGAAAATTGTGCAGAACTAAGAAAAAATATTTCATGACATATGAATATTTTTAATTATCTTTTCTTAACTATTGAATCTTCATCTTGGCCATCATTTTGTTGTTGTTGTTGTTGTTGTTTTTTTTTTTTTTTTTTTTTTTTTTTTTTTTTTTAATATTGAACCATAGTAATTATTATTTTCTTGGGAATTCTCAAACTACTTGTTTTTGCTGCATTGAGATATGGAAATGGAATTAATGTTTGTTTCTAGTTTCATAATATATATATATATATATATATAATGAGAAATAAATTGCAATCACTATTTATTTATCTTGACACATAGTTTAGCACGGTATACATATGTACAAACATTAATTTGGAAAAAATAAAATAAAAAAGGGGGTATGCTTAATTTAGAATGATCAATATATTTTATTTTATATTTAACTCAAGTGTAAATTGTAATAAACCCTTGATATTATAATTAGAAATTATATAGTGCGAAAATACTCAAAGTAATTCATTTATGTTTGTCTATTTCCACAAAATGAATAATGCACTCTGAGTTATAATTATGCAATATAACCAACACAATTTTTACTTGATTTTGCAATTTTCACAAGCAATGATGCAATTACAATGGCCTTTTATTTTTATTTTTTTAAATTACAAAATCCGCAAAATATTTCAACAATATCACATAACGACATTTTTAGTGGCACGCGTTGGGACATATTCTCCGAAAAAATTGAGAATGTTGTAATTGTTACGTTTAAAAGTCATCTGAAATTATAAATTCGAATATAAGTTTGTGTTATTTGCGACAATGGATTTTAATTATACGAGTACTCATCTTTGTGTGAGAAATATGAATTATTTATAACTATTAGATTTAAAAATACGAACTATTTACCGTCATTAGATCTAACAAATTGAAAGATTAGTATTCAGATCGAGATTTGTATTTTTTTTATATGTCAACGTTTTTTTTTTGGAGGGTGGTTGTAATGTAGTTCTTTTGCATATTCAATTCCATAAGAGTATGTAGTCATTAAAGATTATTCAAATTTTTCATTTTTTTTATTTGTACAGTCGAATTTCTTTTTTTTTATTAAATATTTTATTTTAAAGATTGTCCTGCAGTAGAATATCCTCTTTTATTAAATTTTTTTTTTCGATTTTGTTCATCAACATTGTCTATATTTTGATATGTATTTTTTGTTTGTTGTATCTTTTATGATGCATTTAACTATATAGTACCGTACAAGCACTTATTTTTTATTTTAAATGAGCAATGTCATATTTGTATTTTAACAATTTTTTTGGTGAAACATAAATGATGATTCTATAATTAATAAATATTGTGTATATATATATATATTGATGATTCAAAGCATGTATCATGCATAACAAAGTAATTGTTTGGTGTATTACTTCAAAGAGATCACACAACATAAAAAAGTTATTTGAACGAGTAGCAGCTATATTACACTGATTTTAGTTTAAATAAGCAATGTCGTATTTGTATTTTAACAAATTTATTTGAACGGATAGTAACTATATTGTACTATGTAAGCATTATTTTTATTTTAAACAAGCAGTAGTCTTTAAAACATATACAATTATATATTGTTTGGTTAACAATGAATAAACTATAAAACAACAAATTGTTATTCAGTTGGCAATTACTCTCTCCGTCCCATTTTGATAGGCTGGTTGATAGTTTTCACGGGATTAAGAAAATGATTGGGAAAGACAATTAATCAAAAAACTTCATAATACGCCCCTATTTATTTATTTGACATTGAATTAATGCATAATGCGAACATATTAAATAGGGTATATATTAGTAATTTAGCTAAATATATTTAGAAACGTGCCTGTATACTGGGACATACCAAAAAGGAAAACAAGCCTATCAAAATGAGATGGAGGAAGTACTAATTATTAACTTAGCAATGAATTATTAATAATACACTGATTTTTTTTGTTTAATTAAAATTACTTTGCACACACAAATTCATACTTATCAAGTAATAATTTGTTAAATAAGTACATGTAACAAATGCATAATGATGACAACATGTAATTTGTTAAAAACATAATAATATGACATAGCAATGTTTCCACTCTTTAATCATGTTGCAATAATCTTTTATCTTTGATCATTTTGCAATTTATTTACAATATATAGAGTTATAGACCAATAACTCTTCTCACTTTCTGTTTGTCATCATGATTGGTGATATTTCCTGATTCGATCTCTTACGCTAGGTTGATGATGTGTTGGTGGTGAAATGATAAATAAATTAGAATAAAATATAAATAACAAAATCAAATATTTATAAACAACAAAACATTATAAGCAACAAAATCAAACATTTTAAGTAACAGATTCGAAGAATGAGAATACAAGTAACAAAACCAACTTAGCTAAGAAACCAAACATTCCAAATAACAAACCCGATGCATAAGATTTCAAGAAATAACGCCAAAACATTTTAAGTAACAAACCTGATGCATAAAATTTCACGCATCAATACCAACTTAGTATCAAAACCAAACATTTTAAATAATAAAATCCAACATTCTAATTACGGGACCGAAAATTGAGACACTCGATCAGTCCAGTCCTAAATCCAATTGAACAAAGCTTTTTTGGGTCGGTCGTCTTGGAAAAAATCGTGAATGGACGGACCGACCTAATGATAATTATTATATATTTATATAATTATATATATATATATATTAGATATTTAGTTATTTAATATATTTTATATTTAGTTATTCCTAAACTAAAATCGTGAATTGGCGAATGGGAGTTTCTAAATGCACCACTAAAATTGCTTTTTGCACTATACTTATTCCATGTACTACAATTTTTACTCTTTGCACCACGCACATTTACATTAATGCCCTTCAGTCTAAAAAAATATGTTCGAAAATACAATTTCGAACACATCCAATTTGTTCGAGAATATTAATTCGAACGACACTTGCTTTGAAAAATATGGAGCTGATTCGAAAATTGAAGTTCGAACATCCTCACTATGTTCGAACTTCGATTTTCGAACACAACTTTAAAACAAAAAAAAACATGTTCGGAAAAATAATTTCGAACAAGTTCAAGTTGTTCGATAATATTAATTTGAACGAGTCATATACTTAGAAAAATATGGAGATGGTTCGAAAATTGAAGTTCGAACATCCTCCTTGTATTCGAACTTCGACATTCGAACACCTTAAATGTGTTCAAACTTAATTTTATTAAAGGATATTTAAATAATTTTAAAATTATTTTATTTTTTTATTTTTCTTTTGTAGTGCATAGAGTTTAATCGGCGGTGCATTTAGAAACTCCTTAACGAATTTCTAAACTTAAAATTATAATTAGAAATGAAAAAATTGAAAGAGTTTAAAGAACCCTAAAATCAGTAAAATCCCTAAATGGACAAATCGTGAAGACCGAAGAGTGAAGAGAGAGCCCCATCGCCGCCGACGAGCCCTTACCCGGTCGCCGCCGCTGCCGCCACCGCGCTTCAGATTGAGTCCCGTCATTTTGACTGCAAGACGAGGTACCATTTCAACAAGCTAACCCGTGAGATAACATGATTCTCTTTTATTTACTTTGGTTATTCTGATATTCCGATTCGGAAATTGAATTTTTTTTCCACCACTTTGAGACTGTATTCCAATGTTTTGTGGTTTGTGCCGCCGTGCTGCCGTATGCTACGGTGTTCGTGTTTGTATCTAGATGCATGTGCAAACTTAAAATTAACCAGCACAATTTCCATTGGAATCTTGTTTAAATTTGAATGGTATTCATTGCTTTTTATGTTGTGCAAATGCTCAGACATCTGAAGAGAGTCAAGAGACCACTTAATCAATCTCTGCAACCTATTCAAAACTGAGAAGTGTTTTGAGTTATAATAGTATTGGTTTGGTTTTGGCGAATGACTTGTGAATATTTTTATGAAACTGGGTTAAATTGGTTGGTATTTCGTCTAGAATCAACGAAGGCGGTTGTAATAGCAAAATAATCATGTTCCTTCCCAAACACTATACAGTATCATCATTGATTTTAATTGAACCTTAAGATGAGTGATAAAATTCTTTTAATATGCATTAGGAAATGCCGAAAGGATCAGCAGGTTTTGAGAACTAAGCTCCTAGTTGCATCACTATTGTTTTGGAATGTCAATAAGATACCTGATGAAAGTTGAAACTATTTCTCACCAGAACTTAAATTTATCAAAAGGAGAGAAAAGAGATGTTTTTCCACATGGTATTGGAGAGAAACATGCAACTACACCCTCGTCACTTTGGTCGTGATCTCCGGGATAAGCTTGTGGCCAAGCTCATGAAAGATGTTGAAGGCACTTGCAGGTTACTGAATTGTGATTCTACATTCATGTTTTTCTGTGTATTGGTGTTTGTATAAAAAGAGAGGATAGCACGGTTCATTTATCGTGTATCTATTATAATTGTTATATATGTTGTTACAGTGGTCACCATGGGTTCGTTGTTGCAATAACTGGGATTGACAGTGTTGGGAAAGGACTGATTCGTGATGGAACCGGATTTGTTACTTTTCCTGTTAAGTACCAGTGTGTTGTATTTCGACCTTTTAAGGGAGAGGTTCTGGAAGCGGTTGTTACAATGGTCAACAAGGTGATATTTATGATTGTTGTTCTATCTTGGTTTTATGCTTTGTGTTGATGCGTTTCTTCTAATGCATACACTTTTCTTTGAATATTTTCAGATGGGATTTTTTGCTGAGGCAGGTCCTGTCCAAATTTTCGTATCCAATCATGTTAGTGGTTTTGTTTTGTTCTTTTATGTATATTTACTTCAATTTTGTTTTAGCACATCTTCACCTTACTTGGGAGTTTGGATGATAGTATTAGTATCTATTACTACTTACTAGTTACCGGCATTGTAGTGTAGAGGTAATATTTATAGTTTCCTTGGCCCTTGCAACTTACAATATGGTGTTGTGTAACTATGTGCATCTTACCATGCATGCTTTCCTGTTTACCTTAGTCCATTATATGCATACTCCCTCCTCCCAGTTTGAGCATTTCATTATAAGCAAGTGAAGTTTCAGGTGAGAGTGGAAAAGTCGAAGTTTGGAGTAATTTTATGCCCACAAAGAGAAAATTGTCATGTAGGGGGCTGGACATCTTTTGGGGTATCTGAAAAAAAGAAATTGGAGCATCTACTTTTGGATAGTCGGAATACTCATTCAAAACTAAACCCAGCTACTAAGGAGCTCCATCTGTTGTTTATGGATGTAGTGTTTCTTTGTTAAAAGTTGAATTTTTACTGGGTGATTCCACTGCTACATGCGAAGTTTTTATTATTATGTTAGGCTTTATCAAAAATTTTCTGACCTTGATCTTCATATGTCGATAAATGCTTAATTTAGCTAGGTTGTTGGTGGGCTACTATCAAATTAACATATTTTTGTGCTCTTTATATCTAACATTATTAAAATATTTAGCTTGGATTTGGTCTAATATCTTTGCTTGGAATCCTTTTCTCTAACTTTCCCGATTTTTGGTATTTGATCATCAAGAGGTATGATCCAAGGCTGTATTAGGAACTGATGGACTTGGAGATGGATTGAAATCCATTATAACAAAATCATTGAACGTTGTTTGGATGAGTTCTTTCTACAATGAGATTGTAGTCCATGACTCTGGTTTTGAACAATTTTTGGTGTGATTTTAGTGGATTTCAAATCCACCTTATATTGAATGATTTGAAAATCCTTTTCCCCAATCATCCACTCAAACCAATTCATTCAACCCAAATGTAACCTGATGGCATCTACTTTTCCCTTTTTTTTTGCAGTTGATACCTGATGATATGGAGTTCCAACCTGGTGATATCCCAAATTACACTACTGCTGATGGATCTGTACGTAGCCCTTCCTTCTCTGTCCTTTTTTTTTGCCTGTCACATGAACATGTTAGTTTATATATATATATATATATATATATATATATATTATTTTTTTTTCAGAATATGAGTAATGCCCATCATTTGTTTTTTTTTTCAATCATTGACAGGTCAAAATACAGAAAGAAAGTGAAGTTAGGTTGAAGATAATTGGAACTCGAGTTGATGCTACAGAAATCGTATGCCCTCTGTTCATTTATTTGGCTTGCCAGAAAATACATACTTTTTTGTCTACACCATGTCGTGTTTCATTGTTCTTGGTTCCAAATATTGTTGTATCAGATTGATAGCATATAATTTGTTAACATTTATAACTCCTCCAGTTAAACGTTTTACAGATATGATATTATGCTTTCTTTTGCAGTTCTGCATCGGCACCATAAAAGATGACTTTCTGGGTGTGATCAGTGATCCAGGCGCAACCTCCTGATCGTGTGTCGGGTAGTCCGGGGTGACGGAAAATTTGCCTCAGTTGCTGAACGGTGAGTAAGATCTATCAGTTTGCATATTTTGATGATTGACACTTTGGCTTTGGCAGAGAAGAATAGGGTTTTATGGAACATGATGTGAAGTTTATATTGTTGTTGACGTGAGAAAAGAGATCGCACCTATATTTTAGTGTGTAAAATGTACACCTATATTCATCTAGTGTAGCATACAATGCATTTAGAAAAGAAAAAAAAAATGAAGCAGTGATTTTTTTCTGTTTTCTTTCCTTTATTTTTTGTTGATTCTTGATAGATGCTTACCACTTTTTCAAGAATTTCAGGGTATATCCAGAGCTTCGATTCTCATTATTACAAATCAAAGGTTTTTTTTTTTTTTAATTGCAATAACCATTGTTGAAATTTACTTTTAATTGTTTTAAGAAGGACAAATTACATTTTGATACATATATTTTAGGTTATTTTTAAAAAGTAAATCACCTTTTCAAAATTAACGAAACGATGTCTATTTTTATTTAAACTTTTGCAAAATTAACATTTGATCAATTTTAAAGCCTGAAAATCGTACGGAATTGTTGTATTTCAAAACTTATTGATTGTAAGAATTTATTAACGTGACTGAGAAAATATAAATATTAAAATGCAGCCAATTAGATAGGATTTTTGTGACGTAAAATTGATTAAATATTAGATTTGTAATTTTTTTTAAAAAAGTGGAGTTATTTTGTTAATTTTGAAAAAATGAGTTATTTTTAAAAAGAGCTTAAAATATGATTATCAAAGTGTAATTTCACTTTTAAGAATTCATTTTCTCGAATTTAACATCATTTCTTACAATTTTTCAAGCATTTTTTTTTAAATTTATTACGCTAAATAACTGGGAAAAGGATCAAATTAACTCTTGATGTTAATACCTCATGTCCAGATTGACCCTACACACTCGTTTTTTTGGTAATTTTTTCCCCTCATTTTTCTAAAAAACTAAAACAAAAATTTGGTTTTTAGCTGATGTTAATTCTTACATAAAAAGGAAAAATTCTGTTATTTTAGATGGGTAGGTAAAACCACTAACGTTGGTGTATTTACGTCTTTCTGTTATTTTAGGTGTAACTTCATTGTCTAAAAATCTTTATAAATCTAGTTTATTTTGGATTTAGAGAAAACGCAATAATTACGTTTTATTAAGTTTGGTGGTTATGTGTTGTGCGACTAATGAGGGTTGAAATTTCCTGCTATACTTTTTCGTATTTTACTTCGTGTTATATTATAAAATTTATAATTTTAATAATATTTATTATAAAATAAAAAATTAATTATAAAATAAATGATCATAGTCAATATTTATCAACAAAAAAAGAATTAAAAAATTATAAAACATCATTTTGAAAAAAAAAATTCAACCATAATAATGAATTATTAATTAAAAATTGAAAATTAAATATTAAAAATAATTATAAACACTAATTGGGTGGGTGAACCCTAAAACCAATTATAAAATTAAACTAAATCACAAAAAAAAAATTGAAGAAAAAAAATACAAGAAAAACCCATAATTTGAAAGTGTAACATGAAATTTCATACGGACTAATGAGTCCACAGGTCAAATGGGGTTGTCAATCCAGCTAGAAAAAAAAATGTTAGGATCAGAAAATTTTAGTTCGAAAGAAATCTAGGTTGAGTTGTCCCAAATCGAATAGTCCATCAACCAAATATGTTTTAACACAAAATTTTTATTCTCTATCATTCTACTTCGGTTAAATTTTTTTAAAGTTCCATTTTTTGTGTAGTTTAATTTAATGAATAAAATTAAAATTGTTGAAATTTAAATAATTTATTCAATCAATTGGTGGTAAGTTATGTTATATTTATTGTTAATGTATCAAAATTAAAAGTTTCGATGCACGGCAATCAATAAATTTGTACATACTAAATTTGTATCAAAATTAAAAGTTTTGATTATAATATGATAAGACTGACCCGATTGATATCCCTACATATAAGTAGGAAACAAATGCTTGTTATTTTAATGGAGATGCTTAAATATACGAGTTTTGTCACAATTTTAAGCAAACGATGGTTATATACATAGTTTTGTAAACCTAGACTCCTTTTAATTTTTAATAAAAACTAACATGTAAACTAATATACGAAAGAGAATTAAAACATTTTTTAAAATATGCAAATAAATATGTACTCGAAAATCATAATAATAATAATACGCTAATAAACTTCTTTAAAAGAAAATAGCATAATGATTCAAATGACATGGTGCGGAAGCGATTTTAAACACTTAAGAAATTTTTAAGTTAGAATCGCATAATCCAACAGAAATATCAATTAAAAAAATTATCAATTAAAAGTTTAATAGTCAAATAAGTTTAATAACTTATATATTTAAATAAAAATTTAAACCATCTCCTCCTCGTCATCACCAAACTCCTCAACCTTAATATGTATAGAACTCGACCTAAAAAATGTTAGCGTGACTCGAATCGGAATATAAAATTTTAGGTCACAAATACGGGTTGAAATTTCCCGTTACACTTTTTTGTGTTTCACTCCGTGTCACAATATCAAATTTATGATTTCAATAATATTTATTATAAAATAAAAATTAATTATAACATAAATAACCACAGTCAACATTTATCAACAGAAAAATGAATTAAAAAATTATAAAACATAATTTTGAAAAAAATCAACCATAATAATGAATTATTAATTGCAAATTGTATATTAAATATTAAAAAATAATTATAAACCCTAATTGAGTGGGGTGGACCCTACAAATAATCATAAAATTAAATTATAAATCACAAAAAAAAAATTGAAGAAAAAATACAAGAAAAACTCATAATTTGAAAATGTAACACGGAGTGTAACACAAATAGTTTAACAGGAAATTCCATGCGCACAAATACAAGTTTGAATGTCCAACAATTCATATTTGCTTGTCAAAATCCATTTAAACTATTTTTTTTTATCAATTTTTTTTCAACAACCTACTACATAAAGTGGAAGCATACCATTTTTATTTTATTTTATGGTGAGTTTCAGTTTCGAACATTTATAAAATAACGTCTCTCTTTTATATAGGAATCTCTATATAATAATAATATATGTGCGCCATGATGGACTTAAAGGGTTGTCTACATAGTTTGGATGATGAAAAAAATAAAAAATTCAAATATTTATATATAAATTGCAATATGGAAAATTGAAATGATACATATTATTATTCTTTAGCCCCACGTTGTTTTTCTCGAACATTATTCACCAAACTAAAGTTCAATGTTTGATTAGATTCAATTGTGCAGACAATTTCTTGTCTCAATTAAAATATTTAGAGCATGCAATGCATTCTTGCAATAAAATCAATCGATTTTGTTTCATCAAATTCAAGTTCATTGCACGTCACAGAAAAAAGAAATTAAAAAAAAAATGTTTTCATTATTTTCATGGGTGGACCCAATATATTAACGGGACGTCTCTCTCTCTCTCTCTCTCTCTCTCTCTCTCTCTCTCTCTCTCTCTCTCTCTCTCTCTCTCTCTCACGCGCGCGCGCACGCACGTAATCAAATACTAGGAGAAATTCTATGCTGCACCCGTGCCGTGTGCTACAATAGACCTAATGTGATACTTTCATATATCACAATAGGTCTATTGTGATACATATAAATGTCATATTAGGTGTATTGTGGGTGCAACATAGAATTTCTTCAAATACTAAATAGTTGCCATTGAGAATCTTCCTATGTGTGAGTCCGTCACTTCTGATATAATTTACAGGGTTTGCGGGCTATGATGTGTTTTATGTCCAGAGATATATGGATGCAGGAATTTTAACTTAGGAGGGAGGGGAGAATAATATTATAGTACAAATAATGTTAAATTTCTATAATAAATTATATATGTGCACATATAAAAAAATTTGGACAAAAATTGAGGGGGCGAGTGCACCCACCAATCCCCTAGGTCCGTCCCTGTTCGTCTTTTCTATGTGGTTTGTACACTATTACACATTAGCGGATTTTACCTGATGTGCACCCTCGGCTTCTATGTGGTGGCTTGTAGGTCACGTGATTTAACTCTTCTGTGTGGTTTGCAGGCTATTACACATGAGCGGAATTTACCCGATACGCACTTTTTGATGATGGTGTTTTGCGGGTTACTTTTAAAACTAGATAGTTGAATTATTACTAATTCATAAACTTTTTTTTAAAAGTGTAGTAAATATTTTCGGAAAACCTAATTTATTACTGATTCTAGAAGCTCAATTTTAACTTAAGTTATTTCTACAAATAAAACGAGATTCCAACGTATTTTTGAATTAGGATAAGATAAATTATTACAAATACATGATCTCTTGAACTAAAAATTCAGATCAATATGTAATATCATTTTAATTTTGTTAATGTTCTGCATGCAATTTTCAACACAAAAATTAATAATAAACTATTTATTTAATCTAATTAATTTGGCATCTTATAATAAGAATATTAAACGGATCTCTAATCTCCACACTATGAGAAAATCGTTGGTATTGTGTGCCAAGTTATGTGTTAATTGGTGGGATTCTAACTCGTAAATTTTAATACGTCCACAAACAAAGCTCATCGATCGATCAAATCTACACTAAACCACTACAGCTAAATGCACCTATGTTTCTTAAGTACATAGAATTTCCTGTTACACTCTCTATGTGTTACACTCCGTGTTATAAACTTTCAAATTACGAGTTTTTTTTTCTTCAATTTTATTTTTTTGTAATTTAGTTTAATTTTATGATGATTTTTAGGTTCATCCCACCCATGCAATTATGATTTATAATTATCTTTTAATATTTAATTTTTGATTTTCAATTAATAATTCATTATTATGGTTGATTTTTTCAAAATTATGTTTTATAATTTTTTAATTCATTTTTTTGTTGATAAATGCTGATTATGATTATTAATGTTATAATTAATTTTTATTTTATAATAAATATTATTAAAATCATAAATTTGATGATGAAACACGAATAAATAAATGTAACATGGAATTTCAACCCATATCCAAGTACTTATAAAATAAACCATTTGTTTAGTCTAATTAATTTAATTGGCATCTTATAGTAACGATGATAATTTAGTAGTTAGAGTTCTATATCCAATAATCCAAATGGAAATTTTCTATTTTCAAAAATTAAGTAACATTTGACTTTAGGGAAGCGATATAGAAGATGTTTTTGTATAGAACGCCAATTAAGTTACGTATGAATTAATGATTTTTTCCTTATATATATTATATATACTACTTGTAATACGTATATTATATTATAAATATCATAATTAACGTCCATAAATTCCCAATATTGTGCATGCATATCTACATTAATCTTACTTTCCTTTTTAAATTAAATAAGTTGATAATTTATGAAGGCGTTTTTAAATAACTCTGAACTAAGTCGTCACTGCAGATAATTTGATTAAAAAATAATCAGAATACTACATATATATACTGCACAGATTGAATGGATTTGTTTCCAGTGTTAAGAGGAAAAGAGATTATGATGATATTTAATTGATTTTTTTTTTGAAAATGATATTTAATTGATTTTTTTTTTTGAAAATGATATTTAATTGATAGAACTACTTTTCTTGGCATATTCTAATTTCTAGCCATGCATGTTGACTGCTGTGCAACATTAAGTCAAAAATATCAACAAAAT
Organism: Perilla frutescens; assembly: GCA_026008535.1. Classification (NCBI taxonomy): domain Eukaryota; kingdom Viridiplantae; phylum Streptophyta; class Magnoliopsida; order Lamiales; family Lamiaceae; genus Perilla; species Perilla frutescens. The sequence goes on from BRKX01000015.1 coordinate 53,046,932, forward strand.
TCACTTCATTCAGACAGATTTCTCTCTCTGCATCTCTCTCTCTCTCTATGTACGTATATATAATCTCTCTCTCTCTCTCTCTCTCTCTCTCTCTCTCTCTCTCTATATATATATATATAGATATATAGAGAGAGATATAAATAATTTACGTGCAACTCATTGAGACGACTTGTGTGCTCCATTACTTTTGATAAAGTCTATATGAATCAGCGTAGCTATAGTATATATATATACACACACACACACATATATACATACAATTCCCACTTATTACAAAAGATAAACTTAAAGGATCGATATTCAATGGATTTGGTGACGATTTTATCAACATGCATCATTTGCCCCTTTTCTAAATTTATATATTTTGTTCTTTTCGGAAATTAAAAAAACAGATCGAAGAAATTAAATGCATGCATGTACATCAATATTGATTATATATATATATATATATATAGAGAGAGAGAGAGAGAGAGAGAGAGAGGTTGGGTATAATTTGGACTGTTCTTCGTGTGTAAACGTGAAAATCAACTTGTTTACTGTAATTTTAGTGATTTTCTTGTAGTATTTTGGTGTTAAATTGAAATAGTTAGCACTAAAATAAAATATGAAAAACATTAAAAAGAAATTTTAAAAAATAGCACCAAAATATGGTAAGAAAAATACTAAAAATATAATCCCCAAAAAGTGTCATTCTACACAATTGAGGTAAAATTTTCACATTTTTTTTCATATTTGCCCTCATTTAATGCATTCAAACAACCATATTTAACTAATTTAATATATTCACATAAGGGTGTATAAGGTAATTCGATTATCTAATTATTTAAAGCAAAGCTCAGAAACTTATATATTTACAATGTGATATTATTTTGAAAATTAGTTATTAAATGAAGGATTGAATATTATTTTAAAACTCACAAACTTTGAGTATATATAGTTGTAAATTTAAGACGTGAACAACAAAAATACCAATTAAGATAATATAATATAATTTAAATGTTATTCAACATTTCCCAATTTCCCAAAACACCCCTAGATTGTATATATAGGTTCTCCCATATCATGTGTTATTATGAGTTTTTCTTATATTTTTTTCTTCATTTTTTTTTTGTGTGATTTAGTTTAATTTTATGATTGGTTTTAGGGTTCACCCCACCCAATTAGGGTTTATAATTATTTTTTTAATATTTAATTTTCAATTTCTAATTTCTAATTAATAATTCATTATTATGGTTTATTTTTTAAAAAATATATTTTATAATTTTTTTAATTCAATTTTTTTGTTGATAAATGTTTACTATGATTATTTATGTTATAATTAATCATTATTTTATAATAAATATTATTAAAATCATAAATTTAATAATGAAACACGAAGTGAAACACAAGAAAGTGTAACATATGTATTTAAAAAATTAAATAATTATCCACTAAAAATAATTAAATATAATAAACATGTCATACATCCAATTATTGGAATACGAGATGAAATATCAAACTAGAACATGAGATCTCATCCGCTTTAAAAATGATTAATTGGTAATTTAAATATTTAATTGAAAATTTTAAAAAGTTGAACAAATTTTATATTTCATGCATCATTTATATGTTACTTGTGCTGGTATATTTTTCATCGTTATTCTTATCACACACACACACACTTAAAAATTAATTAAAATTTACATCAATTACTCACTTTTAAATAACTCTACGTGATCAGCATTTCATCTCAAACTTCAAACTCGCATGTATTGTAATGTATCATGTATATATCCATTTAATATTTGCCGCTACGTAGTACGTACAATTCTTAATACTCTTCTTATAGTATAAATAATCAAATTATATATATATATATATAGAGAGAGAGAGAGTTGAAATTGGGAGTTCACTTTCTTGAACGCATACGATGCACTGTCTCACACACAAAAACACAACTTGTAATATTTTCGCATATATCGAGGCATAAAAAATAAACCATACAAAAATATATAAATAATTAAATTCCACTACATCACATATATATATACTTTTTCGCATTTAAATTACAATATCGTACGACACAAATTGGAATAGTTGGCATTAATATAAAATGTTGTAGACTAGTTGATGACTAGCTTTACACACACACATATATGTATATATATATATATATATATATATCTATGTATGGAATAAAGAAACAAAAAAATTGAAAGCAAATTGATATCACACGGCAGTACTTGTACACCATATTCAATGATTCTATCTATCAAGGTGAACTTATTCTCCTCACAATTTATGTCCAGACAAAGTTTTATTGTCACACCAACTTAAGGATATTTGCATTTAATATGTATGTATGTATATGTGTATCTATATATACGTACATCTACGATTCGTTTACTAGACGTTATGAGATAAGACTTGATACGTATCTTTTACCATATATATATATATATATATATTTGTTTATATTTGTTTATAAACAAATATATATATATATATATATATGTGCAACAACAACACATGTATTGATAATTTATATATTATTTGGTTCGTTGTAATTAAAAAAATTCTAGCTCCATAAAATTACAATTTCTAAGATATCTTTTATTTTATTTTTTTATTTTGGATGAACCTCTCTTCCAAGAAGATCCCTTACGTACTGTTTTGTCCATAGAGTCTAGTAGAGAAGGTAAATCACGACATGTGATTGAGTAGATAAGTGTAAAGAAATTGATGTACACGACGCACATATAAAAAATTCAATTTAAATTGTTGCCAGCAAGACTTGAACCATATATTATGAGTGTTATGTAAATAGGCTTTTAATTAATATATATATATATATATATATTAATATATATATATATATATTGATGGTAGTTTAGTCTAATATTTTTAATAATTATCTTTAGGATTACATAAAATATATTTCCCGGGTGTGATGTGTAATTAAATATAAATAATTAATAGATGTCGGTCCTTTGCTTTATCGATGTTTTTTTTACAAGCAAATTATAAAATATTACGTTGTGATGTTATGCATTAATATAAGAAAATGAAAAAAAAAAAAATATTTTTGAGGTATCAAAATTGGTCCAACAATTTGTTTAAATTGCGTTGGAATTTGATGTTTGGCCAAAAATGTACGTGGGCATTCTCGATTTGGCAATTTCCAACGAAAATTGTTTATTTGCCATTTTTCTTTTAAATTATGATGTTGACAAAATTAAAGGGAATTTAATTACTACACACAGATGAAAAGTCATGCACATGTGGTTTTTTACATTTTTTTACTTTAGTTACTAAATTCTAATATAAAACCTTAACATTTTATAATACTTTTTTATTAATAAAATAAAAAAATAATTAGAATATATTGTTTATATTATATTACAAAAACAATTCGAGTATAAAAAAAACCTCAAAAAATATCGTGAGAATGTGCACATAAATATGATTTTACGCATATTACAACATTAATCTATTTTCTTTTATAAAAATATGAATTTCACATGAATCCTTTGAAATATTATCTACTTATATTTTCATTTTTTTTTATTTTGTAAGAATTATAATATTTTTTTTACAACAAGCTATATTAAAACAACTTGATAGAGAGGTTAATTAACTGAGTTGAAATTTCTTGTTCTGCTTTTTTGTGTTTCACTATTAAATATATAATTTTAATAATATTTATTATAAAATATAAATTAGTTATGATACAAATAATTATAGTCAATATTTAAAAAAAAATAAAAATTTATAAAATATAATTTTGAAAAAAACAATCAATAATAATAAATTATTAATTAAAAACTAAAAATTAAATATTAAAAATTAATTATAAATCCTAATTGGGTGGGGTGAACCCTAAGAAATAATCATAAAATTAAATCACAAAAAATAAAATAAAAAAATACAAAAAAACTCGTAATTTGACGAAGTATGGAATAAAGAAATTGGATAAATTACAATTCGATACCTGACCTTTCAACCTTTTAACAAAAATGTCCCGACCTTTATATATTTACAATTTGATACCTAACCTTGTAAATTTTTATCAAATCTATCACATGGTCAACTATCTAGTACCCTATAACATATGTAGACAACAAAAAATCTTATGTGGATTTTTATAATGCCACATCATACCTAAAAAAATAAATATTAAAAACTTTATTTATTTCCATGTAAGTTTAATAAATTAGAAAATGAGAAAATTATTAGGGGGTTGTGTAATTTGAAATATAATACATTCATTAAATATATATGTTAATGTTGTTTTTTTTATATAATTATTTAATGAATATTCATACATTATTTAATAATTAACCATTCATACAATATATAGAAGATTTAAATAAATATATATATATATATTTTTTCAAATCTTACGAGTTATAACCTTTGACAAATGGATAATTATATGTATTCTCATCAAATTTTAGGTATGACTTCTTCAAAAAGTGATGGTAATAATATACATAAATATTTTAATTGACATTAGATTAATATAATAAAATGAAATGATTTAAGGCATTTTTATATAAATTATATACATTATATTCACAAGATATAAATTGACATAACTTTGGCTTCGAGTTACATAAACTACAGTTTAAAAGTGAAAGGGTAATTTATTAATAAATTCCGTCGCCTTCTTTTTTTAGCGACTAAATATAGGAGACGGACATTTTCCGTCGCCCGTTCAATTGGCGACGGAATCTGGGGATGGGGCGACGGAAAATTCCGTCGCCATTTTGATATTTTCACGTAGTGATTTAAGTTATATGGAAATTTAAGTTTCTAATAATTTTTTTTAGGTATGATGTGAAATTATAAAAATCCACATAAAATTTATAGTAGTCCACATATGCTATAAGGTACAAGATAGTTGACTATGAGATCTATTTGATAAAAAAATTATGAAATTGAGTATCAAATTATAAATATATAAAGATCGGGACATTTTTTGTTAAAAAGTCGAAAAGTCAGGTATCAAACGATAATTTACCAAAATAAATTTTTGGTGTACTTAAGGTGAAAGAAAATAATGAAGTAGTAGTGAAAAATAGGGCACAAGTGGCAGAAAGAGAAGGTGATACCGAAAAAGCCGGTTTCAGGGAATGATTCATTGAACGATGTAAGAATTCATCAGCTTTGAGCTTTTTCAGGCCATCATCATGTATCTAAAGACTTTCGACACCTCACCAAATTGTTGATTAATTTTTATTTTACATACATTTAATATTTATATTCATGCATGTTGCAATTCTTGGCCCATTTATATATATTCCCAACACACAACTGTTGTGAAAAAGCAAGGAAACTCACACACACACCCTCCCTTTTTCTCTCTCTTTTATTTTATTTTCTCTCTCACTTTTTTTTCCCCTACAGTGGTTGGGGTTGGTTGTTCAACACGATTTCCGGGTGATCTTTTTCTTGGAATGCAAAGATTGGCTCAAATCTTGATCCGGGCTGTGTTGATTGCGTTGATAAGCTTCGTCTTTTTTGCTCTCTTCTGGGGGGTTTCTTGTGAGAAACAGCCATGCCTGCTCTTGTCAACTACAGGGGTGAGTAGTAGATTTATCAAGCTTCTTCCTTTTTTTTTAATGGGAATTTTTAGTTTCTTTGATATCTTAGTTTTATGGTTTAAAGATTGGGTTTTTTTTAGGTTTCTTGATTGTTGTTTGATGTGGGATTATGGAGATGATGAATTTGGTTAATGATACGTTTGCTTGAATTTCATATGATGGATTCTTGAATTTATTCGTAGGATTCTTTCCTAGTCTGGAAATGGATTGTGTTTGGAATTACTCTGTAATTATATTTTTGAGATTCTTTCCTAGGTTAGAAATGGCCTGTGTTTGGAATTATCAATGATTTCTCAGCTGATTAAGTTCTGTAGTGTGAATATGCAAACCTAATCTAACCAATTTGGGTTTTTGCCTTTTGTAGTTTAGATCTTTAGATGATACTAAAATAGCAAGAAATAGCTATAAGCTTGATATTGCTTTTCAAGAATCGATTATTTGTGGTAGCAAGGTTATTAGCTTGATTGGAAATGAAATAGATCTAGCATTGCTTCTAAGTTTGTGGAACTGTAGCTGGGATTATGGTTTCCTGCCATTTTCAAAGAAATACTAAAGTAATTTAGGCTGATTTGCATAAGATTTAGGCTGAATAAAACTTAGCTGACTTAATTTCTTGGCTAATCAGGTGATGATGATCTGTATTCTGGGGCTTCATTGCGATCTGGAGATTCTGGCCTCCTACTCTCCATTGGCTCCCATGTGGAGATCTACTGCCCACCTAGAAAGAGGTCTCGAATCAGTGGCCCGTGCGTTGTCGGTGGGAGTCTCTTTGAGGACAAGAGACCATCTATTGATGTACTCCCTGATGAATGCCTATTTGAGATCTTCAGGCGCTTGCCGGGTGGTCGGGAAAGGAGTTCTGCTGCCTGTGTTTCGAAGCGCTGGCTTACGGTCTTGAGCAGTGTCCGCAGTTCTGAGTTTTACAGGAGCATTGATAAAACTGTGGCCAATAATGAGCAGAACTCCGCGGATGAGGATATGGAAGTGGAATGCGATGGATACCTCACGAGGTGTGTGGAAGGAAAGAAAGCTACGGATGTCAGGCTTGCTGCTATCGCAGTTGGTACCTCTAGCCGCGGAGGGCTAGGGAAGCTTTCTATTCGAGGAAGCAACACGTTAAGGGGCGTTTCTGACTTGGGTTTGTCGGTAATAGCTCGTGGCTGCCCTTCCCTCAGGGCTCTGTCATTGTGGAACGTGCCCTCTATTGGCGATGAAGGTCTGTTTGAAATAGCAAGAGAGTGCCACTCATTAGAGAAGCTGGACCTTTGCCAATGCCCTTCAATCTCGAACAGGGGTTTAGCTGCTATCGCGGAGAGCTGTCCAAATTTGACTGCAATAACTATCGAATCATGTTCAAATATCGGCAATGATAGTCTGCAAGCAATTGCAAAGTTCTGTCCTAAGCTGCAGTCGATTACCATCAAAGATTGTGTGCGTGTTGGGGATCAGGGTATTGCCAGTCTCTTGTCATCGGCTTCTGCCTTGAATAAGGTCAAACTTCAGTCTCTGAACATCACCGATTACTCAGTTGCTGTCATAGGGCACTACGGAAAAGCCATTACTAATCTCGTTCTCTGCGGACTTCAGAATGTGAGCCAGAAGGGCTTTTGGGTAATGGGTAACGCACGAGGCCTTCAATCATTGTCGTCTTTGACTGTTACTTCATGCAGGGGAATCACTGACTTGAGCCTTGAAGCAGTGGGAAAGGGCTGTCCAAACCTGAAACACATGTGTGTCCGCAAGTGTTGCTTTGTATCCGACAACGGGCTCGTGGCTTTTGCCAAAGCTACGAGCTCTCTCGAAAGCTTGCAATTGGAAGAGTGCAACAGGATTACTCAAATAGGGATCCTAACTGCTCTTTCCAGCATTAGTTCTAAATTGAAGTCAGTTTCCCTGGTTAAGTGCATGGGAATTAAAGATCTATCAGCAGAGTTTCCCGCGCTCTCCCCTTGCGAGTCTCTTCGTTGCTTGTCCATCCGAAGCTGCCCCGGGTTCGGAAGTACTAGCTTGGCTATGGTTGGGAAGCTGTGTCCCCAGCTACATCACTTGGATCTCAGTGGGCTTTGTGGCATCACAGATACCGGCCTTCTCCCGCTCCTCGAATGCTGCGAGGCGGGACTTGCCAAGGTTAATCTCAGTGAGTGCTCGAATTTGACCGATGAAGTGGTGCTGGCTCTGGCGAGGTTGCATGGCAGCACACTCGAGTTGCTAAATCTTGACGGCTGCCCTAAGATCACTGATGCTACTTTGGCCGCGCTAGCAGACAGCTGCCCCTTGCTCAACGACCTTGACGTTTCTAAGTGTTCAATTACAGATGCCGGTGTTGCTGCTTTGTCTCGGGGCGTGCAATCCAATCTTCAGGTGCTATCTCTGTCGGGCTGCTCTATGGTATCGAACAAGAGCATCCCCGCTCTCGAGAGATTGGGAAAGACACTGTTGGGCTTGAATCTCCAGCACTGCAACTCCATTAGCAACAGCAAAGTGGAGATGCTCACTGAAAACTTGTGGAGATGTGATATCCTTTCTTAAGATCAAGATCAAGCAAGGATTCTTCACTTGTAGTAGCCCGTCGCAAGAGATTCGATAACCTCGTACAGTAGTTTTTCGCCAAGTGTTCGGGGTAGCTAGCTCGCTCGACTCAGTTGTTTTCCACGGAGACCTAGGCGAATCAGTTTTTTCTCCCTACCATTTTTGCAGGCTTCTTTGTATCTAACAAGCCTGTTGCAGCCCCTTTTGGCCCTCTCGTTCGAGAGGCCGCCTCTTTGACTGCCTTCGGTCTCATGTGAATACGCTCACCGGGGTCCTACCATCGAGCTTCCCCCCTCACTCGAGCCCCTTGACTTCCAAGCCACCGGTACCTTCCTGTCTCAATAAAGCTCCTGCTCGTTCCGTTTCCATGTTTCTTCGCGATGCTAGTGTTTACTTCCTTTTGTTGTCGTCGTGCTTAGTGTCATAATAAAAGCTTTTCCTAGCTTCATGTTGTCGTCGTTTGAGTGTGTTTACGATTGTGTGTTCATCGTCGTCGTGGGGTGGTGGTTGTCGTCGCGTCGAGTCGTGCAACATCAGAGTGAGGTAGTTCTGTGACTTGGGGCTTGGCCATTACAGCCTATGTTGGCTGTTTTTTTCTTAGTTCCATAGCCCTAGTTTTTTTGTAGGATTTTTTGATCCTATTTATGCAGAGATTGCCTCACTTTGTTGATTGTATTACTTTGTAACTACCTCCTTTTTATGTGTAATAAGGAAAGGAAACTTTGTGTTTGTCTTAAAATGAAATGTTGTGATTGATTTACAGACACAAAATGTTGTATTTTGATGAATGATTGCAAGCATTTGAAGGTTGAAAATAGTAAAATTCATGATGATTTTTTTTTTATTTGGCTTTTGATTGAATCATAATGTAAGTTGTTTCTCTAGTAGTGCATTTTAATCAAGAAATTAACTTTTTCATTATTTTCTGGAAGAGTACATCTTAGATTTCTTATAGATACGGCGTTATTGGGTAAATTACGTTTTGATATCTATATTTTAGATTTTTTTAAAAAAATAACTCATTTTTTAAAAATTAACAAAACGTTTGATTTATTATACGATCTGAAAATCGTAAGTAATTAATTGTATGTTAAGATTTTTTAATTGGAAGATTTTTTTACGAGGTTGGAGAAATAGAAATATTAAAATATAATCAATTACATAGGGTTTTCGAATCAAAAAACTGATCAAATATTAGATTTGAAAAAATGGAATTTTTTTGAAAAAGAGCTCAAAATGTAGGTATCTAAGTGTAATCTTTCCTATATTGTAACGTATAATGTACAATGATGCTATTGATGTACACACGATCAGTCTCAAATCATGATTTCTGTAACGGAGGAGAGGTCATTCGACGTCGTCCATGGGATATAGCGTTCCGTGTTTTGAGGTTACGACACGGGAAAAATGTCGGGTCATGTATAAAATGTCGGGTTATGTACATGAGCCGACATTTTCCGTGAGATGGTGGCAATTTCGAAAATAAAAATGGTGTCCCAAGAACAGTTTGTATTGAACATGTAAAATGAATGTAGTGTTGGTTTTTGGGAAAGCATTGAAACCCCACCTGCAGTGGAAAATGGACCAAGTTTGAATGTTGCTTTTTTATTTTTGTTATTTTTTTTTAATTTTTTTTTTATGAATGTTGATGAATGAATAATAATGATGATGATGATGATGCTTCCTCCCTATTTCAAAATTATGAGATTTTTGATTCAATGAACTTGGCTTTGTAGGTCCCACTTCTCACCTACATTTTCTAATATTTCAATTATTATTCACTCATTCTTATGTCACGAAACAAATAATTTTTTTTTTTGAAAAAGTTATTTGTTTTTTTGAGACGATATTTTGAATTTTCTTATTAAAACGTATGAATGCGTTCTTTTTTTTTTTTTTTTAATTTGTTTTGGACACTATGAATGCATTCTTGATATGATTTTCTTCCGACATAAGTAATCAAATCAAATAATATTATATTCTTATTATTAATATTTTTTAATTTTCAATATATTCTCTTCAACATTTTTGAGAATTCAATGTGTGTGGCTTAGATAAATGATTCATCAAATGATTTTACCACCAGTTAGTTAGTTAGTTATTACTCCCGGTCCTATAATTGTAGTTCCTTTTTAATTATTATACAAATTAAAATAATATATTTGATGTAATTAGAAATATAAAATTATATGAAATTTTCATAATACAATCTTACCTATTGATTCAAAATAAATGCACACTTGGTGTTGTATTCTCTTTTGCACACTCGATTTTTTTATTTTATTTTTTCTTTGATTTCAATTTATTATGCTTCAGTTTAATTTTACACTTATTATTTAGGGTTCATCCTACACAATTAGGGTTTAATATAATTTTTTAGTATTTAATTTTTCAAATAATCAAATTAATAACTAAAAAATTAAAATAAAATAATAAAAAACTACAATGCATTCTAGTTGGGTAAAATGAGTCCTAAATAATAAGTGTAAAATTAAACTAAAGCATAAGAAATTATAATCGAAGAAAAAAATTGAAAAAAAAACTAAAAAGATCAAGCGCCCAATAGGAATACAAGACCAAATGTGCAATAGACGATTTCAACAGTACAACTATGAAACAGATAAAGTATTATTATTATTATTATTATTATTATTTAATTTCATTTTATTAATACTCTTTGAGTCCCATTTTGATAAGTTGATTGAGATTTTTCACGAGGGTTCATAAAAAGGATTGGGAAAGATAATTAATCAAGAAACTTTCTAATATGCCCCTATTTATTTTTTTGACATTGAATTAATGCATAATGTGAACATATTAAATGGGGGATAAAATATTAATAAATTAACTAAATATAAATAGAAACATGTCTATATATCGGGACATACCAAAAAAGAAAAACAAACCTATCAAAACGGGACAGGGGAGTTTTTGTTTTTAACCAACATGTCATTTTTTTATGTGGGCCACCAAAGTAAATTTGATATGACGTTGTTTGAGATAGCCTTTGTTACGTGTCGTGTTATTAATGATGGTTTTATTAATTTGTAAGAAAATTAAAGTAAATTGCAATTAATGGAAGTGATTAGGGCCACAATGCCCTCAAGATTTTCTCTATAAGCTGCAATGTATACATTGAATTTAAATATTTTAAAGTTACGTCTACTTAATTACCAATTAATGTTGCATTGAATAAAGGATTCGGGTATTTATGTTGAAAGCTATAGTTTGTTGGATATATTCTCGAAGATAACGAATCAAGTAGGAAATTAAAGGGGTACAATCGAGTCGAGTATTGACATATTTAAGTTGGGAGTTGCTAAATGCACCATAAATTATTTTTTATTTTTTTTATTAGTTATAAATTTACCTAAAAATCTTTACTAATAAAAAAAAAAGTGTGTTCGAACATTCTGAATATGTTTTAAATCTTGTGTTCGAATAGTCTGGATATGTTCGAATGTGTGTTGGAACGATACATGAACAAAAATTCATAGAGTCTGTATGAAAATCCATTTTCGAACGAGACTTATTTTAAAAATCATGCCGGTTCGAAAATGTAACTTCGAACAACACATGGTGAGTTCGAAATTTCATTTTCGAGCCACTTTTGATTTTTTTTTTCTTTTTAAGTAAAGAGCATTTAAATAACTTCAATTTTTTTTTTGTGGTGCAAATAGTCTCTCCCAATTAAGTTTGACTAGAGTCTAACTCGAACTCTTAATTGAGTTAAATTAAGTCTAAACGGACTTCTACACGCTGCATTTAGATTTTAATTTTATTTTTTATGCAGATACATATTGTTATTTATTTTAATTAACTTTTTAATTTTATACTCCGTATTAATTGTGATTGAATGTAATTATTTATATTAAAAATTGTATCTTTTCATTTACTTTCAATGAAGTTAATGTCAAATTGTGGATTGATTATAAATTTTATGGATTATAATGGGAATGAAAAAGTAGGTTCAATCTTTGAATTTAAGTTATGATTCATGAATATAATTTACATCATTAAAATTTAGAAGGAAAAAAAAGGTTAAAGAGTGGAATCCGTCAACTCTAATAATAAGAAAAAGATTTAATGCATTCGTAAAACAACATTATGTCTCAACCGCGTAAATAAACCCGAAAACACGAAGTAATCCGTTGCTCTGTCTGATCAAATGATCAAAATACAATAAATAAGGCAATTGGTGTGTGTGTATATATATATATGTATGTATTGAAAATCAAATGCACAATTAGAGATTTCCTCTTTTCACCAATCTATCAATCAATCGTTCAAATTAAACGTCTCCCTATTTTATTTGACTGTACACATCAGCTTACAACACAATTAATCTCATACATCAAAGCTACATCCAACCTCATCCCATTATTCTCGTAGCATCTGATTCAACGTTAGCACCTACATCTTTCCGAGTAATAGCTCGAGATCCGTCAAACGGTATCCATTCCCGGATCCAAATACGCCACCGGATACGGGTACCGTCCGACAGATCTCGACCCCGTTAGACGGCCTGACACAAGACTTTTGCGTTATACATAGATAAATAGAGTTACTTACAGCAGAGAAGGCGCAACTCCTCCGTCTAGAAGAGCGTTTCGCGTTGATTTTCCCCGGACCTCGAACAACATTCAACAAGTCATTGTTCTAACCAAACTAGGACTTGGCATGCCTTCCTTTGGTCTCCAAATGATGTGATCAATCGTTGCACACAAATTCTTGTAGAACTGCATCAAATGATCACAAACAAAATCGTCAACAGTTGATCGTTACGGAGCAGCATTGAAAATATCGGAAGATTTTGCACTGCATCTGTTTAGAGTGGTAAAAGCAAGGTGACCTTGTGGTATTCCAAGGTGTCTCCAGCGGCCTTACGGACATCCACCATAAAAAGAGACGGGGCAACTTCGAAAACCTTCGAGGAACGAATACGAAGTCGGAATATGTTATAAGAGATGTTAAAAAATTGACTGAGCAATAGTAAATTAGCATTTATGATTTACCTCCAGCACCACAGCAAATTGGCTGGCTCTATTAGCAGATACACCCTCAAGTCTTGTCTGTTGAATTATAGAACTTGGAAGTAATCAGCCACTACTCGAGAATGGTAACCCGGACCGACATATTTGTACTCGAAATTGAGTAACCGACTATGCAAAAGTAATATAGTAATAACTCATTACAACATTCGACCACAGAATTTGAGGGGAAACGGACCTTGTAACTCCTTGTGTGAACCTTGAGTCCCATTGAGCCAGCAGCTGCCTCAATTGCTGAAAGTATAACTTTTGCAGGTTGTCGAGAAACAAAACGAGTCTGTCGTCTGACATAGTCCTACATATACGCATAGACCAAAGACAACAAAAGGAAGTACGTTGTATGAGGATGCAAAAGAGAATATTTTAGACAACTTAAAAATTAGTAGACAGTATATCCAGCAAAATGATAATTCAAGATTACTAATGACACCTCCAAAATCAAAACTATGAAATGTAATGACTTAAATGGTGCCTTGAGCATACTTGATTGAATTCGAGTCAGAAAAATTTTCCCAGGTAAGAAAAGACCCATCAGCAAACTGTAGCATTATGTGCTGAAGTAAAAAGGAAAAGAGATTATAAAGAACAAGTGGTGAAGATGCTGGTGTAGTTAATTTGACGCCATGTTTCAGCTCATTGAGTGTGAGGTATAAACGTACAGTAGCACCAGAAATTCTCATATTTATGTTTTTGGTGCATGGCAGCATGAATGACTCCTTGAATAGAGTAACATCACATTCTAACTCAAAAAACAGCACAGAATAAAGCCGGTCTTCTAAAAAGCATTGGTGGAACAGCAGATTTAGAGCCTTCTTCCATATAATTAATTCATATTATAGATGTCATATCATAATTATACCGACATACCTGCCGCCTGTCAAACAAGGCCGATAAGTTCAAGCCTTGGGAAAGGGTAATCATCTCAAATGCATTCATTATCAAAGGACCATCATTGTCATTCCGGGATTCCTCATTTACATATTTGTCCTGCATTTTCAAAGAGTAATAATAAAACAGTTACATTGAATGAAGAGATACTGACTTGACCGAGAAGATAATTTTCCTTCTTTTCAAGCAATAATGATATGTATCATTGGGTATTATTTTCATAGGACTATATACAGCAAAATAATTCACAAACACTAATGTACAAGATCTTTAACTGAATTGTTATACTTACAGATAAATTAACAGTTCCAAGGCTAAAAATGATCCAAATCCAACATCATCAAAACAACACAAAAATGAAATCAAAAGATGAAAATAAACCAACCTCAATGTCATCAAAAACAGCACGAACATCATCCAGATTCACCACTTCATCTTCTCTAGGTCTGACAGGGATGTAATTTTTTTGGAACCATGGGTCTTTTCGTATTCCTTCAATTTTAATCCGCTGCAAATAGAAGGGTCGAGCCCTTTGTTATGGACTAAAATGGAATGCCAGCAAATTTTCCAGGGGAAGAAAAGGGGGCGGGGGGTGCAGGGTGGAGAAGCTGTCTACGAAGAACTAATGGGAATACTGCATTGTCAATGGAAAATTGCAATGCAAGATACTGAAAAAGTTTCACTAGTATAAAAGAAATGGACAAATACCAGAATTGCAGATGCAGGATCAGCTATTGGGTGGTTCAGTCTAAATTCAGGTTGAAGTCCAAATGGATCAGAACAAAAAAAGGGGAACCAATTGTGATTCAGGGAAGTGTTGGGGTCAAATTTCATCCAATAATATCAGAACACTCTTAATGTGAGGTAATTTAAATCATGCCACATTTCTGCAGAATAAAAATGGTCCAGAAAGATATCTAGTTTGAATTTATAACTCAAATGGATCCTGTAATATCTTATTACTAAGTGCAAATTTTATATTCATATCAATGTGTAAATTCCAATTTATTATTTATTTCCAGACAAACTATAGACAAAGTCCGTATTCAACCTCAGACTATGGGGGATAAGACAACAAGTACAGAAACCTTTATTAAGACTTGGTCTTAATACAAGTGGATGAATCCTCCCAGATTTCCGAAAAATTACATCCACGCCCCCTTATGATCTATATGGTTCAATTAGTTGATCGTGTGTTTGATCTGCTAACTCTAAAAGCTCAAATGTTCGGAAGTACGTAAAACTCGTGCTTCTGGTAATTTTGCAACTAGTAAATCCACATTACAGTACAAAGACAAAAATGAGGAAAAGGTGGAGATTTGAGGATGCAGCAGTGATTACTAAGAAAAGCAAAACAGTGTGGTGTTTGAAAAATATTAAATAAACAATTAAAAGATTCCATTAACTGTGAACAACTGGATATAAATATGGTTTCTGTAGTCACCATTTCAGGATTTGGGTCAAGGATCTTATGTATCAAAGATGTTGAACCCAGGGAAAACCAATATGGACATGAGAACTGTGCAGCATTAATCTGTACAAAAGAAAAAATGATGAGAACATTCAAATGTTAATAAGGACAACTCACAACAGAGTTTATACAAAGAGGTTAAAAAGTGTTAATGAAATGATAGGAAACTAACAGATAACCAAGTGATACTTAGGAAATGCATGAAATCTATAGTTAGGTTTTGGTCTCTGGCATGTTAGTTATTCTTATCTGGAGTTGTTTGAGTTCAATTTGGAACTGATTTTATCATGGATATCACCATTTTTCTGTTTGTAGCCAAAACCTTCCACTCTTGCTTGTGGGAACGAATTTACAAATACACAAGAAACCCACTGAAAAGTTTACATGTCTGGTATAAATATAACAAAATCATTTACATCTCAGTGAATCTGCTAGCATTAGTGTGCCTCTGAAATTTGATAGGAAACTTAAAGAACTTGGATAAGAATGCATGAAGCTATTGAAAATATAAACCTTTCACATGTTAATAATTGGTTGTATACAAAATTTGCAACATAGAAAAAAATAGAATGAGTAAATTAACCTTGTTATACAAGGAGGGAAGGTCGGTCCCCTCAAAGGGTAAATATCCTGCCATTAAAACATAAAGGATTACGCCGCAGGACCAAATATCAGCAGCAGCACCATCATAACCTCGGTCGCTTAGTACCTGAAGAATCAGAGATAATAACAAAGATCCATAATTGGAAAACATGATCTCTTCAACGACAGCAGACTCAAACCAGGATATTTCAGCTAATGAACAAATGAAAATATCATCATATCCTGCTGTAATTGTAGCATCAAAATGATTGAAAATGCATTATAAGCATACGAAAAGCTGAGCAGTAAAATGGAAAACGATGACTTTTCCAAAAGGGATATTATTCCGAAGGGATAAGGAATCCAGCCAAGAGACCAGCACATCTCAAGAAAAAAATCATGAATACATGCAGGAAATACTCAGGCTATATGTGTTACTTGCAAGCGTTCTATCCAATAATATATAGTAGCCTATGAAAATCATACCTCAGGGGCAACATAATTTGGAGTCCCGCAAGTTGTATGAAGAAGATCAACTCCCTGGACGACATGCCAGTAAAGAGGAGAAAAAAATGGTGACATGGTGAAACAAATTTATCACCCCAACGTTAAAACAACTGGCAAAAACACATTGCAGAATTGTCTAATTTGTGCTTACTTTTTTAGGTAATGCACTTAGTCCAAAATCAGATATCTTCAACTTTCCTCGGGAATCAAGGAGCAAGTTTTCAGGCTATACATATAGTTCAACATTAGAAATCTGATGAAAGTTACAGATACCAAAACTCAATCGTCATTAAAGACTGCCTCTGACCTTTAAGTCACGGTGATACACACCCTTACTATGGCAATGTGAAACTGCATCAATGAGTTGTTGAAAGTATCTTCTTGATTCATTCTCAGAAAGCCTACCATGGTGAACCTGAGCATCCAGAAATGTAAGAAGTCCAGTCAATCATGCATATAACTGGTTTTAAAAAAATTGCTAACAAACATTCCACATCAAAAGGTTTGTGAGAGATACGCCACCAATAAAATGACTCCAATCATAGATCCTATATTGGGAGGCTCTAATTAAAGATATACACACATGCATAGAAATCTGTGACCACAAAACGTATCCACTCTACACCTCACTCAATCTTGTATGACACATAATAACACGAGCCCAGGCAAGCATGATTTTTTCAGTTATCAGTTATATATCCAGCTAAATCAATATTTTTTAAAACTTTTTTTGCCAATATTATGAATGGCTTGAATGCTCACTTAATCATAACTTTAAAAAATTATAGAAATACTTACAATTTTATCAAAAAGTTCTCCGCCAGTCACAAACTCCAGAACTATGTATATCTTGGATTGGCTGGCTAAAACCTAGTAGGCAGATAAATAAAAGAAAGGAAATGTCAGCAATAAAAAAAGCAGATCCCTAGATAATGAACTATACGATATATTTCCTCCAAAAAAAAAAAAAGAAATACTATAAGATATAGGATGTTCTAATGGATTTCCACGCCAAAATCCAAATGCATAATAAATTAAGCATACCTCATGCAGCCTGACTATACAAGGATGTCTGACAATCTTCATTATGGATATCTCTCGTTTTATCTGTTAACCAACAAATGTGACACCTAAATGATTTGATAAAGAAGTAAACAAAAAACACCGTGTAGCATAATGAGTTTCTGGTTCACTAAGAAAGAAATACCCTAGCTAAACTTTCCAAAAATATAAGATTCTTCCACTTGCTTGGAAAAATCTTTTTCTACTTTCCAGAAGATTTAAGTGGAGATTCTTCACAAAAGGAATAAAACAAAGAAGCTTTACTATTATGTATCAAATAACACCTCAGTATTTTGGTTCTTTTCTCTAACGAAAATATGCATTACTGAGTGTCTATGTACTAATAATTCCTTCAATGCTGCATTAAAACCTTACTGATATACACGATATTAGACAGTAACTTGAACATCTGCAGCCATTACAGAGCTGCCATTGTCCCTAATAAACAAAATTGGTAACAATAGAAACATCTAGAAATAAAGTGTATACCTGATCAACCATTTTGTGCTTGAGAACAGTACTCTTGGCCAAGACTTTGATGGCCACATTCTCACCCGTCTCCGTGTTCTGTGCAAACTTAACTTTTGCAAAAGTCCCCTCTCCAATGGTCCTTCCAAGCTCATACTTGCCAACTTTTCGCTTCATCGCCTTCATTTTCTGTCGACAATGCTCATTTCACTCAGAAATCATGAGTCCGAAAACATCGAACCTTAACAAACATGAACCAACTTCATCGCACAAATAAGTCAACTTAATGCAGCTCGATCGAAAGTAAAAATGCAAAAAAATAATGATGATAAGCCGTTAGTCCACATAAATTTCAACTAATCTACAGCACAACGACAGAAAACGATTTTCAGCCAGATTTCTTCTTTCAACCAATTTCAGAAGTCTCCAGAATCCAATTGATCGCAACGTACGGGAAAGAGTTAAATTCGAGATCAAAATTATACCAAACGAGCGCAAATAATGCATATGTATAAACTGCACCAAATGCGATCTTCTTCCACACTAAGATCAGCACAAAGTAGCAGAATTTCAAGAGTCGACACTTGAATGTGAACACCAATAGCATTTACGCCACGTCCATCACAAGAGAGAAACATATACCGTCTATCGGCGAGTTTAACCGCCGGAACAGAGGAAAGAGATCCGGTCGCCGGAGCTGAAGCTGGATGATCGAATAATTCTCGTGGTTTTAACTAAGAAAATCGGCTTTCGCCGCTCACAGAGAGAGAGAGAGAGAGAGAGGTGAATAATTTTGACCGCGGAAATGCAATATGCTTCTATCGCCACGCACAGGGAGAGACAGAGAGAGAGAGAGAGAGAGAGAGAGAGAGAGTGAGAGAAGTGAATAATTTAGAGAGAGAGAGAGAGAGAGAGAGAGAGAGAGAGAGAGAGAGAAGTGAATAATTTTGACCGCGCAAATGCAAGATGCTTTTATATGTTGATTGATTTAATGATACGATACCGTTTTTAGTTCTCTCTCTCTGTTTGAAGAAAAGCCTTTTTTTTAATTTTGAGTTATTTGAGTTACTATGAAAACCGACTTTGCATATTATTACTATATTTATTTATGGTGAGAAATTAACTTATACCCATTTAGAAGATTAATTATGTTTATTTATTATCATGCTTTAGAGTTAAAATAAATAACGATTTCAATGCGTTAGTTAGGGTGTGAATTAATCCTAGTGTGTTAAAATAGGGATGGATCCTCTATTTCAGATTTGGTGCTCCAACTCGTATTCCACGATTGATTTAACAAGTTTAATAGTACATATTATAAAAATAAAAATTAAAATTGATGAAAAAAAATGGAAGAAAATGGAAGAAAATCTCATAAATTTGATCGTGGAATACGAATTGGAACACCAAATCTGGAATAGAGGATCTCATCCATTAAAATAGCATCACCAAATCTTAATTTAAGCATTAGAAATAGGAAAAACAACATCTGAATATTTAGTTCAGATATTATCACACAAAAGAAAACGAAACTTCAATTTCGAACAACGAAAAAAATAGCATTATAAAGTATCAATATAAACATCTAGAATTAGAAAAACAATATATATTATCACAAAAAAAAAAAAAACTCCTTCAATTTCGAACAATAAAAACCAGCATAACAAATTATCAATGTAAATATTTAGAATTAGAAAAAAAAAACATGTTATCACAAAAAAAAAACTCAATTTCAAAAAATATAAAAAATATAGAGAACATCATTATAGAAAAATAGCATCACAAATGAAGAATATAAGCATCTAGAATTAAAAAAATAACATTGTTGACAAATAAACACCATATTTCACAAATGATCTCTCTCCATCCGATGAATATAAGGACTATTACATCAAATCTCTTGACACTTGCTCATTGAGGTATATGTTGCAATTTACCTACTCATTAGATTGTATGAGCGGAAACAGTAGAAACTCTTTAGGTTGAGGTTTATTGAAAAAGTAAATATGTCCCACCTCCTGCCTGTTTTCGTTTGATAATTCAATTTTCTTTTATAATTTTACATTTATGGTTTGACAAAATTTATAATTCGACTTTTACTTCCTATTGTATGGATGAGTTACTCTATCACTTATTATATCGTAAATCATTAAAAACTACTACATACGGATAAAATGTGTTAAAACTCAGTCATATTATCAAAATATTGCACGAAATCTCCTTGTGTTTTTAATTTACACAAAATATATTCATGTTCTAAAAAAGTATTCACAATTTCCTTTTTATTTTTATATTTTTATCTACAAGCTTTCACGGCCCACCAAACATGTAGCTAAGCCCACCCAAATTGTGGCTTGACCCACGACCCGTACCGTACTTTTAAACTTATGGGTCGGGCTGAGCCCGTCTAATCAACTCATTTTTCTCTTTGGGCTTGATCGGGATGTCCCATTAGGACATGATGAAATTGACAGCTCTAAGTACGATATAGTTCTGCAATAAATGATTAAAATAAAGAACCCGAATTAAGACGCTACGAATTAGAACCATATGCCAAAATGAGGGGACCTACTAATGAAATTCCTTCATTGTTGTTGGAGGTTTGAGTAGATAAGAAAAACTTTGATTAGCCCAATGATGTTGAGGCTAATGCAATTTGGTAGTTGATAAAACTTTATATGGTTCATATTTGAGTGATAGCCATGTACAATCTCAAGCATTCAAATTTCTTTGGAACATTCAAATCCTTTGCTCTCTTAGTCTTTAGTGGTCCAATCAAACACCAAAACCCATTTAGAAATTTTTGTTTTCACCAAGTGCAACATTGCTATCATATTTTATCTTCCTTCTTTTCCTTTTAACTTCTTTCTTTGAGGGGGGTGTGTGTGTTTGTTTTGAGGGGGATTGGTGGTTGGTTTTTTGAGCCAAGGAAAGTTGGTGCTATTTTTCACTTCAAGATGGCTTTTAAATTTATATATATATATATATATATATATATATATATATATATATATATATATATATATATATATATATAATATGTGAAAGTCTCTTTCAATGGGTAGACTAAATTGATGTGATTAAACACATCAATTACATATGAAAAATACAAACATTGTCACCTCAAATGCATAGTAAAAGCAACAAAACATGCGCGACATGTTCAATTAATCTCAATTCCAGGTAATAAACTGAACATAGATATTATTTGTTTGAAATCGTCTATTGCACATTTGATTTTTTTTTTTCAATTTTTTTCTCTGATTTTCGATTTATCATGTTTT
The DNA here is from genome assembly GCA_026008535.1 of Perilla frutescens. NCBI lineage: Eukaryota > Viridiplantae > Streptophyta > Magnoliopsida > Lamiales > Lamiaceae > Perilla > Perilla frutescens. Next base: position 53,068,359 of record BRKX01000015.1, read on the forward strand.
AATTTAATTTTACAATTGCTATTTAGAGCTCATCCTATCCAGTTAGGGTTTATTATAATTTTTTAGTATTTAATTTTTAAAATAGCCAATTAAAATCTCAAAAATAAAAATTAAATAATAAAAAATTACAATGCATTCTAATTGAGTGGGATAAATCCTAAATAATAAGTGTAAAATTAAACTAGAGCATTAGAATAAAAAATGCAACATCAAATGTGCATCAAAGGATTTATGTTGAAATTATTTGATACATAGTAATTTTAGATTGAGAAGAGTCTTTATAGAACAAATAATATATTTATCCTCACCGTTGATAAAAAAGACCACAAACATATAATTATGTACAGTATTTGAGTTTGACAGTTACTAACATGAGTTTCCTATTTGGTCATATTTTTAGAGATCATAAACAATTCGGAAAGATTAATTAAAAATTGGTAAGTGAAAATTAAAATACTAAATATGGAAACCACAAAAGTCAAGAAAAACTTTCACCCAACTTAAAAAAAATACCCAATTTTAATGTATTTTTTAAAAAAAAACTTTAAAAGTGACTTGATATCTGAATTGATGAATTTTCTTACACATGTTGTACTCAGTCGACCTAACTTTCAAATAAAAGTGTACTTAATTTTATTTTATTTTAAACACTAGGGAGTTTATATTTGCATTTTTGATGTTTGGAATCAACCAAAAAGGCTCGTCATAATGAATTTATCATGCTGAAAAATGTGTCATGGCAAAAATCCCAATCACGGTTTTGATTCGCGATCGTGAAACCCAACTGAAAATCCCAATCAAGCTCATAACATATTCTGAAAAAGTTCTGACACATATCTGAAAATATAGAAAAATAATCAAAATCATATGGGTTATTGAGGGTACCACCGGAAAAAAAAAAAAGTGAGTACTTTTTAAAATATTTTTATTAAACTCATTAAAATAAGTTTTGTCTTTTAAAATTTTTGGTCAACTTAAAATGTGTGCCTAGCAAGTTGTATGGAGTTGAGTCTCTCTACTTGATAAAAAGATTGTTTGGGCCTACAAAAATATTACAGCAAAAAGTGTGGCCCAAAAATAAATATAACACAACCCAAAATGCTTGATTGGACGTGCACAACTACGCGCGCCGTTAAATGAACCTATTGGGCTCCACCGTAGGGTAACGAGCTCCCGTTTTTCTCTTTATAGTTCTGATATTAATAATCGATCTCTATGTGTAAAGAAAATGTACGTACGGATATGATTGTGTGCATTCTTCGTGGGGCGAATGTAGGGAGGCAAGGTTTTATATGTATATTTTTTAATATAGAATATGAGGAAGTGTTTTTGAAAATTAATAGAGTGCATCTTTATCAAATTCTCGTGTACCAATTGCTAATGAATCGATCGCAAAAAACGACATGCGAATGTAGGGAGGCAAGGTTTTATATGTACATTTTTTAATATAAAATATGGGGAAGTGTTTTTGAAAATTAATAGTGCCTCTTCATCAAATTCTCGTGTACCAATTGCTAATGAATCAATCGCAAAAAATGACATGTGAATGTAGGGAGAAAAGGTTTTATATGTATATTTTTTAATATAGAATATGGGGAAGTGTTTTTGAAAATTAATAGAATGCATCTTCATCAAATTCTCGTGTACCAATTGCCAATGAACCGATCGCAAAAAACGACATCGGATACAAGTAGAATTAAATCAAATGATTTGTAAAAAATTATTCTTTTAAATTATTATTGTTACACAACCAATTTAATAGAGATTAATAAATAAGTTTTGGAAACATTATTTCAAATCTATTTTAACCAAAAATAATTATATAAACCCTAACTAGATGTGATAAATCTTAAAAAAGTAAATAATTTAAAAGTCAACTAAACCAAAATGAATTAAAAAATTAATATTAGGACACGAATATAAGGCACACTTCGGACTAATGGTGAACAAAAGCAAACCGCAATCGAAAAATCGAACCGAACCTAGTACATCTCACATAAAGGCATGTGTGTTTGATCAACCGAGCCACAAACCATTTCTGTCAAGATTGGTTTATATATTATACACATAAAATTAACAAATTTCAGCCGAACCGACTACTTCGATTTTGGTTCGGTTCGGTGCTAGCCTTATTTTGGTTCAGCTCCGATTAATGAACTTCAAACTAAGGCACACTTCAGACTAAGGGTGAGCGAAAATGAACTGCAATCGAAAAATCGAACCGAACCCAGTACCTCTCACATAAAGACACGCGTGTTTGACCAACTGTGCCACAAGCCATTTATGTCAAGATTGCTTCATATATTATATACATAAAATTAATAAATTTCATTTTTCACCAAAACTGACCTAACTAAACCGACTACTTCAATTTTAGTTCAGTTCGTTGCTAATCTTAATTCGATTCAACTTCGATTAATGAACTTTCAATTTCGATTCGGTTCAGATTGAATACTCACCCCTAGAGAATCTCATGGCACACTATTAATTAATTAATTATTAATTTTATTTTTTTTATTCACACACCCGACCTGTGGTATTGAGAAAATTCGAACCCGTGACTTTTGGTCTCTAGACAACCTCACTCCACCACTATATCATCCCTACCGGGACTAATTACTAGTTATGATTGGAGTGTGATGGGAGTGAAAAGTGAAGGTAAAACAAAAATAAAATGGTTGTGAGGTGAAATTGGTGGACACCAAAATTGACCCAAATTGGTGAATTAATCTCAACAAATATTTTTATTGGCTAGTAGAGGCTGAGCCCACGTGACTTAGTGATTTATAGCCGTCAAATGCTACATCGCCCTTTTGAGGGAAAGCCCACGCCCTGTGGGTCCCACTTCATGTGACTGAATACCACTGCTGTCACCTGCCTCAAAATAGATGGCCTAATATTTATTTAATATTATAAGACAATTTATATCTTGATATCTGTATTTTGGATTTTTTTTTGTATTTTTTTTTTCAAAATTAATAACGTAATACCCGAAGTACGTTTGATTGACATGGAATCTGATTTGAAAAAGTAATCAAATTTTTTTATTTTTAAAATTTTTATGTTGGGTTCGATTTTAATTGATTTTGGAAAAGTAATCAGATTCCTCAGAATCAGGAAAATTATGCGACTTTCATGGATTTTGATTACTTGATTATGAGAATTTTGTGTATGACTATTTTATTTTTCGATTTCTTCATTAATTGTATATGTTATTAAGTTTTGAATTCATAATTTTTATTATTTTTCAACAAAAAATATGAAAATAAATTGATTTTGAAATTTTTTGGATTTTTATTATTTCATTTTTACGGATTATTATTAATTCAGGATTGACAATTTTCAACCTGGAAAAATGAAAAATAAAAAAAATAGAAAAACAAATAATTATTCTTTGTCTATGAGATTGCAACTAAAATTTAATCATTCTAGGAACCATTTTTTAGAATTAATGGTAGGAGAATGATGGACTCAAGACAATAAGCAATTCGGTTATAGAATCAACAATAAAAATTTTGTATGAGAATCTAGATAATTTTTTTATTACGTTCCAAACACAGGATAAAGAATATGTCAAGATTCATTTTTCTCATAATCATATTCTTAGAAATCATATTATCCAACAACTTTATTTTCCCACTATCCAAATGGCCTCCCACTTTTTAAAACAAATTTGCAAATTTAAAATTTGATCAATATTACGGCCTAAAAATCGTACATAATTCATTGCATTTTTAGATTTCTTGATTTGATAATTTTTTTAACATGTCGGGGACATATAAATATTAAAATACAATCAATTTTGAATTATTTTCAGATCGTCGGATATTATATTTGTAATTTTTTTTGAAAAATTGGTACTGTTTTATTAATTTTGAAAAAGTATGTTATTTTAAAAAAATGATCCAAAATGTAAATATCAAAATGTAATTTACCAAATATTATTAAAGGAGGAAGAATTATAATATTGGTTTTATAATATTTTGCTTTCATTAATTATACCAAATTAATTTAACATATACAGACTATTGGATTGAGGACTCGAGATAGACTAAAATGAAGTTAATTAATTAGATCCTCTAACCAAAACTTCTATATATTAATTTACATACAAAAATCTTCTATTATAAATATATATCGACGATCTATATTGATCTTTAATTAAAGATAATACTGTACCTTATGTCAAAGTGTAAGAGAAAATATCGATTTTAGTCTCACATGACATGTCTCAGTTCGATTTTGATCTCAAACAGAGTAAATATTGATTTTGGTTCCGCTTTTGGTCTTAAAATCGTGTGATCAAAATTGATATTCTTAAACTTATGGGACTAAAACTGAATAATTTTTTTGAAAAATGACCAAAAATAATAGTATTGGGACTAAAATCGAACTGAAACGTGTCTTGTGGAATCAAAATTGATATTTTCTCTCAAGTGTAACGTAGAACTCATTTTCATTTTGATGGGAAATATGATTTGTACGTGTATATATGAATGTAATGATAATTCAAATTAATATTCTAATGAATGACTGCGAGTGACGGTTTATTATACTTTTATACTTTCTGACAACTTTTTTGTATGTCTCAATATATAAATTGATTTTTATATATATTTAACATATTTATTAATATATATTTATATTCAATATGTTTACATTAAACATTAATTCATTGTCAAAAAAAGATAAATATGCACATATTATGAATTTGCTCATTTAATTATCTTTTTTAAATAATTTTCTCAATCTTATTCAAGAATACAATTAATCATCCTATACAATTAGGAAATGACTTATAATTGTCATTGTTGTATAGACAACGATTTCCTTGTTATAGATTTTCATATTATAATAATTGAAAATAGTACTATCATATTTAATTCACGGAACATGCATAAATACAATAAAAAAAAATAATTACACATCAATACCCAACATTTACATACTTAACATTTCAACACTGTCAAAATCTCTCGACGGACCAAATAATGACGTGGACAGCTCGAAACAACATCGATTTTGTTTATCAGGTGAGAGATTTGTTAATTTTCAACATTAGTTTCAAACAGTCTCCGCCATTATTCAGTCCGCCGAAAAATTACATCACTGCTAAAAATGTTGGGTACTGATATGTTACTTTAAAACTCTAAAATAAAAGTGTAAAAATGGACAAACGTTGAATACTGATATATAATTAAGTCAGAAAATAAATAATCTCAAGACCATTATATAAGAAACCCCCTACTCTCCAAGGTTGAGGATACAAAGAGCTCAGCAGCTCAATTGGAGACAGAATAAGACAGCATCAAATCTCTCTCTCTCTCTCTCTCTCTCTCCTCTCTCTCTCTCTCTCATAGCAAAAAACGAAAAGTGAAACAGAAAAGAAAGCAAAAAAAATGCTGCTGAGAAGCTCTTCAACACCCATGCTTCACGAAGCAGAAATCTTTCTGCAAATAACTCCCAAATCAAGACCCTTTTCTATATCGGCTTCGTTTTCTTCATTGAGCCATGATCATACAAACAAATTTTCAAGAAATCTATCGGAATCCGATCTCACCATGAGAGGGAGCTCCACTACGAAGTGCTCCTGCATGCATGATAGATTTCTGGTTCCGCTCGAGGTTGAAGAAGAAGAAGAAGAAGAAGAGGATGATGGAGAAGCAGTAATGGGCTGCGTGGTCGGGGACGTGGCGGTTGGCGGCGGAAGCGGTGGTCGGGGCGGCGGAGATGGAGACGACGGCGGCTACGGGTGGTGTTGGGACGCGAACAATGGGAAAAATGGTATGGATTTGCATTATGAGAAGATGATTGAGGCCAATCCTGGGAATTCCATGCTTTTAAGCAATTATGCTACATTTTTGAAGGAGGTACGTACGAGGAGTCGGATCGATCCCTCCGTTTTTGAATAAGTGTTATTTTATTAATTTAATTTTGTTTCATAATAATCGAGGTGAAAAATTCACATTTTTCTCGCATTTATTCTCATTTAAAGCATTCAAACATACATATATATAAGACTGTGTAATATAATTTGATTATTTTATTATTTTGTTAATGTGTGTAATATTTTTTTTTTCAAATTATTTCATACATTAATACATTTTTACAAACATGTTAATTTCAAACAATACATATATCTTGTCCCGTTAGGGATGATTTAGTGATGTAGTGAGGTTGTTTGGAGACTAAAGATCACGGGTTTAAATCTCCTCAATACTACGGGTCGGGTATGTGAGTATAAAAAAAACACATACATCCCATGATTAATTTCATCCATCATGAGATTATTTGAAATTAAAAGCAAGTAATTTAATAATTATGTGTTAATGAGGTTGGTAATAATTAACGGGGCACGCTCCTGTATTCGTTAGAAGGATCTCTATTTGACTCAGAAGATGGTCCCTCTCCCACTTTTTCTTCCCCTTTTAGTTTTTTTCCCACTTTTTAATTTCTTCATTTTATTATTTTTTTTACAAATATATATTTATTTTTTTTAAATTAATATAATTTTTTTATCCGTCGTCTCGCGCAGAACACTCGTCCGACGCTAACGCGTGGGCTCGTGCACTGCACTTGATAATTAATTTTAAAATAAATATATATACACCCTAAAATTGAATTAGTGAACCTAAAATTAAATTGAATTAATTCCATTTTTTTATCTGGCGTCTCATGCAGTGCACTCGCTCGATATTAATGCGTGGGCTCGTGCACTGTGCTCAATACAAAATGAAAACTAAAAAATAAAAATAAAATGGGTGGTGTCAGGCGCGTGGGCTGACTGTTGGTCTTTTTTTATTATTTTTGGGTCGGATCTAAGTTATTTTGGATGTGTTTAGGTTATATTTGACTCATCTAATATAAGAGACCCGTTATACGATTTCATACAAGTTTTCATGATAAATAATTAGTTGAAATTGGAAATTGAATAGTTTCGTGGAGACATGGTGAAGGCAGAAGAGTACTGTGGAAGGGCAATTTTGGCAAATCCCAATGATGGAAATATTTTGTCTCTATATGCTGATCTAATATGGCACACGTATGAAGATGCAAATCGCGCTCAAATCTATTTTGATCGTGCGGTCAGAGCGGCTCCAGAAAATAGGTAATTATAATTTCATTTCATTTAATTTTGTGAGATTAAATATTTTAATAATATTTCCAACAATAAAAATAATACTTAGTTCACGAATGATATTAATTACAAAATTATTATTTAAATTCTTTCGATCCTTCGTATATATTTTAGGCCGTATAAAGGGGTGATGAATATCTCTTACAGCATAAATTCATAATATTGTATTTGCTTGATGAATTAAAGCACGTGATCAGGTAATGACCCGACATTTGTTAACTATTGATGTGTAATACCAGTGATTATTATTAAAAATGTTAGACTAAACCCTTGGATACACCTGTTGTACAGAATTACTTCGGCCAGATGAAAATTTATGAGGCTTTTCAGTGTTAGACATGATACTTTTTAGTATTATAAAGTGATATTTTTTTTTCAATCCAAAAATGTAGTATTGATTACAAAAATGTCACCGCCTTTTAATTTTTAGCAGTAATTTTCAGTAAAATAAACGTAATACTTTTAGTATTTGAAGTGATACTTTCCAGTAGTATAAGTGATGTACTTTTTTTTTTCATTTAATATAAGACCTTATGTACATCATCCAATGTATAGAAGTCCAGCTCATCGATTAAAATCTCATTATAGAACACTCACATAATATATGGTAATTAATTAAAGAATATTTCAGAAATTGTAATGTCATGGAGAATTTTACTACATCCAACCAAATAATAGATTATTAATTAATATATATATATATATAGTATATATTTTAATACACCAAAAATAAATGCAATGTTGATCATATTTATGTAGGAATGAAATTATTTATTCTAATTAATTAAAATCAGGAATATATTTATTTATTTATTTATTTATTTATGTGTTTGAATATATGTGCAGCTATGTTATGGCTTCATATGCTAGATTTCTTTGGGATGCTGAGGATGAAATTGAAGAGCAACAATAGACAATTTTGGGACATATATCGATATTAGTTTTTTTTTTCTCTTGTTTTATTATTATTATTATTATTATTATTATTATTATTATATTTTTTAATTAATGTATGTTCTAATTAATTAAATAACTTTTAGTGTATAAAATGTAAATCATGCTCGTATTCTGTACCTACTTTCATCTTTCATGTAACTGCTTTTGTATAATTAAGATGCTAACATGTAAATGAAATTGTGATTGAAGTATTTAAATTTGGTTACTATTTATGATTGATCCTATATCAAGTATGTAACTCTATTGATGATTTGGCCCTAACACACACACACACACACACATAAACACTATCTATTACTCCTCTTTAAACCTCGTACATATATAAATACAAGAACAATCCGTGCACAATTATTCATGTCTTAAAAATACATCACATAGCAACTTTAAAAATACATCAAGATTTTCAATTGAGACATGCGCAAACAACACACCGCTCTTGGTCAATGTTATTTTTTCCTTTCATTTTTTAGTTTTTGCACGCATATTATTAATTAATTTGCATATTTATTTTTCGTGTCTAATAAAAATTTCAATATTGTTTATATTTAATATGATTAATTTGCATATTTATTTTTCGTGTCTAATAAAAATTTCAATTAAATTAGGGATTTGTGGGTGTAGACCTCTTTTATCGATATGTACTTATATTTAAGGTAATACAATATAATTAGTACACACTGAGAACAGCGTTAAAATCTATCAGCATTACTTGTTTCTTCAGACATATCTACGGTGCACAACTTCTGTTATTGTTCTTTTTATTTTTTATTTAAAACTTCGAGCCCTCTTTCATAGATGCGTAGTTTTATAGTAGTTGTAGCCGTCTTGCTGAGCTCACGACGAATTGAAGTATAATAATGCGCTATATTTTAAACCTTGTGGTGTTTTGAGGAATTGATGTTTTTTATGCCCCTTAAAAGAGAAATCAAAACACCTTAAATTTATAACAATGTTAGCATGCATCTTACATTTGAGGACGTCTCGTGTGAGACTGTTCCATGAGTCAATATTTATAAGACGGTATCCACATTATGATCCAAACAAAACTTCAATTTTTTTTATCAGATCATTCGACGAGTCAAAACTCATCCAAAATCATATTTAGTTGCATATTTATAATTTCTTTCTAGTTTGATTCTGGGCCAAGACATGTCTAATATACTTTAAACCGTCAGACGATTTGACACAAGACTTATACCATTAAATATGGGTTTGGATCCGAATATGAATACTGTTTTACGAATCTACATTTTATGGATAAGTTAAATGAAAATTACCAATTTGAAAACATATCCTAATTCCAATCAAGCTCCCACCAATCAATCCATTAGCCAAACCATAAATCAGAATTGTGACAACCACAACATAATAAGCCACGCTCGAAACATTTGTAATACTCCCTCCTTTTCGATTTAAATATTATTTTGAATGAATGCATACAAATTAATAAATTATATAATTAAATTACGTAATACACTCTTGTGTGAATATATTAAATGAGTTACATATATATGTTTGAATTCATTAAATGGGGATAAATATGTAAGAAATATAAATTTTATGTTTCGAATTTATATAATAACACTTTTTTTAAAATAAAATTAAAATACTAAAATGACACTTATTCAAAAACGGTGAGAACATATTTTTATTATAGTGTGAGCGTGGTTATTTTATCATGGAAGCTAACATTCGAATAGGCAAAATTTGGGTAAAAAATGATGTATGATTTGATTGATAAGTTTGAAAAAAATTAGAATATTATGCTAATAGTTTTATGCTAAATGTGGGGACGAAAAATTAATGGTCAAATTGGAAAGCACCCTTTATTTATTTTATTTTATTTGCACATGCTATCAAATTAATAATATCCAACTCGAATAATTAGGGTACGGATCGGATTACATGGAACAATGAATCAATTAATCTATTGCTTCCAACTTTATCAATTATTTTCGGTACTTTGCCGTTTCGTTTTGATTGTTGTTTTAAGAATTTTATTTTGTGTCAAAATATTTGTTCTTTTAAATATTTTCAGACCCTTTTTTCTAATTTTAACCCTACTAATATATGGAGAGAGGAAAGTTTGCCAATTTTTTAGGAAAATATAAAAGAATAAAGACGTGATTAGTATGGTGGAATGAATTGGAATAGAATGATCATTCATATGTCCATTCCCATTCCATCGATTGGTATGGTTCAAAATCGGGAATCATCATTCCCGATGGAATCCCTATTCCCAAAGGAAGGAGAATAGTCATTTCAACAACACCCAATGGGTTTAGCTATACCCAATGACTAGAAAAATTAATATATGATATATTTATACATAATCATGTTTTATAATATTATTTTATCAATTTAGAAAAATTAATCAAAAATCAAATTAAATAATTTATTATTATTATTATTATTATTATTATTATTATTATTTATTTATTTATTTTCAAAATATATGTTAAAATCAAATTTTGATAGCTTTTATAACCTTGTTGAAGAAAAATGAAAGTGATACCGAAATAAATATACTATAAAAAGATGTTATAATACAATATAAAATATTTATATATTTGATATAATTTAATATATTCAAATGAAAATTTGAAATGTTAAAGTATTTTTCTATGAAGTAAAAATATTTTTATTAACTTATACAAATTATTATATATTGATTAATTAAATATTTTAGAATAAAGTTTTTCAATAAAATAAATAAATTATAATTTGTTAAAAAAATTAGAAAAAATCATATACTAAAAAAGAAAAATGACGTTTAGAAATATAAAAGATAAATTAAGGCATGTGTTGATATTTATTAGCTACTACACACACTTTATTCAATTATAATAAAATTTTAAAGTACATAAAATATTCATTATATAAGATAAAAAAATTGATATTTCATTCTGTTCTTCATTTCGTAGACATACCAATCATAAGAATTATCATTTCATTCATACCTAATTCCACTATATCATATCAATCACCTCCTAAGATTTTATTTGATATAGAAGGAAATGATATATTAGTCCAAAAAATTAATTGTTAATTCTAGATAAAAATCCTAAAATAACAAACATTATGAAACAGAGGGAGTATATCCTACATTCGTGTCAAAATATGTTATTTTAGAGTTAATTATGTTTGAAATTTAACATTTTTTGTCACACATTAACATACTCTTAATTTTAAATATGCATTTATTAGGAAGAGATAAATCTGTATTTATTAGGAAAGTATATATTAATGTGATTTTATATGAGTTGGAAAGAGAGGGGAGATATTCGTCAAAATTATTACATTTTAATTTTGTGGAATACTAGCTCGGGCTTATTTGCTGGGTAGTATAAGTGGGTGATAGATACCTACGGGCTATGACATATCATAATATTATGTTTGATAGCAGAATCAACTTACATGATTATACAAGGGTCATCATGTGCTAATCGTATATATGGTATTACATATCACACTAATTATTAAAAATTTTATACTGAAATAACTTTATAGATATTAATCAAAATATTATTATAGAATATTCACACAATATATATAGTAACTAATCAAAGGATATTTTAGGAACTAAAATTTTATAGATAATTTTAATACATTTAATCAAACAATATATTATTAATACAATAAAACAAACATAATATTGATATTTTATATAGTAAAAAATATTTCAATTAAACATATTCAACTTTATACCATACTGTTTAGCAAATGAAACAACGTATATTTTGAGACGTAAGGAGTACATTTTTTAGTCTTGGCTCAAATATTTCATCAAGTAAGCACCAATTTGTATGGACAAAAATTTGTATGAGACGGTCTCATACATGAGACGGATCAATACATGTGAGTTAATGATACTTCACCCATAAATAATGATACTTCACCCATAAATAATGATACATGTGAGTTAATGATATTTCACCCATAAATAATGATACTCACATGCGGGTATAAATAATGATACTTCACCCATAAATAATGATCCCCGCATGTGAGTATTGACCCGTCTCATATATGAGACGGTCTCACCCAAGTCTGCCCCATTTATATGGATCTAAGAGTTGCACCAAATTTGGCTTTTAACCCTAAACTTTAATTCCCTCGTCGCACAAGTAAAAAAAAAATGTGAATTTAATTTGGCAAATTCTTGTGTACATCGGTATTATATAAACATTATATCAGTAGGATATTAAGTGATATTTTTCTCAATTCATAAAATGTAGTAATAATTATCAAAACGGTACTATTTTTTTAGCAATATTTTCCAGTAAAATTAACTTGATAATTTTTCGTATTAGAAGTGATATTTTTTTCTATGAAACTTATATACAATGGATTTGAGAAAGTAAGATAGTATCAACTATAAAATTTCATTAGTTTTGAATCCTAACTTATGTAATAAGATGCAATATAAATGATTGTAAAAATGTCGGGTGTGTGAGTAAAATTTTTTTTTTTTTTTTAAAGTAATTTATTATCGAATTAAATTTTAAAAGTAATTTTTTTATCTTCTTCGTTTTTTAATTAAAATTTCGAATAGTTTGAATTCGAACTAAATAAAGGATGAATATGAAACAATCTCAATTTCATCGTTCCAACCAAATTTCGTCACTCTTTTTCCGTTTTGTGTACATTTAATTATATAAAAAATAGTAGATTGGTATTTGGGCCTTTAGCAGCTGAAGCCCATTTTAATGCATCATTTTATTTTTTTTATTATTACAAAAAAATAAAAATAAAAATTGAACAATGTGCTATCCTAAGAGAAGAGATCGTCTAATCCCAATTTTCGTGTGCCAACATTAAAATTATACAGTGTTAATAATATTTTTCATAAAAATAACATTTATTATATTATAACTAATTCTAATTAATATTTATTGCTAAAAATTAAAATTTTAAAAAATTATATATCCTAAGTTTGGAATAATCAACCCTAAATATCAATTATATTAACTAAAAATGAAAATTATACACTAAAAAGTAATTATAAATCCTAATTGGGTGGAGTAAACCCTAAATAATAATGTAAAATTATATTAAATCAAAAGAAATTAAAATTAAAGAAAAACAAATGAAAGAAAGAGTAACAATTTTAATGTTTGGTACACAGTTGACACACATAAGTTGGGATTAAAGGATTTCATGTGCTATCGAACATGGATGAATTGAAATACAAATTAAATACATATCCAATAATTTCAAAATGCATATAGAAAATATTTTAAAATTTGACCAATAAATAAAAAAAAAATCTGCACGTGTAATATTTCCATATATATCGACTAGTTGTCATATTAAAAATGTACACGACTTAAAAGTTACCGATACATGGTGAATTAGTTTTAGAATAAAATTATTCTCTACCCATTATTTTCATATGAATTAGGTAGCCAACACCGGCCAACCTCCATTTTTACTCAATCGATTTCAATTTCATTGAAATTAAAATTGACATGGATGACGGAAAATTAAACGCAAATTGATTGTCCGAGCATTAAAAATAACATTGTTTTAAATTAATTGCTTTAAAACCAGACCACATGTATTTTTCCGACATTTAAGTTAGTTTCAATTTTGTCGGAATTATAATCGATATTAAATCTACAAAACTTATAAAACATGTGTGTGTGTATGTTTTTTTTTTTTTTGGCAAACGTTTATATAAGTTCATATTAAAAAAATGTTCAATTTACGATTTCAAAAAATATGTAATAGTGAAACTGAAATTTAAGGGGTCATATAGTAACAAAATGAGTGCATGGTGAATTAGATTTAGAATAAAATTGATCTCTATCCATTAATTCCATATGAGTTAGGTAGCCATGAACATTTATTTTATTAATATTATTTAATTAAGTTTGTAAATAATTAATTGATTAATATAACTACACAAAAATATGCTGCCCATACTCAGATTATTTAGCGAATCCAAGTTTTCTTTACATTTAACATGTATAAAAGTAAAAATCATGAATAGTTAGTTCCCCAAATAATGAGATTCTCAGGAGTAAAAGGTGAGACCAACACCGACCACCTCCCATCTTCACTCAATCGATTTCAATTTTGGCGAAATTAAAAGTGACGTGGATGATGGATAATTAAACGTAGATTGATTATCCGAGCATTAAAGATCACGTTTTAAATTAATTGCTTTAAAATAAGGCCACATGTATTTTTCCGGCATTTAAGTTAGTTTCAATTCTGTCGGTATTATAATTGATATTAACTGTACAAAACTTATAAAGCATGTGTGTATTTTTTTTTTAATTTTTTTGGCAAAAAATCTATATAAGTTCATATTAAAAAAATGTCCAGTTTACGATTTCAAAAAATATCTAACAGTGAAACTGAAATTTAAGAGGTCGTATCATAACGAAATGAGTACATGGTGAATTAGTTTTAGAATAAAATTGATATCTATCCATTAATTCCATATGAATTAGATAGCCATGAGCATTTATCTTATTCATATTATTTAATTAAGTTTATAAATAATTAATTGATTAATATAACTGCACAAAAATATGTTGCCCCTGTTCAGATTATTTAGTGAATCCAAGATTTCTTTACATTTAACATGTATAAAAGGTATAAATTATGGGAAGTTCACTAAATAATGCTATTCTCGTGAGTAAAAGGTTAGACCAACACCAGCCACCCCCATCTTCACTCAATCGATTCAATTTCGGTGAAAAAATAGTGACGCAGATGACGGAAAATTAAACGCAAATTAATTCTGGGGAAAAGGAGTTACGAAGGTGTAGTTGGGGCTTATATTGTGTTTTCTGGCTTATGTTTTTGGCTGCCATTGGGTCTATTGGGATCTATAAATATTTTCTGATGAATACTTTGGTGTTGATGCATTTCATGTAATAACATTGTTTTAAATTAATTGCTTTAAAATCAGGCCAAATGTATTTTTCCGACATTTAAGTTAGTTTCAATTTCGTCGGAATTATAATCGATACTAAATCAATAGAATTTATAAAGCATGTGTTTTTTTTTTTGGGCAAAAATTTAAGTTCATATTAAAAAAGTGTCTAGTTTATGGTTTAAAAAAACATTCAACAACGAAATCGAAATTTAAGGGTCGAATCGTACCGAAATGAGTACACGGTGAATTAGTTTTACAATAAAATTGGTCGCTACACATTAATTCCATACACATTAGGTGGCCATGAACATTTATCTTATTCATATTATTTAAGCGAATTCAAGATTTCTTTATATTTAACATGTATAAAAAGTATAAACTATGGGTAGTTCACTAAATAGTGTTATTCTCATGAGTAAAAGGTCAGACCAATACCAACCACCCCCATCTTCACTCAATCGATTTCAATTTCAGTAAAATTAAAACTGACATGTATGACGGAGACTTAAACGCAGACTGGTTGTGCGAGCACTAAAAATAACATCGTTTTAAGTTAATTATTTTAAAATCAGGTCACTTGTGTTTTCCCGACATTCACGTCAATTTCAATTTCGTCGGAAATATAATCAATATTAAATCTGCAAAATTTATAATGTATGTGTTTTTTAAGGAAAAAATTTAAGTTCATACTAAAAAAATGTATGTTAGTTTATGATTTAAAAAATATTTAACAACGAAATCGAAATTTAAGGTTCGAATCGGAACGAAATGAGAGATTGAGGGGCTAATTGAATTTATTAGGAAAATAAATAAATAAATAATAAAAGAGTCATCGTCGATTATGAATGATTGTCGAAGTTCGCCGCCATAAATCTTCTCTGTTTTTTCCATTTCAATTTTCAGTGGTAAAAACATGAATTTTTCCGACGCTAACTTGCGCGAAATCACTCAGGTTCCAGATTCTAAATGTTGAATTCACCGTGTTTTTCTCTCATTTTTCCCGTTTTTTTTTTTGTTGCAGTTTGCGATTGGTTATTTTTTTTTTCGATTCCTTTTTTAGTGAAGTTGAATGTGTTCGTCATTGTTTATGATTTTGTTGCAGTCTACAGTGCTCAGATCTACTGAAGAGAATGATGGAATTCGGTATGATTCCGATTTTGCTAGAATTGAGGAGTTGATTAAGGGAAGCACTTTTACAAGGTATTTTTATTTTTTTCGAATTTCGGAGGTTTGCCCTAATTTTAGTGTTGGAAGTTCGATTTTGGGGATTAATTTTCGCTGTTGGCGTGTTATTAATATGTTTGATTTTGCCATTAGTTGTTTTTCATTACTAAGTGAACATGCCGTCATTGTGTAGCATCTGTTTCTCTTGAATATGGCTGTTTTTATGATGAATTATTTGAATTGGCTCAATACATTGCGTCCGAACTGAGAGATGTTTAGGGCTACTCAGATAGAGATGTAATGGCGACATTTTTTGTGATTTTAAGAATGAAAACAAAATTTGCATTGAAGTATTCAGTAACTAAATAAATATATATTAATCAAAGATGTGTTCTTTCCCACTTTCAACTTGATTTTCTTTTAATTACCTTGTGAGGGAAAATCAAAGTAGCAATAAAAGAGGACGCTCTCATTGCAGTTTTGCACACTGCATGCAGTTTTTGCACATGTGAATCTTTTTTTGCCATTTTCGAACAACATTCTCTCAATGAGTTTCATGTGGTTAAACTTGCTTGTCCGTTATTTGAGCAGAATCAGCAATCTGAAATATGCTTGTTCGATCTCTGGACTCTTTGAGGGTAGTAAAAAAACATAAGTATGTCTATTCTCTGTGACTTTACTTATAGAAATGTTAGCAGTGAAGGGTATTTTTCTAGTCTTGCTATTAAGTGTCTTTCCTAGCTTTGCTTATCTTGATCACTTAAATGCGCAAAAATTAAAATAAAAGAAGGAAGCTGTATCACTATATGACTTTTCTTTGTCAAGTTGACAGGCTCGCTATTTTCATCTTTTGAGCTTCTTTCAACTTTTTGCTGCTTGTAATTGACTCAAGTTGAGTTTAATTATCTTTGAAATAACCAACTTTAAACAGGATACTTCTTGCAGGTTATAGATATTGCTATGAGTTGCTAGATAGTTCTATTGCAAGTTGCAACCACAAATTTGGTAAATGAATGAAATGTTTATGGGAGGGGATGCCATTTTGTCATAAGAATATAAATAAACATTAAAACAGAAAACAAAAAGGTCAGATGAGAAACTATGGCAACTCTTTTCTATCGTATTCTAGGCAGAGTAAATGCCTCCACGAAACTCCTCTTAGCAGGAGAGTTCTGCCAAAGGAGTCAAGGTACTGGAATAAGCATTTGGCATCTAATGTCAGCAATTTTTGAAATTGGTGGGTGGTGGAACTTAGATACCTAACATGAGTCGTCTTTTCATAGTCAAATTTCTGTCTCAGTGTCCGTTTAATTTTCTTAAAAAGCACCATTAGTGCATATAGTATCTACAATTGTATATGGGAAATATATGATTATGTGAGTTTCTTTTCAAGAACTCAAAATTGCATCTAATACTTGTGGAGTTGTGGTACAATGCAGGGAGGACATAACTCGTTTGATGGAGATACTAAATTCAAGGGTGGATAAAGAGGAGCATAAATCAAGTAGTAATGCTGAAGGAGATGTTCAACTGGTTCCATGGATGCCCGAAATACTTAAAACGCCATCGGAAGGGAAACAGCAATATATTGAGAGAACTATGATTGGTGGTTATCGGGAAAAATCAGATGTGAGTGCACATTTCTGTATCTGCACATCTTTCAGAATCTTCTCTTATCTACTATTTACAAACTCCCTGAATGAATGAATGGTGTATTTTCATAAGTTTTAGGAAGAACTGTTTGAATGGGTATAGTTGTATATTCAAATTAATGCATTACATCTGTACAGATTAGACCCAGCTCCTTGTATCTATTCACATGGCTATTATTATGAGTGTAGAAATATCACTTTGTCAGAAAATGTTGCAGGTTCCAGTTGGAGTTAGTGCTTCGCCTATTGATATTGCTCGTGCATATATGGCTGGTCGGACCACTGAAGAAGGTCAAGATCTTCATAATTTCATTTCTAACAGTGAAAGAGCTCAACCAACCAATGAATTTGCAAGAAAGCCGCTACTTTTTCCATCACCTTCACCTAAACCATCCATATGCTGGCCTGGTTCTGTGGTGCATGATCGGCACGGTCATACTACACCTCCGAGTCGGAGGGGGAGGAATAGGCTTCATGATTTTCCTAGAACACCCTATTCTAGACTGTCAAAGTCCACAACCAAGGTATACTTCGCTGCATTGTGAAAGTAGGTTATTACTCAGGGTTACTCATTTTTACTGTGTACATTTTTTGGTGACTCAGTTGCAAGCTGATAGTGAGTATGCGAACACATCAACTCCCTTTCAACAATCTCAGACCTCCCTCTATGGGCAGGTATATTTTTACTTTTCTCATAATTTCCTGCTCTACGAACATGCTCTTCCCATCAGTGATGCCATAGTCTGTTCCAAAGGAATGATCACATTTATTTTTCCTTGTATAATCAAGATTTATTAGTTGTTTCTTATGATCAGTGTGCATTGGGAGGTTAACTGAGATTGCCTTCAAACTCATACAAATTTTTTTAGACTTTTTTTAGCATTTACATTCCCTACAACAATTTTAATTGACTTTCAGGTGAATTTGAGGGGTGAGACAGTTGATGCCTATGGTTCTGTGGGCCCAATTCGTCGTATCAGGAATAAATTTGCTTCTGAAGTCCGTCCCAGAGGATCCATTTTCCCGAGCACGCCTAAAGAAATTCCTCCTAAAGTGTCAACAACCCAAGTATTTGGAGGTTTCTTGCCCAGTGCAGAAAAGAATCTCGTACCAGGTGAAACTAGTGGTGTATCTAAATACCGGCCAGGAGACGGTGTGTCACGTCTCTCTGATAGAGGTATTATGTCAAGTACAAGTATATCTTCTAGTCAGGCAGCCAGGAGAGCACTGGAACTCCTTGATCGAAGCAAGCCCACTCCTAAACAGAAGGAGGCTGAATTGAAGTTGGCGACTGCATGGGGATCTTCTCCTGATGCCACTGATGTCAGTAATGTGGAAAATAGAAGCTCAGCCCGTGTTGAAGAGCCTGCTCCCCTTACATCTGGCCCAAACTTCCCTATGGAATTTAACAGAAGTAGCAGCAAGTTCAATTTTTCGGGTAATTTTCATGGCAAAGGAATGAATGAGGCAAGAGACGCATCCCCTGGAATTGCTAAGGCTTCTAGCTCAATCTTTACGAGTTCTTCGAACAGTACACCTGGTGCAGACGCAATGCCTGTTTTCGGTCTCAAAGGAACTTCTGGTCCTCAAGCCAAAACTTGGAATAAGGTAATTTAATCTCTTTCTATGTTGCTTCTCTGTGTACAGTAAGTTCTTGTTTCATATTCCACGACATCTAAATCTGTATCGGTCTCCAAAATGATGGCTTATTTACTTTAATCATCTGGATTTGAGCTTTTCTTGAACGTTTCTCCACCTGGTAAGTTCTGATCAACAACTCGTCCTTGCAGAATGCATTTGCCACCGAAAATCATAGACAGACTGAGACAAGCTCGCAGTTTTCACTTCCTCCTCTGAGTAACGGACAGGGTTTGAGGATACCAACTGAAGCAGCGGAGGCTATGAAGAATCATGGGACCAAACCTTCACTGCCATCAATTTCTATCAACAGGCCTGAATTACGTGCAGCTTCCTCCGACAATGGGCCGGGGTTCACCTTCCCTGTTTCTGCTTCTGCAGGTGTTCTCTCAGAACCGCCAACACCATCTATCACGCCGTCATCTTCAGCAAGTATAATGTCTCAACCAACCGGTACGCCTAGTATCCCTTCCTACAGTTTCGGCACTAAGAAGTCGACGCCAAGCGTCGTTTTCTCGTTTCCATCGACAAGCATTGCCTCAAACCATGATGATTCTGATCTTAAATTTGGTTTTGGATCAGAGAAGAAGACCAGGTTGTCTTTTAGTTCTTTTGATAAAGATGCCATTTGCTATTAACCTGCAGCATTTGCATTTAGATATGAATATTATTGACCTTTTCTATATTCTGGATTGGTATAGTTGCTCTAATTTTTCTTCATAATTCATGGAATGGGTTAAAGTAATGCTAGTTTTTTTTTTTGGTTTAAATATCGTGAATTGGTTCTTTCTTTTTGTTGTTCCTATATGGATGCAAATATTTTACGTTTTAGGAGAATTATTGATTTGGGACTTGTAAGATGGGTAATCTATCAATTCAGTACCTGAAAAATATAAATTTTCAATTCAGAACCCGAAAGATGAATTTTTTTAATCTAGAACATCAAAAATCACGAATTTTAATTTCTTTTGATTTTTTCATTAATTTTCAATGAATCTTCCTTCATTAATAAAGAAATGGTTAAAATTAATTAAAAAATAAAAAAAATTAAAATTTGTGATTTTTGATGTTCTAGATTGAGAATTTTCATATCTCGGGTCCTGAATTGAGAATTTTCATCTTTAAAGTTCTGAATTAATAGATTACCATCTTTCCGATCATCTGAATTACATGAATGAGATGATATATTTTAGTTTATTTTTAATGGCTCACCCTTGTGTCCAACCATATAAATTCATTATTATAAGTTATAACAATGTTTTTTTTTTAAATTTAAAAATTACTATAATAATTCATAAATAATTACAAAATCTAATTGATAGAACAAATTCTAATTAATAAACGTAAAATCAAACTAAATCATAATAAATTGAATTTTACGATTACTAGCAATAACAAGATTTACGATTACTAGCAATAACAAGAACCCTGTCGTCTTCTTTCCATGCTCCAAAAGAATGTTCAGCTTCATCTCTTTCGAAAACATGCAAATGCATGTCGATCGATATGAGATCTAAGAATTCTATCATCCCTTAAGTTGTATATTTATTTTTGTGTAATTTCTCATAAATCCACCACTTTAATTAAAAATTAGGTTAATTTCCGAAAAGGAAGTATAACAGGACCAGGACCGTCTTAAATATTTTAGAGGTCATGTGCTAATTATAAAAATTGGACATCTAATACTAAAAAAAATTCCATTTTAAGTTATTAATAAAAATTGGACCCTAATATTTAAAAAAAATTGGGCTCCTAATATTAAAAAAGAAAAATTCTAAATACAACCCCCAATTTACTCTTTGTAACCCCTGAATAAATTAAATTATAAATATTATTTTAATAAACATTTTTACTCTTAAAATCCACTAACCTAAAAACCCTAATAAAAATAACCTCCACCCCAATGTATATCCCCCCATACAACCACTCTCATTCATGATAAAAAGGAAGAATACTTCTTTTATATATGTTTTTATTGTGTTTCCAATATTTTTTTATTATTTTCAATGAATTAAATATGGCAAATTAAATTAAGCAAAAAGCGAGGTTGCTACAAATAAAACATGTATAGCTCACGATCATGATTAAAAAATATATAAAATTATGTTTATTTGTTAATTTCAATTCTTTTTTTTTTCCAAAGAATTAATAAAAAATATGCTTAAATCTTCTACGAGTTTGTCTAAATTTTATACCGAGTTAAAATTACAAACAATTCATAATTAATCCATCAAAGTGGAGAACTAAAAAGTAAATCTAGAAATAGTAGAGAAATTCCAAAAATATCTTTCTCTCATAAGTTTTTTGTATCCGAGTAGACATCAATTATCTACAATTTCAGTATCATTCATAGCCCTGAAATATTAAAAGAACACCTTCATAATCTTCACAAATTAAAGGTCAATTTACGCTTTCAAAAATAGGGATATATGTTGCTTGATCTTTATTGCTCTGTGTGTTTATAACCAATCAAGGTTTGGGAGAAAACAATATCTAGACATACCTTGAAAGCATGTCATCTTGAAGCATGGTGTATCGAATTCCAATTATTTTTAATTATCATCTGGTAGCTATCACTACAAAAAAAATGGTCTTTAGAGACAAGATTATTAGCGACGACAAATGTCGTCACTAATACTAGACTTTTAGTAACGACATGTCGTTTCTAATTATCACATGTCATCTCTAATAAAATTTTTGTGATGACATTGTTGTCATATAAAAATATTTTTTGCGACGACATAATAGAGCGTCTCTAAAAGTTTGTTCTAAATAAATTAAAAATTATTTTAAGTGACAACATTGTCGTCACAAAAAATGTCATTAGAAATGACATGTAATTATTAGAGACGACATGTTGTTACTTAAGTCTATTATTAGTGACGACATTTGTCGTCGCTAATAATATTGTCACTAAAGACCGTTTTTTTGGTAGTGTATCTAACGGGCGAAATACAAGATGAAATACAGACTTGGAATAAATGATCCCATCTCCTGAAATGAACTATGCTGAGTATTCCTCCAACTTTAAGTACATTCCAAGAATAAATTTAGTTAAATGTTTTTTGGAGGTTTTAGGATTGTTCATTTCCATGAAAAATAATATATATATATATATATATATTGATTTAAAAAAAAATCAAATGCATACTTTTTAGATTTGGACAGAGTAACCATTTTGAAAAATAAAAAATAATGTACTTAAATAATATTCAGTTATGTGAGAGGACCATTGACAAGACTTTCAAGAAAGTTAAAAGGAAAGTTTAGGATGATTGGACAATCACTTTCAAGGACATTTCATTACCCTTCGTGCATATCATATCATCTCATTTTCCACTACTCTACCCCCCATACCTTTCTATATATATATAGTTTAACAAAAATATAATAAATTAAAATTATGATATACAAGTTTACTTTAGTAATAAACTATTTAGATCTCTCGATCTCCCTCTCTTGTGTGTGTGAAAAGTTATAATCATTTTGTTTAATAAATGGTTAATTGCCTAAAAATACATAAATTTTGGGGTGTTTTTATTTTTCCACGAGTTTTAAAAAATGTAGTTTTAATAACATAAATTTAACCCTTGTTTGATTTTTCATATGATTTTGAAATTACGATAAGCCAATTGAAAAAATAAAATTAGTTCAAAATTTGTGTATTTTAAGACATTTTGATGTCCACGTTGATGTACTCATTGCAGTCGTCTCCGATTGCCATGACAAATTCAATTATTCGGAATTTGAGAATATGAGGAAAACAAAACAAGGGTTATAAAATTAATGTTATTAAAATTACATTTTCTAAAAACGTGTGAAAAAATAAAAACATAATAAAATTTGTATATCTTAAGGTAGTTAACCCTTTAATAAATTTAAGTAGTATAGAGATATATAGTAGTTTATGGAAATAAGGTGTTTTTTTTTTTTGATGTTTGAGCTTAAAACTTGGAATATAAAATAAGAATAAATGAATGTATGAAAAGCATTTGTATTTCACAAGCAACAAAAAATGGAATTTTTTATGAGATTAATCCACTAATGTTTTTGTCCTAGCTAGTAGGTAGCTAGTTAGACACTCGAAATTCCTAGTATTTGCAAGTTGATCCTTGTTCCTACAAAAAGAGTGCACTACAACAAAATACAAAAAAGGAAAAAAAAGAAAAAAAGAATGCCACTATAATGCATGCATACTTTAACTCCATACATATCTAATTTTGTTCAAACACCACCATTTTATAACTAGATAAAAAAGGGATTAAAATAGAGAAAAATATTGTTAAAGAGCTAAAAAGATAAAAAAATATAATAAAATAAAAATTCTAATAACTTTCGTAAGAAAGTATTTTTCTAGTCATTTTTCATAGAAAACAACTCAAACACTCATTATCATTTTCAGTTTAATGATGTGATGTTTTGAAGAGATAAAAAAGAGAGATGACCTGAGAGTGATATCATTACCAAAAAAATGGTCTTTAGCGATAATATTATTAGCGACGACAAATGTCGTCACTAATAATAGACTTAAATAACGACATGTCGTCTCTAATAATTATGTCATTTCTAATGACATTTTTTGTGACGATAATGTGGTCACTTAAAATAATTTTTAATTTATTTAGGATGAACTTTTAAGGACGCTCTATTTGCGATGACATGTTGTCGTTGCAAAAAATACTTTTAAGCGACGACAATGTCATCACAAAAATTTTATTAGAGATGACATGTGATGATTAGAAACGACATATCGTTAATAAAAATCTAGTATTAGTGACGACATTTGTCGTTGCTAATAATCTTGTCTCTAAAGACCATTTTTTTTGTAGTGTATGTACTTAAATAAAAAATGGGTACTCCGTTAGTAAGATATCATGTGAACCCATTAAGCAGTAACGGGTCAGAATAATATGCACTAATAGGTATCCATTAACTCAATATAAATATGTTGGTCGAGTCTGATTTTTTCGACAGAAGATACTTCAGACTTACGGATAATATAATGAATATTGATTTTTCAAGTTGATTTGTTTGATAGATAGCTGTTTTTTTTTCACTCATATGTGTTGGGTTTTGGCTTGTAAAAACTTTTTCGTTTTCTTTTGATTGCTTTAATAATATTCATTACATTTGATCACTAACGAGTACTTATTAATTCATTAACTATGTGCCTAATAGTGTTTTGGAAAGTGACTAAAAAAGAATATTCCTTATTAGTGTTTCTACAAAAATATTTTAATTAATATTCAAATTTGGCCATTATTTTAAAATACCACATTATAATATATACTTTTTTGTTCTCTATTTTTTTTTTAATTTATATTCTTTGTAACTAACCAATTATTGACATGCATTTGTGAGTGTTCCATTACTTTGGTCGGTGGAATAGTTCTCGAAGAGGATGTTCATATTTAGAGGAATTTAATGTTTGTTTGAAATGTTACAAATTAAAGAAGAAATAAAATACTATTTAAATCTCAGGAATACACACACACACACTACTACGTATTATTCATGAACTTCCTTAATTTCTTCCAAATAATTCATTAGAGAAGTTTTTTTTTTCTATTCACGCAATTAATTTTTTTTAACTAGTTAATAATTAGAGAAGTTATATATACACACTGCATGCATATCTTTCTTTAACACATTTAAAACATATATATTACTACAAATAATTAATTGGATTTGAGAAGGGTGTTAGGGAGTGTAAGAACGTCTTACGAGTCAAAATCCGTAAAGTGAGTCAGAATTCGGATCCAAACACCAACAAAACTAAAAACATATCATTAAATATATATGGGTTTGGATCCGGATATATATTATTAAACCGTCTTACAAATTTCGACCCATAAAACGATCTCACACGAGTTTTTGTGTCGAAATTAGTATAGTTATTTTGCAAGTGAAAGAGGAGCAACATTAATGCAACTTACAATAAGGCACAAACTAGCTTCATTAAGAAACATATCGATGAAACAATCAACATGCAGAAGTAGCCATTACAACGTACATTAATTGACATTACAAAGTAATTAAATGCAAGAAATAAAAAAAAAAGATAGATATTATTATTATTATTATATGATAATAATAATAATAAGGTTGAATTTCTTCATGCTAGTGATTGATAATGATGCAGATATATCTCTCATCGATTATTTGTTCAGAACGGCAGCCCTTCTCATTTGATGCTTGTCAGAAGTCCCCTGCATTCCAACATAAAAAACATCCTAAAATATATGTCACACATATAAATTTATATCTATGTTATCATTATTTAATTCTCCACATTTATGTTCACCTAAAAATAGCTTCATAAATTTACTTATGTAGGTAAGCATTAAATTTAACATATATACGAGACAAGAATATAATGTGAGTTTAATTTGCAGTCTTAAATATTGTGTTGCTATTAATTGTTTTCAAATTGACATGAATAATATATACTTGACATGAATTGGTATTATATGATATACTATTATTTGAAGTAATTAATTAATTAAAAGCTTAATTAAACATATTGATGAATTATATATATTGCCTTCATTTCATAAACTCATGCCGCAAAGTATATTCAATTTATGTTGAAATCAAGAAAATATTTAATCATGTATTTTTCTGTCCCAATTATATAATCCACTTTATTGGTCGCACGCAGATTAAAAATATTTATGAAAAAAGATATTAAAGCTTAACTTCCAACATTATCCTTATTTAAAATTTATGACCGGCTGATTTTAAATTTTCAAGACCTAACGAGGGTGTATTTGTATATTACTATGAATATTAATACTATTTATAGTTAGGACACCTCAAAATAGCAACAACGATTATATAAACGGGACTGGGGTTGTATATTTCATAAATCAAGAACACATATTTTTAGTGATGATATATGTAGAGAAATAATTAATTAAGCTAATTACCTCATTAACTTTAGCTTGGTTATTGCTCTCCAACATGAGTCCAAAATGGATATGAGGAAAGTGTGCCCACTACAACAAAGAACCCACCAGTTATTACCCAAAGCATTATAAATATATATGTACTTGCTAGAACTCGTTAGAAAAAGATAACACACGGTCTGAAATAGAGGATCTCGTTCGCTCGTTGAATTTTTTACTTACGTTTTTGGCAGCAGTGCTGAAAGCTTCCCTGTGGGTGATATCCGGATTATTCGCCTTGATTCTTTGAATCTCCTCCCTTGAAATTAATCACATTCATAATTCATTAATTAATTATCTCAATTAATTGTTCCAATTATAGAGAAATATATAATTCATGAGAGAGAATAAAACTAAATAATTGAGGAAGGAGTTAAGTAAGCTAAATGTTCCATTACTTAATGAATTGATTGTATGCAGATGGAACACGCTGCCGCTTCTCTGGTGCTGTCACAAAATCGATCAATATTATGATTCATAATAAATCAGAAATTAAATAAATTACAAATTAATTTGTTAGGGCACAAATTAAGCAAGTGCAACAACTCCTAATTTTATATATATATATGTGTATATATATATATATAGAAACGTACGACGAGTTACGAGTCTCGGATCAGGTTTGTTGATGAAGTTCGGAGGCTGCATCGCCATCCTCGGGTTCCATCTCGAAGAGGACCCGAGGTCGACTCTGTATTCAGATGACGCGTAGTTGGGTACCTGATGCGGTTAAAACATCGTATATGTTTATAAATTATAATAAGATAAGATAACATGTGATTTTCATATGATTGCATGTAAAACTTGCAAAAACATATATAATGGAGGAATAAAAAAATTGATTGAGTTACCAATTCAATATGATCAAACCTAATTGGAAACCAGTTTAGGTCATGATATATATATTTTTTTTTTCGAAATTTAAGTATTTGCAACAACAATTCAGCAAAGAAGGAAAATCATGAATGTTTATTCTGTAAAATAAGGAAGAAAAGAGAGATTTTGAATAAAATGCTATATATATATATATATATATATATTATTTTTCTCAGAAAAAAGGAAAAAGAATAAACTGACGACATTGAAGTGACTGGATCAGTTAGGAATGATAAAGTGAAATAGCTGCTGTATTTGACAGTCGCTAGATCTATATATATAATATATATATATATATATATATATATATATATATATATATCTATAATAAGAAAATTAAATAATTAAATAAATAAATAAATCATGTGTTTCCATTGCAGCAGACAGTTTCCTGATCACGAGAAAATTCCTCAAGTTTTTTCCTTAGCTTTTTTTAAGAATGTCTACAAAATAAAATTATTATTATAAAACAACAAGATTCTAAATTAAGTAGCTCCATACTCACTCACTGACATAAAATACATTAATTAAATCTCAAAAAAGGAAACAAATTAAAATAAATTCAAGAAAGCAAAACACACACACACACACACAAAAGCAGAATTTGTATAGGTACTTGGATTCTGGCGGCTGTTAGGAAAGTAGGGTTCTGAGATATTAACCAAAAAAATTCATTGATATATAATTAAAAAAGCCCTTTTTTTCTGTTTTTCTTTTTTTTTTTGTTTTTGATTCCCTCAAAAGAAGCAAAACCAGAAAACCCTAGATTTCAGAAGCCTATGAATTTGGATATTGATCGCCCACAAATTGAGCTGCAAATGTTTCTCCACAGAGAGAGAGAGAGAGAGAGAGAGAGAGGAGAGAGAAAGAGACCTGAACATCTTGCCAAGAGGGCTGCAGAGACTGAAATGCAGCAGCCATGTTAACAGTCCAAAGATTGGTGCAGTGCCCACATCGAACTGTCACAACATCAAAGAGGCTGTTGCATGGAACACTAACCTGCATTTTTTTTTTCAAATTCAACAAAAAAAAAGATATGATTTTTATTTCATTCATTCATTCAAACCCTAATTTTGAGATCCCAGATATTAGATAATTAATTACAAAGAAAAAGTAAAGCCTTTTCAAGAAAGCAAACTAACTAGGGTTAGTGAAAGTAATTAAGTAAATCATACATCTTGGATTCTATCAGAGAGAGAGAGAGAGAGAGAAATGTTTTTAGCAGCACAAACATAGATAGGAAATCCACTGATGAGGAGATGTCTTCATCATCACCTCAAGAGAAGAGAAATATTACTTTTTTATTGCTTGATAATCAATCATCGAAAAACAAGAAGTGATCAATTCATCATATGCATTCAGATCATGAGATATGACTTTTTTTCTTGGACTGTAAAAGAAGAGAAGAAAAAGAAAAGCTTTCACGATGTAGACATGACTGCATCGAGCAAATTAAAAACACACACAAAGGGGAAGATTTAATTGTGTTTGCAGCACAATACCACCAAAAACTCTGATTTTCTGAATCAAGGGTTCAGCTTTAATCATCGCAAAAATCCTTCTTTCTTTAAAGAAATAAAAAAATGAACAACAGAAATATTTATAGAGAGAGAGAGTGGCCGGCCCACAAGCTCAAAAATATATATGCGCATATCGATGAACAGCTCCATGCATATATGATATAATCAAATAAGGATTTATGGAAATTAATGTATATTAAACACAGATCTCAATTGGAGATCGAGAATTGAATGTATATATTTTTGTGTGTCTATAATTATATACCGCAAGAATAATATTGCAGAAGCTGCAAGGAATGTAACACAGCTGCTCCGCCACATCCATTTTCGAGAAGAATTAAACCACAGATGAATTGAAGAAGGAGAAAATAGATGAATAATAATCCAAGAAGAAAGTGCCTATACTACTACTCTTTCTCTCTCTCTTTCTCTCTCTAGAGATAGGTGGTTGATTTCAAGATGAGTTATGCACATCAGAGCAGCACAACTGCCCCAGCTATATAAAGAATTTGGAGGACTAAAAACGAAAATAAAAACACAAACAACTTTTTGGAGGCCCCCTGAAAAAGAAGAGAAGTGAAAAATAAATAAATAAAATTAATTAGCTAGCTAGGGTATTGGAATCCATATTCATGGTAAATAAATGTGCAAGGACAATGGATTTATGAGAGAGAAGAGAAGAGGAGAGAGATTTTGGAAGCATTTGAAAAATAAAAAACAGTGCATGTGGTTGATTATATTGTTGCAATTATTTGTGATAAATTATGTATTGACCACTCTCTTTCACCATCTTCAAATACATGCGGCCGAGGGGGGCGATTTTTTCATTCATTCATCACAATTCACCCACACACACTCACTTTAATTATTTGTACAAATTAATTACAGTAAATTACAGTCTGATAACTTTGTTTTCGACTATTTTTCTAAAAGTAACTCACCTTTTTCAAAATTAATAAAATAGTATAATCCAAAATTTTTTTTTTTCCAGAAAAATTGCGAGTCTAATGTTTGTTCAATTTTACGGCTCGAAAATTGTACGTAATTGATTGTATTTTAAGAATTCTTGATTTGATGATATTTTTTTACGCAGCCGGGAATATATATATATATATATATTAAAATACAGTTGATTACATACGGTTTTAGGGTTGGAAAATTGATCAAATGTTTAATTTGCATTTTTTTTTGAAAAAGTGGGCACTATTTTATTAATTTTAAAAAAGTGAGTAATTTTTTAAAAAGATCCGAAAATGTAGGTATCAAAGGAACTGGAAAATTGATCAAATGTTATATTTGCAATTTTTTTTTGAAAAAGTGAGTAATTTTTTTAAAATATTTGAAAATATAGGTATCAAAGTGTAATTTACTCAATTAATTAATTAATTATTGTACTCCCTCCGTTCCAATTATATAGTCTCTTTTTTAGTTGCACGTAGATTTAAAATATTTATGAAAATAAGAGCTAAAAGTTATACAAACTTCCAATGATACTCTTACTTAAATAGTTATGACTTTCAAAATTTAAGTGGTTAGTTTTTTAATTTTCAAATTAGGGCATATATATGTGTACATTACTATGAAAATTAATGTTACTTATAACTAGTAATGGCACTACATAATTGATACACCCAAAAATAGTAATATGAATTATATAATCGGGACGGAGTGTGTGTGTGTGTGTGTAAAATTGTGTAGAATTAGAGTTGGGGGAAATTGAGGGTAGATTTGTATTTTTCCTATTCTCCAGCTAGCTAAGTCTGTTTTATAAGTCCCCTTTCTATTTCTATTTAGCTTAATTTATGTGCATATAGTTTTAATAAATAAAAATAAACAATCTTGCTTCCATATGAATTCTTTATTTTTTACATTTTTTTATAGACTATTATGACATAAATACAAAATATAATAATTCAATCATTCTGTATATTCCATTAGGAATATATATAATTCAGTAAAAATCTACAGCAAATTAAAATAGGTGTATCGAATTGAATTTGAGGTTGTAATATTAATTATTAATAATGAAGACAAAGATACAAAGTAGAAACCCAAAAATAATAAATGAGGATAAGAATAGAGTCCTACCCAAATCCAAATATGATCAATTCTCATCTCTACTACATAAATGTCTTATGTGGATTTTGCATTTATTTTTATGTCACGTTGGTATACCCAAAATTAAATTTATATATATGTAATACACAGTCTGCTAGTGCTAGCTGCCTTTTGCATTTATTTTTTTTGTCAGGTATATATCTGAATTTGTATGTATATAGTCTGCTGCATTAATTTATATCTATTTTTTTTTCACAAATTTTTATGTATATAGTAGTATATAAAATTATAAACATATAGTCTCCCACAAATTCTTCGACGTTATTAATTTCTTGCAACAATATTAATTTGTACCAGTTTTTGGGATGTTCTTCAATTCGTGCACCAATCTTGCAACAATATTTGTACCAGTATTTATTTTCATTTTATTTACTAATCTCATATATATATATATATATAATTTCACTTTTGATTAATTAGCTTTGAAATTGGTAGATTTTTTGATCTGATACGTCAAATTAATTTGTTTGAGGCACATGTAAAGTATCTTCAAAGTCAAGACAAGGTAAACTATGAAAATAAAATGAAAGAAAAATAGAAAATGATTAACAAAACAAAAAGGTACGTGCATAATTTAATTTGTATCAATATTTTTTTCCACGTTTGAGCAACTTTTGTCTTGGGTGGCAATTTGAAAACTTAATTTGTAAATTACCTAAATAGAAAAAATAATAATATTAAATCAACTTTTTTTCCCTACTAACTAGAATGAAAAGGAAAGAAACGACGGTAGGAGACCATTTATGTAAATAGCTTAAATTAAGAAAATATGTAAAGCGATAAATTAAGTTATGCACATAATTAATTAATTATATTTTAATTTGCTCATGAGTTTGGTTTAAACGACATTAAAAATTGGTAAATATATATTAGAGAAAAATAAACACTAGGTAGGTGCTTATGTAAACAAAATTATTATAAAATATGTTTTAATGTTTAAGTTCACGTACATAATACGTAAGTAATAATATTATAATTTAATACAAATAAGAAAAAAATGAAATATATATATATATATTTATGTACTAGTCCAAAATTGAGAAAGAAACTAAAAATATATCCTAAATAAAAAACTAAATTATGTGTAAAATTAAAAGGATGCTGTACGTCTTAATTAGAGACAAAAGGAAATTATTTAAACAATAAGATTTATATTTAAATTTAAAGTGATATTAATTTTGACAAGGAACAGAAATAACAATTAAATTTTGGAGATGAAAATATTAAAGATGTCATAATTTTTTCCATTTTAATAAAAATAATTGTCACTAAATTACTCCCAATTCAATCATAATTTTCAAACTTAGGGGTGATGGGGAAAATGGCGCGAATGTCACCTTGCGTTAGGGTTGTTATTTATCTACTATCTTGATTTATTGGTAATATTTATCATTACACTATATATATATGTATATAATTCACTGTCGTCGGTAAGAAGATCGGAATCTACCAACGATGAAAAAAGACATAAAAAATATGGGGGGAGGGGGTGAGGGCCCCAATAATAATAATAATAATAATAATAATAATAATAATAATTAGTTGTGGATTATATCTTTGAAATGTGTGTTGAGGTACATGAGGCTTTAATGTGGTGTTGAATGTGTCCGACTTCATTTATCTCTAGGGGGGTATAAGTGACTCGAGCCAACTCGTGAGTTACTGATGATCGACTTAAAAAACTCAAAATCGACTTGAGATTGATCGAGCTCGAGCTTCTCGTGTAGCTTTCAAGCTCGAGCTCAACAATATTAGGCCCGATAGGCTCATGAGCCTTATGTATCGAGCTTCAAACATGCTATATTACTCGATTCAACTTGGTTGATTACACCCCTATAACATCTCATCTTCTTGTACATGAAGTTTTTCATGCTTGAAGGTAGTTGGTTTAGGAATGTTGTTAATAATGAGTTCATATGAATTTGATAACACCCTTAATTAATGAGTCCCTACTAACATGATGTTATAAAAATTGTTAGAAATACATTTTATTATTCTCTTTCACCTACTTCAACATTTTCCCCAAATTGTTACCAAATTTTATTTTCTTTTTGTAGCTGCAACAAAAGTAAAACTCATTTATTTTCCCACTTATTGTAAAGCCAATGCCACTATCTTCTTTTCTACTTGCTCATAATTGACCACGCTACATGTCTAAAATCTCTCTCTCTCTCTCTCTCTCTCTCTCTCTCTCTCTCTCTCTCTCTCTCACACACACACACACACACACGTGTAGTTTTAATTTGCAGAAATAATAGTTTTTCTTTTTACCATTTTTACGCATGAACTGAGCTTATAATCTCAGTCATTAATTAATTGATGGAAACCTTCTTTAAATCTTTTTTTATTATTTTAATTCTACATGTATCTTATTAAGACAAGAGAGAAAGGTCTAATATAAGTATTTGGAGAACTTATCTTCCAATAACCAATAAATAAAAGGACAATTAATTAATTATGCATTATATATCCTAAAATAACCCATAGTGTACTGGTTTTAACCAAAATAACTCAACCTATCTGTAGTTACTGTAAAATTTATATATCGTTTTATTTTTTTTAACCAATCTACCATGCGTTCTAAAATCCGATGATTGAAGTATGATAACTGGACTACCATTAATCCTATATGGATACTTAAAAAAAAATAAGAAATGATTTATTTTAGGGTATTTATATAATAAAAGAATAACCAATCTTTATGATTATATAAATGCATGCACATTGACTTCAATACATTAAAATATTTGTTAGTTAATAAATAGATATATAGAAAGAAAAACTATGCGTTATTATAATTAATTACGAAAAAGTGGTTGACATTGTACAAAATATAAGATAACATTACTGATTAATCAAGCCATATACTTTTCCTCAAAAAAGGAAAAGAAAATAAGAAGTCATATACTAAAATAATGAATAAATAAATAGTCATAAAATACCCACCAAATTAAATTGTGCAGACGATTTAATGTTATAATTGTCTAATGTAGTTGTGTGGGAGAAAAATAAATCTATGTGAAAATGATTCTTAATTGACAAGATGATTTTAGGTGGAACAAAATTTTAGCCAAAATTGGTATATGACATATCAGTTGAGATCTTTTAGTCTCAATTTGTGTATACCTGCAAGCAACCGTGTATTAAAACTCAAAATTATTA
Organism: Perilla frutescens; assembly: GCA_026008535.1. NCBI lineage: Eukaryota > Viridiplantae > Streptophyta > Magnoliopsida > Lamiales > Lamiaceae > Perilla > Perilla frutescens. The sequence goes on from BRKX01000015.1 coordinate 53,102,423, forward strand.
CATTTTCTTTCATTTTTTTTCAATTTTAATTTCTTTAGGTTTAGTATAATTTTACAATTTTATTTAGGGTTTATTCCATTCAATTAGGGTTTATATTTTTTAATATTTAATTTTCATTTTTTAGTTAATATAATTAATTTTTGGGGTTGATTATCCCAAACTTAAGGTATACAATTTTTTAAAATTTCAATTTTTAACAATAAATAGTAATTATTAAATTTTATTTTTACAAAAAAACATTATTAACAATATATAATTTTAATGTTCCCACACGACTGACACACAAAGTTGGGACTATAATATCTCTACTCATGACATATTGCCCAGATGAGATCCTCTATTCCAAATTTAGTGTTCTAATTTTTTTTTAATTTATTATATTTTAGTTTAATTTTATAATTATTTTTTAGGGTTCATCTCACCCAATTAGGGTTTATAATTATTTTTTAGTATTTAATTTTTAAAGAAATGATTGTGGTTGATTATTTTAAAAATATGATTTATAATTTTTAAAATTTCATCTTTTGTTGATAAATGTGATTAGGTCGATTATGTTATAATTAATTTTTATTTTTGTAATATGTATTGTTAAACTTGTGAATTCGATCGTGGAATATGAGTTGAAACACAAAATTTGAAATAGAGAATCGCATCCTCATATTTGACATATGCATGCCAACGATAGTATATTTATAATTATAGTTTATTAGTTTATTTCATATATAAATTACTCCTTGTATCCCATAATTAATGTCCATTAATCTTTTTTTGGGAATATCCCTGAATTATAATCATATTTCTTAATGGAGATTGTATTAAAACATTCTTTTACAGATATTACCTTATTTAATTTTATTTGAAATCTAGTATGAAGGAAAAATCATAGAGTAGAAAATAAGGACGGTATAAAATAATTGTATATAAATTGTGTCTTTCTGTTACATACTAAATATGTTTTCTTAAGCTGTGTGAAAATAAAAAAGATAACTACAATTATGGAACAGATGAAGTAGTACGTTGTTCACACGCTACGCAGATGGTCTAATTATATCAGAAATAAGAATTAAATTCAAAATGAAGGAAATTAACCTGACATAACAAACCAGATTAGTAGGATTATAAATGAATAAAACCGCTCTCGAGCTATTTGCAGCTCGGCTAGAAAAAAAGATCTTTCAAAGTTCATTCGTTTTCTAAATGAGTCAAGTTCGAGCCTCGACTCAATATATAATCAAAGTTGTATAAGCAAATATGAAGTGTAAATAAATATTATTAACTCATAAATATTTTATTGTATTGAAGTTAACTGTACATTTATAGAATCATTGCTTATTCTTTAATATAAGTTAGTATTTTTTCTATGCGATGCACAAATAATTATTATTTTTTAGATCTATAATATTATGATTATTTTTTAGTTATATATGTTGTATTCAATTTTTTAAAATTAATAAAATAATATGCACATGTGTTAATTAATTAGATAAGAAGAACAATATTGTGCAGTTATATATAACAAATAAAAAGAAAATTAAATCTTAAAAACTAAATGAAAATCATGTTAGAAAGATCGAATTGGAATATTTCAAACGACACAATTTTATAAATAGCAATGTATAATTGTCCACAATTAAAGAATATTTGATTTGTTTGAATATATGACAAATATCAAAAATATAATTATTTAATTATTTTAAATGATGAAATTGAAATAGAAAAATAATAAAATATTACAAATTATGTTGTTGTTGTTGTGCAACAGAAATGAAATTATTTTTTTAGGCGACAAATGCAGAGTGCTACAAATCCTCCACCTATGCATAACACAATAAAATAAAAAATGTTACAAATTTCAAATTTTCAAGTAAAAAAATAATGAATAAGATTGCAAAAAATTGTTAAAATACAACAGTTGTAATCTAAACTGTCGTGGAAAATACAAAAAAAAAAAAGAGGAAAGAAAATTTACAACAATAAATGTCACTACTGCTGTCTATTAACTCAAAATTGTTATCTATTATACAAAAATTGTCGTCGAAAATATAATTGTTAAATCATGTGATAGACAACAGTTTATGCTGGAACAATTGTCTATCACACGATTTTACCTTAATATATGTATAGATATCCTAAAATAACTCATCTAATCCTAAATCTGCTCCAAGCATAAAAATACATAAATACCCTCAAATGAAAAAAAATCAGACTTTTGTGGCCTTCATTAATTTGCAAGAAATTTTCACCCACTACTATGGTTGAAAATCAAACCAAATAGTTTGATATTTGACTCATGTTACTTTGGTGAAAATCTCGTTTAAGCTTGATTCAATAATCTTATCAAATCAAACAAGTTTGAACATAATTTTTTGTTTGATAAGATTTAAAACTAGGCTCTAATTCGAGCTTGATAAGTAAAAATAGAGCAAACATGTATAAAAATGATTATTCTACCATCAGACTTTGAGGCCCAATAATAGCCTCATACATCCACTATCAATCAGGTGGGCCGTGTGAATTGGGCTGAGCTGACCCGCACCGCCTCACCTAGTTTCAAAAAAAAAAAAAAAACTCCAGAAAATAGTATCACTCATTACACTAAAAAGTATCAGCCATAAACTTTAAAATTATCACGTATTGCTAGTTTAATTATACGAGTTAAAAACATCCGATTTATGATTTAAAACATGTAAATTGGGATTTCTTATTCCCAATTAGGGGTTTATTATTCTAAATTGGGGTTTCTTATTTCGAATTAGAGTTTAAATTGATTCACTTTAATTTTAGAGTTCACTAATTTCATTTTAGGGTATATATACAGTTCAAAAGAAATAAATTATATAATTATATTTATTTAAAAAAACAATATCCTTTAATTTTAGGATTCATTAATTCTATTTTAAGATATATAATTTTAGGGGAAAAAAAAAACAGAAAATCAGCAAAAAATGAAAAAAAAAAAATAGTTTGGCTCATGCACCCCACACGTCGCACGTGGGCGCGCGTGAAGTGCACGCGTCAGATCTGGACCAGTTTTTTACTGTGAATTTTTTTTCCCCTTAATGAGCCCAGACTCATACACTTTATGCATGAGAGACTCCTCATATAAAAATATAAACTACACGAGCCAGATTCATATTCGACTCGATAGATAATCAAACAAGTTCATACATAAATTTTAAATTTCGATATTATTTCAAACAAGTTTGCACAAGTGTATATACTGTATGTTCAGACTCACTCATAGCCCTACGTACCCACTGCATCCCTTTAGTCGGTCAAACAGTCACACACTCGTTTATTATCTGAACAAAACCATCATGTACCGCCACCAACACCAGCCCATGGCCGGCGGTCCCACATTTCCGGCAACCAAAAACTCCACACAACTAATCCAAAAACACACAAATTGCATGCATACACACCTTTTTTTTTTATTAACAAATGAAAATACACACAATCTCATCAAACTCAACACAAAGACACATGCTCAAATATCCCCTCAGACATGACATAAACACGAAGATGGTGACGGATAATGACGGCAACGACGGTAGCAGTCTATTTTTAAAATTAGAATCTTCTCAATACCACTAGATCACAGGTGTGTGAGTGCAAAAAAAAATTATCATTAAGTTTTATTTGACTCGTGTAAAATATTTATAACATTCATCTTTTGCTTACCTAACCAGATAGTTATTGAACAACAACTTCTGATCTGTTCAGGATCTTTAATTTATCTTTTAACTATATACTAAATTTAATTAGAACATACTAATTATATTCCTGTAATAAAATTATCTCGTACAATTTTTTTAAAACATTTTTTTTTTCTTTTTAATATTGGGAAACCGTATGTTCTCAGTGAGGATTAATATACTGTTGTTTTACTTTCAAAAGAAAATCTTATAGTTTTCTCAAAATAATAAAAAAAATTTCTTGATAACTTTATCTATATAACTCAAATTCACATTGAATTATACGTTACACTAGTAATTTTGCACCAACAACCATCCTTTAATGATATAACATTCAATTAATTTCCAGAGTTTACTAAAATGTTGATGAACATTACTACTCTTTAATTTAGTCAAATTAAAGAATAAATTTATTCCGTACCTCTACAATAAACGCTATGCTCTATTTTGCCTCACCTACAAATGTCAATTAATTAATTAATTAATTTCCAACACGTTTATTCAACTCTGGTTTTATAAGATGGTAAATTTTACTTTTATTTATAGCAATTTAGTAATTTAGATATATATATATATATCACTTTAGCTCCTCATGATTTATTAAGTTCTTTCAATTTAATTAGTCACATAGTTAACTTTCCGTTGAATTAATGTCAAATTTGAAAATTAAATTAAATTGCAAAACTGATAGTCCAGTGATCGAGACAAAAATTATAAAAAGCAGAACTTCAAACTTAAATATTTTAAATATGGGTTTCTTGACATATTTTATTTTCATTTTTCTTACTTAATTTATTTTATATGGATGTCTTCTCAACTTAATTGATAAGCTAAACAAATTTAATTAATCCTTTTTTTTTTTTTTTACTCACACACCCGACCTGTGGTATTGAGGAGGTTCGAACCCGTGACCTTTGGCCTCCGAGCAACCTCACTCCACCACTAGGCCATCCCCACCGGGACTAATCCTTTATTAATACAGTTGTTATATCTCCTATATATTCTCATTTTACGCATTCACAACATATATTAGACTACCATAAATTTATACACATAATATGTAATACGTAATTATATAAGATAAATGATTGGTTATATTAAATAAAAAATCATGAACTTTGGATATAGTTATAAATTTTAAAAGTCGGCAATTAATGACACCAATTTTTAACATGACATTACCATTCTTTGTAGAAAGAAAAAATAAAAACAATTATCTTCAAATTCAACTGCCAACCTGCTTGTCTCTTCAAGCTCGTCGTTACTCGACCTTCAATTTTCAAAAAAAAAAAAAAATTTGTCGGTGCAACCAAATTTCAACATCCCCAATATTTTTCTCGTTTATGCGATTGTGAATTCGACCTATATCTTACTTCTTTTTACAAAAAAATTAATGGTCGAGTCAGGACGGAGTTGAAGAGATGAACAAGTTGTCAGCTAAATCAAAGGTGAATTTGTTTTACATAAAATTGAGAATGATGCATAACACCCCAAATTAAACATTGAGGTCTTAATCGTCTATTTTTAAAGTTCATACTAAATTTGTAACTATGCTTAAAATTCACGAGTTTTATGGCAATTAAATAACCCTAAGATAAACCATAGTTTGATGAACATCATCTAACAAAAAGTAAATGTTTTTTTTCTTCTTTTTAATTCAGACCATCAAAAAAAAAATTATAGATTTGCTAGGAGGAAATCCTTACTCTTGATTTTTGTGGTCGCATTAACTTAATACTTATATATATGAATTGTTCTACTACTTTAATTTATGTAGTATATGTTACAATTATCAATTAATTATGCAAGTACGCTCGAGCAAAATATTTTATGTTTCAAATCAAGTGCTGAGGAATGCATTTTAAATGACGAGTTTCGTGATATTTTAGCTTTTGTCGAACATAATTTTTTGTTAAAAAAAAAAAGAGAAAGAAATTAATACCTGCTGAAAAAACACTAATTAATTTCCCATTTGCTTCACCATGTATGTTCCTTTTTTTTTGGTGTCAAAATAATGATACCCACAATTAATAGATGTAAAAAAAATAAATTGTTTTAAATTACTATTATTTATATATAAGTAATGGCGCCTAGCTATAAATTGACAACTCAAATCTATCATTGAGCCATTCCAGCAATATATTTATCATTTCCCTCAACATTATCAATATGATAATTTATGAATAATTCTTTAGCTTACTATATTAATTAGTCTCAATAATGATAAGCTGCGTAGCTTTTGTACATAAAAGAATTAATTGCTAAAAAATTCACCACTTTAATTTGAATGAATTTACAATTTAAACATCTTTTAAAATATTGCAATAATAATTCGACCTTTTAATTTGTAGCAAAATAGATATTTAAAAAAAAACTGATTATTAAAAAAATGACGCTGCATGATGAAAATCACTCATATTTCGACACTCCAAAATTGAATTAATGTATACACGTGGAAAAAATGTGGCATCATAATTTCAATAATCGGAAAAATATTTAGAGTAGTGTCGAATTTACTACAAATTAAAAAAATGAATTATTATAGCAATGTTTTAAAAGTTGTGCTTAAATTGTAAATTTATTTAGGTGATTTTTTTAGAAATTAACCCTATAAAAACTATATATAATGATTATACGAATTCCTTGCACTTATATATAGTATATATGTGTGTGTTCAAGTGTTACAAAAAAAATTAAAATTAGTTTACAATTTAGAAATTTAATGTATTTGTTTACCCAAAAACCCCACCCACTCTATGTCCCCAATGTGTTTGTATATCGAAACTAAATAATTTCTTTTGTGGAGTCCTTTTTCTTTTAAAAAAAGCATTAATAATTCATCTATCTTATAGATGTTTGGAGATATATCGCGGGTAGGTAGAAATGGAATCATGTGAGAAAATAATGAATTTAATTAGTAATGTAATGATGATAAAAATGGAATGAAATAATTATTATTATTCATTTAATCTGGACGGTATTCACAAGTAATAAAATGTGAATGATATTGATATTCTTGAATTGATTTTATTATGACAGTTTGTAATTAGTAAATAAAAAACATGAATTTGTTTTAATTTATTTATAATAACAAAGTACTCTTCCTTCAAGAGAGTTAATGCTCAATGGAGATCGATTGGTTGAGTGACGGCTACTTCAACAAAGCTTCAACGATTATGAAAATCAACATACCATTGATGAACCAACAGAGCCATTGATAAATGGAACTCAACAGTCATAAGATCACTCCTCTATATAAGATGAGTGAATCTGATTTTCAAATGACTTTTGAACTCGTAACTTTCATACTTTAAACTTTCGCATATACTCACAACTGAGTTTTCTTTCTCCCATCTTTCAGCTCAAGTTCAAAGCATTATCTCAAAGCTGCGAAAGTCTGAACTGAGAGGAAGAACCTAAAGATTCAAGTATTCAGCTAGTTGTCGAAAGTCCAGCCAGAGCAGTCTTCTCAGTTCATGCTATACACTGATCAACTACTCAGTTCAACCCAAGGAGCAACATCAGTTGATAACCCCGTTCAAGACTAACCTCTTGAAGATCGAAAGAGATCTAAAATCTTGTAAAGATGACAATAACACATAACTCTTTAGCTAAGTGTGAGCGGCCGCTAAAGAAACTGCCGCCGCAATAGCTAACTGCTGGAGACTGCAAGTGTGAGCCGTCGACCTGCTGAGGTGACCATGTAAAGAAACTCACTGTTACCGGGTTCAGCCAACTATCGTTCATTGTATAATTTGTAAAGAAACTCAAGTTATATAGTGAATCTGCCCTTCTGCGGAAGGAATAGAGGATGTAGAAGTTTGAGACTTCAAGCCTTTATAAATCGTCTGTGTGTTGTACTGTTTTGCTTAATCTAGTATATCTATAAACTGTACGCAAATCCACACAAGTTGCACTCAAGTCAACTGGAAATCGTCAATCTGACAAAGTGCATAGATAAGTTTTTCAAAGCGAGTCAAGGGCCCTTATCATATTCCACATTTGAAATTAAAGTTTTTGGATCAGTTTATTCACCCCCCTCCTCTAAACTGATATTGACTCGTCCGAGACCAACATGAGACTAGAGTGAAAACATTCAACAAATTAACTTAGGATTAATCAATTTTATGCACAACATCTAATTTTGAAAATACACTTAGCTAATTTGATTCACAAGCTTTCATGATTGTTCATCACCTTTGTTTTCCATTTAATTCTATCTCTTCTTCAATATGTTCTGCATGAAAACAAAACATGATTTTTCGTTTCCAAACATATATTTTTCATTTTCCACTTAGAATATACATATATTATTAGGAATTGTGTTATACCGACTGTGTTCAATATTGTTGATAACAATGTATTCAATGTTATACTTGATGTGTAACAGTATTCCTGCAACATTGACCATAACATTGACTATGGTATCTTATCATTTCCTAGAAAATAGGATTAATTCTTTTTGAATTAATCTGATTTATTTATCTATTTTAATCAGTTATATCAACGAGATTTGAATTTAAAATGAGTGGATATGGTCGGTTATTTTAGTGATTAGGATTACTTTTGAAATGGTCAATGCGGTTCCTATATTTTAGGTAAGTGTTATCTCTCCTTCCTTTGTTATCTAACTAACGATATTAGTAGTGGAGTACTGGAGCAGTTAAGTGAAGTGATGGAGATCGTGGGAGACATGCAAGCTGGGTTGAGGAACAGTTATTTCCAGTCCAAGGTGGACATTCCAGTAAAGGTAGTTAACATCAACCCACGATCTAGGAGAGAACAAGTGATCAAGAACCATGCATAATAGAAAACTCTATAAGTATCGTTTCTTACATTTGGAAAGGGTACCCAAATAGAGAAAATATCACCATATTAAGTGAGAAGATCCAGAGCTTGAGTCCTTAGTTTACTTCGAGATTCTCAGCAATCTATTCAACATCAAGTTTATTATTTCGATCAACCTATAGATGTTCATTGGTTGTGTGTGTAGATTAGGTGCATGAATTGAGAGTTTATGACTCAAAGTTTGAATAGTATATATGACTATCTAGTGTTAGATAATATATTTAGAATTTGTTCAAGGTTTGTACTTAGAATATGATTTTTGTATTACAGATAGTGTTGTCAAAAGAGTGAATCTGGACAACATCAGCATTATATTTCGACACTTGAGAAAGTGTAATTTCGTCATGTGGCAATCACATACCGAAAGTGTGTGATTTAAAAACTATATTTCGTGCAAAATTAATTTTTATTTCCGTTGAATGTTGAAGACATAGTGAAAACACTAACTTTAACATTAACTTTAACATTTACATTTATTCAAATTTTACAGTGTTTTGGGCAACGAATTCTAACATATATAATGAATTTTTAAATTTTTAATCGGCGCTTTAATTCCTACCTCTAAAACCCTAGCATGCATATATAATAGGTGTTTCTATTTGCACCACAATATTTACTTTATACACCACAATTTTTTTATTATTTATAAATTTACATAAATACCCTTACTAAATAAATAAATGAAAAAAGAAAGTAAAAAAATAGCAAAAAATGAAGACAAGTGTCTCTTCTTCTCCGGCAGAATGGCATCTGCAACTTTTTCTCCGTCGAGTGCCTGTTGCGACGACAACTACTCATAACTCCGACAAAGACGACTCCCGGTAGGTAACTTTTTCTCACCATCAGACTCCCAAAGAAATTGAATCGGAAAAATTTAGAGAAAAAAAAATATTCACCCCATCTCCTTCTGAAGTTCTTTTTGGCTTATTTTTCGAAAAATATTTTTCGAAACCTGTAAAGGACTCGTTTCCGAACTTATTCCATTCGAAAAAAAATGGAAGTTCTCATTTTTTTTTAAAATTTTCATATTTCATTTCTTCGATGGAAACTGACAGCGATGAGAAGAAGGTGAAACGTCGAGTCATGAATCATCCTTGTCGGGGCTGGGCGCAGTTGTCGTCGATGGCGGTTGGGCATTCGTCGGAATCGCCTGAGAAGAAGGTACATCACTACCGGAGAAAAAGATGCTTCTACCTTATTTTTGCTGCCGTTTTCCTTTTTTATCTTTACATTTATTTATTATTTTTTATTCATTTATATTTTAATCAGGGTATTTAAGGAGATTTTTACTAATAATAAAAATAAAAGAAAAGTAATTTATGGTGTGAAAAGTAAATATTTTATGGTGCAAATAGAAACACTCATGTATAATACCAAATCTTGAGAATTTTATATTTATGATGTGGAAATTATATCGCAGCCTTAATGGACCGAATTGGAAAATTTTCCACCTCAATTTTTTTCGGCCACATCACCAATATCTCCAGATTAAGAATAGTAAATAATGTGATGTAACCTGACATTAAAAAAATTCATTAATTACTAGATTAATTGTACTCTCTAAGTATTGTCAGTAATAATTTAAATATAAGTCAGTACTTGATTCTGACATCAATATAAGTTCTTGCCTAACTTGTGAAAGCTGTTCAGAATAAGGAAAATAAAAATTAATAAAGAATCAGTATATCGTATATAGTTGATGTAATTTAAAATAAAATTTAAAATTATACATAATACCCATGTATATAGTTTTGATATGCTGAGCGTGTGTTCTAAGCGATCTTGTAAGCGCCATTTTTTTCCTGAATTTATCCTATCTTCTTTGTCTCACTCGGAAACTAGGATCCAATCTTAGCTATTTATCTATTTGATTGTTGCGCTTTAGATTAATCTAAAAGATAGGATCCCGGTGGGGATGGCCTAGTGGTGGAGTGAGGTTGCTTGGAGACCAAAGGTCACGGGTTCGAATCTCCTCAATACTACAGGTCGGGTGTGTGAGTTAACAAAAAATAAAAAAATCTAAAAGATAGGGTCAAAATTGTCATTAATTAAGAGATTTATATATGGAATATTAGATCTCTCACTTTATGACATATATATCTTCATATTATACATTTAATTATTTACTTTCTTATAATATTAAAAAATGTATTTTTACATCTATAAAAAAAGTAGATAATTTAATCAAATTTGGTTAATTAATTTGGTAAGTTAATTAATTTAAATTTGTGACTTAGTTTGTGTTTTCATAACATATAGCAAAATTTATATAATTTGATAGCATCTAAATTATTTCGATTAAATTTCACTTTTGGTCCTATTAGAATGTGGTCAAAACATTTTTAGTCCCAAAAATTATTTTTTTGGTTCCAAATGATATTTTTTTGACAATTTTTGTCCCATAAAATATTTTTTGATAATTTTGGTCCCATAAGATATTTTTTTGACAAATGTATCCATGACTGATCTTGAATTAAAGAGCATGAAAATTTTTTTAATTTGATATATTATTTGCGTTGATCCGATTAGAAACCAGTGAGATATGATCGTTTAAATTTTAAGATTTTTATCAAAAAGTGATGAAATCAGTTTTTTTTTAAGATCGGACAACTATACCCTCACCTCCTTCATTTTTGCCTTGAATTTGACATTAAATCTCAATCATTAGATCATCTAATTGAATGGTATAAGATGAATTCCTAATTCCTATATCAGGAAAATGTGTATTTTTGATCGACTTTATATATATATATATATATATATATATATATATATAATGCAAAAAGGCACGAAATTGATATAATTAATTGAAGACTTAAATTTGGATGAGGAATACGTAACTACACATACATTATGTATAATATATAATGTGATTGACCCATCTCACGGAGTGCGACAAATTAAATGAAAACACACATTATATTCCTTCCTATTTATAATTTTAAAACCGACCTACTTAATTATCATATTATTTCAATCGGGATACTTCAATAAATATAACTTGTGTTAACTGTGCATAATTTGACCTCCAATCATTGAATGAAAAAGTCTATTTACTAAAAGTAGGTATACATACATACATATGTATACAAATAATGAATAATAGTAATGAGAGAGAAAGTAAAGAGCGAGAAAAAAAAAACCTAACACCATAATGATAATTTGATAAACACATATGATATATATATATATGTATATATATTGTGATGAGAGAGAAAGTAAAGAGCGAGAAAAAAAACCTAACATAATAATGATAATTTGATAAACGCTATGAGATATATATATATATATATATATATATATATATATGTGTATTAATTTGTAATAATAGTGATGAGAGAGAAATTAAAGAGCGAGAAAAAAAAACCTAGCTAACATCGTAATGATAATTTGATAAACATTACGATATGCATGTGTGTGTGTCTATATATATATATATATATATATATATATATATATATATATATAGGACTTGGTTTAAACGAGAATATATTTTTGGGTGAGAAATAGGAACTATTTACAGCTGTTAGATCTATTAAATTTAATGGTGCAGATTTAGATTGAGATTTAATATTTGTTTTTAGGGAAAATTGCCATTTTGATACCCTATGTTTGGCCATTTCTCCATTTTGGTACCTTATGTTTTGTGATGGCCAAAATGGTACCCTAACTATGCATAAATATGTCATTTTGGTCTTATGACCTACAATAACAGGTTTTTTTGGTCAAAGTATCCAGTCAAAGGTAATAAGGGCTATTGTGCAATTTTAAAAAATATTAGGGATCAAAATTTAATATTTAAAAATTATTTATTTTTAATTTTAATTTTAAAAATAACTTTTAAATTTAATTTTAAAAATAGTTTTTAAAAAATTTTTATTTGTAATTTGAACAAACGTTTCAACTTTCAATTTTTAATTTGAACAAACGTTTGTTCAAATTAAAAATAAACTATTTTTAAAAATTATTTATTTTTAATTTTAATTTTAAAAATAGTTTATTTTTAAATTTGAACAAACATTTCAACTTTCAATTTTTAATTTGAACAAATGTTTGTTCAAATTAAAAATAAACTATTTTTAAAAATTATTTATTTTTAATTTTAATTTTAAAAATAATTTTTAAAAATAGTTTAATTTTAATTTGAACAAACGTTTAAACTTTCAATTTTTAATTTGAACAAAAGTTTGTTCAAATTAAAAATAAACTATTTTTATAAATTACTTTTTAAAATTAAATTTAAAAATTATTTTTAAAATTAAAAATAAAAATAAATAATTTTTAAATATTAAATTTTAACCCCTAATATTTTTTAAAATTGCACAATAGCCCCTATTACCTTTGACTGGATACTTTGACAAAAAAAAAACCTGTTATTGTAGGTCATAAGACCAAAATGGCATATTTATGCATAGTTGGGGTACCATTTTGGCCATCATAAAACATAAGGTACCAAAATGGAGAAATGGCCAAACATAGAGTACCAAAATGGCAATTTTCCCTTTGTTTTTAATTAGATATGGATATCATAGTGGTTTGATAATTCAATCTCACAATAATAGGTCAAGTCATATCTACATTTATTTTTATTTCCTTATTTCTCTCTCCCACTCCAATGTGATTTTATGTTTTATTCTGTATATTTTTTTTATTTGTTTTATCTTCTCTACGGTTTTATCGGAGTTCTCCATTTTTCGGTTTCATTCACCACAATTTTTATTATCCACCAACATTGCTTATATATAATTTTTTTTATCTTTTTTTTATTCATTTACTATATATTTTGTTATCTTTTGTATTTTTTTGTTATGCTAAAATTAATGAGTTATTTTTTGTATTCGAAATTAATTAATTCATTTTTCTTATTTGTTGATTGTTACGAATCATTTAGAAATTGTCATCATATATTATTTGTTTTAAAATAAAAGGTTACACATTGTGTAATGAAATGGTATTTGAAAAGCAATAAAATGTCACAATAGAAGCAATGAATTATTTATGGTTTAAAAAAAATCCATAATCCATAGGGCTATCCATATGAATTTAGCAATAATGTAGTGTTTTGCAAGCATTGTATTGATTCTACATAAACAATGATTAGATATCTCATCATTATAATTTTTTAAAATTTTATGGGTAAGCAATGATTTTCTTATAAATAAGTAACACACAACATTTAACTCAATTGTCATTATATATACTATTTTTAAAAAAATCGAATTGTTACGCATCATGCAAAGAAATGGTATTTGAGAAGCAATAAAATGTTACAAAACAAGCAATGAATTATTTCTGGCTGAAATTTAAAAAATTATAAATATTATAATCATTCAAAAGGTACATAATAATAAATAGAATTGTTAATAACATGCATTGCAACATTATATAAAATGCAATCAAATTTCTTATTTTCCATCAATGTATACCATGAGTTTTTGAATATTCTTACTGACAATGAGGAATTTGTTGCTTATGATATTAAATTTTGCAGTTTAGAATGTTTAAATTTGGTGATATGTCGGTTTCATAATTTAGACGGTGATCTACAGTGGCTCAACAATGGTCGACGACTATGACAGAGAAAGAGAGAGGACGTGAGAGAGAGATGGAGGAAGGGAGAGAGAGAGAGAATAAGATATGGAGATTTATTTGGATATTCCATATCATTATAGATATAAAATTACATTAATATTATTTTGTTTATAATTTCTCTATTAAATTGATATTATGACATATTTTCTAATTTTAATCTCAACCATTCATCCATACAAATTGAAAGATTAGAATTTATTCCTAATTCTCACACAGAAAGTAGTTCTCGTTGTAGCCTATTCCTATACATACATATATACATACATATATATATATATATAGGTGAAAAGTTGTAGAGCATAAGTCGTTATCGATGTCTGCTGCAATTAAAATTAGAAATAAATAGTGGTCATGCATAGGGACCACATAACTCAAGATTTGTAATAATTTAGCACGTAATAAATTAATGGAATGCAATACCTTCCATTTTTGTTGTTTATACAGGAAACATTTATTTTTCCGCAAAAGGTGGAAATACATTTTCACATGTTGCAGAGGGCCGCCCGTAAGGGTGGGATGGTAAAGTATACTTTACTTTTTTTTATTATATTTTTATTTTATTTTATTTGTATGATATAAAGAAAATTCACACTGTTACATTATTTTAACATTCAGTATACCTTCCTAAGGTATACTTTAATTTCAGTATGAAAAAAATGACATATCTTTACTTTATCTTTATTTCAGTATATCTTACCAACATCGATATAACGTACCATACCATCTTACATTATATCTCATATATTTACTAAAAATATGAAACACTCCTAATAATTCACTCACACACACACACACACACATACATATATCACAAATATTAACTAACTTAAATATAATAATATTATAGTTGCTAAATATTATATTATTATTATTTATGTTCTTATTTCTTATTTTTATTTATGAGATTACAACCTATAGTTGTATTGTAAATCTAAAACTGTAAGAAAACATTAAGAATATTATTCTACATCTTTTTATAATATGTTTATAAATTGTATAACATATTATAAACTTACTAAATATTATATATTTTAAATCATTAGCTTAGAAATCATAAAAATTATTTACTAAGCATTAAATAAGAACATATTTATTATTACTTTGTATTAAATATAACATATGATTATGTGTATTAGATATCGTAAATTTATTAAATAATGTAAAAAATAATAAATTAGATAAGATATCATAAAGTTACTAAATACATATATATAATTATATATATATATGTGTGCATGTATAATATTTATATTAAGTATTATATACATATTTACATAACAATCATCCTTTGTTCTATCTCACACATATATGTTAATTTAAATATACAATCAAATGAATTAATATAGTTGCTAAATATAATATTTTTATTATTTGTGTTCTTATTTCTCATTTCTATTTATCTGATTATAATTAAATTATAATTGCAATGTGAATCTAAAGTTGAGGAAAAAATTAATATTAATTATTTCATGTAATTTAAGTTATTCATTGTTTAATTATAATTCATGTATAAATTAGGTATTGTAAATTTTCAATATCAACATATACACATTTGATTTGGTATATATTGGCATATCAGTATACCGTTAGTTCGGCATATATCGTTATACCGGTATATATCATTGGTGTGGTATATGCCGAACTAACGGTATATACCGAAAAAATTCGGTATATCGTCGTGCGGTATCGATATACGTCAGTATACCTCGATTTTTAAAATTCCATACTTTTACCTTACCGAAAATCTCGGTACGGTATTATACCTTACCGAAAATGCCGATATACCTTACAGTTTGGTATTCCGATATTTTTTTCGGTACGATAAGTACAGTATAACGGTATTTTTTCTCCAACCCTATCCCTGAGGAATGTTCGAGGTGCGCCGCACATGACCTTCCAATCGAATAGTAGGGGAACCAAAATTTATATATACATGCAGTATTATTAATTTAGTTTTAATTTTCAATAAAAAAAATTATGTATACTAAGTTTTGTATAATTTTAAAACTTTAACCCATTATTTTTTAAAAAATTATTTTAATCCAATTGAGTTTAACCTTTTACGTTCATGAAACTTAAAATAATTGTAGCCCATTAATTAAAAAGCCCTATATTATTTTGGACTATTAGGGTATTAATTAAGAGTATGTATTGTTTAAGACCTCCAATTGAATTAAGAGTGTGTTTTCTTTAACTCTCCCATTGCATTAAAACTCTTTTAGAATCAATTATTTCATTTATATAGTAGATCATGTAATCAGATTACTAAAAAAAAGATTTGATCAATTCATTTCCTATGAAAAAGATCTTCGAATTTTTCCTTCTAATAAATTGAATATAATGCTACTTCAAAAATAAGTTTTGAAAATGTTGATAATATTCTAAAGTATGGAGAGTTTAGTGATCTTGATTGTCAAGAGTTGTTTCAAATGCATTACACTATCATTCAATAAAACAGTAAAATACAGGTCTATATATATTAACTTACTTAAAGAGGCTAAATAGTTATTCCAATGCATGTATTGCTAATAAAATTTTATTAATTATATATGTTCTGTAAAAAATAAGTTTTTCAAAATCTAAGATACTGAAATCTTATTTGTGTTCGATCATGTCACAACAAAGATGGAATGAACTTGCTTTGATATTCACAAACACGATTTGCTATAAAATATTGATTGGAAAAATTTATAAGGAAATTTGTTTCAAAAAAATGCTAGAAGAAGTATCTTTAAAAGATGTTGTTCAAAGTAAATTTTTTCTTTTGTTTCAAAATTGTTCGAAAATGATAGTGAACTCACGAGTTGGATGATTTTGAACATATGAGACATATTTCATGATTTTGAACATTATAAATAGTTTGCAGTGGCATTTTTTTTATCTATGATACGTATTAGAAATTTAGACAATATGATTATGCTACTTTTATTATGCATTAATTTTACATTCAGCAAATAAGGACATCATTTTTAAGGTTCGAACAGGGCACTTCAAATCTTAGGGCCGGCTCTACATATTGCCTACACGATATATCTCAAAAAAAAAAATGGCCCTACTATATATATGCATGCTGATCATCGATCAGAAATTAGATGCACGAGTTAATTTCATTTACTTTCATACATGTATCACTTATAAATAATTTTGCAATAATTCAAATATTTTATTTACACTGCAAAATGTACATATATTGCTTTCTTTGTGATCGGCTTCATGTTTAGTCCATATGATTTTTCAACCGTGCAATTAATATTGGCCACATGAATGAACATTTGAAATAAATATATATATATATATACACACACTATAAAAAAGTGATCTTTAGAGACAATATATTATTAAAGATAACAAATGACGTTACTTATAATGAAGTTAAGTAACGACATGTCATCTTTAATTACCACATGTCATCTCTAATTATATTTTTGTGATGACATTAATATTGTCGCTTAAAATGATGTTTAATTTATTTGAGACGAACTTTAAACTTTAAGCAACGGTATAATATTTGAGATGACATGATGTTGTCGCAAAAAATATTTTTATTGTAATGTAAAAAATACCATGATTGATGACAGAAGATTATTAGAAACGGTATATATGTTGTCACTTAAGTCTATTATAAGTGACGACATCTGTCATCTCTAATAATATTATCTCTAATGACCATTTTTATTGTGATGTATACGATTAGTTGTCTCTACTACAAAGATCTTTTGCATGTTTTTTTTGTCTTAGACAAAGCCTTTTAATTTTGACAATTACAATATAAAACAATATTTATTTGCAATTGAAGCCTACAAACAAAATTCGATGAAATTATATATAGTAAAACTCTTGTATATGTTTTCAGTTTCACCACCCACGAAATGTTTATCATGCATGTCTTATAGATACCAAAATACCACAACATCGGATTTTAATTTGCCCCATATATATGTATTAATTACTAAAAATGTTTTTCTAATATTGTAACAAAAAAATATTTATTAGGTTGTACATTAACATTAATGAATTAATGCCGTTAAAAATGACATATTGAAACAAAAATTAGAAGAACAAAAACTTTATTAAAACTAATGTTAAATGTACAAGCTACGGTCGATCCTAGCAATATAAAAAACACAATTTTGATAGTTTGCAAATTTTTTTCATATTCATTTAAAAAAAATCCCTTAATGTATATATAGCTCAATGGATGGCAATTGGTATGTAGCATCTTCCAATTACATACGATTTACATTTTGCACTCGAAAATCAAAATGTGGCAAATTTGCACCCTCCAAATAAAAGTAATTATTGCACTTTACACACACCAATCATTAAAATCTTTAATATGGTATTGGGGGTTGTGTGTGTAATTGCAATAATTACTTTATTCATGGAGTGCAATTTTGTCGAAATTTTAATTTTAGAAATCCTATTTAATTTGAGGATGCCATATAACAATTTTACTCTATTAAAAAATTGGGTCATTTTTTTTTTTTTTTGGATGTCGAGGGTAACCCGCAGCCGCTACCGTGGTGCGCACTGGGTAAACCCCGCCCCTGTGTAATAGTCTGCAAACCTACACAGGGGAGGTAAACCACACTTGGCAAGCCAGGTGTGACAGGCTCACACCTAGTGGTATTGGTGGTGGGTCGAACTTGAGACTTTTGGCCTCAAGAAACACCACTCCACCACTAGGCCATCCCCAAGGGGAGAATTGGGTCATTTTTATGAAAGTATGATACGATACCATATCGTATCCACAAGCAATTGTGGATGGGTTCTTAAGTGGATGGTCAATCCTTCATCTTTGAGTTAGTTTTTGCGATGGAATTAGGGTCTTTGGCTTGAGTTCCTATCATTAGTGCTTTCATTGAGAGCCGGTTCGTCCTAGGAAAGGGCTACATTGTGCTGAAGTGGTCCGAAGTGAAAACTACCCAGAGGGAGAGCCGTCTGGCTTGGAAAAGGGCTACTTGGTGCCGAAGCAGTCCAGAGTGTGAGCCATTCGGCTCGGGAAAGGGCTATCTAGTACCGAAGCGGTCTAGAGTGTGAGCCGTCTGAGGACATCCGGCTTGTCAAGATAGGTGGAATGATATGATCTCACATCGGATCCACAAGCAATTGTGGATGAGTTCTTAAGTTGAAGGTCAACCCTCCCCCCTTGAATTAGTTTTTGTGGTGGAGTTAGAACCTTTGACTTGAGTTCCTATCAAAATATCCAAGTCTAGAAATTAAATTGTAATGATTATAATATTAATCATTTATGTTAAACGTTCAAATATTAGATAAATTATTACTAGACAAAAGTGAACCAAATGAGATATTTCATTAGTCCACTCTCTATATCACCTTTGTGTCCCATTATGAATTTTATTAGTTTTTTCTTTCAATTTTTTTATTTAATTTTAATTTATTTTTGTTACGTCTAATATTTACAATTATTTCATATTTATGATATATATATATATATATATTAATTTCAGTTCTTAGCGATAAATGTTAATTGCGATTGATTATGCTATAGTAATTTTTTTTTATTATAAACATTATTAAAATATTAAAATATTAAATTTAATCACAGAACACAAGAATGTGATAGAGAGATTGGACTAGAGATCCTCATCTAGAAATGAACCGACTATTTGGAAGGAAAAATGTTACATTCTATTTTTAGAAATTATCATAACGCTTATGACTAAAATATTTCAAATTTGAATCTCAAAACATTTTATAAGTCGAGTCTATCGACCAGAATTTTCCTAATACGGATTATTTCATAGAAATAAAATTTATACAAAACACCAGAGACAGATTTAGGGGGCTGCCCCCTCAAATTTGTCTAACAACTATATATTTAATTTATTATATAAAAAATAATATTTTTATGCCCCTTCCCTTTATTCTTATTAATATTGTATATTTTATGTTTAGAAATGCTTCAAGTTTACTTTAATTCATTATATATTTGTGGTAAAAAAATATATATATTTGAATTTGAGAAGGAATGTTTCAAAATTTTATTGTTAAGATTTTATTTATCTTTTATGATTTCGCTAGTGTTTTTCGTTACGCTCCAATTGTCCATTTAAATTATTTTTTTAATTAATTAGCTTTACATTCCCCAAATATGATTGTATTTGGTTTAATTTCTTACAATTTTCTATTTGCATTATAAATTTTTTTTTCTTATAAGTTCTTCTCCCCTCTAAATTAAAATTCATGTATCCGCACCGTCCCTGAAAAACACACTCTTAGATAGCGATCGCGGAATTTCCAACCATCAAAAATTAAAAATTAAAATATGAAGAGTAATGGATCCTCTTTGTCGGCCATTGATCGTAATGGTTTGTAACTGATTTTTGTAACACCAAGCTCTAGTAGAAGCATATTCTATGATAATCAGTAGATGCTACGTACATACATACATACATATATATATATATATAGGATATGGATCATATGAGAATACTTTGTTGGTGTGAGAAATGAGAACACATCTTACACCATCCAATTTAATGATCCAATGGTTGATATTTAAGGTGGTAATTTCGTAAATAATAGGGCAAAAAATAAAGGAATGAAGGCTATTTTCGTCCAAATCCATTAAAATGATGATGTCAGCAATTAAAAAAAAAAATCTTAAAAACTTTAATCGACCATAACTTCCTCGTTTTTAATCCAATGCACACAAAAAATATATCAAATTAAAGCTCTCTTCATGCTCTTTCATTTAAAATGTTGAAAGGCTATGTTTGGATGAAAAAATATGAACGAAAAAAAAAAAAAAAAAAAATTACGCGTGCCCAGGTTGTAAATGCTTTCGTTAGCATATAATAATTCTTCGTCAGCATTATGATAACATATGAACGTATGCTAATGAAGCATTTGTCATATGCTAACATAATATATTCGATGTGCTAACAAAGAATTATCATAATGCTAACATAGTATAAATTTATTAGGGTTTATTAAATCTCAATTATGGTTTATTTAATCTCGATTATGGTTTATTCCATCTAATTATCATTATTCTTTTGAAATTTAATTTTTTGTTTATAGTTCTTAATTGATTATTATGGTTTATCCTATCCAATTATAATTTATAACGTATGTTGATAGAGTATTGTCATATGCTAACATAGTGTATTCGCAATGCTGACGAACCAAAACTATAATGCTAACGTAGTACACATATATTATTATTATGATTTCTTTCAACTCATTTAGGGTTTACCACATCCAATCAATGTTTATTTCATCTAATTAGGTTTATTTCATCCAATTATGATTTTTTCCATTTAATTAGGGTTTATTAAATCGAATTAGGTTTATAATTAATTTTTAGAATATTTTTTTCGCTAACAATATTTGAAAACTTTAATTAGCATAACTATAATGCTTCGTTAGCATTATGATAATACTTCGTTAGCATAACGATCTGTTATCAAATCCTCCGCGATTTTTATAAGAATTATCAAATTACAGTAATACCCCCGCGCGAAAAACTTTTCAAATATTACAAAATTGCCACCGCCTTTTTCATCAAATCTGGACCTTTGATTTTTGATGGATGTGTGGTGTGAGATGTGTTCTCATTTCTCACACAAGGGGTTATTTTTATATAACCCCACCCCTATATATATATATATATATATATATATATATATATACACATAGGAATGAGATCTTGTGAGAACCAATCACCAGGTGGGTACTAGGAACCAATCCCATCCCTCCATTCCACAATCTGGACGGTCCAGATCAATCTAGATTTCTCGGTGGCAATTGTGTAATTAAAATGAAAGTCTTCAATTCGCGCGTCTCATTAAGGGCAAATCGGAACTGAACTAAGAAATTGCCCAGATTCAATTTTAGCCTCCGACTTCGCTCATTTTAGCCTCATGCATTTCTCATTTTAGCATGTGTTGATAAACAAAAATGGAACGATGATTTCATTGGAATGAAATGCAATACACCCTATTTAGGGACAGTGAACCCTAATGTGAATCTCATAATTACTAGTTGGGATCAGAGCCCTAATCGGAACGTAATAAACCCTAATTGGGAACGGTGAACCCTGGTGGAAAATGTCACATCAATTTTAGCCTCCTACTTCGATCATTTTAGCATCATGCGATTCTCATTTTAGCCTCATGCGATTCTCATTTTAGCCTCAGAATAAAAGGGAAGAATTATTAAATTACTATATTACCCCTCCGTCCACAAAGTTGCCGAAAATTACAGGAATGCCACCGCCCATCCACTTAAATCTGATTTAATCTGAACCGTCCAGATTGAGTCAAATAAGGGTTAGGATTGGTTCCTAGTTCCCACCTGTGAGAAGGGTTCTCATTTGATCATTTCCCTATATATATATATATATATATATATATATATATATATATATATATATATTCACGATCTAGCTCTCAATCCAGTAAAAATTATAAATGAAAATTAATTAATATCACTCATGATGCATGTATTATTATGATAAGTTTATCACCGTAAGATTATAAAATTTGTCAATTTTAACTAATTGGCTAGCTAGTTACTCTACACTGCTCTAATGCGTAGTATGATTACGACAATTCTACAAGAACAAGATCTTTTTTTTTTAACAAGCCACATATATTGAATTATATCATAAAATTTAATTTGTACTTGATGTATATAAATAAAAAGTAATTAAACAAGAGAGGGATACAATTTAATTTTAAGAGGAAAACCGCACGTACTGACATGAATATTGTTCTCCGGGGTGGGTGAACTTTGTGGTCGAAGGCTACGAGTTTGAATTTTATATATGTCTTATTTTACTTATTTTTTAATAAAAAAAAATGTTGAACTATTAGGACTGCGGTTATATATATAGTTATTACATTTTTAAGTGATTTGGATATTTAAGGGTTTCATTAATTATATTATCTTTTTTACAGCGATCGAATTATAGTTAATTAATTAATTGATTGAACTATATAGTAGTTAAGGTTCCATATGTACGTGTGGGCGATAATCATACTTAATTAAGGCAAGTTTTATTATTTGGTATATAATTAATTAATATTTTAATTATTGATTAATGTATATTTACACATATAAAAAGAAGTTGACTCTTTTTTAAAAAAAAATTCTAAATTTCCATATAGACAAAAAAGATTTTCCCTAAACAAAAATAAAAATTTGAAAATGAAACTAATTATTCTCGCCAAAACAAATTTAACCGGTTCAAAACCAATGCAAACAATTCAAGGGCAATTGTGTATATGATATACTACCCCCGTTTCGAAATGTTTGTTGTTTTAGTTTTTTTTTTTTTTTTCAAAATGTTTGTTGTTTTATATAATTTGACATCCTCTCTCCCAATTTTAATCCTCTCAAATCCTACAAGATTTCTTAATTCTAACTTACCTATAATATATGAAGAGAGAAAAATAATGGAGAGAGAAAATATTGTTATTTTTTAGGAAAATATAGATGAATTAGATTTTATGGCATATATGAGGGATGTGTATATTTGTCCACAAAATTAATTCTTAATTCCAGATAAAAAAAACAAAACAACAAACATTTCGAAACGGAGGTAGTATTATATTTACAATCCTTAATATTTACTAAAATATGCTTTGTTTTCCATTTGTAATTAAAGAAAAACAAAAAGATTTTTTTTTCTATTTATGCTTCGTTTAATATATATGATTTGTTCATTTTGGTAAAGATTTGAAAAGCCAAAAAAATATATAAAATTGGTGAATATAAGATCCACATAAATAAAATAAAAACTAAAATTTTGTTGATTAGCATAATTTTCGAATGAAATCCTTGTTTGTTTTGGTGAGATTAGTTTCATTTCTGATTGGGGAAAATCTTATTTGTAGAGATCTATATGGAAATTTAAATTTTTTTCAAAAAATAAGTCAACCTCTTTCTAAAATAGATTACATAAGAGTACGTATACTTGTAAAACAATTAATTAATTACTTACAAAATATTAAAATTTTTCCTGAATTAAGTATATTATGACGGCCAATCGGTCACGCATGTGGCCAAATAGCACTACTCGATCAATTAAGAGAATGTTTGATTTTTTGTTTCGTTATGGTAGAGATATTTTATGGCCTAGGTTTCAGATTTTGTTCTTACTTTATTATGTGTGCAGAATTAGAATACATGCATGTGACTTTCTTGAATAAAATCTGTGAATAATTATCCATTTTAAAAGAATAATTGCTTTTTGAAGAATGTTAGTCGGCTCGGCAATAAGTGAGGAGAGAGAATATTGTATCAGAAAGGGAAGCAAATAATTAAATAATGTAACGTTTATGATTTTATAGTGATATATTTTGGTGATGGTTAAACATGATGAATTTTACAATATCATATTTAGTATGGGTTCGAATTACTCATTTACTCTAGTTAATTATATATTTTTCATATTATATAGTATGCCTTCATTTCGATCATGAACAAGTGTTATACACATGATTAAATATTGTTAAATATATTCTCTCAAAAAAAAAAATTGTTAAATATATTGTATTGGTATATAAGATATATATACACACACACACACACACACACACCACATTATTGGTTATGAAATATGAAATATGACACGAAAATAATAGACAAGCTTGTAATACTCATTTATCTAGGTTGATCTCTCATTTGTAATCTATCGATTCAGGATCCGGAAGATGAAAACTCTCAATTCAGGACTCGAAAGATGAAAATTCTCGATCCAGGACTTCAAAAATCACGAATTTTGATTTCTTTTTATTTTTGATTAATTTTATATTAATTTTCAATGAAAATTCCTTCATTAATTATCCATTAAATCTAATAAAGAAATTTTTAAAATTAATTAAAAAATAAAAAGAAATCAAAATTCGTGATTTTTGAGGTTCTGGATTGAGAATTTTCATCTTTCCTGTTCTCGATTGAGAGTTTTCATCTTTCAGGTCCTGAATTGATAAATTACTCATTTTTCAGATCCTAAATCGACAATTCTCTCTTTTTTTTAATTCATTTTTAGAGAGAATATATAATATATTTTGGAGTTTTATCAATTTAGGCCTACAAAATATGTTAGCTATCAATTTGGAGTTTTCTTTAGAATTACTCCCTCTGTCCCATTGATATTTGATATAGGCTGATTGTATTTTTCATTATGATTAAGAAAATTATTTAAAAAATAATTAAACCAGTAGAATTCATAATATGCCCGTATTTATTTATTTGATAATGAATTAATTATTAATGTAAATATAATAAATATGGGTATATATATTGGTAAATGAACTAAATATATTTAGAAATAAGCTTATTTATTGGGACATCTAAAAAAGAAAAACATGCCAATATGAATGCAAATTAAAGGGGTGAGTAGTTTAGTCTAATAATAATAATAATAATAAAGAAGGTAAAATTGTAGGGGTAAAATCGTAAATAAAAACTACAGGGATTAAAAAAATCTAGAAAAAACATTGCAAAGCTACTCTTGTGCCGCAGTGGTTATCTGTTTTAGGTAAAAGCTATAATTTTTTTTTCCTTTATAAAATTTTGTTTAATGATCTTGATGTGAAAGTTTTATTGCATTGCATCCAAATATAAGATACTCATGCGCTACAAAAATAAAAACACTTTAGCGTCGGATTCAGTGGTGGATCCAAACGAAAATCTTTAGGAAGGTTTCATTACACTGTATGTATATAAAAAAAATTGTTGTCATCGATGAGGGGACCGAAACCTACCAATGACAAAAAAAATACATAGAAAAAAATAGGAAGGGAGGGGAGGGTGGGGTGGGGTGGGGTGGGGTGGGGGTGGGGGTGGGGGGCCAAGACCCTCTCCAGCCCCCACTGGATCCACCCCTGGTCAGATTAATATATTTCGTCTCTAAATTGCTAACAAATTAGCGACAAATTTAGCTTGACATTTTTAACGACGGATATGCAACGAATGGAAGCATGTTTAAAATAGGAATTACCTACCCGCGACATATTCTTTGCATGTGACTTAGCTAGAATATATATATATATATATATATATATATATGGGAATAAATATTGAATATTAATTAATTTGATAAAAGTCTGTAATTGGTTGGATTCATAATATAAGCTGAATTTAAATTTATTTTTTTCAAAATTTTAAAATATATATCATTAATATTTTTAGAGATGCGTTTATGAGAATGAAATAGTAAAAAATATAAATACATATATAAAGTAGAAATATGTTAATGCTTAGCGTAGAACTATTTATAATCCTCTACTTTTTTTTAAAAAAAAATACCACTATAAATCTATTTATATAGGTCTTATATGCACAGTATACTCGATCGACAATGAAAATATAGTGAAAAATGAAGAGAAAACACATAATTAATGATTATCATATAAAATTTGAAAATTGTGAATAATTATAAACCAAATGATGAAATTATATATCACCCCTAATCAATAACTATTAACTAAATATCAACAACTAAAACAATTATATGTAAGCCCTAAAAAAATTCATCCGAAATCAATAATTATTAACTACAATTAACTTTAAAGTACTGATAAATTATTATTATTATTATTATTATTATTATTATTATTATTATTATTATTATATGTAGGTGTCTTGTAAATATATAGTGGCCGACACATATTTGGCATTTGGCAAAGGTATATATTTTCTTTTATGAGTTGTAACGGACATATATAATGGTATCTTGAATTTGTATGTAATTTCTACTTTCATAGTGATATTAAATATTTATGGTTAGATGCCAGTAAGATTAGTTAGTCCTTCCCTAAATTATATAAACAATTATTGTGTTTGTCCAATTAATATTACAACCCCAATGCACTTATGCATACATGATACATATACTAAATAAGACACATAAATATATTGCAAAGTGGCTAGAGTAAAAAATAAAATAAAATGATGAATATAATCATTAATAATTGATGATTGTTATTGATATTTTATGTGTATGTACCCTTAAATTGTTCACACTCATTAGCTCAGACGAAGTTGAATTTTTTTTATTTTTTTTATTATTTTGCTTAGAAGAAAAGTTGAGATATTTGAATTATGAGAAAAATGAAAAAAATATATATATTAAAAAAAATTAAGAAGCAAGCATATATAAGTGCAGTGTGGAGCCTAATATGTCTAAGAATAATGGGAAGCACAAAATGTGCAATGAAAAGGAAAGATGTGCTTGAAACAGAGCTTTGATTCCAATTTTTTGAACTTTTTTCTTAAAAAAATGACTCAAATCAAAACTATTAGAAAAATTGTGCAGAATTTTTTGTAAATCTATACTACGACTCTTTTATAGGCTACAAAAATCTAATGTGACACACCGGATGCGTACATGGATATGACGTGGAAATAACTAATCACACGAGGACCAAAACAGCGTCATTTTGGTCAGACGTGTAATTAGTTATTTCCGCGTCATATTCATGCACGCATCTGGCATGCCACGTTAAATTTTCAAAGCCGAAAAAGAGTCATAGGATAGATTTGCAAAAGTATTAAAAAGTTTGGGTATTGATTTGTTAATAGTTTTGAATGGACTAACCGACTTTGGTCGCTTTTATGTATTTTTCGGTTGGTCCGATCTTAATTTTGGAGGATAGAATATTTACGATCGGTCCGGTCTTGAATAATATTTATTCGACCGGACCGACCGAGTTAATTATAAACTTTGAAATTTGTACTGTGTATAATATATTTATATTAGTAATAATTAAAAAAAATATCTAATATTCCAAAACTGTTAGATCCTAAATGCCTAAAATAAATTTGTAAGCGGATAATTGACTAAAATAAATTGAAGTTTGAACTAGTCAAACTCGATTTGCTAGGATTTAGAAATAAAATTGAAAAATAAATGAGAGAGATTCAGTTGGACCGACCGACCAAATTGGTGGGTCTTCGCATTGGTCATACCAATACAATCGGTCCGGTCCAAAAATAAATAAATTTCGGTCCATTTAGTCTGCATGATTTGGTTTGGTCCCGGGCCGAACTGACTGTTTGCACAGCCCTATAACTTCCTACAAGGACGCGTTTTACAACTCAAATTACCTCCCTTTGTTTGTGTTGCTAATGCGCACACACACAAACAACAAAAGTAGAGCAAAATCACAAATTTGCAGAAGGCAAAAACAACCTTAAGATTGCTGATAAATTCGCAGGAGATTCAATTACAGCTCATGATCACTAAGATGAAAGAGAAAGAAACAGCAGAAGCAGCTGCTCCTATTCTTAGTTGATGCATCAAAACTAATGAATGATCAGAGAGAAAAGAATGATACAGAATTATATATATATATATATATAGGTGAAAAAAAAAGTTGATCAAGATTTCACAGATGATAAAAGCCTTTGCTCAAAGCCCCTTCAGCCGTTCCGATAGCCCCGATAGCGTCGTCCATTTTTCGAACGCCGTCGCCGACGTCACGAAAGCTATCTTAGATGCTTCAACATCGTTCTGGGAGACTGCAAAAAAAAAAATCATAAATGATACTCCCTCCATTTCTGAATAAGTGTCGTTATAGATAAATGCACGCATATTAATAAAGTTATCAAATTATCTACTAAACTCGTATGTAAATACATTAAATGCGTCAAAAAGAGATGTTTTAATGCATTAAACGGGGCGTATGTGAGAGAAATGTTCCCTCCATCCCATTTTTGATATCCCTATTTAATATATTTACATTAGACATTAATTCACCGCCAAATAAATAAATATGGCATATTAGAAAGTTTCTTGATTAGTTGTCTTTCCTAATCATTTTCTTAATGTCTGTGAAAAATCTCAATCAACTTATCAAAATGGGACGGAGGGAATATGAATTTTTCACCTCAATCATGTAGAATGACGCTCTTTATGAATTAAAGTATCAGAATGACACGTATTCAGAAACGGAGAGAATCTATCAATCATATGATCACAAATCACAGTGATAATCTTACTCGAGGAGATTAAGGAGGCCAGTGATGAATTGAAGATATCAGCCTCTGTCTTCTCTTCTTCACCATAACTCAACTGCAGTTTTCAAAATGTTGAAGCTCATATAAGAATTCTACAGAAAAGCAATGCAATAAACAAATTTTTTTCTCGATCGACCGATCCAACGTTCACCTTGTCGAGGGCAGAGTTCACTTTCTGGAGCCATTCAGTGTTGGAGGAGCCAAGAACAGAGCTTGCTTCTGAAAGATTGTTGCTTTCTAAGGCTTGCCCTATTTTGCTGAGTTTGTATACAGCATCTTGTAGTAATGCTGCAACAATGCAATAAATTCATTCATATTTAGATCAAATTTCATTATATTTAAAATCTTGATTAGTCCCTTTTTTCTAGAGCCTACACATTTCATTTCTCTTGCTATATATATCCAAATTCTTCCCTAGCAATAAATATTTAGCAACATCTATTTGCACTAGATGATCACACCTTTTTGAAATCCCCCTTTTGTAATAATTCTTTGAGAAAATTACTACATTTTTTCAATCTTTTTCAAAAAACAGTACCCACTTTTTTTAAAAAAATTACAAATCTAATATTTGATAAAATTTTCGGTCTGAAAATGTAATTGATTGTATTTTAATATTTTTATTTTCCCCATGACGTAAAAAAAATGATCCAATTGAAAATTCTTAAAATACAATTAATTACGTGAGTCGTAAAATCGGTCAAATGTTATATTTGTAATTTTTTTTATAAAAAGGAGTTATTTTTAAAAAAAGAGCACAAAATGCAGATATCACGATGTAAGAGAAAATATTGATTTTGGTCCCATAGGATATCGGGTATGCCGATTTTGATCCCGAGACTATCATTTTTTGTCTCAAACAGAGTTAGTATCGATTTTGGTCCCATTTTTTGCCTTAAAATCATGAGACCAAAAATGATATTCTTAAACTTATGGAACTAAAGCTGGGCGATTTTTTAAAAAAATGATCAAAAATGATAGTATCGAGACCAAAATCGGAATACCCGATATCCTATGGGATCAAAATCGAAATTAACTCCACGATGTAATTTACCATAATTCTTTGCTAGTCTCTACATCTTAAAACATTCCAACAATTGAATTTTCAATCAAATTGTATATATATATATATACACACACACACAATTGTACATACATATAATCTAAGACATAAGTAGAAACAATATGAATGAAAAGATTAATTACACCTTTTAAACTCAAATTATCATATATATATATATATATATATATATATATATATATATATATATATATTGTTGAAGAAAAAAGGAAAAGGAGAAAATGAACCTGTTTCTTTAGTTGAAGAGTTGATGACGCCTTGTCTGTCGAGCCTCTTCTTCCTATCTCTCTTGACCTTCTCGAGCAGCTCCTCGTCGTCGTCCGCCTCCAAAATGGCGGCGTCCGCCTTGTAATTAGCAGCGAGAAGAAGAGCGGCGGCGGCGGCAGCGGAGGTGAGAGAAAGAGAGATGCTTCTCCTGCTGGTAACAGCAATGGAGGAAGGAGGCTCATTACTAGGAGCAGCTCTGCATACAGTCTGCTGCGGCTGTGTATGAAGTGTTGAAGATGAAGGGAGAAACACTTTTGCATTCGAGAGTAAAAATGTTGCCATTTTAATTTTTGTTTTGTATCTTTTGTTGTGATTTTTTGATCAATTATTTGTTTGAGTTGGTTTATTTGGTGACAAAGAAGGGGGAGTTGTGGCAGTTTCAAACTGGAGAAGATAAGATTACAAAGATTTTCCTCCTCTTTGGTTGGATCATAGTTTTGAGTCTCCAAGGGTATTTTCGTCATAACACATGGGCCAACCTTTAGTATGTGAGGGTAGACAATATTTCGATTAATCAAACCTCCAACTAAGTCACTTGTTATCATTTTATTTTTCCTTGGAAGATTAAGATTTGTATCTTGAATAGTATAACACTAAGTTGCATACTTGTTATTAGGGTTGTAAACGAACAGAGCTGCTCACGAACCATTCGGAATTCGGTTTGAAAAAAACTCGTTCGAAGCTCGTTTGTTTTCTAAATAAGCCCAACTCGAATATAGGAGTGTTCGGCTCGGTCAGCTCGTGAATATGTTTATGAATTTTATAAATATTTTAAACGGGTAAATTAATTTTTTTTTATTCGAGCTCAAGCTCGAATATATAAATTAAACGAGATTTTTTCGAGCATTCAAGCTTAGGCCCAATTAGTAAATTTTCGAGTATTTCATGAGCTGAGCTCGAGCTGAATTTGAACATGACATTTGTCGAGCCAAACTCGAACAAAAGGAAAAAAGCTCGAATCGAGTTCAAATATTCATTAACGAGTCGAGCTCGAACATCAGGATTTTCGGTTCGATTCGTTTTGAGCCTTGCTTATTATCAACTTCTCATTATGGATAATTGTAGTTTTGCAATCATACTATGTCCTTCTCCTTTCCTTCACATGTGAGAAAATGTTTCCTTTTTAACTTTAATTATAAATCCAAACGTGGAAATAAGCTTTTGTTATTGTTAATTTTTCTCAAATTTAAGTGGATAAAATAGGGAAAAGCATAATTCGGCCTTGCAGTTTCTTGGGCCTATAATACCTAATTGAAAGGAAAATACATCAAGATGAGTTTGGGCCAATATATTTATTATATTGGTTTTTATAGTTTAGGCCCAATTTACATATAATGTCGATGTAGAACTTAAATTGGAGAAAATTACAATAATTTATTTCAAGTCTGAAATAAAAACCATCAAATTGTTGTGATCTTGACAATTTTGTTGTTTATTTTTAGGAGAATTATTAATTCGGGACCTTAAAGATGAGTAATCTATAAATTCATCCCCGAAAGATGAAAACTATCAATTCAGAACCTGAAAGATAATAATTGTCAATCTATAACCTCAAAAATCAAGTATTTCGATTTATTTTTATTTTTAATTAATAGTTTCCTTGCCAGATTTAATAGATAATTAATAAATGAATTTTTGTTGAAAATTTATATAAAAAATGTAAAAAATAAAAAGATATCATAATTCGTGATTTTTGAGGTTCTAGATTAACAATCATCATATTTCACGGTCTGTATTGATAGTTTTCATCTTTTGGGTCCTAAATTTACGGATAATCCATCTTTCAGATCCTCAATTAACAATTCTCCTTTTTTTTGTTGTTGTTGGCCATATTTATAATTTATCCTTGAAAAAAAAAATCTATTTTTCATCTTCACAATATTTTTTTAACAATTTGAGAAATATGCAAAATTAAATTGGAGATCGATTAAATAGTTCAAATTAAGAATTCTATTTTCGTATTTCCTTTCGATTTTTTGTTGATAAAGTATTCTTCCCACTAAAAAAATATTATAAGTTAATAATTAAGGGAATTTCTAAGAAATTGAAGTGAACATGATCGAAAAATAGCAACATTGTCTTTCAACATAAAATCTTTTTATAAATTAAAAAAAAAAAATAAAAAAGAAGAAAGAATAAAAAAAACTTGAATATTCCAAGATAAAAAAGTGGTGAGACAAAGTGTTAAGGGATTATTATAATTGGGCAAGAGAGAAAAGTCTGGAAAAGTGATTCCATATTGTTGACACGAGTAAAAGCACTCTATCAACACTTTTATTTTCTTTTTATTTTTTATTTTATTTTATTTATTTATTTGAATTTTTTTTATTAAAGCAAGCTTAGATACAAAATATTAAATATACAACCTTAATCTGAATAAAGATGTATTAATAAAACAGACAACTATAAAGTCATTTCTTTTACGTCGGATCTAACATGCACAAACACACACATAATTAGAGAGAGAGAGAGAGAGAGAGAGATTTCCATTGCAGAAAAATTTGTGGGTCTTATATATGTATTATTTTAGTGAGTATTTTTTAGATAAAATATTTTGTTTGGATTTGTTTGAAGGGGGGATTAGCTAAAAAGAATTGTTAACTTTGATAAAATTACTCTCCCCGTTTAACAATAAGTGTCATTCTAACACTTTAATTTTATTTCACAAAAAATGTCATTCTATACAATCGATATAAAAATTTTACATTTTTCTCATATATTGTCCTCATTCAATGCATTCAAACAATCATGTTTAACTCATTTAATGAATTCACATAAATGTGTATAATGTAATTTGATTATCTAATTAATATTTTTATTAATATGTATATATTCATCCAGAATGATACTTATTCAAAAACAGAATAAGTATAATTTAGACACAAATTTTGAATTGTTATAACAATGACCCACAGGCACAAGTCAAGGCTTATTTCACATTGAACTTATTTTGGATACACGTCGATGATGCACGTCAGTTTTTCAATTATCGAAAAATATTAGATGTGTTTATTTTGTACCAAATTAAAATTTTGGATCACTATGCAACGTTTCTAATTTCATGTATGAATTAAAAAAAAAATCGTCTAAAATCGTATTTTTTTACAATTAACATTTTTTTTAATACATGGCATAATTTAGTACTCCTTCCATTTCATTGTAATTGATGTTTTAGAAATTTTAACTTGTTTCAAAATATTTTATACATACACTCTCTCTCTCTCTCTCTCTCTCTCTCTCTCTCTCTCTCTCTCTCTCTCTCTATTTTACCCCCTAATTAAATAGGAAATATGTATTTTTTAGAAAAATATATCTTAATAAGATTCCTATGGATGGAAAAAAAAAAAAGAGAATGTATTTTTGTCACAATAATTTACATCTTAATTTTATAGAAAATTATAAAATTCATGTGTTTGTAAAATTTGGAGAGGGCCCCGTCAAGGTTCCTCTATAGGCCCCCACCGACTAGTGAGAATAAATGAATAATAATTAATGGCCGTCATTACTCAATTAATGAAAATAATTTCTTTATTTTTTTAATTTTTTATAACTACCATATATAACGAAATATTTGAATAAAAATTATTATGAGAATTATCAATAAATATTCATGTCATCTTCACACATACTCCCTCCGTCCCGATTATATAGTTCCTTTTTTATTCGCACGTAGATTAAAAATATTTATGAAAATAAGAAACAAAAGCTAAACTTTCAACTTTAAACTTATTTAATGAAAATTAATAAAACTTAAATTTTAGCTCAACTTTAATGTATTAATTTTTTGAAACAAAGAAAATATACAATTAATGAAATGCAAATACAATGAATACCAATAGAATTGATCAAATTCAAGTACATGCAAATTAATTAAGTTGGTCAATTTTAATTAATGTTTCTCTTTTGTTGAAAAATAACATTTAAGATTTATATTTTCACGAACTTAAATGTTTAATTTTTTTAATTTCCAAAGCCTAATAAGAGTAAAATTGTAAATTCCTATTAAAAATAACACTACTTATAGTAATGGGACTATATAACTGGGACACCTCAAAATAGAAATGTGGACTATATAATCGGGATGGAGGGAGCAATATTTTTTATAACTGAAACGGAGAAATAATTCAATTTTAGATTATGAAATCATCATCTCTTTCCACAGGCTACAATAGTTCTTTTCTCATTATTATTGTAGTCGAATGTAATGTTATATATATATATATATATATATATATATATATATATATATATATAGGGAAAGGATCAAATGAGAACCCTTCTCCCAGGTGAGAACTAGGAACCAATCCTAGCCCTTGTTTGACTCAATCTGGACGGTCCAAATTAAATCAGAGTTAAGTGGATGGGCGGTGGCATTCCTGTAATTTTAGGCAACTTTCTGGACGGAGGGGTAATATAGTAATTTAATCATTCTTCTCTTTTGTTCTGAGGCTAAAATGAGAATCGCATGAGGCTAAAATGAGAATCGCATAATGCTAAAATTATCGAAGTAGGAGGCTAAAATTGATGTGACATTTTCCACTAGAGTTCACCGTTCCCAATTAGGGTTTATTAAGTTCCTGATCCCAACTAGTAATTATGAGATTCCCATTAGGGTTCACTGTCCCCAAATAGGGTGTATTGCATTTCATTCCAATGAAATCATCGTTCCATTTTTGTTTATCAACACATGCTAAAATGAGAAATCCATGAGGCTAAAATGTGCGAAGTTGGATGCTAAAATTGAATCTGGGCAATTTCTGAGTTCAGTTCCGATTTTACCCTTAATGAGACGCGCGAATTGAAGATTTTCGCGATAATTACAAAAATGCCACCGAAAATCTGGATGGATCTGGGGCGTCGATTTTACAGGATGGACGGATGGGATCGGTTCCCGGTTCTCACCTAGCGACCGGTTCTCACCAGATCCCATCCATATATATATATATATATATATATATATATATATATAGATACACACAAAGCAATGGTTATATATTTTTTAGGATTAATTGATTCAAATGTAACTTCACATTAAAGTAATAAATGGTGTTGTGGTTGGATTTGTGGGTTTTAACTTTGAATGATGTTGATGTTGCTACGAATGAGGTTAATGTTAGTTTTCTTTAAATTCTTATGTGGGGAGTGAGATGGCAACTTCATAAATCAAAATTGAACTTTAATTAATTAATGTAAATTCGACACTTTCAACTTTTTTCCGACAACCTAATTTACGAGGTGCGAATAATTTTTTCACGTGAACAAATTAATTTGATTTATTAGTGTTGAAAATGATAAAAATTATTGTGTAACGCCAGTTTTTCAATCGTCGAAATTTTATAAAAGTGTCTATTTTGCTACAAATCAAAATGTTGGGCTATTATTGCAACATTTTAAAAGCCATGTATAAATTGGAAATTCGTTCAAAGATGGTGAGTTTTATTCCAATTAATCCTATATAGTACTCCCCCAGTTTCATAAAGATTGATGTTTTAACCTCTTAATTTTGTTGCAAATTATTCGATGTTTTACGTTTTTAAACCCCCCCCCCCCCCCCCATTTTACCGCTTTAAAATTTCATTCATAAATATGTTGTGGAAATTAAGTAAAAATATAGAGGTGTATAGATTACAATGAAAGAGAAATTAAGGTATATTAAAAAAATATAAGTTAATAGATGGAGGGTATATTGTCATATATTTAATTTTTAATTTATGTCGTAAAACATAAAACATCAATCTTTATGAAACTACATGAGGGAGTATTAATTAATATATTATGTTATGATTTATGAATAAGATCATATAATTGAGAGGAAATTAATTATATATATATATATATATATATATATCTACTATCATATCACTTTCCATGATGACGACTTAATTTTTGTTATTGAAAAAATCATGTTAAAAAAAACGATTATCTAGCTTCCACGATTAAATCAATAAGAATTAGTTAGAATCTCCTCCAAACAAAAACAAAATAAAATTTCTAACTAGCGGTAGGTAATTAATTTAATTACAATTGTGACGACATTTCTCCCAACTGATTATGAAACTGAACTATGTTGAGATTTTTCATTGCATTATATGTGTTACACTCGGTTGCACTTTTAAATTATGAGTTTTTATTATATTTTTTTTGTTCAGTTATATTTTTTTGTGATTTAGTTTAATTTTAAGAATACGGGGTATTATTTTTTAGGGTTCACCCCACCCACTTAGGAATTATAATTATTTTTTAGAATTTAATGTTCAATTTCAATTAATCATACATTATTATGGTTGATTATTTCAAAATTAAATTTTATAACTTTTTTAATTGATTTTTTGTTGGTAAATGTTGATTATGATTATTTATATCAGAATTAATTTTTATGTTAGCATAAATATTATTAAAATCATACATTTTATAATGAAATATGGAGTGAAATACGAAGAAGCCCGACATGAAATTTGAACCGACAACTACATTGTAACTTGTGTGTGTGTGTGTGTGTGTGTGTGTGTGTGAGAGAGAGAGAGAGAGAGAGAGATGTATTGTTTGGTAGAAAGAAATTGGTGGAATCTTCATATTAAAGACATCATGAAATTGATCTTTTTTGGGTGACCACAATGTATGATGATGTGTGATCTATGTCATATTAAATATATTTTTGATGAGTCAGCGTGTTTGACTCAGTTTAATTATTCAATTAAAACATTATGAGCTCTTACATTATACTAATAGTTAGATGATAAATCTTATTTTTAAATTGAGTGTTTCATAATTTAGTTTATAAGATATTAATAATTACAAAATTTGTGATCACGACATTAATTAGTTAATTAATCATAAAATGTAACGGTTTTCCAAAATAAAAATATTCTTGTAAAAAAAATCGAGGTTTCTTTAGTTTTTCCTAAAAAGGGATTATAAGCTCCATTTACATGATTACATCTTATGATAAGAATTAAGTTGTAGATTTTTTTAGTGTAAATTATAATTTAATTCCCAACGTTTGAAGGATTTAATAAAAATAACCTAATATTTTAATAATAATAATTTAATTCCAAATGTTTGGATATTCTAACAGAAATAATCCAATATTTAATATTAACTATTTAATTCCCAACATTTGAATATTTTAAAAGAAATGATCGACTATTTTAGGCTAAAAAACTATTTTGGTCGATTTCAATCACATTTACTCTCAAGTTAGCTAAAGACCCATATAACGGACTAAGGTTTTTGCTGAAAAGTGGCCAAAATGGTTATTTTCGCCTAAATTATCGAGTCATTTTTGTTAAATATTCAAACGTTGGAAATTAAATTGTTAATATCAAACGTTGGGTTATTTCTGTTAGAATATCCAAACGTTGGGAATTAAATTGTAATTATTAAAACGTTAGGTTATTTTTATTAAAACCTTCAAATGTTGGAATTAAATTGTAATTTGCCCATTGTTTTATAAGTGAGTAAGCCTGTTAAGAAAGTGATAGCAATTATAAGCTAATTAAAAAATCATAATTCTTAATTAATAATATTAGGTGTGATTAGATGTTCAAGCTACTCTATAATCTCCTCGCTCCCGTTATTAATTATTTTCTTTCTTTTTTTTTCCTTTTTTTTAATATATCCAACTTTATTCAACACTTTTACAATGCAATGCCCCATTTTTAACTAGTGAAGATGAAAATGTTGACAAGAAATTCAGCATTGAATGGAATTAAATATAAATTAATTTTGACACACTAATATTAATTGTTGTAGTACGTTAATTATTTCAATTGGAAATTTGCAGGCCATTTCTTCTTTTACTTTTCAATATAGTGACAAACGGATTAGATTCTCTTTGCCCTCTCATGTTACGTCCATATGCCGTAACATTTTTTTTTCAATTTTTTAATATATTATAATCGGGGAAGGATGAACTCTAACTATTTATAATGTCCATTAAATTACTACTTTAATTTCCCTATGATAATTCAAATTTCAATATTTTTTACGTCGTATAAATTATTATTGCACTATGTTCGTGAAAAAAATAAAAATTTTATTAGCAATGAAAATAGAAAAGAGAAAGAGACCTTTGCTTTGTAGGACGGCCACTTTTCTTCTTCACAACATTATTGTAGAGGAATGAAACTTAGAATTTAAGTCTTACAAAAAAGAAACCCTAATTATATATTCTTTCTCTTTTTGGATTTCTATTTGTTCTTGCTAAATTATTTATGGAAAAGTGCAAGCGCAAGTCTTGATAAATGAAATGGAATCATGCATCCCTCATATTTTAGAAGCTCGTGGTGAAACGAAAAAAGAGGGTCGTATTATTTTTTCACGAGCGTCTCGAAGTTTTTAATATTATTGTCTTCATCATCTTAAATTTTGAAAAAGTGCAGTCAATACTTACAAAATACAAGAAAAATATGAAGATTGAATAATTATCGAAATGATTCAGATCTTCTAGCATTCTGAGAAGCAAAATCATTAATAAAATCATCAAAATCAAGTTTTTTTTTTTTCCAAATTTCAATGCTAGATATTTTCTTCTTTAACATTAATAAAGTAGTATGAAGATATAACTATTACTCTCTCCATTTCTGAATAAGTGTTATTCTAATATTTTTATTTTGTTTCAAAAAAGTGTCGTTCTACAATTTCAATACAAAAAATTCACATTTTTCTCACATTTGCTATCAATTAACGCATTCATATATATATATATATATATATATATATATATATAAAGTCATTTAATGTATTCACACACGGGTGTATTAGATAATTTAATTAATTTATTAATTTGTGTTCATTCATCCAAAATGACATTTAAACAGAAATGGGGGAAGTATAAAATAGTGTCAAAAGTTCATATCAAATATTTTATATTGAAATTAAAATTTTGATTCAAATAACTAAGCAGACAAACCCAAAGCAATTCAACTTTCATGGTTATTTATCAAAATTGACTAGAAAACCAACCTAATGACTAGTTAAATGATTCCAAAAACTCAACAAATCGAAGAAAATACTAATTCTTGAAAACTCACTAAAAACATTGAAAAAACATAATCTGTGCATTTTTAGTCATTATGTTCTGATTTATGTTCTTAAGTTTGTTCTTATCAGATGGGAACAGTTAAAATAAAAGCAATAAATCGACATAGGAATTTGTAAGCTATTTCGGTTAATCAACTTACTTTGTGGGGACTTCGCCTAAACTTAAAGAATAATCCACTACTCCTTCATGAAATGTATTGATGATACTTACACATATATGAATCCCTCCTTATGCAACCCTTTCTTCTTTACGAACCATTTAATGAACTAAATTGTGAGATCCCCTCACAACCGTGTTGGCTAGCGTACAGTTAACGAACAACTCTAACTAATACCTATGCTATCACAAAAGCTCACAAAAAATGCATCAATAAAACATATGAGCTGCATCTTGAGTAAAACCTCTTCATCTTGCACGTAGAGGTCCTTATAGGTCTTGAAACGAAAAGCAAACCCTATAGAAGCTTTTCTTGTAGATCGCCAAGTCCTAATCAGTATATATAAAACTTTCCTTGTTTAAATATAGATTTTCTATATTGAGTTGATGGTGATTATTCAGCACAATCTCTTCAGGGATTAGGCAGCAAGACTTTCTTTCTTGATCAAAATCGTCCATGCAGAAGCAAATCAGTCCATAGAAGAAAATTGCCAAGATTCGCGGCGTGGTATAGTGTTCGAAACATTTCGTCGATTTCTTTCAGCAACTCAACTTTGTGTTCTTTTAACACAACGAATCAATACTTATTTTTTCGGACAATTTCACGAACAAACATATTGTTATAAATACATGTGAACACTAAAAAGGTAAATTAATGGAGATAACCCAAGTCATTTTATATTTCCACGTACACACAGTTGCATGTTTATATGAACGCGTTCAACTTTACAACAAAACTTTTAATAATTATTAATTTACTATATCACTTTAAGAATATATATGTATAACTAAAAGTATATGTATTTTAATATTTTAGATCTTCATCTTTTACCAATTCACATGACAAATTAATTCTTATTAAATTTTAATTTAGTAAAAAGACTGTGTCTATTGTAATGTTATTATTATTATTATTTATTAATTATATTATAATCGTTAAACTTACAGCTTATATTGTCATCACTCGTGGAATCCATTACAAATTAAACACATATTTAATTGTCGACAAATGGAAAATAGAATTTGGACGGAAAATAATTTAACATGTTGTGTGACAAAGGATTGTCTTTTGGTATTAATACTAATAAGTCGGATTTTAATTTTATAAATTGCATTATTATAAATTAATAAAAAAATTAATTATTAAAATAGAGATTGAAAAAAATAAAAGTACTAAATTATATGATGCACGACCAATTAAATGTGACGCATTCTCACATCTAGCATGATGTGAGAATGTGCATTGAATTAATATTTAATCTAATGAATTATATGTGTATTATAAAATCCACTATAATAATTTTCGTATACCTTGAATATTATTCTCAATAATTTAATTATACAAATAAATATGATTTTGTGTTCATAGTTGATAATCAAGCACTCACTAATTTTGTGTGTGTGTGTGTGTGTGTGTGTGTGTGAGAGAGAGAGAGAGAGAGAGAGAGAGAGAGAGAGAGAGAGAGAGAGAGAGAGAGAGAGATGTGTGTGTGTGTGTGTGTGTGTGTGTGAGAGAGAGAGAGAGAGAGAGAGAGAGAGAGAGAGAGAGAGAGAGAGAGAATAATTCCCCTTTTGTCCACGACTCTCCAATTTCAAATTTATTTAAAAATTAAATAATAATAAAAAAGTAGAAAAAAATAAGAAAAAAAAATTTAACGAGTAGTCATTGAACAACATGACTATGAGAAGTCCATAAACAAAGTGGAGCAGAGCTGCAAAAACAAACACAATCCAAACATAAATTTGTTGTTACGTTTTGATTGATTATTGATTCCTATAATCTCTCCACACTATTATTCAAATTTTTGTAAGTTTTCATTTCTAATTCCTTCATTTCATTTCAGTTCTCAACCAAAAACCAACTCAAGAAAACGACCGTTAAACCCCCCCAAACCACCGCCTCTGCCGGAGGGAACCGCCGTTGGTGGCATCAGCCACCGCCTTTTTTTGGAGATTGTTAACTTCTTGCTTCGAAATATAGCGAGAAATTTTATGGGCCCGTGTAAAAACTGAGTCTTGATATAGAAAAAGAGTTGTTGATGGCTGCTTTTCTGTTTGGGAGGAAGATTTAGAAAGATTTTAATTTGAAGGAATAGAGAATTTCTGAAGCGATGAGGATTCTTGGATTTCTGTTCCTGGCTTGCTTTCTTGGGAGAGATGGTAACTGTTGATTTCTTGATTATCTGAGCACCTTTTTTTTATTCTTTTTTTTTTAAATATTTAATATTGATGTGGTTCTTGAGCTCTTAGTTTGAATATGCTATCGATTTAGGTGTGTTTGCTTTTGGATTATTGATCATGGTGGCTTTTGCAAGAAAGATGAGTTATTAGAATTTTATATGGTTCTGTATCTATTTGTATAGTAGTTTTGTTTTGAGTTTGGAATTGCAGAAAATATTAATCTGTCTGTGTATGGATAGCAATTAGCAAGCATAAGCTCAGTTCTCAAATTTTTGTATTACTCTTTCATTTGTATTTAGCTAAATGTGACTTTGTAAGCTCTGGCTTTATTAGTTAGAATCGAGCTAAGTGTTTATTATCTGTTTGGGAATGGATGTACACTCGTGAAAATTGTGAATGGGGGAATTTTTGTGGATTGATTGAATCAAAACACTTTGTGATTGTTGTTTGTTTAATGTTGTAAACGATGAGGTCTTTGTTGCTTATGGTGTACTCTGCTACCTGTTGCAGCCCGTCTGGCTATGGCGTTTACTGGAACTTTTGGAATCAATTATGGTAGGATAGCAGATAATATCCCCTCGCCCGACAAAGTTGTCACACTACTTAAGGCTGCAAAAATCAAGAATGTTAGGATTTATGATGCGGATCATAGTGTTCTCAATGCCTTTAAAGGAACTGGGCTGGAGTTGGTGATCGGACTTCCCAACGGATATGTAAAGGAAATGAGTACTAATGCAGATCATGCCCTGAGTTGGGTCAAGGATAATGTGGAGGCGTTTCTTCCTGATACGCACATTGTTGGGATTGCAGTAGGGAATGAAATTCTGGGAGGAGGTGATAACGATCTTTCACAAGCGTTATTGGGTGCTGTGAAGAATATATACAATGCCACAAAGAAGCTCGGGATAGATAGAGTAGTTCAAATTTCTACAGCTCATTCACAGGCTGTTTTCATAAATTCATACCCTCCTTCAAATTGTACTTTCAAGGAAGATGTTGCTCAGTTGATGAAGCCTCTTTTGGAGTTCTTTTCGCAGATTGGATCTCCTTTCTGTCTTAATGCATACCCCTTTCTGGCTTATACATACAATGTGGGGAAAATTGACATAAATTATGCACTCTTTCAGCCAAATAAGGGAATAGACGATGTGAAAACAGATTTACATTATGATAACTTGCTTGATGCCCAGATTGACGCGGCTTATGCTGCTCTAGAGGATGCTGGCTTCAAGAAGATGGAAGTTATAATTACGGAAACTGGTTGGGCTTCTCATGGGGACCAAAGTGAACCTGCTGCTACACCAAGCAACGCAAGGACATACCACTACAATTTGCGTAAAAGGCTAGCTAAGAGGAAAGGAACTCCACTGAGGCCAAAACATGTATTAAAAGCATACATATTTGCCTTATTCAATGAGGATTCGAAACCTGGGGCCGGTTCTGAGAAATATTACGGACTGTTTAAAGCAGATGGGAGTATATCATATGATCTCGGGTTTCCTGGCCTTAAATCTTCATCCGCTTCTTCATCATACGTCTCCTTTAAGGTATGGATTTTCTTTTTCCAGAATATCACTGATAATTTGGTAGTTATGATTGTTTCTAGATGATCTTTGCAAATGTTTCTGTTAGCAAAATGAAGATCCTTTTATCATCATTACTATTGTTCATGCATATTTCTACTTAGTGCATTTAGGCTCATGCATACAGATTCAGCTTTGCACATCTGATTG
The DNA here is from genome assembly GCA_026008535.1 of Perilla frutescens. Taxonomy (NCBI): domain Eukaryota; kingdom Viridiplantae; phylum Streptophyta; class Magnoliopsida; order Lamiales; family Lamiaceae; genus Perilla; species Perilla frutescens. The sequence continues at coordinate 53,146,016 of BRKX01000015.1, forward strand.
AATTTGTTAGTCATCACCGCCTTTCAATGCCATTTAACTCATTAGGTTGTTGATTTGTTATTTTGTTACAGCCTCAACTCAATCCAATGGAATTGTTATCCATCATTTATAGAGGTCAATCATACGGAATTTTCAATTTTAAGCGTTTTATTTCTGGAGACTAAAGCCGAAGTTATCTTTATATTTATTAACTGCATGACTGCATCTACATGCTAGTCTGTTTTTCGTGCAATAGTTTTTTAAGGGTGAGACATATATTGTTTGCAGCATATGGTTCTGGTCGTCTGGCGATGTCTTTCTAATTTAGTAACTAACTTACTAAAAAAAATTGATATTTGAAGTATCTAGAGTACCTTCAATAAGTAATAAGAGAAGAATAAGATTTTGTATTTGGAAGAAAAGAACACCTCACATAATATGCCATATAACAATATTGTCCCTAGTTTTTATATAAAACTATGGCATTTTCTAATCAATTTAAACCAACAATCATCAGACTGGAAGAAAGTATCATCTTTTACCCATAGTGACGTCATTGTGCTCAAGGTGACATAGTTTAGAGTTTTAATGGTCATTCAGGAGCTTGGTTTTGCTACACTTCGATGCCTCTTGTAATATAGATGTTTTCAATAGGAAACTCGTAGCATATTTACTTTCTTCTCTCGTTCCATCGAGCTAGGCAATTGAGGAAGTGTGTGTATGTTCTCTTTTCTTCCCATTTTATTTTATGTACTTTTAGTGCATATAACAACACTAGAATTGCAATACATGTATAACCTTAAGTTTATATACTAGAATTTTAAGTCTTAGTATTTAAAGTTTAAATACCAGAAACTAGAAACTCCACTCAAAATTAGAACATATTTATGTAACTTTTACAAACTGTTATATATTTTTGTATTTTAAATTTCCTTATCGTAACCATACGTGTATAACTAAAGAGATATTTTATCGAGAGTGCAAATATTGCTGCTTCAAATCGTGCTCTTTCGGGATTTTTTTTTCCCATATAGTTTGTTAGTAAGAAATCAAAATTCTGACCTCATATTCATGGCTACTTAAATTCTATCTCATTGATCCATATTGTCTTGTTTTCTTTTTTCTTTTTCAAAATACTTTTGTCGGAGTATGAATGAGTACACATTGCATCTCACCGCACAGAAACTTCACACGAAGAGGTCAGAACATTAAATTGGTCGAAAAAATGAGTACACACGGAGTATCTGAAACATGTCGGACTGGAAATAGGGATGTCTTGATATAACCTTACGACTAATCTAATGAACCTCTCGACTTTGTGATTGTTTCTGTATCTGCAGGAGCTCGGAGCTGGGAAGTGGATTGGATTGTATTCATTTTTATTGACAATCTCAGCTTCAACATTGATTCTGCTCTTGAGATTATGAGTTAAAAAGCCGGTATCTTGAAACATCATCGAATAAAAGTGTGTGGATGATATCTGTAGAGGTTGTAGGAGAATGCAATCTAAACTCGATATAGCATTAGGAGCTGCTGATGATAGTTTTGTTCATCTCAAATTGTGCAGTCAAAATAGCTCAGTTTGAGAAATGAGATTTTTCTGGTTTACATGTTCTAATCATTTTCTCTGTCATCAACTCTCTCTCTCTCTCTCTCTCTCTCTCTCTCTCTCTCTATATATATATATATATATATCACTCTCTCTCACTTCAAAATGTGCTCAAATTGAGATAAGAAAATGTACTGTCTTATTATTAATTTTCTTGGATTTTTTTTTTTTTTTTGTCTTATAACTTTTTTTTTTATCATGTATTTACACGTACATGTATAACGCATAAGTTCGTGTCGGGTCATGTGACGGGTTAAGATTTCTCCGATGGTATCTGTAAATGAATATAAGTTCATATTTAATGACATATTTTATAAAAAAAAAATTGCATTTTCTTTCTCCCAATAATATTGCATATATTGTAAGGCCAAATACTAATCATTAAAAGGTAAATATACTATTCTTAATTATGTTTTTCCAATAAGAATTGGAATCAAAATGTTGTTTGAAGCTCATTTGAACATTTTTTTTTAGTATTTCAAGATTCAAAATCAAGCTTGTAAACTTGATTAGAAATTAAATGACATGTTTTTAGACCAAAAAAAATTAAATGAATAGTGGGCCAAGTTGAAAGAATCAAATAAACAATTCAAATGAAGAAGTTCCAAAACAAAAGGACAAATTTAAATAAATTAATGTATTCACAAACATTTGGTTTATTGTTTTATCAAAAATGTGCCAAATTTGACTCTTTCAAGCACCGTCATTAAGAGTGCTTTGTCGTGATTATGTGTAATTTCATTACATTATATCTATAAAAAAAAGTCAAATTTAAAATTAAAAAATAGTTGAAAATAATAAAATAGTATCTATCGCTCAAATCTAATAATTCATCAATTGGTACCACCTTCGATGCATGGAAAGTGAGGTTTATTTTTCATTTTTTTTTAAATAAATGCAGAAATGTGAAAAAGACTTTGCAGGTCATCAATCAGCCAATGCCAATCACCTTAAATTCATAAAAAAAAAATACGATTATGTATGAATCAAATAATAAGTTAATTATTAAATATATAATGAAGTTCATCTATAATCCGATTAGTATCCAACTATTTGAAAATTTAGAATTTAATATCACAGTGAAAATATAGTATAACTAAACCATAATTATGAATGACTAAGTTGATTAGAAAAATTCGAAAACTAGTGGTCACCTATATTTAGGCGGTATTATATAACATTACAACAATAGTAAAATATGAGTAACAAAATGTTTTTTAGTCAATTTTTAAATTTCCTTAACGGGTTTACAATATCTCATGAACGAATATCCTATAGCAGGTTAACGGGTATCCGATAGTGAGCTAATGGGCATTCGTTAGTGAGTTGACGAGTGCATGTTAATGCTTTCAGTACATATTAGGGGAGTTGTTTCAATTATTTATCTTCAAAATATCACATTACTAAAGTGAAGAAGTGCACGTGTTGGAATATTTGTTATTAAAAGTAGTGAAAAAGCGTGCATTTCAGCAAACCCGGATGCCGATAGCATTTGACCTAGGCGTGCTTGTTATAAGCTGTATGTGAACGTTTCTATCAAATTCTATCGATACGACAACAACAACAAAATATGAACTAATACGATAACAGCGTGACAGATATGAGTATATATTATATATGTGCATACGTCATGAAACAATACATGATTTGACTAGGTAATAAAGGGTTACATTTATGTGGAATTTCAAACAAAGATATCCATAAATGTTTGAAAAGTAAGGAAATCAACTTAATGAGGGAATCAATCCAAGAATGCCAAAGAAGATAATTTGTGAAATTGAAGCATAAAATAAATAAATAAATAACACTAAATTTGGACAAGTGTTGCATATATATATATGGACTATAATAGAGTTGGGCCCACACGATTACTACTCCACACCCATATTCCAAGTCTTGGTCACCCACTAGACTTCAACTTTTACTCAAATTCCTCTTCTTTATTTTTTTTTTTAAAAGAATAATAGAATATATTTGATTCATATTATATAATCTTATTCATACTTATTTTTCAACCCAAAAGATTATAAGGTAAATTTTATTTTGATACCTGCATTTTGAACTCTTTTTAAAAATAATTTATTTTTTTAAAATTGATGAAACAGTACTCACTTTTTCAAAAAAATTGCAAATCTAATATTTGATCAGTTTGATGGCCCGAAATCGTACGTAATTGACTGTATTTTAAGAATTCTTGATTGAAGGATTTTTTTTTACTCGGCGGGGGAAATAGAAATATTAAAATACAATCAATTATATAGAGTTTTAGATCCGAAAAATTAACCAAACGTTAGATTTATAAATCTTTTAAAAAAGTGGGTATTATTTTATTAATTTTGAAAAAATGAATTAGCTTTGAAAAAGCTCAAAAAATATAGATATCAAGGCGTAAATTTCCCAACTAATTCATGTGTAAAGTTTTAATCAGGCTCTCACAACATATTTGCTAATTAATCTCTTACATATGGTCACATTGTCAAATTGTGAGGAATTATTCGAATAATTCGTACCTAATGCTTTGAGGTGGGAAGGATCTAGTTGTTCTACTTAGTCTTCTAATGTGAATTGTCGAAACTGTCCTTAAATTTCAAATACTAATTATCTATCGTGAAATCTAATTCTATTGTTCCTAATTAATGCGTAGCAAAAATATAATACTCTCCGCATCTCATTTATATATATATATATATATAGTTTTTTTTTTCATTTTTGGATATAATAATATATATGATGGTTTTTATATATATAATATCTCATTTACTAATACGTACCACTATTCAATCACATGAGATCATCTAGTTTCAAATTGTGCGTGTCAACCGTGTACCAAATATTAAAATTATTATTTTTTCTTTCATTTTTTCTTCAATTTTAATTTCTTTTCATTTAGTATAATTTTACATTATTATTTATGATTTATTCCGCCCAAATTAGAGTTTATAATTATTTTTTAGTATTTAATTTTCATTTTGTAATTAATATAATTGATTGTTGGAGTTTATTATTCCAAACTTAGGGTCTATAATTTTTTAAAAAAAAAATCAATTTTTAGCAATAAATATTAATTAGGATTAGTTATAATATAATAAATTTTATTTTTATGCAAAACATTATTAACACTATATAATTTGGACTAGAGAATTTCATCCCCTCTTCAATATGTTTACATTCATTATTAAAGAAAATAAATGTGACCATATTAAAATATTTACTTATTTAATTATTATTTTTTCAATTCTAGTGAAAAATTAGATCAGCCCTTATGAACTGAAGAGATGAAGTCATTTAAATTTGAAATTCGGGTTTTGCTTAGAAGCTAGGATCAGTATTACGTGATCCGTGAAATTCTATAACGCGTACGCACACATTATATCCATCACACATGCTTATTTCATTTAACATATGGATGGTTAGAGTGTATGCGCACGTGTTATAGAATTTCTCGATCCCCGAAATATTCATGTAATTAATTGCATGGAAAACCGAGCTGGCAAAGATTATTTTATTTCCAAAGAATTTTACGGGGTCAATAGTATTTTATCGATCAAATCAATTAATTAAAGTAGTAAAGTGATACGGTTACGTTGGTGTTAAATATATATATTAAATCAAAAGATGATTAAATGAAATAATAATACTATAATACGCAAAAAAACCGACATTGGATATCGCATCATCATAGAGCAATTCCACTACCACGTAAATTTGACTATGTTACAAAAATTGAACTTCAATCTCTCTCTCTCTCTCTCTCTAGACCATACTTGTGATTAATTAACACCTAAACAAACACCTGTTAAGTTGGATGCAGTTAGTCGGCAACTCCATCATCTCTCTCTCTCTCTCTCTCTCTCTCTCTCTCTCTCTCTCTCAGTAGACTTTTCTAAAGGGCTGCCTATATATATATATATAGATGATAGATGTATGTAGGCTTTTGACATTGGGGAGTTTGTATTGTATGTATTGTAATCAGAGCTTCATATATTGATTATATTGGCAAAAGTTGATACATCAGGGGAGACCAGAGAACATAAAAAGATACATGGCTTTCAACAATAGAGGGTTTCTTGCTGCCTTGTTGCTGGCGGTGGCGGCGGCGGAGCTCGTCGGAAACGCCGCTGCAGCCACCTATGTTGTCGGAGACACCTTGGGCTGGAGGGTTCCTAATAACCCTTCCGACTACTCCAACTGGGCTAGTCGCCATATCTTTAGAGTTGGAGATGTTCTTGGTAAGTAATACCTCTCTCTCTCTCTCTCTCTCTCTCTCTTGATTTAATGATAGTAATTAATTAATTAAGATTTAAATATATATCCTTAACGAACATGATTAATTAATAAAGATTTAAAGATTTTATTTCGACATAGTTTTATATTATGATGAGAATCTTGCAGATAAATCACGACGTTTTTTATGAGTAGGTGAATGATTGTGTGCTCAAAATAGTGAAATAGATATAGTTAACTGATAAAATTCATTCTTATGCTAATTAAATCCGAGATAACTTAGTCAACTATCGTATCTAACTTAGTTAAGCAATTATTATAAATGATTAGTAATTAGTTGGCGAAGAAAATAGTTCAAATACCCCAACCATGTTATTAATTAGATTAGAAGTTCAATGATCATAATCTCAATTAAGGTACGTACGTACACTAGTGAAATGAAATCAAGAAAGAAATTGATTGCATTGTATGCAACAATTATATGTTAACATGGGAGTTGTTACTAAGTTGAGCATCATATATGGGGTTTTCATATTTGTCCAAAATTAATTCTAGTGTTTTCTCCATTTGAGCCACATCTCCAATTTTTTCATACTTGGTTGCAGTGTTCAACTTCATGACGAACCAACACGACGTGGCTCAAGTGACGAAGGCGGATTTCGACGGCTGCTCCTCCACCACTCCCATCTTACTAGGGAACACCGGGCCGTGGAATTTCACTCTCAACTCCACCGGTGACCATTACTACATTTGCACATTTGGTGGCCATTGTGGCTTAGGCCAAAAATTGGCTATCAATGTCACCACCGCTTCCTCGCCAAGCCCTAGCCCGACTCCAGCACCAGCTCCTTCTCCACCTATCGCTCCGACCCCCACGCCATCAGGATCGCCATCGCCATCACCAACACCGGCACCAACACCAGGATCGCCAGCTCCATCACCGGGAATGGGATCACCCCCGTCTCCATCACCCGGGCCCGGTGCCAATCCTCCTCCATCACCTGGGGCACCGGGAATGACTCCCCCATCCGAGGGCCTCACCCCGCCCTCTCCCCCAGCTCCTAGCTCCGCCACCACTTTGACTATCAGTGGTCCGGTGGTCGGGTTCGCATTGGTTGCGTTCGGCCTAATGATCTAGACTCTTCGTATAGGTCGGGCCGAGTAGATTATTTGATTGGTGTCGTTTTTATGTATACTTGTTAGCTTTTGGCGTTTCCATTGTTGTTTATGATCGTAGTTCACGTGGACAGGACCATTGTTTTGATTTCATTTCTTTGATATGAGATTAGAGACGTGTGTTTGCGTTTGTACTCATCGTGTAGTTAATAAAATTCATTGGTTTTTCTTTCGTGTTTACTTTGGGGTTATTATAATCTATTTTAATGTTAATACATTACATTTATATGATATGTGTGTGTGTGTCGTATTCAAGTTATACAACAAGAGAGAAAAATAATGGTAAGAATATTTCATCTAATGGATTTGTGTATTCATATATGTGATAGTAGGAAATAATTGCAAACATTAGTACACATACATTCAAATAAAGAAAGAACAAATTAAATAAAATTTCAATAATACTAAGAAATTCCCAATACAATAAATCCCTCGAGTAACAACTCAAATACTTTTTTAATTCATTCAGCAAAACATTAGGAAAAGAAAACCTCCACATTAAACTCCAAACTGATATAGTCAATATTTACTTTTAAAATATCACACACACACATATACATACATACATTTATATATATATATGAATTATGATACATGCAAACTGAAATTTAGACTACTAATGATTACCAAGATTTCTTCATTACTAGCAACGCGACTATTTAAATAAATTTTTCCAGGTAATGTTGTGAGGGAGAGAAGAAAATACTTTTCAACCAGCTCTTCTATATACACTTTGTTGAGTTTACATAATGATAACTTACATAATATCAACAATATTCATTTCCCTCTCATCTCAGCTTAATAGGTAGCAGAGCATCCTACTAAGGTACATGCACAGCAAAAAAAGAACATTTTTTTATAAACACAATCCTCCATAAAACATGAATCTATCATAACCTTACCACATCCAGCCACAAATAAGTCGATAAAATTGGCCAATTAAAGCTCGGTTTTGTTGACATTTTGTACCAACCTGAGGATAGGGAGCTCAGAAATCCCATTGTTGGAGGACAGCGATATTGTTGAGAAGAGCCAAAGTTTTACACAGTCCAGCACTAGCTTGCACAAGATTGGACATCATCGGAGTCCACTTTCAGCTGTAAATTTTTCCGAAAAAATAAAGGGGAAAATATTTATTAGATTAACCATCACTGAACTTGGAAATGGAGACAGAAGTCGAGGGGAGGAAAAACATACAAGATTGAGATGGTTTGAGAGAGCCCCATGCAATAAGTTTTTGAGCTTTTCACACTGGTCACTCCTGTGGCCCAATCGGATTGACTCCTCCAGCATGGACCATAGGCGTTCCACATAAGTATATGGAAACCAAACAGCAGAAGGCCGTTTACGACGGATAATATCAGCTGGTCGCTGCAGATAATTGCAAACATCTTCAGTTGTTGGCATCAAGAAAGGCTACTAAATCAACAAAGGACAACCTAGCCTCTTACAGAGACTATCGCAAAACTATGCACATAGCTCGTGCATTATAACATGACAGTAGAAAGAATCAAAACGTCCATCTATTTGGATACAGAACAAAACTGGAACTTCAAGTGAAATAAAGGAAACAAAAAAAATATGAAGCACTATTGATTATTCAATCGATCCATCAGCAAATGGAAGTTCGACATATCATGTTTACTTTCTATACTCTAATGATGTCATTGATGATGTGAGGATAGCCACTTATGCAGATCACGCAATAAAATTTCAGCAACAAACCCTGCAACTGATGGAAATGGCCAGTAAAGCATAAGGCTTGCAAGGTCAAACCAAGACACAGCCTTTGTCAAGGACTCTCCAAAACCAAATTACTAATTATTATCTTAAGGAAGTTTATTTATCTATCGTGTTTTATGTAAAGAAAGAATCAGATAGTGCAAGAAACTATAAATTAAATAACATTCTCATTTGGATCCAATTTTGAGTAATTCTAAAAGGATTGTCATTCTCATAACAGCTAATTCCACCGCTACAAATGCATATCGGTGCAAAGTTAATTAATCAGATAAAGGCTAAAGTACTCCCAGTGCAATAATCAAGTATATATTCCCTATACCCAAAATAACAAAACACAGCAAGTCTGTTATAAAAACAATTTCAGGAATTTACTTTAAGTGGCCAACAGCATCAATCAATCACAGGATACTCTCTTTTGTGTTAATCTTATTATTCCAATAAATAAGTAATAAGATCCCATTATCACAAATCCTGCTCAAGAGTTAAGTAAGCACTTCAAAATCAAAGACAAGCCAAATTCAGATACTTGCAGAGCCCAAATCAGATAAATGTTAAGGTGCTTTAAGGATCTAAATGCCAAGCCTGAAAAAACAGAAGGCACAACTTACAATGGATGCCAAGTTTTCCATGTATTCAATCAGCAAATTGGTAGCCTCTGCATGTCTGCCGTAATCAACATACAGGCGAAACAGGGATGCAGGATTCGACTCGTTCCCAATCATCCCAAAACCACTTTCACTGCGATCACCCTGTCAAAATCAATGACAAATCAGGAAAGAAATATAAACCTGCCTTTTGTTCTAACTTCTAATATACAGAAAATAAAAATCAATGAGATGCACTAAACAATTAGATCAGCACTTTTAAATTTTAATAACCCACTTTCTTGTCTCTTTATAAACACTTTATGGGTCCTATGAATTTATGGATGAGTAGCACACTTTTGCTACCTTGAAATCAGTGATACTTCTTATTATCTACTCACAACAGATATTTAAGCTTTCAGCTTCACATTATTAGCCCACATCCAGAATTCTAACTCACAGCCAGTTACTCCAAACAACTAGAAATGCATAAACAAGCCAATTAATCCACTAATAGCCACATATACCATCAGAAAGACTGGATTGATCAAGAATGTTTCCAACTGTCCCTGTATTTCAAGGTTAGATTTGAGAAAGTTGAAGTGCAATTGAAAGCCATAATTTCTTAAATATGATAATTATTGAATTGCAGGCCTCAACAATTTGTTCAAAATGCAGGAGGTTCAGATAGTATTTACCTTAAAATGTCGAACCAGCCATAGTGGTAAGTCAATTTGAGAATCAGCTGAAAGAAGAGTTCCAGCAACAATTAATGGCAATCTGGGATGAAATGTCCTGTATTTATCCTGCAATACATGGCCCAGTTAAGTTTTATACAACAGTTTGGATTTCAAATCATCAGAGATAGCTTGATAGCAGCAAGCTACATTAAATTTAAGATGTTGCAGCTACAACTCCACCTCATCTCCTAACTACTTTAAGATATTGCAACAAATTTGAAGAACTAAAATTAGTAGAAAGCCATAGAAAGTTCAGTATAATTTCAGTTAGACATTTTAGTAGGACATTTGCAGAAATCTGTAAAATCCAAAAACAAGGTTTAACCTTTCCACTACTGCATCAAGAAACACCTATTAAATGAAGAGTTTGATATAAGACAAACATATAAGGCTCAAAAACCGGGTTCTGGTATATCCATTTTATTTTACGAAAGAACTAAGTAATTTAACCCAGCAACTTAAGGAATAAGTGAATAACATAGTCTAAAGTACGAGTTTGTCATATGGTGAAGACACGAGAGCAACAGTCCTACAATTAAAGTGCACTCACACCATAAAGAACAAAACATAGGCCCACAAACAGACACCAATTTAAATACAAAGTAAAAACAAATAAAATGCTTGAGTTTGCTGATATCACAGAAAAAACCATAAATACTAGCCAAATATACTGAAAATAAGTTTAACATCCCAACAGGACAGAGTACCATATAGTACAAAAACAGGGCAGATTGCATAACAGGAAAAGTATATACAGACTATAAATGTGTGTATTAGGAGTAAAAGAGCAAAAGTAAGTCTGATAGTGAAGACCAAATAAATTAAATAAAACAACCACTATCTCCATCGACATGCCAGAACACCATTACATATTACAGTATAATATAGGGCACAATGACAAAAAAGGGGCATTGAGAAATACGTACAATATAGTGTTCAAGTGTTCCCCAATGGCTACTTCCGGAAAATTGTTGTGATGCTGCAGTTACATCAAGTGAGTCATGAACTAACTCATCTTGTGATGAAGTCAACAGCAGACCATTTGGTTTTCGATCTTTCCTGAGAAAAATGGAAATTTGTTCATCAAATAAGCTCATGCATGAGATATATAGCTTGAGAAACCTCAAAAGGCTATCTACAGTTACAAAGTTATGTAGGGGATAATTCAAGGATCATCTAAACTACTGCTCAAAAGAGATAACATGATTTTGTTCATATAGGAGACCATAAGAGGAACAACTATAGCAACAAAGTATTTACTTACCCATGGAATGTGGCACCCAGCCTACTTGGGCAGCATTTCAATGCCATAGAGGTAAATACCCTTTCAAGTTCCCTGAACAATTACCGAAGTTTCAATAGCCAACACATTGAAAACATTAAGGGACTAATAGTTTCTAGGGCCAAAAGCCATACGAAGGTAGTGTGTAACCTTTTAAGACCAGAACCCTTCCAGAATTTGAGGATCACCGTAAAAGCCATGTCATATGAACTTGATTCAACCAACAGATCAATAACGTCGGCTGATGGTTTATCGGTTCCTGAATGAAAGTCATCAAGATAGGAAAAATGGAAATGAGAGGGAGACTGAGCATTTCTAGGATGTTAAAAAGTACTCTAATTATAGCATATGATGTCAATAAACTAAAAAGTAACATTGCAATACCTTTAAAGCTCCACTTGATGTTGGCCAAAGAAAGCAAGTATTCTGCTGAAGTTAAAACAAACTCCTTTTCAAGTTTCTCAATATCCAAATAAGATGGATGCTTTTGTGGCAGAGAATCACCAGCAGGAGCTGAAGCAGAATGAGAAAAAGATCATGAGTAGACAACATACAGGAGGATCAGAATTGCATATCAAAATAATCAAAGAAATTTTAGGATGTGTAGGATCTGGATTTGAGGGATGAATTCACTGAAGAATTTTAAATGGTTCCATATATTGTGGACTTTAATCCGCAACTACGGCTCAAAAAATAGGTCAAAAAGGGACTTGAAGGATTTGAAATCCATTGCAATATTAAATTATCCAATCAAACTCCATAGATCAGTTAAATATGTATTCAGGATCTTTCACTTCAAATCTGTTTCTTAAAAAAGGCTCATTATAAAGGATGACTTACATTGTTCTTGCTGGGTTATCCTAGCCTTTTTATTCGGATAGGCTTCTCCATCAGGAGATATGTCATCACCAGGCGCATCAATCCAAGCATATGAAGGATGAACGAGTTGCAGGGCATTGATAGCAGCAGCTAGCCCATTCAGCCTCTCTTGCAGAGTAAAAGACCTGAGTTCATGGTCTTTTACTGCTGCTTCAGCTCTCAAACGCACAGAATACCGGTATATGTAAATTGCAGCTCTGCGCCAGTTATGTCTATGCACCTCAAATGCATAAAGTAATTTGAAAGGGTTCGGCTTTGCTAAAATATCTGAACGCTCAGCCTGCCAAGCAAATGAGTTGATAACGATGAGATACTGAAAGGTACTCTAAAAAATACACGATTCCAATTCTTTGGTAAATCAAATAGCAAACCTTCCAGGAAAGCTCTCGCTCTACTTTCTCAACTAAACCAATCAGCGGTAACTGGCCATTACACAGTATCTGCAAGGAATAAAAGAACAAGAAAAAAATTATACGTGAAAGTACTTAAATCTATGCATCCCACCTCAAATAAGTTACTGAAAATAAGATAGGAAAAAAAAAAAGAAACAAGAGGGGGGGGGGGGCATAAGTAACAGGGCAAGCTGAACTTCATCATGTTAGAACTTTCCAGCATCATGTAACCTTCATATGTCTATTGTTTTGAAATATTGTAAATAGAAGACAAGCAATTGAAGCATCACAATCCATACATGAGGTAATAGGTTTTGAGATCGCAGGCATAATACTTATGTCCAACAAAAATACAAATCCTATGCCACTAATAAATTGAAGAAAAAATCCAAAACTTGGTTCAGTTATACGAAGGTAGAATTTAATATTTTCTATTATATTACTTGGTTCAACTTCAATGCTTAGTTTCAATAGAACCGGAAATGCATGAAAGCAGGTAGTGGTCCAGGAAAAGAATAGAAGAAAGGGAGAGATGCAAGACCTTTACAGCACCACGCTCATAAAGAACTATAATGAAACGCCTCAAACAGGTAGTCTTGCTTTCCTCATCTGGATTTGAGATTATTGCACAATATGCATCATGGTAATTATTAAGATCCAAAGTGAGTGTAAAGACATTTGCCCAAAGTCTGCCCTTAACAGTAGTCACTGATTCCCCAAGGTTCTCCTGTGAGGTGCTAACTACAGTACCAAGAGCTTCATCAACTTGCTCAAGTGCAGCCAGAGCGAATTGGCAAGCAGCCTCACTCACATTATATTGTTCAAAGAGCTGCATCACCCATTGATAATATTGAAGCTTCCATGCTGCAGTTGAGGGGGAACTGCCTGGGAGAGAGAAATAATAAACTACATGAATCAAAGAAGCAACAAGCCAGGGGCATCAATTTTATTAAGGGAAAGAAGACAATAAAATTCTTTTGAACAGCTAACGTAACTGAAATCAATTCGAACCCATCCTGCTTCAGGTGGCAAACTTTGCAAAGCTTCAGAAGATCCTTCAATTGATGCAGCTCTGAACAAAAAACATTGTAAGAGATAAGTAGAACTCACTTTCATTTGCTGATATAGATATTTGCCGTTTGGATTTTTTTATACTGAAGAAGGGCTACCGTCCAAAACATCATTTTAATTAAACCAATCCAAATATTTAAAAACACAAAAAATATATCAAGAATAAGAGATGCAATCATAACTAGCACAGCCTTGAGAGCAGGAAGTCCCATATGGACAATCACAACTACAAAGGTACAAGCAACAAGTTATTAAAAGGTCAACATGTATGGAGAGAAGTCAATACATAGAAATGTATCTATGATTGCTTTCGAACATTTTCTATCACCCTTATATATTCAATCATTTCAACTGCACCCAGATCTGTCATGATAAAAAAATCATTTGATACCTGAAAAAGCAGCGAATCGCTTCCCCAATTTTTCTGTCCTTAACTGGTCCATGCTGTCCATGTTGTGTCTGAGCAACAAGACAATATCCAAGAAGATGGAACAGTGCAGCCAATTTGCCATCCACAGCCTGAAGACTTCCAAAAATTTTCTCCTTGCGTGAATATGCATCCACCAAAGTGAGTAAATACTAGAAAAAAGAAGATCTCATCTCAGGACTCCATCGAAAATTTTAACACATGGGTACAGGAGTTTAGGGATAAAAGGAAGGAAACCTCAGTGGCATTGTACTGCTTGTTTCTAAGTAATATCAGTGCAAGATCAATTGAGTTGCTGAAGAATACAGAAGATTCCTCCCCCCTTCTTCCCCAAATTATCCAGCTGATAAACCCCCTACTTAAACCAACCAAACAGTTGGGACTAGGAAGTTGACTGAAAAGGAGGTTTCCCAGTTCTCTGGAGGAACTTTGCATGCTCAATAGTAGGATATGTGCTAGAGAAAATTCACATTTTCCAAGCTTTTTATTCCACAATCTTTTATCACCACTGCAATCTGATGACACACACACCAGACCCTCAAAAGTTAGGCCAACCATTAAACATAAAGCTCAACTTATAAGTGCTAAAATAAAAATATAGCAACAAAATTCGTCAATATCTAATCATGATGACTGATTATAAGTATATGACAGTAATGTAGAAACAAAGGGACAAAAGAAAGTAAATCTAGATATGATTTTATCCTTACCAATTTGTAAGGATGAAAGCTTATAGCTGAAATCTTCAATTGCCGGCAATTCCGATGAAGTGGTCCCCAAGTAATGGATAATATGCCATTCTGTCACAATTTCTTGAATCATTGGTATTAACTCTACTTTAACTCTTGAAACGTCATCATATGACATGTTAATCTGCATAAGAAAGGAATTAAGTTGCTTCACTCAATCAGATTAAACTGTAACTAGAGCTCTAGAGAAACTTTTGTTTCTTACTAATAAAAGGAACTGTAACTAGAGTTTTAGAAATGGTTTATGGAAACATCTCAACTACCAAAACCTAACATTGACAAATGATGGAATGCAGTGGGGTGGAGGGCAATGTACCATTCAGATAGAGGTTCACACAATTAAGACAGCACCACTGTAGCATATGCAGGACCAATAGGTCCTAAGAACTATCTGATATTTTCAATATTCAACATGGACAACATAATTTTCCCAACTTTCCAAGGGAGCCAGAGAGACCAGAGATATAATTTGGTTATTATTCTATTCTATTGAATCAAACTGCGAAAGCACTTGTATATGCAATTTACCTAAACGGATACACAACCCTCTGCCCAGAAAGAATACTGAACAAATAAAGCTCTCCAACAATTTCAGAAGATTATGTCTACAACCTACAATATTTTGTGGAAAAGAATAGAATATAAAGTGGCTGGGAGATTAGTTCCACCCGTATAACCATTTATAGAGTATTCACAGGATAGAGAAATGATTTCATAGTCCAAAAATAAACCTTTAGCTCTTGATTAAGGAAAGGTACCAAAAAGATTTACATGAAACTAATACAAAATCAAACTGGTCTTGAAGGATCCGAGTATAGGAGCTCTTTTAAGTTTTCTAGGTGTTCTGTGTTCATACTTTCTACAACTGTTTAATGGCTCCTTCACCTTCTATAAACATAACAAAATAGCTAAAACGAGAGATAAAAAGAGAAACCAGAAACCTCAATGATGTAACTACATCAAAAAGTGCAGGAAAAATATAAGAAAAGTTCTACACAAATGATAAAAGATGTCATGTGTAGTATGTAGTATGTACAATACAATTATTGCAAACTGACCTGCCCGCTGATGCTAGTCAGATAGCTCAGAAGCATTAGGACATCCAACACGGAATCAAACATCACTTTGGAAATTTGGGAGGTGGTCTGTACTATTGCAGAACCATTTAAATGGAAGTTTACTTCTGCATCTGAATTAAGTACAATTTTGTGAGGCACTAAAAACTTCAAGTATCTTTCAACCACATCCAAAACCTTATTCCACGAGTTAGCTTTATGGCACAATACATTTAGGGACAAAAACATATTTGTGGAGAATTTTCTGAGATTTCTGTGATTCGACAATTCTTTCTCCCAGGCAGCATCACCTCCAAGTTCTGATATTAATATAGCTGCAGTCGAAGAGCTATATCCAGTTTCTAAAATCTTTAGAAGACGAGGAACAACCTCCTCAGAAGATATATGAGGTGTTCTAAGAAACGATTCATAAAATATAGTTGAGGAAGCTTTGCCCAACTGCTGGCTCACATTTCGAACGCACTGTAGAAACTCAAAGAGAATCTCTCTTTCAGACTCATCACCCAAATAATCCAGCTCACGGCCTATATAATCTTTATGTTCCTCAAAAGAACCTGGTGAGATATAGCCAAGGACATTATGCGTCAGACCAACTTGCAGTAAATAGATTTTAATTATGAGATTGAAAAGTTCAAGCAAATAATAGGACAATGATAAAAAAAGGCCAGGTATACCATATATGATATGCTCCATATCCTCCAAGCCACGGCAGACAGAGATTGAGTAGTTCCTGATTATACCAATAGCACCAGTGGACGGATCCATGACCAGACCATATGCTGCATTGTATTTACACCAATTATTCACATAATGGGCGCAAAAAGTTTTCCAACATTGAAGAATGGAAACTGGACTTTCACTTCCACCCTACAATAGGATATGCATCAACTACCATTATTCATTAACACCCATCCTATTTACAATCAAAATATATAAGTATATAAAAAGTTAAAAAGCAACAGCCAAACAGAAAGGAAACTGCATAAAAATGCCAAATTCATCATGTCATTCCAGCTTGATCAGTAAAGTTACAAAATATGCACTTTCTACCGATAATGGCCAATTGAAATTGTTTTCTATTTGAGCTCTACCGCATAAAATCCAACAGGGAAATTCTAAGTATACTTCTAAACCCAACTGTTAAAAGCCTGCATGTGGCTTGCATAACCAAAGAAGTTAAAGAAAGACAGACTAAGGTGTAATGGCCAAAAATCCAAAGGTGCAGAAACATGTCTCGGGGAGAAGGGGCACAAAAACAAAATTAGAGTAATGAATGGATCACCCATTATCATGAAATATTGAAATGTATAAATACCTGATGCTCAATCAATGACAAAATTTCACTCTTCAGGCCTTCAACAGTGAAGGAACCAAACTCAGAATCAGTAAAGTGCTTGTTAAAATTTCCTAAAGTTTGCCTGATAACAGCATTGCAGTGAACCCCAGGGAAAAGCAATGCTCGGAAAAACACAGAAGATACAAATCGCGCGATTTCATCCTGCATAACAACAGCAATAAATTAATCTTGTAGCTCTAGAATATCATACTAAGTTGTTTAGACAATTTTCAGACACTTCATCTCTGAATATTTGGGAGGAAGAAAAGTTGTTAACATATATATATCATCATATACTAACAGAATATAGCCAAAAATGTCACATGAAGGCCCTTGCAATGGAATGTCAGGCTTTATATCTCAATATATGATATACGTCCAATTCCTTTCTCAGAAGACCAGAGGATGTTGTCGAAGATATATGGTATATACAATATATTCCAATTTATTTGGCAGACAACCAAAGAAATACTGTCACTGGTGCATGATAAGATGAATTTTTAAAATCTAATCTAGTACGAAGTCCAACCGTCTCTCCAGCACTCCATGAGCTTTCAGTGAAAAATAAACATATGTCCATATTTACATTTCCAGTGCAGAATTTTGTCGTGTCAATAATTAATAGTGGGAAATTCTAAAATGTGTCCCTAAATGTGTAGTTTTCCACTGAAACATCCAAAGCTAACCTGCACTAAACTTCAAACTCAGAAGTTATCTATGACATCATGTGAGACCCAGACAACAATTTTCTAGGAACCTGAGATGTATAAACAAGCACAAGAATGGTGCACAAGTCTACATAAAATCTACATCATGATGCACCAATTGACATAAAACGTGAATAAGTGAAGGCAAGTAGAGAAAAGAGCACAGATTACTTTATAAAATAAAAAACTTCGCAGCAAAGTTCATCATCACCAATGCTCATCCTTGCCTTATGAATCTCACAGGATTTTTTTATGGCGAACTCATATATATTCAGGAAGGCAGAGGATGTGTTTAGGTTTCAGTTCTATCCAGAAACATCTAATTTGATTGTTATGCAATTTGGACCTCTTCAGCACAATCTTAACAATTATGTATATCTTAGCTGCATATTTCAGAGGTAAGCCTTTCGAGTGAAGAAACATCATCTTGTTAGAATAAGGGGCTTACCAGTAGGACAAAAGCTCTAGCTGTTAGTAGATGCACAATATGTCTTTCAATTTGGCAGTGCAACGCACTGTACTGATGCAACATTGGACATGAGGTTTAAAAGTTATAAGCTACAGGATGATGCTAAACATAGTTAATTCTACAATTTATTTAAATATTTCATGAGTGTGATTCGTGAAAATATTATCAGTTCACTTCTTAAGATAGGCAATAAGTACAGGGAAGCCTACTGAACTTGTGGCGTCCTCAACTTTATCCATGACTTCATCTGAAGCAGGTTCTCAGTTCTCTTGCAACTTAATTACTTAAAAAGGCCTAAAGCTTCACACATTACTTCATACTGCAATATATTATTGAAGTATTCCAAAATTCCAATCTTTCACCCACCAACAGCTTTCACCAAAAGTGTTTGATGGGGTCTGCTGGAGAAGTACAGGCATGTGGCTACATCTCCAAACACCTCATGGAATAGAAAGATGTCTCTATCACAAGGATGTCAATCTTAGGAATATCAGATTCATTTATACTGTGTTCGTAATTAAATAGCAGGGTCATGGAGAATACCAAGATAAACGGAATATTCTATATGTTTCAAATGTTGTTCTACTGTCATACTCCAAAATGAAATAACTAATTCTGTTCACAGAATTCTCAAAACAAATAGAACCTAAGAAGGAGAGTAAGTGTTTCACACTGTATTTAGCTTAATTTCAAGTTAATATTGCGCATCAAATTTGATCACTGAGCACAAAACCTAAGCTTAAATATTACAAATATAATATTCTAGAGGCACTACTACAAGGAAAACACCAAGACTATAGACTGAATGTGAAAGGGTATAATCAGTGTTGAAAAAAACATTTCGAGGCACCGCTGGAGGCTGGAGCAGCAGCTGCAGTTAAAAATTGAACTGCTGTTTTTAGTTTAACATTCTCTACCTTTTTTCTGTTTTTTATACATGCTGCTGGAGCAGCAGCAGCAGTTAAAAATTGAGGGGCTGTTACTTTAATTTCTGTATTAAGGATTATTTTTTTTAGGATGAGTGCTCAACGAAAAGATCCCGTTTGGAAGTATGTCACTCAAATTGTTGTGCCTGAAGAGCGTGCCATTTATTCGAACTGCAACTTCTGTGATAGGAATATTAAAGGAGGGGTGAAGAGAGCTAATAATCATCTTGTTGGCAATCACATTAATGTGGATAATCATCTTGTTGGCAATCACATTAATGTGGCACCAGGTTCTAGTGTGCCTCAGGATGTCAAGGAATTTGGAGTGGAAGATGAATTTGAAGGAGGGGAGACTGGAGATGGAGATAGCTCGTAGCTCCAATTGATTTGACTATTTAAGTTAAAAGAGGAACTAGAAAAATGTTAACTTGGCATTTAGTTTATAATTTTAAGACTTTAAACTAGTAATTTCATGAATTTTATGACTTTTCTATGAATTTATGTTGTTTGTTATGATTTATATTAGTTTATGTGCAAGGTTATGAATTATAAATTATGTTTATTCTTATTGTTGTCAGGCTTACGCCTCGGTTAGCCTCGAGGCGTGCCTCGAGGTACTACGGGCAAACGCCTCGAGACTAAAAAATGTGTTTTGCAACAGTGAGAGTATTCAATGACAGTGACCGAGTTCAACACTTAGACTTTCACATTTACTGCAGAAGGTAGAACTTCTCAAAGAATGCCTCCAATCATAGAAGAAAGAACTAAAACGCTTTCTATCAAAGCAATACCCAAGTTCGCGAGTTCTCAAAGACTTGCAAAATTATCGGTAAAAAATAGATTGGACAGAGGACTAGGATATGAATGTTGGTGATCATTGAAAATGGAGTGATGTACAGAAATGGGTACGAATTTAAATTGATTATAGCACCTTTGAGGAAGAAAATGCTGAATAGGCAAGCCACAGAAGATCATCCGAAGAATGCTCAGAACTCTGAAATAGCAGGTCCGCAACCAAATTTTCCTGCAAAGCATAGTAATGGGCTAATCCCCTAACAAAATAAGGTAATTGTTAGTCAAACACGCAAACTTGTAAAGGAACTGATAGATCAAAATCATCCACAAAATCTTAGGTGATTAAAGAAGATAAAACTACAGAAATTCCACATAGATCAGCTTAGTTCAAATCATCCTCAATCATTTCTAAGCAAGGACCAAATGCTCAAATCCATTTGGTTCTAAAAAGAAGGATTTCAGCAGATAATTATGTAGTCCAATTATATTAAACGAACAAATGAAAAGCAATATTAAAGTTCAACGTTTCGTAACTTACTCTGTGAAGCCACTACTATGCAAGTCTTGCATTACAAGGCCTTTTTCCTTCAGAATCCACACTTTGTTTGATGTAAGTTTAACATCAATTGGTCCAGCCTTGAAAACATTCATAAATCAGATGTAAATGTTTGACAATTGAAAGTATGTAAAACTACAGCAATTAATTATAAGGCGAGTCATTAAGTTACCTCTCCCAAGGAGATTCTTCTTGATGAAGGCTCCAATGACAATGATGTCCGTTCCCCCACATTAAGGTGAAGTCCATGTAGATGCAGTGTTTCCATTGTAACTTCCTTTACAATTTGTCAAAACGAACTAGTAAATACCAGTGTTAAGACTGTTGCAAGTATGACTTTAAGTGAGAAGTTTTTGCAAGAAAACTAAAACAGCCTAATTTATCATTCCAGTAATAAATTAACTAGGGGTGAACAAAAACTGACCAGACCGAAGAAACCAAACAAAACCAATAGAATTCGGTGAATTAGTTTTAAGCATAAATCAGTTTCAGTTCGGTCCATATCTTAAAAACCAATTAATATATTGGCAACTGATATTCCTGAAAAAGGAGGAAAAGGAGGACTTTACCAAAAACAAAAACTTCCCAAATAGAGACTCTGAAAGTACATTGCAATTGACTACATATACCAGAAATTTTCTTCAAATGCTATTACCAGAGAAATGACCAAAAGCACAAGGCAAGCCTTTAATTGAAAGGACAGACAGTTTTTTCCAAGTCAGGATTTCAAATATGCAACATGGCATAGTATGGCGTCAACTACATGGAAAGAGAATGGCTTGCTTTATCACATTTAAGTATTCAAACAACAACTCCACCAACCAATTACCCACTTGGGCAAATAACATGTCAGGGACAATATATTCTAGACCCCAAAAACTAGGTACTGTTATCAGATTTTCCATGTCATTCCCATGTCAAGATATTTCCACATGAAGAACTATCAATTTTAGAAATACAAAAGAATTCATATCTAGAAATATTTGTGATCATCAAGTTGGGAGAAGAACATGAGTTATGTTATTTCCATATGGTTTGCTTAAAGAATAACCAGAGATTTATCTGGGCAACCAGGAAACACATCTCTGTTTGCATAAAGGTAAGAGTAACAAGCGGAAAATCATTTTTATGCAAAAACAATAGTATGTGACAACTAAACATAGAAAAACATTAGAAAAGATAGGAAAAACTAACAAATAGATCAGGAGTGAGAGTGACATAGAAAAGGAAAATTGGAAAGAGGATCGGTATTTAACAGATTGATACGCTGTTAAAAAAGGAATGGTGCTTCCTTAACTGTCACATACCAAATTTTGTCTATGAAGCATTGCCAAAGGAATTACCCCAGTGCTAGCATTAGCTTCTCCCACCCACAGCCTAACAAATGCACCTGGAAGTAATATGCGAATGAAACGCATTTTAGGTATAACCCAGTCATAAAATACCAAACAAATTGGAAATGATTATCAGAAATATGACTTTAAATAATTAGGCAATTAAGGTGAAGATGTAAATTTTAGTCAGTAATAAAACTGGTGTCTGCACCTCAACCATAGAGATCCCACCACAGAAGATAATGATGGTGATCATCCAAATACCAAAATTAACTAAGAAGCTTTCCACCACCAAATTTACCAAAACTAGCTAGGAAAAAAATCCGGGAAAATCATATAAACAGTAAATAACTAGTCTCAGATGCAGATATTACTAAGCCCAGCAGATGTGAACATTAAAGTTTCCACCTATCATCCTCGTGCATTTGTCATCCCCCACCAAGGGACTCCAAGACGGCAAGACCTGCCCTTGGAAGACTTGGAAGTTATTTTTCTAATTCATAATCCATCAAAAAGGAAACAAGAATAGTGATAACGTATTCACTACAGTAAAGCGTTATTATAGTATTCATGTCTCTGTTCGTTATCCTGTTCTACTTCAGATAGTCAATTTCCAGGGTCTAAAGTTATACTGACATTTCTTTGTCCTGTATAACATGATTGGATGTGCTGAAAAAGCAAATGGTCAAGCTAAATTCACCTAAAGGAATGCCTAACAAGATACTAGACACATATGTATAATCATGGTGTATACAGTTGTGATTCATTTATCTGCCAAATATATTCAGCAATGACATTGCTCCAGTATTGGATGCTTCCCCTCCCCCCTCCAAATTGGAAAGCAAATCGTACATATGAATAAGAACTTTGCTTTATTTGAGACAAAGAAACTTAATTTCATAATAGATCAAAAGATAAAGCAAAATTTTGATGCATGGTATATTGAGCTAGCAATTATTATACTTTGATACTAAGCATTGAAACATCATAAAATAAATCGCAATAATCAATTCCAAGTTGAGATGAGGAAATGAAAGTTCAGGTTGGATACTTGCCTGTAATTGCTGGAACTGCCATGGCATGGCTGAAAATTTTACTACCGCTTTGAAGGTCCCATACCCTAAAGCTCCCATCAGAATGAAGCACAAAGAGAAGCTTTCTCAGTTGTACATCTGATACTACTAAATCCTGTACAGCAGCCAGAGTCGGACTCCTAAATGACAATATTTTCATAAAATAGTATGAGAAACAAAAATCAAGAGAGACTGAGAGAGAAAAGGATAGATACAAAACACATATTTAATCGCAAAACGAGTGGTTGCCTCTGGCACAGTTTTCAATGTCTCTGGAGTACATATCCAACTGCCTTTTCTGACATCTTGTTCAATAAACCATAATCATGTTGGAGTTATTACGAACCCACCATTGAGGGAGTAATAAGAGTACCACTGCCACAAGCCAATCATAAAATGAATTTGACTCAAGAAAACCTCATTAAATGCTTAACAGAACTAGAGTGACTAGCTGCTCATCTTTGTCCCAATCTACTAGGTGTCATCTTCATAATTAATCCAAAAGGGGATTAGTCTAATATTTGAAGTTCATCCACATCACCAAACTTGTGGAGCTAGCCATATCTTTTCTAAGGGTTGGAGAAGCATGTTGAATAAGCACCAGGTCAACAAGCAGATAGATATGCCAACACCACAACCAACCATGTTGTTACTATCTAAAAGCAACTCAGACTACATGTTTATACCTGCATATCACATGGCACTGTTAGCTTCATTACAGCCCTATTTCTAATCAATCATAAAAGAGTTTGCTATCTAACTCGTCTTCACCAGCAAACTTTAGTCCTTCGGATTACATTACCTTCAGTTTTGCGATCATTGATTAATCAGATCTAGGAGAAACTTGGTAGGTGACCAAAAAAAAAGGAAAAAGTAAGAGAGACTTCAGTCAATCTGCAGGATTTGAACTCTCCGTGTCTTTTTAAACATTGACACTTTCAAATTCATAGTTTGAAATTTCCCAAAATCAAATCTGAAAGTTGCTTTCTGAATAAAATCTATAGTTTGGTTTACCGAACTTTAATTTTTTATAAAGGAAAACCTTTCTAATGCTACCTTCCTATTTTCATCAACAAAAAATGTAACACGATAAGTTTTTTGAAGAAATATCAAACATGACTTTTTCATATAAAAGGCATCAGATAGTAGTTCGTTTTCTTTTTTTAAGGAAGACCTAACAGTACTTGTACTGCCAAAAAAAAACTCTTCGTAAGGTTCATATCTATTTCTTCTCACAAAAAGTTCAACCCCCTGAAATCCAGATTCAAACAAAACAAAGGAAAACCTTTCTAATGAGAAATAAAATGCAGTGGAAATCAGCATTTAAATTTAAATAAAAAATCAGTAACTCGGTGAAATTTTTATATGAAGTCTCATTTACATTATGCATTATGAGCGAAAGTATACCTTGACAATAAGCCCCACAACCGACCAAAACCGCCATCATCTCGCATTTCAGACATAAATCCTGCAGATTAAATAAAGCATCAGAAAATTAACAATGAAGAGTGTGATTCATATATTTAAACCATACTGAATTGATAGAGAACATTAGAGATGTAAACTTTAGCAATCCATCTGAAATGCAATTAAGTAGGTCCATCATGTCATTGTTTAAAACTTCAACATCAGGAAGTCCATATCAGATAAAAATGTTACGAGATAATCAAATGATCCAGAAAAATTTTGATAGATGCAAGACTTACAGAAACATAAGCATTGAGCACAAAAAAAAAGATGGAACTGTATTATAGACCTGGAGCGCTGGGATCCAGTGTGCCAAGCAGGAAGCAACCAATCGATCCATCACTCCTTCCAATCAACAAACATCCTTCTGACGCTACAACAGCCGTTGTTGGTCCACAATTAGGTTGAACTTGTGTATTATACTCAAGAACCTCACTAGCCGGGACAATAGTAGAAGTCCCATAATCAAGATTGTTCCTCAATCTGATGAGGAAAGCAACCCCTGAGATCGTCAAAGTATAAAGCACCAAACAATCTTTGGCCTACACACAAAAGAAAGCATTACAGACATAATTTGAAGCTGGCGATATACTAAAATAACTAAAAGTTAAGCAGACAGCATAAAGCCAAGCAGACCTCATCTGATTTGCAGATGAAAGCAAACGGAAAAAGAGCATCAGGAAATACAAGGCGTAGCCCAATAGTTGATATTTCTTTATTACTGCACAGTTGTACAATTTCCAGCACGTTTGCCTCACTCTTACTGGTTTTCCTGCGGTACAGCCGTGTAACGGAGATCAAATAACAAGTAGAACTGCAAATATGTGCTCGATAAATAACAGCAATCAATCAAACAGTCGCCACTTATTCATTTATGATGATTTCAAAAGGCCATACATAAGTGAACCTCGAAACATTTAAGAAAATAGAAGTACCATCACAAGTCCTAAATTTCCACTGCAAAATCGTTATGTCAATGTTCGAGCTTAAACGTCTACTGAATAGAGAGAGAGGGGGAGGGAGGGAGAGTTAATTGCAATACCAGATGAAATAGGAAGGAGGATTTCCAATGGAGCAGGAAGAGGCGAAGTCTTTGGCTTGGGGATGGTCGGAATTGTAGTTGGCCGTCGTAGATGTGGAGGGAACAGAGACTTGACGCCACTCGATTGAGTCCGTGCTGAGCAGCGGGACCTCCATCCCTGCCATGCGCCAGCGGCTACTGCTCGACATTGCCGCTCCGCCGCCGCCGCCGACGGTAGAAGAAATTCAGAAGTGAAAATGGTGCACCGGAGCTGGAGAGAGTATACGTAGAGAGAGAGAGAGAGGTGAGAGAATAGAGGGTTTTAGGGTGAATTGGGAGGGAGACGGTTTGGGGTTTTCTCCTCTTTAAATTTATAAACTCATTATTTTGTCAACGCGATTTATGTTGCAGATACCAACACGATTTTAGGCTTTGGAGAGAGAGAGAGAGTTGCTAAATTAGCATCTAGCGAGTCGGATTCCAAACCTTTTTTTTTTTTTCCGTGGAAATTATACTTTAATACTTACATTTTTTGTATTTTTAAAAAAATTATTATTTTTAAAAATTAATATGAAACTACTTATTTTTAATTTTTTTTGCAAATACAATATTTAATTAATTTTACGGTTCGAAAATCGTACGTTATTGATTATTTTTTAATATTCATATTTCCCCAGCCACGTAGATAAATCCTTCCAATCAATAAATATTGAAATATAAATTAATACGTACAATTTTCGGGCCGTAAAATTGATTAAATGTTAGATTTGAAATTTTTTTGAAAAAGTGCGTATTGTTTTGTTAATCTTGAAAAAAAATGATCATTTTTTTAAAAAGTGCCCAAAATATAAGTATTAAAGTGTAATTTTTAACCCTTTTTTTTATATAAAAGGTCAACTATTTTAGGCACTCAAAATACACTCTCTTAATTAACAAATAAAAAGTCTTTCATTTTCACTAAAAATGTTGGGATATTTGATTATGTTTCAAGCTTCAATTTTCAATCTTTTAGCATTTTAGTTCAATTTACGAAGTGTGTTAATTTTTGAAAAAATATAGGTCATTGTGAGATGAATGATTGAATATTTTTGAGTTATAGATTAAATAAAAATATGTTAGTTTAATCATGGTTTAATATAAATCATCATTTGAAATTGTGTTAGATGATGCATATATTTTATTATGTAGTTTCTGTTTGCACCCCTATATTTACTCTTTGCACCCCAAAAGAAAAAATAAAATAGTTTTAAAGTTACTTAAATGTCCTTTGTTATAAAAGAAAAAATTAAGTGTGGTTCGAAAATGAAATTTCGAACTCATCGTGTTTGTTCGAAATTTTATTTTCAAACATACATAATTTTTAAAATAAGTCACGTTTGGAAATTAATTTTCGAACACACCATGTTTGTTCGAAAATTGATTTTCGAACAAACATGACATGTTCGAAAAATAATTTCCGAACGGACTCCATGAATTTTTTTTAAGTACCGTTCGAACACAAGACTTCAAACATATCCATTATGCTCAAACAGAAGACTTCGAACATATTCAGGATGTTCGAATACACAACTTCGAATGGAACGCGATTTTTTTTTATGCTTTTAATTTTCAGATTTTATGTTTTTTTTAAGTAAGGGCATTATAGTCAATTTTAGGGGTGCAAAGAGTAAAAAATGGGGTGCATGAAGAAGCTATGGTGCAAAGAGTAAATATGGGGTACAAACAGAAACTCTCATTTTATTAAGATGTGTCGATCTATTGTTTATAGATTTATGTAATTTCTCAACGTAGTTTCTTCTGTATCTGTTAGTTAAATTATACTCATTTCGTTTTCAATTAAGTGTCATTTTGGATGAATGCACACATATTAATAAATTAATTGAGTTACCTAATACACTCTTATATGAATACTTCAAATGAGTTAATTATAAATGTATAAATACATTAAATGAGGGTAATGTGTGAAAAATATGAATTTTTTTATCTCAAATTTATAGAATGACACTTTTTTTGAAACAACATTTAAAAACTAGAATGACACTTAATAAGAAACGAGGGAATAGTATTCATAAATTTCAGTGCATTTTCTATTTTAAATCATTATTTATCAAGCATGGTACTAGTCGGTAGATTAAAAGATATACTCACATATAGTAGCATTGTAAATATAAATATTTGTTGATATTTTATTTTGTTAGTATTTAGATCTGCAAAATATCTAAATATATCAAATGTTTTATAGAATCATATATAATAATGTTTTATATGTGTATTATCGCAACCCAATATAAATGAAATGACTGCATGGAGGTAACAACGTAAAACAAACGCGTGTACTTAAATAAAAAATCAAATAAAGTGTAAATAATACGAACAATGTGAATTTAACAATGAGCCAAAAATAAAATACAACACACGTACTCAACATGTGAGGGTAATGCTTGGAACAAATCTAATATGGGTTTTGCAAAAGTTAACACAGGCGTGTCTTTATTCAAAAATGTTGACACGACATGTATTAGTGTGGTGTTGCGAGATGATGGAGATACTCTCATCACTGCAAGGACTTGTTATTTCCCTAGTCAGATTAATGTTGAGGAAGGTGAGGCTATATGGTTGTTTGAAGCTATTTCTTAGATCACGAATTTGAATCAGAAAGCAGATTATTTATGAAATCAATTATAAAGTGACTTGTGATGCTGTCCGGTCACTTTGTCTGGATCTATCTGAATTTGGATCTTTGATTGCTTATTGTCAAGGCACCACTTTGCTATGACTTATCGTGATTTTCCGAACCCTTATTATTGGGTTGAACCTCCTTTTTGTTTGTGGATTTAAAAAAAAGAAAGAAATAGTAAGTCTTCAAATTCCCGCTAAAAATTATTGCCAAATTAAGATAGAAAGTGTGAATAGACAAATATTTTAGTTTATAAATCCAATAGTAGTGGACAATTAAAATAATAAAACTCCATATTTATTTGAACAAATTCTATTTTAGACTATTCCATCAACAATCTACCACAATTCAAGCTATCAATAAAATAATCATGTCTCTTTCATTCATCTATACAATCAACCCAATAATCCAAATCCACAATCTTTCAACTTTATCAACAATACTCTACAATCCAAAATAATTTGCTTTTTTTGATTCTTTATTAATATATATTATCTGTAATTTTATTATATTTTCAAAGTTAATAAATTATTTTATATTTTAAATAAGTAATTACAATAATAATAAAAGAAGTTTCTATTTGTACCACCAAAATTATTCTTTGCACTTCACTTACTCCATACAATACTGTTCAGAAACACAATTTCGAACACGTTCAATTTGTTTGATAATATTAATTTGAACGACACTTGCTTTGAAAAATATGGACTTGGTTTGAAAATTAAAGTTCGAACATTCTCATTGTGTTCGAACACAACTTAAAAAAAACTTGTTCAAAAAAATAATTTCGAATAAATTCAAGTTGTTCGACAATATTAATTCGAACGACTCCTATACTTAGAAAAATATGGAGATGGTTCGAATACAATCCAATAAACTACATATTTAATTACTAGTGCCGAATTTTCGTCATATATACTCAGAGGATAATGATTTAATAACATGAAAATAGACTACAATCAATCTCCAAACACAATTGTCATTAGTTGACGTTTAATCTCTTCATATACTAGAATTAAATGTTATTTGGCCAACAATGTATTCAACATCTTTCATATTTGGGAACTTTCTTTCTAGTTTTCGATTCTCCAAATCAAGTATCGCACTTCCTAATTTGTTCATTACTCTAAATTCACTTTTTCTAGTCAGTGTCAATGCACAATTTCTTCAGTAACTTCATTAGTAGAGGGAGTTTCTGTTTGCACCCCAAAAGAAAAAAAAAATAGTTTTGAAGTTACTTAAATGCCCTTTGTTTAAAAAGAAAAAATTAAGTGTGGTTCGAAAATGAAATTTCGAACTCATCGTGTTTGTTCGAAATTTTATTTTCGAACATACATAATTGTTAAAAACAAACATGGCGTGTTTGAAAATTAATTTCCGAACGGACTCCATGAATTTTTTTTAAGTACCGTTCAAACAGAAGACTTCGAACATATCCACTATGCTCGAACAGAAGACTTCGAACATATTCAGAATGTTCGAATACACAACTTCGAACGGAACACGATTTTTTTATGCTTTTAATTTTCAGATTTTATGTTTTTTTTAAGTAAGGGCATTATAGTCAATTTTAGAGGTGCAAATAGTAAAAAAAGGGTGCATGGAGAAGCTATGGTACAAAGAATAAATATGGGGTTCAAACAGAAACTCCCTTAGTAGATATAGATTGCAATGTCCTGCCTTTTCATTTTTTATGGGGAATTTATGGGTGGCCGTTACTTTGAGTTTCTATAACTTTTGAAATTTGTGAGTTACTATAATACTCTCCATCTTCGCTAGTTCTCGATCTTTTTGAGTTGTCCCGCTTTCTTCATTATCTCCATCGTCTTTATGTTTACTCACGACTTCATTAAATACGGCCAAAACTTGAAATTTGCAACCATCTTCTTCATAAATTGCACGAGCTTATTTCTCAATATCTGTCTGGCTCATTCTACTTTGTTTTCGACGATGTGCTTCCTTGCAAGCACCGACCCACTTCATTGCATTTGCATTCAGTCAATGCCAACAACTTTTTATTAAATCTTTATTCCCGTCACCGAGTTATTGTTATGGATTTTCTGCTCGAAATTCATGGAACATTTTGTGCACTTTTCCCCATATAAACTATAGAGGTACACTTCTAATTTTTTCCACGAGCCCCCTCGGATTTTTTGTGTATTTGGATTTATGGTTGTCTATTGAATATCTTGGAATAGATTACGGGAGATATCATGCGATGGTTAAACTTATTCAGAAATTTAATTTTGATTGAGATCCGTAGAAAAATGTGGATTTTTATAATATTGATAATTTTGAGAGTTCAGATAATCTGGGGAATTTGAAAAATAATTCGGATCCATAGTTTCAAATGAGAGAAAATAAATCAGAATTGATGATTTTTTTTAGAGTGATTCAAAATATGTCAAAAAAAATAAACTCATTTTATAGACAACAGAAAAATGCGAATTATGATAAATTTTTATATTTTAAATACATTATTATCCATAATAATAACAATATAAAATTTCATCCTATAAAAATATGTTTAGCAATCAAATAAAGCCATGTGACAAGATAGAAGACTGTTCGATATTTAATCTACCAAACATCTCATCAATAGATAACAAAAAAAATTGAATCTAACATCCTTTTTTCCTTTCCTTTTTTGCTTGTTTATGATAATCAAATTGGGTGAGATTGCCATTAAGACACAATTAAGATGTATCATAAATATTTGGAAATTTAGTAAGATCCATTGAGAAATTTTGGGAAATGTATGAAGAAGCACACTTTGAAAAAAAGGAAAAATATTTGGTGTTTTTGTATTAATTAAAACGATTTTTTTTTTTGCATTTTCGGACATCATCTTCCATCTTCTCTGACCTCTGTCTTCCCAACGTGCCCGCCTTGCATGCTTGAAACTCCAGATCTCCCTTTCTCTCTCATCCAGCTCCACTCTCCTCCCTCATTCTCTCTCTTCTTCTTCTTATTGATCAGTTTTTTTTTGTTTTTGCACACAGCCAATTGATCTGTAGTAGTTAGTGGCAGAGCAAAACGAAACCCATCTAGATGCAGCGGGCGCCCAGCGAGCCCTCCTCCGCCACATGGGACTGCATTCTGCCGGGGCCGCCGTCGAAGAGCAACGGCGGATCCGCCGACCTCTCGCCCTCGGGAATCCTCGCCTACGCCGCCGGCAGCTCCGTCGCCATCCTCGACACCCACTCAATGCAACTCGTCTCGACCATCCCCCTCCCCCCGCCCTCCTCCTCCGCCTCCTCCCCCTTCATCACCGCCGTGAGGTGGTCCCCCATCTCCCTCCCGCACCACCTCCTCGAGAGCGAGAACTCCTCCCCGCACCTCCAGCTCGCCGTCGGTGATCGCCACGGCCGCATTTGCCTGCTCGATTTCCGCTCCAAAGCTCCCGCTCTCTTCTTCGACACCACTAACCCTAATTCGTCCAAATTAGGCATCCAGGATCTCTGCTGGATCCAGAGCCGATTGGACTCCTGGTGCCTCGCCGCTATCTCAGGGCCGTCGTTGCTGTCTATTTACAATGCCACCACCGGGCGCTGCTTCTTCAAGTACGACGCCGCGCCGGAGTACTTCTCCTGTATACGCCGCGACCCCTTCGATTCCTGCCATTTCTGTGTGTTGGGGCTTAGGGGATTCCTGCTGTCGGTGAAATTGTTGGGTGATGAGGCCGAGAACGACGTCGTGCTGAAGGAGCTTCAGATTCGCACGGACACGACGGAATTGCAGAGGCTGGAGAGGGATTCTAATTCTACTAATGGGAGCAACAATGGCGCGCCGGCATCTTCGCTTTTCCCCAATTATATGGCGAAGTTTGCATTCTCACCACACTGGAAGCATGTAATACTAGTGGGGTTTCCGAGAGAGCTGGTGTGGTTTGACTTGCAGTACGAATCAGTATTGTTTACGGCAGGGTTGCCTAGGGGGTGTGGTAAGTTCTTGGAGGTGTTGCCGGACGTGAACATGGAGGTTTTTTACTGTGCTCATTTGGATGGGAAGCTCACTACTTGGCGGCGTAAAGAGTGAGTGTTGTATGTCAACATGACTTGCTTTGTTCTGTTAGTTGTGTTAGTCTTGAAATATATTGCTCAAGTTTTGGTATATGTAGTTTGCGATTCTATACGAACATTTTTAAATGGTTTATATAAACTGAGGAACAATAAACTGAGATGTTTTTGGCGTGCTTGAAAAAATATTGGCGAAGATTCATAGACAATGTAAGAAGTTTAGTGGAGCTCCAGGATTGCTAGGATTCTAGAATGAATGAACAAAAAGATGTATAATAACAGGTCCTTGGAAATTTATGTTTAAGCCCTGTGGTTCCTAGCCAATTTTATGTTTGCTTGTTTTCAGTTATTTACCAAGCTATTGGAATTTAAATATTATTTTTTCTTATCATAAAACAGTTCATTTTTCCTAGATATTGCTAATAGGGTTTTTGAGTATTATGGTGAGTTACAAGGAAACTTATAAATATAAAGCAAGTCTTTTCTACCCTATAACTGCAAAGTTTCAAGCCTTCTGTTTGCTCAGTATTAGATGGACTTACAATAGCATATTTATCCGCTTCTTACCTCAGGTCTGAGCAGGTTCATATAATGTGTTCAATGGATGAATTAATGCCCTCAATTGGCACTACTGTACCTTCTCCCTTAGTTCTTGCAGTTGCCGTCTCACAATCAGATTACACACTCCAAGACATTCGCAGGCTTTGTCCTGATACAGATCCCTTGGATTTTGAATTGGATAATCCTTTTGTTTTCTTTGATGAATCTCATTTAATTTCTAAGACTCATTTAATATCCGTTTCGGATGATGGAAAAGTGTGGAAATGGCTCCTGACTGCTGAAAGGTCTAGGGATGCTCATAGAGATTCTGAGAATGTGAAAAAGGTTGATGAAGTCCGTGAAATTCCAGTTTCTGAAGTTGAATCCCTGTCAGAAGATTCTTCTGCTGGTCAATGTACCAGGGATGACGTGACACAACAAGATAATCACCGTCCTGGCTCTGTTGTTTCTGATGAAGCGTCATTTAAGGTTGGTGGTTTAGCTGATTTATCTTTTCCATAGCTATAATTTCCTTTTACCCCTTTCAATATCTACTGTGTTTGCTTTTTTGCTGTCGATGCCTCTGATCACCACTAAGTCTTTTGAGGTACCATTTCTAGCTGGATGGAGAAAAAATAATATGTTTTTTTTTTTGGGAACTTGAATTGAGAGTAGCAGTATTCTTCCTGTAATATCTTGTAAAAGCTGTGAATAGCCGGCT
This sequence comes from Perilla frutescens, assembly GCA_026008535.1. NCBI lineage: Eukaryota > Viridiplantae > Streptophyta > Magnoliopsida > Lamiales > Lamiaceae > Perilla > Perilla frutescens. Next base: position 53,179,588 of record BRKX01000015.1, read on the forward strand.
GCTGACCTATCTATGCTTCCATTTCAATCTACAATTTTCTGTTTTGCTGATGCTGCAGATGAATCTAGTTGGGCAGCTTCATCTTCTCTCATCAGCTATTTCTATGCTAGCTGTTCCATCCCCCTCACTGACTGCTACTTTGGCACGTGAGTGCTCTTTTGTGTTTCCTGTAATCATAAAAAGGATTTTGTTACCCCCTTGAAAGATTGTCTTATATTCAATTTTACAGCTTTCTTCAACCTTCAGAAGCATTTTGTGTATTACCTAATTGTTCGTGCAACACATGTAGGTGGTGGAAACTTGCCTGCTGTTGCTGTTCCTCTAGTTGCTTTGGGAACACAAAGTGGCAACATTGATGTGATCGACATATCGGCCAATGCTGTTGCTGCAAGTTTTTCTGTTCATAGCAGCGTGGTCAGGGGTTTACGATGGCTAGGAAATTCGAGACTGGTGTCGTTTTCTTACACACAGGTTGTGATTATCTATTTTAGAGCATCATAATTTATTGGAAGATAGCAGTTACAGCTCCTTTATGCATATCCTTTCAGGCTATACTTCACTTTCTTTTGTTTGATTAGTGACTACTTTGATGTTTGTCTTGTCTTTTATGTTCCAACTTGATCTGTGAAGTTCAGTTTCTTATACACCCTCAGTTTTCACAAAGATTGATGTTTTAGGTTTTACAACAAAAATAAAAAATTAAAAAATGTGACAAATATACCCTCTCTCTCTATTAAGTTATATTTTCCTAATAGTCTAATACATCTTAATTTCCTCCTCATTGTAATATGTATGCCTCTATTATATCACTCCTTAATTTCCTCAACATATTTACGGAGGAGATTTTATAGGGATAAAATTGGGAGAAAGAGTGTTAAAAAGTGTAAAACATCAAATGATTTGCAACAAAATTAAGAGGTTAAAACATCAATCTTTATAAAACTGAGGGAGTACAATATGTGAATGTTCAGGGAAGTGAGAAAACAGGAGGATATGTCAACAGGCTTGTTGTAACCTGCCTAAGAAGTGGCCTTAACCGAACATTTCGAGTTATGCAAAAGCCAGAGCGGGCACCGATAAGAGCATTAAGGGCTTCGTCTTCTGGAAGGTTTGCTGATTACTTGTTATTTTATTTTTGTTGTTTAGCATTGAATTTGGTCATTTTGTTTCATACTAACTATACTTGACCTGCTAATGAATATGTCTGCAGTCTGTATATACCTCCAAAACAATATTATCCACCGACCCCCCCCCCCCCCAAGGGGGGGAGAGAAAAAGAAAGGAAACGCTAATATTTAATTTCACATATTGTGTAGTATGTAGGTATAGGCATTGAGATCAAGCATCTCACTGATTACATAAGGTTCTGACCTAGTTGAGTTGTTGGACGAACACGCCAAGATTTTGATGTAAGTGGCAGAATATTTAGATCTTAAAGTTGGACTTAATAGTTCAATAGTATAATATATGTAGAGCAGTTTGAGAAAACTTGCATAGTTGAAAAGCTCGAAGCATTTTTTTCCCTTTTAAAACAATCCCAATGCTTTAGACGGCCTCATCTAATAATAATAGAGGTAGATGTCTGCAAAAATCAATGCATTTGGGTAATAAATGATGGGTCTTTGATTATGAATCTTGTGTAAATATAGACCCGAGATGAATCTCGTGTCAATACAGTCCCGTTTTCCCCTAAAATGTGTGTATAGAGACCCGATTTCATATTTTACGCATATCTTTTTAACAGATGGTCAGCTTAAATGATGCTTGATTCTATAGAAAGCTAATATCTACGAATTGTTAAGAAACAAGAATATCATAATTCGAATTAAATAATGACTTAAAAATGGATGTTTTGTGACAATAACACAATTTTTCGAAAAGTTGGGACATCCTTTTGTTTTGGGCAAAACTTCTTCTTCAAAACTCCAAATGACATGATTCAAGATTCAATTTTGTAGATATCTGTCTTAGCTTTCTATAGAATCAAGAATCGCTTAAATCGGAGCTTCCATTAAAAAGTTATATGTAAAATACCAAATCGTGTCAATATATACCTGATTTCCTCGAAGTCGATTGTATATAGACACAATTTCGTATTTTACGTATATCCTTAGCGAAAGCTCCGATTCCTGTAAGTTTTGATTCGTTTTGATTCTATAGAAAGCTAAGACACATATAAAGTGTTAAGAAATGAGATTCTCCTAATTCCAATTAAAGAACAGCTTAAAAGTGGGGTTTCGTGACAATTGCATGAGAAATAATATTGTCCAACATATCGATATACATGACTTCGGAGTAATTGGGTCTATATTGACATGATTTGGTATTTAACGTTTTTTTAACGAAAGCTCCGATTTAAGCGATTATTGATTCTATAGAAAGCTAAGACAATTATCTACAAATTGAATCTTGAATCATACCATTTGGAGTTTTGTAGACCCCCAAGATACAAAGATGTGTCAATTTTTCAAACAGTCACGCCATTGTCACGAAACCCCACTTTTAACCTGTTATTTAATTGGAATTAGGACAATCTTATTTCTTAACAATTTGTATTTGTCTTAGCTTTCTATATAATCAAAACTTACATGAATCGGGGCTTTTGTTAGAAGGATATACGTAAAATACAAAATTTTGTCTATATACAATCGACTTCGAGGAAATCAGGTCTACATTGACATGATTTGGTGTTTTCTCCCAAATTTTTCGAACAAATGTGAACCAACTTGAAAAAATTCGATCATCCTAGGTATATTTAGTTCATGTTTAATGCCAACATCTTAAACCCCAATTACCATTTTTTTTATTGCAAAATCTGTCACATAGGTGAAAATGCCCCCCCTCATTCACACACGTGGGACAAAAATTGGAAGACTCAAATTGACTTTTAAGTTTTTAACACATTTTAGTAAGGGTATTTAGGTCTTTTACACCACCTTTTTGCTAGAGAAGAACGAGTTTGGATCTTTGATAGAAAATAATTTGCTATTCTACATTTGGCTACTTTAATTTCTCTCCCATGTTTTATTTTGTGATAGTAAGCATTCTTCAGTACTTATCTGTTCCGATTCAATTTTCTTTCTATTCCTCCGGTTGTCAATTTTTCATGAGATATTTCCTTAATGTAGCTTCAATTCTTTCAGATATCTTTTAATCTTGTTCCGTGATGCACCTGTAGAGGTTTGGGCAATGACAAAGACTCCAATAATGGTTTGTTTTGTTAATCTTGTTCCTTATTTGCTATTGTGGGACTGTGTCGTTTGATGTTTGCCTTTGTTCTTGATGGAGATCATTTTGAGATTCTTTTTATTGATCTTGTCTACTATATCCATCATTCATGAGAAGAAGTTCTAGTAATTTATTTTCTGAACGTAATGAAAATGCTACACTATAATATAGGAAGTTAATTCTTTCAGCATGTATTCTTGAATTAAATTAAGTTATCTAACTTTATCGTGCAGTTGAGGTCATTGGCTCTTCCATTTACTGTTCTTGAATGGACTCTTCCAACAGTTCCAAAACCACCCCAAAATAAACCTTCACGGACCTCTTCATTTTTATCCAGAGACCGTGGTGGCACCCCCCCAGCAGAGACCTCTTCCCCTCCTAAAGTATCATCAACGGATACTAGTAAGCAGTTTTTTGCTCGAATTGTTAGAGCTATACTTTGCTTCTGATTTGACTCTCTAAGTCTTTTATGTTTCCTTATTATTTATACGCAATAGTTCATGAATTGTAGAAGAAGGAGCTGATGGAACACAAGATGAATTTTCAGAAAGCTTTGCATTTGCTTTGGTAAATGGCGCACTTGGAGTATTTGAGGTCCAAGGACGAAGAATCCGAGACTTTAGGTATGCCTTTTCATTTAATTCATAACTGTGTTCCCAACTCTTTAGGAATACACTTCAAAAGATCAAAGCCAACAGGCAACAATTTTTGGATATAAAATTCAAGCAAGTTTTAGGTTGAGCCTGGAAAATTATAGGTTATTTATTATAAATCAATCAATAATCCTGGAAAGAAAAGAAATAATTAAATGGTTTAAACTATTGATGTACATGTACCAATAGGCAATAGCAACGGGGATCAAGAGGGTCGTCATTATCGTCGTTTGCAAGATTTCATTATTTAGGATGGATTTTTTTTTCCACCTCATGTTCTTCGACTTAAAAGTCATTTATTATTTTTGTTTGTATATTCGCTGCCATTTATCATCCATCTCTCAGGATCATATATCAGCTTTCTAGTATTTTATTTCTTGTTGTGCTTCAGTCACTTTTAGCAAATTAATTATTTTATTCTACATTGTTAACTAGTTTGTCATGCATCAATTAGAATTAGAATGGCTTTCCATATTCTATTAGCATCATGATATTACTCTTACTCGTGTTGTCTAATTTTGATTTGTAATTATATCAGACCGAAGTGGCCTACAGCTTCATTTGTTTCCTCCGACGGATTAATTACAGCTATGGCTTATCGCTTGCCTCACGTAGTATGTACTATATTTGATGGACTAATCTTATTTATGATTAAGTTTCATTGTTTTACCTGCACGGGAATATTCATACGAAGTTCTCTATTCACATATCAGGTCATGGGGGACAGGTCAGGCAACATTCGCTGGTGGGATGTCAATACAGGGCAGTCATCCTCGTTCAATACTCACAGGGATGGTATCAGGAGAATTAAGTTCTCACCAGTTGTTCCTGGAGACCGTAGCCGTGGGCGCATTGCTGTTCTATTTTATGACAACACGTTTTCTGTGTTTGATCTTGTAAGTCACATCATTAGTTGGATCCTTCGTCAGAGTGTTAATTTTTGTCACATTGTAATGCCCTTGCGTATCTTAAGATACACAGATACATGGAGAAAGTGATTTGCTCATTTTGGTGTTAGTAGGGACGTCGCGATATTCACTAATAACTTGTTCTACTCCTTTTGATCAACCTTTAGAAGAGCTGCATTAGGAAACCTTATCTCCCCAATGTTATATCATATATGTGGGAGTTTTTTTTCCATAATGATGATATGATTGTGAAGGATTAATTATTATATATTTTTTTGGTATAATCACAATAACTACCCTGATGTCTAGCCAGTGACTATCAAAGCCTTACAAATACCACCTCGAAGCACTATAAACACACCTTTAATGTTATATTTTCTTACAAATACCCTCTTTGATTGGTGCAACTTCTCAGATTTTGAAAGTCACTGCTTCTTGCTTTTTTCCCTTTTCCTCCCTCCCTCCCTCCCTCTCTGTCTCTCTTATTCTTTTGAGTTAATTTGGTTTAACCTCTGGGGTATTATCCCTATTTCTAATCTTTGGATAGATCTAGAAGAAGTCTCTGAATGATTCTAAATATCACTAGCGTTTACAATTTGCAGGATTCACCCGATCCATTGGCTAACTCCCTTTTACAACCACAAGTTCCTGGAACTCTAGTACTTGAACTTGACTGGTTGCCTCTGCGGACAGATAAGGATGATCCACTGGTACTCTGCATTGCTGGCGCTGATAGCAGTTTCCGCCTTGTTGAACTTAATGTGTATGTCTACTAATTCCTCTTGCTCTAAAATCTTCCTTTTACTTGCTTCAACTACTCGCATATGGCTGTATGCATGTTGAGTTAAGCTGCTAGAAGAGGACATTGTTATAATCTCCTAGGACAGTATTATGCTCACGTCAGCACATCCTTTCTTTTTTTAACTTCCAAAATAAGATTCTGCATACTGGCTTTCTTTGGAAGCTACTTTCTCAATTTGACACTACCAATTCTAAACAAGTCAATGTTCTACTTTTAAAATGAGTATTAATGTTTTCAAATTTTCACTGATGTGTTGCCTCAAGTATGTTGAAAAACACATCTTAGATACAGCCTGGTATAGATGATGATGCCGGATTCTTGTGCATGCAGAAGTGACCAGAAAATTGGGGTTATGAGTCCCAGAGCTCAACCAATCAAAGAGAGATTTCGGCCAGTACCTTTGCCCTCTCCAGTATTGCTTCCCACACCACATGCCCTGGTATATTCTGAAACTTGATTTTCTGCAAACTACACGATAAAAATTAATGGATGTATATGGGCTTATTTTTGTGTCCTACAAACTGGATTACAAAAAATATTGATCTTTGAAAACATTACAACAAGACTTGTGTAAGTGTCTGACATTGGAAGTCAAAATTGTTGAAGAGTACTTCATCATCCTTCTTTCTTTATTTATTTTTTATGAAATGAGCTTATTAGAGGTTTATTCCCCTTAGGCATTGCGGATGATATTACAGTTGGGTGTGAAACCTTCATGGTTCGATGCATTCTGCTTAGTCATGAATCAGGAATATTCGGATGTTTCTCAGACCCCATCAGCTGGAGATCTTCGTGGTTATATGATTGATTCACCACATGTTGGAGACTCTGCTGTTCCCGAGATGCTTCTTAAAGTATTAGAGCCTTACCATAGAGAAGGTTTACTTATGTCCCATTTACAACTATTATAGAATACTACTCCCTTAAAAATTTAATTGACTTTTTCTTCCTTTACTCATCCTTAAGCCTGCCTCCTTGATGATGAGAGAGTGAGACTATATTCCAAAGTTGTTAAAAGAGGCTCCACGCTGAGGTTGGCATTTGCAGCTGCTGTCTTTGGTGAATCCATGGAAGCACTTTTCTGGCTACAATTACCTCGTGCTCTCAACCACCTGATGAATAAATTGACTAACAAATTGCCTCAAAAAGGCCCACATACAGCTCAAACTCGTGAAATTGATGAGGCATCTATGCTGAGCAGGATATCTTCAAAAAGAAAATCATTGCCTGAGCCTAGGAATAGTTTGGTTAGTAAAATTTTAGTTGATAATTTTTTTTTCCAGTTTTATTGTGGTTGAGACTTTTAATGACATGATCACAGGTTAACGGTCAACTCAAATTGATGGCTTTTGACCAACAAGAATTGTGGGAACGGGCTAATGAACGTATCACTTGGCATGAAAAATTGGAGGGTGAAGAGGCAGTTCAGAACCGCGTACATGAGTAAGTCTATCCTCTGAAACAGTTGATACATCATACATAACATGTGCAAAATGAGCATGATGTCACTGGGATCTTGGCATTGCTGGTAGGATGGACATGAATATATGTAGACATGTCCTATGTTGACTGGATGGAGAAGTTTCAGCTTCAACTTTGGAGCTCTTTTATGTAATTATAGGGGACTAAGGGTAGCTGTGACTATGCTTATCTATGAGTAAATATTGCTTCCTGGGTTGTTAAAATCTTCTAAAATCCATGAAATCAGGTTCACGATATGACTGAAATTACATTTACATGCTTTAAAAGAAAAATTCATGATTAGATAACATCACTCAACTTTGGCCCTTGTGGACAGGGAAAGCATTATAGTTTTTGTTCATGTTTTTTCTTGTTGCTGGATATTGGTATTATATATAGTTTTAAGTTACTGAGCATGAGCTTTCTTTTCTCCCTGCAAAATACTTGGTGACAATTCGTTTGTTCATCACAAATCAACTGAAGCGTCTCAATCTCTGAATTGTTAGTCAGTCACAAGATCAGTCCTGATCTTCTGCATGACTGCATCAATCCAGCTGTGTCCTCTTGATTTCATGTCTATCTTTCTACTTAAGTCTCATATGACTCCAGAAACTTCTCTGTTTTGATTAATTCTTGCATGATCTTGCTGCTTATTTTAAACATCTCTATATTTCGAAAGCTTCATGTTGGATGAAAGCTGTATCCATATCGTCAAACTTTCGTCAAGCAGCTAAAATCTTATGAAGCAGTGTTACAGGCTATATATATGTTTTATTGTATCCTTGTGGGTATGGCTAGCTAAAATCTCGTGAAACCTCGACGTGAACAAAATAATGTGTATGCCTTACTATGCTAAATCTCCATGGTCAGACTCGTGTCAGTTGGAAACTTGGAAGCTGCTGTTAGTTTGCTGCTCTCAACTTCTCCAGAGAGCTCTTACTTCTATGTAAATGCTCTGCGAGCTGTTGCTCTTTCCTCTGCGGTCTCCGCGTCTCTACTTGAGCTGGCTGTGAAGGTACACGTTTCTCCCGAACCATTTATTTTCTAAACCTAGCATACTTTTATTTAAACAACTCGTTGTCCGTAGGTAGTTGCAGCAAATATGGTCAGAAATGATAGGTCAATGTCTGGCACACATTTGCTTTGTGCAGTTGGAAGGTATCAGGAAGCTTGTTCTCAGGTAGGCTTTTATCATGCACACCTTTATCTGTAGCATAGCTATAGGTTGAATCCCATGTCGCAAATCTATATGTCAAATTATGTGTGTGAAATATTTGAAAGGGTGACTATTTTAGTGATGATTGCTTACATGTCGCTTCAACACTTTTGCAGTTGCAGGATGCTGGATACTGGAATGATGCAGCAACACTAGCTGCAACTCATTTGAAAGGATCTGATTATGCAAGGTTTTCGTCTATCCTACATTCCTACCTTTAAACCAGGCCATCTGCTACTCTTATCACCCCCCCCCCCCTCCCTCCCGCTGCACTATATTAATGCAATTCTATGCATGAATATCTACTATCTCCCCATGTGTGTAAACTAGATCACATAATTAATGAATCTATGATGCCATGAGCTTTTTCTCCCTTGCACCTTTTCCTGCTGTATACCACGTAGAAGGTTATGAGAATCTTTACATGACCAATAAATATGGCTCCAAGAGTCCTATTTGGCTTTTGTTTTGAGTGATGCATCCCCGAATTTATGAATGTTCAGAATACTTAGGACCGTGATTTTCTTGAATGATCCACAGGGTGTTGCAACGATGGGCTGACCAAGTTCTTCACGTTGAACATAATATCTGGAGGTACTAGTCTTTCAAATGTTTCTACGAGACGTATTTTACCTTCTATCTTAAACATGTGTTGGTGCAGGGCATTGATCCTCTACGTAGCAGCTGGTGCATTGCAAGAGGCACTGGCAGCTCTACGCCAGGCCCAGCTGCCCGACACTGCAGCTATGTTCGTATTTGCTTGCCGTGAAATCCATGCTGAATTCCTCGCCCAGCTGGATTCTGAAGGAGAGGCAACTCTGAAGGAGAAGGTGTTAAATTTGCCCGGGCTGAACCCCTTGAGTGAAGAGGTCGCTGCAGTTGGTGAATTTTTTGGACAATACCAAAGGAAATTAGTACATCTATGCATGGATTCTCAGCCTTATGCAGACTAGGTATTCCCGGTGACTTCGATTTTCTTTTTGGGTCTCCACAGTTGACTGAGTTTTTCGAAACAGTTACACAGAGCTTCTGAGACGACATTCCCGACCCGTTCTTGTTCGTTTGGCTGGCAGAAGAATTGGAATACTTACGGCAAAGTCCTTCTGTCTTAGCAATGTTTTGAGCAGAGAGAGAGAGAGAGAGAGAGAGAGAGAGAGAGAGGCGTTGCTTGCAGTTGTAATATATGAATGGGAATAACAATGTGTGTGTTTTAGTGAGTGTACGTTGTATACAGTATGTATATACATATGAAGTTGAAGTTGGGGAATTTAAATTTTGTAAGAGCAAATACCTACAAACTAACTTATATCTTTATATAGATCATACATCATTCTTTTGCTATTTTGCTGGTGTTCAATCTCTCTCTCTTTTTTTTGTTTATTTATTTGGTATAAATATAAATATAATCGTTCTCTCATACTTATGTTGATGCAATCTGATTATACTCTCTCCGTTTTTGAATAAGCCTCATTCTAACATTTTATTTTTTTTTAAAAAAAGGTGTCATTCTACAATTTGAGACATGAAATTCACATGTTCACAAATTCTTCCTCATTGAATACATTTAAATATCTATATTTAACTCATTTAATGTATTCACACATGGTGTATTAGATAATTTAATTACTACATAATGTCTACATTCATTCAAAATGACATTTAAATGAAAATGGAAAGATTTTTTTTTTTTTTTTTTTTTTTTTTTTTTTAAGATAGTGTTATAATTGACGAGGTTTAAAAATCGCTCATGCGACTATCTTTATGAGCTTGGATACCATCATTTGATGGATTTGGATTTCGATATACCACAACTTTTTTTTTTTTTTTTGTGATTATAATAAGTGTAGATATCAAGTAAACTTAATTATATTATAGCGGTTTGATTTTTAAGTAGGCAAAAACAAATAGTAAACTTATATTCTAGCAAAAAAAAAAAAGTTTTTTCCTAGCAAAGTGGAAATTCTCCAGGTCTATTTTGGCTAGAAAGGTCTATTATCACTTATGACTTATGAGGATGTCTCATGTGAGATGGTTGCACGGTGCGACTATCCCACCAATTTTTAGTGTTTTTTTTGTTTTATAATTATTTTCCCCAAAAATATATATCATAAAATAAAATTAGGGAGTTGCTATTTGCATTAGGATCTTTAGGCTTTGCACTTCACTTACTTTATGCACCACCTTCAGCAGGTTCGAAAACCACCTTCAACATGTTCGGAAATTCGAGTGTCACGTTTTGAACACAACTAGTTTTTAAAAATCAATGTTCGTTTAGAAACTAGTTTCCAAACCCCCTTCAGCAAGTTCGAAAAACTAGTTTACGATTCACTTTCAACGTATTCCGAAACTAGTTTCCGAACGAGCGTTTGATTTTTTAACATAATTGATTTTTGAAGACTTAAGCGCATTTAAATAACTTTAAAATGATTTCATTTCAGCTTTTTCTAATTTGTGATAGAAAGAGTAAATTTCATACTGCAAATCTACATAATATATAATAACGACTCCGCATCCGGAAATAGAAGATTTCTGTTGAAAAAATGATTTGGAACATGGGATTCAATCACATCTTCTAATCTTTTTTTAAATTGTTTCGATCAACAAATTCCAGAGGTCAGCTCTTTCTAAAACCTGTTGTAAGGAATTTAATTAAATCTATCTGAAATTTGAGTATTGTCTCATCTGTCTAATTTGAAGTGCATTTATCTACTTAATCTTGCATTGCAGCCAGTTATAGTAGTTGGAAACTCTGTAATTTATTTGATCAAGTTAATTATGCAAAATTATTTGAATGGGAGACCGAGTGTGTTACTCGTAGCTTATTATGTGTTAATTTGCGTTTAATTACACTATATTTTCTGATTGATTGAATTTTGAGAACTCTGGCTCGATGGGAAGAAATTGAAGTTTAAATATAACAGAGATTTAGAGAAGGCGAAGACACCCTTTTTTTTATCCTCTAAAGAAATCCTTTTCACCGTAATATATCCTTTCCAACATAAATGTCTAATGAAGAGAAAAAGCACAAAAAAAAGCTAATATTTTTCTCATAGATTGGATCAAATACATTGATTCAAGATCAAGGGACACTAAAAATCCAAAAATAATACAAGAAATTAGAACAATTGTAGCATTGAGTAGGGAGTCATCTCTTGAGCTTCTCATCTTTCCATGAAGAATGGACAGCTAATGCATCTTGTTTCCATGGGGACAAAGCCTTCTTCATTTGCTCTATACATGAAGGATTGCAGTCGACTACTTCAATCTTCTCAAGTGACTCGTGACATGCCCAACTAATCCTTTGTAATTTGTAGCAATGTTTTACTCTCAGGCTTTGAAGTAGTTCTAAGCCATAACTTCCAATTGTCCACTCCTCCAGATCAGTGTCTTCAATTACAAGAGACTTTAGATAATTGAAACTACCTTCTCTTACTTCCCACTTAGGGCCTCGAGAAGCATAGTTTCGCAATTTCAGCACTTTCAGAAACTCCAACGAACCAATATTGCTAATTTCTCCCCAGGAACAGCCCAACCCACTCAAACTCAACTTTGTCAGTCTTTCCGGGAAAGAACTCAGAGCAAATCGGGGAACACTCTCCGGATTCACGACAACACATTTAATTGATCTTAGTTCCTCGAGATAGTAAATACAATTGAAGCAGAATAAGGATTCACCACCATCATTAGGCACTGATTCAATTCGGACTCCTAATTTTCTAAGATTAGGAATTGCCTCGAGAACTCCCCCAGTACAACTGTGAGCGCTTACATTTGAAAGTGTCAATAAGCTTTCCAAGGAGCCATGAGGATATGGCAACAAGTCGCTTCCCATGACCTGAAGATGCTTCAGCTCTTTCATGTCCCATATCTCCATAGGCAGGTACGTCGACAATTCTTTATAAGATTTGATGCTCATATGTCGATCCACAATTAAGAACTGTAGTTTTGAGAGTTGGGCTACAGAAGAAGGGAGTTTCCCATTCAAAGTTAGAGCCAGGTACTTTAACTCGACTAGTTGTAGTACCTCCATTGGGAACTCGTAGAAACGGATTGTAAGAGCATCAAGTTCTTGAAGCTTATTCAAACCAAAGCATATTGGTACTTGATATGGCTGATATGAACCGTAACACAGGAGAGAATGTGCAGTGGACGAGCACTTATCCTCCACTGATTGACGCACGGCTTTGATGCCGAATAAAATGTTGTTGTGGAAGGACAATCGACTTTGGCCGTCTAAATAGTTGTCTGAGCAATCGTCAAGAACGTTTAAAACGTGACAGAACTTGGCCTTGGTAGCCTCTCTCCTAGACAGGTACCCCAAAGATGAATGGAGGCCACAAGTTTTTATTTGATGTCTACCTACATCCCGAGCACCAGGCATGGTGTTCTGGTAGATCATAACAACAGAATTGGAAACAAGCTCATCCAAACATTCTATTGCACTAGGATATTGAAATTTGCATTCATCTGCTTCAATAAATCCATCGACACTCCACATAATTATGACCTTGGATCGAGGGATCTCAAAAGTTTGAGGGAAAACTCCCATATAGAGAAAGCACAGTTTTAACACATGAGTTAACTCTTGGTAGCTCGAATACAGTACCTTTGATATTTTATCGTATGCTACCTTGAAAAGTTTGTGATTCTTCTTTGCAGCAACATCTCTCCAGTACTTTGGCGTCTTCTCCTCTTTGGATAGGAGGTCAGCAACCGTGACGATTGTGAGAGGAAGACCTTCACAATTCTGGGCAATCTTCTTTCCATCTTCCTCAAGATGAGGAGGGCAAGATTTCTCTTCACCAAACACCTTCTCACGGAGAAGATCCCAGCTTTCTTCGTTGTTGAGCAGCCGCATTTTTAGGACATAATCCGTGATGTGAACACGCCCATCGTACTCGTCCCTTTCTTCTTGATGTATCCTAGTCGTAATCACAACTAGACCATCCCCATGGAAAGTATCTCTTTGTTCAAATGAATTCCATTCACTATCGGATCTGAAGTGAGACGCCATGTATTGGTTCCAGACATCGTCCAACACAATGAGATATCTCTTGCCATCGATGCATTCTTCCAAGCACCGAGTTATTTCCTCATCATCGAGATTCTGATCACTACCAGCATCTGGATTCAGCGCGGCCAGAATGCGCCGCCGGATTTCCTTGATCCCGCATTTTCTGCCCACCGTGACCCACACACGATAGTCGTAGTTAGCCACAGTGTCCGGATCTTCGAATACCCTCGTAGCAAGAGTAGTCTTACCAATGCCAGCCATCCCGACCAGGACCAGGATGTAGGTCTCGATATGCTCCTGGGCGTCGTTGACTCGGCCTTTGAGTTGCTCATACTGGTCGGATAATCCGACCATCTTTGATGAAACAGCAGCAACAGCTTCGTCGTCTTCACCGGCAACGGGGAACTCCGCCGCCATATTCTTCAACATTCCGGCGAAGGAAAGGACATCTCGATTTAGAGCCTCCAGCTCGTCCCTAGGGAAATCAATTTCCCCATCACTGTTTCTTGTCTCCATGGCCATCAGTGATCCCATTGTGCGTTCTAATTTTTGAACTGCCACTCTGATTTCGAGATCCAAACGGCTCGTGGTGCTCAAAACCAATTTTCTGGCAATTTCTTCAGAGGACTGAATCTGATCGTATACAAATTCTAGGATTTCTCGAGCGGAGGGACCAATCGAATGACCTGGGTACGGATCATTAAGATCACTGAAGTAGCTCTTAAGATAATTGAAGGCAGGCAAAGCCATCTCTCCGATCTCTCTCTCTCTGAAAAGAGGACTGGGGGCTTTTAATATTAGGATGCGACGAGAACATATATGGGCTTTATATAAATTATTTATACATATAATTAATTTCTAAATTTATGAGCTTGATTAAATAATAATAAAAATATATACATCAAATAAATTTTATAAAAAATAAGTACAGATAAATACTCAACTTGTAATTTAAATATCGAGTACAAATCAAATAATGAATTTTATAATATTTGACTTTCTACGGAGTAAATTTATTATCGAACACCGCTAAAATCACAAATATACAATCTTGCAAATCACAAACATAAAACCTTGCACACTGACAAATCAATAATTTAGTATAGTCAATACATCCAACAAAAGGATCGAATTCAGACTCCATGTAAATAAAAAGTAAATATTATTACACATGAGATACAATACAGAAGATCATTACATGTGAACAAGCCTCACAACAACAAAACATGCTCCTGTAACACAAATTTTTGTATTTAATTTAATAAAACACAAAATAGTGTACAAAAAAAATTAATTTTCGGATCAAATTTGTATTTTTGGATCCAATCTCTATTTCTCCTCTGATTAATCACTCAAATGGTCTTCGAAGTTTTCGGGGAATATGTATCTTATCGATCTTCCTTGACTTGGTATTTGGTATTTGGTCTTTGAAGGTATTTGGTCGGTATTTGGTCTTTGAAAACGTGTCTTTGAAGGTATTTGGTCGGTATTTGGTCTTTGAAGGTATTTGGTCTTTGAAAACGTTAATTCGGAGGGTCAACGCAAACGTTGATTTTGGGTTAAATTTAGGTTGAATTTGACGAAGGACGCTTTTGACTGCTTTGCTTGTGGATCAAACGCCGTCTTCGGGATGACTTTGGTGAAGAATGTCTTTGAATGCCTTGAATATCTGATGGAAGTTCTCAAATTCTTGAACTCTTCAAATGACTTCTGTTCTATTTTTCATTCTCCATATGGCCTCTATTTATAGGTGTAAGGAGAGAGAAATTTGGAGACTTAGGGCTGAGGTGGCGCGATATGATTGGCTCCTCAATATTTTGGACTTATCTTTATCAAATCCTTGATTTCTGCATAGATTTGACACGTGTCGATTTCTGATTGGTCGAGATTATCCACATATTTAAATATCAACATTTATTTATTTAATTTAGGAATTAATTCATGTAAATCCTCAAAATATAAATAAATGATATACTTTGATATTTAAATATTTATCTACATCTATTAAATACCAATATCTATTTATTTAATTTAGGAATTAATTTAATTAAATTCCTAAAATATAAATAAATGATATAATTTGATATTTAATTATTTGCATGACATAATTTAATTTAGCCATTAAAATTTATCCGCCTACCGCTCCGAAAGCTAAAAAATATTTATTTGGATTCTAAATAATTTATCTCGTAACTCTGAAGCCTCTGAAACCATATTTCTTTTCCTTAGTTGAACAATAGATCCATATGGTACCATTTGTATCTACAACATATAAAAAAAGCCCGAGTCAATCGTATGTGTGTGTATGGACAGATAGATGATAATCAATCGTTAGTGTGTGTATGTTAATTAAAATTAGCTGATTGAATCATGAATGATTATTCGGTAATTACCTAACAAAATACACAATTATCCTAATTAATAAGGATTATTTTCCATTTAATTGTTTTTGTATTTCTATATTAAACAATAGTGGGTGACTTTCCATTAATAGTTTTTCCAGTCACTCTAATTAATAGTGACTTTCCAATATTGATTGACTTTGTTAAATATATAATGTATATTTTCAGTAATATCAAATTATCAATCAAATAGTGACTACCCTAATAATCGAATAGTTATATCAATTTTACCCTAAAAATTATGATAGTCCTGACTAAAAGAAAAAAAAAATTGAATAAAAACTGGAGAAAATGTGTTTCTAAGGGGAAAAAAATAACTAAAGAAAAGGTAAGTTTTATAAACAACCCACAACATAATTTAAAAAAATTGAAAGGAAAAAATGGACATTGACAATGGCCTCGGGACATTGATGTATTTTATTTTATTTTTTGAAAATCGAACTTAATATTTAATTTTAGATTCATAATCATTAAATATAATTGTAGAAATTTTATAATCATGGAAAATTGGAAACACGCAAACCGCTGTTTTTCAGCAAACAGAAGAAACCTTACTTATAGTTATAGAAATATTAATTACAATTTGCATGATATTATTAAATTTAATAATATCATTAAATTATTGTATATATTAATTGACCAAAGTACCATTTCAAATGGGCAAGAAAATGATGTAATATATACTAGCATTTCTTCCGTGCATTCAATTTTTTTAATATTTTTATAGTTTTAGAGATACTGTGATATAAAAATATGCTAACAATATGACAATAAATAATTATTGTAACTCACAATTAAGTCCAACTGAATTTTCCTGGCTGATAAACCAAGAGGTATTTCTAACCCTATTTCTAATAAGGATAATTCTATTTGGCATAAATTGTAAATAGTTATGTTAATTGACTAAATTATCCTTATTAGATTATTTATTTTAAAATAATTCAAAATATTAAATTTCTCTCTTTCCATTAATTTATGTTGATATCTCTCCCACCATTTAATAATTAAACTCTTTTTAATTAATCACTTATTAGCCCAACTTAATTATGATTATTTGATTAATAAACAAATATGTCTTATAAGATAATTAACTTTATGGGTTTTATTCAATTCATAGTAGTATGACAGTGAGTTCAATTTTATTATATATCAAAAAACGTTCATAAAAGATAATTAAACTTTGAATTTCAATTCTTCAATTAATCAAATGTTTACTCAATTTATGATTACGTGATTAAAAAATATTTAAAAAATTATCAATTGCACATTATGTTAAAATTAAACAAAGATAACATATGAGAAAATATGATATATTTAGTAATATACAATTCATTCATAACATGTTTACATGCTTAAGCCAAATTTTTCATTGATATTTTCATTATGCAAAAACAATATATAGCATAATTGCTATATGACACTTATATATTACAAATAAAATCGTCGGTGGTGTCGGTAATATCAATCACCGGAATATTTTTAGCCTCTTCATCCTTTATCTTTTAAACCACCTCAAGATATAGCTCGTACAAGTTAGATAATGAATGTTTATCCAGTAAAAATCATCGTGGCTCGTCAGCTCCAAAAATATTGACTTTCCTTATTAACAACTCTCATATTCTCTCACGTCTCTTCATTAGTGCTCAAATTGTAACTTAAGTTGCAATACTAAATGCATAAAACTGGCTAGATTGACTTATATTCCTGATGACTGGATAAAAATCATAGATGGCTTCTTTTTTAAATCAAAATATATTATATAAATATCATATTCATATTCAAGTACAAATTAAATATTAATTTGAGAGGTTTAATTTATGCTTTTATTTTTTTAAGACAAATTAATTGTACTTTAGAATTGATGTAGAAAATGTAGGATGAATCTCATGCATTATTGATCATTCATGCATTCAAATTAAATATTGGGAAATTGTGTAAAAAATGAAGAATACATTTTAATCAAAATTGTATCAAGGGTGATAATGTCATTTTACATTGAAATTTTATTAAATTCTACGGAAAAAATCGAGCTCAGGGCTTGGCTCGATTATTTAAAATTTGAGCATGAACTCGAGCTCGGCTCGGGCTCGACTCGATTATTTAAATTTCGAGCCCGAATTCAAATTTTCTTTATATATATATTTATTAATTTATACTATATGTCTATTAGTTACTATTACACATAAACACACACACACATAATATGTGTGTGTATTAGTTATCGAGTGTGTGTCGTAAGATTCATAAATCATAACTCATAAGTCATATCCTATCTAAAATATTATGATAATTTAAAAATTAATGATTCTATATTATTTAAAAGACTATTAATTTTTAATGTTTTTAATTATTATTCTTAGTTTAGCTTATTTAATGTTATTCTTATTTTTTGTTAATTTTTTTTAATTAAGAGTGTATATATGTATATAGTAAGTAAGAGTTTAAGATTAATTGTATAACATTAATGTTAACTGCTAAAAAATAAGAATATTGTTACTGTTGAACATTTGATTTCTTAATTTTGATAAAAAAAAATTGAGAAACTATTATGTTTTCAATATAATAAATTTCATTTCATATTTTGATGAATTGAGAATGATTAGTTTGTCAATACTAGTGTTGATGAATGGAAAACATTACACTATAATACAACTAGGGGCATCATTGTAATTTCCCAACATCAGTAACCAAAATGTAGCCTTTACTTACAAAAACTTGAACAACACCAAAAAAAACATATTTTAAAACCAATCACATTTTATTGAAACATAACCACATTCCTTGTCCAAAACAACCATATCTATATCTATATATATATATATATATATCAAATTGCAAACATTATTTCCTTCAATATGATGTATAATAGTATCCCATTCCCCCCTGCTGTGGCATTCCATAAGGCAAAGAAGCATCACAATAACCACCTGCACCACCCGAAATCTTGGCCAAGGCCAAGCTGCCCCTGCATCCCCGTGGCGGCGTACTGCTGCCACAGCTGCTGCTCGTGCACGAGCAGCCGCTGCTTCCTCTCCATGTCCGCCATCTGCACATAAGATGGCGGAGCCACTAGGAGAGACGCCGCAAACGGATCCTGCACCCCAACGGGCTGCACCGTCCCATCGGGGGCAGGCAGTGCCAGCATCCGTGTCATTGCCCTACCCATCCCGGGCAATGCCACGCTGCTGGCACTCCCCCCACTCATCTCGGACGCTCTCACGTGCTGCCTCACCGTGCCCTGATCATACATCCCGTCCAGCAGCAGGGGATCCAGCCCGCCTCCCAACTCGGCCCGCTGCATTGATAAGTGGTTCGTGCTCGATTCCACCAATGCCACCTCCCAATCAGCCCTGCCCCCCTCCGAGCTCACCCTAGCCGTCTCCCCGTCTGATGAAAACTCGACCCAACCCGAGCTAGCTGCTGGTGCAGAGAATAGAGCCAATGCCAACGTTTCCCCCTCTTCATTAGCTGATGACACACCTTCACCCTTCAAATCCACCAGTTCTTGATTCTGTGGCTTCTGCTGCAGATTAGACGATGTGTGATGTGCTTCTCTCTCATCTTTGATGTGAGAGAAACTGTTTCCCTTCTCCCTTAAGAGCCCCTCGAGTGATCCCAAGAGGTGATCACTGATCCTCTGCACCTCAGGAAACTCACTAGACCTAACTAGGCCTACTTCCTTAACCCAACCATAGAAGCCATTTAGGCCATCAATCATCTTCGAGGCATCAACATAAGCATCAAAAGCCTTGACCGAGCATTCATATCCCAACTCAACGAAGCAACCGAGCAAACACCCCAGCACATCACATATCTCATTGTAAAGCCCAAAACTATCCCTCACAAGCAAGCACACCGCCACGAGCACCACCCTCGTGTCCCTTGCAGCCCCCCTCGGCCTACAAGCCAAGAAACGATCAAGAAGGCGAAGCAGTTGATTCAACCTCTCCAACACCCTCTCCGGACCACCATCATCATCATCACCACCACCAACACTCACTTTCCTCCCATAATAGGCCACATGCTCGAGCTTCTGATCCAAACACAATGCATAGGCCCTCACAAATGATGAATGATCCCACGAGTTCGGGTGTGAATCATCTCGGAAATCAGCCATGTTTAGAACCCTAGCACCCCTCCTGCTCGCAAACATCACCTCCTGCCTAAAAACAGCACCCCCTTCATTCAGCAACTTGTGCATAAGCATCAAGGCCTTCAAAGCCACTATCCAATCACTGGTTTTGCTCAGCCTTTTCGAGACTGCAGACACACAGGCATTCACATACCCTCTTGAATGTGACATCAGATTCAGTATCTCCTTCGCATACTTGTCGTCTGCAGCCCCGTTGTCGTGTGTCGTGGCCTTCACGACCAGCACCTCGAGATCGGGTGCAGCATTGCCAGCCACTTTGGCTAGGCTTATGCTCGTTTGATCCTTCACCACCCCTATAGCCTTTCTGATCGTGCTTGATGCCATGAGATCACTAGCAATCACAAAACCGAATTCTTGATCTCTTTTCTCCCTGTCATAACACAATGCATCAATACTAAAAATCAATCACAGAGGCACAAGATCATCAAATCACCCTGAAAAAAAAAACAGAGTAAATAATTATTTTGTTTGTGTGTTTCCGATGAAATGACTTTTGAGTTTCTTCACACACACACACGCTACATTACTACATACCATTCAACTGATATGAAAGAAAAATGGTAAAATTGCGTCGAGTTCAAGATTGGAAATTGAATTTTCTTTATTCGTCATTTAAAACTTAAAAGTCGACCTTTTGATAAGAAAAAGTAAACACACGACATCTTTATACATACACACACATATATACATACATATATATATATATAATACAGAGTAAGCAGAGTGCAGAGACGACTTACGGCGACTGAGATTTAGCTTGATCAAAACACGACGATCACTAAAGAAATGAATGATCTGCCGACTGCTGGAGTCCCTGCAAAAACATATATATATATATATATATATATATATATATATATATATATATTCCAACACGATATATATATACCTATATATATATATATAAACGTATATTCGGATATACAAAAATATAATTAAATATACATGGAGAGAATGAGAGCGAGGAATATAGCTTCGAGTGGACAGAGATGGAAGAGTAAAGACTATATAGAGAGCGAGAGAGAGAAAGGGGAGATGAAACGCGTGAGGAGAGAGAGAGAGAGAGAGATGCAGCGGGAGGTACGTATGAGAGCAACAGTAATGGCGGAAACGTATTAAACCTCTTGACGGGGTTTATATCTTTTACTCATTTTTCTGAAAATTTATTTCCCATATATTCATAAATACCTAAATGTCCCCTCAAAAATTTAATTAAAATAAATTAATACCTGAATCATTTTGACTACATAAATAAATACTATAATATTTGATCAGGACTTAATTGAAAAGGATTTTGCAATAATCGTTACCTATCATCGTATATTTTTAATGTTATTAGTAACAATTATTTAATTTGTTGCTCTGCCATAAGTTGTCCAGACAATTTTTGTCATTTTTTATTTTTTGTATCCAATCAAAAAAATTGAAAGTGCCTTTATTTATTTGGATTTTATGATGTCACAAAGGAGATTAGTGTTGTTCAAAAAATCCAAACGTCTAAAATAAGTGCTCATCCCCTACTTTATCTCCCCCTAATTAGAAGGTTTGACATAATAGTCAATCCTAATATTGATCGATTCATGGATTCATGTCACACTAAGATTTTTTTTTTTACTTTTTGGTACCGTAAATTTTAAATTCGCCACGTTTCAATTCAAAGAGATCGTGTCACATTAATAATTTTTATAAGATTCGAAGTTAATAATTGAGAGTTGAAAGCCTAAGGCATATAGTTTTAAGGAAAATTTACACTTTGATACCTGCATTTTGGATACTTTTTTAAAAATGACCCACTTTATTACTATTAGCAAAACAGTACCTACTTTTTCAAAAAAATTGCAAATCTAACATCGATCAAATTTCCAGCCTCTCATCTATGTGGCATGTCCAACAAATTTATTTTATTTTTAGTTCATAATTGACATGAAATATCTAGGTAATATTTTTTATTGTTGCAAAAAAACCACGTAAGAATTCTGATATGCCACATAGATATTCTGGGCTGGAAATTTGATCGAGGTCAAATTTGCAAAAATTTAAAAAAAATAAGTATTATTTTACTAATAGTAATAAAATGGATCATTTTTAAAAAGTATCCAAAATGTAAGTATGAAAGTGTAAATTTCCCAAGTTTTAATTAGATTTGGGTTCAAGAGAAAGAGTTCGATAGATTTGTAGTTTAGATAATGATTATCTTTATTTCGATTTATTTTTTATTTAATGGATATGCAATAGTTATTTATGATAAGTTTTGATAGTGCCTTGGAGTTTGAGTCTTTGCAGGAGTTGGTACATATTTGAATAGATACAAAATCAAAATAAAAATTAACATAGTCCAATTTTTTTCTTATTGTTTACCTGGTAGGTTAAGTTAATTTCAAAATAATTTTTTTTTGTTAATATTTGTATGCCTTGCCACGTGCTCAATTTACATGAAAAATATAATTGATAATTTACAATTTCATTAAATAAAGGGTAAATTTAATAAAAAAATAGTTAATTGCTAAGAAAATTACTAAACGAATTTATAATTTAAACATAATTTTTAAAACGTCGAAAATTAAATGACTATTTAAAAAGTTTTAAGTTAACTAGATTTACTTTTATCTAGGAAGGAAGGTATTAATAAATCTTGTTAATTTAAATTTTGATTTTTAAACTTTCACGCACAAAACGAGGTCAGTTTTTAGCCACATCAATTTTTTGGATGGTTGGGAAATTTAAATGTGTCTATTTCATTACAAATATAAAATGTTAGATTTTTATAGCAATGTTTTAAAAATCGTGTAGAAATTATAAATTCATTCAAAGTGGTGATTTTTTTTTTTTTTACTTTTAATAGACCAAGAAAGATAAAAAAAATTAAGTCCAACATGTCAACTTTTTTATGCCATCAATCAAATTAAAGTCCCAATTTCAAGATAAGAAATTATTTGGTAAAGTTAATAAATAAAACTTAATTTCCTTGAAATTTTCTAAACGTCTTTTCTCAATAGAACTTCTAAACGACTAACGAGTCTGATGTGATTTCGTTTTCCTTTTTCATTTACTTTTCATTATCTTATTAAAGTTGGGAATAAATAATAATATATGTAGGAGGAAACTAAAATGGAAAATAGACATAGTTGAAGGGATTAACGGTCACATTTTCACCTAGATTGCTTTTCCAATACTTTGCCTTTTGATGATACCTCAAAGCAACTTTGATTAAGTTCCCTCAACGAGACCCAAATGATGGAGAGCTTGTGTGAAAGAAAGATATTTCGTGTTCGAGACTCACTGTTAATTTTTTCTCCATCTAAAAAAAATGAGCAACTTTGATTAAGAAGATTTTATGTTTTAATTTTTTTTCTTACCGAAAAGAAAATCCAATTTTGTTAACGTATCATACGAAAAATATACTAATTTCTTCATATCCTATTAATTATATACTAATATTTCATGATTTATTGTATCAATGTCGACAATACACACATACACTCAATAACATACTAGGACACATTTTTAATTTGGTTTAACGCATTTATAGAAGAAATTTCACTTTTAGTATCATTAGAATAGGATCAAAGCACTTTTAGTCCCAAAAATTATTTTTTTGATCCCAAATAATTTTTTTTTTTTTGACAGTTTTGGTCCTATAAAATATTTTTCTGATAATTTTAGTCCCGTAAGATATTTTTCCGACAATTTTAGTCCCAAACTAACTGAGATCTTTGCCGCGCTAGACAACACAAATTGATTTCAAATAGAATGACATGATGCCTTGGATTTTGGAACGCATGTTGTTTGTTTTCATATGCATTTCGACACATCTCAAATTATATAGTTTATTACTATTTTGAGGTGTCCCAAATATATAGTCTATAACTATAAATAATATTAATTTTCATAATAATGCGCAAATATACCCTTGATAGTTCTTGGAAAATAAAAACCAACCACTTAAACTTTTTAAAGTCATTAATTTTAAATAAGGGCAATATTGGAAGTTAAGCTTTAATATCTTATTTTCATAAATATTTTTAATCTATGTACGAGGAGAAATTGGACTATATAATTAGGACGGAGGGAGTATTTTATTTCTTGTGATATTATTATCATTGAAAATAGTAGTTAATGTTAAATAAATTATAAGATTATTTATTTCAAGATAACACATGTTTATTATTATTATTATTATTATTATTATTTAAGTAAAAAGAAGATGTCATTAATACGAGCAAACTACATCGAGAAGACCTCCTACAAAATGAGGAGGTTCCTCCCAAACATAGGGACTAGGAAAATCCTGGGCTGCTTGAGCAAACCTGTGTACCACAACATTAACATATCTTGGAATAGTGATTCATATGGAGCATCTCTTGACAATCCTGAACAAAAATATTATTGTGAAATTTCAAAACAAAAAATGTGGCAAAGCTTTTTGGGGGAAATTATAAATTACCCGTTTCTAGTTTATTATGTTAAATGTTTATCACAAAACTTGTTTGAGAAAGAAGAATCTTCACAGCACCCAAAGTGAGAGCATATTTTCCAAATGTTCAATTTATGAATGATAATTATACACATTAAATCTTCACACATAATTATGGAGATTAAGGCATTTAATCAAAACCAAAATATTAAATTTGTTTTATACCTGAGCTTAAATACAAAGGATAAAATACAAAAATCAACAAACTTTTGCCAATATACAGTACTATTATTTTCCATCTTTCCCAATTAATATGATCTGATCCACAACAAAATTACCTCACACACGCAAAACTGGATGAAAACACCTGAAGGAATTGAATATATGGTAGCAAATCTACTTGTATTATAACAAAAAAGTATGTATATATATACATACATATACATTATAATTTATATGTGTGTATATATATATATAAACGTGGGCAACTACGAGTTTTTGTGATGCAAAAGAAGCAATTAGCGATGAATTTCTTTTGTTACTCTAATGAAATGATCAGAAATGCGATAAAGAAAATGAATGTTAGGCAGCTAACCTGCAGTCAAAGCATCTGCCACTGACTCTTTAGTGCTAGCAGTTGCAAAAATTACTCCTGTCCTCCCTCCTGATTATGTAAAAGAAAACACGAACGTCGTCTCGTATCTAGAGAGTATGGAGACGACGGGCCGGGGGGTCATCCGGATGAACGGTAACAACCTCCGGGCAGAAGAAATTTGAACTTGTTCGCGTTCTCAATCAAGGAAGCAGGAACATGAACGGCAGAAGCCGACCGAGGCACTGATCCCATCTTTTTTATCAAGTTCTTGAATGAATACTCCTCAGGTAACATGTCATACAGATCATCCCCCTGACAGATAAGTTTCTGAATCCTCGAATGCTTCAAGAAGTCTTTACGCCTCACCCGGTCCGCGTGGCTATACGCTGTCATTTTGAACACGAATTCCCTCAGATATCGGAAGCAGAAGCTGCAATGCCAACCTGCATCAGAGAGGATAACATCAGTTTGGCGCGAATGCCTGTACTGAGTCCACTGGCTGAAAATGTGGGCGGTAGCACGCCAGCTGCTGTAGTCTACGGGGAACTCGAACGAGTATAGATAATGCCTCATTTCCAGATGAAGCACAGAGGGAATCCCATCACACCATTGCAACAGCTTCACAGTGTGAGGACTTGGTATTTCATCTGTATCTGACATAAGCAGCAGGTCCCCCACGGATATACCAGCAAGACGGAGTAAATGATTCATAGCTATACGTTGCTCTGCTTCGAGTTTAAATGGGTCCTCATGGGACCCGTATGAAGCAATGCGCCCGGGGAAGACACCGTGGGAAATCTTGTTCTCAGCAAAGGCAAATCTGGTGCGATTTTCAGCGAAGTAGAGAGGCTTTGGGATACCTGTGAATGTAGTGTTGGCTTCCAAGATAACAAATTTAGTAACATAGGGATAGAGTTCTTTCCACCTAATTTCTAGCAAGTCCAATTCATTGCTGAATATAATTGCGTCAAAGACACGACGGGGTTCAGATCGCAAGGACCAACCATGGAGACGACAAAGATCGTCCATGGAAACATTTTCTGCATAATAATGAGGCAAATGCTCAAATGGTGGCGGAGGAAGATCCCAAAGTGGGCGGAAAAAGTAGGAGATCTTCTGAGCATGAAGAATGATTCCAATGACACAAATGGAACCGAGTATTAACAGTAAAATAAAATGGAACTTTCGAGAAGTCCGTCTAGGGGTGAAACGTAAACTTGGGGCCATCCTATGGAAGACAGATATCAGTATGAACAACTAACATGCGATTCATGGTTCCGCCAATCATGATCTGCATGATTAAAGAGGGTGGTCAGTCAAAGCGATGAACAAATCATATGCAGTTGAGGTCAAAGCATGAAAGATAAACCATGAATTCATGGAACTTCACCGACACAACATTTTTGTATAGTCAAAGGTGCAAGATGAACTGCAGATATTTTATTGTCGAAGCACACATACATGTATTGATTGAGCCAAAACAGATAAGACATAAGCAATCCCTGACCAAAAAGGCAGATCCAATTCAGTATCAAGCACATTTTTCATTTTCCTTGTAAAATATGTCTGTGCCTAGGGAAGGGGTTATAGGCAGTATACACAGACCCCTTCGGCTTACTCATATAAAAAGGTAAAAGGATAATTTTACGACGGAAATGGAGGGGTACTGCTCCAGGAGAAAAATGAAGCTAAGCACCAAGCATAATTAGTAATAAAAAAGGAATTGGGGAATGCTTAATTCAGGATTGAGTTAAGATCATCAAAACATTAATTTCTTGCCAAAACCGCAATCAAGTGAGAAAAGGCTAGAGAAAAGAAATCTAAACCAGACTTTATGTACTTAACTGAAGGATCATGTCAAATTCGACCTGTAACTCATGAAGATGCGACATACAGTAGTGATCGATTGCACTAATATAACCCATCTGTTCTTGAAATTCTGTCCCTGCCATCCCAAAAACTGTAGTCTCTAGGACTCCAAATGAAAGATCATGTATGGAACTGGAACTAAGAATAAGCAAAAATCTTCACATCACAATTACTGCTTAAGAATTAAGATCACTAAGCTCGTTTCCAATTAACCAACAGCGCCTTATGAACTAAGTGGCTAGTTACATGACTCTCCAGTTTGACCCTGCATTCCATCTATTAAGGATCATTATCTATAACCTCATGTACCAAACAAATGATGGGAATATCGAAACTCGCCTTCTAATCTCTGACTCTCTGTTCACTTCAGTTTTACAGACCATCTTTGTTCTCTTTGTTCAATTCAACAAAAATAAAATAAAATTAGGGCTTCTTCTATCACTAAAAGTCTAAAACTAGTAGCCATGAGCTACAACTACATGCAGCTAATGGTTCTCACTCCATATAAATCCATCTCAGATAGTTAATTGAAGTGACAAAAGCCATAACTCAGAGACAGAGACAAGCAATATTTCCCATTCTTTCTTAACCCTAGCAAGAAACAATATTTCATTCAATTTGAATAACAGAGATACTCCAATGAAGCCGAAATGAGTAAAAAAAAACAGAGAACATTTCTTAATGCTGTACATATAAACACAAAATGAAACCCTAAATATTACGATTCATCACAATCCGTAAATTAGGAACAATGTAATGCTATCCCATAATCATACTAATGCATGATTCATGAATCATGAATCTAAAAGCCAGAGCAATAATATCTGAATAGGTTACCAAATTACAACTGCTTTTCCGAAACAATCCAAAGTGGAAAAAACGGCCGGATATAGATTTCTTCAATCCAACAATTAATAAATTTCCATAACTGAATACCAGGAAAAACAGCAATTGCTGATTTCCGATACAGTTTAATAATTCTCGATCGGTTTTAAGAAAATAATTATTTCTCGTAATTCTCCTACTTCACAAATTCAATTTTTAAAAAACTACCTTAAATAACTCCCCAAAATAGAAAGAAAAGAAAAACACAATGGAATACACAATCATTGCATAAACAAGCTCAAGAAAAGAATTACAAATCCTTAGCTGAAAAAAAAAGGAAACCGAGAAAGTCAACGGGATAGCTCAGTTCAGGTGAAAACAACAAATCAATCACTCATCACCCAAAAAAAAAAAAAGACGAGATTATTGAAGAAGACTATCCAATACCTGTCATTGCGATTGCGTATACGAGTACGTACACGAATAGAGCTAAAATGTAGAGAGAGAGAGAGAGAGAGAGAGAGAGGAAATATTTTGATGAGAGAGAAGGTCGGAGAAGGAGATCGGATTTCTCTGTTGCTAATCCCACGTGGTTCAGTTCCAGTTTTAACTGAAACTTGTTTAATTATAAACTAATTGACATTATTAATTGTTAAATTTGAAGTTATTTGATTAGGATTTACCGATTTAGATCTAGATATAGTTAATTAGATCGTTAATTACTTTATCTGCTACCTCGTTCATAACTAATTGAAACTAATAATTATTAAAATTTCCACAAATATTTTGCGTTATATAATAATGATCATGACAATCTTGCGCTTGGATTTTTCCATTAAAAGGATGTCACGCTTAATTATTTTTTTTTTCATGTCTAAGTGTTTATGAATTTACATTTATTTATTTTTACTGAGTTTAATATTTTGCATCTTGAATTCTTGATTTGAATTTATACATGATTGCAACACATATTGTCCAAAATAACTTCCATTCATGACATTAGCATGTTATAGTTATTTGGATAATAAGAGTGAAATGTATTTCAGAAACTTGCAAATAGGGTGTATATGAATCGAATCGAATTGAGCTGAACACTTTGATATTCGAGCTCGGCTTGTTAAGAAATATTCAAGTTTAAACTCGGCTCGGCTCGATTCGAGTTTTTTTCCTCTTGTTCAAGTTTGGCGCGACAAATGTTTATAATGTTCGAGTTCGACTCGTGAACTGCTCGAAAATTTACTAATCGAGCCTGAACTCGAATGCTAAGAAAATGGCTTATTTAATAATTTACATATTTGAGCTGAAGCTCGAAAAAAAGAGCTTATTTAATTTACCTGTTTAAACTATTAATAATATTCATGAGCATGTTTGTGAACATGTTCAATTCAGCTTGAACTCCAACATGTTCGTGAGTTGCCCGAGTCGAATAATACTATGTTCGAACTTGACTCGATAATTTTATTTAGTTTAATTCGAGGACCGAGCTCGGCTCATTTAAAAAAATGAACGAACTCCGAATGAACTTTTTTCGAATCGAGTTCTGAGTAGCTCGCGAACGACTCTATTCATTCACAGCCTTACTTGCAAATGAAAGATAAATGATTGATGAAAATAGAACTCACAACCTTTTAATTATGACATCGTCACTCCACCAACTAGACCATTTATTTTATAAATACAATATATAGAAAAATTAAACTCTACACGAATTTTTGTAATTGAAGAATAATATAGTAGAGGTGAGTCTCATTCCCATTAAAATAATTGTATATGATCGAGTCATGATCATATGACATAACATGATTGAAAATTGAAAATGAGTTCAAAATTGAAACTTGGAAACTTTATTGTCAGACATAGTTAAAAAATAAAATTAAATGAAGCAAATAATAAGTTACTAGGGACAAAATTTGACTTTTTTATTCCTTAAGTTTGCCGGCTTTAATTATGATATTTTCAAGATGTGGAATTAATATTAAATATACAAGACAGGTGGTTGATAACGTGCATGGCTGCCTCTTTGTTAATAAATATATTTTACAAATATTTATTGTGATATGAGTTGTAAAGATAATTCATAATATATTGTATCTATATATTATTAATGATCTATTATGAAAATACATACATATTAGATTTAATACTAGTGAGATTTTATTGATTATCGAACAAAAATATGTGCTAATGCTTCTATAAAATAAAAATAAATAAATAAAAGAACAACACGTGTTAATGACTTGAATACCTATTTGAGATCAATCATGTCCTATAAAATACGGGAAATTCTATGATACCCCCGGTATTACTTTAAGTGTCACAATAGGTCAACCGTAACACTTTCAAGTGTCACAATAGACCTATTGTAACACTACAAAACATCCATTGTGACACTTCGAGTAATACTCGGTGGTAGCATAAAATTTTCAATAAAGTACTCCAGCAGTCCAATTTATATAGGCTAGTTAAATTTTTCACCAACATTAATAAAATTATTGAATAAGATAATTAAACAAGTAAATTTTATAATATGTTCATATTTATTTGTTTGACAATAAATTAATGTTTAATGTAAACATATTAAATATGTGTAGATATTATTAATTGAGCTAAATATATATAGAAACCAATCAATATATTGGGATAAAAAAAACTATATGAATGAGATAGAGGAAATATATTTTTGTCTTCCTATTGAGTTTTCAAAATCTTAGGGATGTTTAGTTTCATTTTCAACTTTAATTTTCAGTATTTATAATTCAAGTTGCAAGGTGTATTGATTTTTGGAAACACGTAATGATTTTGTTAAGATAAGTGATTTAACACTTAAAGTTCCAGATTTGCAAAATGAAAATATGTTTTTTTTAATTACTTCGAATTGAATCTATGGTTGATATGAAAAATTATTTATAGTGTTTATAAATTCATATAAACACTGTAAATAAATTTTCATATCAAATGTAAATATAATTGAGACAAAATATAATTTCGAAAATCAAGATTCTATTTATAAAGTGCTATAAAATTAGGTTTTAGTAAATTTAGGGGAACAAATTAATACCCTATCGGTGGGCCGAGAAGATGGCTGACGTGGCATTTATGTTGGGCCCTAAAGAAGAACTCGGCCCAATAAGCTTTGTACCATGGTCCATAATAAAAGCCCAAATTACAAAAATTGATTCAAATTTGATTTATCCAAAATAAAATTTTAATTTAATTTGTAAATTAGATATATGTCCTGAATTATTGTCTATAATTTACTAATTGTATCTATCGTTACAATAATCAAATTAAGTGGGGTAACTATAATTTTAAAGAAAATTAAAATCTGTTTGTGAGTAGATCAACCAATCAAACCTCAATGATATATACTAATTGTAATTTACTAATTTAACCATATTAAAATAATCATTAACTACAAACATAATTTCATTGGAAATGAAACATTTAAACAAACTAGAAAAACCTATATGCATTGGTACTGATCTATTAACAACATTAGCTGATATCTAAAAACATAAATAATATATCTCAAATCTAAAATTAGTAGCATTTCTTTACTAACTTCAAACGTTGAACTGACTTCATGAACCATCTGCCAAAAAAATAAAAAAAAATGTTAATTTTAAAAATGCCCATTTCAAATTCAACTGGTTAAACTTAAAAATAATAGAAAATGTAAAAAAAAAAAAAAATCAACTTACTCCCATGGTACATCTCTAGCATGTAGCCATTCACCTTCATTATTTTGATACATGAGTTTGTATTCTGCATTTTCCTCAGCTATATCACAAAAATGAAAATTTTCAGCAATAGTAATTTAATTTAATTAGTACTACTACATCTGCATTTTATTTTACTAAATATTGGGTAAATTACACTTTGATACTTACATCTTGAGCTCCTTTTTCAAAAATAACACACTTTTTCAAAATTAACAAACTAGTACCCATTTTTCAGAAATTTTACAAATTTAACATTTGATCAATTTTTCAGTCTGAAAACCATGTGTAATTGATTGTATTTAACATAACTGTTTCTCCAACTTCGTAAAAAATTATATCCAATCAAAATTTTTAAAATACATTAATTACGTAAGATTTTTGGGCTGTAAAATTGATCAAATATTAAATTTATAATTTCTTTTGAAAAATGAGTACTACTAATTCATTAATTTTAAAAAGTGGATTAAATTTTTAAAAAAGACCAAATTTGACCCTTTTTTTAACACTCTATTACTGACGTATCGTGATTTAAACAGTGAGACGTGTCATGATCTAAACAGTGAAAGTTAGCATACTCCACATTCGTTATAGAAATTTTGTCAATATCAACCACATTACAAAAAGAATGTACTTGAACTAATTAATTAATTAATTAATTAATTAATTCACCTTGATTGAAAAATCATGAATTCAAATGCCTTAAAATTGGTTTGAGTTTTTTTTTATATATATAATATAAAATAGGAGAGAATGAGAAAATAAAAGTAATTTAAAAAAAAAAGCATACATTTTCCAAACAAGGCAATGAGTTTGGGTGAAAGCGTGCGATAAGAGCGATGGATGCTTAGATCAATCTTCCTCACAATCCCAACCCCTTCCATTTTCACTTTCACGTACAAGGAATTATTTCTCCTCCCTCCGCCACCGCCGCCGCCGCCGCCGCTATTTTCGACGTTAACATAGTTAGTGGCGCATGCGCGGCGGTTGTGGTGGCACAGCTGCTTCCTCCAAGACTTCACCGGCGGCCAACCCACCACGAATTCACCATTTCTATATATCAACCCAAACAAAAAAAAAATTAAAATGAAGCTGGCGTAATAATAATCTAATAATAAAGAAGAAGAAAAACCAACATGTTGCCACGCTCTTGAATCGGGTCGGATCCTGGACTAGAACCGGTCGAGAGTGAGAGATCCAATCGGAGTTCCATATCAAATTAAGGTGTAGCAATAGGCTATAGAAACCAAGAAAGAGAGAACAAAATTAAAGCTCACTTGAAATGAAAATACAGTTAATTTTTTGTTGAGAATTGAGATCTCTCTCTAAATATATATATATATATACGGAGAGAGAGAGAGAGAGAGAGAGAGAGAGAGAGGGGTCATAGAGAGTAGAGATGTGGGCAACATTTTCACAAGGGTGTCAGCATCAATGCCAGACTTTTGGCCGACCCAAATGCGCTGCTGTTCCCACTCTCTCTCTCTCTCTCTCTCTCTCTCTCTCTCTTCTTTTTATTTTTTATTCTTTTTGGGAAATCTAATTTTGCATTTCTTATTCAATTCGTGTCCCTCAAGCTCTCCTATTCTATATTTTCGGTTCAAATTTCATGTTTTGCTGATTCTTATTTTACTGTCAATTTTATAATTTTAATAATATTTATTATAAAATAAAAATTAATTATATTTATAATATAAATAATCATATCAATATTTATCAAGAAAAAAATGAATTTAAAAAATTATAAAATTTAATTTTGAAATAAGCAATCATGATACCGAATTATTAATTGAAAACTGAAAATTAAAATTAAATACTAAAAAGTAATTATAATTTTTAATTAAGTGGGGTGAACTCTGAGTCTCTAATAAATAATTGTAAAATTAAATTAAATTAAAAAAATTGAAGAAAATAATTACAAAAAACCTGTAATTTTAAAACGTAACACAAAAGAACAATGGAAAATCTCATTTTCACCCAAAGAACGTTTTCTTACTAATGGAGAATTTAGATTCATATAACTAAAAGAATTTCATCCCTTTGTTTGCATAAAAATGTGAATGTTTATTTTTATTTTTATTTTTATTTTTATTTTTATTTGAGTCTAATATTTTGTTTTCGATTAAAGCTAGAAAACACCTTCACACAAAAAAATGATACAAGAACTAAATGAAAATTTTGAAGAAAAAGACGTTAAGTTGTAGGTTATGTCATAATAAAAAAATTAACCAAAAACAATATCGAAAAAAATTAGTTCATTACTTAAGTTATTGGTTATAGTTCTAATATATTGTTCCGTGTCATCAATTGTGAATGTTGAAAATTGATTTTATGAAATTTTTATTCAGTCTACTATTGTTTTTTTGGATTAATGGCCCTTTTGTACCATGTGAAATTGTCTATTACATATTTGATATTGCATTCTTTAATGCACATTTTTTTTCTTTGATTTCAATTTATTATGATTTAGTTTAATTTTTACACTTGTTATTCAGAGTCCATTCTACCCAATTACGATTTAATATATTTTTTTAGTATTTATTTTTTCAAATAATCAATTAGTAACTAAAAAATAAAAATTAAATACAAAAATATTATAATGCATTTAATGCATTAATTAGGTTCTAAATAATAGGTGTAAGATGAAGCTAAAACATAAGAAATTAAAATCGAAAAAAAAAAAATCAAGTTTGCAATAAGGAATGTACACCAAATGCACAATAAAGAATTTCAGCTGCTTCAGTACATAGCCCTTGAAACATCAACAAAAATAATGTAGATGATCGAGTTGTTCTTTACTATACTCCACGAAGTACTATACGCAGACCATAGAGATCGTGTCACATCAATAGCTTTATAAAAAGCATGTTGATGTGGCAATATTTCTACGGGCCGGGGATATATAGTTAAATAATGCGATGTTATTAGCTCTCAATCATTATTTTAAAGAACAATTTGCCAAATAGGTTTTATTTATTTAATTCTTAGTGAGATATGGAGATATATGTGGTAGCATTCTTGTTAAGAAAGAAAGGAATTTGGCATTCTAAAAGTGGAACATGATTTTAGGGGACGGTTAAATGTTCATGTTATAAAGCAAGGGCACACAACCTCTTTTGTGGTTGAGCCTTCAAACTCAACACTTGTCAATCCCAATTTGCTTTCTCTCTCTACATTTAATTTTGCTCTACTTTTTTTGTGATTATTATTCTTCTATGTCTTACCCTTTTTTCCATCAAGAACTCAAAATGCAAACACATAAAATTATCAATTTTGGAGTGTTCGTGTTTTAACATTTATAAGGGTGAGCGATTCGGGTTCAATCCCAATATCCACCATTCCTCCGAGCTCCTAAAAAATTGGAACAACGAAAGCAGATGGAATTATCTGCTATATTATGTGCAACATCCTACGTTATACATTTTAAAATATTAATTTTTATTATATTTTTCATTTGGATTTTAATTGGTTGTGCTTTAATTTAATTTTACACTTGATAATTGAGTTTCATTTTTCCTAATTAGGATATATGATTATTTGTTAAATATTTAATTTTATTTTTTAATTAATAATTGATTATTCTCTAAAAAATAATAATTATATATCATAATTGGGAAAAGTGGCCTTAATTAATAGGTGTAAAATTAAATTAAAGCACAATCAATTGAAATCGAAGAAAAATACTAAATAAAAATTAATATCTTAAAATATGTAGCACAGAGTGTTGCACATAATATAGTAGAGTATTTCATCCACAATGAAAGATCATGATGATTTAAATGGCGGTGCCACATGAATTATGCCACACACACATGCATACACACACACACAATATATATATGTATGTATATGTAATATATTCAAATTAAGGTGTATTTCAAAACAAAAACAAAAAATAAAATATTTTGAAAGAGAAAGAGATGTTGGCCTATTGCCATATATACTTTTTTTTAAATTAATTATTTTCTTGATACAATCTTATCTAATCTAAGGTCAAAAGGTAGATAGATGAATAAGTTCACCAATTGAGAAACATTGTATGGAAAAAAAGTGGTAAAAGGAAAGAAATATTTTGAGCCTTGGTAGGTTTTTCAACATTAGTTGAGAAATGATTATCATGATATACAAAATAATAAGTATATTATTCTTATTAAATAGTTATATAAATAGCTAGGTACTATGTAGGACTATGCCGATAGACTCGATTTATTTCTATTTCTTAGCATGATACAAGTTAATGTGGCACATACATATGAGAAATTTTATTACATTTTGTGTTGTATCTAACGCTGTACTCAAATATACAATGCAAAATTAGCACATTATGGTTGCGGGAATCCATTATTTGCTAAAGATTATGATATTAAATAATAAGTATAAACAAAACCTAAACTAATTAGGTACAAAAATAATTACCCAATAAAACATGAGATTTACTTTATAGCCATAATTAGATGAGCATTTCCGTGGAAAAGCCAAAAAAAGTGTGGCAAGTGCATTGTGTGTGACAAAAAAAGACAAAATAAAAGTGTGTGCATTTTCATTCATCCCCTCAACACAATGGTTTTCGACAAATCCAATGTGTTTCCTAAGTTACATTTATTTGTCTAGGCACTCATTTTTAGGTTCACCTCCTTTTACCATTTTGTTCCTCACCCTTCACCACCAAACAAAGATTAATCAAATTAAAATATTTGCAAAAGAATCACACACACATATATATTTATCCATACTCAATTTGTTGCCTTTCACCTCTCCCCAAATATGTTATGGATATAACAGTAGCAGAAAGTGAGAAAAGACGTTTCGAGTTCGAGATTCACTATTTTTTTTTTTTTTTTTTTTGAGCCTCATTTCAGAATAAAGGGCACTCCAAACATGTCAATATAGTTGGTGTACTTATTGCTGGGATAAATTACATTGGGATACCGATATTTTAGGCTCTTTTTGAAAAATAATTCAATTTTTCAAAATTAATAAAATGGTATCCATTTTTCAAAATAAAAATTACAAATCTAATATTAATTCGATCAATTTTTCGGCCCAAATTCCCTATGTAATTGATTGTATTTTAATATTTCTATTTTTTCTACCCGCGAAAAAAAATTATATGATCAAGAAATCTTAAATACAATCAATTGCATACGATTTCCAGCCCGTAAAATAAATCAAATGTTAGATTTGTAATTTTTTTGAAAATTTGGATACAATAATTTTAAAACAAATAAAAAATGTAGGTATTAAAACGTAATTTGCCCTTAAAGTTCTCTCCGATTTATTTATAGAACATGACATTTACTAAAACTTGATACAATATTTACCAAAATAAGTTGTTATTTACGTATAATTGTTGAGTTGTGGAGCCTGAAAAGTACTGGCCAAATACGATGGATTTTGATAAGGCTTTTTCTCCCCATTATTTGTGATTTGGATTTCTTTTCTTTCCTTATTATAAATAGTATCTTAATATAATTATAAAATATAAAAAATATTTTTACTTAAATAATTACCCTGCATAGCAATCGTGACAAACTAGATAAATAATCATGCATTGTTATTGCTTTTCAAGATTGATTTTTATTGCACCACCAATTGAAGGGAATAAGAAAAGAACAAGTCAAGAAACATATGCTCCTAGTGTTTGTATGTTTTGTTTATGTTAAATAAGACAATTATGTCTCTAATATATATATGTATCTATGTACACGATTGAAAGCACAAGGTACATGTTGTGAGTAGGGGTTTGCTACCTTTGAACTTGACATTTTTGTCTGTTTGAAACGAAATGCGATTCCAAAAGTTGATATCAAAGGGAGATTGGGAGGGAACAAAAGTCACGTGCGTTTCATCAGATAAGGCCAACACAGGGAGCAGTGAATTCTTTGTCGATACGATTAGTCATATTCTACACGTGTGCTTTCATCCCACGTGTACAC
Organism: Perilla frutescens; assembly: GCA_026008535.1. Classification (NCBI taxonomy): domain Eukaryota; kingdom Viridiplantae; phylum Streptophyta; class Magnoliopsida; order Lamiales; family Lamiaceae; genus Perilla; species Perilla frutescens. The sequence continues at coordinate 53,216,783 of BRKX01000015.1, forward strand.
CTTCTGCTTTTCTTTTTTTTCCCGATAAATTACGATTTGATTCACAATGTTTAAACATTTTAATAAAAATAATTTAATGTTTTAAAATTATACTCTTCCAGTATATGTGAACAACTTTACTCTCGAATAAGGTTAACAACTTGTACAATAAAATGATAATATTTTTGCTGAATAAAATAATCATAATGATGTTTTTTTATCGAAAACATTGGGTCGTTACTGTTAAAACTTCTATACTTTGTGAGTTAAATTGTAATATTTTAACGTTGAGTTATTTCTGTCAAGACATTCAGATGTTGAGAATTAAATTGTAAGAGGATGATTGATAAGCTACAATGGAATCAAATGAGAATTGAATAAACTTAGTAATAGAATGATGATGATAATTGAATGAAATGACTAAATGAAACTTACATTTATTAATTTATTTTATTATAATAATATATAATTAATAAATAAAATGCACGAATTGACTTATTTATTTCTAAATAACAAATTATGTTCTTTCAAGAGATACTATTATATTTTAAAAACGTATTATTGAATATTATGTGATTTTTACTTTATCAATATTTGTGAAAAAATCGAGTATCTTTCTAACTAGTAAGTATTTCATTAATGATTAGTGAGTTTGTATATTTTATGCAATATTTTATAATATCATTCGTACTTTTGTTAAATATTACAAAATTTTATGAATCATTAATAAATTATTAATGAGTTTTTTTTTAAAAAAATCATGAATTTCTCAAATTAAAAAATTTATATCATTTATCGCCAAATAATTTTGAAGTTTTTTAAATTTTTTTAGTATTAATTTTTAAAAATGATTGACAACGCTTGAGTTTTTATATAATTTTCTTTAGTTTTGTTATATAATTTAATTTGTTGAAAAATTTCCTAGAAAAAATATTAAAATTGTTCTTTAATAGAATATTTTATAAGGATATGTGATTTCAATTGTCAATACAAAAAATAAAGTATAATTTTGCAAAACAATAAAATAAAATTTATTTTGATTATCGGGAATGCATAATATCATGGGATGGGGAGTAATGGCTAATCTCATATTCATGGTAACGAAAATTCCTTCGAAAATGATTATTCTCAACTGAAAAATCATACCAGCCATGAGATTGGGAATCGAGGTGGGAATCATGATTCCATTCCATCTTATCAACGATGCCCTAACTATTAAAATGTTGGGTTATTTTTATCAAATTATTTAACATTGTGAATTAAATTGTAATTTACCCTTTTTATAATGATTTGTTTCTTCTCAATCAATTATAAAGGCCAATTAAAAAAAAAAACAGGTGGTATAAATCTAATGGTTGGAATACAAGATGAAATATGAAATTGAAATAAAAGATCTCGTTCCCCAAATGACAAAATTTTGTGGGACGGGTCAAAATCTAAATACAAATTCATACTTAGTGGTTATAATTTTATTTGTATTTCATTTTTTCATTTACTTATATATATATTTTCTTGAAATTTCTCAGATCATATCTAAATCCTCCCACTTATTTTTGAATTGGTTGGAAATCAGTGGGCTTGAGTCTTTGAATCATTCCTTATTCTTTACACAACTAAAAAATCTCACAGTTCCTTACATTCAAATTCATATCCTCCTCTGATTGTGTATTTGTAATTCAACAATTGTACAATGATTATGTTTCAGTTTCATTTGAAGAGAGAGGACGTAGAGTTAGTTTAAGACTTTAACCTTTATATCTCAAGTTGTCTAAGTGTTTATCAGTCTTAAATCAATATATTTTCAACTGAGCAAAACCAGCCGAGTCTCAAACTCAGTTGAGAGGTTAGTACGTGAAAAATTAACTCAAACTTTAACTTCAGTTGAAAACTCGCTTCTGCAAGTCAGTTGACTTGACATTTCCTCAATTTTGATAACCTCCCTCTAATCACTTATCTGACATTTTTGGAACCAACAAAGTGTAATATGCTCAAATTGTTGTATGTATTTATCAAACAGTTTTTTAATAAATTCTGAGCACAAAAATGCAAGCTCAATAATGATAAAAATAATATTAATTTTATACATATATATAAAATATTAGGTCTGCAATAAAAAATATAAAAAAAATAGGGATGATTAAAAAAAAATCAATTTCCATTAATAGAAGTGTATTTTTGCACCAATTTTTTTGGGGGAAGATGGGATTCCCAAACGTTAAGGTGACATTAGCTCAAAAAATTATATGAAATGGGGGATCAACTATCAGGGTAAATATTAGAGTTTGTTTACTTCAAGGATTTATAATTGAGTGGATAGATAGTTTAGAGGATGAGAGGATGGATAAATCATATCCTACCTCATTAGGTGGGATAATATCCCATAAATAGGCAAACAAAGCTCATTTATCACGGGCCTTGGGTTATCCACCATTTTAATATCATACAAAGTAAACATATGATAACTTATTAATTCACCCTTATCCATCAAAGTAAACAAGACCCTAGTGGCTTGTTTACTTCAATGATTTACAATTGAGTGGATAGATAGTTTAGATGATGGGAGGATGGATAAATCATATCCCACAGATAGGCACACAAAGCTCATTTATCACGGGCCTTGGGTTATCTACCATTTTAATATCATGCAAAGTAAACATATGATAACTTATTAATCCACCCTTATCTATCAAAGTAAACAAGGCCTAGGAGAACTCCTACATATTTTTCACAAAAAGAAAAGGTTTAAATGGAACTCAGTGATGTTTTGTAATTCGTAAATGGTCTTTTATCCTTTCAAAACGGGCTCATGAATTTGAAACACACAAATGGAAGGCATTCAAACAAACCTAATAACAAATATAGTTCCATAGCTTTACTCAATCTGAATGAAATACTCAAATACTATACTATATAAACTTTAGCCTCGTAATATTTTATCATAAAATACCCTACACTTATAAGTAAGCAGTGGTTACCGACAACTCTAATATATATATATATATATATATATATATATTTGTATGAAAATGAATGTAGGTTTCTCCCCTAGATAGAGGACCACAAAATTATTACTTTGAATTTCATGACTGCCTTTTGTAGTGGTTATTGGAAAAATAATAAAAAAAAGTTTTCATATCTAGATGTATGTATGGGATTGAGTGGCCAATAGTTTCCAACATACAATTTTCATGGGATTCTTTGATTTGAAAGAAATTGGAGCTTAATTGTCAATGGTGCTATTAATATTCTTGCAAATTACTTTCCAAGAGGTCCCCTATTTGGAAAAATTATTTCATTCAAAGAGGTCCCCAAATTTTTTTTTTCTAATTTGTGGTGGACAATCACATACATCAGAAGTTGGAAGCTCGGAAAGTAAAGTAATTTCTCACATTGCAAATAAAATATGAGGTTATTAATTGTAGAGGGAGTCTTATGTAAAACTGTCTTACGAGTTAAAACTAGAAAATCTCGCGTGCGATGCACGGACAATATTTTATACCACAGTAATTATAAAATTTTAAGTTACATAACATATAATATTTAGTGTGTGTGTGTGTGTAGGGAGGGGAATATAACTAGCGCACTATTTTAGCAATATACATGTATAGAATAATTAAATATATTTTATGTCATATGTATTTTTTGAAGCCCCATTTTCAACTACACAATTTAAGCATTATTAATTTACAATTTTTCATAGCAATTATTTAATATGTTATTTTAGTTATAAATATGTAGGCAATATTTTATTTTTATATTTTTGAAAAAATATATGTAGAATTAATAACTATTGTTAACCAATTTGTAGTTTTGTGTACAAAATCATTTTACTCGTGTAATGACAATTTATAATCTGATTTTTTCAACCAATTTGTACTCTCGTGTACAACATCATTTTGTTGAAATATGATCATACATCTACATAATACATAATAGTACTTCCTATTTTTTATTTTATTGTGAATAGTAAATAACTCTTAACTAATAAAAAACAGATCGATTAACATATATGTTTTACTGCACAAGTTGAATATTATAAATAAATTCATCACACATCCACACCTACATATAGTGTGTCTTCTGTCACATTAGATCGAATGTGACACTCCCATATGTCACAGTAGCTACTCCCTATAGCTATTGAATCCCGTGTCTCGGATCCATTTCTCGTCTCCAAATCCATTCAATTTGTGAAAGAAAGAAGCAGAAAATGATTCCGGAGACATGGGATTCAATCACATCTTTCTAATCTTTTTTTCAAATGCTTTCGATCAACAAATTCGAGAGGCCAGCCATTTCTAGAACCTATTGTAATGAATTTACCTTATTTAATTGAATATATCTGGAATTTGAGTATTGAGAATTTGTCTAATTTGAAGTGCATATACTTAATTTTATTGTCTGGTACCGTAGTTGGAAACTCTGTAATTTATTTGATCATATCAATTATGCAAAATTATTTGAATAAGAGAAGCTTTATTTGAACTGTCGAGAGTTATTAAAGATCCAAAAATTAGAAGTGGGGCCGAGTCTTTAGCAACTCATGAATTTGAGAAATTTGAATTTCTTTTGGACATGACTGTATGATATAATATTTTGAAAAAAATTAATTTGATTAGCAAAAAGTTACAATCTGAAGATATGCAAATTGATGGTGCAATAGTGATTTTGAAAGGCATGATTTCTTATTTTGAAAAATATATAGAGGAAGGTTTTGAATCGGCCTTGACATTAGTCAAAGAACTTGCATCTAAAATGGAAATAGATCCAATTTTTCTTAAAAAACGTAAAAGTCATAGAAAGAAATAATATGATGAAAATTGCCGTGAAGAGATTTCATTATCTGATGAAGAGTCTTTCAGGATAGATTATTTTATTGTTGTAGTTGATATTGCTATTTCATCTTTAAGAGTAGATTTGAACAATTGAAAGTTTTTGAAGATATTTTTGGCATTTTGTTTTATTATAAGAACTTATGTTCATTGGATGAGCATACATTGCATGAATGTTGTGTTAAACTTCAAGATGCCCTGCAATATAATGATAAATTTGATATTAATGTTGATGATTTATATTCTGAATTACAAGTGCTACAAACGTGTTTCCCAATAAATATAAATTCAATCATTGAAGTTCTTGAATTTGTTAAAAATGTGAATCACATTCCCAATGTTTCTATTGCATATAAAATATTATTGACTATTCCTCTTACCGAAGCATCAACAGAAAGAAGCTTTTCAAATTAAAATTAATTAAAACATATTTGCGTTCAACTATGTCTAAAGAAAGATTAAATGTGCTAGTAATTTTAAGCATTGAAAATGAGATATTGAAAAAACTTGATTTTGATGACTTTATTGATGATTTTTGCTTCTCAAAATGCTAGAAGATCTAAATTATTTGGATAATTATCTCATACTTATTATTTTATTTTGCATGTTTGTAGGTTGTCATTGCATTTTTTTCAAGACTTATGATGATGAAGACAATAGTCAAAGAAAATTGAAGATGCTCAGGACAAAAAAAAATTAGGGCTTTTTTTTTCATTTCTCCATGGACTCCCGAAATATCAAGCCCTGTACATGTTATGTGTAATTAATTTTTTTAATAAATATTTTTTTAAATACACGTTACATAAATTGAATGATTAGAATAAAAGATAAAACACCGTATTAAAATAGAGGATCTCATCTGACCAAATTCATACAACCACTTAAATAATCATGAGTGAATCTCAACTATCTCAATAGTTATATGTATACGCCCTTTTCTACAAGCCCAGCTAGCAGGCCCACTTCAGTCCCAACAATCTTCTTCGGAGTTGGATCCACGCACATTAATCTTTTCAATTTCCTCTTACATTTTCCTATCCAAATTTCCTCTTTTTGCTTGAACAACTTCTACAGTTACCTCCAATTAATGGGCAAATCGGAGCTGCATACATATACATATGTAGATTTGAAGATGTTTATTGAATCCCATGTCTCAGATCCGTTTTTCGTCTCCAAATCCATTCGATTTGTGAAAAAATGATTTGGAACATGGGATTCAATCACATCTTCTCGATCAACAAATCCCAGAAGTCAGCTCTTTCCAGAACCTTTTGCAAGGAATTTACCTCATTTAGTTGAATCAATCTGAAATTTGAGTATTGTCTCATCTGTCAAATTTGAAGTGCATTTATTTACTTAATTTTATTGTCTATTATAGTATTTGGAAACAAGAGGAAAAATCATACTAGGCGAGCTCAACTGGGAGGTGTGGTTAAATCTGTTCTGGAGAGATGTGGAGGAGCTACTTGTTATTTGATTTGATGAATTAGGTACGTTTTTTTTTTTCTCTCATGTTAATTATGCAAAATTATTTCAATGGGGCACCAAAATTATTGTTGTGTTAATTTCTGATAGTTTGATTTTTGAGAAAAATTGAAGTTTATGAAAAACAGAGATTTAGAGAAGGCGAAGATACTTTTTTTTCCAACATAAATGTCTAATGAAGTGAAAATAAAAAAAAAGGCTGAAAATTTTCTAGTAGATTGGATCAAATACATTGATTCAAGATCAAGGGACACTTAAAATCCAAAAATAATACAAGAAATTAGAACAATTGTAGCATTGTGCATATATATATATATATATATATATATATATATATATATAGAGAGAGAGAGAGAGAGAGAGAGAGAGAGAGAGAGAGAGAGAGAGAGAGAGAGAAACCTTTTTGAATGAGCTGAGTGCAGAGTAGGGAGTCATCTCTTGAGTTTCTCATCTTTCCATGAAGAATGGACAGTTAATGCATCTTGTTTGCTTGGGTCTAAAGCCTTCTTCATTTGTTCTATACATGAAGGATTGCAGTCAACTAGTTCAATCTTCTCAAGTGAATCGTGACATGCCCAACTAATCCTTTGTAATTTGTAGCAATGTTTTACTCTGAGGCTTTGAAGTTGTTCTAAGCTATCACTTCCAATTGTCCACTCCTCCAGATCAGTGTCTTCAATTACAAGAGACTTTAGAAAAGTGAAACTCTCTTTTGTTACTTCCCACTTAGGGCCTCGGCATGCATAGTTTCGCAATTTCAGCACTTCCAGAAGCTCCAACGAATCAAGCTTGCTAATTTCTCCCCAGGAACAGCCCAACCCGCTCAAAGTCAACTTTCTCAGACTTTCCGGGAAACATAGACTCAGAGAAAATCGGGGAACAGTCTCAGGATTCACGACAACACATTTAAGTGATCCTAGTTTCTCGAGATGGTAAATATGATCAAAGCAGATTAAGGATTCACCACCATCATTAGGCACTGATTCAATTCGGACTCCTAATTTTCTAAGATTGGGAATTGCCTTGAGAACTCCCTCAGTACAACTGTGAGCACTTACATTTGAAAGTGTCGATAAGCTTTCCAAGGAGCCATGAGGATCTGGCAACAAGTCGCTTCCCATGACCTGAAGATGCTTTAGCTCTTTCATGTCCCATATCTCCATAGGCAGGTACGTCGGCACTTCTCTATAAGATTTGATGCTCATATGTCGATCCACAATTAAAAACTGTAGTTTTGAGAGTTGGGATACAGAAGAAGGGAGTTTCCCATTCAAAGTTAGAGCCAGGTACTTCAACTCGACTAGTTGTAGTACCTCCATTGGGAACTCGTAGAAACGGATTGTAAGAGCATCAAGCTCTTGAAGCTTATTCAAACCGAAGCATACAGGTACTTGATATGGCTGATATGAACCATAACATAGGAGAGAATGTGCAGTGGATGTGCAGATATCCTCCACTGCTTGACACACGGCTTTGATGCCGAATAAAATGTTGTTGTGGAAGGACAATCGACTTTGGCCTTCTAAATAGTCGTCTGAACAATCATCTAGAATGCTTAAAACATGACAGAACTTGGCCTCGGTAGCCTCTCTCCTAGACAGGTACCACAGAGATGAATGGAGGCCACAAGTTTTTATTTCATGCCTACCTACATCCCAGTCAGGACCAATGGTGCTCGCGTAGATCATAACAACAGAATTGGAAACAAGCTCGTCCAAACATTCTATTGCACTAGGATATTCAAATTTGCATTCATCCGCTTCAATAAACCCATCAACAGTCCACAAATTTACGAGCTTGGATCGACGAATCTCAAAATTTTGAGGGAAAACTCCCATATAGAGAAAGCACAGTTTTAACACTTGAGTTAACTCTTGGTAGCTCGAATACAGTACCTTTGAGATTTTATCGTATGCATCCATGAAAACTTTGTGATTCTTCTTTGCAGCAACATCTCTCCAGTACTTTGGCGTCTTCTCCTCTTTGGATAGGAGGTCAGCAACTGTGATGATTGTAAGAGGAAGACCTTCACAATTCTCGGCAATCTTCTTTCCATCTTCCTCAAGATGAGGAGGGCAAGATTGCTCTTCACCAAACACCTTCTCACGGAGAAGATCCCAACTTTCTTCGTTGTCGAGCAGCCGCATTTTTAGGACAAAATCCAGAAAATGCCCATAGTACATTTCTAGTTGGTGTATCCTAGTCGTAATCACGACTACACCATTCCCAGGGAAAGTATCTCTTGGTTCAAATGAATTGTATTCACTACGGGATCTGAAGTGACACACCATGTATTGGTTCCAGACATCGTCCAACACAATGAGATATCTCTTGCCACTGAGGCATTCTCTCAAGCACCGACCTATTTCCTCATCATCGAGATTCTCATCACTGCCAGCATCTGGATTCAGCGCAGCCAGAATGCGCCGCGGGATTTCTTTGATCCGGCATTTTCTGCCCACTGTGATCCACACACGGCAGTCGTAGTGAGTCACGGTGTCTGGGTCTTCGAAAAACTTTGTAGCAAGAGTAGTCTTACCAATGCCAGGCATCCCGACCAGGACCACCACGTCGGGCACGATTAGCCCCGAAAGACGGTTGACTCGGTCTTTGAGTTGCTCATACTGGTCGGATAATCCGACCATCTTCGGCGCGTCGATGCTCGATGAAACAGAAGCAATATCATCGTCGTCTTCATCGGCCACGGGGAAGTAGTTCGCCGCCATCTCCTTCAACATTCCGGCGAAGGAAAGGACATCTCGCTTTTGATCCTCGAGCTCGTCCGTGGGGAAATCAATATGCCCATCACTGTCTCTTGTCTCCATCAGATCCAGTGAATACATTTTGCGTCGTAATTTTAGAACTGCCACTCTGATTTGGAGATCCAAACGGCTGGTGGTGCTCAAAACCAATTTTCTGGCAATTTCTTCAGAGGACTGAACCTGATTGTATGCAAATTCTAGGATTTCTCGAGCGGAGGGAGCAACCGAAACACGTGAGCTAGGATTGTTTATAGATTTCTCGAACTTCCTCTTAAGAGATGCCAAGGCAGGCAAAGCCATCTCTCTGATCTCTCTCTCTCTCTCTCTCTTAAAAAAAGAGGCTTGGCTTTAATAAGATGCGATTTGAATGGATATGGCTTTAGATTAACAACATATTATTTATTTTTGTAAAATTTAGCATTTGATTAACTAAATCATGCGCAATAGATTGGATTTTAAATTTTCTATTTCCTGAGGCAGGTAAAAAAATCCTACATTCAAAAAATATTAAAAAATAATCAGTTACATGTGATTTTTGGATAGTAAAATTGATCAAATGTTTGGTTTGATTTTTTTTTTAAAGTTGGTACTGTTTTATTAATTTTGAATCATGCACTATTTTTAAAAAAATATGAGTATCAAATTGTAATTTACCCTTTTAACAAACAATAGAAGAAATCGAAATTTCACAATACAACTTACAAAAAGTATCATGTGGTACGATCTTTGCAATCAGATAATATTTTAAAAGTGCAGGATATCATAATTTTGAAATAGGCAATATATTTCAGGATATTGACAACATCATCATCGTGACAAGAATTGAAACCTAAAGACCGCATTTAATATTTTGCCTATTTATATTATAATTTGGTATGTTACTTTGTATTTTATTTGTTCAAAGCGCATGGTTAGTTGAAAAATTTCATACACGACATTTAAGGGATGTTGCTCGATTTTCATAAAACACCAACATATCTATTATTTAGAAGAGTTAATTGCCTTAAAAATAAGGAACTTTGAGTATAGTTACAAATTTAACATGAATTTTAAAAGTAAGCAATTAAAACACTAATTTTGAACTTGTGTGTTATTCAACACTAGTATTTCACCCTTGCATTGTGATGTCGTTGTCGACCAGTATAACTTTATTTAGTCAGCAATTGGTGTCACACCCAGTATAACTTTATTTAGTCAGTATCTCATCTTATGTTTGAATTTTTTATTATTTATTAACTAATGACAAAATTGGACTATTATCTGTGTAGATCTACGAATATAATATTGAATATATAGTTGTATTTTGTCGTGTTTGGGTGTATGAAAATGATTCCAACTCGGTTTTTCTTTCAATAGGCAATGCTTAATCTTAACAAAAAGAACAGACCATCTTACATAAAAAAAGAAAAAGAAAAAGAATTGATCATGTTATAATTTTCGTGTGAATTCAAGTTCAACATCTAAGAAATAAGGAGAAACAAAAATTGTATTTTCATATATCAGAAATTCAAGTACAAACCGAATGTGTTACTTCTATTTATACAAGAGAGTAGCTTGCTATATAGGCTACTACATCTAACGGCCAGGGTGCTTGATCCGAGTGAGTGGTAGATCCATGGTAATGTGATAGTTACAAAGTGGTCCATGCATGCACGTATTGACACGTGGAATGATGGTTCTTTCCCACTACACCATGCTCAGCCTCGTGCACCTTATTTAGTGATTGAACCATGCAACAACAACTTATTGAGTAACCCAGTCATGCAGCAGCTGGAAAATCAACAGCCCCCCGCAGAGTCAACCCTGTGTAGATCACCGAGGTGAATACTTGAGAGTAAAGACTTGAAACACGGCCCAGGAAGGGACTTAGTAAACACATCAGCCAATTGAGACTGTGGGAACATAAACGGGAAGAATGAAGCCATTCTGATAGTGAAGGCCTGCAAAATGGCAATCAATAACTGAATGCTTCGCTCGCTCATGGAAGACCCGATTCTGCGTTATTTGGATGGCCGCCTTATCATCACAATGAATGGAAATAGGCAAAGAAACTGCAATAGCAAAATCATGCAGCATGTAAGATAACCAAATAAGCTCCCAAGCTGAGGCTTATATACTCAGCCTCGACGGTAGGTAAAGAAACCGTATCTTGTTTCTTGCATTTACAAGAAACTAAGCAGATCCCTAAAGAGATACAATACCCTGTGAGAGATCTACGGGTATCATGACAAGATCTCTAATCTGCATCGCAGTGGACTGCAATCAAACCCAGATGGGGGTGTGTAATAAAGACCAAGAGAAGGACTACCCTTGAGATATTTTAAAACATGCATTGTAGCCTCCCAATAGTCTTTAGTAGGATAATTAACATATTGGCTAAGTTGTTGAATGACATAGGAAATATCTGGCCGTGTAAGGTTCAAATACAAAAACTTGCCAACAACCTTTTGTAAGAATCAACAACGGTGTACTTTTGGTTCATATCTCTAAACAACAGTGTCTTACGTACCTCCCTTTTAGATCTAGCCCACCATTGAAATTGCAACATAAGGTGATCGTCGTCATTGGGTTTGTAAATAATAATCATTTCGTACATGCATTTATTACAACACTAGTTTGACATATTTTTCTAGTATTTATGTTATACTTTGTTAATTGTGATTTTTTCCCCAATTATGACAGGTTTCATTGGATCATACTGCACCAATACCTCCAATGATGCCGAACTGAAAATTATCTAGATTTAAATGTGTAGCAGGGTAGGAGACTTTATATTTAGATCGCATGAGAGATTTCAATGCACTCATTCAAATTTTGGAAGTGGGGAAATCATCAAGCTAGATGATCCATAATATGTATATGCATTCTTTTTTTTATAAAATGTGAAGAGTTAGTGAGTGATTAGTTCATACATATTTCGTTCTCTCTCTTAAGGAGATAAATTTCATATTTTAAGAAACTGATGCGAGTGTTGAAATTGGTGGTACCCTTTTTCTAGATTAATTAATTTTCATTATGAGAGTTTGATAATGTAAATATCATGTTTCATGCTAGTCAGTGACATTTTCCAGTATATCTAATGCTATCAAGGTCTCCGTCACATGCACGCACAACCTGTTCGATCGACTAAATGTGCAAAATGATTTTACGTCTAAAATTATCATAAGCAAGGCTGATTTCTTTGACTCGTACAAGATCTAAAAATTCCTTGTATTAATAATGGTTTTTGATTAAACTGCACAAGTGTAGTGCAACAATCTCAAACTATGGATACCACGTATTCGTTAAAATGTCTATAAGAACTTTGGGTGTTGGGAGCACCTCTATACACGCGGATGCATACCTCGTTTATTCTGTAAATATGTAAATGTTTTAGTATATCATAACTAAGCGTTGCTTGCTAAGCATGTATGAAGAGTGCTTAAAAATCCTTTGTGTTTGTGTATTTATTTTTTTAGCTCGTCAAGAGGAAATAAGATGCATGAGAGAATTATTCGGATGTGGAAAGAAATAAAACAAGATGTGTTATGAAATTGGTTGACTTTAATGAACATGCATTTGCAATTTTATGGTAAAAACATAAATAATAAAATGTAGCCTTAGTTAAAAAGATTGATGCCATATGGTGCCTATAGAATTATTTTACAATGAATTAAATTATACGACTTTGGTATTATCTGTGAGCGATGGTCTTACACGACTCTCCAAATAAAATGTTATTAGTCAAACCATTTTATGATATTTCTCTCATAATTAAACTTTGGTGCAGTCGTATGTTTCTTGGCTGAGTTGTTGAAGGTCCACATATGTCAAAGGGAAGAGACAAATGTCAATACTAACAGATGGTGAGCTGAGCAATTATCCTTTCATCAATATACAAGAAAATTCCCTAAATTATTTAGCTCATATTATTGCAAATATGGCGAATTTACTTTGCTCATAGTTGGAGAAAAAAAAAGATGAGAGAACAAAAAAAGAGAGAAAAAAAAAGAACAAGACACAATAATACCACTTTTTTAGATTCAGTAAGAGGATTACACAATTGGCTATATATAACTGTAAAACCCACTAGAACCTATACAGGTGTATGCAAGCTATTGGCTAAAAGATATTCACAGAATATACTATGCTCGGAGAGTAAGCTGTTCTATCCATTTGCCATTCGTTAAGTAACAACACCCACTTTTTTGCTTTTTGCACATTGTTGAGTCGATGCATCTTTCCTAACATGGAGGAGTATGTCCAACACCAACATTTATTGGTTATAAAATAAAAGTGGAAGGACTATGATTTTATGATCTGCGTTTTAGTTATATGAGAATGAATGGGGCTATAGTGTACGGGGCTATGTTAGGGTTTTAAATTTATGGGGCTAATGGGTAAAAATGATTTATCATATTTATTTTTATATTTTATAAATTAGTGGGGACTGTAAAGAGTAAAACGAGGATTGAGTTTAGATATTTTCTTTTTTAAAAGATGAGCTGGCCCATTCTAACAGGCCCAATAAGCCCAGCCCATCAGGTCCTCGCGGGGTTAATTATCTCTTCTGACTTCCCATTTTCGGTTTTTGGCGCAAAGATTGGATTTTCACTCTTCAAAGTTCAAATTCCATCGTTTCGCCGCCACATCTTCTGATTTTTATGCAATTCATGGACGAATCGAAACAGCAGTCTGTAAATTAGAAGATGTTGTTGAATCCGATCTCTGAAATCAGTTTTTTCTTCTCCGATTGGGAGCGGAACTGAATCGAGGCATGGCGCTCAGGTACATCACCTCATTTATCCACCAATTTATTTATTTTCCCTAGAATTGATACATATGCATTTTAGGAAGTAGGAACAGCAATTGGCAGTAGCTGTGTCTGGGATCTGATTTGTCTTAGTTGTGTTCATACTTCGTTAATGCATTTCTATGTATGCGCATTTTGTAAGAATTTTTCATTTTCTTTATATTTGAGGGAGAAAGTTTGCATAATTTCCATCTGGAAATACGTCAAGATAATGCTCTGTTAGCTAAGTTCATGTTTAATTTGTTTGAATGCACTATCTGGATATATGTTAGGATGGTGGCTGGCAGTGTTATTGTTGGTGACTACATGTTGAAGGGCATTTCTACGAATTCATGTCTGTTGGGATTAAATCTTTTGCCTGGTTTTTAGGTCAATTTTTTTTAGATGATTTGCTTGACTGATAGGTAATGTTCTTGTGTGATTTCAGCAAGAATGTATCATTACAATTACAGTATCCTAGTCTTCCACGATGAAGCTCGTAGATCACAAAGGAGCAACATCTGCATCTTTGAGATTGCTGGATGTGGATGGGGCTGATGCAGAAGAAAGCTTTCAGGTAACAGCCTGTTCTTCAGATGCCCCCTTACAAACTTATGATCAATGAAATTATCCTTTTTAGATAGTTTCACAATGAAAGTTGATGGGAAATCCAAGCTAGTGAACTGAGTGAAAAGAGATTCAGAATTAGGCTCAATTACAGTTGAATGCTAAATTTAAGGCTGTTCTGTACAATGCCAAAATGAACAGGTATTATCTCTAAGGGAGAGATATAGTAAGTCATATCTACTTCGAAATAAGAGCATGCTTAACTTAACATGTGTACATGAAACTCTGAATTCATGTCCTAGAGGCGAGAGGTAGAAAAATGTTTTGGATAGATCACGTGCTTCCTGTTGACCTTGAGCTTCCCGTCATGGCTTGAGCTTCCTGTCGTCCCATGAAGAACGGACATCTACTTTCCAATCCTGTGTGGCCTTTTTCATCTGCTCTGCACCTAAGGGGTTGCAGTCATATAAATCAATCCCTTTAAGGAAGCCTCCAAATTCCCATGAATCCTTTCTAAGGTGTAGCAGTGTTTCATGCTTAGGGTTTCAAGATCATCAAAGCTTCCACGTCCGATTTTCCAATCCTCCAGATCAGTGTCTTCAATTATGAGAATACTAAGTAAACTGAATGCCAGTTCTTCTACTTCCCACTCTGGGCCTTGAAAGGCTTAGTTTCGCAATTTGAGCACCTGGAGACATGGCAAAGAAGAACTCTTGCTCGTTTCTTTCCTGGGGATAGCCCATCCCACTCAAACTCAACTTTCCCGATTTTTTTTCGCCCCCTACTGTGTTAACAATTTCAGTGTATTTTTTTAATGATATCGTGTAGAAAAACACAACATTATCCTTAATATAGCATGAGAAGAAAAAAATTCAGGACCAACATAATTAACATCTACCTAAAGAATAAGATATGTTCCCAAATTATTTTGCCAAAACATTTAAAAAATATGTATTTTTAATTAAAAATGGAAAATTGAGTTTTGGCACCATTTTGCAGGCATGATCGAATCTTCCTATCTTCTGCCCGAACCATCATCTTGAACTTGGATCCACACACACATTAATCTTTTCAATTTCCTCCTATATTTTTTTCACTATAATTTTTTGTTTTTAAATAATCCTCCTATATTTTCCTAATCCGAATTTCCTCTTTTTGCTGGATCAACTTCTGCAAGTACCTCCAATTGATGGGCAAATCAGAGCATAAATATGTGGATTTGAAGATGTTGACTGAATCCCATGTCTCAGATTTGTTTCCGGTTTCCAAATCCATTGGATTTGCAAAAAGAAAAAATGATTTGGGACATGGGATTCAATGAGATCTTCTAATCCTTCCCAAATGCTTTCATCAACAATTCTGAGAGGTCAATTCTTCCTAGAACTTGTAAGGAATTTACCTCATTTAGTTTAATCTGTCTGAATTTTGAGTATTGTCTCTTCTGTCTAATTTGAAATCTAATTATTTACTTCATATTATTATCTAAGATACTTCTGAAAACTCTGTTATTTTGCAGTAAACTGCACAGCAAAGGAGCTACTTGTTACTTGGTCTAACAAATTAGGTACGTTTTGTTTTTCTTTTATCCAGTTAATTATGCAAAATTACTTGAATGGGGAGACTGAATTTGTTATTCATAACATATTTTTGTGTCAATTTGCGTTTAGTTACATTATATTTGCTGATAGTTTGATTTTTTTAGAACTCTGATTTAGTGGGAAGAAATTGAAGTTATGTAGAATTGAGATTTAGTATGGGCCAAAGACACCCCTTTTTTTTCCTACTGGAAAATCCCTTTCACAATCATAGATCTTTTCCATAATAAATTTATATTGAGGAGAAAAAAAAGGCTGAAATTTCTCTGATAGATTGGATCGAATTCATTGATTCAAGATCAAGGGAAACTAAAAATCCAAAAATAATACGAAAAATTAGAACAATTGTAGCATCGAGCATATTTAGTTTATGAGTACACTCATAGCTTATTCAATCTGCATGTCTTCCACCAATGTATCTAGAGAGAGAGGGAGAGAAAGAGAGACCTTTTAGAATGAGCTGAGTAGGGAGTCATGCTTTGAGCTTCTCATCTTTCCATGAAGAATGGACAGCTAATGCATCTTGTTTCCATGGGGGTGAAGCCTTCTTCATTTGCTCTATACCTGAAGGATTGCAGTCGACTAGTTCAATCTTCTTAAGCGAGCTGTGACATGCCCAATGACCTATCATACGCCGTTTATCAGATTCCCAACGAATCCTTTGTACTTTGTAGCAATGTTTTACTCTGAGGCTTTGAAGTTGTTGTAAGCTCTCAATTCCAATTGTCCACTCCTCCAGATCAGTGTCTTCAATTAGAAGAGACTTTAAAAAAGTGAACCTCTCTTTTGTTACTTCCCATTTAGGGCCTTGACAAGCATAGTTTTGCAGTTTGAGCACTTCTAGAAACAGCGAAGACGAAGCAATCTTGCTAATTTCTCCCCACAAACAGCCCAACCCGCTCAAACTCAACTTTCTCAGTCTTTTCGGGAAAGATGGGCTCAGAGCAAATCGGGGAACAGTCTCAGGATTCACGACGACACATTTAAGTGATTCTAGTTTCTTGAGATGGTAAATATGATCAAAGCAGATTAAGGATTCACCACCATCATTAGGCACTGATTCAATTCGGACTCCTAATTTTCTGAGATTTGGAATTGCCTTAAAACCCTCCTCTGTACAACTGTGAGTGCTTACATTTGAAAGCGTCGATAAGCTTTCCAAGGAGCCACGAGGATCTGGCAACGAGTCGCTTCCCATGACCTGGAGATGCTTTAGCTCTTTCATGTCCCATATCTCCTCAGGCAGGTACGTCGACAATTCTCTATAAGATATGATGCTCATATGTCGATCCACAATTAAGAACTGTAGTTTTGAGAGTTGGGATACAGAAGAAGGGAGCTTCCCATTCAAAATTAGAGCCAGATACTTCAACTCTAGATCAGTATCTTCGAGTAGCAGAAATTTAAGCTTCAAGAACTCCCCTTCATGCGCCTCCCACTCCGGTCCTTGAAATGCATAGCATCGCAGTTTAAGCTCTTCAAGATTGGGCAGCAGCGTGATTTTTCTCAAGCATTCCCACTGATATCCGAAGCCACTCAAACTCAACTTTTTAAGACGTTTGGGGAAATTCGGAAGAGGAGGGGGTGGGGTGGGAATGTCAGACCCGAGGTCAGGATTCAAGACAACACATTTAAGGGATTTTAGAAAATAGAGATGGGAGATATGATCAAAGCAGCAACATGGACCATCACTAGCATCAGGTTCGAATTCAATTTGAATCCCTAACTTCTTCAGTCCAGGTACTCCTTCAAGAACCTCTTTTTGTACAATTCCGAGCGCTCACGTTTGAGAGTGTTAGGAGGTTTTCTAAGACAGCACCATTGGGATTAGGTGGGTTACTTCTCATTACTTGAAGATGCACCAGTTCTTGCATATCCCATATCTCCTTTGGTAGATAAGGCCAATCTCCAGGTGATTTGAAGCTCAAATGTCAATGGACTATGAGGAAACAGAGGTTCCGAAGCATGGATATTGATGCAGGAAGGTTACCACTACAAGTGAGAGCAAGGTACCGTAGATGAACCAGTTTCAGTACTTCAATTGGGAATTCAATGAAACGAATTGAAAGAGCATCGAGCACCCTGAGCAACCTTAACTCGAGACATACAGGTACGGGATATGGATGAGACGCACCAGTGCATAGGAGAGAACGTGAAGCTGAAATGGAAGCCATAGAGTCATGCACATCTTTGATCCAGAACAAGATGCTGTTTTGGATGCACAATCGACGTTGATCTTTTATACCTTCTGCTAAAATGCAGAGTGGAGCTTACAGCTTTTAAATAGGTAATTGGAGCCCCTCTGGGAGATTATGGTAATACTATTAGAAACAAGCTCCTCCAACCATTCCACTGTTAAAATCTCGTTTATTTTTGCCTGAGATAATCTGAGAAACCCCTCACCAACCCCCAAATTGAAAAGTTTGGAGGTTGAAATTTGAGAATTCAGAAAATTCCCATATAAAGAAAGCATAGTTCCAAATGTTGAGGTAACTGCTTATAGCTTGGATATAGTGCCTCAGACATTTTATCATATGCATCTCTGAAAACTGAGTTCTTCTCTGCTACTTCGTTCCAATACTCTACGGTCTTCTCTGCTTTGGATAAGATGTCAGCAACCACGACGATTGCAAGAGGAAGACCTTCAGAGATCGCTGCAATCTTCTTCCCAACTTTCTCAAGTCGAGGAGGACACAACTCTTCAGCAAAAACCTTCTCACGAAGAAGAGACTGAGACCAACTTTCTTCTTTGCTCATGAAACGAACTTGATGAATTGATGTCAAGTAGGAAAACCTACCTACTTCGTGTAGCCTCCTTGTCAGCAAAATCCGACTTCCCTTTTCCTCTTTTGTATGAACCCGATTCACGAAATCACGAATCTCCAAGTTCCATAAATCATCCAGCACAATGAGATACCTCTTACCCTTCAAACTTTCATTCAAGTATCTCATCAACTCCTCATCCCCTTCCATGAGATTTCTATCAATGCTCGGATTTATTTGAGCTAGAAGATCTCTTGTGACTCTTTTTAACTGATATTTTTGGCCCATGCTGATCCACATGCGTACATCAAAATATGGACAAACTAATGGATCTTGAAAAGCTTCCTTAGCAAGTGGTCTTACCAATGCCCGCCATTCCTTCAAGTGAGACAACACAAAACTGATCCGACATCCAACTTGTAAGCGAGCTCTTGATTCTCTTGAGTTCATCGGATAATCCAACAATCTCAGGCTTCTCTGCAACAGAATCAACTACCCCTGAATCAGCATGTTCATCATTTTCTTCATGGATCGCGGCTTCTGAGATGTAATTCTTCACAATCTTGATCATTTTAGCAAATGATCTCATCTCCTGATGCACCTCCTCTGTGTCTAGGGAGAGATTCAAAGAGAAATTCTCATCTCCGCGGCTTTCAAACTGAAAGAAACTGATCTGATACATGGGTTTCGAGTATGTATTCTAGTTTATACACTGCCTCTCTGATCTTTCCCTCAACACCATCTTCTCTCTCTCCATCATTCTCCTGCTATCTAATATTTCCACAGCTTTTTTCAAGAAATTCAATCCACGGTAAGCAGATTCTGTCATTTCTAGACCAGGGGAGGCAGTGGAAATGCTCTTAGAATACAGCAGGCGCTGAATTGTGTGATGAAGAGAAATCACAGCAGCATAAGCCATTTCTATTTCTGATAATCCACAACAAACACTAGTTACTTCAACAACTAATTCCTTAGCTTAAGCATTCCTTGATGAATTCTTGCTAAAAAGAGTTATAATTCAGTGCAAGTCAACCTCCTAATACAACAATTAATAATGAAATTAAATTAAAACAAGTTGCATTTTCTATCAAAAAACCTCTAGAATTTAAACCTCTAGAATTTTTATTTTTTTATTTTTTTTGGTTCAATTTGACTTATGCTGGCTTTCCATTTTCTATCCAAAAACGAACCAAGAATTTCGTTCATATAAATTTGAAAGTAGAACCAATCATCTAATTCAAACGTTCGTAATCAGTTTGGATTTAATGTGTTTTGGTTTGGTTTATTTTTTGAACCACCCTGTTCGTCGCCATGTCCACATTATTCAAATGTAAAAGTAATATAATATTAAATAGAAAAGTGAATCCTATCATAAGACATAAATAAGGTAAGCACATTGTTCTTGCCACAACATACCATTTAGAAACCACTAAACTGCATAACTTGGGAGAGAGAAACCAAATACAGTATAAATTACATCTTCTAATCTTCTTACATACTCAGTATTCTGCTCAATTTCATGGGAAAAAATCATGTTGACAAAATTACAACCAGATAAGAAATTGTCAAACTTTTCCTTACAAAGCATCTCGCGCTGCAATCCTGCACGTTATAGCATCCGATACTGTAGATATCCCCAACTCCGCCGCTGATATTTTGTAGTGCTGCCACCAACAACGTACGTGTTCAAACGATCATTTCTTTCCTTTGGATCGACATTTATTGAAATGAACATGGGATAAGGGAGTGGGGAAGATGATGAACATACCTTCTGTATCTGGGCTTGGTCAGCTCGAGTTTCCAGTTCCTCCAACCCTGTTTCTGTTCCCTTGATAAGTCCATTTATGGCTGTCATCTGCCAAAAACAGTCGATCAATTACACTGCAAAGAAAAGCTCCAGAAAGAGTGATGGCAGATTGCAATGCACCATTACCTCATCAGCTGAAGCACCAAAACGAGCTGCGAGGATGTAACTTGTGCTGTCGGATATGCCGCACCTCTTCAAGGATTCTGATATCTGGTACACACAGTAAACAAAGGTATAACTCAAGCCATACTGTCAAAAGACGAATAACAATAAGCACAAATCCTTGCTTACGTGTTTAGAGCCCGAGTAGTTGTAAACAAGCTCCGAATGAAGAGTGCGGGTCATCAAGGACTCTCGTGACTTCGCCACGAGCGTCTTGTACGCAGCAGCAAGAACAGGGAAAACGTCTGGAATCTGTCTCAATTGGAAGCCATGAATATCAAAGACACCACAAGTACAAAAAAGGAAGAAGAATCGATAACACGACCATTTCTACTTACTAATGCAGCATTGAGAAATGCAACTTCTGGTTCCAAAGTCCCTGCTTGCATCAAATCCAGAAGCTCTCTGCAGCCACAAACTATCAGCTTTGAATCCATTCTCAAACTCTTTATGAAGCGATAAAATCAGCTAGTTAGAAATGAATACATAGCATCTTTACTAATTCTTTATAATCAGAGGAAGTTCGTCAGCTCAAAAATATCACCTCCGTCGTAATAAAAGATTCAAATTAGCGAATTCAGACAAACTCTTAATAGCTAGAACAGTAAATTCTATGAAGATTTACTTGGAATTTCTAAGCAAGAGTTCGAATAAATTTATCACTAGATTAATGGGTAAGACTATGTCGAATTAAGAAATTAAGCTTACAAAACTACAAAGAATCACCTCAAAGCCAAAGCTATGAACTGAGCAAAGAACCAATTTTGGTCTTGGCATTAAAAAGAAAACAATTTTTCTTTATTTTCCTCCCCTAAAAGTTTTCCGCAAACAAAATAGCATGAGATATTATCTTTTACGAGCAACAACTAACCACCAAATCATTGAGTATATCCAAAACAAAATAAAGTCGCAAAATTGAAAAACAATAAATCACAATTTGCAATGAAGAGAAATATGGAGAAACAATAAGAGTAAAGCATACTTGGAATTGGTGACATCGAGGAAGAGAGCGAGAGAGAGTGTGGTGCCACCGACCTCGAATGTCTTCATATCTGCGTTCGGGAAAAATGTTAGGGATTTGGGGTTTTAGGGTGCGTGCGACTTCCACCAAAATTGAAAACTTCTGTGTTAGGGTTTTGTAGAGAGGGGGAGAGACAATTTTTTCCAAAAATAAAAGCATATAATTTTAAAATTCCGCGCCAGGTAGGAGTCGAAGTTTGTAGAAGTGTGGATCATATTTTCTATTTGAGTTGGGGGCGGTGGTTCTTGAACCCGACACATTTTCCTTTCACACAGTGTGGATCATATATAATCACACATAAATCACAATCGTCAATTGATGTAGCTGTAATTTGTACATATATACAACATAATCATGAACCTTGTCAATAGGCATCTTGATTGGCAAAGAGATATAAATATAATTTGGGAAAATCTAAATATATATACAAAAATACACCTTTTCTCGCTCATCTTCATGAATAAGTTACAACAGAGTATCTACTTCATTTAATTATTTACAATCGTGGAAAAAGTTACAAGACAGTAAGTATACTAGCTTGATGAAATCATCCGACTTTTCACCAGTAATAGAAAAAAATTGGCTAAATAGAATGAACTATAGAGGCTGGAAACTACAAACAATTCAATGTGTCAATGTGACAAGAAGCTTTTTCCTGCAGAAGGTTGGAAAATACTATAATGCAAGTTTTATTTACGTCTGCGGTACAAGTGAAAGAATACAAGATGGAAAATGATCCGACCAACAACGAAGTGTCTTAACCCTTCTGCCACTGTTAGAGACATTATTGGTCGGATCATGTTCCATCTTTTCTTCTTTCACTTGTACTACAAGACGTTTTACATCTCCAACGAGTAATAATTCTTATGTTTTTGCCTTAAAAAACAAAAAATAAAATTAATTGCGGTCCACTCCTACTTTTAGCAATCTTTGTTATTGAAATGACTTAAACCTCAAAAATTGAAGATTCACTCACTCAGTCCTAAAATTATCATCAAAACTTGTGCAATTATCGAATGTCAATTATAAGTTATAACGCATGACATACATCAAAAAATTAAATAGTAAAAATCATAGGATAACATAGGGTTTTTTTGTTTTGTTTTTGTTTTTGTCGAGAAGTCTCTCACATGCAATGAATTTGGTAGATATTGTTGATTGTTGAGTTTAGTTGAATTCAACTTTATTAGATTTATGACACGTGTCTATGTTGATGTTATTTGAAACAAATATGCATGATATCGACATGAATACATATCATATTTCTAATGAAATAAACATACATTCCTTTTTTATTATTTATATATTCTAAGTGAGGACCCATATCATATTTCTAGTGTACCCGCTATTTTCTATGATTAATATTCCTATTTTACATCAGCCGACTAAATAATAAATTATTTTTCTCAAAAAAATTAACTCGGTAATTTTTCACATCGATCGGGTGTGGTGTCTTACATATTGATTATTTGAATCTAAAATTATATCGATTTTTGAGTTTGATGTGTTGATTATGAGTTGTGTGCGTATTATTCATTCAAAAGAAAAAACATTTCCTATATAGTTGGATAAGAAAAAACATTCTAGGCTCAAATATATCTTTTAAAATACAAGAAGCGCCTGTAGCTTAGTGGATAGGGCGCTTGTTTCCTAAGCAGAAAGTCGTAGGTTCAACCCCTACTTGGCGCGGAATTTTAAAATTATATGCTTTTATTTTTGGAAAAAATTGTCTCCCCCTCTCTACAAAACCCTAGCACAGAAGTTTCCAATTTTGGAGGAAGTCGCACGCACCCTAAAACCTCAAATCCCCAACATTTTCCCGAACGTAGGTATGAAGACATTCGAGGTCGGTGGCACCACACTCTCTCTCGCTCTCTTCCTCGATGTCACCAATTCCAAGTATGCTTTACTCTTATTGTTTCTCCATGTTTCTCTTCATTGCAAATTGTGATTTATTGTTTTTCAATTTTGCGACTTTATTTTGTTTTGGATATACTCAATGATTTGGTGGTTAGTTGTTGCTCGTAAAAGATAATATCTCATACTATTTTGTTTGCGGAAAACTTTTAGGGGAGGAAAATAAAGAAAAATTGTTTTCTTTTTAATGCCAAGACCAAAATTGGTTCTTTGCTTAGTTCATAGCTTTGGCTTTGAGGTGATTCTTTGTGGTTTTGTAAGCTTAATTTCTTAATTCGACATAGTCTTACCCATTAATCTAGTGATAAATTTATTCAAACTCTTGCTTAGAAACTCCAGTAAATCTTCATAGAATTTACTATTCTAGCTATTAAGAGTTTGTCTGAATTTGCTAATTTGAATCTTTTATTACGACAGAGGTGATATTTTCGAGTGGACGAACTTCCTCTGATTATAAAGAATTAGTAAAGATGTTACTTATTCATTTCTAACTAGCTGGTTTTATTGCTTCGTAAAGAGTTTGAGAGTGGATTCAAAGCTGATAGTTTGTGGCTGCAGAGAGCTTCTGGATTTGATGCAAGCAGGGACTTTGGAACCAGAAGTTGCATTTCTCAATGCTTCATTAGTAAGTAGAAATGGTCGTGTTATCGATTCTTCTTCCTTTTTTGTACTTGTGGTGTCTTTGATATTCATGGCTTCCAATTGAGACAGATATTCATTAGAGTACTTGGCACCAGGAACCAAAAATGGATTCATAGAAGAAGTGGAAGACTTGAAAGAAATGGTGGATTGTTTTGTTGATGTATTATTTTTCAACTTTTTTTGGAAACAAGAATCTGCATGTCTTTTTAGATGACTAGTGCTAGACCCTTTCCCACCATATGTGAATCTATCTTTGCAATGCTTGCAAACTGCTTTTCTTCCTAATTTAGGATCTTCTACGTCATCAAAATCAAACCAAACATCTGAAGTTTTCTTCCTCTTCTTTTTTATAACACAAACATCATCGTTCTTGTCTTGAATTTCAGTATCAACTCTACTATTTTCCGTTTCCATTGACTCATTTCGAGGGAAAGAAGATAATGAATTTAATCCATTATTTTCTGATTGAGAAGTCATTATCCCTACATACAATATATACTAGCATACTCAAAAAGAAATGTATAACAAGTATAAAACCAACAAAAAATAAACAATATCAACAACGCCAACAATTCATATTTATACTCTAGAGGGATCCAGGGGCCCTCGTCCCATAACAAACATAATCTTATCCTAATCTAAATAGGGAAAATATTTAAATTAAAATTCAAATATACTTATATCTTCTAAAATCAACTCTTTTTTTGTTAGAATATTCTAAAATAAACTCTCGGTATATATATTAATATGTTGTCCTCCTTTATTTATTGAGTTGTTCAAGAGTATTATAATAGTGTGTTAATTATTTGTATGACTTTCATTTTCATTTATTTTTTGACACATAATTGTGTGGCCACATTCAATGAAAATTAAAATAAAAGATTCTTGAACAGATATGATCTTATTTGTATGACAAGCAATTATTTATAATTTCTTAAAATATGTAATTTAATAAGATATATTCAGCCCATTTGATTTTGATTGCAGCTGCAGAACTCGGAATCAGAAACAGCATACCAGCTTATCTTGATCCCAATTTGAGTGCTAAAGATCTTCTAACTGGAGTTAGCTTCGCTTCAGGAGGGAGTGGCTTCGACCCTCAAACCCCTCAGATAGTGGTATACATACACTGAAACGACTAGATATATCACTCTCAAATAGTGTTCCATCTTAACATCATTCTATACATATATGTTAGAAATGAAATTAACTATAGAGGAATCTTGTCCTAATTAATTAATTAATTAATTAATGTTTGTGTAATTACAGTCAGTAACCACTGTCAGATCAGCTGAAGCATTTCAAAGAATACATTGGAAAGCTGAAAGCAGCAGTTGGGGAAAAGAATGCCACCATTGAGGGCCAGTGGGAGAAAACTTACCCGTTTCTGATGTTTTCTCCTCTGATGCAGTGTCTTCTTCTTACCCGTTTCTGATGTTTTCTCCTCTGATGCAGTGTCTTCTTCTCCCTCCTCGTCTCTGACTGACTGACTGACTCCGTCTAAACAACCTCCTCCACCTCGCTTCTCTCGTTACCCGTCGCCCCTAAAACCAGTTTTGAGTTTTGTCCTTGATGAAATTGGATTCAGCGGCAGAGGAGGCGTGAATTAGTGGTGGTCTGCTAGAGCCGTGAAGTCTGCTAGAGGCGTGAATTAGGCGAGAAAGTATTAGGGTTAGAGCATTTCCCCCTTTCTTTTTTACTTTTTAATTAGATATTATTTCATTTTTTAATTAAACAAAAATATATAATAGATGATTTTATTTTTATTAACTTACATAGTTACATTTTATATATATATATATAATAAATGGGCCGGCCTGTTAAGATAAATGGGCTTTTTTCAAAACCTAAGCCCAAGCCTATTTATTAATACAAGCTTGTAACCAAGCCTGAGCCTGGCCTCTTTACTAATCAGGCCAGGCCGAATCAGGCCCAAATCAGGCCAGGCCATAGGCCCCTGTCGGGCGGCCTTGTCGGGCGGCCTGGCCCATTTCCACCCCTATCTACAATTATATAAATAGACAACGTTCTATCGACAACGGTTTTGTTACAAACTGCTTGTTTTGCTTTAATTATCAGCAACAACGTACCTATCCACAAAAGAATATTCCACCATAATATGCAGGAGGAGTTTTACAACATTATAGGCAACATACAATGTACCACCTTATAAAATTAAATAATTAACTTGATTCAACACAGAAAATCGTGCAAGAGAACAAAAATTTACTAACAGGATTAATCTTTTGCGAACTGTAATTTATTTTCTACTCTAAAAATCACTTGCTACGTGTATATTGATATATAATTTATACACAATCAAGTGTTGGTATTATAGGTATGGGAGTTAAAAGAACCATTTAAAACAAATGTATCTCTTGAAAAATCACTAGAACAAAAGAAGACACAAACGTAGAAAATAGGAGTAAAAAAAACAATGATTGTTCACTTAATGGGAAACCAAAAGAGACATAAACCTAAGTTTCCTCCACCTTTTCATGAGGGTTTTTTGTCTTGTAATTTTTTTTAGCAGTCTAAATATGGGGAATCAAGCTACCTATGAAACAACCCATAATCTGACTAATCCAAATTAGTAGAATATTAAGTGTTAATCATGTGAGGTTCACGTACTAGTGGTCACTCATTGAAATGGGAATCTTTTTCACCATATTTATGTACAAAAGAAATTAAGAAAAAGAAAACAAAAATAAAGAGTGTGTGTGTGTGTGTGTGTATATTGTTAGTCAAGATTGAATTGAATGGCTAAAGTTAAATAAACTCCCATGTGAAAATGTCATGAGAGTTGCTGCCAGTTTGGTCTCCATGCACACATGATTAATTTGTGGTGAAGTCTAATGTGCTATAAAGTGATTGTTTAAATCCTAAATCTGGGAAAATTAAACAAGTTTGCGCTCCCTTGTACAGAATTTGAGTTAGTATGACAAGAAACATAGGTGAGTATAATTAATGTACATATAAAAATATCTTAAGACTTAATTAATTAATTATAATGAGGGCAATAATTTCTATTGGGATGAGGCTTTAATTTTTGTGAAAACCCACAAAAGAAACCTTACGGATTCAAGCCTAAAATGAACAAATATCATACTACTAATGTTGAAAAATTTGGAATATTTACGCGGTCTTAATTAACATTGAAGCAAGAACTAAGATGCACTTATAAATTAGACCCCATTTTATTGATAATTGTCTTTTTGCTAACTGTTAGGACTTTTCCAGAGTTCTAAAGGTTGCCACTTATATATATATTGATGTAATTTATGCAGTTTATAAAGAAAGTAATTAAGATTCTTGGAGCAAGCACTATATATTAATTATGAAATCTAATTAACTTAAAATTTCACATGGGCTGGAAACAGTAAATAATAAATTAAATATGTCTGCAGATTTACCATGAATATGTTGTGAACCCGCTTGCACCTAATTTAGAAAAGGCTCGAGGCAGTAAGGATGGCGCGTCGTGGTGAGGAATCGCCGGAGAATGGGAAGGAGACGATGGAGTGCAGGGGATTTTTAGGGTTGAGAGTTCTAACCCTATTATCAATTAAATTAAAAGAGGGATCTTCATCTCAACCGTTGGATTCCTTATATCAGATGAGTGGTTGGGATTTAGTCAAATATTAAGTCTTGTTTTTATTCTGTTGGGCTTAGCCTATTTCTGTTATTTGCTGTGTAAATGGGCCGAAAATACCAAAGCCCAGTTGTCTAGGGTTAAAACCAAATATCTAGGTGACATAATCTTCTTATCAACAACATGTACTTTTGGTTCATATCTCTAAACAATAGTGTCTTACACACCTCCCTCTTACATCTAGCCCAACATTGAAATCGCAACATAAGGTGATCGTCATTGGGTTTGTAAATAATAATCATTTCGTACGGGTATTTATTACAACACCAGTTTGACATATTTTTCTAGTATTTATGTTATACTTTTAAAATTGTGTTTTTTTTTCCAATTATGACAGGTTTCATTGGATCATACTGCACCAATACGTCCAATTGCGCCGAACTAGAAATTATCTAGACTTAAATGTGTAGCAGGCTGGGATACTCCCGAGTCAAATTTTGGAAGTGGGAAAATCATCAAGCTAGCTGATCCATAATATGTATATATGCATTCTTTTTTCTTTCTTTTTCTTTTTTTTTTTTTATAAAATGTGAAGAGTTAGTGAGTGATTAGTTCATACATATTTCGTTCTCTCTCTTAAGGAGATAAATTTCATATTTTAAGAAACTGATGCGAGTGTTGAAATTGGTGGTACCCTTTTTCTAGATTAATTAATTTTCATTATGAGAGTTTGATTATGTAAATTTCATGTTTGCAGTAACATTTTCCAGTATATCTAATGCTGTCAAGGCCTCCGTCAAATGCACGCACAACCTGTTCGATCGACTAAATGTGCGAAATGATTTTACGTCTAAAATTATCATAAGCAAGGCTGATTTCTTTGACTCGTACAAGATCTAAAAATTCTTTGTATTAATAATGGTTTTTTGCTCGGAAATAAGATGCATGAAAGAACTATTCGTATGTGGAAAGAAATAAAACAAGATGTGTTATGAAATTGGCTGACTTTAATGAACATGCATTTGCAATTTTATGGTAAAAACATATATAATAAAATGTAGCCTTAATTAAAAAGATTGATTCCACATGGTGCCTATAGAATTATTTTACAATGAATTAAATTATACAACTTTGGTATTATACAGGTGTATGCAATCTATTGGTTGAAAGATATTCACAAAATATACTATGCTTGGAGAGTAAGCTGTTCTATCCGTTTCCCATCCGTTAAGTAACATCACCCATTTTTCCTTTTTGCACGTTGTTGAGTCAGTGCATCTTTCCTGACATGGAGGAGCATGTCCAACACCAACATCTATTAGTTATAAAATAAAAGTGGAAGGGGTTATGATTTTATGATCTGCGTTTAGTTATATGATAATGAATGGGGGCTATGTTAGGGTTTTAAATTTGTGTGAGCTAAGGGGTAAAAATGACTTATCATATTTATTTTTATATTTTATAAATTAGTGGGGACTGTAAAGAGTAAAACGAAGATTGTGTTTAGATTTTTTCTTTTTTAAAAGATGACTGGCCCATTCTCAGAACAGGCCCACTAAGCCCAGCCCACCAGGTCCTCGCGGGATCAATTATCTCTTCTGACTTCACATTTTCGTTTTTTGGCGCAAAGATTGGATTTTCACTCTTCAAAGTTCAAATTCCATCGTTTCGCCGCCACATCTTCTGATTTTTATGCAATTCATGGACGAATCGAAACAGCAGTCTGTAAATTAGAAGATGTAGTTGAATCCGATCTCTGAAATCAGTTTTTTCATCTCCGATTGGGAGCGGAACTGAATCGAGGCATGGCGCTCAGGTACATCACCTCATTTAAGATTTAACCTATCTGAAGGTGAGGAAAAATATTTATCCACCAATTTATTTATTTTTCCTAGAATTAATATCTATGCATTTTAGAAAGTAGGAACAGCAATTGGCAGTAGCTGTGTCTGGGATCTGATTTGTCTTAGTTGTGTTCATACTTCGTTAATGCATTTCTATGTATGCGCATTTTGTAAGAATTTTTCATTTTCTTTATATTTGAGGGAGAAAGTTTGCATAATTTCCATCTGGAAATACGTCAAGATAATGCTCGGTTAGCTAAGTTCATGTTTAATTTGTTTGAATGCACTAGCTGGATATATGTTAGGATGGTGGCTGGCAGTGTTATTGTTGGTGACTACATGTTGAAGGACAATTCTACAAATTCATATCTGTTGGGATTAAATCTTTTGCCTGGTTTTTAGGTCAATTTTTTTTAGATGATTTGCTTGAGTGATAGGTAATGTGTGATTTCAGCAAGAATGTATCATTACAATTACAGTATCCTAGTCTTCTATGATGAAGCTCGTAGATCACAAAGGAGCAACTTCTGCATCTTTGAGATTGCTGGATATGGATGGGGCCGTTGCAGAAGAAAGCTTTCAGGTAACTGCCTGTTCTTCAGATGCCCCCTTACAAACTTATGATCAATGAAATTATTGTTTTTAGATAGTTTCACAATGAAAGTTGATGGGAAATCCAAGTTAGTGAACTGAGTGAAAAGAGATTCAGAATTAGGCTCAATTACAGTTGAATGCTAAATTTAAGGCTGTTCTGTACAATGCCAAAATGAACAGGTATTATCTCTAAGGGAGAGATATATAGTAAGTCATATCTACTTCGAAATAACAGCATGCTTAACTTATCATGTGTACATGTAACTCTGAATTCATGTCCTAGACGAGAGAGGTAGAAAAATGTTTTGGATAGATCACGTGCTTCCTGTTGACCTTGAGCTTCACGTCATGGCTTGAGCTTCCTGTCGTCCCATGAAGAACAGACATCTACTTTCCAATCCTGTGTGGCCTTTTTCATCTGCTATGCACCTAAGGGGTTGCAGTCATGTAAATCAATCCCTTTAAGGAAGCCTCCAAATTCTCATGAATCCTTTCTAAGGTGTAGCAGTGTTTCATGCTTAGGGTTTCAAGATCATCAAAGCTTCCACGTCCGATTTTCCAATCCTCCAGATCAGTGTCTTCAATTATGAGAATACTAAGTAAACTGAATGCCAGTTCTTCTACTTCCCACTCTGGGCCTTGAAAGGCTTAGTTTCGCAATTTGAGCACCTGGAGACATGGCAAAGAAGAAATCTTGCTCGTTTCTTTCCTGGGGATAGCCCATCCCACTCAAACTCAACTTTCCCGATTTTTTTTCGCCCCCTACTGCGTTAACAATATCAGTGTATATTTTTTTAATGATATCGTGTGGAAAAACACAACATTATCCTTAATATAGCATGAGAAGAAAAAAAATTCAGGACCAACATAATTAACATCCACCTAAAGAATAAGATATGTTCCCAAATTATTTTGCCAAAACATTTAAAAAATATATATTTTTAATTAAAAATGAAAATTTGAGTTTTGGCACCATTGCGGGCATGATCGAATCTTTCTGTATCTTCTGCCCGAACCATCGTCTTGAACTTGGATCCACGCACACACATTAATCTTTTCAATTTCCTCCTATATTTTTTTTCACTATAATTTTTTGTTTTTAAATAATCCTCCTATATTTTCCTAATCCGAATTTCCTCTTTTTGCTGGATCAACTTCTGCAAGTACCTCCAATTCATGGGCAAATCAAAGCATAAATATGTGGATTTGAAGATGTTGATCGAATCCCATGTCTCAGATTTGTTTCCGTTTTCCAAATCCATTGGATTTGTAAAAAGAAAAAAATGATTTGGGACATGGGATTCAATGACATCTTCTAATCCTTCCCAAATGCTTTCATCGACAATTCCGAGAGGTCAATTCTTCCTAGAACTTGTTGTAAGGAATTTATCTCATTTAGTTTAATCTGTCTGAATTTTGAGTAGTGTCTCTTCTGTCTAATTTGAAATTTAATTATTTACTTCATACTATTATCTAAGATACTTTTGAAAACTCTGTTATTTTACAGTAAACTGCACAGCAAAGGAGCTACTTGTTACTTGGTCTGACCAATTAGGTACGTTTTTTTTTTCTTTTGTCCAGTTAATTATGCAAAATTACATGAATGGGGAGACTGAATTTGTTATTCATAATATATTTTTGTGTCAAATTGTGTTTAGTTACATTATATTTGCTGATAGTTTGATTTTTTTAGAACTCTGATTCAGTGGGAAGAAATTGAAGTTTATGTAGAATTGAGATTTAGTATGGGCCAAAGACACCCCTTTTTTTTCCCTACTGGCAAATCCCTTTCACGATCATAGATCTTTTCCATAATAAATTTGTATTGAAGAGAAAAAAAGGCTGAAATTTCTCTGATAGATTGGATCGAATTCATTGATTCAAGATCAAGGGAAAATAAGAATCCAAAAATAATACGAAAAATTAGAACAATTGTAGCATCGAGCGTATTTGGTTTATGAGTACACTCATAGCTTATTCAATCTGCGTGTCTTCCGCCAATGTATCTAGAGAGAGAGAGAGAGAGGGAGAGAGAGAGAGAGAGAGACCTTTTAGAATGAGCTGAGTAGGGAGTCATGCTTTGAGCTTCTCATCTTTCCATGAAGAATGGACAGCTAATGCATCTTGTTTCCATGGGGATAAAGCCTTCTTCATTTGCTCTACACCCGAAGGATTGCAGTCCACTAGTTCAATCTTCTTAAGCGAATATTGACATGCCAAATGACGTCCTACATCTGGCCAGCCAGCTGATTCTTTGTAATTTGTAGCAATGTTCTACTCTCAGGCTTTCAAGGTATTTTAAGCTATAACTTCCAATTGTCCACTCCTCCAGATCAGTGTCTTCAATTACAAGAGACTTTAGAACAGAGAATGACTCTGTTACTTCCCACTTTCGGCCTCGAAAAGCATAGTTTCGCAATTTGAGCACTTCTAGAAATGGCAAGGATGAATCAATCTTGCTAATTTCACCCCAGGAACAACCCAATCCGCTCAAACTCAACTTTCTCAGATTTCCCGAGAAAGATGGGCTCAGAACAAATCGGGGAACACTCTCCGGATTCACGACAACACATCTAAGTGATTCTAGTTTCTCGAGATGGTAAATATGATCGAAGCAGACTATGGATTCACCACCATCATTAGGCACTGATTCAATTCGGACTCCTAATTTTCTAAGATTAGGAATTGCCTTGAGAACTCCCTCGGTACAACTGTGAGCGCTTACATTTGAAAGTTTCAATAAACTTTCCAAGGAACCGCGAGGATTTGGCAACAAGTCACTTCCCATGACCTGAAGATGCTTTAGCTCTTTCATGTCCCATATCTCCATAGGTAGGTACGGTGACAATTCTCTATAAGATTTGATGATCATATGTCGATCTACAATTAAGAACTGTAGTTTTGAGAGTTGAGATACAGAAGAAGGGAGTTTCCCATTCAAAGTTAGAGCCAGATACTTCAACTCGACTAGTTTTAATACCTCCATTGGGAACTCGTAGAAACGGATTGTAAGAGCATCAAGTTCTCGAAGCTTATTCAAACCAAAGCATATTGGTACTTGATATGGCTGATATGAACCGTAACATAGGAGAGAATGTGCAGTGGATGTGCAGTTATCCTCTACTGATTGACACACGTCTTTGATGCCGAATAAAATGTTGTTGTGAAAGGACAATCGATTTTGGCCTTCTAAATAGTCATCTGAGCAATCATCGAGACTGTATAAAACATGACAGAACTTGGCCTCGGTAGCCTCTCTCCTAGACAGGTACCACAAGGAAGAATGGAGGCCACAAGCTTTTATTTGATGTCTACCTACATCCGAGGCAGAACCAATGGTGCTCTGGTA
Source organism: Perilla frutescens (assembly GCA_026008535.1). Lineage (NCBI taxonomy): Eukaryota > Viridiplantae > Streptophyta > Magnoliopsida > Lamiales > Lamiaceae > Perilla > Perilla frutescens. Next base: position 53,250,465 of record BRKX01000015.1, read on the forward strand.
GATCATAACAACAGAATTGGAAACAAGCTCGTCCAAACATTCTATTTCACTAGGATATTGAAATTTGCATTCATCTGCTTCAATAAATCCATCAACACTCCACATATTTATGATCTTGGATCGAGGGATCTCAAAATTTTGAGGGAAAACTCCCATATAGAGAAAGCACAATTTTAACACAGGAGCTAACTCTTGGTAGCTCGAATAGAGTACCTTTGATATTTTATCGTATGCATCCATGAAAACTTCGTGATTCTTCTTTGCAGCAACATCTCTCCAATACTGTGGCGTCTTCTCCTCTTTGGATAAGAGGTCAGCAACTGTGAGGATTGTAAGAGGAAGACCTTCACAATTCTGGGCAATCTTCTTTCCATCTTCCTCAAGCTGAGCAGGGCAAGATTGCTCTTCACCAAACACCTTCTCACGAAGAAGATCCCAACTTTCTTCGTTGTCGAGCAGCCGCATTTTTAGGACAAAATCCAGAAGCTTCCCCTCTTCAGTTTCTAGTTGGTGTATCCTAGTCGTAATCACGACTAGACCGCCCCCATGGAAAGGATTCCATTCAAATGAATTCCATTCACTATTGAATCTGAAATGAGAAGCCATATATTTGTTCCAGACATCGTCCAACACAATGAGATATCTCTTGCCATTGAGGCATTCTCTCAAGCACCGACCTATTCCCTCATCATCGAGATTCTCATCACTGCCAGCATTTGGATCCACCGCGGCCAGAATGCGCCGCGGGATTTCCTTGATCCGGCATTTTCTGCCCACTGTGACCCACACGCGACAGTCGTAGTCAGCCACAATGTCTAGATCTTCGAATATCTTTGTAGCAAGAGTAGTCTTACCAATGCCAGGCATCCCGACGAGGACCACCGCGTCGGGCACGATTAGCCCCGGACCACCGTTGACTTTGTCTTTGAGTTGCTCATATTGGTCAGATAAACCGACCATCTTCGGCGCGTCGATGCTTGATGAAACAGGAGCGATAGCATAGTCATCTTCACCGGCCACCGGGGAGTAGTTCGCCGCCATATTCTTCAACATTCCGGCGAAGGAAAGGGTATCTCGCTTTAGAGCCTCCAGCTCGTCCGTGGGGAAATCAATCTGCCCATCACTGTGATTTGTCTTCACGTACCTCAGTGAATACGTTTTGTTTTTCAATTTTTGAACAGCCACTCTGATTTCGAGATCCAAACGGCTCGTGCTGCTCAAAAGCAATTTTCTGGCCATTTCTTCAGTGGAATGAACCTGATTGTATGCAAATTCTAGGAGTTCTCGAGCGGAGGGAGCAACCGAATAACCTAGGTAAGGATTATTTACATACTCCTCGAAGTAGCCCTTAAGAGATTTGAAGGCAGGCAGAGCCATCTCTCTGAATCTGATCTCTCTCTCTCTCTCTCTCTCTCTAAAAAGAAGACTGGTTGGCTTTTAATATATGTGCTATGGCTTTAGATTAATAGTCAAAGAGTTGCTGACTATTTTAATAAGGGTAAATTAGATTTTGGTTTTTTTTAATAAGTAGATATTGTTCTCTTAATTTTGAAAAAATAAACTATTTAAAAAAATAAAAATATATTGGTATCAAAGTGTAATTTATTCTTTCAACAAACTTAGAAGAAATGGAAATTTCACAATACAGCTTGAAAAAAAAAATCATGTGGTATGATATTTGTGATCGAATATCATTTTATAAGTGTAGAATATAATATTTTTTTGAAGTAGACAATATATTTCTCATTTTATTTAATTATATTTTCCTCTCTATATTATAATTTATTATATTACTTTGTATTTTTTTTTTTGTTCAGAGCACATGGTCGTTTGAATAATTTCATACACGATATTTAAGGGATGCTGCTTGATTTTCATGAAATACCAACATATCTATTAGTATGTAGAAATCTGAATATTTTATCTACACATCTATATAGCATCAATAAAATAGGGAATTAATTTCATTCAAAATGATTCTAAATCAACCATCTCAAACTGACAAAGTACCTGCAGAAGTATTTTGAAACGAGCATATATAATCAGTATGATTTGTGGACACTACTATTAAAGAAAAATGTAAATTATACTCATTAATTCACCAATGTCCCCATCCAACTAGAAAAAATATTGTTCCAAATACACATTGACTAACACCCCGCTCCAAATTGAGTCAAAGGAGACAACTCTGTTTTGAGATAATCCTTGCCATCATAATTTTTATTAAGGAGCTGCACTGCTAGCAAAGAGTCCGAATACACGATAATAGGAAGCCCCTCCTGCAAGCACAATCCTTCTCCATAAATAATAGCATTGAGTTCGGCATCAAGAATTGAACTCGGCTTCTAAATGGGTTTAGCTAACGCAGCTCTAAGCCTTTCACCGTCATCCCGAACCACCGCCCCCATACCAAGCACCCCACATTCTTCATTTACATCCCGAACCACCGCCCCCACACCAAGCACCCCACATTCTTCATTTACAGTCGCATCAACGTCCAGTCTATAGATCCCTTTCTTTAGAGAAAAACATTTTTCTCCCGCATGTGCACCCAAAGGGAAAATTCAGTAGAAGAAGCAATTCAAAATTTTCAATTGTAGAAAAAATATCTCTACGTTTCCCAAAACAAGTATCAATTCTTACTCAAATTAATATTCTCGTAACTATTCTTCGATTCTAATTCTTATCTTAGTTATAAAATACTTCTATGCTAATTTCTAAAACAAACAACAATTTTTATTTTTGCCCCATTTTTTTTTTTCAAAAATCAATTCTCTCAATTTCAAACTCCTATTTCACCAAAAATCTTTGGTGTTCGAAATATTTGCACTTCATGTTCATCCCCTCTCTCTCTCTCTCTCTCTCTCTCTCTTGTTATTTCGAAGCGACTTTTAGTGAACAAGTTAGTTGGTGGCACATGTTTTTCTACCTTCACTCACCAAGCATAATACAGTACCATATGATAACTAAAATCAATTTTTTTATTATTATTATTATTATTATTATTATTATTATTATTATTATTATTATTATTATTATTATTATTATTATTAAAATAAAAGGAATCATGCTTGAATATGCGTGCCAACTACGCAATAATATCGATGAGCATTGGAGACGGAGTCTACTCTACTCTGTATACCAGAAAAGGCCAAACTTGTCACAAGGAAAGAGCATTATAAAAATAATTTATAATCCTGCATGCGACAATTGTGCCCGCTACGCAATCGAAATAAGTTGTAGTGGGTAGAAAATGTGTTAAGTGACGGGAAGTCTTCATATAATAATATTTATTATCTTACAATAGAGTAGTGGATTGTTTCTCATGGACTTGATAAATCCTTTCTGACGTAGATCAATTAAACAAATATGGTTACATTCTTGTGTTGTTTGGTTCAATCGCACCAAATTATGCTAAACTTTCGATCTCAAATTATATTAGTCTATCACCAAACCATCAAAGAGAATCGTAGAATGAACATTATTCATAAATTTTGTTGTACTAGCAGAGATCGCATGCATTGCACGTAATTTGTATGACTTTTTACTGATTAAAAAAATATTATTAATATTTTTTAATGATAAGAATAATCTGCCGTTGCTATTCAAAAGTACACACTAATAAATCATACTCTTGTGATAGAATGTGAACTGAATAAACTAGTTCTTATTCAATAGTTTGCGAATTGCCTAGAAAAGATAAAACATGAAAACCAAGTGTAACCGGTCACATTTAATTGTACTAAATTTTCAATCTCAAACTATATTAGCTCACCACCAAACCATCAAAGGGAACGGTAGAACTAACATTGTTCTTTAATTTTACGGTAGGTATGATTAACGTTTTCTCATCACAACTTAAATAATCATGGATTCAAATCTCAACTATATATCCAGAGTCATGTAGAAGCCCAGCTCTTAGGCCTACTTCAGTCCTAACCATCTTCTTTGAAGTTCGATCCACACAAATTAATCTTTTCAGTTTCCTCCTATATTTTCCTATCGAAATTTCATCTTTTTTGTTTGAACTTCTACTATTACCTCCAAATTCCAATTAATGGGCAAAGCGAAGCTGCATACATACGTAGATTTGAAGACGTTTATTGAATCCAATGTCTCAGATCCCTTTCTCGTTTCCAAATCCATTCATTTGTGAAAAGAAGAAGAAAAATGATTGGGAACATGGGATTCAATAATATCTCCTAATCTTTTTTTTTTTCTGTCTAATTTGAAGTGCATTTATTTACTTAATTTTATTATCTATTATAGTATTTGGAAACTAGAGGAAAAATTATACTAGGCGAGCTCAACTAGGAGGTGTGGTTAAATCTGTTCTTGAGAGGTGTGGAGGAGCTGCTTGTTATTTGATTTGATGAATTAGGTACGTTTTTTTATTCCTTTTGTAATGTTAATTATGCAAAATTATTTGAATGGGAGACCGAAATTATTATTGTGTAAATTTGCGTTTAATTACATTATATTTTCTGATAGTTTGATTTTTGAGAAAAAATGAAGTTTATGAAAAACGAAGATTTAGGAGGTGAAGATAATTTTTTTCCAACATAAATGTCTAATGAAGAGAAAAGAAAAAAAAAAGCTGAAAATATTCTCATAGATTGGATCAAATACATTGATTCAATATCAAGGGGCACTAAAAATCCAAAAATCATACAAGAAATTAGAACAATTGTAGCATGGAGCATATATATACATATATATATATATATATAGAGAGAGAGACCTCTTTGAATGAGGTGAGTAGGGAGTCATCTCTTGAGCTTCTCATCTTTCCATGAAGAATGGACAGTTAATCCATACTCTTCTCTCCATGAGGGTAAAGAGTTCTTCATTTGCTCTACACCTGAAGGATTACAGTCGACTAGTTCAATCTTCTCAAGCGAAAATTCACATGCGAAATGACCTCTTAAACCTGGCTCGTCAGATTCCCAGCTAATCCTTTGTAATTTGTAGCAATGTTTTACTCTCACGCTTTGAAGGTTTTGTAAGCTCTCACTTCCAATTGTCCACTCCTCCAGATCAGTCTCTTCAATTACAAGAGACTTTAGAGAACTGAACCTCTCTTTTCTTACTTCCCACTTAGGGCCTCGACAAGCATAGTTTTGCAATTTCAGCACTTCCAGAAACTCCAACGAACCAATCTTACTAATTTCTCCCCAGGAACAGCACAGCCCACTCAAACTCAACTTTCTCAGTCTTTCCGGGAAAGATGGACTCAGAGCAAATCGAGGAACAGTCTCAGGATTCACGATAACACATTTAAGTGATGCTAGTTTCTCGAGATGGTAAATATGATCGAAGCAGACTAAGGATTCACCACCATCATTAGGTACTGATTCAATTCGGACTCCTAATTTTGTAAGATTAGGAATTGCCTTGAGAACTCCCTCGGTACAACTGTGTGCGCTTACATTTGAAAGTGTCGATAAGCTTTCCAAGGAACCACGAGGATATGGCAACAAGTCGCTTCCCATGACCTGAAGATGCTTTAGCTCTTTCATGTCCCATATCTCCATAGGAAGGTACGTTGACAATTCTCTATAAGATTTGATGCTCATATGTCGATCCACAATTAAGAACTGTAGTTTTGAGAGTTGGGATACAGAAGAAGCGAGTTTCCCATTCAAAGTTAGAGCCAGGTACTTCAACTCAACTAGTTGTAGTACCTCCACTGGGAACTCGTAGAAACGAATTGTAAGAGCATCAAGTTCTTGAAGCTTATTCAAACCAAAGCATAGTGGTACTTGATATGGCTGATATGAACCGTAACATAGGAGAGAATGTGCAGTGGATGTGCACTTATCCTCCACTGATTGACACACCCCTTTGATGCCGAATAAAATGTTGTTGTGGAAGGACAATCGACTCTGGCCTTCTAAATAGTCGTACGAGCAATCGTCGAGAATGTTTAAAACATGGCAGAACTTGGTCTTCTCAGCTTCTCTTGTAGACAGGTACCACAAGGATGAATGGAGGCCACAAGTTTTTATTTGATGTCTACCTACATCTGAGGCATCACTAATGGTGCTGTTCTGGTAGATCATAACAACAGAATTGGAAACAAGCTCGTCCAAACATTCTATTTCACTAGGATATTGAAATTTGCATTCATCTGCTTCAATAAATCCATCAACACTCCACATATTTACGAGCTTGGATCGACGGATCTCAAAATTTGGAGGAAAAACTCCCATATAGAGAAAACACAATTTTAACACAGGAGTTAACTCCTGGTAGCTCGAATAGAGTACCTTTGATATTTTATCGTATGCATCCATGAAAAGTTTGTGATTCTTCTTTGCAGCAACATCTCTCCAGTACTTTGGCGTCTTCTCCTCTTTGGATAGGAGGTCAGCAACGGTGACGATTGTAAGAGGAAGACCTTCACAATTCTCGGCAATCTTCTTTCCATCTTCCTCAAGCTGAGCAGGGCAAGATTGCTCTTCACCAAACACCTTCTCACGAAGAAGATCCCAACTTTCTTCCTCGTCGAGCAACCGAATTTTTAGGATATAATCCGGAAAAAGAACAGGCCCACCGCTCATTTCTAGTTGGTGTATCCTAGTCGTAATCACGACTAGACCATCCCCACTGATCGGTTCAAATGAATTGCATCCACTATAGGGTCTGAACTGACTCGCCATGTATTGGTTCCAGACATCGTCCAACACAATGAGATATCTCTTTCCATTGAGGCATTCTCTCAAGCACCGAGCTATCCCCTCATCGTCGAGATTCTGATCACTGCCAGCATCTGGATTCACCGCCGCCAGAATGCGCGGCGGGATTTCCTTGATCCGGCATTTTCTGCCCACTGTGACCCACGCACGACACTCGCAGCGAGCCACAGTGTCTGGATCTTCGAATACCTTTCTAGCAAGAGTAGTCTTACCAATGCCAGGCATCCCGACGAGGACCACCACTTCCGGCATGAGTCGCCCCCCAATACGGTTGACTTGGTCTTTGAGTTGTTCATACTGATCAGATAATCCGACCATCTTTGATGAAACAGCAGAAATAGCATCGTCGTCTTCACCGGCCACGGGGAAGTAGTTCGCCGCCATACTCTTCAACAATCCGGCGAAGGAAAGGACATCTCGCTTTAGAGCCTCCAGCTCCTCCCTGGGGAAATCAATTTCCCCATCACTGTTTGTTGTCTGCACGGTCTCCAGTGAAAACATTTTGTGTAGTAATTTTTGAACAGCCACTCTGATTTCGAGATCCAAACGGCTCGTGGTGCTCAAAACCAATTTTCTGGCAATTTCTTCAGAGGACTGAATCTGATCGTATACAAATTCTAGGATTTCTCGAGCAACCGAATAACCTAGGTAAGGATTATTTACAGCCTCCTCGAAGTAGCCCTTAAGAGATTTGAAGGCAGGCAGAGCCATCTCTCTGAATCTGATCTCTCTCTCTCTCTCTCTCTCTCTCTCTAAAAAGAAGACTGGTTGTTGATACTTATATATTCAGTTTTTGTTAAAAGGATAATTAATTTTTTTAAAATTAATAAAAAGGTGTTCATTTTAAAAAAAAAATTATAAATCTAATATTTGATTAATTCCCGACCTGCAAATCATGCTTAATTGATTGTATTTTAAGATTTCTATTTTTCAAGACACGTAAAACACTCTACAATCAAGAAATATTAAAATACAATCAACTACTTATAATTTTTGGATAGAAAATTGATCAAATAGACTTTCTTTTGCAAATATGGATTTTAGATTAAGAAAGAGAGGAGTTGAAATGATTGTTCATTTTAATCGTTTTTCCTAATTTTGATGTGGATTAGAGAAGAAGAAGACTCTTAATTATTTTGAATTGATTACGATTGGCCTTGTTATTTTTATTTCATTTTACTAAGGTTATGGTCTTAATTATAACGCTTCGACCATTTCTATAAATTTGGTTTGACTTATTTGTTGTATTAGTGTTCAATATATTCTTTTTACGTGACTAATAATTTGTTAATCAAAATAATCAATTAGGTGGTTGTATATTTGTATGTAAGGCATAAGAATATAAAAATATACCATTTTTGTAGGTGGTTGTATATTATTATTATTATTATTATTATTATTATTATTATTATTATTATTATTATTATTATTATTATTATTATTATTAAAAAAGGAATCATGCTTGAATATGTGCCCACTACGCAATAATATCGATGAGCATTGGATAAGGGGTCTAATAATAATAATAATAATAATAATAATAATAATAATAATAATAATAATAATAATAATAATAATAATAATATATTGATGAATGTACGGTTCATGATAAGTTACGATCCCCTCTACGAAATAATTCACCTCTTATCAGTTATCATACGCAAAGAAGTTAATTAATTTGATTGAGAGAGAAAAGATGCAAATTGAAACAAAAGTAAAAAAAATAAAATTATTTTATTCTTTGGTTCTATATATTTAAATCTTATCCTCGTAATAATTAGAATAATATAATGAACAATTTGTCAAAAGTCACCACAAAATAATGCAGCTATATGCATAAACTGATAATATATATACACACACATTTCATTGGACGACCGGCAATTTCTTTTTTTTTTAATCTTTCTTAGTGGAACTGACAATTACTTATTGAAAGATATGTAACAATAATATAAAAATAAAATAAATATTATCTAATAATTTAAAAATAAAATTATAAGTTAATTACAATTTCACAAAATTGTTACAATTACATTTTAGAATTAAAAATATGAATAATTAAATAAAAACCTTATAGCATTTTAATTATACTCTTCATACTTTGAAATCGCCACGGAATAACTTAATTACTATTAAGTTTTTTAATCTTTTTTTTGAAACATAATAGATTCAATAACACGAACTAATAGAGTCGAGTAAATCATGGACTAAAGTTGGAGTTTGTACCCAAACAAAAGGGCTAGTAAACTCCATCGCAAACAGAAACAATAGTATGTACCGTAACATTCACATCTCTTGAAACATAATTTAAAAAATAAGAAGTAATCGATTGCGGCAACTGCCCACAACTTTCAACAATACTTCCCAACTCCGAACTGCATCTGCTACAATTTTTGAATCATTTTCGACAATCACCTCCAATAGATCCAATCCCTTTATCAAAGAAAGAACTTTATAAATACCAATGACTAACCTTCATGAGCATGGGGAAGATCAGGAATTCAAACTCTTGCACCATCTCGAATTACTATCTCAAATCAGCTCGGAGGTTTATGTCAACTAGGGCTGTCAATTCGTGTTATCATGTCGTGTTTCGTGTCAACATGATAATGATACGACACGATAATGATGCAATAAAGGCACGACACTATAACAATTAAAAAATTAGAATAATAAATATAATTCATTAAAAAGTATATAAACAAAGAAAAATTGAAATAATAAATGCGTGTTTTTTCAAGGCTATCACGTTCTTAACATGCTAGTAAGTTAATGGGTTATTATCAGGTAACCTCGACACGACATGACACGATAATTTCAGGTCATTATCGTGTCGATACGATAACAACATGAACATAATAAAATCAAATATTAAATCATTATTTATGGTAGGATTAATTTTTATTTTATAATAAATATTATTAAAATCATAAATTTAATAGTGAAATACTTAGAAATGTAACAGGAAATTTGAACCCTTTCGTAGTGGTTATTGGGAAAAAAAAAGAATGGTTTTCACCTCTAGATCAATGGTGATCGGAATAACGTTAATGGCTGGTTGGAAGAGCATGATGAACTACCGTAGCAATAATGGAATCTCAAAGAGGTTATTTTTAATTTTCAATTTCCTCATATTCTTCATGAAATTGTTCTTTGCGATTGAAGTGTGTTCGCATGCAGAATTGTTGTGATTATTGTTTATTTTATTAACTTTTAGGCCACTTTGCTCGATTTCTTAGTTTTATATTTTGGATTGTGTCTGTGATTTTCTTTTTCCGTTTGAAAATTATGTTGGATTGCAGTGACTTTGTATATAAATCTAAGTATCATATCAACATGCTTCTATTGGCAGGCAGTTGATGTTAAACAAGTAAGCTCACTGCGTAGGGATGATCTGAAGAAAATCTGTGGTGACAACTTTCGGGAATGGGATATATAACAAGAAAGTTGATGTATTTTGTGATAATCGAAGTGCTATTCACCTACCAAAGCACCAAGGCTATCATGAACGAACAAAGCATATTGATGTACGTTAAGTTGTATTTTGTCGGAGATCTGGTTGACAAGGGAGTTGTCACAGTTAACAAGATTGACACGGCTGAGAATCCGGCTGACTGTTTTACAAAGGCTCTTATCTTCCAACTCCGAAGTTCGAGTTTGTGTTTGAGCTTAATCGGTTTTCAGTAAAAAGCAATGGGGAGCTTTGTTAAGCAGTTTCAAAGGCAAAGTTTGCTGTTCTTAACAAAACAGTGGGGCTGTTCTAGTTTGAGCAATCAGTATAAGAAGTATGTTCTTTGTGGAGCAGCAGTAAGAGCATTGCTTTGATTGATTCAAAGCTAAGGTGGAGAATTGGTGAGAACTATCTTTAGCTCTGAGTATTGTATTACAGATTCTTTCTAGTGTGAGATAAACTCTTGTGAGTGTAGATACATTGTAAAGCTCAAGTGTTTTAATAAAGGAAAAGCTCGATTCTTCACAGTGGATGTAGATCAATTCTTGATCGAACCACTATAAACCTCGTTGTTCTTTCTTCTTGTTTTTCGTTAATGCGTGTTCATCGTGATCGAGATTTCAAGTTAATTGTTGATTTCACAGCATGTATCTTTTCCAACATAAATGTCTGATGAATAGAAAAAGCAAAAAAACAAAAGGCTGAAATTTTTCCTATAGATTGGATCAAATACATTGATTAAAGGTCAAGGGACACTAAAAATCCAAAAATAATACAAGAAATTAGAACAATTGTAGCAATGAGCATAAATATATATATATATATATATATATATATATATAGAGAGAGAGAGAGAGAGAGAGAGAAACCTTTTTGAAAGAGTTGAGTAGGGAGTTATGTTTTAAGCTTATCTTTCCATGAAGAATGGACAGCTAAAAAATGTTGTTTCCATGGGGGTAAAGCCTTCTTCTTCATTTGCTCTATACCTAAAGGATTGCAGTCGACTAGTTCAATCTTCTTTAGATAATATTCACATGCCTGAGCTATCATATCCAATTATCCACTCCTCCAGATTAGTGTCTTCAATTATAAGAGACTTTAGAGAATCGAACCTCGCTTCTCTTAGTTCCCACTTAGGACCTCGACAAGCATAGTTTCGCAATTTCAGCACTTCCCGAAACTTCAACGAAGCAAGCTTGCTAATAATAATAATAATAATAATAATAATAATAATAATTTAAGCACGACTTATAGGAACATAACAAAATATTTTAAATTAACAAGCACTTAATAACATTTTTGAACCCCATTTTATAAAGAAGATAACGACCAATTTTAAAAAGATCCGGGTCGTTACATTTTCTCTACAAATACATACAAATATATTTATTCATCTTTGATTGTATCTAATTGAATACAAAATCTATTTTTTTTAATGCACTAGCAATGCTGGGAGATTCTTTGCCACCGACCAGGCACACTACTCGAATTTTCATTTTTTATTTAATATTAATATTTTAAATCATTTTTTTAATTATATTTTCAAGGCATGACTTATTTTTTAGCTAGATGTTAATTATGTTGGTCCCGATTTTTTCTGCCTATTGCTACATAAAGAATCGTGTCGTATTTTTCACACGATATCATTAAAAAACCATAATAAAAAACTATAATCCGTGCTAAGAGAGTTTTAATGATACTGCACACAAGTGTTCTTCGATATATTTGCAACAGACGATAGAACATTAAATAAAAAGCAGTAAAAAACGCTCGAGATTGGTAACCTAATTCGGTTAATCAACCTACTCTGGGGGGACTATGCCCAAATTTGAAGATTTGTTCGCTATTCCTTCATGAAGTGTATTTAGAAACTTACACATACAAAACTCCTTCCTTATGTCGTCCGTTCTTCTTCACGAACTCTTTCACCGAACAAAAGCTGTGAGATCCCCTCACAACCGTGACACTAGACAACTTCTAGCTACCCACGACTTCAACTTACAACCTCTCCCGAGATTGCGTACAAAATGGTTTAATCAAACTCCTCACGTGTTTCACTCGAAAACACTAAGTGCTCGTCTACCACGTTGAACACTTTAGAGAACAACTACTAGCTATTATAAGAAACACAAACCAAATGACTCTCAAATAATATGCTAAGAGAATCTAATAAAATGCACACCAATTACTAAAATGAATCGGTCTTTTTATAGGTTCACTTCCTTGTTGGAGAAGATCTTCAACCTTCGTCCATATGGTAAGTGAATTGGGGTTTGAGATTCTTTCCAAGTGGTGTAGATACTTTCTTCAATGAGGGAACCTATTTCAACACTGTATCTGCTCATAAGGCAGTCAAGCGAACGAATCTTGACCTCCAAGATACAATCGGCACAAAATCTTCTAAACTTGGAAATTGCCATAATTAAGTTGTTTCGGTATATGTCCGGAACATCAGAGGGAACAGTTCACCAACTGTTCTTCTTGCACAACCAATTTATCGTTTTAACTTCGAGAACATATCCTCAAACATATTATCGAACATATCTCGCCAAAACAAACTTAGTGCATAAGTATGGCACTAACACATAACAATGTCAATAATATAACAAGAGGTGAAAAAAAAGACTAACATAATTAATATTTACTAATACCGATATTAATGTTCCCAATATATAGTTAAAAAAATTATTATAAAAATATGAATATTAATTAAAAATAAAAATGCGAGTACGAGGCGGCATGGAATCTTCCAGCAATGCTTGACTTAAAAAAAAAATCAAATTTCATGCTCTGAATACCTAATCGAATTCCAAATTCATTTTTTTGTAAAGCATTATTTAATCATAGATGACTTCAAATCTTATGTTCCGACTTCCCAAACATAATCATGACAGTGACGTTAGTTAGTTAACAATTAATTTTTAACATAACAAACAATGAAGTTCACAAATTCGCCGCCTCTTTTCATTGAAACCACCATCTTTAACCCCACCGGATCAGATCATCTGTTGCAATTCTTATTCCATTTGGTGTTGCATAATTAGAATTTTTTTTAATTTTTTTTTAAAAAATATTAATATACCCTAACTGGGGATGGATGAACCCTAAAGGAAAAATTTTAATTAAATAAAATTATAATAAATTAAAAATTAAAAAAATATATTTTTTTTTAAAATGAAAGCTTGGAACAAGAAATGCAATAGGAAATGTAACAGGTGATGTGGTGTGTCTTTAACCAGCCACCTCCAAAATGCCTAACCGCCTCTTTTCATTTGTAATTTATTTTATATTTTAAATAATGTGTTGTAAATTAATATTAAAATAACAGTACATGTTAAATTGAATTAAATATATATATTAAAACACAAAATTAAAGTAGATAAAAATTACATCAATAATAAAATAGATAAAACTACACCAACAATAAAACTACATATAACATTATGTAACTTTATGTTTGTTTTTTAGTATTTTAATAAATTGTATTTTTATTTTATATTAATTTAATTATAGATATCCATTAAATGAAAATTGCATAGATTATTATATATTAGCAATTATAAAATAATAATTATAAAGATAACAAAAAGAATATTATGAAGTATTCTCTCTTTTGATATAGAATTAATATCGTAATGTGCTGTATTTTAGTCATAGTAATGTTGTATGCCGTGATCGCACCACCTCATTGTCTGCCGTGATCGCGCCACCTCGGGCCGCCTTGGGATTCGGTTCGGAGCCAACATAGATTCCTTTTTTTTTTTTTATGGTACGCATCCTCATCTTTTTTTTTTATTAGCTGTTGTATCTACTTCAAATTCTTTTAATCAAGTGCCATCTGAAAAAAATTCCTTTCTCCCAGTCTGGAACTCCAATATATACTATCATAATTCGTAAAAAACAACTGAATGTTTTTTATATTTTGGTCAAATCTAGGCCAGTTGAGATTGATGTAGATGTGCATAGACTTCTTCTTTTACTGACATCAAGAACTAATAGCAGTCAAGCTAAGCTAACCCCTTTCTAGATTTATATATGTTATTGCAATATTGTTGTTTTCCCTATATATATGTACATATGCAGTTGAGTTTATGAGCAACCCCATCAAATTAGTGTTGAAGTGATGGATAGGAGTTGCTATTACATTTTTGCCTTTTCAATCCTACTAGTGAATTGCCTAGCTAAAGATGAATCTGCACTTGTTGCTTTAAAATCTCATATTATTTCAGATCCTCATGGGATAATTACAAGCCATTGGAGCAACTCAAGTTCTGTATGTAACTGGATTGGTGTCACTTGTGGGCTTCGTCACCACCGAGTGACTGCATTAAACCTTTCTAGAATGGATCTCAGAGGAACCATCCCACCACAATTAGGAGACCTATCTTTTCTCGTCTCACTCGACTTAAGGTACAACTTCTTCAGTGGTACTCTGCCTCAGGAGTTGTCTCTCATGCATCGATTGGAGTTTATCTATCTCTCTTTTAACAACTTCATAGGAGACATTCCAACATGGTTGCCTGCTTTACCTAAACTTAGTTACCTGTCTCTAAATAATAATAGTTTTTCAGGTGTCATCCCAAAATCCCTCTCTAACGTGTCAAATCTTCAGTTTCTTGATCTTTCTTTCAATTCTCTGCATGGAAATATTCCACAAGAGTTTGGAAGCTTTGCCAATTTGCAGGCTTTAGGGATACAAAACAATTATCTTTCCGGTGTTATACCACCAGCCATATTTAACATGTCGACCCTCAGAATCATAGCTTTTACATCCAATGAATTGAGTGGTAGCCTTCCACTCGATATGTGCAGAAATCTTCCATTTCTCAAAGGGATATACCTGTCTCACAATCAGCTGAACGGCCAAATTCCACTAAATCTGTCGCAATGTTCACAACTTCAAGTTATGTCATTATCTTACAATTCATTTAGTGGACAGATACCAGCAGCTATTGGGGAGTTAAACTCTCTTAGGTATTTAGCACTTGGAGGCAACAAATTCAATGGTAATTCTGATCTTATATTACAGTAATTTGACACTAGTTAGTTTCTTTACATGATCTAATTAATTAATGCTTAATTTTTCAATCTTTTGGCAGCTATTTTACCAAGAGAAATTGGCCAACTTCATCAACTGGAGATTATAGGATTGGAAAATAATATTAGCCCCTTTGCTGGTTCGATCCCGCCTGAGCTCTTTAACATATCAACTCTGCAAAGGGTTTATCTTTTTTTGAGCAATCTATCAGGAACTCTTCCAACCAATTTGTGTCACAGGTCTGTAGTTCTTGAAACAGTTCAACTTGGTGGAAATATTTTTAGTGGAGAAATACCAGAATCTATCTCTAACTGTTCTAATCTAAGAGATCTTGATCTCTCCTCTAACAAATTCACTGGTTTTGTACCTCTCTCTCTGGGAAACCTAAGATTCCTAGAACATCTTCTGTTAGGTAGCAACAATCTAAGGAGTGATACATCGTCTTTAGAGTTGAGATTCATTTCTTCATTGGCTAACTGTAGATCTTTAATCAAATTTGACATTAGTAACAATCCTATAGAAGGTGTCATACCAGCTTCCATTGGGAATTTATCTTCCTCACTCCAACTATTCTCTGCCTTCAATTGCAAAATCAAGGGCAACATTCCTTCTGATATTGGCAATTTAAGCAACTTGGTGAAACTTTCATTACACAAGAATGAGCTTTCTGGTAATATTCCTTTTACTATAAAAAACATGCGCAACCTTCAAGGAATATATCTCCAAAATAACATTCTTGAAGGTTCCATTCCAGAGGGTCTTTGTGATTTACTCAGGCTGAATACAATGGATTTAAGCCATAATAAATTATCTGGTTCAATTCCAGAATGTTTGGGAAATATCTCTTCGTTAAGATATCTTTATCTGTTCTCCAACATGTTGTCTTCAAGCATACCATCAACCTTGTGGCAACTCAAAGATTTACTTCAGCTAGACTTGTCTTCAAATTCTTTGAGGGGAGGTTTACCTCCGGAGATAAGTAATTTGGTAGCAACAAACTATATTAATCTATCAATGAATCAATTGTCCGAGTCCATCCCAAGCACTATTGGGAATTGGCAGAATTTAGCTTATCTATCTCTAGCACATAACAGTTTTGAAGGCAATATTCCTGTGTCCATGGGGAGCATTATCAGTTTGGAATCTGTAGACTTCTCCTACAATAACATCTCTGGTTCAATCCCAAAGTCTTTGGAGTCACTTCAAAACCTCAACTACTTCAATGTCTCTTTCAATAGTTTAAGTGGAGAAATTCCCACTGGCGGTCCTTTTAGAAACTTCACCATGGACTCGTTTAAGGGTAATGGGGCGCTATGTGGGACTCCGAGGTTCCATGTCCCACTTTGCCCAACCACTTCCAACAAGAAATCTAAGAGAAAAAAAGTGGCATCTGCTTTATTTATACTTGCTGGGGTAGTTGCTTTTATCATGCTTGCCTCTCTGGCCTTTATATTCATAAGATACAGGAAGAATGGTAAGGCAGCTGCGGAAATTGATGTGCAGATCTCTACCGTGCCAGAAAGAATCCCATATTATGAAATCCTACAGGCAACTGAACAGTTGAATGAAAGCAATTTACTTGGCAATGGAAGTTTTGGTAATGTCTACAGAGGTGTTCTTAGAGATGGAAAGGCTATTGTTGTGAAGGTGTTCAATCTGGAATCCGAGCAATCTTTCAACAGTTTTGATGTTGAATGTGAAGTATTGCGTAATATTCGTCATAAAAATCTCACCAAAGTCATAACCAGTTGCTCCAATGAAGATTTCAGGGCATTAGTATTGGAATATATGCCCAAGGGAAACCTTGAGAAATGGTTGTATTCTCACAACTATTTCTTGGACATGATGCAAAGATTGAACATAATGATTGATGTTGCATCTGCTTTGGAGTATCTTCACCATGGCTATTCCACACCAGTTGTTCATTGTGACTTGAAGCCTAGTAATGTTTTGTTGGATGAAGAGATGACTGCCCATGTAAGTGATTTTGGTATATCGAAGTTGTTGGGGGACGACAAAAGCACTGTGCTAACCAAGACTCTAGCAACACTGGGTTACATTGCTCCAGGTGAACTCTTATCCTACATGCACACACACACGCGTATTATCACTTAGATTTCACTTTCAATTTTGTTGTCTTCAAAGTATACATAATATATGATGCATGTATATTGCATTTTGTTCTTCTAGAGTATGGTTTGGAAGGGCTGGTATCAACGAGGTGCGATGTATATAGTTATGGTGTGATGTTGATGGAAACTTTTACCAGAAAAAGGCCGAGTGATGACATGTTTGCCGGAGATTTGACTATAAAGAGTTGGATTGAAAATTCAGCTCCAGATGCACCAACTCAGGTTATAGACTCCAACTTATTGGTGAATTTGGAGGAAGAACAGTTTGACAAGAATCTGCGGTGTGTATCATCCATACTTGATTTGTCTTTGAAATGCTGTGCGGAATCTGCTAGGGATAGAATCAACATGAAAGAAGCTCTAGCAGAATTGCAGAAAATAAAACGTCGAGTTTTGCAATGAGATCAGCTCAAGTCAAGAGTATAAAAAAAAGCTCAGCATTCTTAGTCTCCTGTCTGGCACCAAATAGGTGCAATTTAAGCACCATTTTTTTTTTTTTTTGCAATCCCAATCCCATGTATCAGATATTATATTGAATAAGAATATTCTCGATTTTTTTTACTCATAATTTAAATACGAATGTGCTTAATGTTTCATTATTTTTTTTAAATGATACTATTGATTATATAATTTCAAAAAAAAACATATTATTAAAAATTAAATAATCTATATATATACTAATATAAAAGTGGCTTATCTTACAATTTTGAACTTACCTCTTATAATTTTTTTTATTTAAGGGTAATAATGTAATTATTTAATATATTTTATTATAATACTATTACAATTCTAATTAATCTACATATTCTAGTATATTATTATATTACTATTATATTTCTTGCTAATCTATGAGAATAATATATTATTAGATTCTAATTAATTTTTATTGAATTTTTAGGTTATTTGGCAAAAACGATCAGCATACATAAAAAATACTATACATTAATGCTTATATGTTTAAATTTGTAACAGATTCTTTACATAGTTTTTCAACCCAAATTCAAAGATGACCAACTGTAAGCAAATAAATTGTAACAGATTCTTTACATAGTTTTTCAACCCAAATTCAAAGATGACCAACTGTAAGCAAATAAATTGTAACAGATTCTTTACATAGTTTTTCAACCCAAATTCAAAGATGACCAACTGTAAGCAAATAAAAATGAACATAATTGAAAGACCAATTTTTGTATAATTCATCCAAATAAAACAATCACAGTTGTAATCTAATCTAATACTGAATTCATAAGTTATGATTTAAATAAAAAAATATTTTTTAATTTAATAATATATCTCTAGAATTTTTTTTTTTTGATAGCTTAGGATAATGATTGTAGACTTATAGCACGTAGAACTATATGATACATTAACATAATCGAATACTTAATTAATTTATTATAACTAACTAATTAGGTTTATAAATATTTATTCGAGTCCACAATTGTTAAATCAAATTACTTATTAGAGTACAATTTGAGTTAATTTAATTTTGTGTTTTGATTACTTGCTTTATATCATTTATGTAATTAATGACCTATTTACATGTTTTTATGTAAAATTTGTTAAAGAGTTATTTAGCTTTATAATTATTTTATCTCGTTGAACAAATTGTGCAATAACCTTCAAACATCAAACATTGAATTCATTATAAAGAAAATGTCCAATTTGGTCGTACAACAATACCTGAACCGAAACAAAATTTCTACCCAAATCGATCCCTCAACTTTTTACAAGGTATCACGTTAACCCTCCATTAGTTCCTAAACTACTTTTCGCTAACCTCCGTCACTAACGACATTAATTTAAGAAAAAATATCCAATTTGATCCTACAATTATACCTGAAATCTCAGTTTCATCTCGAAACAAAAATATATAACTGATGTACGCTTTACAAGGTGAATATAGGAGTCACAAATGTATAAAATGAATATATCTCCGAACAATATTATTCTCAATAATTAGCATTTAAAAGAACATGTCGAGTGTCGATATAAATTTCATGCTTTGAATACCTAATCGAATACCAAATTCATTTTTGTGTTAAGCATTATTTAATCATACATGACTTCAAATCTTATGTTCCGACTTCCCAAACATAATAATGACAGTGAAGTTTGTTCGCTCTTTTATTTCACTTAAAAATGACTCGCAAGTGTACGAGGTAATTTGCAGTAAAATATGGGTAAGAACAGATATCGTATCCACGGAGACTAGCCTTGTAAACTAACTAAGTACTCAATTTTAATTATCCTACTTTATCTAGATGACCAAAACAGAATTTGAATATTGTAACTAATTAAATTAAATGAAATAAACAATGCAAAGAGAAGAACGAAAATGCAATTGACAAGATGGAAAAATCTAGGAATAAAATGGATTCTAGGGATTACACGCTTATGGAATTCATGATTTCAATTAATATACTAAACCAAATTTAATTCCTAAATCTGTAGGAGAATCACTAATGTATCTAGTCCCTCTCTTTCAAGTAAGTTCTAGACGTACATTAAACACTAAAATTCACCTCTCGATCTCAGCTTGTTATTTAACTCCAAAATGATCCTAAGATTTATTCTCCTCATGATAACCTACCAATCTCTCGATCTAGCAAGTTCGTGTTATGCATCCTTAATCTGCTAATTAATTAACCTCACTCGAGTGATAACTAATTAACTATACATGTGCATTTAATGGCCAAACAAATTCAGAAGACAAATAATCCAAAGAAGCATAAACAGATGAAGGAATGGAACAATATTACTAACTGAAATCACAAATATCCATAATTGTGCAAAACCCTAGAATCTTAATTGTTTAGCCCCTCATAATTGAGCAAAGGAAAATAACAAGACAATCAAAGCTAACATGATTAATATAAGCTAAAAATCATGAAACAACTTATGTCGTGTTGAATATCTGATTTCAGTTGATCTTTGTGTTCTTCCGCTGTCTCGTGCTTTCTCTGCTCTTCAATAAGGTAAAAAAAATGGTGCAAATTTTGTCTAAAGCAGAGCCTTATATATCTGGGGAACACAGAAGCCCATAAAAGGAAAGAAACCTAAATCTAAGTAAATCTGAAATTCATAAATCATGCTCACTTTCCAAAACATTAAATCATCATAAAGGAAGACTCAATATATGTATTGTAGAATTCATCATCGAATCATCGAATTTTAAAATTCAAATCAATTTTATAAATGAACTCGATATATATGTATATATATATTGAAATTTTCATACTATATTACTATTATTATGTTTTAGTTAATTTATTAATCAATTTATGGTTATTTATTATTATTATTATTATTATTAAGTGTTAATTAATTTATTAATAAATTTCAGAGTATTTATTATTTTATTAACTATTAACCATAATTTATTAATTTGTAGCAGTTTTGGTTAATTGTAAAATTATGTGAAAAATCTTAGTATGTGAGAAAAATGTGTGTTTATTAATGGTGTTAACTTTTCCATCCATAGAAGGGGCAATATGAGCCATTTTATAGAGTCGAGGGGGCTAAATGGACCAAATAATCAAAGAGGGGTAATGTGACCCTTGTAGAATAGTCGATGGGGCTATGTGGCCCTTAACCCTTCATTTTATTTACGAATACATCTATATCCAATGACGGAGCCACTAATATTTCTCATTGGGGCCTCATTCATAATAGATCAAATGTATACTTCTATGCAGGTCACGGACTTAAAAAAAGTACCTAAATTTTCCACATTTTTGGAAAAATGTCATATGATTCAATTTTTAGTATTGGGTTGTTGATGAGGCCTGTCAGAGTCTAGTGTACAAGTGACATGGAAAATCACATTTAATCTCAATGTGGAATATAATTTTTCACGTCATTTAAACGTTGGACTCAAATGTGATTTGTCAACAATCCAACATCAAAAATTGAATCTAAAGACATTTTTGCAAAATTGAGGAAAGTTTTGGTAATTATTTTAATAAAAAAATATTTTTTTAATTATACCATGAGGGCATAAATGACGACTTAGTAGTAGATGTTAATTATGTGAATTCCGAATTTTTTTTCACCTTCTCCTGTGATATCAGCATTGGTGTATTTTTTTAACGATATCGTATAGAAAAACACAACATTATCCTTAAGTTTTGCAGTCTTCATTCTGTCTATTGGCATCTATCTTGCAATAAAGCCATGAAGATCAAGTTTTTCCGGGCATTGGATGGTGATGCTGACACTAATTTTTCAATGGAAAATGTAAAGAACCAACGTAATGATTTTTATTTTAAGATTTTCGCCTCGTGCTACTTTTTTTTTTTTTAGAAGAAGAATGAAGACAAATTTTATTACTTCAATAGTTGGGAATTTTGGATGGAAGAATAGGGATTTGAGTTCTGTTTTGCATCAGGTAAGTATTTCTTATTTTTTAAGAAATAAATATAAATTGACATATATACCCTTGAATTTTTTTCAAAGATTTCAGGGGGCCAGTGCCCCTTTAGCCTAGTGTCTGTCTCTCTGTCTATGACATGGTGGATTGAATAATTTCACATACTTTTAAAGGATGCTCTTCGAGTTTCATGAAATAAATTTATCTAATCAATTATCAAACAGATTTTTAAGTGATGGCAAAAAAAAAAAAAAACGACGACGTATCCGGAATCATGGGGTTTTTCTATAGCTTATTGTGCAATCTGCATGTTTAACCAATTATGGCTTTAGATTAATAGTGATCGTTGCAGTTAGGCCAAAAAACCCGCTCGGAACAGCTGTTGAGTGTTGACTATTTTAATAAACAATGGAAGTAGATGGGAATTCCTTTCTACTGCAGATCAGAAATTGTGATACATTTATAATTTACAAAAATAAATAAATATTGATATTGGTATTTTAAAAGTGCAGAATATGTTTTTTGAAGTAGACAATATATTTCTGGATATTGACAGCATCATCATCGTGCCAAGAATTGAGGCCTACAGATCTCATCTCATTTTGTTTAATTATATTTTTCCTCTTTATATTGTAATTTATTATATTACTTTGTATTTTTTTTGTTCAAAGCACATGGTCAGTTGAATAATTCCATACACCATATGTAAGGGATGCTACTCGATTTTCATAAAATACCAACATATCTATTAATATTTAGAAAATTTGATATTTTATCTACACTTCTATATGCGTGTAGCACCCCCTCCCTCACTAAGGAAAATATAGCATCAGTAAAATAGTGAGTTAATTTCATTCAAAATGATTCTAAATCAACCATCTCAAACTGATAAAATACCTGCAAAAGTGTTTTGAAACGAGCATATATAATCAGTATGGTTTGTGGATAGTACTTTTAAAGCAAATTGTAAATTATATTCAAATGGAGTAAAGAAAAATTAGAAGGAAAATTACGATCCTAATATGTTTCTATATATTACACACAACAAAAATATAGAGATCGAAACAACAACAAAAAAATGTATTAATGTTTGAATCTTGCATCTCTCAAAGACTCCGAATACAGATGGAGATTTTGATTGAGCACGAGCTACGGAGTGGCGCACACCAGATTTTTCTATGCAAAAATAAAAATCTTAATCGAGCAATATTTCGAGTTCATTTATAGGTCAAATATATACTTATGTCTTATTTGTTTTGCAAATTAAAATGTCACCAACTTCAAAAAATACCTAAACTTTCCATATTTTTGGAAAAATGTCATACAATCCAATTTTTAGTATTGAGTTGTTGATATGGCAGGTCGGATTTTAGCATGTAAATGATATAAAAAAATTATATTTAATCTCAATGTGAAATATCATTTTTCATTTCACTTTAAATGCTAGACTCAAATGTGATTTGTGAGCAATCTGGTATGAAAAAAAAATTGAATTTTTTAATAAAATGCAACGTTGAACTAATGAAACTATAAATTATTTGATGTACAACTAAATGTTGCACTTGCATATATTATCATTGAAATATGGGATATCGTGCTAAATCTTCAACGCCCTACAGATCTCATCACATGAGCACAATTAAATTTTGCTCTTCATATTGTAATTTAGTTGTTTTTTTTTTTTTTTTATATACTTCGTATTTTATTTGTTCAATGCACATGGTGGATTGAATAATTAAGGGATGCTGCTCCAATTTCATGAAATAAATTTACCTAATCAAACAACAAACAGCTTTTTAAGTGATGAGAGTAAAAAAAATAAAAATAAGGGACGAATTCGGAATTAACGTTATCAAAGTATAGAAATTAGCGAAATGATCATATCGAAGTATCAATTTTCATCAATAAGCTGTTGACTCCAAATTACTATTTTCATCAAGAACATTCAAGATACATAGTTTTAATTTGGAAATAGGGTGAAAATCCTCGCAATTAACTTAAATAAAATTGAAACATCAAGTCTGAGAATATTGAAGATTAAACGCATCTAAGATTTCAAATAACATCCGAATATCAAATGATAAAGATAGAGATTACACCACAACTATAATTTTGATCCAAAAAAGAAATGTAGGATTAAGGGGATCCAATATATACATATAAATGCAAAGTGATCCAAATATTATTAATATTTTTTAATGCTGAGAGTGATCCGCAGTCGCTATTCAAAGTACGCACTAATAAATCCCATTTGAGATCCTCTAGTCCCAACTTGTGTGTGCCAACCGTGTACCACACCTCAAAATTATTAATTTTTCTTTTATTTTTTTCTTCAATTTTAATTTCATTTGATTTAGTATAATTTTACATCATTATTTAGGATTTATTCCACCCAATTAGGGTTTATGATTATTTTTTAATATTTAATTTTCATTTTTTAGTTAATATAATTGATTTTTGGGGTTGATTATTCCAAACTTAGGGTATATAATTTTTTAAAATTTTAATTTTTTACAATAAATATTAATTATGATTAGTTATGATAAATCAAATTTTATTTTTATAAAAAATACTATTAATAATATATAATTTTAATGGTGGCACACGGTTGGCACACACAAGTGGGATTAGAGGATCTCTACTCAATAAATCCTACTTTTGTGATAGAAAGTGTGCATTGAATAAACTAGTTCTTATTCAATAGTTTGCAAATTGCGTAGAAAAGATAATACATGAAAAACCAAGTGTAACAAGTCACATCTAATTTTGCTAAACTTTCGATCTCAAACTATATTAGTACACCATTAAACCATCAAAGGAACGGTAGAACTAACATTAACATTATTCATTAACTCATTATTCATTAATTTTAACGTTAATATAATTTTATTTGAAGGGTACGAAATGTCCTTATCACAACTTAAATAATCATGGGTTCAAATCTCAACTATATGCCTAGAGCTCACCTTTTCCAATTACATGTTTGTTGAAAAAGTCGATGCTGCCCAAATGGGAAGAGTGCTTGACTTTTCTATTTTATTTAAAATTATTTTTAAAATAGTTTTGCAAAAAATATTTTGGGAACATATCTTACTTCTTAAATAGATATTAATTATGTTGGTCCTGATTTTTTTTCTCTCCTATGATAATGTTAAAAAAACACATATATATCGTTTACGTAGCAGAAAGTGAAAAAAATTGGGACCAACATAATTAATATCTACTAATGTCGTCATTTTGTCCCGTTTGGGCAGCATCGACATATTTATGGTCTGGCCCAAGTAATCCAATCCCCGATCTACAAGCCCAGCTCGTAGGCCCATTCAGTCCTACCATCTTCTTGGCTTTGGAGTTGGATCCACACACGCATTAATCTTTTCAATTCCCTCCTATATTTTCCTAGAAAAAGTGAAGTTTATGTAGAACGGAGATTTAGAGAAGCCGAAGATACTTTTTTTTTATCCTCCTAGAAAATCCCTTTCACCATAATATAGACCTTTTCGAACATAAATGTCTAACGAAGAGAAAAGAAAAAAAAAAGGCTGAAAATGTTCTCATAGATTGGATCAAATAATACATTGATTCAAGACCAAGGGACACTAAATCCAAACACAATAAAAGAAATTTAGAACAATTGTAGCATTGTGCATATTTGGTTTATGAGGTACAGTAGATGCTGTGCAGGTCACCATAGCTTATTGTGAAATCTACATGTCTTCTGCCAATGTATAGAGAGAGAGAGAGAGACCTTTTTGAATGAGGTGAGTAGGGAGTCATCTCTTGAGCTTCTCATCTTTCCATGAAGAATGGACACTTAATGCATACTCTAGTTTTCTTGGGTGTAAAGCCTTCTTCATTTGCTCTATACCTGAAGGATTGCAGTCGACTACTTCAATCTTTTGAAGCGAGCGGTGACATGCCACATGCCCCGTGTCCGGTTCCCAGCGAATCCTTTGTAATTTGTAGCAATGTTTTAGTCTCAGGCTTTGAAGGTTTGTTAAGCTATCACCTCCAATTGTCCACTCCTCCAGATCAGTGTCTTCAATTACAAGAGACATCAGACGAGTGAACCTCTTTTTTGTTACTTCCCACCTAGGGCCTCGACATGCATAGTTTCGCAATTTCAGCATTTCCAGAAACTGCAAAGATGAAGCAATCTTGCTAATTTCTCCCCAGGAACAGCACAACCCGCTCAAACTCAACTTTCTTAGTTTCGCTGGGAAAGATGGACTCAGAGTAAATCGTGGAACA
This sequence comes from Perilla frutescens, assembly GCA_026008535.1. Lineage (NCBI taxonomy): Eukaryota > Viridiplantae > Streptophyta > Magnoliopsida > Lamiales > Lamiaceae > Perilla > Perilla frutescens. The sequence goes on from BRKX01000015.1 coordinate 53,276,407, forward strand.
CTCTCCGGATTCACAACAACACATTTCAGTGATGCTAGTTTCTCGAGATGGTAAATATGTTCGAAGCAGACAAAGGATTCACCACCATCATTAGGCACCAATTCAATTTGAACTCCTAATTTTCTAAGATTAGGAATTGCCTTGAGAACTCCCTCCGTACAACTACGAGTGCTTACATTTGAAAGTGTCGATAAGCTTTCCAAGGAGCCACGAGGATCTGGCAACAAGTCGCTTCCCATGATCTGAAGATGCTTCAGCTCTTTCATGTCCCATATCTCCATAGGCAGGTACGTCGACAATTCTCTATAAGATTTGATGCTCATATGTCGATCCACAATTAAGAACTGTAGTTTTGAGAGTTGGGATACAGAAGAAGGGAGTTTCCCATTCAGAGTCAGAGCCAGATACTTCAACTCAACTAGTTGTAGTACCTCTATTGGGAACTCGTAGAAACGGATTGTAAGAGCATCAAGTTCTTGAAGCTTAGGCAAACCAAAGCATATTGGTACTTGATATGGCTGATATGAACCGTAACATAGGAGAGAATGTGCAGTGGATGTGCACTTATCCTCCACTGATTGACGCACGTCTTTGATGCCGAATAAAATGTTGTTGTGGAAGGACAATCGCCTTTGGCCTTCTAAATAGTCGCCTGAGCAATCGTCGAGAATGATTAAAACATGACAGAACTTGGCCTTGGTAGCCTCTCTCCTAGACAGGTACCACAAGGAAGAATGGAGGCCACAAGCTTTTATTTTATATTGACCTACAACCCAGTAATAACCAATGGTGCTCTGGTAGATCATAACAAGAGAATTGGAAACAAGTTCTTCCAAACATTCTATTTCACTAGGATATTGAAATTTGTATTCACCCGTTTCAATAAATCCATCAACACTCCACATATTTATGAGCTTGGATCGAGGGATCTCAAAATTTTGAGGGAAAACTCCCATATAGAGAAAGCACAATTTTAACACACGAGTTAACTCTTGATAGCTCGAATAGAGTACCTTTGATATTTTTTCGTATGCATCCTTGAAAAGTTTGTGATTCTTCTTTGCAGCAACATCTCTCCAGTACTTTGGCGTCTTCTCCTGTTTGGATAGGAGGTCAGCAACTGTGAGGATTGTAAGAGGAAGACCTTCACAATTCTGGGCAATCTTCTTTCCATCTTCCTCAAGATGAGGAGGGCAAGATTGCCCTTCACCAAACACCTTCTCATGGAGAAGGTCCCAGCTTTCCTCGTTGTCGAGCAGCCGCAATTTTAGGATATCATGCTGAAAATGCCCACCGCGCTCTTCTATTTGGTGTATCCTAGTCGTAATCATCACTAGACCAGGGAAAGTATTCCGTTGACATAAATTGCGTTCACTATAGGATCTGAAGTGAGACGCCATGTATTGGTTCCAGACATCGTCCAACACAATGAGATTTCTCTTGCCATTGAGGCATTCTCTCAAGCACCGAGCTATTCCCTCATCATCGAGATTCTGATCACTGCCAGCATCTGGATTCACCGCGGTCAGAATGCGCCGTGGGATGTCCTTGATCCGGCATTTTCTTCCCACCGTGACCCACACACTACAGTCGTAGCGAGCCACAGTGCCTGGATCTTTGAATGCCTTTGTAGCAAGAGTAGTCTTACCAATGCCAGGCATCCCAAAGAGGACCACGATTTGCCCCGTACGACCGTTGACATTTTTTTTGAGTTGCTCGTACTGGTCGGATAATCCGACCATCTTTGGCGCATCGGTGCTTGATGAAACAGTAGCAATAGCATCGTCGTCTTCACCGGCAACGGGGGGCTCTGCCGCCATCTTCTTCAACATTCCGGCGAAGGAAAGGACATCTCGCTTTAGAGCCTCCAGCTCGTCCCTGGGGAAATCAATATGCTCATCACTGTGTGTTGTCTTCATGTCCCGCAGTGACCACATTTTGCGTTGTAATTTTTCAACTGCCACTCTGATTTCGAGATCCAAACGGCTCGTGCTGCTCAAAACCATTTTTCTGGCAATTTCTTCAGAGGAATGAACTTGATCGTATGCAAATTCTAGGATTTCTCGAGCGTAGGGAGCAACCGAAACACGTGAGTAAGGATTATGTATATAGTCCTTCAAGTCGATCTTAACAGATCTCAAGGCAGGCAAAGCCATCTCTCTGATCTCTCTCTCTCTCTCTCTCTCTAACAGGCAAAACCAATTATGGCTTTAGATTAATAGTGATCGTTAACATGTAGGCCACTGCAAATCAGAAATTGTAATACATTTGTTTTGTTTTGTTTTTTTTAAATTATTGGTGTTGGTATTTGAAAAATGTAGAATATAATTTTTTTGAAGTAGACAGTGTATTTCTGGATATTGACAGCATCATCATCGTGCCAAGAATTGAGGCCTACAGATCTCATCTCATTTTATTTAATATTTTTCCTCTTTATATTATAATTTAGTATATTACTTTAATTTATTTGTTCAGAGCACATGGTGAATTGAATAATTTCATATGCGACATTTAAGGGATGCTGCTCGATTTTCGTAAATACCAACGTGTTAGTATTATTTAGAAATCCGGATATTTTTCTTACACGTCTATATGTGTATAGCACGCTCCTCACGAGATAAAATCTTCTAGTCCATATTTCTTATCTCATTATTGTGTCCCACTATGAATTTAATATTTAAAAAATGTTTATGACAAAAATAATATTTATCATAGTATAATCAATCATAATTAATATTTATTGCTAAAAATTAAAGTATTTTGAGACGAGCATATACTCCTTCCGTCCCAATAGCAAGGTTCCACTTTTATTATTTATTCTCTCTATTTTAATAAAAGGGGGACTTTGCTATTGGGACGGAAGTGGTATAATTTAGGATGATTTAGAGGCACACCTCGTATGATTTGTAGATAGTGCTCTTAAAACAACTGTAAATTATTCTCAAATGGAATATAGAGTGTATAGACAAAAAAATAAAAATTAGAGTGGAAATTTAAGATGTTAATATGTTTTTACATATTACGCCCGACATGAATATAGAGATCGAAACAACAAAGAAAAAATTTATTTAACGTTTGAATCTTGCATCGATTGAGCACAAGTTGTTGTGTGGCGCATACCAGTTTTTTCTGCCAAAAAAAACACTTAATCGATAAATAATAATTCGAGTTCCACTTTATTTATGAGTACATCTATATGCTACCATGTTTTATTTCATCAATACACGTTACAAAGTGCATCTATATCCTACCTTGATTTACTTCATCAATGTAATAGAGAAAATTACTAATACATCTTTTTTTTTTCAAAATGGGGGGGGGGGGGGGTTCCAAATATTATTTGACACTTAAGTAAAAATTGTCTTTTAAAAAAAAATCTCACTAAAAAAATAGTTTTTTAAGAGTTTTTTGAAACATAGTAGATTCAATAACATGAAGTAATAGAGTCGAATAAATCATGCACTAAAGTTGGAGGTTGTACCCAAACAAAAAGGCTAGCAAACTCCATCACCACACAAATAATAATATTTACGACAATATTGACATCCCTTGAAATATAATTTAAAAAATAAAAAGTAATCGATTAAGGCAACTGCCCACAACTTTCCATAGTGCTTCCCAACTTCGAACTGCATCTGCTACAATTTTTGAATCATTTTCGACAAATAGATCCAATCCCTTAATTCAAGAAAGTACTTTATAAATACCAATGACTAACCTCATGAACATGGGGAAGATCAGGAATTGAAACTCTTGCAGGAATAAAGGAATCAACATCATCTTGAATTAATATCAAATCAGCTCGGAGGTTTATGGCAACTAGGGTTGTCGATTCGTGTTATCATGTCATGTTTCGTGTCAACATGATAATGACATGACACGATAAGGCAAAATATGAACATAACATGATAAGAATCCGCCTGACACGAACATGAACGTGATAATTTTATCACGACACTAACATGACACGAACACGATATTTTATCGTGCTGACACAGAGACACGACACTATAATAATTAAAAAATTAGAATAATAAATATAATACATTAAAAAATATATAAACAAAAGAAAAGTTGCAATAGTAAATGCATGTTTTTTCAAGGTTATCAGGTTCTTAACAAAGTAGCAAGATAATTCATTAAATCACCATATTTGGTCATTAAATCACCATAGCTTATTATGCAATCTGCATGTCTTCAGCCAATGTAGAGAGAGAAAGGTAGGGAGTCATTTCTTGAGCTTCTCATCTTTCCACGAAGAATGGACAACTAATGCATCTCGTTTCCTTGGGTGTAAAGCCTTCTTAATTTGCTCTACACCTGAAGGATTGCAGTCGACTAGTTCAATCTTTTCAAGCAAATAGTGACACGTAGAAGGCCTGTTCGATTCCAAACGAATCCTTCGTAATTTGTAGCAATGTTTTACTCTCAGGCTTTGAAGACTATTTAAGCAATCACTTCCAATTATCCACTCCTCCAGATCAGTGTCTTCAATTACAAGAGACTTTAGAGAGTTGAACCTGCATTTTCCTACTTCCCACTTAGGGCCTCGACAAGCATAGTTTCGCAATTTGAGCACTTCCAGATTCTTCAACGAAGCAATCTTGCTAATTTCTCCCCAGGAACAGCCCAACCCGCTCAAGCTCAACTTTCTCAGATATTCCGGGAAAGATGGACTCAGAGTAAATCGGGGAACAGTCTCAGAATTCACGACGACACATTTTAGTGATTCTAGTTTCTTGAGATGCATGGTAAATATGATCGAAGCAGACTAAGGATTCACCACCATCATTAGGCACTGATTCAATTCGGACTCCTAATTTTCTAAGATTAGGAATTGCCTTGAGAACTCCCTTAGTACAACAGCGAGCGCTTACATTTGAAAGAGTCGATAAGCTTTCCAAGGGGTCACGAGGAAAGGGCAACAAGTCACTTCCCATGACCTGGAGATGCTTGAGCTCTTTCATGTCCCATATCGCCATAGGCAGGTACTTCGACAATTCTCTATAAGATTTGATGCTCATATGTCTATCCACAATTAAAAACTGTAGTTTTGAGAGTTGGGATACAGCAGAAGGGAGTTTCCCATTCAAAGTTAGAGCCAGATACTTCAACTCAACTAGTTGTAGTACCTCCATTGGGAACTCGTAGAAACGGATTGTAAGAGCATCAAGTTCTTGAAGCTTATTCAAACCAAAGCATATCGGAACTTGATATGGTTGATATGAACCGTAACATAGGAGAGAATGAACACTAAATACACACTTATGCTCCACTGATTGACACACGCCTTTGATGCCGAATAAAATGTTGTTGTGGAAGGACAATCGACTTTGGCCTTCTAAATAGTCGTCTGAGCAATCATCGATAACGTTTAAAACATGACAGAACTTAGTCTTCTCAGCTTCTCTTCTAGACAGGTACCATAGGGATGAATGGAGGCCACAAGTTTTTATTTGATGTCTACCTACATCACAGGCATAACCAATGGTGCTCTGGTAGATCATAACAACAGAATTGGAAACAAGCTCATCCAAACACTCTATTGCACTAGGATATTGAAATTTGTGTGCATCTGCTTCAATAAATCCATCAACACTCCACATATTTACGAGCTTGGATCGAGGGATCTCAAAATTTTGAGGAAAAACTCCCATATAGAGAAAGCTAGATTTTAACATTCGAGTTAACTCTTGGTAGCTTGAATACAGTACCTTTGATATTTTATTGTATGCATCCATGAACAGTTTGTGATTCTTCTTTGCAGCAACATCTCTCCAGTACTTTGGCGTCTTCTCCTCTTTGGATAGGAGGTCAGCAACTGTGAGGATTGTAAGAGGAAGACCTTCACAATTCTCGGCAATCTTCTTTCCATCTTCCTCAAGATGAGGAGGGCAAGATTGCTCTTCACCAAACACCTTCTCACGGAGAAGATCCCAGCTTTCTTCGTTGTTGAGCAGCCGCATTTTTAGGACATAATCCGGAACACGCCCATCGTACTCGTCCCTTTCTTCTTGATGTATCCTAGTCGTAATCACGACTAGACCATTCCCAGGGAAAGTATCTCTTGGTTCAAATGAATTCCATTCACTATCGGATATGAAGTGAGACGCCATGTATTGGTTCCAGACATCGTCCAGCACAATGAGATATCTCTTGCCATTGAGGCATTCTCTCAAGCACCGACCTATTTCCTCATCATCGAGATTCTGATCACTGCCAGCATCTGGATTCAGCGCGGCCAGAATGCGCCGCGGGATATCCTTGATCCGGCATTTTCTGCCCACTGTGACCCACACACGACAGTCGTATAGAGCCACAGTGTGTGGATCTTGGAATACTTTTGCAGCAAGAGTAGTCTTACCAACACCGGGCATCCCGACGAGGACCACCACGACGGGGTTGATTCGCCTCGTACGACCGTTGACTCGGTTTTTGAGTTGCTCATACTGGTCGGATAATCCGACCATCTTTGGCGCGTCGGTGGTCGATGAAACAGCAGCAATAGCATCGTCGTCGTCGTCACCGGCCACGGGGGAGTAGTTCGCCGCCATCTCCTTCAACAATCCGGCGAAGGAAAGGACATCTCGCTTTAGAGCCTCCAGCTCGTCCCTGGAGAAATCAATACGCCGAGTTCTGTGCGTTGCATGCATTTTCCTCAGTGAATACAGTTTGTCTTCTAATGTTTTAAGTGCCACTCTGATTTCGAGATCCAAACGGCTCGTGCTGCTCAAAACCAATTTTCTGGCAATTTCTTCAGAGGACTGAATCTGATCACATGCAAATTCTAGGATTTCTCGAGTGGAGGGAGCAACCGAAACACGTAAGAAACGATTATGTAAATATCCCATAAAGCCGGCCTTAAGATTTTGCAAGGCAGGCAGAGCCATTATCTCTGATTCTCTCTCTCTCTCTCTCTCTCTCTAAAAAGAGGACTGGCTTTGAATAAGATGCAACGAGAACAGAGATGGCTTTAGATTAAAAGTGATCGTTGACTTGTAGGTCTAAAAAACCGCAGGAAACAGCTGCTGGCTCTTCTAACAAGGGTAGTTACACATTGTTTTTAAAAATTTTTACAAATGTAATAATTGTAGCATGTCTTCTGCAAATATATCTAGAGAGATATATTTTTTAATGAGCTGAGTAGCAAGGCATGTCTTGAACTTCTCATCTTTCTATGAAGAATGAACAACTAATGTACAACAGGATCTCCACGGATCAGATCCTCTGTTGCAATTCCTATTTCATTTGGTGTTGCATAATTAGAATTTATTTTTAATTTTTTTCAAAAAAATATTAATATACCCTAATTGGGGGTGGATGAACCCTAAAGGGAAAATTTTAATTAAATAAAATCATAATAAATTATAAATTAAAAAAATAATTTTTTTTTTTTAAATGAAGGTTTGAAACAGGAAATGTAATAGGAAATGTAACAGGTGATCTGGTGTGGGATCTCCATGCCATCAGTTTCATCTCCATAGACCGTCATTTTACGTCAGATTAATATTGGGATGTTACAATTACAAAAGGCAAATACTTACATGCACAATGTGCATATAAAGCTTATTTCAAACGGGCGAGTCAAAATCGCGGGTCAACCCGCTTTGACCCAACTCGCGTTGACCGGGTCAACCCACAAAAAAAAAATCCAGTAAAATCAGTATTAACAGTAACATTAAAAAGTATCACTCAAAAAATCGCTAGAAAAAAATAAAAAAACCTGACCCACGCGCCGCGCGTCCACGCGCGAGTGGCTGCCACGCACCTGTCTGATATAAGCGGTTATGTACATTAGGTGCAGCCAAGTGTTGCTCATTACAAAAATATTAAAGGCTGTGATACGAATTGTACATTTTTAAACGTTGTATGAAAATTACAAAATGGTGCAAACCATGTGTTAAATTCTTCAATTACTTTTTTATATAGTTCGTATTTTATTAGTTCAATGCACATGGTAGATTGAATAAATTTCACGGGCTTTTAAAGGATGCTATTCGAGTTTCATGAAATAAAGTCTATCTAATCAATTAACAAACAGATTTTTAAGTGATGAAAATAAACAAACAAAAAAAAAAAGTGACGAATCCTGATTCATGAGTTTTTCCCATAGCTCTTTAGATTAATAATGATCGTTCACATGTAGACCAAAAAACCCGCCGGAAACAGCTGTTGACTATTTTAATAAACAATGGAAGTAGATGGGAATTCCATTCTACTACAGATCAGAAATTGTGATACATTTGTAATTTTTTTTTAAATTATTGATGTTAGTATTTTAAAAGTGTAGAATATATATTTTTTGAAGTAGACAATATATTTCTGGATATTGACATCATCATCGTGCCAAGAATTGAGGCCTACAGAGCTCATCTCATTTTATTTAATTATATTTTTCCTCTTTATATTATAATTTATCATGTTACTTTGTTTTTTTTTTTTGTTCAAAAGCACATGATGAATTGAATAATTTCACACATGACATTTAAGGAATATTGCTGCTGGATTTTCATAAAATTCCAACATATCTATTAGTATTTAGAAAGCTGGATATTTTTCTTATACGTCTATATGCATATATCACCCACTCTCTCTCTCTAAGGAAAATATAGCATCAATAAAATAGTGAATTAATTTCATTCAAAATGATTGCAAATCAACCATTTCAAACTGAAAAAGTGCCTGTAAAAAGTGTTTTGAAATGAACATATATAAACCAAATGATTTGTGGATAGTACTCTTGAAGCAAATTGTAAATTATACTCGAATGGAATAAAGAAAAATTAGAAGGGAAATTTACGATTCTAATATGTTTCTATATATTATGCACGACATAAATATATATAGAGATCAAAACAACAAAGAAAAAATGTATTAATGTTTGAATCTTGCATCTCTCAAAGACTCCGAATACTGATGGAGATTTTGATTGAGCACTAGCTGTGGAGTGGCGCACACCAGGTTTTTCTAGGAAAAAAAAAATTAAGTGATCGATATTTCGAGTTTCATTTATAGGTCAAATATATACTCATGTTCTATTTGTTCTGCAAAAATATCACAAACTTCCAAAAGTACCTGAAACTTTCCACAGTTTTGTTGATAAGGCACGTCAGATTCTAGTGTGTAAATGACATGAAAAATCATATTTAATCTCAAACGCAGAATATCATTTTTCACGTCATTTTAAATGCTAGACTCAAACGTAATTTGTCATCAATCCGACATAAAAAATTGAATTTTTAATAAGATGCCACATGAACTAATGAAATTATAATTATTTGATGTACAGATCTCATCACGCGAGCACAATTAAACTTTGCTCTTTATATTGTAATTTTATTGTTTTTTATATAGTTCGTATTTTATTTGTTGAATGCACATGGTGGATTGAATAATTTCAGAGACCTTTAGGGGATGCTGTTCGAGTTTCATGAAATAAATTTATCTATCAATTAACAGACATATTTTGAAGTGATGAAAATTTCATTAATTATCTATTAAATCTAATAAGGAATTTTTCAAAATTAATTAAAAAATAAAAAGAAATCAAAATTTGTGATTTTTGAGGTCCTGAATAGAGAATTTTCATCTTTCGGATCCTGAATTGAGAGTTTTCATCTTTTAGGTCCTGAATTGATAGATTCCCTAGCTATCTTTTAGGTCTTGAATCGACAATTCTCCTAATTTAGTATGTTACTTTATTTGTTCAAAGCACATGGTCAATTGAATAATTGCATACACAGACATTTAAGGGATGCTGCTCGATTTTCGGAAAATACCAACATATTAGTATTATTTAGAAATCTGGATTTTTTCTTACACGTCTATATGCGCAGAGCACCCCCCTTCCTCACGGGATAAAATCTTCTAATCCATCTCATTATTGTGTCCCACTATAAATTTAATATTTAGAAAATGTTTATTATAAAAATAAAATTTATTATAGTATAACCAATCATTATTAATATTTAGACGAGCATATATAATTTAGGATTTAGAGGCACGCCTCGTATGATTTGTAGACAGTGCTCTTAAAACAACTGTAAATTATTCTGAAATGGAATATAGAGTTTATAGAAAAAAAATAAAAAGTCGAGGGCAAATTTAAGATGTTAATATGTTTTTACATATTACGCCCGACATGAATATAGAGATCGAAACAACAAAGAAAAAATTTATTAACGTTTGATTAATCTTGCATCGATTGAGCATGAGTTGCGGTGTGGCGTACACCGGTTTTTACTGCAAAAAAAGCACTTAATCGATTAATAATAATTCGAATTTCATTTTATTTACGAGTACATCTATATGCTATCATGTTTTATTTCATCAATACACATTATAAAGTGCATCTATATATGATTTACTTCATCAATGTAAAGTGATTGATACATGCAAACACCAGAATGGTGATCACATATGCATGGAACCTTCACTACCAGCCAAGATTATTCAAAAACTGGGTAACTCTGAAAATTGATTTTAATCGTGTTAGATGATTATGCGACTAATGATGACAGGTAACTAATGAAAATAAGTTCAAATCATGAATTAGAAACTTGTTACCTTACCATGAGGAATGAACACAATTACACAAACATTTCCCAGTTTCATTTCCCATGAGGAATGAACACAAACATTTGATCATAATCTCTGTAGATCCGTATCTTCGAGTAGCAGAAATTTAAGCTTCAAGAACTCCCCTTCACATGCCTCCCACTCCGGTCCTTGAAAGGCACAGCATCGCAGTTTAAGCACTTCAAGATTAGGCAGCATCGCGATTTTTCTCAAGCATTCCCAGGGATATCCGAAGCCACTCAAACTCTAACTTTTTAAGACGTCATGGGAAATTCGGAAGAGGGGGTGGCGTGGGAATGTCAGACTCGAGGTCAGGATTCACGACAACACAATTAAGGGATTTTAGAAAATAGAGATGGGAGATATTGATGCAGGAAGGTTACCATTACAAGTGAGAGCAAGGTACCGTAGATGAACCAGTTTCAGCGTCATAGAAACGGACTGTAAGAGCATCGAGCACCCTGAGCAGCCTTAACAAAGACACACACAGATGCCAAAATGAAGAGTGGAGCTTACATCTTTTAAATAGGTAATTGGAGCCTCTCTGGGAGATTATAGTAGTTGGAAACTCTGTAGTTTATTTGATCATGTTAATTATGCAAAGTTATTAGAATGGGAGAGCTTTTTACGTGTTAAATTGCATTTAATTACACTATATTTTCTGATTGTTTGAATTTTGAGAACTCAGGCTCAGCAGGAAAATTGAAGTTTAAATAGAACAGAGATTTAGAGAAGGCGAAGACCCCCTTTTTTTTATCCTCCTAGAAAATCATTTTCACCATAATATATCTTTTCCAACATAAATGTCAGATGAATAGAAAAACCAAAAAAAAAGGCTGAAAATTTTCACATAGATTGGATCAAATACATTGATTAAAGATCAAGGGACACAAAAAATCCAAAAATAATATAAAAAACTATAACAATTTTAGCATTGTGCATATTTGGTCATGAGGTGCACTCAGATGCTGTGCAGGTCACCATAGCTTATTGTGCAATCTGCATGTCTTTTGTGGAATCCTTTTAGAATGAGGTGAGTAGGGAGTCATCTCTTGAGCTTCTCATCTTTCCACGAAGAATGGACAGCTAAAAAATGTTGTTTCCTTTCGGGTAAAGCCTTCTTCATTTGCTCTATACCTGAAGGATTGCAGTCCACTAGTTCAATCTTGTTAAGCGAAAATTCACATGCATTATGACCATACACACGCTGTTCACCAGATTCCCAGCGAATCCTTTGTAATTTGTAGCAATGCTTTACTCTCAGGCTCTCAAGGTATTGTAAGCTATAACTTCCAATTGTCCACTCCTCCAGATCAGTGTCTTCAATTACAAGAGACTTTAGAGACCTGAAGATGTGTTCTTCTAATTCCCATTTAGGGCCTCGACAAGCATAGTTTCGCAATTTGAGCACTTCCAAAAACTTCAATGAAGCAAGCTCGCTAATTTCTCCCCAGGAACAGCCCAACCCGCTCAAAGTCAACTTTCTCAGATTTTTCGGGAAAGATGGGCTCAGAGCAAATCGGGGAACACTCTCCGGATTCATGACAACACATTTAAGTGATGCAAGTTTCTCGAGATGGTAAATATGGTCAAAGCAGACTAAGGATTCACCACAATCATTAGGCACTGATTCAATTCGGACTCCTAATTTTCTAAGATTAGGAATTGCCTTGAGAACGCTCTCTTTACAACTGTGAGCGCTTACATTTGAAAGTGTCGATAAGCTTTCCAAGGAGCCACAAGGATCTGGCAACAAGTCGCTTCCCATGACCTGAAGATGCTTTAGCTCTTTCATGTCCCATATCTCCATAGGCAGGTACGTCGGCAATTCTCTATAAGATTTGATGCTCATATGTCGATCCACAATTAAGATATGTAGTTTTGAGAGTTGGGATACAGAAGAAGGGAGTTTCCCATTCAAAGTTAGAGCTAGGTACTTCAACTCGACTAGTTGTAGTACCTCCATTGGGAACTCGTAGAAACGGATTGTAAGAGCATCAAGTTCTCGAAGCTTATTCAAACCAAAGCATAATGGTACTTGATATGGCTGATATGAACCGTAACATAGGAGAGAATGTGCTGTGGATGTGCACTTATCCTCCACTGATTGACACACGTCTTTGATGCCGAATAAAATGTTATTGTGGAAGGACAATCGACTCTGGCCTTCTAAATAGTCGTCTGAGCAATCATCGAGAATGTTTAAAACGTGACAGAACTTGGCCTCGGTAGCCTCTCTCCTGGACAGGTACCACAAGGATGAATGGAGGCCACAAGTTTTTATTTGATGTCTACCTACATCCGAGTCAGGACCAATGGTGCTCTCGTAGATCATAACAACAGAATTGGAAACAAGCTCATCCAAACACTCTATTTCACTGGGACATTGAAATTTGTGTGCAGCTGCTTCAATATATCCATCAACACTCCACATATTTATGAGCTTGGATCGAGGGATCTCAAAATTTTGAGGAAAAACTCCCATATAGAGAAAGCTCAATTTTAACAAATGAGTTAACTCTTGGTAGCTGGAATAGAGTACCTTTGATATTTTATCGTATGCATCCATGAACAGTTTGTGATTCTTCTTTGCAGCAACATCTCTCCAGTACTTTGGCGTCTTCTCCTCTTTGGATAGGAGTTCGGCAACTGTGATGATTGTAAGAGGAAGACCTTCACAATTCTGGGCAATCTTCTTTCCATCTTCCTCAAGCTGAGCAGGGCAAGATCGCTCTTCACCAAACACCTTCTCACGGAAAAGATCCCAGCTTTCCTCGTTGTCCAGCAGCCGCATTTTTAGGACATAATCCGGAAAACGCCCATACATATCTTCTACTTGGTGTATCCTAGACGTAATCACGACTAGACCATTGCCAAGGAAAGGATTCCATTGAAATGAATTGCATTCATTATGAGCTCTGCAGTGAGACGCCATGTATTGGTTCCGGACATCGTCCAACACAATGAGATATCTCTTGCCATCGATGCATTCTTCCAAGCACCGAGCTATTTCCTCATCATCGAGATTCTGATCACTGCTAGCATCTGGATTCAGCGCGGCCAGAATTCGCTGCGGGATTTCCTCCATCCGGCATTTTCTGCCCACTGTGACCCACGCACGATAGTCGTAGCGAGCCACAGTGTCTGGATCTTGGAATACCTTTCTAGCAAGAGTAGTCTTACCAATGCCAGGCATCCCGACCAGGACCAGGATGAAGGTCTCGATATGCTCCTGGGCGTCGTTGACTCGGCCTTTGAGTTGCTCATACTGGTCGGATAATCCGACCATCTTTGATGAAACAGCAGCAACAGCTTCGTCGTCTTCACCGGCAACAACGGGGAAATCCGCCGCCATATTCTTCAACATTCCGGCGAAGGAAAGGACATCTCGATTTAGAGCCTCCAGCTCGTCCCTAGGGAAATCAATTTCCCCATCACTGTTTGTTGTCTCCATGGCCCTCAGTGATATCATTTTGCGTATTAATTTTTGAACTGCCACTCTGATTTCGAGATCCGAACGGCTCGTCGTGCTCAAAACCAATTTTCTGGCAAATTTTTCAGAGGACCGAACCTGATCGTATGCAAATTCTAGGATTTCTCGAGCGGAGGGAGCAGCCGAAACTCTAAAGTAAGGATCATGTATATAGTCCCTGAACTTGTCCGAAAGAGATACGAAGGCAGGCAGAGCCATCTCTTGATCTCTCTCTCTCTCTCTAAAAAGAGGACTGGCTTTCAATATAAGATACGACGATAACATATATGGGCTGTGGCTTTAGATTAACAGTGATCGTTGACTTCTTGTACGTTAAAAAAGCGACGAAAGAGTTGGTGTGAAACACCCTAAATTCCATCTTCTACAGTGTTACTATTCTACTTAAAATCCATAGTAAAAATCATTTAAACTTATTGCGGAAGCGAACTTTAATAACTTAAAACCTCATTTGACATAATAATTTTACCTGTAAAATGATTATCCGAAAAAACGGGCTGTTACATGGTGACTATTTTAATAAAAGTACGGGAGATTCTATTTGCAGCATACTTTCCTCTTTGCATTACAAAAAAAATTAATTCAAAAATATTTAATTATAAAATTATCTAAACATCCTTATTACAAAATTCAAAAAATTAAATAAAAATTGAAAAACAAAATTAAAAAAAAAGGAAAAAGAAAAAAGAAAGACCCAGATCTTCTTCTTCAGCGAGAGAGATGCGCTCTTCTCCGGCGAGACGGCAGGCGGCTTTTCTCCCCTCGACCGCCGCCGCTGCCACCACTTTCTTCGGTGAGAAGACATAATCACCGTCAAGGAATTAAGTTCTATTTTTTTTTTCCAAAATTTGTCAAATTAAAATTTTTTTGAGGGATTTCACATCGCACAAATCGAGAGGAAGAAGATGTTGAAGAGTAATTTGCAATCATCTAGATTCACACCACCATGAAATTCATTGATTGTGTTCTAGGAATCTGAAACAGTCCTCTAGTAAATGTTGTTCCTCATTTATTAAGATTCATATGTATCTAGATATTCATGCATCTCCTAAGTTGTATTCATCTACTATAAATACCCATGTATGTAGATGGATCAAAAACAACAACAAATATCAATTAAAATCAAGGCAAGAGCTGTAGCTTTGTCGTAGTTATCCTACTCTCCAAAATAGCTTCACTCAAAATATCCAACAGATTTGGTATCTAGAGCGTAGGTTTATTATCATCATGACTACAAATTCTATTTTTTCATACACATCAAGTCAGATTCCAATCTTCGATGGTGAACACTACGATTATTGGAGTTCTCAAATGGAGACCATCTTCCTTTCTCAAGATCTATGGGATATAGTCGACGAAGGCTATGACGATTCACCAGATCAATCACCAGATCAACAAAAATCCAAGGACTACAAAGAGGATGTGAAGAAGAATGCAACAGCATTAAGGATCATTCAACAAGGTGTAAGTAAAACCATCTATCCTAGAATTTTTGGTTTAAAAAAGGCGAAAGAAGCATGGGAAACTCTGAAAATAGAGTTTCAAGGATGTGAAAAAGTGATTACCATTAGGCTACAATCCTTATGGAGTCAATTTGACAACCTGTCAATGAAAGAAAATGAGCTCGTGAAGGATTTTTTCTCTAGAGTTACAGAGATTATCAATCAAATTAAAAGTTGCGGCGATACTGCTCCAGAGAAGAAAGTCGTGGAGAAAATTTTGAGGAGTCTTCCTCAAAAATTTGAGCATATTGTTGCTGTTATCACCGAGACTAAAGATCTCAGTAAGCTCACTCAATATGAACTTATGGGATCTTTAGAAGCACACGAGCAGAGAGTAAGCAAATATAACAATCAACCTCTGGAGCAAGCATTTCAAGCAAAAACAAATATTTCAAAAAAGCCTTTTCAGCAAGGTCGTGGAGGCTCATCTCGTGGTCAGTTCCCAAACAGAGGCCGTGGAAGAAATTCTCCAAATGGAGGCAAAGGCAGAGGGAGGAAAGATTTCAGATCAGAACAAAAATCGAGTAACTCTGATTCGGAATGCTTTGTCTGTCATAAATCTGGGCATGAATCAAAAGATTGTTGGTGGAAATGCACTAGATGCAAAATTCCTAATCACTCTGATCAAGATTGCTGGTTCAAAAAGAATCAAGATAGTGGTGAAAAAAAGAAAGCGGCTAATTTTACGGCAGAAGAGGATTTTACCACTCAGGGTGAAGAAAATAAGTTGTTCCTCTCTATTATGGATGTTGAAAAAACTGGTCCAACATGGTTTTTGGATAGTGGATGTAGCAACCATCTTACTGGAAATCAAAAGGAGTTTCAGAAACTTGAAAGTTATGCCTCTCATGTAGAACTTGGCGATGGGAAGCATGTAAAAATTGAAGGAAAAGGAGAAGTTGTTGTGCACACCAACAAAGGTAAAAAGCTCATCCAAGACGTCCATTACTCTCCTCATATTTCCCAAAATCTCTTGAGTGTTGGACAAATGATGAAAAATGGCTATAAGTTGATTTTTGATGATGAAAAATGTGAGATTGTTGATAAGAAAACTGGAGATCAAGTTGCTGTCGTGAAGATGACTTCGAATAATCTATTCCCTCTCAACATGAAAACTCATGTTGCTTGGAAGAGTGCGACTCCAGAAGACACCCATCTATGGCACTTAAGATTTGGCCATCTGAACTTCAAAGGTCTACAATTATTGCAGCAGAAAAGTATGGTTGTTGGACTACCAGAAATTAAAAATAATGAAGATGTGTGTGAAGGATGCATTTACGGGAAAATGCATCGTCTCCCATTTCCAAAAACAGCCTGGAGAGCTAATGCACCTCTTGAATTGGTGCATTCAGACATATGCGGTCCAACAAGAACACCTTCGTTGGCAAATAAAAGATTTTTTCTACTCTTTGTTGACGACTTTACAAGGATGACTTGGGTCTATATCATCGAACAGAAATCAGAAGCTTTCACAAAGTTTTTGCATTTTAAATCCTTTGTAGAGAAGCAAAGTGGGTATGAGATTAAATGTCTTCGGACTGATCGAGGTGGAGAGTTCATTTACAAGCCTTTTATGAACTACTGCAAAGATCAAGGAATCAAGAGGCAACTCACGGTTCGACATACGCCGCAACAAAACGGTGTGGCCGAAAGAAAAAATCGCACCATTGAAGAAATGGCTAGGAGCATGTTGAAAGGCAAGGGTTTTCCAAACAAATTTTGGGCTGAAGCCGTAAGTACTGCTGTCCATATTCTTAATCGTTCTCCTACAAAGGCAGTTCGGAATAAGACACCTTTTGAAGCTTGGCATGGAAGAAAGCCCGTTGTAAGTCAACTTAAAATTTTTGGCTGCATCGCATATGCTCTTATTCCTATTCAAAAGAGAGAAAAGTTCGATGAAAAGGGTGAAAAACTTGTTTTCATTGGTTACAGTGATGAAACAAAAGGTTTTCGCCTCTTTAATCCAGTAACTAAAAATTTGGTGATCTCCAGAGATGTTATTTTTGATGAAAGTGCAGCATGGAATTTTGAAAATCCGAACGATGTACAGACTGCTATTGAATCTGTACCGCCGATGGTGAATCAACAAGCTACTGATCAGAATAGTAGCAATGCACATGAAGAGGATTCTGATTCTGACTTAGAAAATCAACCGAAGAAGTTTCGCTCTTTGGAAGAAATTTATGCTTCATGTAATTTTGCATTTTTTGCTGGAGAACCTATGAGTTTTGAAGAAGCATCAAAAGAAGATGAATGGAGAAAAGCAATGGACGATGAGATGAGAAGTATTGAAAAAAATGCAACATGGAAATTAATGGATCTTCCACCTGAAAAAGAGGCAATTGGTTTGAAATGGGTGTTTAAGACCAAGTACAATGAAGATGGAAGTGTTCAGAAGCATAAGGCAAGATTGGTTGCAAAGGGCTATTCGCAACAGCCCGGTGTGGATTTTACTGAAACTTTTGCGCCGGTCGCAAGAATGGAGACGATCAGAACTGTTCTTGCTATCGCCGCCCAAATGGAGCTCCAAGTATTTCAACTGGATGTCAAATCAGCATTCTTAAATGGAGAATTAGAAGATGAGGTTTATGTCAAGCAACCTCAAGGGTATGGAGTAAAAGGAAAGGAAGGAAAAGTCTACAAATTGCAAAAGGCTCTTTACGGCTTAAAACAAGCCCCGAGAGCATGGAACAGCAACATTGATGCTTATTTTGTGAAGAATGGATTTGTGAAAAGTCCATCGGAACCATCTCTTTACGTGAGGAAAACTGACACTGATTTCTTGATGGTTTGTCTTTACGTTGATGATTTGATTTATGCCGGAACTAATGAGTCGATGGTAAAGTTGTTCAAGGAGGCGATGATGAAAGAATATGAGATGACTGATCTTGGACTGATGAAATATTTTCTTGGAATTCAAGTGAAACAAAATAAAGGGCTGATCTTTATCTCGCAAGAAAAATATATTTCTGATTTGCTGAAAAAATTTCGGATGGAAGATTGCAAGTCAGTTGCAACTCCTATGGCTCTGAATGAAAGGCTGAAGCAAGAAGATGGAGCAGAGAAATCAGACCCTAATCTCTATCGAAGTCTTGTCGGTTCCTTGATTTATTTAACCAACACAAGGCCCGACATTGTATACTGTGTGAGTTTGATTTCCAGGTTCATGTGTAATCCAAGCAAGATCCATTTTGGTGCAGCAAAAAGAATACTTCGTTATCTCCAAGGAACGAAGAGCTTTGGAATCAAATACGAGAAGGAAGAAAGCAGCAAGTTAGTTGGCTTCACAGACAGTGATTGGGCTGGAAGTCAAGATGATAGAAGAAGTACTTCAGCCTACATATTTTGCATTGGTTCTAAACCAATCTCGTGGAGTTCAAAGAAGCAGAATTCAGTTGCATTGTCATCGTCAGAGGCTGAATACATCGCTGCAAATGAAGCTGCTCGAGAAGCAGTTTGGTTGAGAAGAATTCTGAAAATTTTACAGCAAAATGTTACTGATCCAACACCGATTTTGTGTGACAACCAGTCGGCAATTGCAATGACTAAGAATCCAGTATTTCATGGAAGATCAAAGCACATCGAGCTGCGTCACCATTACATTCGAGACATTGTTCAAAAGAAGAAGATTTTGTTGGAGTATGTCAAGACTACTGAACAACCAGCTGATATTCTTACCAAGGCTGTCAGCATCGAAAAACTTCGGCAGTTTATGGAGGTTTTGAAGATTACAAATTAAGAAGGCGTGTTGAAGAGTAATTTGCAATCATCTAGATTCACACCACCATGAAATTCATTGATTGTGTTCTAGGAATCTGAAACAGTCCTCTAGTAAATGTTGTTCCTCATTTATTAAGATTCATATGTATCTAGATATTCATGCATCTCCTAAGTTGTATTCATCTACTATAAATACCCATGTATGTAGATGGATCAAAAACAACAACAAATATCAATTAAAATCAAGGCAAGAGCTGTAGCTTTGTCGTAGTTATCCTACTCTCCAAAATAGCTTCACTCAAAATATCCAACAGAAGAAATATCGAGAAAGGAAGGTGGTGGCGGCCTGAGATAGAGAGAGGCGTGGACTCGCCGGAGAAGAAAGGCGGAGTGCGTGAATTTATCAATTCAAAGGAAGAAACAGAGGAATTGATGAAGAAGAAACGACAGACTTGTAAATCTCAAGTGCTGCAAACGCGCCTCATTTGGCCGGAGCTACTTTCCTGCAAGGTGAAGAATTGAGTGTGCAAATTGTGGGACTCGAAAACACTGTCGAATTGAGGGCGGAAGGAGAAGCTGCGGGTGTTGTCGAAGTTGTTGCTGCTGTAGCTCCTCCGCATTAGCTTGAATGCAGTTTCTTCGAAGCTCTGCGGCGAGGAGTTGTTGTTGAAAGTTTCGAAGTTGGGGTTGCATTCCTCTGTTTTAACAGAATGCTCCATTCCTGCAATCTGCAAGCTTTGAAGCTGAACGGCGATGATGATAACAACGCCGATGCGATGTCATCACCGGCAGAAGCGGCGGCGGCGGAAAGTTGGCTGAACTAGTGGGGAAGAAAAAAGGTGGTCTCGACGGCAAGGTTGGGGATGAAGTTGTTTTTTTTTTAATTAGATATTTTTTAATTATTAATTAGGTTAAACTAATTTAGAAAAGAAATTAATTTTAAGTTTAAAATAAAAGGATATTAATGTAAATGTGGGTGGTGCAAAGAGTAAAAACAGTAGTGCATTGAGCAGATGAAGTACAAAGAGTAAATAAAGTGGTGCAAATAGAAACTCCCTAAAAGTAAATTAGATTTTGATATTTATATTTTTGATTTTTTTAAATAATTGATTTTTTTAAAATTAAGAAAATAGTATTTATTTTTTAAAAAATATACAAATCTAATATCTAACTAATTTCTGACCCTTAAATCATAGTTAAATGATTGTATTTTAAGATTTTTATTTTCCGAGCAAATAAAAAAACCTACACTCAAAAAATATTAAAATACAATCAATTACGTAAGTGTTTTGGATAGTAAAATTAATCAAATGCTAGCACAATCCCACTTCATAGAGAACATCATTGAGTTTGGCATCAAGAACTGAACTCGACTTCTAACGCAGCTCTAAGCCTCCTCCCACCGTCATCTCAAACCACCGCCCCCCACACAGTGGTGGATCCAAGGGAGGGCTAAGGGGGGACCTTGCCCCATCCCATCCCACACCACCATTTTTTTTTCTATGTATTTTCATCATCGGTTGGTTGCGGCCCCCTACCTGCGGCTGCGATTTATTCCCATTTAAATTAAAATTCTCGTAATCTTTTATTCTTCGATTCTAATTCTTATCTCAGTTAAAATATACTTGGATTCTAATTTATAAAACAAACAACAATTTTTATTTTTGCACTTATTTGTTTTCAAAACTCAATTCTCTCAATTTCAAAACTCCTATCTCACCAAAAATCTTCACCCAGACACCTTCGAAAGATCTGCCCTTTATGTTCATCTTCTTCTTCTCTCTCTGTTTTTTTTTTTTTTTGGTTATTTTCCAGAGAAAAAAGAAACGACTTTTAATTAGTGATCAAATTGGTTGGTGGCATGTATTTCTAGCTTCACTCACCAAACACAATACTGTAGCATAACTAAAATCAATTTATTATTATTATTATTATTATTATTATTATTATTATTATTATTATTATTATTATTATTATTATTATTATTATTATTATTATTATTATTATTATTATTTAAAAAAAAAAGGAATCATGCTTGAATAGGTTCCCACTACACAATAAAAAAACCATCTCATTAAAAAAACAGTTTCTTAAGATTTTTTTTTTGAACATAATAGATTCAATAATAAGAACTAATAGAGTCGAGTAAATCATGTACTAAAGCTGGAGGTTGTGCCCAAACAAAGGGGCTAGTAAACTCCATCGCCACACGAACAATAATACGTACCACAACATTGATATCCTTTGAAACATAATTTAAAAAATAAGAAGTAATTCAATTGCCGCAATTGCCCACAACTTTCAACAATGTTTCCCAACTCCGAACTGCATCTGCTATAATTTTTGAATCATTTTCGACAATCACCTCCAATAGATACAATCCCTTAATACACGAAAGAACTTTATAAATACCAATGACTAACCTTCATGAACATGGGGAAAATTAGGAATTGAAATTCTTGTATGGATAAAAGAACCAACATCATCTCGAATTACTCTCTCAAATCAACCCGGAGGTTTATGTCAACTAGGGATGTCAATTCGTGTTATCATATCGTGTTTCGTGTCAACATAATAATGACACGACACGATAAGGCAAAACACGAGCACAACATGATAAGAATATGCTTTACACGAACATGTATCATTTCGAGAGTTGGGAAGGATTAAACCCTGGATCGACTTAAACGTGATTTGACAGCAATCTGACAAAAAAAAAATTGAATATAGGAATATTTTTGCAAAAATGAGGTAAGTTTTGGTATTTTTTATTAAAAAATATTTTTTAATTTTATTTTGAGAACATAAATGACGACATTGGTAAATGTTAATTATGTTGCTCCCGATAGTTTTTTTTTTTTTTTTTTTTTCGCCTCCTGCTGTGTTAACGACATTGATATATTTTTTTAACAATATTGTGTAGAAAAACACAACATTATCCATAGCATAGCACGAGATGAAAAACATCCACACCTAAAGAATAAATGTGTCCCAAATTATTTTTTTGCCAAAACATTTAAAATATATAGATTTTTTAAAATGTTTCCGATCAACAAATTTGAGTATTGTCTCATCTGTCTAATTTGAAGTGCATTTATTTACTTAATTTTATTGTCTATTATATATAGTATTTGGAAACTAGAGGGAAAATCATATTAGGCGAGCTCAACTAAGAGGTGTGGTTAAATACTCTGTTCTTGAGAGGTGTGGAGGAGCTACTTGTTATTTGATTTGATTTTTTTTTTCTTTTATCATGTTATTTACGCAATTTTTTTTTTCCAACATAAATGTATAATCTATATCTATATAAAAAGTGTGGATGTTTCTTACAAAATATGATTTACCTATTATGTCCACAATTTGCACTTAATTTAAGGGTAAAAAAGTAATATAATATATTATAATTTTTTTGTAAATATAATATATTATATTTATTTCAATAGTTTTGTTATAATTGAACTCTACTATATAAAATTATCCATAATATAAAATATTAAAAATAATTAGTTGTAAATATAATATATTATATTTATTTAATTTCTTACAAAATATGATTTGTCTATTATATCCATAATATGCACTTAATTTACGAGTAAAATAGTAATATACTATAATATATAATTAATTATTCAATATAATATATTATATTTATTTCAATAGTATATTGTACTCTTTCAATTCTTTATATATCCACATTATATTAATTTTCCACCAATTATTTCTCTATCATATCAACCACAACAAACAAGAAAGAAAATAAAAAGTATAATCCCACAACAATATAATATATTAGATAATTAATTCAATAGAATTGTAGTATTATAATTTTTCATTCACACACATAATTAATTCTCCATCAATTACATCGTCTACATAAATTACATTCGAATGAAGAGATTGAAAAATAAAAGTTTGAATTTATAGAAAGATTATAAACTAAGTCGATAATACTTGAGAAGTTATCTATCAAAAATCAAGAATTTCTTTTCCATCAATCATTCTATATTTAATTATTCACCTGTAGTATATTATATTTATTTCAATAGTATTGTACTATTACAATTCTTCATCCACATCAATTATTTCCCCACCAATTATTTCTGCATCATATTAGTCATATCAAACAAGAAAAAAAAACAAAAAAAAACATAATATATATATAATTAATTCTCACCATATAATATATTATATTTTATAATTTAAATATTATTTCAATAGAATTGTACTATTGTATAGTTTATACATATTACATCGCAATGAAGAGATTGAAAAATAAAAACTTAAATTTATGGAAAGATTATAAATTAACCTCATTAATCTTAAGAAGTTATTAGTCAATATTCAAGAATTACATCTTCATCAATCATTAATGTGGGGAAAAAAGATAAGAGGATCAATTAGAATGACATTCAATCAGTGATTTGATTCATTTAATATAAACTATTTAAGTAGTTTTTAATAGAAAACATGTAATTTTAGATGTTGCAACTATAGTGTGTGTGTGTGTGTGTGTGTGTGTGTGTGTGTGTGTGTTCTGAATCATGTTATATGGTATGAAAGAAAATTGAAAAAAAAAAAGTTCCATAATATATACAACCAAAATGCTAAATTTTAATTTATTCCTTGAAATTTATGTGTTAATTCTCATTCATATGATTAAAAGTAGTTTCAATAAATAATTGAAACTAAATTTCAACTTCTTTATTTATTGTCATTTGTCGGTCTCGGATAATGTTGATTGCACTAACAAGACATGTAGATGATATATGTTGAACTATTAGAAAATATATCTATTAATGTGAAGAACACCTAAAAAAAGTCAATGATGAAGATAAATATAAGAATTGATTAATGTAGAAAAATTTGGGATCTCTATTTTGAAAGTTGCTAGACAAAGTTTTAAAAATATGGTTAATTGTAAAAAAAATCACCAACTTTAAACGAATTTAAAATTTATACATTGCTTTTAAAATATTACAATAATAAATGATTGATTGAAATTTATTTAAATTTTGGTTCAAATGTTATGTTTTTCTAGCTTATTAATTTATATTTGAGAAATTTAGAATATTGGTTGGTTTGATAATTATATATAATATATTTTATATTAGATTATTCAGTTAATTAAGAATAGTTAATTAAATATTTGGGGGAGGAATGAATATCGCACAATTTTTTGGAATATGGATTATGTTGACTACCCATAATCATGTGACTGAGAATGAACATAGTTCAATTACTGATAAAAGAGTCGAAATAGAAGAATTGAATATTTTCCACTTAGATTGAACTACTAATTATTTAACATAAATTCCCAAACTATTTAGCTAAACATAATATAGAACAATAATATAATACGTAGTTATATGTACAAGTGTTATACATTATGATTTTTTTATAGAATGATATATATTATGTGTTGTGATTGAATGAGATGATTAAACTCCTCGGTTGGAAGGAATGATATATATTGTACTACTAATTAAATTAGTTAGTCATTGAATCAACAATTACAACTGTCAATCAAATTATACTTTTCTTAAAAAAATTGTAAACAATGTATAACATTTTGAAAAATATATTGAACATGAAACCTTGAACACAATATATCACAAAAAACTATTAACCAAACTTTTATCATTTCTTTATCATTGAGCAACACATGTTGCTATAACAAAGTTTTTCATACACACACACACACATATATATATATATATCTTTAAACACGTGATATTTATACATTCAAAATCATTTTAATTGAGTTAAGTTATTTTAGTTTTATTTGTTCAATGTAATCATTTATATTTCAATAAAAAATACAGTATTAAATGTATATTTGGATAAAATACACACAAAAAAGTTAATATTTTACGACATGTGTAATAATTAAAATAGTTCAATTGATTCAGTGTATCGTGATATCATACGTAAATTAATTGATAACATAGAGGGGTTAAAAATATAATTTACTTTTGAGGTAAACTATATTAATTGATGTGCGATAAGGTGTTTTATCATTATAGTAAAAAATCATATAATTAATAGTATTTTGAACTCATTAACTATTTAAATTATTTTAGTAAGTTTAATTAACTTTATACTGAAGCTTTCTGAAATGGATGATGCAAGATTTTGTGAATTTATATTAATTAAAAATTTATATTTTTATTAGACAGTATTTTCAAAATAAAAATTGTTGAATAGAAGATTTGAATTACATTAATATATATATATATATATATATATATATATATATATATATATATATATATATATATATACGTCAACAATCAAAGGTTGAGAATTGTTGCAAAAAAAGGATGTTGAGAAATGATACATGCATCCCTCTCTCCCTATGTGTGTGTGTGTATTAAAACAACAAAAATATAAATAAATTAAAAGACTATAAATACCGAGTTCGTGTTAGAATAGTTACAATTTAATTATACTTTATGTTTCTTATGTTTATATCATTTTCCTGATTATTGATTAATTTAGAATTTTTAGATATGATTATATTTATAAAATGATATACATATACATACATACATATATATATATATTGAAATGTATTTTTTTAATTGACTACTCAAATTTAGTACAGTAAAATTATTCAAACTTTAATAATTAATTTAAGCAAATTAGTTGAATTGCGTGCAATGCACGCATTCTCTGCTAGTGAAGAGAAAAGAAAAAAAAGGGGGTGGGGGGCTGAAAATTTTCTCATACATTGGATCAAATACATTGATTCAAGATCAACGGACACTAAAAGTCCAAAAATAATACAAGAAATTAGATGAATTGTAGCAATGAGCATATATATATATATATATAGATAGAGGGAGAGAGAAGGAGAAACCTTTTTGAATGAGCTGAGTAGGGAGTCTGGAGTCATGTTTTGAGCTTCTCATCTTTCCATGAAGAATGGACAATTAATATCTCTAGTTTCTTTGGGTGTAAATTCTTCTTCATTTGCTCTACACCCGAAGGATTGCAGTCCACTAGTTCAATCTTCCGTACATCATATACCCAATCCTCATAATATCCCCAACTAATCCTTCGTAATTTGTAGCAATGTTCAACTCTCAGGCTTTGAAGGTGTTTTAAGCTACCATTTCCAATTATCCACTCCTCCAGATCAGTGTCTTCAATTACAAGAGACTTTAGAGAACCGAAACTCCCTTCTCTTACTTCCCACTTAGGGCCTCGACAAGCATAGTTTCGCAATTTCAGAACATTCAGAAACTCTAATGAGTCAATCTTGCTAATATCTCCCCAGGAACAGCCCAACCCGCTCAAACTCAACTTTCTCAAATATTTAGGGAAAGATGGGCTCAGAGCAAATCGGGGAACACTCTCCGGATTCACAACGACACATTTAAGTGATACTAGTTTCTCGAGATGGTAAATATGATCAAACCAGACTAAGGATTCACCACCATCGTTAGGCACCGATTCAATTCGGACTCCTAATTGTGTAAGATTAGGAATTGCCTTGAGAACTCCCTCGGTACAACTATGAGCGCTTACATTTGAAAGTTTCGATAAGCTTTCCAAGGAGCCACGAGGATCAGGCAACAAGTCACTTCCCATGACCTGAAGATGCTTTAGCTCTTTCATGTTCCATATCTCCACAGGCAGGTACGTCGACACTTCTCTATAAGATTTGATGCTCATATGTCGATCCACAATTAAAAACTGTAGTTTTGCGAGTTGGGATACAGAAGAAGGGAGTTTCCCATTCAAAGTTAGAGCCAGGTACCTTAACTCGACTAGTTTTAGTACCTCCATTGGGAACTCGTAGAAACGGATTGTAAGAGCATCAAGTTCTTGAAGCTTATTCAATCCAAAGCATATTGGTACTTGATATGGCTGATATAAACCGTAACATAGGAGAGAATGTGCAGTGGATGTGCAGTTATCCTCCACTGATTGACACACGCCTTTGATGCCGAATAAAATGTTGTTGTGGAAGGACAATCGACTTTGGCCTTCTAAACAGTCGCCTGAGCAATCATCGAGAACGTCTAAAACATGACAAAACTTAGTCTTCTCAGCTTCTCTTCTAGACAGGTACCACAAGGATGAATGGAGGCCACAAGTTTTTATTTGATGACTGCCTACTTCCCAGTCATAACCAATGGTGCTCTGGTAGATCATAACAACAGAATTGGAAACAAGCTCGTCCAAACACTCTATTGCACTAGGATGTTGAAATTTCCATTCACTCGTTTCAATAAATTCATCTACAGTCCACATATTTATGATCTTGGATCGACGGATCTCAAAATTTTGAGGGAAAACTCCCATGTAGAGAAAGCACAGTTTTAACACATGAGTTAACTCTTGGTAGCTCGAATACAGTACCTTTGATATTTTCTCGTATGCATCCTTGAAAAGTTTGTGATTCTTCTTTGCAGCAACATCTCTCCAGTACTGTGGCGTCTTCTCCTCTTTGGATAGGAGGTCAGCAACTGCGAGGATTGTTAGAGGAAGACCTTCACAATTCTCGGCAATCTTCTTTCCATCTTCCTCAAGATGAGGAGGGCAAGATTGCTCTTCACCAAACACCTTCTCACGGAGAAGATCCCAGCTTTCTTCGTTGTCGAGCAGCCGTATTTTTAGACTCCCAGAAGGCGCGTGGTGCATTTTTTGTTGGTGTATCCTAGTCGTAATCACGACTAGACCATGTTGATTGAAAGGATTCCATTCAGAAGGGCATTCATAATTGACTTTGAAGTGAGACGCCATGTATTTGTTCCAGACATCGTCCAGCACAATGAGATATCTCTTTCCATCGAGGCGTTCTCTCAAGCACCGAGCTATTTCCTCATCATCGAGATTCTGGTCAACGCCAGCATCTGGATTCAGCGCGGCCAGAATGCGCCGCCGGATTTCCTTGATCCCGCATTTTCTGCCCACCGTGACCCACACACGATAGTCGTAGTTAGCCACAGTGTCCGGATCTTCGAATACCCTCGTAGCAAGAGTAGTCTTACCAATGCCAGCCATCCCGACCAGGACCAGGATGAAGATCTCGCTTTGCAACGTGTTTTTGTTGACTAGGTCTTTGAGTAGCTTGTACTGGTCAGATAATCCGACCATCTTTGGCGCGTCGGTGCTTGATAAAAC
Source organism: Perilla frutescens (assembly GCA_026008535.1). Taxonomy (NCBI): domain Eukaryota; kingdom Viridiplantae; phylum Streptophyta; class Magnoliopsida; order Lamiales; family Lamiaceae; genus Perilla; species Perilla frutescens. Next base: position 53,304,829 of record BRKX01000015.1, read on the forward strand.
AGCAGCAGTAGCATCGTCGTCTTCACCGGCAACGGGGGACTCCGCCGCCATCTTCTTCAACATTCCGGCGAAGGAAATGACATCTCGCTTTAGAGCCTCCAGCTCGTCCCTGGGGAAATCAGCAAACCCATCACTGTATGTTATCATTTCCATCAGTAAATACATCTTGCGTCGTAATTTTTGAACTGCCACTCTGATATGGAGATCGAAACGGCTCGTGCTGCTCAAAGCCAATTTTATGGCATTTTTTTCAGAGGACTGAACCTGATCGTATGCAAATTGTAGGATTTCTAGAGCAGAGGGAGTAAGCGAATCAAAAACATTAGCATAGTGCTCGAGCATGAAGTTAAGATGTTCGAATTGGCGAAGGGACATATCTCTCTGATATTCTCTCTCTCTCTCTCTCTCTCTCTCTCTCTCTCTCTCTCTCTCTCTCTCTCTCTTGTGTAAAAAGAGGACTGGCCTTGATGAGATGCGATGAGAACATCTGTGGCTTTAGATTAATAGTGATCGTTGACTTGTACTTCAAAGAAAGGGCAGGAAAGAGTTGCTGACTATTTTAAGAAGTGTAAATGTTTTTAAAAATTAACAAAATAACATTTATTTTTTAAAAAAATTGTAAATCTAATATTTAATTTGATTGTATTTAATTTTATTTATTTACGAGCTACGTAAAAAAAAATATACAATCAATTAGGTATTATTTTTTTACAGTAAAATTTGATCAAATATTAAATTTATTATTAAAATATAGTTATTAAAGTATAAGTTACCGTTATAACGAAACAATAGAAGTGGATGGGAATTTACTATACAACTTTTTTAAGATACCAACATATTTATTATTAAGTTTTATTATAAAAATCTGAATATTTTTCTTACACGTCTATATGGCTATAGTACCCCCTCCCTCACTAAGAAAAATATTGTATAGCATCAATAAAATAGTGAATTAATTCCATTCAAAATTATTATAAATCAATCATCTCAAAGTGATAAAATGCCTGCAAAAGTGTTTTAAAACGATCATATATAATCGGTATGATTTGTGGACAATATAGTCTTTAAAGAAAAATTTTAAATTTTACTCAAATGGAATAAAGAAAAATTAGAAGGGAAATTTAGGATCCTAACATGTTTCTACATATTACGCACGACATAAATATAGACTTCATGACAACAAAGAAAAAAATGTATCAATGTTTCAGTCTTGCATATCTCAAAGACTCTGAATACACATGGACATTTTGATTGAGCATGAGTTGCGGTGTGGTGTACATAGGTCTGGCAAAAAAATATCATCATACCATACTAGAAAAATATTAAAGATATCGAAATTTACGGTATTTCAATTTTTCGGTAATGTATGATTTCGTATCGGAATTTTACGGTAAGGTAAAGGTATACATTTTTTAAAATTAAGATATACCGACGTAAACCTAACTAAATCGGTAAATATCGTACCACGGTATGTACTGAAATGAATGTATATATCGCCACAGTGGTACATACAGTACTTCGATAAATACCGAATTTTAATATATATATTTTTTATTATTATTTTTGCACATTCATAATACAGTGAAATAATATAACATTTAGTAAGTTTATCATAAAACTTTAGGAATAATTTGATATTTAATTTAATACCGAAATTATAACTAAAAATGAACAATTTGAAATTAAATGTAATAAATAATAATCTTCTATATTTCTTTATTCAATAAAATTAAAAGTTAAAATGAATAATCAATAAAAATTAAAATAAAATTATATATACGTAAATTATAATATATTAAATTATTTCCATACAATAAAAGATAAATTAATTATACTCCAATACTTAGTATGTTCATCATAAAAGTTTAAGAAAATATTATATTTCATATAATTTAATACAAAACTCAACTAAAAAATGAAAAATTTGAAATCAAATGTAATAAATAATAATCTTATATTCCTCTTTAATCTTTAGACTAAAAGTTATGATAAATTATCAATAAAATTAAAATAAAATGAGATATGCTATACAATACTATAATAGTTAGTATGTTCATCATAAATATTTAGAAAAATATTATATTTCAAACAATACTATGATATGTAGTATGTTCATCATAAGCGTTTGTTGAGATGTTGGAAACTTGAAGTTTCAAGAATTGTATTGAATTTCAACATATTGGAATTATATGTTTATGTTTTTAATATTTGTGGGAATTTGAGATTGTGCTTCTAATAATCGTGTATTTCATATTTGTCGGGATTTCGCCACACCAATACTACAGATCAAAAATAATGAACTTGCGAATTAAAATAGAGACGAGTCATCCTCAAAATGATTTAATATTTTAGTAAATTGAAATATTGAATTAGACAAATAACTACTTACACTTAAGCATCAAACTATGAATTCACGTATCATATAAAAAAATCAATTCATGAAAGATTGATTTAGTTAATAATCCATCCATATTTTTTAGAAAGACTTTATGTATACTTTGAATTTTAAAAATATACAAATTAAATCTTCCTGAAATGAACTGCAAGGGTATAATTATAAAATGATATCAATCACTAATTAAAGAGTTAATTAAATACTTATCATATATTTCAAATAGGGTCAAATTTAAAAACAGACAATTCCAGACAAAACTAGGTATAAAGAAACAGGTTTTAAAAGATAGTAGTTATTTAGACAATCTGAATAATAATTGACTCAATAGCTCTTGTATATATTTATTAACACTTCAACCTATTATGCCACTTTAGGATCCCATGGGAATAGTCCATTACGATCATATCAGGCCCCTCATGCTTCCGTAAATCAAATACATAATACTATAAACCAGATTCATACCTTTTTGACTGGAATGCTGCCGGCTATTTTCGTCCGGATTTTTACGGCCTCGCCAACCACACGATCGCAACCTATGGTTTCCAGCGACGAACTCCTTCAGCAGCACACAGCGCAATCCACGTTCGTTTCCTACACGGGGTGTAGAGTAATCTTCTGGTATATAGTATATATATATGATGAACACAAGAGATGAATAAAAGCCTGGATTTTATTTAGGAATAATAATATATTTATTACATCTAAGTAAATCTCCTTTAGGGAGGAGACAAACTTGTTTAGCTACACATGGTAGCTTGGATCCTCGCTTCGCTCATAAACTAAGAACACTCAAAATGTAAACTATTACAAAGTTTCAAAGAAAGATAAGAAAATGTTCGATGATCTTTTCTTCCTTCTGCTTTGTTTATATAGGAGGGGAGAGTCGTCCTGTTTTACCCACTCCATTAATTTGCTCCGCAATTCACGAGAGTGGCCCCTTCTGCCGACACTTTCTTTTGAATTAGTGGTCGGGCCCGGTTCCTTTATCTTCACGTGAAAGTGGTTGTGGGTAGAGGTACCCACAAATAATGGCACCATGTGCCTCTTGTGCTGGACCACTCAGCATTTGTCGCTTTTGCTAGTGGCCTCATCTTTTGAGTCACATGATCTGTGATCACATGTCTCCACCTTCCCTTGTCGGGAATCTACTTTTTTGGTAGGGCTCTTGGCATCCTTGCTTTTGGCATCCGATGCTCATCTCCACCGGCTCACTTTCGTTCCATCCTGGGATAGAACCCCTTGCCAAACTCTGGCTCTTTCTGGTTTAGACAGTCTGAACATATGCGATTGTCCCATTACCCGAAATGAGCCATGTTGCAATACTTACGATGAGTCTCTTTACTCATAGCAAGCTTGCTTTCCCAAATTAGGGACCTCTTCTTCTCGAACAGATCCTCTGCAAATCTCGTAGTTCTCTCTGTCATGGTGTTTAACAGGAATGACCCGTTCACTGAGTTGTGGAAGAACTTGAACGGGAACTTGACTTTGTCCATCTCTGTGAGATAGACCTACAATCCTCATGCTCACCTAGTAGTAATTTGATCTTCTGTGATTGCGGCGATTAATGAGATGTCCTCTGATGAGGTTCTGATATTACCCCATGCTCTGGAATCTGGCCTTTGTAATCTGATATAGTGGAAGGCCTCATGATTCCTTTTTCCTGCTGGTTCTGGTGCTGCACTGATGAAGTATAACTCTAGAACGTCTCCTCGGCTAAGCATATCATTGTTAGCCCAAGATTCCTGTATCCACTTTGGTAGACACTTAATTTCTGGGAACGCCGGTGACATGGTGTGAATTGAAGCCAAAGCCCCAAAATCATACCATTGCTTGACCTCATGTGGATTAGTTCCTGGTAGTATCCACACCCTTGGGTACTTTCTAGAGATATCAATCTTTGTTTTAGATGGATTGATTCCCTGTCTAGTATAGAGCTTCTCCCAATTAGCCTGGTAAACCTACCAAGAAGAAACTTCAGACTTGTTAATATTAACCTTAGAGGTACCAGTCATTGGCCTAAGGTTAATCTCTCTCTCTTTTACCCTAGAGGTGCTGGGTTGACTTGATGGTTCAGAGTGTAACCCCTGACCTTCAATTTTCTCTTGGGCCCGTGTTTCTGAAGAAATCACTAGCTTAGAGCTCGTGCTAGGGGTATTTGAATCCCCTGCTTCCATTTTACAGGCCGGTACTGCCAACTCTCCTTTCATCAATGGTAAATTGATGCCCCAGAGGAGGGGTTCGTGTATGACTGACTAGAGTTGCCCCTGAGTCTTTCCACACGCTTGTAATCTCTTGTCGACCTTATTTTGGTCAGCTCGTTGTATTCTCCCTGCTTGTTCAGCATAAAGAATAAGCTCGTCCCACTCACGTTGAAGCAACTCCATATTTTCACTAAAGTGCCTCTGAGCAGTCATGATGGCATCGACCTCAATCGCTTCCATCTCTCGTTAGAAAATCTGCAAGAATATTTTCATGAGATTTTATCACAATAATGACAAACACATAATATTGACATTCAGCTTACCATCTAATTAATCTAGCTTTTTCGGGTTTAGATTCAATTTTATTTTTTAAGAAAGCTTTGACTTGTGTATTGTCCACTTTTAAAGTGAACTTCTTTGCCAGGAGGAACAAAGGCCATTTCTTGAATGCCTTCCGAACAGCAAAGAATTCATTCTTATTGATGTGCCATCGAAGGACCTCGCCATCTTAAAGAGTCCACTGCAATATCGACATGGCTCTTCTCCATTGAGTGTGATCTTTGTAAGCACTGCTGCCCACCAATAATCACTAGCATCTATATAGAGGATCAAATCATCCTCATCTTGTAGTATAGCCAGTTTTGGGAGATTTTTACAAATCTCTTTTAGCTTCCTGACTCCTTGTTGATGTTCATCCGTCCAAATAAATGGAACATCCTTCTTTAGAAGGTCACTGAACACCTTCCTGTGTTTTGCAAGATTTTTGATAAAGATTCCTGCAAAATTAACAACTCCCAGAAAACTCTGTAGTTGTTTCTTCTCCTTGAAGACAACAGGGAAATTCTACCTTTTTTCTACAATATGATCTTGCAGAATAATTCCTGATTCATCTATCTCGATTCCTAGAAACTCCATCTTTTGGGTAGCTATTACTGCCTTCTTTTCTAACAGCACCAAACCCTCCTTGTAGCAAACATCCGCGAAGATTTCCAGATGTTTAATATGTTCATCTATAGTTTTTGATGCAATGAGAATGTCATCAATATAGACAAACATAAAAGAGAAATAATCTTTAAAAAGATTATCCATCTTCCTCTGAAATATCTGGGGTGCATTGGCTAACCCCATCGGCATTACATTCCAAATATAATGCCCTTGTGGTGTGGAGAAGGCTGTAAACCTTTGACTTTCCTCATTCATGCGAATTTGGTAGAAACCTGGCTTGCAATCAAACTTAGAAAATATCTTTACATTCCGTATTCAGTCGATAAGATGTTCTTTGCTTGGGATAAAATATCCGTCAAACTCAAGAATATTATTAATCCCTTGATAATTAATAACCAATCTTGGCTTTCCTCTTTTGATCTCTCTATGATTTCTTACTAGAAATTCGGGACTGCTATAAGGTGAATTTTCTGGTTCGATCAGCTTGAGATCAAGGTGCTCCTTGATAATAGCTCGCATATCCTTCTGATCTTCAATATTCATCAGGATCGGCTTGTATCTCACAAACTCAAACTCCTTTCCAGCTTTCACCGTCAGGGTTGCTTTGAGTTGGTTTTTATCCCATCAAGCCAGCGGATTGTCATTATAGCTTCGGGCTATCTTCCGCTTGATATCTTTGAGGGATATCTTTGCTTCTTCTTTAATATCCCGATGTGATATTAAAGAAGCCTTGAGGACTTGGATCTTCAGTTCTTCAAGATCATTTTCCCCAGTTTGGAAACTCAGGACGACTTCTCCGAACCATCTTTTATCCTGCATTTTTAGGTATCGAATATGTCCTTCATCACCACATTTGCTGCAAAATTGTAGAGGCATTTCTCGATTGAATGCCCCTCTCAGCCACTGGACAATGATCTTATGATCACAGACTGTTGTAAAAACCAGTCTTCTGTTGGTGTTGTCCTGCGTATATTTCTTGAACATTTGTAGGAAATTATTTCCTAACAAGATGTCTGCTCCTGTGTTGTGGAAATAGATTGGTGGAGTTTTCACCTTGTACCATGGTGTATCTCCAGCTCCTCCAATCAAGATCTCCGTCTGCTTTACTCATTTTGTTAAGAGTAAAACACGTTTCGAGAAATCTCTTCCGACAATTGGATTTAACCTTTCTTCCAATTCTTCTGGGAAGATTCCTCTTTTTGCAATACAAATTCATGCTCCTGAATCAATATAGGCTGCAAAATATTTAGCCTTATATTTCTCATATAACATCCCTATTGAGATGTATATGGAGAACAGACTGGTCATGTGATCACTAGTTGCTTTCCACTATATGTGATCATCATCCCGTCTTCCTTCATCTCCCATGGCTTGAACCTCTCCAAGAAGTCAAGTCCTAATATTAGGATCCCTGACTCTCTTTCAGCTCTTCCCTTTACATTCGTTGTCATAGCCGATATGTCAAGAGTTCCCTTATAGTGGCCGACTTCTGGTTGCTGTAGGCAGTACAACATATCACATGGAAAATTATTTTCCCATATTGTACTATCAAATCTTGTGTCGATCTCTCTCCAACCTTTAGGACATTTGATTTTGATTTTTACTTGCCTTGGTTATTTGAGATCCCCTTGGACACTGCTTCTTCTCGAGGACTGAGACCATGTCTCCGTCACAATCCTATCTCCTTGGAACGACAGTCTTTTACCTTCCAATTTGAGACTCTCATCGTATTTCAACAATGGTTTGTCTCCAACTCGAATGTTGATCTCTCTTGGTAGAGGCATCTTCGATCTGTCTGGATGAATCTTCTGTGCCACCTTTGAGAACACATCGATCTGTCTGGATGAATCTTCTGTGCCACCTTTGAGAACACATCTGGTATCTCGATGAACTGCTTCCCCAGAAATAGATCTGTATGATGTGAATTGGAAAACGCATAAGACACCTGATATGTCAGAGAGAATGGTCAATTTCTCTCGAAGCTGATATCCTTCCTTTTGAAGTCTTGATACAGTGTCAGAGCTCAACTGAAATCTCTATCTTTCAAATTATAGGATATCTTTGGATAGATTACTCCTATAATCTGCTTGGCACAAAGATTTCCCGAAATTGTTCCCAGCAAAGAATTCTTGTGATTTCTGATACGCTTATCGCATATAGCAATATCAATAGGCGTATCAACTCCTGCAGGTAGTGCGGATTTGAGCACTATCTGGACAGCGCCGATGTGAATCTAAGATATTATTCCCTTCACTTTCGGCTTCATCCTTCCCAGTTCTTCTTGAACTTCACTGAATGGAATCAGTTGTAGCTCCACTTGATTCCCTATAAGCTCTATGGGAAGTGACATCTCCATTCTTGTAATCTTATAGATTACATGGTGCTTCCTTGTCTTCAGACTGAAATTGCAAAGCAACTGATCAATCTGTCCTGCTGAAAAACCTTGATATCTCTGGATATTAAGGCTCTTATTCATGATTTTATCAATCATGCTCTGTGAAATAGTGGTCTGACTGGAATATCCAGTTTCATCCACCTACTCCTGATGGAAAACCTCAGCTTCAGTCGAAATCAGAGTCCGATCTTCCATCAATACTTTTATCGGTCAAGACGTCTTCTTCTTCATATATACTCTCATCTGAGGGTATATCCTCGAACTGGTAGACTTGTACCAATTCTTGGTAGTAAACTGCTTCTTGAATGTCTGGCGCACCTTCGAAGCTTTTTACTCCTCTCTTTTTTAGGACAATCTATGGAGATATGTCCCCTTGCACCGCAAGTCCAGCAGTTGCAATCTTTGAAACTTTTATTTGCTCTTGTATGAGCTCTTCTGAAAGTCTTTCTTGTGGGAGTTCTATTTGATGAACTCTGAGGTGTCCTATCTCAGGAAGGACCTTTCCTTTCTCCAGATTTGTAAAATCTTTACGATCGGATAGTATTTTAAAAATGCACCATATAATTTTTTTGAAGTAGGCAATATCCTTCTGGATAGAATTTACCGATGACCTAATGATGGAGTGAGGTAAACTTGAGGTCAAAGGTCTTAAGTTTGAATCTCACCATCAACACTATTAGGTGTGAACATATCGCACCTGATTTTCTAATGGTGGTCTGCCTTTCTTATCGCGTCTAACATAAAAATAAAAAAAGACTTGAGGTCTACATATCTCATATCATGATCACCATATTTAATATTTTTCCTCTTTATATTATAATTTGGCTTGTTACTTTATATTTTATTTGTTCAAAGCACATGATCAGTTGAATAATTTCATACACGATATTTAAGGGATGCTGCTCGATTTTCATAAAATACCAACATATCTATTGTTTTAGTATTAGTATTACAAAAATCTAAATATTTTCTTACACGTCTCTATGCATATATCACCCCCCTCACTAAGAAAAATATAGCATCATTAAAATAATGAATTAATTTCATTCGAAATTATTCTAAATCAACCATCTCATAGTGACAAAGTGCCTGTAAAAGTGTTTTGGTTTTTTAATTTTTTAAGGTTCAAAATGATGTCTTTTGTTGTGATGAGATAAAAAAAATCCACTTAAGCACAACACAACATTATTTTCTTTCCCAAGTTAGTTTTCTGTTCTCCAAACAGAATTAGAATGAATGGGATGGTCTATCCCCGCCCGGACGGTAGCTGCTAGCTTTCCCCATCTCTTCTAAACTTCACCCGGTCTTCGGCCGAGCTGTATGAGGCAGAAACTCATCCCACGTACGGTTTGGATGCCGAGCCCCGCCCCAGCAGTCAGGGTGCGACTTAGGTCCAAGCCATCCTGGCAAGCTCCTCATGTTCGATACCCTCGGCCCTAGATTCCGTTCCTGGGCCCTCACCACTTCCTGCGACAACTAACAAGGGGCATTTAGGACCTGAAAAAAAAATTGAGGTCTCTATTTTGTTAAAAATAGGTGCAAGTTTATGGTTTAATTGCAATCTTTTATAATTTGTATCTAAATTGCAAATCGTATCAAAATTTTATGTAATTAATTATAATTTACCCTTTTTTACAATAGAGAGCATAGCACAACAAACAAATAAAACAAAAAAATGTGGTCAAATTTTGAAACACAGAAATTTATGTATATAATTGATTTTGTATGTTCATTTGATTTTTTCCATTTTTATGACTTATATAATTCAAAGTTCACAAGTTCTTTTTTTTATTTTTATTTTTATGACGGGGTAACCTAAGTTGGACACTGGTTAAATCACATTCCTTTGCAATGGCTATAAATGACAGAGAAAAGGTGAACCACATTTGAAAAATTAGATATGACGGGTTCACACCAAACTGTGTTGGTGGACTTGAGACCTTCAGACTTAAACTAACTATTTCATTACACCGCTAGACCATCCTGATAACTTCTTATTTTTAATGGGTATGAATATAATGTTATGCTTATATTCAAGATGCAAATGGTCACTTTGGCCATATGTTCAAGATACAAATACAAGTGTAATTCATACAACATCATCTGAAATAATTTTTTCCATTATTTCCATATCATCCGTAAAAATTATTGCAACTTTAAAATATTAAAACATGTACATCGCACGGACGGAATATACTAGTGCTTTTGTTATAACTCATACTTCAGTTTGAAGATTTACAAATTTTCAAGCATATAATGATTAGGATAGCATAGCCACACTATGACCGGACATAATTTTTAATTATGCTATATTTGATATATAGGGTAAGATTTCAATGAATTTTTTGATTAGTGATTAATATTAATCTCTCCGTTTCTGAATAAGTGTCATTCTAGCATTTCAATTTTATTTCAAAAAAAGTGTTGTTCTATTCGAGACAGAAAATTAACATTTTTCTCACATTTGCCCTCATTAAATGCATTCAAACATCTATATTTAACTCATTAAATGCATTCACATATGAGTGTATTAGGTAATTTAATTAATTTATTAATTTATGTACATTATCCAAAATGACATTTAAATGAAAATAAAGGGAGAAGCATTTTACAATTATACCTTGCAATTCATTTTACGAATATTTGATTTGTACAAAATTCAAAATATACATAAACTAACACTGAAAAATATGGCTAGATTATTAAAGAAATCGATCTTCCTTGAATTGATTTTTTTTCAAGAGAATCAGTGAATTGAAGTTGACTTAACTTCATTTTATTTTTCTATTTCAAAAAATAAAATACAATAAACTTCATTTCATTTCTCTTTCTCATTCTCATAAGCTTCAGGAGGAAATTAATAAAATATTTGGTATATATTTATCAAAATTTTCTTAAGGTCTCTAAAAAAATATAAATGAACTATGAAATAATTTTGACATATTAATAATACAAATTAAATAATGAACTTACAGAAATGGAGATGAATCATCCTCAAAATTATTTAATATTTTGGTAAATTAAATTAGATAATTTAGTGAAGTTATTAGATAAACTCTACAAAATTATAAATATAGTATGAAATGATAAAAAAAAATTACATAAAATCTCTTAAAAAATAGATATGGATTATGAAATGATTTTGCCACATCAATACTACAAATCAAATTAAGAAATTAAGGAATTACATTAAAAATATAAATGGAAAGATTAATTTATTTAATAATTCATTCATATTTTTAGAGAGATATTATGTATACTTTGAATTTTAAAATATACAAGTTAAATCTTTCTAAAATGAACTGCAAGGGTACAATTGTAAAATAATATTGATCACTAATCAAATAGTTAATTAAAGACTTACCATATATTTCAAATATATTATAATTAAAAAATTATAGCTAACCATAGTGTGGTGGAATAAGATTACCTTAATGATTAATTGATTTTAGAGTACATACGAGGCATTATTATTATTATTATTATTATTATTATTATTATTATTATTATTATTATTATTATTATTATTATTATTATTATTATTAGAGGTAAACAAAATTATATTAATATTCTAAATTCAGAGATGCAAACCAGGTCGGGAAGTCAACGTCTATTAAATTTACTAAGGAAAAATTCCATGCTATCCTAGTAGATCTATTGTGAGAAATGGGGTGTTAATACAAACAGGTAATGATCCAGAACACGTTATATCACATGTTGACTGATGATACATGGATGAAAATATTGAAAATTTTTACAACTTGTCAAAATATTTTAATAAATAAAGCACACATCAAGTTTATTATATATATACAGAGTAGCTAGATGCTGACAATTTGAGTAGTTAATTTAATTCAACTGGTATTTTGGATTAAAATTTTCAATTTCATATACAAAGTCAAACCAAATTAAATAGGTTTGTCTTAATAAGAAAGATATTAGGTAATAAATAATCAAACAATAATGGAGATTGGTTCTCACAATGGAATCTTTTTTCTTTTTTATTAGGAAATCAATCACTATCCAATTTGTAGGTCACGTGAATGAAAATAATAACAATAGAGCACCACTTGGGTAAATTATACCGTGCACTCCAATGCAAAACACTAAGTGTGATAATAGATAATTAAGTATATAATAGATAGTTAATATGGTAGTTAAATGTCACATCTATATATATATATATATTATAATACACTTTTGTTTTCCCGCTCATTTATAAAAGGGCACTGTAGACATTTTATTTAACATTGTATGAGCATTATAATAATATATAAAATTATGCATCGTCACATTTAATTTCATTTAGTTTTGATACTTTTCATATACACATATAATATATATATGTATATAAATAAATGATTGTACTAATCTACCTATTATCCCAATTTTTTACGGAGCAAAAATAGTTTTTTGAAGCAACATCTCATCTCTTAAATCATTTTTATTTGGTCTAATTACGCTTTCCTTTTTCTTTTTTTATATTGTTTCTTGAATATTTATTTACTCATCACATTATTAGTTATTTTAGATTTCTTCAAAAAGTTTAAATTTATATTTTTTGGTCATATTTCTATATAATTTGATGTATGTATATTTTTTTATTTAATCAAACATGAATTATTTTTTCTTTTAATAAATAATAATGTCATAAATTGCAAATTAAACTATGTTTCAATGCAAAAATAACAAATTCCATATACAATAAAATGAATCTTGAAATTGATGAATTGAAATTATTTTCTTATTAATCTAAAAATAATTACAACAGTGTACCCGTTCATTACGTTGAACAAAAATATAAATTTAAGATATTTAAATTTACATAAAATTTAAAAACTAAAAAATTTAAAATCAACATGAGAGAATATCTTATATTTTTTATAAAATTATAATGAAAAACTAAACATACAATAAAACCAATCATTTTCTTTTTATTTTCAAATTGGGGTAATGGGGAACCGGTAGATTTTGATTCGAGATGTCTCACTTTTACACATAATTTCTACTATTTGGGTCTTCGAGAAGAGTCGGGACAACCAAAGCTCGCATATCTTTGAAATTCGCAGTTCTTTGAAAGTTATTGCATAGATTTTAGTTTAAATTTGTTGTATAATATTAATTTCATATTTACAATTTCTAATAAAATAATAATAACTATAAATATATTATTCGTGCATCACATGAAGAGTCATTCTAGTTAAATTAAAAGTGCATTGCATATGGGTGCACGATAGAATTTACCACACATTGATGCACTATTTATTATGCACTAAACTGCAACTAACACAGGACAATGCAATATAGCAAGCGAATCGAGTATCGTATCCACAGCGAATCTTCTCTTCATGTTCCTTGCCTTGAAGAACACCCGCAAGGTATATCTACAAAAATAAAAATATCAGTAATCTACATGTGTGACTATAAGAAATAACTGAACACTTATGCATCTACACAAAAGAGTTCTAAATCCTTACAAAATGTTGGGCGCTGAAACAAAAGCTTTTGTTCATCTTAAAAACATTTTCTGATTTATTCATTAACAAAGCCCATGCATCAACAATAGTAATATTTATCATCTTCGTATCATTCATCGTTCTGATGGCATCAAAGTTTATAAAAACTTCTCTACGATATTTAAAAACCTGTCCACTTTGACTGTACACATCCAAAAATGTATCATTAATAATAAGCTGAAGCATCACTAACATAAATACTAATAAAAAATTAAAATATCACTTACCGATGACCAATCAAATCAATGAGGCAGTAGTCCACGATATCCTTCTCCTCTCTTATCAGGCCAGATAGTAGCTTAGCATAGCTCGGTAGAAATCGGCACCTGAACTGGAAGCCATCAGGAACAGGCCACGGTTCTCTCCTCTCTGAAGTACCTTCTCCTTCAGCTTGCTCATCAATATTCTGCTATAGATTTTCCGTGCACAGACGTCTTGAAGGAGGAGTTTGAATAAGCTCATTACCTTGATCATCTTCCCCACCCAAATTCTACAGATCTGCATGAATAAAGTAAAAGTATAAACATCAAACATGCATAAAAATTATAACATATATAAAATCATATTTAGTACAAAAAATAGAAAATAATACCAGACACTACATCATCGATAATCTTATTTGGATCATCAGGCGGTGTAGGTGTTAGCAAATCAAACTTTGGGTATTCAAACTCTTCTTCTTCTTCAGCCTCATTTTGTGCACGTTCTGGCTTCAACTCCACCTGGACATCTTCTGAAACTTTCTCTCCCTTCTCAGTCTTTATCTTCCAAAAGTTGTCCACAACTTCATCGATATATTCATGCAGCTTCAAGCTTGAGAAAAACATCAAATCGGGAGATAACAAGGTGATTCTTCTATCCCCGTGTTTACTTGAATCAAATCCTTCATCTTTGCTAGCCTCTCCAGATGAACATGAGTAACCATGTTCAAATTCATCTTTATCAACAACAAAGCCTCCTCCAAAGGCTGGGAAAAAAATAAAAAATATAAGTCAAGTATCACTAATAAACAGTAATACATCACTAAATAAAATTAAATATAAATCATGCACTTACATCTTTAGCAATCCTAGAAATCTGTGCATTGTCCTGCTTAGTAGCTGGGAGTTGAAATGTTATAGATCTCTCATCTACAACATATAAAGTAGGCACCTCTCTACTTGGTCCAGTTCTTGGCTCTACCCTTGGACATTGAGCAGACATATCACCTTTATCATCTACCCCACCTACAGCACCCTCCAACCTTGGAACATAAGCACCCCTGGTAATAGGGTAGACACCTTCTACCCATTCACCATGACCAAAACCCCCTACATTCAACTCAGCATGTAATCTAGCTCTAATGGAGTCTTTATCCCAGTGCTGGATCAGAGAGAGTGTCGTAGGTGACACACGACTTTGCCATTTAAACCTATGAAAGTAAAATAGTGGCAGCACAAGGAGGCAACAATTCAAGTGCCTAAGAGTCATAGATTTCTGGAAAGAACTAATCACATAGCACAATCTTTCCAGCACATGCCCACACCAGTCAAAGGAAGAGATCCTCTCAACAGACATCAGTGATCTTATCACATTAAACTCAACTAATTGATTAGCAGTTCAGTAAGAAAAGTTGACAAAGAGTATAAAATAAACAATCTCTTAAAATCATCCCCCCCATCTTTCATCCCAAGTAACATCCTTTGCACAGAAGACATAGAGAAGTTATTCCCAATTTCATTTCTATTCTTAAAATTGATAACAAAATCCTTAGTGCTATCGTCGTTCCTCAATACAGGAACCCCCTCATTTATAGGCAACATAAACAAATCATGAATATTATCTGAGGTAATAATTAAATTTTTATTACCTTCAAATGACAGAACACGACTTGCTCCATTGAAGTTCACCACAAACCAAGATATCCTCTACCAAGAAATCATACCAAAACCTCTTAATTCTAGCATACCAGAAAATCCAATCTCCTCCACAGCCCTTCTTTGATAATTATTTAGTTTTACAGCAAGTGAACATAGCTCAGCAGGCCTACACTTGGTCACAAAACTCTTATCACTGCAATGAAAAAAAATAAGACATTAGTAATTATAAATTTTGAGGCTGTAGCATATTAATACTAATGAAAATGAATTACCTATCATCAGACTCTTCATTTTCATCATGAGTCCTTCTCGTTCGTTTCTTCTGAATAGTAATGACTATTTTCTTTTTTTTTCACTTTACTAGATTTCCCCTTCTTTGTATTATCTTTCATCTTTGCTCTCTTAGCTTCATGTTTAACTTCATGTTCAGAGCAAGAATCTTCAGCATTCTTATCATCATTCTCATCATATTCCTCATCATCATGTTCACTTCAATATGAAAAGTAAATTAAAATATTGAAGTATTACTAATAATCCATGTGAGCATCATTATCTATCAAGTAAGTATCACTAATTACGAACAAATGGATCACTAAGTAAAACAGCCACTAAGAAAAGATAAAGTATAACATAATTAAAAAAAACTCACTGAATTATACAGTTAAGCATCACTAAGCAAACAAAACAGTATCACTATTTTTTTAAAAAACAAAGCATCACTAATTATTAAACTCAAGAATCACTAAGTCAAAAATTAAAGGATGACCAAGTAAATATAAAAGTATCACTAAGTAAAAATAAGTGTCACTATCCAATGAATGTAAAAATAAGTAACAATAAGTAAAATAGTATCACTAAGTAACAGAAAAGTATTACTAATTAACATAAAAGTATCACTATTTAAAAAATAAGCATCCCTACTTATAAAAGTCAGGAATCACTAAGTCATAAGTAAAGATAAACTTGAAGAATGTAAAAGTATCACTAAATAAACATAAAGTAGCACTAGGTAAAAATAAGTATAACAAACTGATGTAAGTATTACTAACTAACATAAACGTATCACTAAAAACATGTCAAGTATCACTATTTTAAAAATACAGTATCTGCATATATATAATACCTGACTACAACATCTTTATCCTTCCATTTCTTTAACAGATGGTTTACGTCTCTTATATGTCCGTACAATGTCAATATCTGTTTCTGTATGCTCACTACAATAAAAAATGACATGATTTAGAAAAATTAACACTACTAACATAAATAATTTGTAACACAAAAGATACACCAGACTCATTAAAAAACTAATAACATGATAATTTGAAACAGCAAAATTCATACCTGATAGCATCATCTTTCTTCTCCTCAGATACTGACTTACTAGTTCGCAGCAACCACTTTTTAATTTTTTTCCATCAGTAAAATATTTGTTAAGAAATCCAACTGCAAAGCATAAAATAAAAGCATCACTATCAGCAACTAAAATCAAACACTATCATAGAATAATGCACTGCATCTCAACACATTCCAACAATAATCCATCTATACAGACTACAATGCAAGTAAAATGAACATTTATTTGTGGACTAAAGAAATAAATCACTACTCCGGCCAGAAAACGAGCACTATGATCCAAACAAAACCAATTGCTACTAATGTCTCAAACAAAATAACACAAATGAAACTGAAATCCCTAAAATGACTAATGGAACAGAACATTCTACAAACTACTACACTAATGGAACAGAAATTTTTTCAAACTATTACAGACGACTAAAATCAAATCCCTAATATCACTCTCAAAATAAGCAATGATTGCATGTTATTCTAAACTAAAATGCCCTAAATTACAAAAAGCCCTAAATTAGAAAAGTCCTAAATAAACTTACACTATCAACTTCGAGTTGACGCCGGAGATGTTGACCTCGCAGAACCGGTTTAGGTTGTGAATGGAACGCCGGTGGTTAGAAAAGTTCCTGACGATGGTGGTGATCGTAAAAATTTCGCCAACAATTGCCTCGAATGGTGCCGAAGAGCGAGGATGGTGACAGTTGTGAATGGTGCAGCTTTGACTAATATGGAGAATGGGTGCGGTTGTGAGAATTGCCGGTTAGAATGGAGAATCGCCGGTGTTTAGGGCTAGAGAGAATCGCGGGAGAGTGGGGAGCGAGGGATGGTGAGCTGGAGCATTCAAATCTGTTTTTTTTTTTTAATATATATAGGGCGGGTCAGGTCAGGGAGATCTATCTAACGTAAGTGACCCATTAGACAGTTTCATACAAGTTTTTGTCTAAAATCTATTATGACACATCAGACACTATCTTAAACCTAAATGTAGCATAGAATTTTTTGAGTTACGGTTCAAATTTCACAATCACCGAGAGTCAAACCAAAATAGGTTATCTTTTTCTTTCTTTCTTTCTTTCTATTGTGTTTTTTTTTTTTTTTTGAAAAGAAGAATAGTAGGATTTAAATAAGCAATCATAATGCAGACTGACTTTGGATATTCGAAAGTTACATCACATGGATGAAAATATAAAGAATGCAACTTGTCAATTAATTATTAATAACTGAACCTTTTTTCCTTATCGAATAATAATTAACTCATTAATGTTTAAAATTAACAACTACGATTAGTATAATGCAATAGGTATTTTAAAGTCAATGGAACATGGGGAGACCTTTTCTCTCACGTTGCCGTTGTACGACTATAATTTTTGCATATTTGAGACTTTCATATTTTTAGTGACATTGCAGTGAGAAGAAACTTTCCATAATGTCAACGCCAATAAATAGAATATATAAAAGGTTAAATACACTTAATTATTGAACGTTTATGGTCACTAATATTTTTGTCATTATATTTCAAAGATTACCTATTCATATCCAGCATTTGCATAATCCTAACAAATCTAAAACGTGACCAAATTTCTGACATCTCAAATCTTACGTGATTTTTCTGAAAACAAGGAGATGAGTGTATAGTCAACTAAAATTTGCACCAATCTTCATGATTCCATCAAACCGCATTAGATTTAAGATGTTCAAAATTTATTCTCATGCTAAATTTATTAAATTATGTAAATGTTGAATATCAATTTATAATTTTTTACATGTTAAAAAAAAATTAACAACCTCAAACGCGGAGTACTAAAAAATAATTAAACTAATATACAAATGAGTATATTTTGTAATATCAACGACTTAGCTGTGAAGTTGATTTTAAACGTTTGATGTTCAGAAACTCAAAATAAAATGTAGTAAGATCCAATTACGACCAGCCCAGTCCATCAGTTATAATTTGTTTTAGAAACGAGTTATATACGAACATAAATTGGATTAAATGATTCTGCTCTTTGCGTTAAAAAAGCTAATTAACTAAATTAGGTAATTAGTATTATATTATTCTAAACGGTATATATTTTCTATAGCGTAAGAAATATATTACATTATACATTTCTCCAAAATTAATTAAATGATTGTACTGACTTAAGAATAAAATAATATAATATATGTAATTATTATATATTTTGCAAGATAGACTGACTTGAGAAACCCAAACTAATTAACTTTTATCCACTTAACTAAGCAATTTTGAAAAGAAAAAAAAAACAATCCGAAATAAAAATTTATCAAGGATGCATCAAACATAACGTCTCATACCAAGAAAAATAGATGTTCGAACTTCGAACAAGACTTGTTTTTTTTTGTTCAAAAGAGTAGTTTTAAAATAATGATACAATTTCAATCCCATACAAACACACGCTATCTAACACACAAATTTAAAAAATGAACGGGGCTCATTATTCAGAGTGGAAAAGGAATTATAAAAATGTTTAAGGGTTAATTACGATTAAATAAATAAATTTTAATTGTAACATTTCAAAATTCGTATCTAAATTGTAAATTGTGTCAAAATTTATGTATTTAATCGTAATTAATTCAATTGTTAATTCATGTTGGCATGCTCCAACATTTGCATGAGTTGATGTAGTGTGTGTTAGTGTATGATATAATTCCCCTTCCCACAAGTTAGCATGGTAGAGTAAAAAAAATATCATTCAATTAAAAAATATTAAAATATAATTAATTACGTATGATTTTCGGTGACTAAAATTGATCAAATGTTATATTTGCAAAAAAAAAAAAAAAATCAAAAAATGGGTACCATTTCCTTAAGTTTGAAAAAGTTCGCTATTTTTGTGAAAGAATTCAAAATCTATACATATATTAAGGCAAAATAGTGTGATAGACAACAGTTCTAGTGTAAATCGTTGTTTATTAAACATTTTGCCTTAGACAACCGTTTTTGAATAGTAGACAACAGTTTTGAATTAATAGACAACAATATTGACACTTATTGTTGTATTGATTTATTTTATTTTTTGCATTTTCCACGACGGTTTAGATTACAACCGTTGTAGTTTAAGAAATTTTTGCAATCTTATTTATTATTTTTTTACTTTAAAATTTGAGATATGTAGGATTTTTAATTTTAATTTTTTATGCATAGATGGATGATTTGTAGTACTCCACATTTGTAGCCTAAAAAGAAAGTTTTCATTTGTATTGCACTATAATAATAATAATAATTTGTTATTTTTTCTATTTCAATTTCATCATTTAAAATAATTAATAATTATATTTTTTATACATGTCATATATTCAAAGAAACTAAATGTTCTATAATCGTGAACAATTATACATTGTTATTTATAAAATTGTGACGTTGGAAATGTTTCAATTCGATTTTTCTAACATGGATTTTCATTTAGTTCCTATTTTTTTTTATTTGTCGTAACTATACAAAATTGATCTTATTGTCTAATTAATTAACGCATGTGCATATCATTTTTTTAATTTTTAAAAATTGAAAACACAACATATAAAATTTAAAAATAATCATAATATTATAGATCTAAAAAATAATAATTATTTGTGCATCGCACAGAAAAAATACTAGTATAGGTATTAAAACGTAATCTACCCTATGCGTGTTCAAAAATATAAGTTTTTATTTTAGGGAGCGACTATTTGCACTACTGCTTTTACTTTTTGCACCACAAAAGAAATAAAGAAAAAATAAAATAATTATGAAGTTACTTCAATACCCTTTTTTTACTTGTTCATACCACTAAAATTATTCAATGCACCATAAATTTAAAATTAAAAAAATTAAAAAGAAAACAAAGTAATCGAATTATTCATCAAATTATAATAGTTTATTAGAAGTATTAGATGCTATTATTGGTGTATTGATTGAAAATAATCGAGTTTAGAATGTGTTGTGGAGGTTTTTTTTGTCCAGATCGCAATTCGTTCGAACTGGAAATTTTGAACATTTTGGAGTGGGTCGAACTCCATTTTTCGAACAATAATTGGAGAAAAACAGAGTTCATGGCGTTCGAATTTAAGTTTTCGAACATATTAGAGTGGTTCGAACTTAAATTTTCGAACATAGTTCGTTCGGAAAATATTTTCTAACACCTTTGCACCCTGAAATTTTCTAAGTGTCGTTCAAACATTAGTTTTCGAACAAATGAGGGTTGTTCAAACTTTAGTTTCCGAACAAATGAGAATTGTTCAAACTTTAGTTTCGAAAATTTAAGTTCGAACCACTCTAACTTAAGTTTTCGAACATATTAGAGTGGTTCGAACGTGTTTGAAATTGTGTTTCCGAACATATATATTTTTTAAGTAAAACAAATATTCTTGGAGCGAAGGGTATTAATATAAATGTGTGTGGTGTAAAGAGTAAAATATGTAGTGCATTGAGTAACCGAAGTGCAAAGAGTAAAATCAGTGGTGCAAATAGAAACACCATTTATTTTATTTTAAATTTATCTCTCTCTTTTTTTATTAATCAAAACTGAATAAAGTTTTTTAATTAAATAAAGGAAATTCGAAATCCCCTTTTTGAGAGAGAGAGAGAGATTTTTTAAAAATAGATGACTTGGCCCATTCTCAGAATAGGCCCAATAAGCCCAGCCCATCAGGTCAAATTCCCATTTTCGTTTTTTTTTTTCGCAAAGATTGAATTTTCATTGTTCAGAGTTCAAATTCCATCATTTTGTCGCCACATCTCGTGGTTTTTATGCAATTCATGGACGAATCGAAACAGCAGTTGTAAATTAGAAGATGTTGTTGAATCCGATCTCTGAAATCAGTTTTTTCCTCTCCGATTGGGAGCGGAGCTGAATTGAGGCATGGTGCTCAGTTAAAGAACTTAATTTTCGAACATATTAGATTTCATTCAAGATTTGAATATTGTGATGCAATTTTAACAATATTAGAATTTAATTAGTTAAAAAAATTGCTCTATCTATCCCAATTATAGTCTATTTTCTAGTCGTACATAAATTAAAAATATTATGAAAACAAGATATTAAAGCTAAACTTCCAATAATACCCTTATTTAATATTTATGACTTTCAAAATTTAAGTGGTTAGATTTTTAATTTTCAAGATTTAATAAAGGTGTATTTGAATATTAATATAAAAATTAATACTACTTATTGTAATGAGACTATATAATTGAGACACTCTAAAATAGTAATAGGGACAATATAATCAGGACGGAAGGAGTATTTTTTATCATTCTACTTATGGCCTTTTATATCATGAATTGGGCCCCCCCGAGCAACATTCCTGGCTCCGCCTCTGTTTGAATGTGTGTTTATGGTATTGATCTTATCTTGAAATCTTTGGAACAGGACTATTGTTAGGTCTAATTGCTTCCACTCAAAAGGGCACAACAATTCTTACAAAATTTCTAACAATCCTTTTATGATTGGATTTCGTGTCCTACAAATGGTTCTTTCATAAATTCCAGATTTTGATCAGATATGGTGGCTTTCAGTTCTTACTGCAGTCATGTCTTTCACTTACCCCACCTTTGTTTAGGCCTTCAAATTGCAAAATTTGCAGGTATAGCTGACAACTTCACTTAGTTATGACAACATTCTTGATTATGAAGCTTGTTTTGATAATAATTTCGATGTTTTTCTTATCACTAAAGAGAATGGAGAAATCAGGGGAAGTCTCACAGGGGTAAGAGTTTGCGTACTGACTGAAACACAAAAGATTTGAACAAGTTTCCAAGCTCTTGGGGCTATAGCTTTTTCCTATTCTTGCACACTCAATCTCATTGATATTCAAGTACAATTATTGATAATGATCATCAATCTCTTATCAAATTCAAATGCATGATATTATATTGTTTGATTTGTTGTGTAAGATTGTTTTTACCATGATCTCGATTAATTGCTTTGGTTTAGATTTTGGGTTGTAAACTCTTAGCATTGGAGACTAAGTTTTTAGATGAAAAAATGGGAGTTTCCAGATAGGAAAGTGTGGGTCTTTCTCTTGAATTTGAATTCATTGTTAGGATTCTTCATTTGTATTGATTTAGGTTTTGGGTTGTAAACTTTTAGCAATGACAGCTAAGTTTGTAGTTGAAAAACAAGGAAAACCTAGCAAACTGACTTCTACAATTTAACCTAATAATAAGCTGACTCTAACGATGTCACTCAACTTAAATAAATAAACTTAATTGACTAAACAAGATCGAATCCTAACAGCTGCAAAATGCCAATTCCTAACAAAATTTTGCTTCGAGACTTATGTTTTCAATTTTTTTTTATAAAAATAAATTATCTTTTTCAAAATTAACAAAATAGTATTAATTTTTTAAATTTTTTTTTGCAAATCTAACATTTGATTAATTTTCGGCCGCAAATCATACGCAATTCATTGTATTTTAAGATTTCTATTTAGCAAGACACGTAAAAAAACCTGCATTCAAGAAATATTAAAATGCAAAAAAAATCTACATTCAAGAAATTTTAAAATACAATCAACTACGTATGATTTTTGTACAGTAAAATTGATCAAATGTTAGATTTGATTTTTTTTATTAAAAAAATTGATACTGTTTCCGAACGACCTTCATTGTGTTCATTTATTAATTTTAAATTTTTTTATGTTGAATGGTATAATAGTCTTTTAGTGTGGTGTGTAAAGAAAAAATGAAAAAAATAATAATTTTTATGGTGTGTAATGTAATTGTGGTGTGAAAAGAAAAAATTGTACTGCAACTAGAAATGCAGGAACAACTGCTGACTATTACATTTTCGGTTATTTTTTCAAAAATAATTTATATTTTCAAAGTTAACAAAACAATACTTATGTTTTCAAAAAATTTGCAAATCTAACATTTAATTAATTTTTCAGCCCGCAGATTTTTAAGATTTCTATTTCTTGAATCACATAAAAAAAAACTACAGTCAGGAAAATATTAAAATACAAGTAATTATATATGATTTTTGGATAGTAAAAATGATCAAATGTTAGATTTGATTTTTATTTTTATTTTTGAAAAAATAAGTACTATTTTGTTAATTTTGAAAAAGTAGGTTATTTTTTAAAAAGAGCCGAAAATGTAGGTATTAAAGTGTAATTTACCCTTTTAAGAAACAATAGAAGTAGATGAGAATTTCACAATACAACTTTTTGAAAAAAATAAATCATGTGGTACGATTTTGCCATCAAATAGTATTTTAAAAGTGACGGATGTAACTTTTTTGGGGATAAATTATATTTTGATACTTAAATTTTTGGTACTTTTTTAAAAAATAACTCATGTTTTCCAAATTAACAAAAAAGTACCTATATTTTCAAAAAAAAATTATAAATCTAACATTTAATCAATTTTACGGCATGAAAATCACACGTAGAAAAAAATTCATTCAATCAAGAAGTATTAAATTATAATCAATTACATACGATTTTCGGACCGTAAAATTGATTAAATGTTATATTTATAATTTTTTTGAAAAAGTGGATAATATTTTGTTAATTTATCAGAAAATGGTCATTTTTTAAAAAGTACTCAAAATATAGATATCAAAGTGTAATTTACTCTTTTTGAAGTGAGCAATATATTTCTGGATATTGACAGTATCATCATCATCATGACAAGATTTTATTTTTGAAACATCATCGTGACAACATTAAAGCCTACAGATCTCATCTCATTTTATTTAATATTTTTCCTCATTATATTATGATTTAGTATGTTACTTTATTTTTTCAAAGCACATGATCAATTGAATAATTTCATACATGACATTTAAGGGGTGTTGCTCGATTTTCATAAAATACCAACATATTGATTATTTAGTTTTAGAATTATAAAAATATGGATATTTTTCTTACACGTCTATATGCGTATAGATTCTCCTTCCTCTAAAATTCTAAATCAACCATCTCAAACGGACGAAGTGCCTACAAAAATATTTTGAAACGAGCATATATAATCCGTATAATTTGTGGACAGTACTCTTAAAGCAAATTGTAAATTATACTCGAATGGAATAAAGAAAAATTAAAAGGAAAATTTACGATCCTGATATGTTTCTACATATTACGCATGACATAAATATATAGTTCGAAACAACAAAGAAAAAAATGTATCGAGGCTTCAATCTTGTATCTCTCAAAGACTTCAAACACCGAAATGGAGAATTTAATTAAGTACGAGTTGCGCTATGGCGCACACCAGGTTTTTCTGCAAAAAAAAAAAAAAAAAAACTCAATCGATCAATATTGAGTTTCATTTTAGGTTGAAGAGCCACATAGCCCCCTCGACTATTCTACAATGGTCACATTGCCTCCTCTTTGACTATTTGGTCTATTTAGCCCATCGACTCTATAAAATGGCTCACATTGCCCCTTCTATAGATGGAAAAGTTAACACCATCAACAAACACACACTAACATACATTTTTCTCACACACTAAGATTTTTCACATAATTTTTACTTATAATTTTACAATTAACCAAAATTATTACAAATTAATAAATTATGATTAATAGTTAATAAAATAATAAATATTCTGAATTTTGTTAATAAATTAATTAACACTTAATAATAATAATAATAATATGAAAAATTCATTATTTATAATATATATATATATATATTGAGATAATTCGTAAAATTATTTTGATCTAAAAACTATCATCTATGTATTTCAAATAAGCAAGTAAGTGTTCGACTTTATTTTCAATGGTAAAACGAACCCACAAATTAATTAATTTCACTGCATAATGACTTTTGAAGATGAAAAATCTAAGCAAATCTGAAATTCATAAATCATGCTCCCTTTCCAAAATATTAAATCATCATAAAGGAAGACTCAATATATGTATTGTAGAATTCATCATCGAATCATCGAATTTTAAAATTTAAATAAATTTTATAAATGAACTCGATATATATGTGAATATATATATATATATTGAAATTTTCATACTATATTACTATTATTATGTTTTAGTTAATTTATTAATCAATTTATGGTTATTTATTA
Source organism: Perilla frutescens (assembly GCA_026008535.1). NCBI lineage: Eukaryota > Viridiplantae > Streptophyta > Magnoliopsida > Lamiales > Lamiaceae > Perilla > Perilla frutescens. The sequence continues at coordinate 53,330,516 of BRKX01000015.1, forward strand.
TAGTATATATTATTATTATTAAGTGTTAATTAATTTATTAATAGATTTCAGAGTATTTATTATTTTATTAACTATTAACCATAATTTATTAATTTGTAGCAGTTTTGGTTAATTATAAAATTATGTGTAAAAGTATGTGAAAAATCTTAGTGTGTGAGAAAAATGTGTGTTAGTGTGTGTTTGTTAATGGTGTTAACTTTTCCATCCATAGAAAGGGCAATATGAACCATTTTATAGAGTCGAGGGGGCTAAATAGACCAAATAGTCAAAGAGGGAACAATGTGACCCTTGTAGAATAGTCGAGGGGGCTATGTGGCCCTTAACCCTTCATTTTATTTACAAATACATCTATATCCAATGACGGGGCCTCATTCATAATAGATCAAATGTATACTTCTACGCAGGTCACGGACTTCAAAAAACTACCTAAATTTTCCACATCCTTGGAAAAATGTCATATGATCCAATTTTTAGTATTGGGTTGTTGATGAGGCCCGTCGGAGTCTGGTGTACAAATGACATGAAAAATCACATTTAATCTCAATGTAGAATATGATTTTTCACGTCATTTTTAGCGTTGGACTCAAATGTGATTTGTCAGCAATCCGACATAAAAAATTGAATTTAAAGACATTTTTACAAAACTGGGGAAAGTTTTGGTAATTATTTTAATCAAAAAATATTTTTTTAATTATATTCTGAGGACATAAAATGACGACATTAGTAGTAGATGTTAATTATGTTGATTCTGAAATTTTTTTCGCCTTCTCCTATGATAACAACATTTTTTTTTAACGATATCGTATGGAAAAACAAAATATTATCCTTAAGTTTTGTAGTCTTCATTCTGTCTATTGGCATCTATCTTGCAATGAAGCCATGAAGATCAAGTTTTTTCGGACATTGTATAGTGATGCTGACACTAATTTTTCAATGAAAAATGTAAAGAGCCAAAGTAATGATTTTTATACCCTTAGGTGGTGTTAAACTTACATACTGTAATTTATATGGCATTTTAGTAATTTTTATAAGAGAAAATTATAGTTTAATACTCAATTTTTCAAAAAATTTAAAAATCATATAAAATTGATTGTATTTTAATATTTATATATTCACATCTGTGTAATAAAATAACCATCCGATTAAAAAATCTTAAAATACAATCAATCACGTACAATTTTCAAGCTATAAAATTATTCAAATGTTATATTTGCAAAATTTGTTGAAAAAATGGGTACTATTTCATTAATTTTGAAAAAGTGAACTATTTTTGACAAAAATTCAAAATGTAGGTATCAAAGTATAATTTACCCTTTGCATGTTCAAAAATATAAGTTTTTATTTTATTTTATATTTAGCTCTTTTTTTATTGATCAAAACTGAACAATTTTTTTAATAAAATAAAGGAATTCGAAATCCCTTTTTTGTTTTTTTTTTTTTTTGAGAGGGAGAGAGAGTTTAATATATATATATATATATATATATATATATATATATATATATATATATATATATATATATATATATAGGGATGGGATCTGGTGAGAACAAGTCACTAGGTGGGAATTGGGAACCAATCCCATCCCTTCATTCCAAAATCTGGACGGTCCAGATTAAATAGATAAAGTGGAATAGGGGCGGTGGCAATCTCGTAATTAAAATGAAAACTTTAAATTCACGCGTTTCATTAAGGGTAAAATTGGAACAAAAAAAAGTGACATCATCATGTTTTGAAATAATTCTTAAAAACTTTAAATGATCATAATTTATTCATTTTTAATCGGATTTACGCAAATCTTATATCAAATTAAAGCTCTTTTCATACTCTTTCATTTAAGATCCATATTGCATATGTTTATTTGAAAAAAATAGATGAAAAATACAAAAAATCATTTTTAGGCACAATTTTCGCATAGAGCAACCCCAGATTTATATTAGCATGTTGTATACAACATTTTAGCATGACCTATATAACATTTTAGCATATTGTGTAATACATTTTAGCGGGTGATATTATGAATATATTTCTAACAGTTTTATACAAACACCTACACCTATATAGATACTACAAAATGAAAAAATACGAGTTAATGATAAAAAAAAAAGAATGAGAAAGTAAAGCAACGAAGGAAATGACTGACAACTAAGAAAGAAAATGCGTAAATATTTTCCGAAACAAATATCAAATTTAGCCTCCTACTTCGCTCATTTTAGCCTCATTCATTTCTCATTATAGCATGTTCTGATAAACAAAATATGGAACGGTGATTTCATTAGAATGAAACGCAATACACATATTTGGGGACAATGAACCCTAATGAGAATCTGATAATTACTAATTGGGATCAGATGAACCTTAATTGGAATGTAATAAACCTTAATTAGGAACGGTGAACCCTAGTGGAAAATGTCACATCAAATTTAGCCTCCTACTTCACTCATTTTAGCCTCATTCATTTCTCATTTTAGCATGTATATTCTGATAAACAAATATGGAACGGTGATTTCATTGGAATGAAACATAGTACACCCTATTTAGGGATAGTGAACCCTAAAGAGAATTTGATAATTACTAATTGGGATCAGATGAACCATAATTGGAATGCAATAAACCCTAATTGGGAACGGTGAACCCTAGTGGAAAATATCACATCAAATTTAGTCTCCTACTTCACTCATTTTAGCCCCATTTATTTATCATTTTAGCATATATGTTCTGATAAACAAAATATGGAACGGTGATTTCATTGGAATGAAACATAATACACCCTATTTGGGGACAGTGAACCCTGATATGAATCTCATAATTACTAGTTGGGATCAGATGAGCCCTAATCGGAACGTAATAAACCCTAATTACTGAACTCGGAAACTGCCCAGATTCAATTTTAGCCTCCTACTTCACTCATTTTAGCCTCATGCATTTCTCATTTTAGCATGTGTTGATAAACAAAAATTGAACGATGATTTCATTGGAATGAAACGCAATACACCTTATTTGGGGACATTGAACCCTAATGTGAATCTCATAATTACTAGTTGGGATCAGATGAGCCCTAATCGGAACGTAATAAACCCTAATTGGGAATGGTGGACTTTAGTAGAAAATGTCACATCAATTTTAGTCTCCTTCTTCGATCATTTTAGCCTCATATGATTCTCATTTTAGCATGTGTTGATAAACAAAATATGGAACGGTGATTTCATTGCAATGAAACACAATACACCCTTTATGGGGACAGTGAACCCCTACTGGGAATCTCAGAATTACTAGTTGGGATCATATGAGCCCTAATTGGAACATAATAAATCCTGATTGGGAATGGTGAATCCTAGTGGAAAATGTCACATCAAATTTAGCCTCCTACTTCAATCATTTTAGCCTCATGCGTTTCTCATTTTAGCATCTTCTGATAAACAAAATATACAGTGGGAATCTGACAAGGTATTTAACCTCATGCTTCCGTTATTTTAGCATCATATTCTAAACAGTAACCGTGGTTAATAAAACTTAATAATAATATAATTACTGCAAAGAAAATGTCATAAACACTTTTATTAAAAATCATATATATTCTTAAAAATGAATGTGTTGAAAACAATTCACAAGCATGGTAAAACATGATATTAAACTATGCCCAATCGCTATAATAATATCAAGCTGGACAGTTCCTAGCATCATGATCTAACAACTTGTAGCAATTGCTACACATTCTGAGTGGTTTGTTCTCCTTTCTCTTCGTTGCCTCCTTCTTAGATATCAAACGACTGTCGCTACCTTTTGTTTTAACTGGAATAGATGGATGAACAACAACTTCAGAAGGGGCACGTAAACCGTAGAATTGTTCAAACATCATCGTCTTGCTATGTGAAGTAGAACCCTCCATATCACCGTGTGAGTAATCTTAATATGGTCACTTCAAACAAAAGAAGCTAACACATTAAAATCAAAAAATTATAAACTGAACAAGGTAAAATAATAATACAATCACATCAAGAGATGTTCAGACACACAAATTGATTTTTAGCATTAGGTATGTACCATTCTAGCATCATGCAACATACATTTTAGCACCAAAGTATTCTAATATTTACATGGTGTCTATAACATTGTGTAGCCGAGTCACAAAAAACACACACACACACACACAAAAGAAATAAAAAGCAAAGCATGGTTTGTATGACATGTTTCACATAGTGCAGTAGAAATAACATTAAACCAGCATGTTATCATGCTAAAACATATATATGCGACGACAGGCTAAAACGACTACATTAACATGCTAAAACATATGTGACGATAGGCTAAAACGAATACATTAACATGCTAAAATAAATAAACAGATCAAATTAATACATATTCTGTATTCTCGTACATACTAAACCCTAGAATTCCTAACAATTAGAAAATAACTGATATTTTTCTAAAAAAAAAATACAACCCAGATCTGAACGAAAAAGATCAAATCAATCAAAAATATCGAATCTTCGTAACAAAACGATGAAGCCATAAAGTAAAATAAGATGAGAAAAAAAATCACGAGAAGAAACGAGAAATAAATCGACATACCAAACTGCTAAAATAAATTGAAAAAAACCACATACATGGAGTCACCATACAAAGACAGCGCCGCCGATGAACTTTACGAATCACAGGGTCGAATATTCGCGATAAAAAGATGAAAACAGATGCTGAAAAATAATGAGAAATCAAAAGGGAAGAAGAAGAAGAAGAAGAACGTAAATCAGCGAGAAAGAGAGAGAAAAGGGGAAAAAAATCTGAAGAAAGAAAGTTGAAGAACGGAATTACTATATTGCCCTCCCCTTCATCAAACTTGCCAAATATTACAATTATGTCACCGCCCCATTCATTTAATCTGAGCCGTCCAGATTGAACCAATAAAGGGATAGGATTAGTTCCTAGTTCCCACCTAAGGGAAGGGTTCTCATTTGATCCCTTCCCTATATATATATATATATATATATATATGATAGGCCAATTCTCAGAGCAGGCCCAATAAGCCCAGCCCATCAGATCCTCGAGGGATAAATTATCTCTTCTGACTTCCCATTTTCGTTTTTTCGGCGCAAAGATTGAATTTTCATTCTTTTTTTTTTTTGTTTTAAACCGAATTTTCATTCTTCAAAGTTCAAAATTCCATCATTTCGCCCCACATCTTGTGATTTTTATGCAATTCATGGACGAATCGAAACAGTTTTTTCATCTCCGATTGGGAGCGGAACTGAATTGAGGCATGGCGCTCAGTTACAGCTTCACCTCATTTAAGATTTAACGTATCTGAAGGTGAGGAAAAATATTTATCCACCAATTTATTTATTTTTTTTCCTAGAATTGATAGGAAGTAGGAACAGCAATTGGTAGTATCTGTGTGTGGGATCTGATTTGTCTTAGTTTGGTTCATACTTCTTTAATGCATTTCTATGTATGTGCATTTTGTAAGAATTTTTCATTTTCTTTTATATTTGATGGAGAAAGTTGGCATAATTTTCATCTGGAAATGCATCAAGATAATGATCTGTTAGCTAAGTTCATGTTTAATTTGTTTGAATGCACTAGCTGGATTTATGTTAGGATGGTGGCTGGCAGTGTTATTGTTGGTGACTACATGTTCAATTCATGTATGTTGAGATTAAATCTTTTGCCTGGTTTTTGCCAACATAATTAACATCTACTTAAAGTAAGATATGTTCCCAAATTATTTTTTGCCAAAACATTTAAAAAATATATTTTTTTAATTAAAAATGGAAAATTGAGTTTTGGTACCAATGTGGGCACGATCGAATCTTCCTGTATCTTCAGCCCGAACCATCGTCTTGAACTTGGATCCACACACGCATTAATCTTTTCAATTTCCTCCTATATTTTTTCCACTATATATTTTTTTAAATCCTCCTATATTTTCCTAATCCGAATTTCCTCTTTTTGCTAGATCAACTTCTGCAAGTACCTCCAATTCATGGGCAAATCAGAGCATAAATATGTGGATTTGAAGATGTTGATTGAATCCCATGTCTCGGATTTGTTTCCCATCTCCAAATCCATTGGATTTGCAAAAAGAAAAAATGATTTGGGACATGGGATTCAATGACATCTTCTAATCCTTCCCAAATGCTTCCATCAACAATTTCGAGAGGTCAATTCCTTCTAGAACTTGTTGTAAGGAATTTACCTCATTTAGTTTAATCTGTCTGAATTCTGAGCATTGTCACTTCTGTCTAATTTGAAATTTAATTATTTACTTCATATTATTATCTAAGATACTTCTGAAAACTCTGTTATTTTACAGTAAACTGCATAGCAAAGGAGCTACTTGTTACTTGGTCTGACCAATTAGGTACGTTTTGTTTTTCTTTTATCCAGTTAATTATGCAAAATTACATGAATGGGGGAGACTGAATTTGTTATTCATAACATATTTTTGTGTCAATTTGCGTTTAGTTACATTATATTTGCTGATAGTTTGATTTTTTTAGAACTCTGATTCAGTGGAAAGAAATTGAAGTATATGTAGAATTGAGATTTAGAATGGACCAAAGACACCCCTTTTTTTTCCATACTGGAAAACCCCTTTCACGATCATGGATCTTTTCCATAATAAATTTATATTTAAGAGAGAAAAAAAAAGGCTGAAATTTCTCTATAGATTGGATTGAATTCATTGATTCAAGATCAAGGGAAACTAAAAATCCAAAAATACTGCTAAAAAATAGAACAATTGTAGCATCGGGCATATTTGGTTTATGAGTACACTCATAGCTTATTCAATCTGCATGTCTTCTGCCAATGTATCTAGAGAGAGAGAGAGAGAGAGAGAGAGACCTTTTAGAATGAGCTGAGTAGGGAGTCATGCTTTGAGCTTCTCGTCTTTCCATGAAGAATGGACAGTTAATGCATAATCTAGTTTTCTTGGGTGTAAAGCCCTCTTCATTTGCTCTATACCTGAAGGATTGCAGTCGACTAGTTCAATCTTCTTAAGTGAGCTGAGACATGCCCAATGACCTATCATACGCCGTTTATCAGATTCAAAATGAATCCTTTGTAATTTGTAGCAATGTTTTACTATGAGGCTTTGAAGTTGTTGTTGCTGAGCCCACTCTGGCTCAGCCGCACCACCCAGGGGGCGAGCCGCCGACTTGGATTATATATCCAAAGGGTTCCGCTCAACCTGCTTTTCTTTTCTCGCTTCCGCTCCCGTGGATTGAGAGAAAGCAAAAGCCATTAGACTCCGTACAAACTCTCTTTAAGAGGTCCTCGGCCTCCTTTTCCTTCCTTCCCTCTAGCCGTAAGCTCTCAATTACAATTGTCCACTCCTCCAGATCAGTGTCTTCAATTACATGAGACTTTAAAAAAGTGAACCTGTCTTTTGCTTTCCATTTAGGGCCTCGACAAGCATAGTTTTGCAGTTTGAGCACTTCTAGAAACAGCGAAGACGAAGCAATCTTGCTAATTTCTCCCCACAAACAGCCCAACCCGCTCAAACTCAACTTTCTCAGTCTTTCCTTCCGGGAAAGATGGGCTCAGAGCAAATCGCGGAACAGTCTCTGGATTCACGACCACACATTTAAGTGATTCTAGTTTCTCGAGATGGTAAATATGATCAAAGCGGATTAAGGATTCATCACCATCATTAGGCACCAATTCAATTCGAACTCCTAATTTTCTAAGATTATGAATTGCCTTGAGAACTCCCTCCGTAAAATGAGTGCATACATTTGACAGTGTCGATAAGCTTTCCAAGGAGCCACGAGGATCTGGCAACAAGTCGCTACCCATGACCTAAAGATGCTTTAGCTCTTTCATGTCCCATATCGCCATATGCAGGTACGTCGGCAATTCTCTATAAGATTTGATGTTCATATGTCGATCCACTATTAAGAACTGTAGTTGAGAGTTGGGATACAGAAGTAGGGAGTTTCCCATTCAAAGTTAGAGCCAGATACTTCAACTCAACTAGTTGTTGTACCTCCGTTGAGAACTCGTAGAAACAGATTGTAAGAGCATCAAGTTCTCGAAGAAACTTCAGACCAGAACATATCCGTACTTGATATGGATGATATGAACCATAACATAGGAGAGAATGTGCACTAGATACGCACTTATCCTCCACTGATTCACACACACCTTTGATGCCGAATAGAGTGTTGTTGTGGCAGGACAATCGGCTATAGCCTTCTAGATAGTTGTCTGAGCAATCATCAAGAACATTTAGAACGTGGTAAAACTTAGTCTTCTCAGCTTCTCTCCTAGACAGGTACCACAAGGAGGAATGGAGGCCACAAGTTTTTATTTGATGTCTACCTACAGCCGAGGCATGACCAAGGGTGCTCTGGTAGATCATAACAGCAGAATTGGAAACAAGCTCGTCCAAACACTCTATTTCACTAGGATATTGTAATTTGTGTGCATCTGCTTCAATAAATCCATCAACATTCCACATATTTATGAGCTTGGATCGAGGGATCTCAAAATTTTGAGGAAAAGCTCCCATATAGAGAAAGCTCGATTTTAACACTTGAGTTAACTCTTGGTAGCTTGAATACAGTACCTTCGCCTCCGACAATATGTCTTCTTTCATAAAATACCAACATATCTATTATTTAGAAGGGTTAATTGCCTTTAAAATAATGAACTTTGAGTATAATTGTAAATTTAACATGAATTTTAAAAGTAGGCAATTAAAATACTAATTTTGAACTTGCATATTATTCAACATTCTGAAATTTTGTAAAACAAATTAACCTCTAATTTAATCGATAATTTGCCCGTCTCTTCGAGGCTGAAGATCACTCACGTCAATGAAAAAAAAATGGAGATTGTTAAATTCAGCTACACCGATATTTTTTTCGAAAATTGGTGGTCGATGATGAATTCGAAGAGAAGAACAAGTTGACTGTCAAACTGGAGGTAATTTGTTTTATAAAAAATTGGGGATGTTGAATAACAACCAAGTTAAAAGTTGGTGTTTTAATTGCTTACTTTTAAAGTTTGTGTTAAATTTGTAACAATATTCAAAGTTCACGATTTTTAATGCAATTAACCCTATTTAGAAATCTGGATATTTTTCTTACGCGTCTAAATGTACATAACACCCCCTCCCCCACATAGGAAAATATAGCAATAATAATATAGTGAATTAATTTCATTGAAATTTATTTTATTACAATATTATTCTAACTCAACCATCTTAAAGTGCCTGCAAAAGTGTTTTGAGACGAGTTTATATAATTTATGATTTGTAGACAGTACTCTTAGAGTGACTATAAATTATTCTCAAATGGAATAGACTTTCTAGAAAAAAAAGATCAGAAGGGAAATTTAAATCTTAATATGTTTCTACATAAATATAAAGATCAAAACAACAAAGAAAAATGTATTAATGTTTGAATCTTGCATCTTTCAAAAACTCCGAATGCAGATGGAGATTTTGATTGAGCATGAGCTGAGGTGTGGCTCAAAAAAAAACTTAATCGGTCAATAATAATTCGAGAGTTTCATTTTATTCACGAGTACATCTAGGGCTGTAAATGTTCTCAGCTCGAAAAAGCTTGTTCGAATTTTGTTCATTTTTTAAATTAGCTGAGCTCAAGCCTCGAATCAAACTTGATAAAATGATCGAGCCGACCTCAAAGAAAGTAGTATATGGCTCGTCCAGCTGTTGAACATGTTCGGGTTCTAGTTTTTGAGTTTAATCGAACATGTTTACGAACATTATAAATATTTTAAACGGTAAATTAAATAAATTCTTTTTTTTTTCGAACTCGAGCTCGAATATATAAATTAAACGAGCTTTCTTTTAGAGCATTCGAGTTCAGGTTCGATTAGTAAATTTTTGAGCATTTTACGAGCGAGCTCGAGTCGAATTCAAACATAACAAATATTTGTCTAGCCGAGCTTGATCAAAAGGAAAAAAACTTGAATTGAGTTCGAGCTTGAATATTCCTTAACAAACTGAGCTCGAACATCAAGGTGTTCTGCTCGATTCGGTTCGTTTACCGCCCTAAGTACATCTATATCCTACCATATTTTATTTCATCAATACACGTGACATTATAGAGTGCATATATACCAGAATGTTGAGCACATATGCATGGAACCTTCACTATCAGCCATGATCATTCAAAATCTGGGTAGCTCTGAAAATTGATTTTAATTGTGTTAGATGATTCATAGTACTATTATTCGACTAATGATGACAGATTATTTCTAATGAAAATTAATAACAACGTAATCAAATTATGAATCAGAAACTTCTTACCTTCCCATGAGGAATGGACACAAACATTTCCAAGTTTCATTTGATAATCTGGCATTCGCTTCAGAGCTGAGGGGTAGCAGTTGACTAGCTCAATCTTCTTGAGCGAAGTTAATTCTGTTGTCTGTTATAGTAGTTGGAAACTCTGTAATTTATTTGATCATGTTAATTATGTAAAATTGTTTGAATGAGACCGAGTGTGTTACTCGCAGCTTGTTATGTGTTAATTTGCGTTTAATTACACTATATTTTTTGATTGTTTGAATTTTGAGAACTCTTGATAGAATAGAGATTTAGAGAAGGTGAAGACACCCTTTTTTTTATCCTCCTAGAAAATCCTTTTACCATAATATACCTTTTCCAACATAAATGTCTAATGAAGAGGAAAAGCAGAAAAAAAGAAAAAGAAAAAGAAAGAGAAAAAGAAAAGGCTGAAGTTTTCTCATAGATTGGATCAAATACATTGATTCAAGATCAAGGGACACCAAAAATTCAAAAACAATACAAACAATTAGAACAATTGTAGCATTGTACATATTTGGTTTATGAGGTACACTCGATGCTGTGCAGGTCACTATAGCTTATTGTTCATGTCTTCTGCCAATGTATCTAGAGAGAGAGAGAGAGAGAGCTTTTTGAATGAGGTGAGTAGGGAGTCATCTCTTGAGCTTCTCATCTTTCCATGAAGAATGGACAGCTAATAATGCATATCTTTTCCGTGAGGGTAAAGCCTTCTTCATTTGCTGTACACCAAAAGGATTGCAATCGACTAGTTCAATCTTTTTGAGCGAAAAATTACATGCGAAATGACATGCTAAATCTGGCATGCGAGATTCACAGCGAATCCTTTGTAATTTGTAGCAATGTTTTACTCTCAGGCTTTGAAGGAAGCTTAAGCTATCATATCCAATTATCCACTCCAGATCAGTGTCTTCACTTACAAGAGACTTTAGAGAATTGAACCTGCATTCTTCTACTTCCCACTTAGGGCCTCGACAAGCATGGTTTCACAATTTGAGCACTTGCAGAAACTTCAATGAAGCAAGCTCGCTAATTTCTCCCCAGGCGCTCAAAGTCAACTTTCTCAGATTTTTCGGCTGTATGTTTATGAATTATTTAGATATTTTATGGATGCATGATCGTCGTGGCCTTGCTGGCATATTTTGAATGTTGGATAATGGATTTTTTACTAGTTAAAGTTGAAAATCATTTTGATTGGTTGATCGAAATGTGTGATTTTAAAATGATAGGTTGGTTGAAAAATCTTATCTTGTGTGATTGGTAAATTCCTATGAGCGTGGAATTTAATGATATTTTAAACGGATGCTGTCCAATTTTTTATAATTCAAGCAAATGGTTTATGTTAGTTAGCAAAAAATTTATTGTGATTTTCTATTATCGTGTGGGTTCCCGTTAGCGCACTGGGCCTCCTGGTTCAAGGCGCTACCTACACTTTATTCAATTATAAAGAAATTTGAAAGTAGATAAAATATTAATTTATAAGATAAAAAATAAAATAATATTTCATTTCGTTCTTCATTCCGCAGATATACAATTTTCATTCCATTTCTAATTTCATTCCATTCATACATAATTCCATTTTTTCATACCAATCATCTACTAAGTATCTTGATTGTGGTATAAAACTACACAAATGGAGATGGTCATCCGTTGCTCATGTTAACTTATGCTACTCTATTTCAGGTGAAATGGCTGAACAAGCACCTCAGAAAACACTAGCCATTTGTTGCAGATGTAAGTTAATAATGATTAATCCGTGCCTTACTCAAAAGTCTCTAAAAGTTATGCTGAAATTATTGGCATCATGTACCCAGTAATGGAAAAGCTTGTAGTCTTTTTTTTTTCTTCTCTAGAAACTACCCTACGATATTAATATTGAAGTAGATTTGATTAAAATAATACATCCTTCGATTTTTTTAAAGCTAGTAAGAATTATGCTTATACTTGAGTTTGTAGAAATGTACAGGTTCGTCCATCCCAAAATGGAAGGCTGCACCAATATTAGATTTTACGAGAACATCTTTTACCTCCACTTTTCATTGTTAGCATTGATGAAGTTTGATGCATCTGTTTTTCTTGTTTGATGAGATATTGTAGTTGAAGTTGTAACTTGATCACCTAAAAGCAGGACTGGAACACAAGAAGTACCACAGTTATAATAGTTCTCTATTGTTAGAAGGTATATAGCAGCTTGCTAGAATCAGTTCTCATTTCTTAATTTTTTTCAAAGCTTGAATCGATAGGCTTAGATGTTCACTCTGCTAAACTAGTTTTGAACCATTTCCAAAATGTTATCTGATCTTGAATTTATTTTTTCAGTCAACTTACTTTGTTATGTCATTACCTTTTTTTGTTATCTAATCTTGAATTTATATTTTGTTTTTGTTTCAATTGTGTATGGAATTCAGTCAAGGAAACTATCTCGCAATGCAATTAGCTCTGCTTTGTGCATGTGTTTATCATATTTGATCATAAGTAATTCATCACGCAGTTGACAAGAAATCTGAGCCTAGCAACATTAATTTGCTTGTGAATGAGAAAGATGCTCATATATTGTATCTTCATGTGGATCAACGAGCAGAGTTAGATACAAAATGTTAGATGAGGATAAGCATGAAAGAAGCTCTCATTCGACTTCTCTTGTTGTTCATCTCTCATTTGGTGACCATTAATGGAGCTCTTTGCAGCCAACCAGGTAACTCTTACTCTCACTTCTCTCTAAATCAGAACACTCGATTTGCCTTAGGGATTTGTGTGCCTCATAACAAGTTGCATTTTCTGCCATTACATTTAATCAGTGGTAAAGGAGAGGTATCTGGGAACATTAGGGGAGTGATATTCGAGCAGTTGGAGCGGCTGAATGATAAGGATTTGGAGGAGGTACAAGATGTAGTTTCTGCCATTACATTTAATCAATGGTGCAACTATGATGTTGAATTCAGAAAATTCATATCTTTAACACAAAGGCAACAGTAATTTATTTATGATGCTTTAACAGTTGTTGAACAATACTACAGACAGTCATTTAGTAGCATAATATTTGGTTCTATATTCTTTTTTTTTCAGCTTGGAAGTGAAACAAAGAGGTTGGAAGAGAAGCTAAAATCAAGTGAATGTGATTTAAATCACATCTATGAGGCATATGAATAAAGTTCCATATATCTACTAGCATGCAAAGATATATTACCGAACCGCTGCAGTCATTTTGAAACTTGGAAGTATTAGGCGACTTTGACATTTTGCATTTGATCAATAAAGCAATGATTTTTTTTCTTCATTTCATGCTCTATGTACGTATCAAAACTAAAGTTATATCCTTGGTGTGAAACAAATGAGAATGGGAGTGGTTGGTGGAATGAGAATATGATCGTTGTTGACAATGGAGAAATTGGTTACAATGATGCATTGGAAGGAGTAGGTTGCACCCAACTTGAGGGGGCATTAATGATTGATATTAGAACATGGGATTCAATCATATCTTCTAATCTTTTTTTAAATGCTTCTGATCAACAAATTCGAGAGGTCAGCTCTTTCTAGAACCTGTTGTAAGGAATTTGCCACATTTGATTGAATCTGTCTTAAATTTGAGTATTGTCTCATCTGTCTAATTTGAAGTGCATTTATTTACTAAATTTTATTGTCGATTATAGTATTTGGAAACTAGAGGAAAAATCATACTAGGCGAGCTCAACTAGCTAGGAGGTGTGGTTAAATCTGTTCTTGGAGAGGTGTGGAGGAGCAGCTACCTGTTATTTGATGTGATGAATTAGGTACGTTTTTTTTTTCTTTTATCATGTTAATTATGCAGAATTATGTGAATGGGAGACCGAAATTATTGGTGTAAATTTGTGTTTAATTAATTACACCATATTTTCTGATAGTTTGATTTTTGAGAAAATTTGAAGTTCATGAAAAACGGAGATTTAGAGAAGGTGAAGATATATGTTTTTCCCAATATAAATATCTAATGAAGAGAAGAAAAAAAAAGGCTGAAAATTTTCTCATAGATTGGATCAAATACAGTACATTGATTCAAGATCAAGGGACACTAAAAGTCCAAAAATAATACAAGAAATTAGAACAATTGTAGCAATGAGCGCGCGCGCCCACACACACACACACACACAGAGAGAGAGAGAGAGAGACCTTTTTGAATGAGTTGAGTAGGGAGTCATGTTTTGAGCTTCTCATCTTTCCATGAAGAATGGACAGCTAATAATGGTTGTTTCCATGGGGGTAAAGCCTTCTTCATTTGCTCTATACATGAAGGATTGCAGTCGACTAGTTCAATCTTCTGTAGATAATATTCCCATGCCTCATGATATCCCATACATTTTCCGATTTGTAATTTGTAGCAATGTTTAACTCTCAGGCTTTGAAGGTGGTGAAAGCTACCATTTCCAATTATCCACTCCTCCAGATCAGTGTCTTCAATTACAAGAGACTTTAGAGAACCGAAACTCCCTTCTCTTACTTCCCACTTAGGGCCTCGACAAGCATAGTTTCGCAATTTCAGAACATTCAGAAACTCTAATGAGTCAATCTTGCTAATATCTCCCCAGGAACAGCCCAACCCGCTCAAACTCAACTTTCTCAAATATTTAGGGAAAGATGGGCTCAGAGCAAATCGGGGAACACTCTCCGGATTCACAACGACACATTTAAGTGATGCTAGTTTCTCGAGATGGTAAATATGATCAAAGCAGACTAAGGATTCACCACCATCGTTAGGCACTAATTCAATTCGGACTCCTAATTGTGTAAGATTAGGAATTGCCTTGAGAACTCCCTCGGTACAACTATGAGCGCTTACATTTGAAAGTGTTGATAAGCTTTCCAAGGAGCCATGAGGATCTGGCAACAAGTCGCTTCCCATGACCTGAAGATGCTTTAGCCCTTTCATGTCCCATATCTCCATAGGTAGGTACGTCGACAATTTTCTATAAGATTTGATGCTCATATGTCGATCCACAATTAAAAACTGTAATTTTGAGAGTAGGGATACAGAAGAAGGGAGTTTCCCATTCAAAGTTAGAGCCAGGGACCTTAACTCAAGTAGTAGTAGTACCTCCATTGGGAACTCATAGAAACGGATTGTAAGAGCATCAAGTTCTCGAAGCTTATTCAAACCAAAGCATATTGGTACTTGATATGGCTGATATAAGCCGTAACATAGGAGAGAATGTGCAGTGGATGTGCACTTATCCTCCACTGATTGACACACGTCTTTGCAGCAACATCTCTCCACTTATTTGATGACAAAACTTAGTCTTCTCAGCTTCTCTTCTAGACAGGTACCACAAGGATGAATGAAGGCCACAAGTTTTTATTTGATGACTGCCTACTTCCCAGGCATCACCAATGGTGCTCTGGTAGATCATAACAACAGAATTGGAAACAAGCTCGTCCAAACAGTCTAATGCACTGGGATATTGAAATATCCATTCACCCGTTTCAATAAATCCATCTACAGTCCACATATTTATGATCTTGGATCGAGGGATCTCAAAATTTTGAGGGAAAACTCCCATATAGAGAAAGCACAATTTCAACACATGAGTTAACTCTTGGTAGCTCAAATAGAGTACCTTTGATATTTTCTCATATGCATCCTTGAAAAGTTTGTGATTCTTCTTTGCAGCAACATCTCTCCAGTACTTTGGCGTCTTCTCCTCTTTGGATAGGAGGTCAGCAACTGTGATGATTGTAAGAGGAAGACCTTCACAATTCTGGGCAATCTTCTTTCCATCTTCCTCAAGATGAGGAGGGCAAGATTGATCTTCACCAAACACCTTCTCACGGAGAAGATCCCAGCTTTCCTCGTTGTCGAGCAGCCGTATTTCTAGAATCCGACTAGGCGCCTGGTGCATGTCCTGTTGGTGTATCCTAGTCGTAATCACGACTAGACCATCTTGAGTGAAAGGATTCAATTCAGAAGTGCATTCCATATTGACTCTGAAGTGAGACGCCATGTATTTGTTCCAGACATCGTCCAACACAATGAGATATCTCTTTCCATCGAGGCATCTTCTCAAGCACCGACCTATTCCCTCATCATCGAGATTCTGATCACCGCCGGCATCTGGATTCAGCGCGGCCAGAATGCGCCGCCGGATTTCCTTGATCCCGCATTTTCTGCCCACTGTGACCCACACACGAAAGTCGTATTGAGCCACAGTGTCTGGATCTTGGAATACCTTTGTAGCAAGAGTAGTCTTACCAATGCCAGGCATCCCGACCAGGACCAGGATGAAAATCTCGATTTGCAACGTGTCGTTGTTGACTAGGTCTTTGAGTTGCTTGTACTGGTCAGATAAGGTCAAATATATACTTATGTCCCGAACTTTGACCTTTTTTCTAAAAATGTCCCGAACTTCAAATAATACTAAAATATGTCCTGAACTTTGACATTTTTTCTAAAAATGTCTTGAACTTCAAATAATAACAAAAATGTCCTGAACTTTTCACTTTTTTGTAAAAATGTCATAGGATTTAATTTTCAGTTTCGGATTAATGACGAGGCATACCAGAGTCCAGCGTGTCAAAGTGAAATATAATTTTTTTTTTAATCTCAATTTGAAGGGTATACAATTTTTTTCTGCAAATTGGATTGATTCTGTTCAGATTGAGATTTGGGGAGAATAAGAAGAAATCATTTAATTTTCTTTTTTCCATTAGGATTGAGAATTTCGAAATGAGTGAAAATAAAACATTTTTTTCTCTTCAAATTGGATTGGTATGAGACATTTGTTGGAATGAAAAGTTACAGTTTTGGAGATGAAAACGGAAAATAATGTCGTCATTATTTATTTATTTTAAAAAAATTACGAAGTCCACGTCACTTTGGCATGTTAGATTTCGTTATGCCTCGTTACTAATCCACCGCCGAAAATTGAATCTCATGACATTTTTGAAAAAAAAATTTGGAAAGTTCAGGACATTTTTTTTGATTATTTATAAGTTCGGGTCATTTTTAGACAAAGGTCAAAGTTCATGATATTTTTAAAAAAAATGTTAAAGTTCAGGACATATTTTGGTATTATTTAAAGTTCGGGACATTTTTAAAAAGTGTCAAAGTTCAGGACATAAATATACATTTGGCCGTCAGATAATCCGACCATCTTTGGCGCGTCGGTGCTCGATGAAACAGCAGCAATAGCTTCGTCGTCTTCACCGGCGACGGGGAACTCCGCCGCCATCTTCTTCAACATTCCGGCGAAGGAAATGACATCTCGCTTTAGAGCGTCCAGCTCGTCCCTGGGGAAATCAATATGCCCATCACTGTGTGTTATCATGTACTTCAGTGAAAACGTTCTGCGTTGTAATTTTCGAACTGCCACTCTGATTTGGAGATCTAAACGGCTCGTTCTGCTCAAAACCAATTTTATGGCAATTTTTTCAGAGGACTGAACCTGATCGTATACAAATTGTAGGATTTCTCGAGCAAAGGGAGTTAACGAATTACCCCATAAACGAACATCTGTATAGTGGTTGAGCTCGACCTTAAGAAGTTCGAAAGCGCGCAGGGCCATCTCTCTGATCTTTCTCTCTCTCTCTCTCTAAAAAGAGGACTGGCTTTTAATATAAGATGCCGATAACATAAATGGGCTACGGCTAGATTAACAGTGATCGATCGTTGACTTCTAGATTAAAAAAAAAAAAAAAAAAGGCTGGGAAACAGCTGGCTCCGGCTGTTTTAATAATGGTAAATTAAACTTGATATCTACATTTTCTATTTAAAAATAAAAATAAAAATAAATTAACGTAATAACATTAGTTATCTTTTCTAAAAAATTACAAATCTAATACTCCCTCCGTCCCGATTATATAGTCCACATTTCTATTTTAAGGTGTCCCGATTATATAGTCCCATTACTATAAGTAGTGTTATTTTTAATAGGAATTTACAATTATACCCTTATTAGGTTTTGGAAATTAAAAAAAAAATTAATCATTTAAGTTTGTGAAAATTATAAATCTTAAATGTTATTTTTTCAAAAAAAGAGAAACATTAATTAAAATTGACCAACTTAATTAATTTGCATGTACTTGAATTTGATCAATTCTATTGATATTCATTGTATTTGCACTTCATTAATTGTATATTTTCTTTGTTTCTAAAATTTAATACATTAAAGTTGAGATAAAATCTAAGTTTTATTAATTTTCATTAAATAAGGATAAAGTTGGAAGTTTAGCTTTTGTTTCTTGTTTTCATAAATATTTTTAATCTACGTGCGAGTAGAAAATTGATTATATAATCGGGTTGGATGGAGTATTTTATTAATTTATCGGCCCGCAAATCAAACATAATTTGTTGTATTTCAAGATTTTTATTTCCTGAGCCACGTAAAAAAAGAAAGAAAAGAGAAGCCAGCGGCGGATCTGGGGGGAATATTATCGGAAAATATATATGGAGAGGGGTTGATATTTTTTAGTCAGCCCCTCTCAAGTTTTTGGTCCTCGTGGCATTTATGGAAGATGAATGAGATCTATACGAAGGTGAGGATGAGAGGAAGGGAAGAAAAATAATGAAAAATGATGAGAACTGAATTTATTTTTTCAAAAACCCATCTGTTGCGGCGTGAGTTCGGGAGGTAGAAGAGAAAGGAGAAGACAGTGGAGAGAGAGAGAGGGAATGAGAGAAAAGACTGGGAGTTGGGCTAGTGGAGTCTTTAAAATTTAATCTGTTTTAATAAATTATATATTCTATAATAATAATAGATCACACAAAAAGAGTATTAAAGTATTTCTCTTTAAACAAATGCAAATACTTCTATACATAAGATGTATATCAGACGGTCAACGCGTTGACTAGGTCAACGTGCGTTGATCCGGTCAAAGCGTTGACCAAAAAAATTATTAAAACGGGTAATACTTTTTAAGGATACAAGTGATACTTTTTTTAATTTTGAATGATACTTTTTAGTATTTAGATTGATAGTTATTTTAACAGTTTTTTTCTTTATTTTTTTTATCACCGATACTTTTTAATGATACAAATGATATTTTTTAGGCTTTGAAATGATACTTTTCAGTATTATAAAAGATACTAATTTTGACGGAATTTTTGGTCAACGTATTGACCGAGTCAACGTGCATTGATCCCCTGATATACACCTAGTGTACACAAGATATGCCCTTAAACAAAAATGGACACCACTCATCTATCATGTAATTTTTATTCTATTTTATGTTTTAATTTAAATACTAATTTTTATTCGCAATGATTTATCCTTTTTTTGTCCTTTTGATATCAGCTTTAATTTCATTATTCTGATTTTGTCGAATGTATGTTTATAGTTTAAAGTTTTATTATTTTGATTTTGTTAAATATAATTATGTTTATAGATTATTGAATTAAGTTTGGGTGTTTGAAGCTTATATAATTTGAATTAGAACTAGATATTATGGATTATAATTGATATTAAAAATTTAAAATTCTATATTTATTGAGTAGATTTTATAAGTTGTGATTGAATGTAATCTATTATATTATTCTTTATAAATTCATATTTATATATAATATGATGATTTTTAAATGTAAATATGATATTATTTTACTAAAGAAAATAATAAAAAGAACGCAAATTGTGTTAGCAAAAAAAAATAATTATGTGCGTATAAAAAAAATGAAAACTAAATGCAAAAAATGTGGCAACCATCCGTTTCTCTAAAAAAAAATGTATTCTATTTTTTATTCTATTTTATGTTTTAATTGTAGAGGCTCTTTTTCGTTAAGGCCCAAGGACTAAGGCCGATAGTCATCTAGGGTCTTGAGGTCGAAGACTTAGGGCCGTAGTCGAGGTCAAGAGGTCGAAGGCCTAGAGTGGAAATTAAGGTTAGGCAGAACTCAAAACGCAAGACCAAGTCAACAAGTCGTTGAGAGGATAGATCCATTCAAAAACCCTGAAAAGGATAAGGAACATCCCAAAAATATCGGGAGGATCCCCCGAATATCGGAGAGAGGTTGGAGGTTCTTCCTATATATATTGATAAACGTACCAACCATGGGGATACGGAATTCACTAAAAAACCATCTTCAAAATACACTTAAACGCTCGATAACACTATACTACAATATTTCGATTGCACATTTTATACCGTTTTATTTAATTCTTCCGATTTATAATATATTCGATTTTGACTTGAGCGTCGGAGTCCGCTCGATCGTCAACCCCTTGACGGTCCTTCGGCTTCCCGTTTTCTCAATTGTAGAATTCTGACCTCTACATCAACATATCGCATTCTTTCACATTTTCATCAACTCTCACGGCCGTCCATTAATTATTTTTTTTGTGTGATCGTTCATTATTTAGTAATTTTTTAAACCAAAATATTATAAACATGATTGAGTTTCTCAAACTCCTCTGACCGTTTTTAATCTTTGGGAAATATAAGATATAACGTATCCATGCATAACCCTATGTATATATACATATACATATCTATGTATGTGTGTGTGTATTAAAACAACAAAAATATAAATAAATTTAAAGGCTATAAATTCTGAGTTTGTGTTTGAATAGTTACAATTTAATTATATTTTATGTTTATATTATTTTTCTGATTATTGATTAATCTAGAATTTTCAGATATTATTAAATTTATAAATTGATATATGTATATATATATATATAATGACATATATTTTTTAAATTGACTACTCAAATATAGTATAGTAATATTATACAAATTTCAACAATTAATTTAAGCAAATTAATTAAATTGTGTGCAATGCACGCCTTTTCTGCTAGTTGAAACAAAAACAAAAAATAAATTCAAGATTAGATAACAAAAAAAGGCAATGACATAACAAAATAGGTTGATTGAAAAATAAATTCAAGATCAGATAACATTATTAGCAACCTAGAGCTAATGGAGCTGAGTCTTCCGCAGAAGCCGAGTTTATGTCAAAAATGGATTCATGGATATAAATCTCATTTGAATAAAGTTAAAAATGGTATATGTAAAGATAGTGAAGCACTTCTTGATTTTCTACCTTTTCAGTGTCATGAATTTTCGGATTTGTTAGATTTGTGTTTTTAAAGTTATGTGTAGTGAATAGATATATTTTCTGTATTTATACTGTGATTATGATGTAATATAGTTGATTTTGGGATTTTGGTTGTATTTTGGGCTATCGCAATGTAAACTTATCATAAGAAATGGGGGAAGTTTAGAGAGAAGATGAGGGAGAATAGAGAAATTGAGAAGGAACATAGATGCTTTTCATTACTTGTTGATTACAACTGAAACATAGACGTTTATAGTACGGCATAAAGTAACCCTAAAAGCATATACTAAAACTGAAATATTAAATAAGATAATTGGGCCGGTATTTGGGCCTCTTAATTAAATGAGAAACTAGCTTGCTATCGCTACCATTGGCCCATCACCCTTGATCCGTTGTGTCTGACCCTACCTGGTCGCTATTTCACTCACAGCTTCAACATCATCATTCACCAAATTTCCCAAATCAAAATTCGATCTTTCATTCCCTTCCTGAACCCTAGCCCTCAATCTTCCAAATCCGTTCAGGTCCATGACATTATGAGTCTGTTATTGGTGAAAGCTAGTTATAACTTGTGAGGCTGCAATCCCTCTTTCATGTTATATGCTGTGGGAACATAATGGATCTCCTTAATTAGTTGCATTTGGTAAATATGAAATAAGGAGCTGCATGAGGTCTTGCCCTAACAAACATGGCTACTTTATTGACATTTTTATGTTTGGAATTCTATTTATCTGATTTTTCCCTTTACTTCAAAAATGTTAGCTTGAGGGAACATTAAATATGAAATAAGGAGTTGCATGAGGTCTTGCCCTAACAAATATGGTTGTTTATTGTACGTATTTGGTGAGTAGGTATATATAGATATATGTTGGTGGGAATTCTCCCTCCAAAACATTGGCAAATCACCCAAATTTCCCTCCACAAACTGTTGTAGTGATTCTGGAAATTTTTCTATTGGGACCAAAATAGATAGTAAAATGGAACTAAAATTGATAGTTTTTATAACGGAAAATGCCACGGCGTGACTATCATTTTTGGATCAAAATAGATAATTTCAAGATCAAAAACGGACTGAGGGGTGTCCTATGAAACCAAAATCAAAATTAATTTTCTTGACTTTTTACAGAAGTTGTGGTGCATGTCATGAACTAAATTTATATAATGTGGTGCATGTCATGAACTAAATTTATATAAAATTTGTAAAATCATTTAATCATAATGTTCAGATAATACAAACATTTATTAGCCTACTGTTATGATCTCAGTTGTAATGTTATGATCTCAGTTGTTTCCCTCCTGCCTTTGGACTTTTTTCTACCTATTTTATATGGATTTTGGTATCACTGTAATAGATGAAGGTAGTTGATGTATGAAGGTTGTATCTTGGATAATATTTCATGAAGAAATGGGAGAGATCTGAGAAGAAGGGGGAAGGAATATAGAGAAGAAATGGGAGGAAAACTTTAGGGTAATTTTCGCATACCCTATTTCATTTCATTAACAGTATTTATACAACCTACTGAACTGGGCCTCACTAGAAGCATATTCGGCCACTTTTGGGAAAGATAAATAAATAAACATAAAAAGCCCAATTACACACCTTAAAAACTTGAAATAACAAAAGTGGATCCAAGCAAAGGAATTAATTAAGCTGGAGGTCAACAACACATATAAAAGAGAGAGGAATCAGAATTTCATTGAATTACATTCAGATTTTAGAAAGATTGATGTATCTGAGGATGCAAAAAGGAGCATGAGTTACCTTAATTCAATTTGGAAAATTATATGCTACCCCAGGGTATTATCCAAATGTCACAATAGGTGTTTTGTAGTGTTACAATAGGTCTATTGTGACACTTTCAAGTGTCACAATGCCACTTCGGGTAGTACCCGGGGGTAGCGTATAATTTGCCAATTTAACATCGTCTGAATTTGGCTAACCAATCTCCAACAACATCCACTAACTCAAAATAACCATATCTCCATGATCTCTTGAGTATCAAAGAACCAACAACTCCCCAAAACCCAACAACAAAACCCAAGAACAGCGATATATAAAATTCTAGACTCAGGAAGCCACCATCTTTGTTCTTGACGTTCTCTCCTGGATTAGTAATGGATGTACTGGGACACAACGGGAGAGGAGGCCCGCACAATCCATTATTCCCCGAATAAACAGATGCATTGAATCCCTGTAGTTGAGTGCCTTCTGGGATTTCCCCACTCAAGTTGTTGTTTGCCAAATCAAGAACACTTAGAAAACTCAACTGTGCCAAGCCTATAGGTATACGGCCAGATAACTGGTTATTTGATAGATCAAGAGTTTCTAACATCCCCAGCTCACCAATGCTCGGATCTATCCCTCCTATCAGACTGTTTGTTGACAGGTTCAATGAAATCAATCCCTTCAAGCTGGAAAATGCTTTGGGAATGTTTCCGACTAATCTGTTGCTGGAAAGATCGATGAGTTTCAGAAATCGCAAAGTTTTTCTGTACTCTAAGCCATGACCCTTCCATTGAACTAGTGCGTAGGCATAGTAGCTACGCTTAATATCAATAAAATAGGAGATTGACTTAGAAACTGACCCATTTGTGTCTGCCAATGAAGTAAAATTGTCGAAACACAAGGGAATTTGGTCTGAGATGTTGTTACCAGAAAGATCCAACATTTGAATACGAGTAAGATGGCATATCTCTGGAGGAATGCCACCGTAAAGGCTATTTCGTCGTAAGCTCAAATGCGTCAAATTTGTTAACTCGGCACCTAACCATGGCGGTATCTTTCCTGTGAGACTGTTACCTCCAATATCTATCAGCAGCAAATTTGTGCAGTTCTTCAAAGCTGGAGGTAATTGTCCAGACAAGTTATTACCCCGCAATTGCAATGTTTCCAGACTGCTCAAAGAACCCAAGGACTGTGGAATTTCCCCATAAAAATTGTTGTCATTCAAATTGAGAAATGTTAAGTTCCTTGTATTATGCCAACAGTTTGGAAGCACTCCTGCCAGTTGGTTATCGGATAGATCAAGCAACACGAGCCGGCTACTGAAAACTCCACACATAAATGAAATCGACCCCGAAAACATATTCTGGCTGAAGCGAGCAATCGAAACATTGTGATTAATCAACGGTAAAGGGCCTGAAAATTTGTTGGAACTAACATCTATGGTACCAAAGAAGTTGGAAGAGAGATCAGGAACGGCGCCAGTAATTTGGTTTTGAGAGATATTAAAATACGTTAGTTTTGTGGAAACAATCCACAACCAGTTGGGCACTTGGTCTGAGATTCCAGCGTCAGAGATATCAAGATGAGAGACATCAGTCTGGGTTTGAATCCATTTCGGGAAAGATGGCCCCATTTTGCAGCTTACTAAGTTTATGGTTCGGAGACGAAAAGAGGGAGTCCAGTCAGGTCTGAAATCCAAGGTGAAGGAATTGAAGGATAAATCCAACCAGTTCAAGCTGTGAAGTTTGGAGAAGATGGATTGAGAAACCGTGCCATGCAAGGAATTGAAAGAAATATCTAAATATTCAAGCTTGGAGAGGTGGCCGAGAGTTGCAGGCACTGTGCCTGAAAGTGGATTGTCGTGGAGAAGCAAATCTCTCAGTTCAGAACATGAACTCAAATCTGGGATTGGCCCTGTGTATTGATTCCATGATACATCGATCGACTCCAGTGCTTTGCAAGACAACTTTCCAAACAGATCGGCCAGTGGCTCTCCCAGATTGTTGACGTTGATGTAAAAATACTGCAGATTAGTTAAATTCCCTAAGGATTTGGGAACTTGATGAACAAGGGCATTGTAGTTGAGAGTGAGCACGCGCAGGTTGGTGAGGTTCCCTAGCTCGTCGGGAATAGTTCCGGTGAAGTGGTTCTTTGTCAGACGGAGATCCTCTAAGCTTTTCATGGAACCAATGAACTTTGGAATGCTTCCTCCAAAATTATTGAAAGTGAAGTCCAGATAATTCAGACGAGGCAACTCGAGCAAGTCGGAGCTTAAATTACCTCCAATGGAGTAACCATAAAAATCGATGTATATGACGTGACCACTGATGTTGCTGCACTCGATGCCGTCCCAGTCGCAGCATTCCTTCTTGTCGTCTTCGCTTCCCCACGACGAGAGATGCCCGTTGTCGTCTTTAAGGCCTTGCCGGAACCTTAGAAGGGCTTCTCTCTCCCTCTCTAAGCACCTTATTTCTCCTGAAACAACGACAACGACAACAAAAATAACAAAAACTGAGGAAAGAGGAAACTTGTAAGTTGGAATTTGTTTGGGATGGAGATACATTTTTGGAGTTGGAGTTTGGACTAGTGTGGTAGTCTGCCTTTGAAACAAAGTTATTAATTTTTCAGCTTCATCTCTCTCTCTTGTACGCACTAACACACACTACCACATCTGTCACAATAGATATATTGGGACACTTCCATGTGTCCTAATTATTAGGACACATGGAAGTGTCCCAATACATCTATTGTGATAGATGTGCGATATCGCAAAAAATTGAAAAAAATGACGGAAATTATATTGAAATCTTGAAAATTTAGCAAGAAATTTTAGGAACTATTATGCACATATTCCACTAAAACAATGTCGTTTTGTACAAACACTAACGTCCGTTTAAATGGTGCTTGACGAAAGGGCTTAATTAAGCCCAAATTAAAAGTTCAGGAGTTCAATTGAGACAAAAAAAAAAGTTGGAGGGCCTAATTGGTCTCCTAAAATAAGTTCAGGTGTCTATTTGGGCCTTAATCCTCAAATTAATTATCAATATATAAACCCTTTTATGCCTACCAAGGCATGGTCAAAATATTTTAATAAATAAAGCACACATCAAGTTTATTATATACAGAGGAGATGCTGACAATGAGTAGTTAATTTAATTCAACTGGTATTTTGGATTAAAATTTTCAATGTGATATACAAAGTCAAACCAAATTAAATTGGTTTGTCTTAATAAGAAAGATATTAGGTAATAAATAATCAAACAATAATAGAGATTGGTTCTCACAATGGAATCTGTTTTTTTTTTTTTTTTTTTAATTTATTAGGAAATCAATCAATATCCAATTTGTAGGTCACTTAATTGAATGAAAATTACGTTTTCTTTATAAGAAGAATAGTGGGATTTAAGTAAGCAATCATAATACAGACTGACTTTGGATATTCAAAAGTTACATCAAATGAACGAAAATATAAGGAATGCAACTTGTCAACTAATTATTAATAACTGAACCTTTTTTCCTTACCGAATAACAATTAATTAGCTTATTAATGTTTAAAATTAATAACTAAATTAATGCAATAGGTTTTTTTTTCCGTTGAAGTTCACTTAACTTCATTTTATTTTTCTATTTCAAAAACTAAAATGCAATAAACTTCATTTAATTTCTCTTTCTTATTCTCATAAGCTTCCGGAGGAAATTAATAAAATATTTGGTATATCTTTATCAAAATTTACTTAAGATCTCTAAAAAAAATATAAATGAATTATGAAAAGATTTTGCCATATCTATACGTATATTAAGGCAAAATCAGGTGATAGACAACAGTTATAGTGTAAATCGTTGTCTATTTCATAGTTTGCCTTAGACAACAGTTTTTGAATAATATATAACAGTTTTGAATTAATAGACAACAATATTGCCATTTATTATTGTAAATTTCTTTCTTTTTTTTCTTCTTTTTTTTTGCATTTTCTACGATGGTTTAGATTACAACCATTGTATTTTAAGAAAGTTTTGCAATTTTATTTATTATTTTTTTACTTAGAAATTTGAGATTTGTAGGATTTTTAATTTTATTTTGTTATGCATAGATGAATGATTTGTAGTACTCTACATTTGTTGCCTAAAAATATAGATTTCATTTGTATTGCACTATAATAATAATAATAATAATAATAATAATAATAATAATAATAATAATAATAATAATAATAATAATAATAATAATAATAATAATAATAATAATAATAATAATAATTTGCAATAATTTGTTATATTTTCTATTTCAATTTCATCATTTAAAATAATTAAATAATTATATTTTTTGTACATGTCATATATTCAAAGAAACCAAATTTTCCATAATCGTGGACAATTATGCATTGTTATCTATAATTGTGACGTTGGAAATGTTTCAATTCGATCTTTCTAACATGGATTTTCATTTAGTTCCTTTTTTTTTTTGCTGTCGTAACTATACAAAATTAATCTTCTTGTCTAATTAATTAACACATATTGTTCATATCAATTTTTTTTAATTTTTAAAAATTGAAAACAAAATATATAAAATTAAAAAAATGATAATATTACATATCTAAAAAATAATAATTATTTGTGCATCGCACAGGAGAAATACTAGTTAATAATACAAATCAAATAATGAACTTGCAGATATGGAGATGACTCATCCTCAAAATTATTTAATATTTTGGTAAATTGAATTAGACAATTTAATGAAGTTATTAGATAAACTCTACAAAATTATAAATATAGTATGAAATGATAAAAAAAATTACATAAAATCTCTTAAAATATAGAAATGGATTATGAAATAATTTTGTCACATCAATACTACAAATCAAATTAAAAAATTGCGGAATATTAAAAATATAAATGGATTGCGAATGATTTTGCCACATCAATACTACAAATCAAATAATGAATTGAACTCGCGAATTAAAATAGAGATGAGTCATCCTCAAAATGATTTAATATTTTGATAAATTGAATTATACAAATAAATATTTACACTTAAGCAACATAATGTGAATTCACGGCTCACGGATCATCTCAAAAAAAAAAAAAAAAAAAAAAAAAAAAAAAAAAAAACCACTTCAATTCATGAAAGATTGATTTATTTAATAATTCATTCATATTTTTAGAGAGATCTTATGTATACTTTGAATTTTAAAAATATACAAGTTAAATCTTCCTAAAATGAACTGCGAGGGTATATTTGTAAAATAATATTAATCACTAATCAAATAGTTAATTAAAGACTTACCATATATTTCAAATATATCATAATTAAAAAATTATAGCTGGTCTGGTGGAATAACATTACCTTAATGATTAATTGATTTTAGAGTACATACGAGGCATCATCATCATCATCATCATCATCATTTATTATTAGAGGTAAACAAAATTATATTAGTATCATAAATTCAGATATGCAAAGCAGGCCGGCGAAGTCAACGTCTATTAAATTTACCAAGGAAAAATTCCATGCTATTCTAGTAGATTTATTGTGTGAGAGATGGGGTGTTAATACAAACAGGTTATGTCTACCAAGACATGGTCAAAATATTTTAATAAATAAAGTACACATCAAGTTTATTATATACGGAGTACATAGTTGTTGACAATATGAGTAGTTAATTTAATTCAACTTTTTTTGGATTCAAAATTTCAATCTTATATACAAAGTCAAACCAAGTTAAATAGGTTTTTCTTAGTAAGAAATATGTTAGGTAATACTAAATAATCAAACAACAATAGAGATTGGTTCTACAATGGAATTATTATTATTATTATTATTATTATTATTATTATTATTATTATTATTATTATTATTAGAAAATCAATCAGTATCCAATCTGCAGGTTACGTGAATGAATATAATAAAAATAGAGCACCATTGGGTAAATTATATCGCGGTGCAATGCATTAATTGTCACAATAGTTAATTAAGCATTACAATAAATAGTTAATGTGGTAGTTAATTTGTTGTGATCTCAAGATTTCAAACATATTTTGTATTTTTTTGTGTTTTTCTGATATAAAATGGGGGTACAAATAGCAACTTTGGAAAATAAGAAATGGGGGAATTAGAGGGAATTGGAGAGAGAGAAATGGAGGAATTCAATAGAGAACATAGGGAAGAAGATTTGATATTTCATTTTCTGTCCTCCATCGGATTACATAGTACATATATATATGATCTCCCAAAAAGTGATAAAATAAATTCTAAAACATTGGGCCTCACTAATAACTAAATTGGGCCACTTCTTAGAATTAAAACAATTAAATAAAAAGAGGCCCAATAGCTGATATCATTCTGACTCCAGTCGTGTACAACATAATTATCACATTAGATCAAGAGTGTATTGCACATAGGTGCACGATATAATTTACCACACATAAGCAATTGGTGTCGTAGTCTTTTTTTTAAGACAACCGTATTGTGCACACCTCAGTTTCATTTTTTTTTTCAGTTTTCTTTTTTACTAAAAATGTACTCTAAATTGGAGTTATTGAACCTTAAAATTAAAGTAAATTAATTTAATTATTTTTATTTGATGACTCACACAGAACACTCGCATGACACTTACGTATTGTAACGCCCCACCTCGTGTCGTGGGGCCTAATAACGAAATGATGGCATAACGGGCTCTGCTAGTAACTACTTGTTATTCGTCCTCGCATTGTCAAAATGTTAACTCAAGTTGCTAGAGAGTCTATTAAACCTATTTATATACTCATCAATTATTTTTATTCTCCCACTAATGTGGGACATTACATTTAAAAATAAATAAATAAATCTGAAACTACTACAAAAAGCTTTCGAACACGGAACATCATTGCAAAGTTTTGAGGCAAAAGTAGCTAACAAATGCACTCTGATACACCCTAATTTCACTTTTAATAGAAAAATGGCACGTCATATTTTTCATTAATAAAATCATTTATTGAAAATACAACGGAAGTTTCAATCATAAATTGACATTTATTACATAAATAAAGTTAAAATTAAAATTAAAATCTCATTTAATCGTGCTTGACCATTTGAGCAACATCGTCACATCTTATGGACACCGCTTGAGCTCTTGCTTGAAAGGAAATAAAATATTTGGGGTAAGTTCCTTTAAACTCATTGGGGAGTCTATGTTATCCAAACTATAAATCTAATAAAAAAGTATGTGAAAATACGGAAATAAAATATTTGGGGTAAGTTCCTTTAAACTCATTGGGGAGTCTATGTTATCCAAACTATAAATCTAACATAAAAGTATGTGAAAATATTTAATTCATGTAACCTATATTTTTGCCCTTAGGCTCAGTAGTTTATAGTCTAAAAGACTCCGTACTTTATAGTCCAGAAGACTCTATACTTTATTATCTAAAAGACTTGGCACGTCTAAAAAACTCTGTATTAAAATTTCATATAACTACTTAACAAACATATAGAGATGATAACAATACAATTTTTAACATAAAACCCTACCTTGATCTTGTCTTGAATAAAGAATTAATTAGATCCACGCGCGTCGCCTCGATGATCCTAGACGAAGAGAGGACTAAAAAATAAAAGCTTTGAGAGGAACTTTGAATGTTTGGTGTGATTTTTGTGAATCAGAGCTCCTTTATTTATACTAGAAATTGAAGATTAATCATGGAAAGTTTGAAATATGGATTGATTTTCTTTTCAAAACTCGAATTACTTGAATATGGAAATTAGGTTTAGGGTTTATGATATAATGAGCTCAACTAAAGGGTTTACAAACTGGGTTTAGAAAAATAAAAAAAATATTATGACATTGACCCAAAATAAAAATATACATAAAAGATAATTTTAATTATCTGGCGCGACTTATAGGATTCGATAATATAATATTTAAGAATCAATTAAAACTAGTAAAATTCTTTAAAATTTAAAGGCCGCTACATTTAGTATGTTACCTTTTATTTTATTTGTTCAAAGCACATGGTTAGTTGAATAATTTCATACACGACATTTAGGTATGTTGCTCGATTTTCATAAAATACTAACATATTTATTATTTCAGTATTAGTATTACAAAAAAACTAGTTTCTTTTCTTACACGTCTATATGCGTATAGCACCCCCTCCCTCACAAAGGAAAATATAGCATCAATAAAATAGTGAATTAATTTCATTCAAAATTATTCTAAATCAACCATCACAAACTCAAGGTGACAAAGTGCCTGTAAAAGTGTTATGAAACGAGCATATATAATCAATATGATTTATGGACTACTTAAAGCAAATTGTGAATTATACTCAAATGGAATAAAGAAAGCAAATTGTAAATTACACTCAAATGAAATAAGAAAAATTAGAATAGAAATTTACCATCGTAATATGTTTCTACATATTACGCACGACATAAATATAAAGATCGAAATAACAAAGACAAAATGTATTAATGTTTCAATCTTGCATCTCTCAAAGACTCTGAATACAGATGAAGATTTTGATTGAGCACGACCTACGGTGTGGCGCACAATATTTCGAGTTTCATTTTATTTACGAGTATATCTATATCCAATGACGGAGCTAGTGATCTTATTTGTTCTGTAAAAATGTCACGAATTTCAAAAAATATCTAAACTTTTCACATTTTTGAAAAAGTGTCATATGATCCATTTTTAGTATCAGGTTGTTGAGAAGGCACATTGGAGTCTAAAATTTAAATGACATGAAAAATCATATTTAATCTCAAATGTGGAATATGATTATTCACGTCATTTTAAACATTGGACTTAAACTTGATTTGTCAGTGACAGGGCCGTCTTAAATATTTTAGGGGCCATGTGCTATATTGGATTTCAAATATTAAAAGAAATTATGCTTTAAGTTATTAATAAAAAATGGACCCAAATATTTTTTAAAAATTAAGCTCCTAATATTAAAAAATATACACAGGATTTGAGGGGCCCTGTGCGAAAGCGAACTTCGCGCCCCTCATTAATCGGCCATGGTCAGCGATAATCGGCATCAAAAATTGAATTTAAAGACATTTTTGCAAATCTGGGAAAGTTTTGGAAATTTTTAATAAAAAAATAATTTTTTAATTATATTTAATTATGTTGATCCCGATTTTTTGTCCTCCTACTATGTTAACAATATCAGTGTATTTTTTTAACGTGTGGAAAAACACAACATTATCCTTGATATATCACCAGAAGCAAAAAAATTAAGAACCAACATAATTAACATCTACCTAAAAAATAAGATATGTTCCCAAATTATTTTTTGCCAAAACATTTAAAAAATATATATATTTTTAATTAAAAATGGAAAATTGAGTTTTGGTACCACTGCGGGCACGCCATCGTCTTCAACTTGGATCCACAGACACGCATTAATCTTTTGAATTTCCTCCTATATTTTTTCCACAATATTTTCGTAATTCGAATTTCCTCTTTTTGCTAGAACAACTTCTGCAGGTACCTCCAATTCATGGGCAAATCAGAGCATAAATATGTGGATTTGAAGATGTTGATTGAATCCCATCTCTCAGATTCGTTTCCCGTCTCCAAATCCATTGGATTTGCAAAAAGAAAAAAAAAAGAAAAAGATTTGGGACATGGGATTCAATGACATCTTCTAATCCTTCCCAAATGCTTCCATCGACAATTCCGAGAGGTCAATTCTTCCTAGAACTTGTTGTAAGGAATTTTCCCCATTTAGTTTAATCTGTCTGAATTTTGAGTATTGTTTCTTCTGTCTAATTTGAAATCTAATTATTTACTTCGTATTATTATCTAAGATGATTCTGAAAACTCTGTTATTTTACAGTAAACTGCACAGCAAAGGAGCTACTTGTTACTTGGTCTGACCAATTAGGTATGTTTTGTCTTTCTTTTATCCAGTTAATTATGCAAAATTACATGAATGGGGAGACTGGATTTGTTATTCATAACATATTTTTGTGTCAATTTGTGTTTAGTTACATTATATTTGCTGATAGTTTGATTTTTTTAGAAATCTGATTTAGTGGGAAGAAATTGAAGTTATGTAGAATTGAGATTTAGTATGGGCCAAAGACACCCCCTTTTCCATAATAAATGTATATTGAAGAGAAAAAAAAAAAGGCTGAAATTTCTCTGTTAGTTTGGATCGAATTCATTGATTCAAAATCAAGGGAAACTAAAAATCCAAAAATAATACGAAAAATTAGAACAATTGTAGCATTGAGCATATTTGGTTTATGAGTACACTCATAGCTTATTCAATCTGCATGTCTTCCGCCAATGTATCTCTGGGAGAGAGAGAGAGACCTTTTAGAATGAGCTGAGTAGGGAGTCATGCTTTGAGCTTCTTATCTTTCCATGAAGAATGGACAGCTAATGCATCTTGTTTCCAATGGGGTAAAGCCTTCTTCATTTGCTCTACACCTAAAGGATTGCAGTCGACTAGTTCAATCTTTTCAAGCGAGCTGCGACATGCCGAATGATGTACCATACGCCGTTCATCAGATTCCCAATGAATCCTTTGTAATTTGTAGCAATGTTTTACTCTGAGGCTTTGAAGGCTTGTTAAGCTCTCAATTCCAATTGTCCACTCCTCCAGATCAGTGTCTTCAATTACAAGAGACTTTAAAAAAGTGAACCTCTCTTTTGTTACTTCCCATTTAGGGCCTCGACAAACGTAGTTTTGCAGTTTGAGCACTTCTAGAAACAGGGAAGATGAAGCAATCTTGCTAATTTCTCCCCACGAACAGCCCAACCCACTCAAAGTCAACTTTCTCAGTCTTTCTGGGAAAGATGGGCTCAGAGCAAATCGGGGAACAGTCTCAGAATTCACGACGACACATTTAAGTGATTCTAGTTTCTTGAGATGGTAAATATGATCAAAGCAGGTTAAGGATTCACCACCATCATTAGGCACTGATTCAATTCTGACTCCTAATTTTCTGAGATTTGGAATTGCCTTAAAAACCTCCTCTGCACAACTGTGAGCGCTTATATTTGAAAGAGTCGATAAGCTTTCCAAGGAGCCATGAGGATATGGCAACAAGTCGCTTCCCATGACCTGAAGATGCTTTAGCTCTTTCATGTCCCATATCTCCGTAGGCAGGTACGTCGGCAAATCTCTATAAGATTTGATGCTCATATGTCGATCCACAATTAAGAACTGCAGTTTTGAGAGTTGGGATACAGAAGAAGGGAGTTTCCCATTCAAAGTTAGAGCCAGATACTTCAACTCAACTAGTTGTAATACCTCCATTGGGAACTCGTAGAAACGGATTGTAAGAGCATCAAGTTCTCGAAGAAACTTCAGACGAGAACATATCCGAACTTGATATGGATGATACGAACCGTAACATAGGAGAGAATGTGCGCTAGATACGCACTTATCCTCCACTGATTCACACACACCTTTGATGCCGAATAGAGTGTTGTTGTGGCAGGACAATCGACTATAGCCTTCTATATAGTCGTCTGAGCAATCATCAAGAACATTTAGAACGTGACAAAACTTAGTCTTCTCAGCTTCTCTCCTAGACAGGTACCACAAGGAGGAATGGAGGCCACAAGTTTTTATTTGATGTCTACCTACAGCAGAGGCACGACCAATGGTGCTCTGGTAGATCATAACAACAGAATTGGAAACAAGTTCATCCAAACATTCAATTGCACTAGGGATATTGAAATTTGTGTGCATCTGCTTCAATAAATCCATCAACACTCCACATATTTATGACCTTGGATCGACGGATCTCAAAATTTTGAGGAAAAACTCCCATATAGAGAAAGCTCGATTTTAACACTTGAGTTAACTCTTGGTAGCTTGAGTACAGTACCTTTGATATTTATTGTATGCATCAATGAAAAGTTTGTGATTCTTCTTTCCAGCAACATCTCTCCAGTACTTTGGCGTCTTCTCCTGTTTGGATAGGAGGTCTGCAACTGTGACGATTGTAAGAGGAAGACCTTCACAATTCTCAGCAATCTTCTTTCCATCTTCCTCAAACTTAGGAGGGCAAGGTTGATCTTCACCAAACACCGTCTCACGGAGAAGATCCCAACTTTCCTCGTTGTCGAGCAATCGTATTTTTAGGACATGATCTGGAAACTTCCCCTCGTGCTCTTCTACTTGTTCCAGCCTAGTGGTAATCAAGACTAGACCATCCCGAGGGAAAGGGAAAGGATTTGATTCAAATGAGTTATATTTGCTATAGAATAAGAATTGGCACGCCATGTATTGGTTCCACACATCATCCAACACAATGAGATATCTCTTGCCCTCTAGACTCTCTCTCAAGCGACGTGCTATTTCCCCATCTTCGAGTTTGAGGGTTTGATCTCTGCCAGCATCTGGATTCACCGCGGCCAGAATGCGCCGCGGGATTTCCTTGATCCGGCATTTTCTGCCCACTGTGACCCACACACAAAAGTCGTAGCAAGCCACAGTGTCTGGATCTTTGAATACCTTCGTAGCAAGAGTAGTCTTACCAATGCCAGGCATCCCGACGAGGACCAGGACGAAGGGCACGATTAGCCCCGTACGACGGTTGACTCGGTCTTTGAGTTGCTCATACTGGTCGGATAATCCGACCATCTTTGGCTCGTCAATGCTTGATGAAACAGCAGTAATAGCATCATTGTCTTCTCCGGCCAGTAGGAAGTAGTTTGCCGCCATATTCTTCAACATTCCGGTGAAGGAAAGGATATCTCGCTTCAGAGCCTCTAGCTCGTCCATGGGGAAATCAATATGCAGAGCACTGTGTTCTATCTGCATGTCCCTTAGTGAATACATTTTGCTTCGTAATTTTTGAACTGCCACTCTGATTTCGAGATCCAAACGGCTCGTGGTGCTCAAAACCAATTTTCTGGCAATTTCTTCAGAGGACTGAACCTGATCGTATGCAAATTCTAGGATTTCTCGAGCGAAGGGAGCAACCGAAACACCTGAGTAAGGATTATCTATATAGTTCTTGAACTGGCTCTTAAGAGATTCGAAGGCGGGCAAAGCCATCTCTCTGATCTTTTTCTCTCTCTCTTTCTCTCTAACAATGAAATGATAAATTAGTTGATGTTTAACCAATCAATTATGGCTTTAGATTAATAGTGATCATTGACATGTAGGCCAAAAAAACCGCGGGAAATAGCTGTTGGCTATTTTAACAAACAATGGAAGTAGGTGGGAATTCCACTCTACTGCACATCAGAAATTGTGATACATATATAATTTTTTTTTTAATTATTGAAAGTAGAATATAATTTTTTTGAAGTGGACAATATATTTCTGGATATTGACAGCATCATCATCGTGCCAAGAATTGAGGCCTGCAGATCTCATCTCATTTTATATTTTTATTTAATATTTTCCTCTTTATATTATAATTTAGTATGTTACTTTATTTGTTCAAAGCACACGGTCAATTGAATAATTTCATACACGACATTTAATCGGATGAAATTCCCTAGTCCAGAGTTTTGTGTGATAACCGTGTACCAACATTATTATTGTCTAGTTTTAATAATGGTTTTCATAAAAATAAAATTTATCGTATCATAACTAATAATAATTAATATTTATTGTTAAAGATTTTAAATTATATACATATGAGTTTGGAATAATCAACCCTAAAAATCAATTATATATAACTGAAAAATGAAAATTAAATAACAAAAAATAATTATAAATCATAATTGGGTGGAATAGATCTTAAATAATAGTGTAAAATTACACTAAACCAAAAGAAATTAAAATTGAAGAAAAAGATGAAAGAAAAACTAACAGTTTTGATGGTTGATACACGGTTGAGACACAAAAATCTGGATTAGAAGATCTCATGTGACATTTAAGGGATGTTGCTCGATTTTCATAAAATACCAACATATCTATTATTTAGAAAAAGTTTTGATATTTTTCTTACACGTTTATATGTGGATAGCACCCTCTCCCTTACATGGGAAAATATAGCAACAATAATATAGTGAATTAATTTCATTCAATTTTTTTTATTTCAATATTATTCTAACTCAACCATCTCAAAGTACCGCAAAAGTGGTTTGAACCGAGCATATATAGTTTAGGATTTAGAGGCATGCCTTTTATGATTTGTAGACAATAATCTTAATACGACTGTAAATTATTCTCAAATGGAACAAAGTTTATAGAAAAAGAAGAAAATTAGAAGGGAAATTTAAGATCTTAATATGTTTCCACATATTACGCACGACATAAATATAGAGATCGAAACAATAAAGAAAATATGTATTAACATTTGAATCTTGCATCTTTCAAAGACTCCGAATACAGATGGAGATTTCGATTGAGCATGAGCTGCGGTGTGGCGGACACCAGTTTTTTCTGTAAAAAAAAAACTTAATCGGTCAATAATAATTCAAGAGTTTGTACATATAGGGTTGTAAATGAACAGAACCACGGTTCGAAAAAACTCGTTGGGTTCAAACCTCGAATCGAGCTTGATAAAATTATTGAGCCAAGTTCAAACAAAATAGTATTCAGGTCAGCCAGCCCGTGAACATGTTTGAACTCAAACTTAATTAAACATGTCGAGAACATTATAAATATTTCAAACGGGTAAATTAAATAAGCTTTTTTTTTTTGTAAATTTGAGTTCAGGCTCGAATAGTAAATGTTCGAGCATTTCAGAAGCTGAGCTCGAGTCGAACTCAAACATGATAAATATTTGTCAAGCCGAACTCAAATTTGAATATTCCTTGACAAACCGAGTTCAGGGTATTTGGCTCGATTCAGTTTGTTTACAGCCCTAAGTACATCTATATCCTACCATGTTTTATTTCATCAATACACATGACCTTATAGAGTCCATATATACCAGAATGTTGATCACATATGCATGGAACCTTCACTGTCAGCCATGATTATTCAAAATCTGGGTAGCTCTGAAAATTGATTTTAATCGTGTTAGATGATTCATAGTGCTATTATTCGACTAATGATGACAGAATTACTAATGAAAATAAGTTAACAACTTAATCAAATCATGAATCAGAAACTTCTCACCTTCCCATGAGGAATGAACACAAACATTTCCCAGTTGCATTTGATACTCTGGCATTTGCTTCAGAGCTGAGGGGTAGCAGTCGACTAGCTCAACCTCTTGAACCGAAGTTAGACGTCGCCAAGGGATCTCCTCGAGTTTGTAGCAGTGACGAAGGATTACACGGTCAAGACACGGGAAGCAACGCTCATCGCCTCTCCATCGCTCTAGATCAGTGTCTTCAAGTAGCAGAAATTTAAGCTTCAAGAACTCCTCTTCATGCACCTCCCACTCCGGTCCTTGGAAGGCATAGCATCGCAGTTTAAGCACTTCAAGATTAGGCATCAGCGCGATTTTTCCCAAGCATTCCCAAGGATATCCGAAGCCACTCAAACTCAACTTTTTAAGACGTTTGGGGAAATTCGGAAGAGGGAGTAGGGTGGGAATGCCAGACTCGAGATCAGGATTCACGACAACACATTTAAGAGATTTTAGAAAATAGAGATGGGAGATATGATCAAAGCAGCAAAATGGATCAACAGCAGCATCAGGTTCCAATTCAATTTGAATCCCTAACTTCTTCAGTCTAGGGACTCCTTCAAGAACCTCTTTCGTACAACTCCGAGCGCTCACGTCTGAGAGTGTTAGGAGGTTTTCTAAGACAGCACCATTTGGATCAGGTAGGTTACTTCCCATGATTTGAAGATGCACCAGTTCTTGCATATCCCATATCTCCTTTGGTAGATAGGGCCAATCTCCAGGTGATTTGAAGCTCAAATGTCGACGGACTATGAGGAAACAGAGGTTCTGAAGCATGGATATTGATGCAGGAAGGTTACCATTACAAGTGAGAGCAAGGTACCGTAGATGAACCAGTTTCACTGCTTCAATTGGGAATTCATAGAAACGGATTGTAAGAGCATCGAGCACCCTGAGCAGCCTTAACTCGAGACATACAGGTACGGGATATGGATGAGATGGGCCAGTACATAGGAGAGAACGTGAAGCTGAAATGGAAGCCATAGAGTCATGCACATCTTTGATCCCGAACAAGATGCCGTTTTGGATGCACAATCGACGTTGATCTTGTATACCTTCTGCCAAAGCATCAGAATAAGTATTTATGATGTGGAAAAACTTGTTCTTCCCGGATTCCCGAATACACAGATGCCAAAATGCAGAGTGGAGCTTACAGCTTTTAAATAGGTAATTGGAGCCCCTCTGGGAGATTGTGATAATACTATTAGAAACAAGCTCCTCCAACCATTCCACTGTTAAA
The DNA here is from genome assembly GCA_026008535.1 of Perilla frutescens. Taxonomy (NCBI): domain Eukaryota; kingdom Viridiplantae; phylum Streptophyta; class Magnoliopsida; order Lamiales; family Lamiaceae; genus Perilla; species Perilla frutescens. The sequence goes on from BRKX01000015.1 coordinate 53,369,840, forward strand.
ATCTCGTTTATTTTTGCCTGAGATAATCTGAGAAACCCCTCACCAACCCACAAATTGAAAAGTTTGGAGGTTGAAATCTGAGAATTTTCTGGGAAAATTCCCATATAAAGAAAGCATAGTTTCAAATGTTGAGGCAACTGCTTATAGCTTGGATATAGTACCTCTGACATTTTATCATATGCATCTCTGAAAACTGAGTTCTTCTTCTCTGCTACTTCGTTCCAATACTCTACAGTCTTCTCTGCTTTGGATAAGATGTCAGCAACCACGACGATTGCAAGAGGAAGACCTTCACAGATCGCGGCAATCTTCTTCCCAACTTTCTCAAGTCGAGGAGGGCACAACTCTTCAGCAAAAACCTTCTCACGAAGAAGAGACCAACTTTCTTCTTTGTTCATGAAACGAACTCGATGAACTGAAGTCAAGTAGGAAAACCTACCTACTTCATGTAGCCTAGTTGTCAGCAAAACTCGACATCCCTTTTCCTCCTCTTTAAGAACCCTATTCACGAAATCACGAATCTCCAAGTTCCATACATCATCCAGCACAATGAGATACCTCTTACCCTTCAAACTTTCATTCAAGCATCTCATCAACTCCTCGTCTCCTACCACATGAATCCAATCAATGCTCGGATTTATTTGAACTAGAAGATCTCGTGTGACTCTTCTTAACTGATATTTTTGGCCCATGCTGATCCACGCGCATACATCAAAACATTGGCAAACTAATGGATCTTCAAAAACTTCCTTAGCAAGCGTAGTCTTACCAATGCCCGCCATTCCTTCAAGCGAAATAACACAAAACTGGTCCGGCATCCAACTTGTAATTGAGCTCTTGATTCTCTTGAGTTCATCAGATAATCCAACAATCCCGAGATTCTCTGCAACAGAATCAACTACCCCTGAAGCAGCATATTCATCATCTTCTTCTTCATGGAAAGCGATTTCTGAGATGTAATTCTTCACAATCTTGACCATTTTAGTAAACGATCTTATCTCCTGATGCACCTCCTCTGTGTCTAGGGAGAGAATCAAAGGGGAATTCTCATCTCCGCGGCTTTCAAACAGTGAAAGGAACTGATCTGATACATGGGATTCGAGTATGTCTTCTAGTTTAAACACTGCCTCTCTGATCTTTCCCTCCACACCTTCTCTCTCTCCATCATTCTCTCTCTCCGTCATTCTCCTGCTATCTAATCTTTCCACAACTTTTTTCAAGAAATTCAATTCACGGTAAGCAGATTTTATCATTTCTAGACCAGGGGAGGCAATCGAAATGCTATTAGAATACAGCAGCCGCTGAATTGTGTAATGAAGAGAAATTACAGCAGCATAAGCCATTTCTATTTCTGATAATCCACACAACAAACACTAATTACTTCAACAACTAATTCCTTAGCATAATCATTTCTTGATGAATTCTTGCTAAAAAGAGTTGTGAATTTGTGATTCAGTGAAAGTTAACCTCATAATACAGCAATTAATAATGAAATTAAATTGAAACAAGTTGCACAAACTAATTTATTTATCAATGAGATGGTCAAATCTCAAAAGAATAAAGGAATGTTCTAACACTTCATCATTTGCTATCTCTAAGAAAATATAAAGAATTTAAGAAGAGCTAGACAATATGGGAAATTTGTGCATTCAACTTTCCTTTACACTTCCGATTTGGGTCGACTTACGATTCCACTTCCTTATTTGCCCAGCTACATAAAGGCAACCATGAAGAGCGAGTGAGATGGAAGCAATTCTTCTGGCCATTTGGGATCGGTTGGCCATCTGGGATCGGTTTAGAGAGAGAGAGAGAGAGAGAGAGAGAGAGTGACGGTGGATTTTGAAAAGAGTTTTATTGAATAATGATACAATTTCAATGGGATAAAAATTAGATTTTGATAACCACATTTTGGGTAGTTTTTAAAAATGCTCATTTTTTCAAAATTAATAAATAGTACTCAATTTTTCAATTTTTTTGCAAATTTAATATTTATTCAATTTTATTGTCCGAAGTTCATCCGCAATTGATTATATTTTAATATTTCTTCATTGGAGAAATAAGAATATTAAAATTAATTTAGTAAGATTTTTCAGACGATATAATTGATCAAATGTTAGATTTGCAAAAAATAAGTATCTGATTTGGATGATCAATCAATATTTTGTATTTAACTAGTATTTCAAATGAATGATTTTTGTACTTTTAGGTGGTGTTATAATTACTTAATTTATATGGAATTTTAGTAATTTTTGTAAGGGAAAATTACACTTTGATATCCTTTTTCAAAAGTAGCCCTCTTTTTTAAAAAATTTACACATCTAGCATTTAATCAATTTTGAGTTTGAAAATCCTATATAATTGATTGTATTTTAATATTTCTATATCCCATCTGTGTAAAAAAAGCATTCAATCAAAAAATCTTAAAATACAATCAACTACGTATGATTTTCGGACTATAAAATTGATCAAATACTATATTTGCAATTTTTTCGAAAAAAAGGGGTACGATTTTCGTTAATTTTGAAAAAGTTGACTATTTTTTAAAAAAAATAAACAAACGAAGGTATCAAAAAGTGTAATTTACCATTTCCGTATTCAAAAATATAAGTTTTTATTTTATTTTATATTTAGCTCTTTTTTATTAATCACAACTGAATAAAGTTTTTTAATAAAATAAAGGAAATTCGAAATTCCTTTTTAGAGAGAGAGAGAGAGAGAGAGAGAGATTTTTAAAAAAATATGACTTGGCCCATTCTCAGAGAAGGCCCAATAAGCCCAGCCCATCAGGTCCTCGCGGGATAAATTATCTCTTCTGATTTCCCATTTTCGCTTTTTGGCGCAAAGATTGGATTTTCATTCTTCAGAGTTCAAATTCCGTCATTTTGCCGCCACCTCTTGTGGTTTTTATGCAATTCATGGACGAATCGAAAGTCGAAACAGCAGTCTGTAAATTAGAAGATGTTGTTGAATCCGATCTCTGCAATCAGTTTTTTCATCTCCGATTGCGAGCGGAACTGAATTGAGGCATGGAGCTCACAGTTACATCTTCACCCCCATTTAAGATTTAACCTATCCGAAGGTGAGGAAAAATATTTATTTATTTTTCTCCTAGAATTGATACATTTGCATTGTAGGAAGTAGGAACAGCAATTGGCAGTAGCTGTGGGATTTGATTTGTCTTAGTTCGGTTCATACTTCTTTTATGCATTTCTATGTATGCGCATTTTGTAAGAATTTTTCATTTTCGTTATATTTGAGGTAGAAAGTTTGCATAATTTCCATCTGGAAATACATCAAGATAATGCTCTGTTAGCTAAGTTCATGTTTGATTTGTTTGAATAGACTAGCTGGATATATGTTAAGATGGTGGCTGGCAGTGTTATTGTTGGTGATTACATGTTGAAGGACAATTAATTCATGTCTATTGAGATTAAATCTTTTGCCTGGTTTTTAGGTCAATTTTTTTTAAATGATTTACTTGACTGAAAGGTAATGTTCTTGTGTGATTTCAGCAACAATGTATCATTACAATTACAGTATCCTAGTCTTCTACGATGAAGCTCATAGATCACAAAGGAGCAACTTCTGCATCTTTGAGATTGCTGGATGTGGATGGGGCCATTGCAGAAGAAAGCTTTCAGGTAACTGTCTGTTCTTCAGATGCCCCTTACAAACTTATGATCAATGAAATTATGGTTTTTAGATAGTTTCACAATGAAAGTTGATGGGAATTCCAAGTTAGTGAACTGAGTGAAGAGATTCAGAATTAAGCTCAATTACAGTTGAATGCTGAATTTAATGCTGTTCTGTACAATGCCAACATAAACAGGTATTATCTCTAAGGGAGAGATATAGCAAGTCATATCTACATCGAAATAACAGCATGCTTAACTTATAATGTGTACATATAACTCTGAATTCATGTCCTAGAGGCTAGAGGTAGCAAAATGTTTTGGATAGCTTGAGCTTCCTTTCATGGCTTGAGCTGCCTGTCGTCCCATGAAGAACGGACATGTACTTTCCAATCCTGTGTGGCCTTTTTCATCTGCTCTGCACCTAAGGGGTTGCAGTCATCTAGTTCAATCCCTCCAAGGAAGCCTCAAAATTCCCCATGAATCCTTTCTAAGTTGTAGCAGTGTTTCATGCATAGGGTTTCAAGGTCATCAAAGCTTCCACGCCCGATTTTCCAATCATCCGGATCAGTGTCTTCAATTATGAGAATAGTAAGTAAACTGAATGCCTGTTCTTCTACTTCCCACTCTGGGCCTTGAAAGGCATAGTTTCGCAATTTGAGCACCTGGAGACATGGCAATGAAGAAATCTTGCTTGTTTCTTTCCAGGGATAGCTCATCCCACTCAAACTCAACTTTGTCAAATTTCGGGGGAAGACTAACATTGGAGTGATTGAGGGAGCAACAACCTCTGGATTCATAATGACATATTTAAGTGACTTGAGGTTGTTGAGATGGGAAATATGATCAAAGAAACGTATGGGGATACCATTAATATCATCTTCCAATCTAATCTGAATCTCAAATTTCTTTAGATTAGGAATTGCTTTTAGTACAGCTGTGAACACTTACATTTGAAAGTGTCGATAAGCTTTCCAAGGAAGCCCTGCAAGGATCTGGTAAGTCACTACCCTTGACTTGAAGTTGCTTTAATTCTTTCATATTCCATATATCCATAGGCAGGTGCAACGGGTCTTCACCAGATTTGATGCTCAAATGTGGATGGACAATCAAGAACTGTAGGCTCAAGAGTTAAGCAGGGAGCTCCCCATTCAAGGTGATGGCAAGGTATCTTAGTTGAACTATCTCTAGTACCTCCATAGGGAACTCATAGAAACGTATTGTAAGGGCATCAAGTTTCCGAAGCAACCTCAAACCAAAACATATGGGTACTTGACACTTCTGAAATGGACCATAATATAGGAGAGCATGTGCGGTAGATGCACGGTTATCCTCCACTGATTCATACACTTCTTTGATGGCAAAGAGAATGTTGTTGTTGAAGCATCATTACTAGTATTCAAGACATGAGAGAACTTGATCTTCCGAGCTTCTTTGTTAGACAAATGCCATAAAGACGAATGGAGGCCGCAAGTTTTTATTTGTTTAGCACCTAGTCGCCCAGAATCATCAATTGTTTTTTTGATGGCCCATTACAAGATAATTGGAAACAAGCTCATCCAAACATTTCTGTGTACTAGGATATAGAATTTCATATGCATTTTCTTCAAGAAATCCATCTATATTCCACATATTGATGAGCTTGGATCGGGATATCTTATCATTTCTAGGGAAAACTTCCATATAGAGAAAACACATTTGTAGAAGTTTAGGTATGTGCTTGTAGCTCGGAAGTAGTACCTTTGATATTTCATCATATGCAGCCATTAGAAGGTGGTGATTTGTCTGCGCTGCAACCTCGCTCCAGTATTCTTCTGTATTCTTCTCCTCTTTGGATTGGAGGTTTGCAACCACGACAATTATAAGAGGACGGCCATCACAATTCTGCGTGATTTTCTTTCCAGGTTTCTCAAGTTTGAAAGGGCGCAACTCTTCACTAAACACCTTCTTTCAAAGAAGATCCCAACTTTCTTTTTCGTTCAACCATCTTACGTTCATGACATCACTAGAATGTCGAACATTGTATTCATCTACTTGGTGTAGCATACTTGTAAAGAGGACTTGACTTCCATTTTTCTTGTCGTGACGAGCATTTTTCTCTTCATGTCTTTCATATTTAAATCAAGAATGCAGATGATACATCATATACTTGTCCAATACATCATCCAACACAATGAGGTATCTTTTATCCTTCAAAATTTCTTTCAATCACTGAGCTATATCTTCATCTCCTTCCTCAACCACTTCACCTTTGTAGGCATTCAGCTCAGCCAGAATGCGCTGTGGGATTTCTTGAAATTAGCAATATTTGCCTAGTGTCTCACCCACACATGACATTTGAAGTGTTCGAAAAGTTTTGGATCGTCGAAAAACTTCATAGCAAGAGTAGTCTTACCGATGCCAGGAATGCAGTAATGATCATCACCATTACCAATTCTTGGCAAATGATCATCATCCTCTTCTCCTCCTTCAGCCAAGAAGTTGTACAGTTCTTGGACGCACTTCTCCCCCATCATTTTCAGCTGAACCAATTCTTCTTGTAATTTTTGCATAATCTTCTGATCTCCACATTTTTCTGATTGTGGAACAATCTGCTTTACCATCTTTTCCAATTTGGATGCTTCAGATTTCAATGCAATTTTTCCTTTATTTTAGAGAAGGCGAAGATACTATTTATTTTTTATCCTCCTAGAAAATCCCTTTCCCCATAATAGATCTTTTTCAACATAACTGTCTAATGAAGAGAAAAAAAAAAGGCTGAAAATGTTCTCATAGATTGGTTCAAATGCATTGGTCCAGTATCAAGGGACACTAAAAATCCAAAAATAATACAAAAAATTGGAACAATCGTAGCATTGTGCACATTTGGTTAATGAGGTACACTCAGATGCTGTGCAGGTCACCATAGCTTATTGTGCAATCTGCATGTCTTCTGCCAATATATCTAGAGAGAGAGACCTTTTTGAATGAGCTGAGTAGGGAGTCATGTCTTCAGCTTCTCATTTTTCTCATCTAATGCATCTTGTTTCCATGGGTGTAAAGCCTTCTTAAGTTGCTCTATACTGGAAGGATTGCAGTCGACTAGTTCAATTCTTTGAAGAGAATTCTGACCTCTGTAATGAAATGTTCCGTGCGTACTGTCATATTCCCAACTAATCCTCTATAATTTGTAGCAATGTTTTACTCTCAGGTTTTCAAGTCTATTTAAGCAATCACTTCCAACTGTCCACTCCTCCAGATCAGCATCTTCAATTACAAGAGACTTTAGAAACCCGAACCTCTCTTTTCTTACTTCCCACTTAGGACCTCGACAAGCATAGTTTTGCAGTTTGAGCACTTCCAGAATCGGTGAAGACGAAGCAACCTTGTTAATTTCTTCCCACGAACAGCCCAACACACTCAAAGTCAACTTTCTCAGATATTTCGGGAAATATGGACTCAGAGTAAATCGGGGAACGGTCTCAGGATTCACGACGACACATTTAAGTGATGCTAGTTTCTCGAGATGGTAAATATGATCGAAGCAGACACATAAACAGGTATTATCTCTATGGGAGAGATATAGCAAGTCATAGCTACTTCGAAATAACAGCATGCTTAACTTATATAATGTGTACATATAACTCTGATATCATGTCCTAGAGGCTATAGAGGTAGCAAAATGTTTTGGATAGCTTGAGCTTCCCGTCATGGCTTGAGCTGCCTGTCGTCCCATGAAGAACGGACATGTACTTTCCAATCCTGTGTGGCCTTTTTCATCTGCTCTGCACCTAAGGGGTTGCAGTCATCTAGTTCAATCCCTCCAAGGAAGCCTCAAAATTCCCCATGAATCCTTTCTAAGTTGTAGCAGTGTTTCATGCATAGGGTTTCAAGGTCATCAAAGCTTCCACGCCCGATTTTCCAATCCTCCGGATCAGTGTCTTCAATTATGAGAATAGTAAGTAAACTGAATGCCTGTTCTTCTACTTCCCACTCTAGGCCTTGAAAGGCATAGTTTCGCAATTTGAGCACCTGGAGACATGGTAATGAAGAAATCTTGCTCATTTCTTTCCAGGGATAGCCCATCCCACTCAAACTCAAACTCAACTTTGTCAAATTTCGGGGGAAGACTGACATTGGAGTGAGTGAGGGAGCAACAACCTCTGGATTCATAATGACACATTTAAGTGGCTTGAGGTTGTTTAGATGGGAAATATGATCAAAGCAACTTATGGGGTACCATTATCATCATCTTCCAATCTAATTTTAATCCCAAATATCTTTAGATTAGGAATTGCTTTTAGAACAACCTCAGTACAACTGTGCATTTACATTTGAAATTGTCGATAAGCTTTCCAAGGAAGCCCCGCAAGGATCTGGTAAGTCAGTACCCTTGACTTGAATAGCTCTTTCATATTCCATATATCCATAGGCTGGTGCAACAGGTCTTCACCAGATTTGATGCTCAAATGTGGATGGACAATCAAGAATTGTAGCCTTTGAATGTTGGTATATTGAAGCAGGGAGCTTCCCGTTCAAAGTGAGGGCAAGGTATCTCAGTCGAACTAAATCTAGTACCTCTCTAAGGAACTCATAGAAACGTATGGAAGAGCATCAAGTTTCTGAATCAGCTTCAAATCAAAACATATAGGTACTTGATGACTTCTGAAATGGACCATAACATAGGAAAGCATGTGCGGTAGATGCACAGTTATTCTCCACTGATTCGTACACTTCTTTGATAGCAAAGAGAATGTTGTTGTGGAAGGATAATCGGCATTGACTTTCTATAACTTCCCCAAAAGCATCATTACTAGCATTCAAGACATGAGAGAACTCAATCTTCCGAGCTTCTTTGTTAGACAAATGCCATAAAGAGGAATGGAGGCCACAAGTTTTTATTTGTTTAGACTTTAGAACCTAGTCGCCCAGAATCATCTGTTGTTTTTTTATGGACCATTACAGGATTATTGGAAATAAGCTCATCCAAACATTTCTCTGCACTAGGATATAGAATTTCATATGCATTTTCTTCAAGAAATCCATCTGTATTCCACTAGTAATGTTGTAAAAGGCAGCCTAGGCAGCCGTTCACCTTGGTGATTTTCGCTAGGCAGGGTGTATTAGGCAATAGGCAGGGCTAGGCGTCCTAGGCATTGTTAGGCGGCGCGTGGCGGATTTTTTTTTTCTTTTCAGTTTTAATTATTTCCCCCTTTTCTTTAACAATTAACTAAAGTCCTAATTTAATTCAAAGTGACATTGAAAGAAAGGGGAAACCTAATAGTCTAATACAGAGAGGAGATATCTGAAAAGGGAGAAAAAAAAGATTACGAGCCAGATGGAGATCGTGGCTTGGATGATTTCAGTGTTTGAACTTTATGTCATTTTTTTTAAAATTTTGGATTATTTGAACTTTGAATGTTTTTTTTTTTACCTTTGGATGATTTTAACTTTGAATGTTGCTTTATATTGACTTTTGGATGATTTTACTTTGAATATTTTATTTGAAATGTTATGTTTTATGAACTTATAACTCAAAATTGCAAAATTTATAGGTTAAAAATAAATATATAAATTAAAAATTTAAAACCGCCTAGGCCCCCCACGGCGGCTCGCCTGACGCCTAGCACCTTCTGCAACCATGATTCCACATATTGATGAGCTTGGATCGGGATATCTTATCATTTCTACGGGAAATTTCCATATAGAGAAAACACATTTGCAGAAGTTTAGCTATGTACTTGTAGCTCGCACCTTTGATATTTCATCATATGTAGCCATTAGAAGATGATGATTTTCCTGCGCTGCAACCTCACTCCAGTATTCTGTAGTCTTCTCCTCTTGTGATAGGAGGTTGGCAACCGCAACAATTATAAGAGGAAGGCCATCACAATTTTAGCCTATTTTCTTTCCACGTTTCTCAATTATAAGAGGAAGGCCATCACGATTCTTCACCAAACGCCTTCTTTTGAAGAAGAACCCAACTTTCTTCTTCGTTCAACCATCTTACGATCGTTACATCATTAGAATGTCGAACATTGTATTCATCTACTTGGTTTAGCCTACTTGTAAAGAGGACTTGACTTCCATTTTTCTCGTCGTGAAGAGCATTTTTCATTTCATTTCATTTCTTTCATATTTAAATCAAGAATGCGGATGATACATCATATACTTGTCCCATACATCATCCAACACGATGAAGTATCTCTTATCCTTCAAAATTTCCTTCAATCGCTGAGCTACATGAATCTTCATCTCCTTCCTCAACCATTTCACCATTGTAGGCATTCAGCTCAGCCAGAAATCAGTATGCGCTGTGGGATTTCATGGAATTGGCAATCTTTGCCTAGTGTCACCCACACACAACATTCGAAGTGTTCGAAAAGTTTTGGATCATTGAAAAGCTTCGTAGCAATAGTAGTCTTACCGATGCCAGGCATACCAACGAGTGCAATAACTCGGGTGCTCTTCGACCAGCTGATTTTAAGCCTATGTTTGAGTTTATTAAACTCAAACTAATCCAACCATCTCTTCACCATTACCAATTCTTGGCAAATGATCATCATCATCTTCTTCTTCAAGCAAGTAGTTGTACAATTCTTGGACTATGCCTCCCCCAACATTTTCAGCTGAATCAATCCTTGTAATTTTTATATATTCTTCTGATCTCCACATTTTTCTGGTTGTGGAAGAATCTGCTTTGCCATCTTTTCCAATTTGGATGCTTCAGATCTCAATGCAATATTAACTCTGCTCCAAGGGATTAATTTAATTTTTTGAAATGACGTCTTGCTGCACTCGCTCCCTGATTCTAACGCGTGGGCTCGTACACTACGCTCGATAATTAACTTTTTTGAAATAAATATTTACCCTAAAATAAAATTAGTGAATTTTATGAATTAGTGAACCCTCAAATTAGGTTGAATTAATTTGACCCGTTTATCTGATTTTGATCCAAAAAAGAAATTTATTTGTACACGCGTTTTTTTGTTATTTATTTAAATAAATGAAAAATTGTGTTTCATTAATTTCTTCTTTTGCAGTATGTAGGATTAATGGGATTCAATGTATACATATCTATGCAAAGTGATCCAAATATTATTAATATTTTTAAAATAATGTGATTAATCCGCAGTTGCTATTTGAAAGTACGCACTGATAAATCTCACACCTATGAGAGAAAGTGTGCACTAAAAAACTTGTTCTTATGCATTAGTTTGCAATTTATTTAGATATGATAAAACATGAAAAATCAAGTTTGGCCAGTCACATCTAATTATGCAAAACTTTCGATCTCAAACTATATTAGTCTACCATCAAACCATCAAAGAGAATTGTAGAACTAACATTATTCTTTAATTTTGTTGTAGGTATGATTAACGTTGGTATAATTTTATTTGAAGGGTACGAAATGTCCTTATCACAACTTAAATAATCATGGATTCAAATCTCATCTAAATATCCAGAGTTTATGTAGACCCCCTTTCCAACTACACGTTTACTGAAAAAGTCAATGCTACCCATACGGGTACGGTGCGTGACTTTTCCATTTTATTTTTTAAAAAATATTTTGGGGACATATTTTACTTCTTAAGTAGATATTAATTACTCTCTCCTATTCAAAATATACGTCTTTTTGGCTCTTTTAATTATTTGCAAAATATAAGTCTTTTTGAAAAATCATGTCAACTTTACCCCCTTTAATGAACACATAAATTAATGTAAAAAAATTAATTTAGTTTATGAATCTATCCACTTTTAAGACTAATCATTCATTATTCTTTAATTCTTTAAATACCTAGAATTGCTATTAAATATAAATTATAATTAATGAAGGTTAAATTGAGTAAAAAAATTATTTATTAAAATCTGTACAGCAACTCTAAACGTCTTATATTTAGAATAGGAGGGAGTATATTGGTCCTGATTTTATTTTTGCCTCGTATTATGTGAAGACAATGTTGTGATTTTTCAAATGATAACGTTGAAAAAACACATCTGTGTCCTCATACACATCAGAAAGTGAAAAAAAATCCGGTTGCATACACATCATAGATTGGATCAAATACATTGATTCAAGATCAAGGGGGCACTCATCCAAAAACAATACAAAATATTAGAACAATTGTAGTATTGTGCATATTTGGTTTATGAGATGCACTCAAATGTTGTGCTGGTCGCTATAGCTTATTGTGCAATATGCTTGTCTTTTGCCAATGTAGAGACAAAGAGAGAGAGACCTTTTAGGATGAGCAGAATAGGGAGTCATGTCTTGAGCTTCTCATCTTTCCATGAAGAATGGACAGATAATAATCCATATTGTTTCCATGGGGGTAAAGCCTTCTTCATTTGTTCTACACCAGAAGGATTGCAATCAACTTGTTGATATGTCTTCAATCTACCGCTTCGCTGAGCTAGTCGGGGGTCTCGCTGCTATATATATGATCTTTGAGATCTGTAATCTGTAATCTAGCTACATAAAAAAATATGTTCTCCTCTCTGCCCATGGACGTAGCCAAATTGGTGAACCTCGTAAATATGTGGCTTCTTTACGTTTTTTCTATTCTTTGTAATTTGTAGCAATGTTTAACTCTCAGGCTTTAAAGTCGTTTTAAGCTACCACTTTCAATCGTCCACTCCTCTAGATCAGTGTCTTCAATTACAAGCAATTTTTGTAGAATGAAGATGTCGTTTTTTACTTCCCACTTAGGGCCTCTCGACAAGCATAGTTTTGCAATTTCAGCACTTCTAGAAACTCCAATGAACCAATTTTGCTAATTTCTCCCTAGGAACAGCCCAACCTGCTCAAAGTCAACTTCAGGAAAGATGGACTCAGAGCAAATTGGGGATCAGTCTCAGGATTCATGACTACACATTTAAGTGATGCTAGTTTCTCAAGATGGTAAATATGATCAAAGTAGATTAAGGATTCACCACCATCGTTAGGCAATGATACAATTCGGACTCCTAATTTTCTAAGATTAGGAATTGCCTTGAGAACTCCCTCGATACAACTGCGAGCGCTTACATTTGAAAGTTTCAATAAGCTTTCCAAGGAGCCACGAGGATCTGGCAACAAGTCGCTTCCCATGACCTGAAGATGCTTCAACTCTTTTATGTCCCACATCTCCATAGGCAGGTACGTCGATAATTCTCCATAAGATTTGATGCTCATATGTCGATCCACAATTAAGAACTGTAGTTTTGAGAGTTGGGATACAGAAGAAGGTAGTTTCCCATTCAAAGTTAGAGCCAGGCACTTTAACTACACTAGTTGTAGTACCTCCATTGGGAACTCGTAGAAACGAATTGTAAGAGCATCAAGACTATGTTGAAAGAAATAGAGAAAAGTCTACTCTCTTGCTGCATCAACTGTCTATGTCGATCAAGTTCTGAAGAAGTTTAATATAGGAAATTGCAAACCTGTCAATGTGCCTATGGCTTCTCACGTTGTGCTAAGTAAAGACCAATCTCCTAAAACTGGGTCAGAGATGCAATATGTTCCACATGCTAATGCTGATGATTAGCACAAGACCTGACATTGCTTATGTTGTCTTTTGTTTGAGTATATGGCTAATCCCGGTATACCTCATTGGGAAGCTCTTAAATGGCTTCTCAGGTATTTGAAATCCACTATAAATAGTGGTCTAACCTTCTCAAGGGCAGATGATGGGATAACATGTGTTGCCTATGTTGACTCTAATTATGCAAATGATAGAGATCAAAGAAAGTCAACAAGCTCATATGTGTTTACCTTGTGTAATGCATATATTAGCTGGAAATCTCAATGATTGCAGAGTATTGTTGCCTTATCAACTACTGAATTTGAATACATTGCTGCTAAGGCTATAAAAGAAGCCATTTGGCTTAATGGAGTGCTATCCGAAATTAAATTCATTGATGATAAACCTTTTATTTACTTTGATAGCCAATCTGCAATTTAATTGTGCAAGAACCCTGTATTTCATGATAGAACTAAACACATTGATGTGAAATTTCATTTTATTCGTGATGTTATGGAAAAGGGGATGTTTTACTTGATAAGATCCCATCTGAATTCAACCCCGTAGACATGGGCATTAAGTGTCTCCCAGTTGCAAAGCCGGTGCCTGCAAAAGATCCTTGAACATGGATCTTGGTTAAATTATGTTTTATGCCTTGCTTGTGATGCTATTCTAGGTTGTGTGCCTGAATACCCTATCTGCCTCTGTGAAGTTGTTGCTTTCAGTATGATGGGTTATTTTACCCTTTTTTGGTTAAATGCTAGGTTGCAATTCAATCAAGGATAATCAGTGAATTATTTGAGATAGGTTGCTGAAATTGGGTTGGTCTCTAGTGTTGAGACTGAGATTAATATGCATAGTATTTCTCTCTCTCTCTCTTATCTTGTCTGTGTGATAGGTAAGAGTAAAAAGACTGATGATAAATCCAGTTGTTGGTATGCACTTCCCTGGTGACATAAAGACCAATGGGTTAAAGGTGGATATGTGGTGGGTTGGCCCAATGCTCTTTATTTACTTATCTCGGCCCAAATTGTTTATGAGCCCACACTTCACTAACCCTAAGCCCACTTGCCTAAATTATCCTTAACCCTAAATTTAATAATTAAACCCCTAATCCCTCTACTTATTTGCTGAGACCCTTCATTTTTTGATTAAGCCTCACATTATTCTCTCGAGTGTTCTAGAGAGCTCCGCTGTTTTCTCTGGATTCCTGAGTGCTGTGAGTGTGAGAGGTTCAAGCTGTGTACCGCCTAAACCCTTTTGTGGTTTGGGTCTATTGTTGCCGGAAGTGCTGCGCGCCCGACGGGAAAGATCTGAGCCGATTGTGTCCCGGAGACACACCTTTCCCACTTTCAAATCTCTAATTTCTTCATCTCTTTACTGTTTACTGCTTATCTTGAGTCATCTGTCTCTGTTTGCTTAATTTCTTACTAATCCTTCTGTTCTTCAAGTGCAGGCAGTTATATCTTGAAGATCTTGACTCTGAAGTTGGCTAAAGTTGCTTGAGCAACTGTGGAGTGAACTGAGAAGAGTCGGAAACCAAGAGGTGAACCCCCGGCTGGGCGAGATACCCAACACACAATGCTGAGTTTTATGAATTTCCTTTTATGGATGTCATAACAGATTCTGTCGAACCAACAATGGAAGAATATTGGCCTCCAGGGATTTCTTCATTGAAGTTCAGCTAATATAAAAGTAGTTATGATGATTGTGTGGAGAGTGTAGTAATTGAAATGGCTGAAGAAGTAAGTTGCTTTCACATGTTTCAGGAACTTAGACCTCTACTGTAAATTTATGTTGAAATTGAGTGCCTTGAAAGTGAGAAGCCTCTGGATGCACATAATAAACTACTCACACAAACAAGGCAAAATAATGTTTTACTCAAAAGTCTCTAAAAATTATGCTGAAATTATTGGCATCATGTACCCAGTAATGGAAAAGCTTGTAGTCTTTTTCTTTTCTTCTCTAGAAACTACCCTATGATATTAATATTGAAGTAGATTTGATTAAAATAATACATCATTCGATTTTTTTAAAGCTAGTAAGAATTATGCTTATACTTGAGTTTGTAGAAATGTACAGGTTCGACCATCCCAAAATGGAAGGCTTTTACCTCCACTTTTCATTATTAGCATTGATGAAGTTTGATGCATATGTTTTTCTTGTTTGATGAGATATTGTAGTTGAAGTTGTAACTCGATCACCTAAAAGCAGGACTGGAACACAAGAAGCACCACAGTTATAATAGTTCTCTATTGTTAGAAGGTATATAGCAGATTGCTTGGATCAGTTCTCATTTCTAATTTTTTTCAAAGGTTGAATCGATAGGCTTAGATGTTCACTTTGCTAAACTAGTTTTGAACTATTTCGAAAATGTTATCTGATCTTGAATTTATTTTTCAATCAACTTGCTTTGTTATGTCATTGCCTTTTTTTGTTATCTAATCTTGAATTTATTTTTTGTTTTTGTTTCAATTGTGTATGGAATTCAGTCAAGGAAACTATCTCGCAATCAGCTCTGCTTTGTACATGTGTTTGTCATATTTGATCATAAGTAATTCATCACGCAGTTGACAAGAAATCTGAGCCTAGCAACATTGATTTGCTTGTGAATGAGAAAGATGCTCATAGTTTGTATCTTCACGTGGATCAATGAGCAGAGTTAGCTACAAAATGTTAGATGAGGATAAGGATGAAGGAAGTTCTCAATCGATTTCTCTTGTTGTTCATCTCTCATTTGGTGACCATTAATGGAGCTCTTTGGAGCCAACCAGGTAACTCTTACTCCTCTCGCTTCTCTCTAAATCAGAACACTCGATTAGCCATTACATTTAATCAGTGGTAAAGGAGAGGTATACGTAACTGGGGACATTAGGGGAGTGATATTTGAGCAGTTAGAGCGGTTGAATGATAAGGATTGGAGGAGGATACAAGATGTAGTTTCTGCCATTAATTTTAATCAATGGTGCAACTATGATGTTGAATTCAGAAAATTCATATTTTTAACACAAAGGCAACAGTAATTTATTTGTGATGCTTTAACAGTTGTTGAACAATACTACAGACAATCATTTGGTTCTCAGCTTGGAAGTGAAATAAAGAGGTTGGAAGAGAAGCTAAAATCAAGTGAATATAATACCATCTTGAACAGAAGTAAGAACTTAAGATCCTTTAGAGGCTGAACTTAAGATCTATAAGGCGAGGTGCTCAGATGTTGTCAAGGAAAAATAACGAATTATCTGATGCCCATTTCTTCACTAATGCACTATGCAATTGTTACACTTTTGACTCACTTTATTGAAAAATATCAGGGTGAAGCATTACAAAAAGATAAGTCTAGAGCGCTGGAACTTCCTAAAAATCCAAAGAAATTAAGCAACATTGCTTGAAGCAGTGAAAAATATTAAGAAGTACCCTAGAAAGATCACTAATAGTGATTATGAGGGAGGTTCAAAATCAATAGCTCGAGCTTATGAGGCAAATTGAGATATGTCAGGTAATAGGAGTTAAATCACATCTATGAGGCATATGAATAGTGTTCATATATCTACTAGCATGCAAAGATATATTACATAACGGCTGCAGTCATTTTGAAACTTGGAAGTATTAGGCGACTTTGATATTTTGCATTTGATCGATAAAGAAATTATTTTTTTCTTCATTTCATGCTCTCTGTATCCAAACTAAAGTTTATCATAAAGTATCCAACACTTATAAGTGGTGGTTACCGACAACTCTAATATATATATATATATATATATATATATATATATATATATATATATATATACGGGAAATGAATTTAGATTTCACCCCACAAAATTATTACTTTGAATTTCGTGACTGCCATTTGTAGTGTTTATTGGAAAAATAATAAAATAAAAGTTTTCACATCTAGATATATGTATGGGATTGAGTGGCCAATAGTTTCCAACATACAATTTTCATGGGGTTATTTGATTTGAAAGAAATTGGAGCTTAATTGTCAATGGTGCTATTAATGTTCTTGCAAATTACTTTCCAAGAGGTCCCCGTATTTGGAAAAATTATTTCATTCAGAGAGGGCCCCAATTTTTTTTTTCTACTTTGTGGTCGACAATCACATACATTAGAAGTTGGAAGCTGAGAAAGTAAAGTATTTTTTCACGTTGCAAATAAAATATGAGGTTATTAATTATAGAGGGAGTATTGTGTAAGATTGTTTAATCGATTAAAATTCGTAAGATATGATAATATTCATATCCAAACATAATCTAATTTAACATTAACAAAATTACAAAATTGTCATTAAATATTAGTTTTAGTCTGGATCTTAACACATTTTATGAATTTTCACCTACAAAATAACATTACACAAATTTTTGTCTTAATTATATGCTATTTCTCGATCAGGCCTTATTTGAATGGTAAAATAGAAGGTTCTAGACCTCAAGATATTAAGTTGAATTCTTATTAAATGCATGATTTTTTTTTCTAATTCATATTGTTATATAAGTAGCTATCCAAATCTTTAATTTGCGAGTCGCTAATATTTTTTATTTATTTTCCCTAAAGGATCTTTTGGTCCTGTAAGTCATGCCTTAGCAATTATATATTTACGTAAAATAAGTACATTAAATTGATTACATATTTTTTAAAGATACTTTATTGGAATTATATCCTGTCATTAATTATTATTTAGAGCCCAAACTTTTATTTTCTTTGAAGCCGATACATTAAAATGTTGTTTCTAAGCCCACTTGGGCAAGTCCCAATTGTTACTTCTCCTTCCTCAATTGAAACGTGCCCAAAACACAGCGGAATAGAAATGGCGGATTTGCCGTTTGGATGGAGTCAAAAATTCAATCAATTCCTTATGAATTTTAGCAAATTAATTCATCCCTTTCCTTTTTTCATCGACCACCAACAATACAATATAAATAGACATCATTACTCATTCATAAAATCACACCACAAACATTCTTCTCTTCTCTACCCTAGTTTTCAATTGAGGTGCTTTTCCCCTTCATGCTATTTCTATTTATCTTCCTTCTGCATTACATAACATTCTTGGGAAAGGTTGAGGTTGAGGGAGAAAGAGGTAGCTCCGGCGGTGGTCTCGGGGCGGCGACATGGTGTCAGGCGGCAAAGGTGCATAATGGTGGTAATATGATGGTGTTAGTGAAGGAGAAAAAGAGATAGGACTAACTGTTTGTGGCTTCTGGGTGGTTACGAGGATGGAGAGAGAGATGGTGAAGTAGAGTGAAAAGTGAGAGAAGAAAGATTCTATTTTTTCCTTTTCCTGGTGTTTGTGGTGAGTAAGGGAAAAGTGGAGATGAAGTGAGAGAAAGTAAGGGTGGAAGAGTTGGCCCACGGGTTTTATGTTTACGACGACTCTCTGATAATCTATAATGGCCTATGCACATTATGTTTATTGATGCACTTTCCTAGTTATTATGATATGATGGTCTACAGACACTATGCATTAATGACTTGTTATGTTATGTATGTATATAATTTGGATAAATGTGAACCTTAGTTAATAGCACTCACCCCAAAGTTATTATTTATTTTAGGATTATGAAGTTTGGACGATGTACGTGGAGGCTTTGATGATGGTTAAATAAAGAGCTTTAAATATTTAGTCTTCCACTGTATTAATGTTAAGCATTTATTGTTTATGAAATATAATATCTCTTTTATGATAAATGTTATGACTTATGATTATGGAAATTTTAGGATGTCACAATATATGTATATACGCTAACTTTTCAATACATGTGATATATCGAGTTATTCAGTACAACGGGTCAATATTTGGTCAAATTCGCAGGTTGAACCTCCCCACTCCAAGAAAAAAAACTCGGCAAATCAAGTGTCGCGAGTAACACTAAAAAATATCACTCATAACCTCCAAAAATATTATATATATCCTTAAAAGTATCAGGTCTGCTACTTATTTTTAATAAGTTTATTTAATCCAAATTAGAGTTTACTATATCAGAATTAATGTTTAGAGTTTAGAATTTATGGTATTTTCATAGTTTAATTTTTTTTTTTTTAGTATTTTTAGATTTTTTGATTTTATTTATAGGGGTGGGTTTTTAGATTTTTTTTTTAGTTTTTTGGGTTTAGATTTTTTAGGGTTTATTAATTTCAGTTAGGATTTATATTTGATTTGAAAAAATTAATTATCGAGCACAGTGCACAAGCCACGCGTTATCATATTGGACAAGTGCATTGTACGAGACGTCGGATAAAAAATATTAAATCAATTCACTAATTCCATTTTAAGGTATATAATTATTTCAAAAAAATAATTATTGAGCACAATATACAAGCCCACGCGTCAGTGGCGGGTGAATGCATTGTGCGAGATGTCGAATAAAAAAATAAATTAATTAAATTTTTTTAATTAATTTACTTTAATTTTAGGGTTCACTAATTATATTTTAGAGTCTATATATATTTTGAAAAAAATTAATTATCGAGTGTAGTGCACGAGGCCACACGTTAGCGTCGAATGAGTGTACTGTGCAAGTAATCAGATAAAAATAATTAAATCATTTTCATTTTAAGATATATAATTTTGGAGAAAAAAATAAAATAAAAATAAAAGGACAAATGGCCAAAAAATCACCCGAACATGTGCTCAATCCCACTTAGACTTACGATCTATTTTTTGGTCCAAATACACACCTAAATAATTTAAAAAGTACAATCGACCCTCTAAACTATTCAAAAAGGAATAAAGTGATATTTGATGTTAACACTTTTAGTTTTTCTGGTAATTAAAATATATCAAACTCAATTCTATCATCGATAAATGTTGATCGAACAATTTGAAACCACAATCAAATAACTCACACTATGAAGTTTCAAACCCCTCTTTTAATTTAAAAATCCAACATCGAATAGGTATCAAGATTTAAAATCTGATGCGTAATACAAACCCCTCGATATTTCTCTATGTAATTATTCTATCGTTTAACACCCAATTGATAAATTGAGAGTATAATTAGAAAGTCCATGATAAGGGCTTTCTAACCATACCACATTACATGGTATCGAACCAATCATAAAGTCGAAGAATTTATCCGCATTTTATTTAACGGAAAAAACTGAAAAAACTAATGGTGTTAAACAAAAAGTATGAATTTGATATATTTTGAATAATTGAAGAGGCCGATTGTACTTTTTAAATACTTTAAAAAATAAGTCATACATCTAGATAAAATTTGGTATATAGTTCTAGTATTTATTTGGTCTTTTTGTCCAAAATGGAAAAAAAAATTGAAAAGGAAAGCAACAGAAACAAATAATAATAATAATAATAATAATAATAATAATAATAACAACAACGGATGCGTGGAGTTGCGCATGGCCCACGTGTGTGGGGATATGCGTAGGGATGTCAATGGGTAGGGTGGGATACGAGTATGTCTTTCCCAAATCCTACCCTAACATAAAATGTCCTACCCATACCCTACCCTATTACCCTATTTTTTTATAGTGGGTAGGGTACGGGTAATCGGATACCCACGGGTAAAACGGGTTACCCGTTTAGATTTATTTAATAATATATCACAATAAAAAAATTCCCAAAAATACGAAAAAAATTAATAGATGTGTGCTTTTCCCAAAATATAATCAATACATGCAAAAAAATCAAATTCTTGCGATGCCACCGTAACAACAAAACTAGAAGATTAATTAAAAAAAGGGGTTAATTACTATAAAATACACAAACTTTGATAAGATTTGCAAATTAGACAAAAACTTTAAAGTTTTATAATCAAAACACAAACTTACATTTTTTTGCAAAATAGACAAATTCAAATTTTTCGGACTAACGGAAAAATGAGAATTTGCAACATATAATTCATTTTCACTTATTAAAATCAATGCAATGCCATCTAAATCGAAAGGTGAATAATTTTTATGACTTTACGGTTTTCAAATTCAATTGATTTTAAAATTTTGCTTTGAGTTTGTCTATTTTGCAAAAAAATGTAAGTTTGTGTTTTAATTGCAAAATTTTAAAGTTTGTGTCTAATTTGCAAATCGTGTCAAAGTTTGTGTATTTTATAGTAATTATATTTCTATTTGTATATTTATTTAATATGTTAGGGTAATCGGGTAAAATCTTAATCACATACCATATCCTTACCCTAACAAAATTTAGCGGGTACAGGTAGTACCCTACCCGTTATCCGAATTTACGGGAACTACCCGCTCCTATAACCTTTTTACCCGCGGATAATTTTACCCTATGGATAAAGTTAACATCCCTAGATACGCGCCGTTGCTGCATCCAATGCCGGTGGATGGAAAACTAACCCATGTATATATATTATTATGTCATTATGCCTATAAAATTGATAACATTTGTTTGAAGATTTCGCCCAACTTTGACGCAACTTATAAAGGTCTTAATAGATTTTCGTTTTGCAAATATGGATACAAAACGGCACACTCTCTTGCCATTTAGCCGTTAATAATTCTAGTTTTTACTCTCACACCGATTCTATTTTGAGTAGTATTTTGTTAGACATTTTTTTTAGTGTGAACAATGTTATTTTTTAGGGATAAGGTCTAATTTGACCCCTAAATTATTTTCCGAGAAATATTTTGACCCTTAAACTAAATTTGATCTCAGTTAGCCCCTTAAACTTTTGACTCAACTCAGTTAAACCTTTGAACTTTTGAACTTGACCCAATTTACCACTTGACGGTAAAAGATTTTGTTTTGATTGTTTTCTAAATAAATAAAAAAATTGTAACTATTACTCCCTGAAAAAAATGAATAATATGCGTGCATTTTTCATTCAACATGTGCAAATATATATAAGCTAGCATACTTTGAAGAAAAATATAAATAAATGAATTAATTGAAATCACATTGATTAAATTAATTCACTATAAATACAATTTGGAAAATACTTCATTCGTTTATATATATATATGTATGTATGTATGTATATAATTATATTATATGGATTTCGGGAATGAAAATCTTTATAATCTATTAAATATATTATATTAGATAAATTATATATAATATACGTATAACTTTAATTATATTAAAGTAGATTATTAACGTCCATAATTGATCAATTTAATATGGATCTAATTATATATATAAAAAATCATAATCATAATCAATTATATGCTGTTATTTTCAATTTAGTGGTTTGATGTTTTAATGTGTGATAAATATAATGACAATTTATGTACCACTAAAATTATTTATAAGAAAATATTTCATTTTTTTATTACTGTTGTATATATACTTACTTTTTAATATTTTATTTATTTATTTTGAAATAAGAAAAATAAAATTATTTACCTTCGAGGGGCTAACTGGGTCAAATTCAATAGTTCAAGTGGCTAATTGAATTCAATAGTTCAAGAGGCATTTGAGACCAAATTTAATTTAAGGGTCAGAATGATTCTCATGAAATATATAGTTCATGGAGCAAATTGAACTTTATTCCCTTTTTTTTTATTGGCATTTGATTGAAATGGAATATTGTCTGAAAAGTAATTTGATTCATTATTTTTAAATTCATGTGTTGGTTCAATTTTAATGTCATGGGCTTTGGGAAAATAATCAGATTTCTCAAAATAAGAAAAATGATGCAATTTTCTTGGATTTTGATTATCTACATCACATAGGTATTCTGATCACTTAACTCTACAAATCTTCTGTATGATCATTTCATTTTTCAATTTTTTCATCAATTATATTTTATTTTTTATAAATATTATTATGAAATTTTGGATTTATAATTTTCAACAAAAATTATGAAAAAAGTTTAGTTTTGAATTTTTTTGGATTTTCATTATTTTATTTTTTATAGATTATTATTAATTTTAGATTGACATTTTTCAACATGAAAAATGAAAAATAAAAAATTTTGAAAAAAATAGCTATTTTTATCGATGAGATTCCTACTAAAACTTGATCATTCTAGCAACCAATTTTTTGAATTGATGGTAAAGAAATGATGGACCCAAGACAATGAGCAACTCGGTTGTAGAATCAATAATAATTTTTTTGCAAAAATAAGGAAATTATTATCTTAATTATTTATTAGTTTGGTAATCATATAATTTATTTTTATTTAAATTTAAATAACATGATGACATTCATTTTTAATTTTAATAATATTTTAATTTTATCAACTCGGCATATGAAACTCGAAATATTAAGTAAGCAGAACATAATATTTGATATTTACCTTAAGATAATAAATACTGGCCTTGTGGGCAACAAAAAAATTACAACATGTCAATTAAAGAATTGTGTTAGTCGAATAAGTCATACTTTTCAATTAAAGTCTTAACTCTGCAAATCTTGTGTATGATGATTTCATTTTTTTGATTTCTTTATAAATTATATTTTATTTTTTATAAATATTATTATGAAATTTTGGATTCATAATTTTTCAACAAAAATTATGAAAAAAATTAATTTAATTTTGAAAATTTTTGGATTTTAATTATTTTATTTTTTTATAGATTATTATTAATTTGAGATTGACATTTTTCAACTTGAAAAATAAAAAATAAAAATTTTTGAAAAAAAATAGCTATTTTTATTGATGAGATTCCAATTAAAAGTTGATCATTCTAGCAACCAATTTTTTAGAATTGATGATAAAGAAATGGGCTCAAGACAATGAGCAACTCGGTTGTAGAATCAATAATAAAATTTTTATATTAACATAAAATAAGGAAATTATTATCTTATTTATTTATTATTTTGATAATCATATAATTTATTTTGATTTAAATTTAAATAACATGTTGATATTCATCTTCAATTTTAATAATATTCATCTTCAATTTTAATAATATTTTAATTTTGTCAACTTGGCATATGAAACTCGAAATATTAAGTAAGCAGAACATAATATTTGATATTTATCTTAAGATAATAATTACGTTGCCTTGTACAACATGTCATTTAAAGAATTGTGTCAGTCGACTAAGTCATACTTTTAAATTAAGGTTAGTAATTTGGATTCGTAATGAGTTTTTATATCTTTGATTTAAATTGTGGAGTTATCGAATTTATTGGTAGTATTTAAGTTTTTCGTGGATGTAAATATATTTGATTGTATAGATTAGTTAGATTGTTAGGTTTTTAGTGAATTAGAATTTTAGGGTTAGAATATTAAATTAGTAATTAGAATATAGAGAGTAATAAAATATTAAATAATATAAGATGATTACATTATTACCTTAGATAAAGTTTAAAATAAAATTCTAATAAGTAAACTCAAAATTATAAAATAATCAGAATATAAATAATAATAAAATATTAAATAATGTTAGATGATTACATTATTACCCTTAAATAAAATATAAAATAAGGGTGTAATAGGTAAACCCAAAATTTTAAGATAACACACTTTTTATATTAAAATAATAATACAGAATAGATATAGATTAATAGATGTATGCTTAACTATTAATATAATTTTATTTTATAATAGAGTGCATTTGAAATCGTCTATTGCACATTTAGCGTTGCATTCCCTATTGCACACTTGATTTTTTTTTAATTTTTTCTTCGATTTTAATTTATTATGTTTAGTTCAATTTACACTTATTATTTAGGGTTTATCATACCAATTTAGAGTTTAATATAATTTTTTAATTAATAACTTAAAATTGAAACCTAAATAATAAAAAATTATAATGCATTGTTATTGGGTAGGATGAATCATAAATAATAAGTGTAAAATTAACTAAAATATAAAAAAGTGAAATTGAAGAAAAAAAATGAGGTGTGCAGCAGATAATGAAACACCTATCAATAAAGTGGAGGTATGGGTCTGGCAAATTAAATTAACCCGCGGCCCGTCAATTGACAAAATTAGACACAACAAAATTAGACACAAATTTAATCTTCTTTTTCTACTTGTTCTTTTTTCTGTCTAAGAGTAAAAATTAGGGAAATTCTAATTACAACTCTCATTTTACTCTTTATAACCCTCAAAATTTTAAAAAATATAAATATAAACATGAAAATATATTTTTACCTCTTAAGCCCAACACATAAATCCTATCATAGTCCCCAATAAGCCCCAATCCCTATTTTATTATTTTTATAATTAAAAAAATTGAAACAACTGCTTGCAGAAGGTTGGACCTGTATTAATTATCAGCCATAATTGTAGTGATTAAGATTCCGAGAAAAAACTGTTGCGGGCAGAGGATAACAAAGAAAACACAGCCGTGCACGAAGCATTATTATTCAACGACAAGGTTTCAATTGCTAATATTTTTATCAAACAAGATCTTGAGTTATCGTATTGGTAGAACAACGAGAAAAGAACCAATAAATTATAATATGCGATATATTTAGCACCCAAAGCTGCTCTTGCTTATTGCGTCTCATTTATTCAAGATGATTGGAATGATTACGCGCGAGCGCGCACACACACATATATATTTATTTTCAAGATTCGACTCATCTTCTCAAGCCCTTCCATAAGCATATATGTTGAATTGAATATCACGCGGTTTAGTTTTTGGTGTTATTACCTATTGACATTAGATTATCTCCATAGAGCCATTAATGAAGAAACTCGTCTTTGTGCTCCATTTGTCTGCCATCTTTTTTCTTTTCTTATTTTTATAA
Source organism: Perilla frutescens (assembly GCA_026008535.1). Taxonomy (NCBI): domain Eukaryota; kingdom Viridiplantae; phylum Streptophyta; class Magnoliopsida; order Lamiales; family Lamiaceae; genus Perilla; species Perilla frutescens. The sequence continues at coordinate 53,395,588 of BRKX01000015.1, forward strand.
TGAAGAAGAGTAAGAATGGGGCTATACATGCTGGGGTTTTTTTGTTAATATCTTTAATTAGTTGGGGCTATAATTATGGGTAAAACCGTATATTCAAATGTTATTTTTTATTTTTATTTAATATGGGGGCTATGAAGAGAAAAATGGGGTTGTCTTTAGAATTACCCTAAAAATTAAAGCATCACTCTCTCCGAACTTAAGGGTAGTTGCAATGTAAATTGAAAAATACCCATTTTTTTCATTACCATATTATATCAAAAAATAATTTCTACCAATTTATCGTTGCAATGTCAAACCAAAAAAATAACTTATACAGGGTCTCACTTAAAAATTAAATAGTAATTGGAAAATATTATTCAAAATGAAGTTTACAATAAATTAAAACATCTTAATAATACTAGAAAATAAATAAAAAAATCAATTGAAATTGATATTTATAAATAAAATTCTAGTAACTAACCGTTGGTCACACCAAAGACAGCTATATTGATTGTTGTTCCTTTTTTTGTCAAGAGTAATCCGCAGCCGGTATCGAGACATGTGGCAAGTGAGGCGTGACAGGCTCACACCTAGTGGTGTTGGTGGTGGGTGGCAAACCAGGTGTGACAGGCTCACACCTGATAATGTTGGTGGTGGTGGTGGGATTCAAACTTGAGACATTTTGACCTCAAGATAACACAACTCCACCACTAGGTCATCTCCAAAGAGACAATTATTGTCCCTTTCTTTTTTGGATGTTGAATGTAACCCGCAACCGCTACCGTAGTGCGCACTGGGAATTGTTATCCCATTTAATTGAATTAAAAGCGGTGTTATCTCATTACAAAATTATATATATGCTTTGCATGAGGGACCACCAAAAATTTGATTTTGTCAGCCCAAGTTGAATATTGGGTTGGGGAGCCAAATTTCGTCGAAGTTGTATTCTGCGACCCCGTAATTAATTCGCTGCGGCTTCTTGGCAACCACTCTAACTATCCTCGATCTGTAAGTGTTAGTAGTGTGAGGTCTGGTAGCTAGAGAGAGAGAGAGAGAGAGGAAATGGCTTATGCTGCGGCGATTTCTCTCAAGCACACGATACACCGCCTTCTCAATTCTTCGACCCCCTCTTCCAATCAAGAAATCTTAGAATATGCATACATTGAGGCGAAATCCTTACAACAGATTCTCAAAAGACTGGATGACAACAGCAGCAGCAGAAGAAAGTCAATAAACAAGAGGTTAAACGCTTTGGATGGAGAAATCAGGGAGGCAGTACACAAACTTGAAGATTCACTCGAACTCCACCAAGATCTGGAGTTGGAGGAAGTAAGCCAAGAGATTTATTCCTTCATCGAAATGGTGAAGAAAATGAAGGAAGAGTTCGTTGAAGAATTAAACAACCCGCGATCGTCTGACGATCGCAATACGGTAATTGTTTCGTCGAGTAGGGATTTTGGCGTAGAGATTGTCGGATTGTCCGATGATATCAACGGCATTAAAAGGAAGCTGCTCAAAGGTACGAGGCCAGACTTCGGCGTTTTCTGGATTGTTGGGAGGGCTGGCAGCGGCAGAACAATTGTTGCCAACATCATCTTTGAAGAATCTTACGAACAGGAATCGTTCGATTGTGGTGCGTGGGTCACGGTTGCCCAGAAATATGAATGGAAAGAAATCCTTGCAGCTATTCTTCGTCAAGTAGATGATCAAATCGACGGTGGTGGTGAATTGATTAGTACTCCCGACAGCATTTCTGAAAAAATTAAGGTCTCGTATTTATTTTATACATACATGTCTCATCTATATATATTTATATTTATTAGACTATCATTATCGGCAACCACTTCAAAGTGATCGCCTGTCAAGTGGCAAAAAAAAAAATGAGAAAATGATCGAGGTTGAAGTGGCAGCGACATGAGAAGAGAATTCATCATCATCTGGTTTTCTTTTTCTTTTTTTTTCAATTTTTATTTATTTATTTTTTGTTTTATTTTTAATAAGGATATTTTAGTAAATATATAATTAATTATAAAAAAAGAAAATTAATTTGTGATGTGAAGAGTAAAAAATGTGGTGTATAGTAACACCCTTTTTTTGAAAGGTGGTACTGATTCGTTAATTTTTAAAAAATAGATAAAATAGAAATATCAATATGTACACATCTGTTGTAGACATATAGTGTATTTATATGTAAGCTAAAATCACAATTATCAATTTACTAACCAAGTGGTGGAAGTGTTGATTTTCCTTAAACTTGTTCAACATCTCGTTTTAGATTGGAGATCCCCTAAATTCGGACCCAACTCATGAGGAATTATTAGTTGAGCATTTGCACACGACTTTGAAGGGTAGAAAATACATGATTGTGTTGGATGATGTGCGTGACACAAAGGTTTGGGACTACTTAAAAAGGTCATTTCCGAAGCAAGATAATGGAAGTCTAGTCTTGATCACGACCAGTGTAGAGGAAGTGGCTCTATCTTCCGACAGATTCCACATTTCTCGTATGCCCGACTTCGATGAAGATTCTGCTTGGGAACTTCTTCGCACGGTTATTTTTGGCCGGAGGCGGTGCCCGCCAAAGCTCGAGGAAATTGGAAAGAAGATAACCAAGAATTGTCGACGTCTCCGTCTGGTTCTGGTCAAGGTAGTCCTCTCCCTATCCAGAAACAAGAAGAAGCCAGAGTACTGGATCAACTTAGCAGCAGATGAAGACGATCTTATTTTCATGGTTGCTGATGAAATATCGGAGGTACTATTTTCGAGCTTTAAATGAGGTGCTTACTTTGAATGATGGATTAGATATACATTGGATTGACAATACATATGATTGAGTATAAAATTATTCAATTCATTAAAGTATGTGGTGAATTAGACTATATTAGTTTTGCCAATCTAACTTAACTGATCTATCAATCAAAGTAAACGTTTCTTAGAGTAAGAGTTGAACTTAACTGAATTAAACATGAGAGCTGGGTCTGAACTCTAATTTATATTCAAGCTAGTTTGGTATACTTGTCGAATCTTGATCAAAAAGGGGGTCATTCAAGTATCTATTCTTTTAACCAGGTTCGTAGGTTCAAAGAAGAATTGTCTTTAATACCTGATGATGATCAAAGAGCTTCAACTGTGCAAATGGCCACAAGAGCGTGTGATTTATCTCGTATGGCTGTAGGAATCAAGATGCAAATGTTCCCAAAAAGGCTGCATCCAAATATGGAGATATTTTCCGTGTTTGGAATGGCAGGGCTTGGTAAGACTACTCTGGTTAAGAAAATTTATGAAGATCCATTAATACTGCATCGTTTTGCCCACCATGTGTGGATCACTTTAGGCCCAAACTATCAATCGGAAGAATTCTTGGTAGATATTCTGTCTAAAATATACATTCATGTAGATAAACTGCAGTTGAGAGAAGACGAGAATTTGATTAAGGTTTTGTGCACACAGTTAACCAATAAGAGATGCCTCATTGTGTTGGATGATTTATGGAACAAAGAACCCTTGCATTGCTTGCAACAGCTATTGCCCGACATGAAGGGTGAAATCTTCGTGACAACTAGGCTATTTGAAGTTGCTAAATGTGGAAGCTGTGATTTTGTTTACGAAATGCCCTTGCTAGATGAAGAACAGAGTTGGCTTCTTTTTTGTCGAAAATTATTTGCTAGTGAGTTCTGCCCTCTTAAACTAGAGAAAGCTGGGAAGAGGATTTGTAAGAATTGTGGAGGCCTTCCTCTTTTAATCCTTACAGTTGCCGACCTCCTATCTGAAGTCGAGATGAGTGCAGAGCATTGGGAAGAGGTAGCAGAGAAAAAGAATCCAATTTATCTCGAGGCACAAGCTCAAATCTCCAATGTACTATCTCCAAGCTATGAGTACTTACCTCAACATTTGAAAGTGTGTTTTCTGTATATGGGAGTTTTTGCTCAAGATTCTGAGATACCGAGTTCCAAACTCATCAGGCTGTGGGCTGCTGAGGGATTTCTCGAACCAAATCCATCCCAAACTATAAAAGATTTCATTATGGAATGTTTATCAGAGCTTGTTGACAGAAGTCTAGTTATGGTTTGCCAGAAGAGCTTCAAGGTGAAAACTAAGACTTGCCGCCTTCATTCTGTTTTTTGGCATCTATCTAATAGTGAAGCAGTGAAGAACAAGTTTTTCCTTGCCCCAACTATTGATGCCCATAATTCCATAGAAGGTATATATGGGCATCGTAGATTGTGCATTCGTAATGCCATCTTGTTTACCATCAAAGATTTGCAAGATTCAATGATGTCCATCCCAACTCTACATTCTTTACTCTATACTGGTCCGCGTCATCAATATCCAGTGCCAATATCTTTAAGTTCGAGGTTGCTAAGGGTACTAGATGCTCTTATGATCCGTTTCTACGAGTTTCCGGTTGAAGTAGTGACTCTAGTCCAACTAACCTATCTCGCCCTCACTTGCAACGGAGAACTCCCCGCTTCCATATCCAAACTTCGGAAACTTGAGTATTTGATTATAAGTCAACATCTCAGCATCAAATCGCCAGAGCATTGTTCATATTTGCCAGCTGAAATCTGGGATATGAAGGAACTAAACCACCTGCAGATCGTGGGAGGGTGTCTACGTAATCCCAGTTGTGGAACTATTTCCCCAAAACTCTCAACACTCTTAGAGGTGGATGCTCAAAGTTGCACCAAGAAGGTTATCAAAAGAATCCACAAGCTGAAGAAGTTAGGAATTCAAATCGACTTGGCGCCAGACAACGACAACGGTAAAAGCTTCCGTTGTTTGAACCGTATTTCCCGTCTCCGCATACTGGAATCACTTAAATGTGTGGTCGTGAATCCTGAGCTCATGTCTGAGGCTGTTCCCCCGCCGGCTCCTCGTTCGATGTTTCCATCAGGTCTTAAAACACTGAGCCTGAGGGGGCTCGGATATCCATGGGAGTACATGAGTATAATAGGTAAACTGCAGAATCTTGAAGTGCTCAAACTGCGATGCTACGCCTTTCAAGGGCCAAAATGGGAAACAAATTATTTGGATTTCAGGAAACTTGAATATCTTGTAATTGAAGATACTGATCTGGTTTGCTGGAAACTCGATGCATGCTGCTTCCTAAAGCTTAAGCATATAAGCATGAAACATTGCTATAATTTTGAAGAGCTCCCTCTTAATATTAAAGTTAAAATGGTTGAAGTAGAAGAGTGTAACTCTGTAGTTATGAGTTGGGCAGACAGAATGAAAAAGAAGCACGCATGGACCGCTTACGGTATGCCAGCTCATAAAAATAAGATCAGCTGTTCGTGGGATACTGGGAAATTCAAGTAATGACTGTCAGCTTGGTTCAAATGTTTGTTTTTCAAATACTCGTAGTGGCTACTTTTAATTAGATTATTTTTTTGTTATATACTTAAAATTAGATTTTATTGTTCTCTGAAGAAGCGAAAATTTGATGTTTTCTTGTTATAATTTTGGGTTAATTGTTCCAAAAATTACATTTTTTTACACTGAATTGTAATTTTTGGGTTAATTGAAGATACTGATCTAGTTTGATGTTCATGGAATGCTAACAACTCCAAATAAAAAAACTGCAAGTTATGTTGTGTGTAGTAGGAGAAATGTCTTTAGTCAATTGTATTTGAACTGTAGAAGAAGAAAAGGTAACAATTTTGAAAAATGAGATGAAGTTCTTTCATTAATTTCTATATACAAATTTCATGTGTTTAATTTGGTGCTTTTGAAATAGAACCTGCAAGTTCAAGCGATTAATTGAGGGGGAAAATAATCGAACATTGCAAGTTTGGAGGGTAGTCAAGTTCACGGTCTCAATAAATTTAATTTAATATTAACCGGACAAAATTATTATGTACAATATTCATCTGAATAATGAACAATTAGTACAAAGAGCATAAGTCTCTCGTCAAATTAAAAGATTATTTAAAGAATAGAATGAAGTGGAAATATGCGGAACTAGCCGGTCAAACTTTTAAAAGATTTATTTTATTCTGTAACTTTTAAACATATTTTATTTGGTCAAAATTACTATAGTACCCCTTTAGTAATTAATCAGCCTTAAAAAAAAGGAAAAATTCACAAAATTTTCAACCCACCCTCTCTTCCCTCCCAAAATTCTAAAATTCAATTCAATCTGTCTCTTCCCTCCCAAAATTTCGAGCGCTTTCTTTCGAATCTTCCGTCACCGCAAATCTCAACTGTGAACTCCGGCGACCCATAACATTCGGTGACTGCTACATCGTCATCGCACATTATTGTTGACGAAAGGTGAGAGTTGAGTCGGAAATTGAGTTTCGTAGGGTTTGTGTATTTGAATGGACTGGGGAATTGCTTTTGTGATGGGTTTAGGGTTTTGGGTATGATTTCTTACTGCATTATATCGTGGATTTTCTAATAGATATATATTGTTGCCATTGTTATGTCTTGAAGTTTGATTTTAGGGAAAATGTCAAATACTGAAGAACGTCACGAAAAGGCTCCTCCGCGTAAGAGACGATGTGCAACTGTGTTAGAGGTATCTTCATATACAAAGTGAAGTGGGTCTTTGAAAAAATAGAATAATTTGCGGTATTTTGGAAGTAGATAGAAATCTGTAAATTTTGTTGTTCTTAGGTGCGCGGCCAATTTGTGCACGCAGTCGTTTTACGCGCACATAGGTCCTGCGGGCAACAGCGGTTGTGCGGGCATGGGTCTTACGTGCAGTAGCCATTGTGTGCACAAGGCTCTTGCGCGCAGAAGTTGTGGTCCTAGCCGCGCAGCACTGGTGCACACATGGGTCTTGCGGGTAGCAGCAGTTGTGGTGCGCACATCAGTTGTGGGCGTAGCCGCACAGGGGCATGTCCCGCAGCATTGGTGCTCACAGAAATTAGGACGCAATAATGACAAGCATCGGTTTGTTGCTTTTGATTATCGGCAGCTACTTGCCCAGCATTTCATTGCATCGCCACAAAGTTATCTTTAATCGCACACACACAAATGCAATATTAGCTAGGAGTTTATTACATATCTATTAGTCATCTATGTATCCACATGCTTTGTTGTTTGCGCGTCGAAGTTCTGCGCGTATGGTCATGTCGTGTAGCACCTTTGCGCGCAGCATATGCGCGCAGTAATGGCAAGCATCAACATGCACCTTGAGATTATCGGCAGCCACTTGCCCAACATTCCATTACATCGGCACAAAGTTTTCTTTAATCATACGCACACATACACAATATTTGAATAATTTCTGTTTCGTTAATGTAATGATTTTTTTATCTTATACATAGGATGGATGAGAATGGAAAGAAAGGAAATGAAAAATACCCAGTACACAATCAGCAATTATGATCGCATGGCCTATATTGTTGATATCAAAGATATACTGACTGGTTATGGTGATGATATATATGCCAAATTTCAAAATTCGTGCTTTGGTAAACTATTGCAAATTTCAAGGAAGGTTGATCGATGCAATAAAACAGTGCACCATTTCCTCACACACGAGATAGTGAAGGATGGAGGTGATCAGATTGAGATGTGGTTTCAAATAGGAAAGAAAAGGCTTAGATTCAGTCGGTTTGAATATGCTCTGATCTGTGGGGGTGAATTACGGTCCTTCAAATTCTGATCTGCATAAAGTCCACAAGACTAGATCCTCCCACTTCTACAGTTTCGGGTCCTACAGAAAAAATAGATAACGCCGACTCAATTGAGAAAGAAGTTCAAGGAGAAAAGGGGTCTTGGGAATGACCCTCAGGACTATTTGAAAGCTATGAAAGTGTTGTTTGTCAATGGTGTGTTGTTTGGACTGGACTCCGGGAATTACATTCCTGATTGGTTGTGGGTGTTGGTCAAGGATGAAGAAAAATGAGAATCCTTTCCATGGGGCAACTACTCCTACCAAAGACTGCTGCATTATCTGACCAATATCCCGACGACCCGAAAGAAATCTACCAAAAAAGATTCATATCATATATACGGGTTCTCACTAGCATTCACGGTATGCTGAGATAAATTCCTTTAATAACTGTAATTGCACTGTAATTATTTGAACTATTGCAATATCGGTTAAATTCACGTAAACATAGAATTTTTGATACACTATCTTGATGCAAGCATGGATCTATTGTGTTGTCCTACTGTTGGGTGAGACGTATGGTGGTGTTGCATCAACAGATGCTATGCCGAGAGTCTTACAATATTTGTATAAATTTAAAAATTGTGATTTGAAAGACATTAGATGGCAGGTGTGAAGAATTTTAAGTGTTTCATTTAATGTTCCATCAAATTTTTGACTTTTAAAAAAAACTACTCATGTGTTCAAATGTTCTCTGAATATAGATGTTCCGCAAGTTGAAACCTTCCGACCTTGAAAGTGCATCTGTGTATTGGAATAGCATAGAACAAGGTCCACTTTTGTTGCAACATGCTCCTCCACGTCGTGTAGTTAAAATCCGGTCAAATGAAGCGCCTCAGGCAACTCTCCATGGTCTGGCAACCCTCCCTACACATGATGATGTTTCGTTTACGGACACCCGCGTAGACGATCTGTTGACCAACAAACCTGAAGGCAATACAGACACATTTGTAGATGCTCGTCTGTTTAACAACAACCCTGAAGGCAATGAGTGGTTGAACATGGAAAATTTGAACGAACATGGACAGGAAACAGGACCTGTCAGCCGTCCCGTGGATCCTGGCACGACTCAGCCGTTGTCCACTTCTGAAAGAGAATTTTTTCTGAGAAAGTGTCATGATATGGCTGAGAGAGCTGCTCGATTAGCGGCTGAGCAAGCATCCTATCTTGTGGCTGAGCAAGCAGCACAACGTGTGGCTCAGGAAGTTATGGACAGAATGCAGAGCTGGCTATGTCATATTCTTCCGCAACTCTCCAAACGAGAAGGAAGTCCTGAGCGTTCTGATGAACGAGAAAGTGGACAGGTATGTTCATGCTGTATGCATATAGTATGGTGAAAATTTATATTAATTAAAAAGTAATTAATTTTTCTAATTCAGGACGATTGAGGATGACAACCACCTGAATTTAAATGGGGATGGAATCCCTCGCAAGACACACAGTCCAGAGATGACAGTGGGGGTTGGCCTATCCCGAAGAATATGGGAGCAGACAGTGTATGGCCTAGCCGGCAGTCGCAAGAATGGGGTGCGCGGGAGACATCACAGGCAGAAAACAAGATGTCATGGCATAGCCGACTATCATTTGACTCAGCGGGAGCTGAGATGACACACGTATGTGAAACAATGCAAGGTCCTAGCCCGTAGCCATGGAAAGAACCAGTGGAAAGCGGTGTAATTCCTTCAGATATAACTCCTACAATGCCAGGTCCTAGCCCTCCAGCCGTGGAAAGCGGTGCAATTCCTTCAGAGATAACTCCTACAACACAAGGTCTTAGATAAACAATAAATAAATTAAAATGATGTTATTTCACAAACATGAGTATGAAAAAAAGTAATTAAATGCATAACCATTGGCAATCGTCTCATTTTCAACGTTGGCAATTGTATTTTAATTGTAACATTTCAAAGTTTGTGTCTAAATTTACAAATTGTGTCAAAATTTATGTATTTAATCGTAATTAATTCAATTATTAATTCATGTTAGCATGCACCAACATTTGCATGAGTTGGTGTAGTGTGTGTTAGTGTATGATATAATTCCCCTTCCCAGAAGTTAGCGAGGTAGAGTAAAAAAAAAACCATTCAATTAAAAAATATTAAAAATATAATTAATTATGTATGATTTTCGATGATTAAAATTGATCAAATGTTATATTTGCAAAAATAAAAATTCACAAAATGGGTAACATTTCCTTAAGTTTGAAAAAGTTGGCTATTTTTGAGAAAGAATCCAAAATACAGGTATTAAAGCATAATCTACCTATGCGTGTTTAAAAATATAAGTTTTTATTTTATTTTAAACTAGTATTACCTCCGTACGATGTACGGAAATTAGTTTACACATTTTAAATTTAAAGTTAATTGATATGTTTGTTGAAATAGTAATAAAATAAAATATAGATTAATTTAATTTTATCAATTGATATTTTATATATTCGACATTATATTTATAATTTTAAATAGGTAGAAAAAATATATCTAAACAAAGCACAATTTAATATTATTGTGGGATATATAATAACATAAATAATAATAGCGAATTAAATAATCACATATATAGTAGATAGAGCAATAATAGAATGTAAATATGATAAAATAAAAATTCACCATAAAATAAATTAAGCTAGATCTCAAATTTGATTTCCCAGAAATGTTAATTGATCTCCCAACATTACAAAAATTGGCGGATTTAGCAACCAAAAATTAAGGAATAAATAATATCATAGAATTACAAGCCAATCTCCAAAACCCTTCTTAAACTACTTTAAATATGCTTCTATTAATTTGAATGTAACTTCTTTTTTTCAAATCAAGAAAGCATTAAATGTTGGGAAAGAACCCGGAAGCGGCAATACATGGGGAGGAGCACAGTGGCATAGGCGTTGCAATTCTGATTCATTGGTGAAATTGTACATGCTTTGCAAAAATATTTCGAGTTGAGTTGCAAATTGTATGTGCTTCAATTTTTCTATATATTAATTATAAACAATGGAGAACTACAGTGCCAATGAACTTTTGAGATCGATGTGAATAACTATATGTAGAAGTTGTGTGAGTATGCCTGAATGTTAAAAGTCTGGTATAAATTTAAATTTTAGAATAATAATTGAATTTGAAGAGTTTTTTTTTTCAAATTTCGAACTGAAAATTTCTAATAAATACTAATGTCTGGATATTATAACAATCCACAATAAATTTAAATTTTGGAATGATGGTTGAATTTGAAGAGTTTATGAAAATAATTTTATCTAGAAAATATTAAATCGTAGAAATGATGAAAATGTGGAGGATGTCAGAAATAATAAAAAAAAATTGTGAGAAAGTGGAGAATTTCGAAAAAAAAAAGATGTGGATTTTGAAAATAAAATATGTACATGAATAAAATTATATGAGCAATGAAATAAAAAAAATCTTATTATAATTTTGAAATATAAAAGTCCAATAAATACTTTCAATAGCTTTTAGTATATATGTCTTTGATAATTCGGTGTTCTGATGTATAGATACATTATATAGTTAAGGAGAAAACACTTTAAAATATAGACAATTAATAAGTAGTACTGCTCTCGCACGATGGCGATGCAAGGGATCCTGTTTCATATTTTCAATGTTAATGTTCCAACATATACGTGTATATATAGATGTTAGTGTGTGTATATATATAATGTAATTGTTTTATATTAGTAAATTACATTGATTAATAATTTAATATAAATACAACAGATAACAAAGATTTTAAAAATAAAGAATAATAATCTATGTTTAATGTGTGTGAAGATTAAAGTTGAATGGCCTAATAGAAAATTTGCAATGTATAACATATTAAACAAAAGACGCCAATGAACTATCAACAATTAATAATTAAAAAAAAAAACGAAAGACGCCTATATATATATATAAAATTTTGGTCATAGGACACTAATTACAGGAAAAGAAAAATGCATTATATCAAATAAATTATATATAAAATGGAGAGAACCCTGAAAGGAGTCACCTATCATGGAGCCCTCACCCTTAGCTCCTCCTCCTCCTCCTTCTTCTTCTTCTTGTGTGAAGTTGTGATTTCCAAAGTCCAGTTTGATACGTCCTAATTTCTTAATTTGTTTAAAGAATTGGACACCATATAAATCAAAATTTTGTAATGATACACAACACGCTCCAATTTATCATACAAATTAAAATTCACATACGAAGAAATTTTCGAACCAACCTGGCGATATCTAAAGACGTATTCTAACTCTTGACAAATAAAAATTGACAAAACAGAAACTATATATAAATGAAATCATTCTTAAGAATGTCTGCGTAGTTAAATTGGAAAGGTAATATAATCTAATTACATATAATGGTAGTATAGTACTCATGTATGTGATTTTGTAAGAAAAGCTAATAGCCCTTGTGTGGAGAAGATGAAATAAAATGTACCCTTATATCGCAAGAAAATGCATTTCAACCGTCAAAATTACTATAATTAATTATATTTGTTAAATGTTAAGGGGTTTCTGCCATCTCACCAAAATTTGAAATCCATATGTACGTGAGGGAACGGAAAAGATTACATGCGGTAAAATGAAATTGTTTGTAACAGTGTGTTTTTCTTTTTAGTAAAAAAAGTGCCTTGAATTGATTTTTTAGAAGTTGAATAGATTTTCTACACTAAGGTAAAGAAGTTGAAAAGCTTTTTCTATAGTAAAAGATATCATTAAATCGTTAAATAAATACAATAATTAAAACTGAGAGTCTGCGACACATTAAATCAGAATTCATAAAGAAAATAAATAAGAAATAAAAAGCAAAAAAAAAAAAAGAATTCATAAATAAATAATCCAAATGAAAAATAAGTGCATGCTGTGTGATTCGAACTTGTGTGGTATATACTAAACACAAGCTGTAGGCAAACTGGACAACCAATTTAACCAAGGCACGGAGATAACATTTTGAACCCGAAAATATATCTTTATATATGATATCAATGACTTTTTAATTACCATTTTACTCTCCACGATTTTGCCTATATATATGTATAGATTTAGCTCTCTTTTTTATTAATCAAAAACTGAATAAAGTTTTTTAATAAAATAAAGGAAGTTCGAAATCCCTTTTTTGAGAGAGAGAGAGAGAGAGAGTTTTTTTTTTAAAGATGACTTGGCCCATTCTCAGAACAGGCCCAATAAGCCCAGCTCATCAGGTTAAATTCCCATTTTCGTTTTTTTCGCAAAGATTGGATTTTCTTTCTTCAGAGTTTAAATTCCATCATTTCGTCGCCACATCTCGTGGTTTTTATGCAATTCATGGACGAATCGAAACAGCAGTCTGTAAATTAGAAGATGGTGTTGGATCCGATCTCTGTAATCAGTTTTTTCCTCTCCGATTGGGAGCGGAGCTAAATTGAGGCATGGCGCTCAGTTACATCTTCACCCCATTTAAGATTTAACCTATCTGAAGGTGAGGAAAAATATTTATTTATTTTTCTCCTAGAATTGATACATTTGCACATTGTAGGAAGTAGGAACAGCAATTGGCAGTAGCTGTGTGTTCGGTTCATACTCCTTTAATGCATTTCTATGTATGTGCATTTTGTAAGAAATTTTCATTTTCTTTATATTTGAGGGAGAAAGTTTGCATAATTTCCATTTGGAAATCCATCAAGATAATGTTGTGTTAGCTAAGTTCATGTTATATTTGTTTGTAGGCACTAGCTGAAAATATGTTAGGATGGTGGCTGGCGGCGTTTTTGTTGGTGATTACTTGTTGAAGAATGTTTTCGTTGGTGATTACTTGTTGAAGAACTATTCTACCAATTCATGTTTGTTGAGAGGTTTTTGCCAACATAATTAACATCTACCTAAAGAATAAGATATGTTCCCAAATTATTTTTTTGCCAAAACATTTAAAAAATATATATTTTTAATTAAAAATGGAAAATTGAGTTCTGGTACCACTGCGGGCACGATCGAATCTTCCTGTATCTTCAGCCGAACAATCGTCTTGAAATTGGATCCACACACGCATTAATCTTTTCAATTTCCTCCTATATTTTTTCCACTATAATTTTTTTTTAAAAAAGTCCTATATTTTCCTAATCCGAATTTCCTCTTTTTGCTAGATCAACTTCGGCAAGTACCTCCAATTCACGGGCAAATCAGAGCATAAATATGTGGATTTGAAGATGTTGATTGAATCCCATGTCTCAGATTCGTTTCCCGTCTCCAAATCCATTGGATGTGCAAAAAGAAAAAAATGATTTGGGACATAGGATTCAATGACATCTTCTAATCCTTCCCAAATGCTTCCATCGACAATTCTGAGAGGTCAATTCCTCCTAGAACTTGTTGTAAGGAATTTACCTCATTTAGTTTAATCTGTGAGTATTATCTCTTCTGTCTAATTTGAAATTTAATTATTTACTTCATATTATTATTTAAGATACTTCTGAAAACTCTGTTATTTTACAGTAAACTGCACAGCAAAGGAGCTACTTGTTACTTGGTCTGACCAATTAGGTATGTTCTGTTTTTCTTTTATCCAGTTAATTATGCAAAATTACATGAATGGGGAGACTGAATTTGTTATTCATAACATATTTTTGTGTCAATTTGTGTTTAGTTACATTATATTTGCTGATAGTTTGATTTTTTTAGAAATCTGATTTAGTGGGAAGGAATTGAAGTTATGTAGAATTGAGATTTAGTATGGGCCAAAGACACCCCATTTTTTTCCCTATTGGAAAATCCCTTCAATGATCATAGATCTTTTCATTAATAAATTTATATTGAAGAGAAAAAAAAGGCTGAAATTTCTCTGTTAGATTGGATCGAATTCATTGATTCAAGATCAAGGGAAATTAAAAATCCAAAAATAATTCAAAAAATTAGAACAATTGTATTTGTAGCATTGAGCATATTTGGTTTATGAGTACACTCATAGCTTATTCAATCTGCATGTCTTCTGCCAATGTATCTAGAGAGAGAGGGAGAGAGCGACCATTTAGAATGAGCTGAGTAGGGAGTCTTGCTTTGAGCTTCTCATCTTTCCATGAAGAATGGACAGCTAATGCTTCTTGTTTCCATGGGGGTAAAGCCTTCTTCATTTGCTCTATACTTGAAGGATTGCAGTCCACTAGTTCAATCTTCTTAAGTGAGTTGTGACATGCCCAATGACCTACCATACGCCGTTTATCAGATTCCCAACGAATTCTTTGTAATTTGTAGCAATGTTTTGCTCTGAGGCTTTGAAGTTGTTCTAAGCTCTCAATTCCAATTGTCCACTCCTCCAGATCAGTGTCTTCAATTACAAGAGACTTTTAAAAAGTGAACCTCTCTTTTGTTACTTCCCATTTAGGGCCTCGACATGCGTAGTTTTGCAGTTTGAGCACTTCTAGAAATAGGGAAGACGAAGCAATCTTGTTAATTTCTTTCCACGAACAGCCCAACCCACTCAAACTCAACTTTCTCAGTCTTTCTGGGAAAGATGGGCTCAAAGCAAATCGGGGAACAGTCTCAGGATTCACGACACATTTAAGTGATTCTAGTTTCTCGAAATGGTAAATATGATCAAAGCAGATTAAGGATTCACCACCATCATTAGGCACTGATTCAATTCGGACTCCTAATTTTCTGAGATTTGGAATTGCCTTAAAAACCTCCTTTGTACAACTGTGAGCGCTTACATTTGAAAGTGTCGACAAGCTTTCCAAGGAGCCACGAGGATCTGGCAACAAGTCGGTTCCCAGGACCTAAAGATGCTTTAGCTCTTTCATGTCCCGTATCTCCATAGGCAGGTACGTCGGCAATTCTCTATAAGATTTGATGCTCATATGTCGATCCACAATTAATATCTGTAGTTTTGAGAGTTAGGATACAGAAGAAGGGGAAATCAATATGCAGAGCACTGTGTTCTATCTGCATGTCCCTTAGTGAATACATTTTGCGTCGTAATTTTTGAACTGCCACTCTGATTTCGAGATCCAAACAGCTCGTGCTGCTCAAAATCATATTTTTGGCAATTTCTTCAAAGGACTGAACCTGATCGTATGCAAATTCTAGGATTTCTCGAGCGAAGGGAGCAACCGAAACACGTGAGTAAGGATTATCTATATGGCAAACACTTCCATGCACTTGTTGCAAATAGCCATATATGAGACGGGTTGGGTTAACCCTCGCTTTGACCCGGTCAACGCAATCAAACCCGTCCTTTGATCAAGTTTTTTTAGGGTATTTTTGGTGTTTTTTAGAGTTTTTTGGGGGTGTTTTTGGAGGTTTATTTTGTGTTTTTTAGGGTTTTTTCGGGGTGAAATCGGATAAAAAAAGAAAAAAAAAGTAAAAAAAAACTGCTGAGAAAAAAAAAAGGACGGGCGCGTGGGCGCACGTGGGCCGCACGCCGTCTGAAATAGTGCTAAATGAGACCTGTTGCACGGAATACCAACTCTATCTATATAGTTCTTGAACTGGCTCTTAAGAGATTCGAAGGCAGGCAAAGCCATCTCTCTGATCTTTCTCTCTAACATATGAAATGATAAATTAGTTGATGTTTAACCAATTATGGCTTTAGATTAATAGTGATCATTGACTTGTAGGCCAAAAAAACCACGGGAAACAGCCGTTGGCTTTTTTAACAAACAATGGAAGTGGGTGGGAATTCCACTCTACTGCAGATCAGAAATTGTGATACATATATAATTTAAAAAAAAAATTGATGTTGGTATTTTAAAAAGGTAGAATAGAATTTTTTTGAAGTAGACGATATATTTTTGGATATTGCCAGCATCATCATCGTGCCAAGAATTGTGGCGTACAGATCTCATCTCATTTTATTTAATATTTTTCCTCAATATATTATAATTTGGCATGTTACTTTGTATTTTATTTGTTCAAAGCACATGGTCGGATGAAAATTCACACACGTCTGATAGCGTTAGGAGGTTTTCTAAGACAGCACCATTGGGATTAGGACTGTTCTAACTCTCATCATTTTGCTATCATTTTTTGCATATAGAAATATTAGTGAAGAACAATTGAGCTCCCGATGAAAAATTTCTTGTTCCGCCCCAGCCTGAACAGAATGGGAAATTTGAGCATTCAACGTTCCTTTACACTTCCGATTTGGGTCGACTCGCGATTCATACTTCATTATTTGTCCAGCCACATAAAGGCAACCATGAAGAGCGAGTGAGATGGAAGCCGTGCTTCTAGGATCGAGAGAGAGAGATCGAGAGACACAGAGGTGGTTTTTGAAAAGAGTTTTAAAATAATGATACAATTTCAATTTTCAACTTCCAACTCTGATCGACAGGTAAATTCTATCCCACACCAACACACACTAACTTAACACAAATTTAAAAAATGAATGGGATCCATTGTTGAAATTGAAAAATGAATTATAAAGATTGTTAATTCATGTTGGCATGTGTCAGCATTTGTATGAGTTGGGATAGTGTGTCAGTGGGGGAGAGCATTTCCTCATTCCACAAATAAGCGAGGTAGAGTAAATAAAATAAGTATCCGATTTGGATGATCAATCAATATTTTGCATTTAACTAATTTTCAAATTTCAAATGAGTGATTTTTGTTCCCTAAAAAAAATCATGATTTTTGTTCTATCTTTTAGGTGGTGTTATAATTACTTAATTTATATGGCATTTTAGTAATTCTTGTAAGGGAAAATTACACTCTAATACCCTATTTTTCAAAAACAGCCGACTTAAAAAAAAAATCAAGTTTATCATTTGATCAGTTTTTCGGTCCAAAAACTCTATATAATTGATTGTATTTTGATATTTTCATATCCCTAATCATGTAAAAAAAATCTTAAAATATAATCAATTATGTATGACTTTTGGGTCATAAAATTGATCAAATGTTATATTTGTAAAATTTTTGAATTTTTATTTTATTTTTCATTTAACTCTTTTTTATTAATAAAAATTGAATAATTTTTTTTAATAAAATAAAGGACATTCGAAATCCCTTTTTTTAAGAGAGAGAGAGAGAGAGAGAGAGAGAGAGAGAGAGTTTCTTTTAAAAGATGAGTTGGCCCATTCTCAGAGCAGGCTCAATAAGCCCAACCCATCAGGTCCTCGCGGGATAAATTTAAAATTCTCCTGACTTCGCATTTTTCTAATTTGGCGCAAAGATTGGATTTTCATTCTTCGAAGTTCAAATTCCATCATTTCGCGCCACATCTTGTGATTTTTATGCAATTCATGGACGATTAGAAGATGTTGAATCCGATCTCTGAAATCAGTTTTTTCATCTCCGATTGGGAGCAGAACTGAATTGAGGCATGGCGCTCAGTTACATCTTCACCTCCTTTCAGATTTAACCTATCTGAAGGAGAGGAAAAATATTTATCCACCAATTTACTTATTTAATTTCCTAAAACTGATAGGAAGTAGGAACAGCAATTGGCAGTAGCTGTGGGTGGAATCTGATTTGACTAGTTCGGTTCATACTTTTTTAATGAATTTCTTATGTTCATTTTGTAAGAGTTTTTCATTTTCTTTATACTTGAGGGAGAAAGTTTGCATAATTTCCATTTGGAAATGCATCAAGATAATGCTCTGAGAGCTAAGTTCATGTTTAATTTGTTTGAATGCACTAGCTGAATATATGTTAGGAATTAGGATGGTGGCTGACAGTGTTTTTGTTGGTGACTACATGTTGAAGAACAATTCTACCAATTCATGTTGGTTAAGATTAAATCTTTTGCATGGATTTTAGGTCAATTGTTTTTTAGATGATTTGATTGACACTTCTAACAGTATTACTGAAAGGTAATGTTCTTGTGTGATTTCAGCAAGAACGTTTCATTGCAATTACAGTATCCTAGTCTTCTACGATGAAGCTCATAGATGGCAAAGGAGCAACTTCTGCATCTTTGAGATTGCTGGATGTGGATGAGGCCGCTGCAGAAGAAAGATTTCAGGTAGCTGCCAGTTCTTCAGATGCCCCTTACAAACTTATGATCAATGTAATAATTGATTTTAGATAGTTTCATAATGAAAGTTGATGGGAAATCCAAGTTAGTGAAGAGATTCAGAATTAAGCTCAATTACAGTTGAATGCTAGATTTAAGGCTGTTCTGTACAATGCCAAAATGAAAAGGTATTTTCTCTTAAGGGAGAAATATAGCAAATCATATCTAATTCGAAATAACAGCATGCTTAACTTATAATGTGTACAGATAATTCTGAATTCATGTCCTAGAGGCTAGAGGTAGAAAAATGTTTTGGATAGATCATGTGCTTCCCGTTGACCTTGAGCTTCCCGTCATGGCTTGAGCTTCCTGTCGTCCCTTGACTTGAAGTTGCTTTAGTTCATTCATATTCCATATATCCGTAGGCAGGTGCAAGCTGGGAGAGTCGGGATATTGAAGCTGAGGGCATGTGCTGAGGGCAAGGTATCTTAGTCGAACTAATTCTAGTGCCTCCGTAGGGAACTCATAGAAACGTAATGGAAGAGCATCAAGTTTCCGAAGCAACCTCAAAAACCAAAACATATAGGTACTTGATACTTCTGAAATGGACCATAACATAGGAGAGCATGTGCTGTAGATGCACAGTTATCCTCCACTTATTCATACACTTCTTTGATGGCAAAGAGAATGTTGTTGTGGAAGGATTGACTTTCTATAACTTCTCCAAAAGCATCATTACTAGTATTCAAGACATGAGAGAACTTGATCTTCCGAGCTTCCTTGTTAGACAAATGCCATAAAGACGAATGGAGGCCGCAAGTTTTTATTTGTTTGAAAAGTTTTGGATCGTCGAAAAGCTGATGCCAGGCATATGGAGGAGTGCAGTAACTGGGGTGCTCTTTGACCAACTGATTCTAAGCCTATGTTCGAGTTTATTAAACTCGTAAACTAATCCAACCATCTCTTCACCATTACCATTTCTTGGCAAATAATGATCATCTTCTTCTTCAGGCAAGTTGTACAGTTCTTGGACTTATTTCTCCCCCATCGTTTTTAGCCGAACCAATTCTTGTAATTTTTGTATAATCTGATCACAATTTTCTGATTGTGGAACAATCTGCTTTACTATCTTTTTCAATTTGGATGCTTCAGATCTCAATGCAAATTTTCCTTTATTTTAGAGAAGGCGAAGATACGATTTATTTTTATCCTCCTAGAAAATCCCTTTCACCATAATAGATCTTTTCCAACACAAGTGTCTAATGAAGACAAAAAAAAAAAAAGCTGAAATGTTCTCATAGATTGGATCAAAAATACATTAATTCAGGATCAAGGGACACTAAAAATCCAAAAATAATACAAAAAATTAGAACAATTGTAGCATTGTGCACATTTGGTTCATGAGGTGCACTCGATGCTGTGCAGGTCACCATAGCTTATTGTGCAATCTGCATGTCTTCTGCTAATATATCTAGAGAGAGAGAGAGAGAGAGAGAGAGAGAGACCTTTTAGAATGAGCTGAGTAGGGAGTCATGTTTTGAGCTTCTCATCTTTCCAAGAAGAATGGACAGCTAATGCATCTTGTTTCATGAGTATAAAGCCTTTGAAGCTAGTTCAATCTTTTGAAGCTAATTCAGACCTGGCCAATGAAATGTTCCATGCCTACTGTCATCTTCCCAACTAACCCTTTGTAATTTGTAGCAATGTTTTACTCTCAGGCTTTCAAGACTATTTAAGCAATTACTTCCAACTGTCCACTCCTCCAGATCAGTGTCTTCAATTACAAGAGACTTTAGAGACCCGAACCTCTCTTTTCTTACTTCCCACTTAGGGCCTCGACAAGCAAAGTTTCGCAGTTTGAGCACTTCCAGAATCAGTGAAGACGAAGCAACCTTGTTAATTTCTTCCAACGAACAACCCAACCCGCTCAAAGTCAACTTTCGCATATATATCGGGAAATATGTACTCAAAGTAAATCGGGGAACAGTCTCAGGATTCACAACGACACATTTAAGTGATGCTAGTTTCTCGAGATGGTAAATATCATGGAAGCAGACTAAGGATTCACCACCATCATTAGGCACTGATTCAATTCAGACTCCTAATTTTCTAAGATTAGGAATTGCCTTGAGAACACCCTCGGTACAACTGTGAATGCTTACATTTGAAAGTTTCGATAAGCTTTCCAAGGAGCCACGAGGATCTGGCAACAAGTCACTTCCCATGACTTGAAGATGCTTTAGCTCTTTCATGTCCCATATCTCCATGGGCAGGTACGTCGACACTTCTCTGTAAAATTTGATGCTCATATGTCGATCCACAATTAAAAACTGTAGTTTTGAGAGTTGGGATACAGAAGAAGGGAGTTTCCCATTCAAAGTTAGAGCCAGATACTTCAACTCAACTAGTTGTAGTACCTCCATTGGGAACTCGTAGAAATGGATTGTAAGAGCATCAAGTTCTTGAAGCTTATTCAAACCGAAGCATACAGGTACTTGATATGGCTGATATAAACCGTAACATAGGAGATAATGTGCAGTGGATGTGCAGTTATCCTCCACTGATTGACACACGCCTTTGATGCCAAATAAAATGTTGTTGTGGAAGGACAATCGACGTTGGCCTTCTAAATAGTCGTCTGAGCAGTCGTCGAGAACGTTTAAAACATGACAAAACTTACTCTTCTCAGCTTCTCTTCTAGACAGGTACCACAAGGATGAACGGAGGCCACAAGTTTTATTTGATGACTGCCTACTTCCCAGGCATAACCAATGGTGCTCTCGTAGATCATAACAACAGAATTGGAAACAAGCTCGTCCAAACACTCTATTGCACTAGGACATTGAAATTTGTGTGCATGCAGCTGCTTCAATAAATCCATCAACACTCCACAAATTTATGAGCTTGGATCGAGGGATCTCAAAATTTTGAGGGAAAACTCCCATATGGAGAAAGCTCAATTTTAACACGAGTTAACTCTTGGTAGCTCGAATACAATACCTTTGATATTTTATCGTATGCATCCATGAAAAGTTTGTGATTCTTCTTTGCAGCAACATCTCTCCAGTACTGTGGCGTCTTCTCCTGTTTGGATAGGAGGTCAGCAACTGTGACGATTGTAAGAGGAAGACCTTCACAATTCTCGGCAATCTTCTTTCCATTTTCCTCAAGCCATTTTCCTCAAGATGAGGATGGCAAGATTGCTCTTCACCAAACACCTTCTTCCGGAGAAGATCCCAACTTTCTTCCTTATCGAATCGAGCAGCCGCATTTTTAAGACATAATCAGAGTGGCAGTTCGAAAATCACTGTCTGCTCTTAGAATAGAGCGGGCGCTGAATTGTGTGATGAAGAGAAATCACAGCAGCACAGGCCATTTCTATTTCTGATAATTACTTCAACTAATTCCATAGACTACCATTATCAGCAATCAGGCAGACACTCCACACGGACAACCACCATCAATATTTAATTAATTTCTCTTTCTTCCGCATCACCAATATTTTATCCAATCCAACCACATACAATTTCATAGTTTATTAGCAACCACCCGAACACCCAACCACAACATTATATATTATTTTTTCTTTTCTTTTATTGATAAATATAATATAATTAATAATAATTAAAATAAATAATTATTAGTATTGAAAATTGTAATAACATAAAATAACAAACTTTTATAAAATAGACAATATGATAAAATACAAAATAAACAAAATAAGAACATAAATAATAATAAACTCAACATGAATTGAAATAAACAAACGTAGAGACAAGTGTAAATAAAATTTACATATCCAATAAAATTTAGATATAATGGATATATTTATTTTTAATAATCATTATATCTAGATATCCAAATAAAATTTACATATCCAATAAAATAGAGACAAGTGTCCAAATAAAATGTACATATTCAATAAAATTTAAATATAATACATATATTTTATTTTAATAATGATTATATCTAAATATCCAAATAAGATTTAGATAAAATGGATATATTACATTTTAACAATACATAAAAGAAATATAAAATACTTCCTCAAAAATAAAAAAGAAATAAAAAATACAAAATATAAAAAAATAATAGAAGAGGAGGGAGAGACCACCGTTCGCTTGGCTGCTCTTGGTCGAACGCCCAAAACCAAACATGACAAATTTTTTATTTTATATTTTTTAAATTCCACCGTGGCGAATGAACGTTCGCTGAATTCATGACCGATAAAGTTGGTCTTAGCAGAAGCATTCCTTGATGAGTTCTTGCTAAATAAGAGTTATAATTCAGTGCAAGTCAACCTCATAATACAGCAATTAATATTGAAATTATATTAAAACAAGTTGCATAAACTAATTTATTTATCAATGAAATGGTCAGATCTCCAAAGATTAAAAGGACAGTTCTACTCTTAATCATTTGCTCTCTCTAGAAAAAATATAAGAAAAATTATGAAAGGCTAGACATTATGGGAAATTTGAGCATTACACTCGCGATTCCACTTCGTTATTTTGGCCAGCTACATAAAGAGCAACCATGAAGAGCGAGTGAGATGGAAGCAAGTGCTTTTAGGATCGGTTTAGAGAGAGAGTGAGATGGAAGCAAGTGCTTTTAGGATCGGTTTAGAGAGAGAGAGAGAGAGAGAGAGAGAGAGAGAGAGAGATGGCGGATTTTAAAAAGGTTTTAAAATAATGATACAATTTCAATTGGGTAAATTATACTGTAACCTAGGTTTTCAACACTTTTTAAAAAATCACTTATTTTTTCAAAATTAATTATAGTATTCACTATTTAATTTTTTTTTTCGCAAATCAAATCGATTTTACTATCCGAAAATTATATGTAATTGATTGTATTTTAATTTTTTTTGATTCAATGGATTTATCTACATTGTGGCAGGAGAAATACAATCAATTATGTTTGACTTTCGGATCGTAAAATTGATTAAATGTTAGATTTATAAAAAGTAAGTATCCGATTTGTATGATCTATCAATATTTGTATTTAACTATCTTTCAAATGAACAATTTTTGTAATTTCAGGTGGTGTTATAATTACTTAATTTATATGGCATTTTAGTAATTTTAGTAAGGGAAAATAACACCGATGCCTATTTTTCAAAAATATCCAATTTTTTTAAAAAAAAATGTATATCTAATACTCTCTCCGTTTAGTTTTGTTTGCTGTTTTAGGTTTTTTCTTTTGTGTCAAAATGTTTGTTGTTTTATATATTTTGATATCATCTCTCTCAAATTTAACCTTACAAATATATGGAGAGAGAAAAAATTTTCAACTTTTTAGGAAAATATAAATTAATAGGATTTTATGTAATATAAAAGAGAGGGATGTATTAGTCCAAAAAATTAATTGTTAATTCTAGACTAAAATTCTAAAACAACAAACAAAACGAAACGAAGAGAGTATTTAATAAAATTTGCAGTCCTAAAACCCTATATTGATTGTAGTTTAATATTTCTACATCCTTATCTGCATAAAAAAATCTTAAAATACATACAATAATTTACTTACGATTTTTGAGCCATACAATTGATCCAATGTTATATTGCATTTTTTTTAAAGTGAGTATTATTTCGTTAATTTTGAAAATTTATGTTATTTTTAAAAAAGAACTCAAAATATAGGTATTAACGTGTAATTTATCCTCTTCGTGTTAAAAAATATATGTTTTTTTTTTTAATTTTATATTTAGCTTTTTTTTATTAATAAAAACTGAATGACTTGGTCTTTGAGTTGCTCATACTGGTCGGATAATCCGACCATCTTTGGCGCATCGGTGCTCGATGAAACAGAAGCGCAGGAAACAGCTGCTGGCTATTTTAGTAAGGGTAATTACACTTTAATATATCTATATTTTCGGTTTTTTTCTAAATAATTAATTCTTTCACACTTATCAAAACAATACTCAAGTTTTCAAAATTTTTACAAATCTAACATTTAATTAATTTTTATGTTTACAAATCATACGTAATTGATTATATTTTAAGATTTCTATTTTTTTTAGTATTGTAACAAAAATTTGCATTCAAGAAATATTAAAATATAATCAATTACATATGATTTTTGGACATTAAAATTGATCAAATGTTAAATTTAGTTTTTTTTTTAACTGAAGTTGGTACTGTTTTGTTAATTTTTAATGAGTATGCTATTTTTGTAAAAAAAGGAGAAAATGTAGGTATCAAAGTATAATTTACCTTTTGTAGCGACCCAGTTTTCTAATTATATTTAAATTCCTACATTTTTTTATATATATTTTATTTGATTTTTTTTTTTATGTGTGATATTAATCGTTTAAGGCTAATAAGTCGCGCCTAAATATGTTTAAGCATGAATTTATTATTTATAGCATATAGTTATTTTATTTTTTCATGCATCTAGAATTTTATTTAGAAAGTTAAACAAGATTGGATTTTATTTTTATATAGCTAAAGTTTTATTTTAAGCCCATTTGGAGTGTTATTTTCAGCCAAAATTTCAAGCCCAAAGTCTAGAATCTTCCTTGTTTGTTTTTCTTTTCCTTTCCCCACGTTTGAAATAATGCAGATAACTTGGTAATTCAAATATCAAGCTTATCGTTTCTTTGACCCTATCGAGAACTGTTAGGGATAACTATGCTATCAGATCCTCTCCCATGTTTCAACCCTAAAATCTAGTATAAATAGATGACCTTGCTCTCTACTTTCTCACACAAAAGCTGAAGCAACGAAAATAAAAGTTTGAGTTTATTATCTTCCCAGTTTCTAGTTTCATTTCCAGGTACGAAAATCTCTCTAATTCATCTATTCTTTTTATTAAATAAAATACAAAGTATCCGGGCTACATGGTTTGGTCTACGGACTGAACACAAGTTTATGATTTGCATATTATTCTGTTTGATATATAGCTTGGATAATTGGACACTCCCCACTGAGTCAGTAGTACTCACCCCAAAAACTACTTATCCAAACTACTTATCTTTTCAGGTGTTGTCTCGAGTGATGCGTAGCGGACAAGATGTGATGATGGTGGTCAAGTGATCAAGCACGATTAAATATTTTTAATTTATTTTTTGACTTTATTTTATGTAATAAATGTCGAGTTATGCTTAGAAACTTCCACTGTATTTCAAGTAAAATATTTTTATTAATGAAAAGCATGGATAACGTGCTTTTTTCTATTAAACGTGAAATTGGGGCGTTACACCTTTTTAACAAATAACAAAAGTGGATGGGAATTTCACAATAGGACTTAAAAAAAAAAATTCATGTTGTACGATCTCTGCAATCATATAATATTTTTAAAGTGCAAGATATAATTTTTTTGAAGTAAATATACTTTTTGATAGAATTTACCGATGATCTAGTGATGGAGTTATGTAAACTTGAGACCTCTCAATTAAAAAAAAAAAAAAGACTTGAGACCTGCAGATCTCATCTCATGTTTTTCCTCTTTAGTTTATAATTTGGCATGTTACTTTGTATTTTATTTGTTGACAAAACACATTCTTAGGTCCCTATACTTTTATATTTGATTTCAATATGTCCCGGTATAATTTTTATATTTTAGTAGGCTCTCCTACTTTAAAAATACATTTTTGTAGGTTCCTATATTTTTGTCTTGTCAAAATTAACCAATATAAAATGTAATGGCATTTTAATATTTAATTTGTGCAAAGATCGCGGATCAAATTGCTAACAAATCTTGACATTTTCTCCATACATCTTATCTCCATTTGGCCAATGTGCATGGACCATGTACCGATAATCTTTTTTAACTTTTATCCAACGTTCGCCCATAATTTCTGCAAAATTATTCAACTGCGATACTATATAATATATATATATATATATATATATATATAAGCTTTGTTGAATTCCTAAATTGCAATAAAAAAATATTATGAAACGCTTAATTGAAGTTAGAAACTTTGATCAATATCTACTCCAGAGGCAAGTTTTATTTAACATAGTGCTATTCCTTAAAAAAAATAAAAAATTTAACATCATATGTGTGCATTGGATAATTTGTCCGCTCTTGTACAGTGGTTTACAAATCACGCGAAAGAGATAAACTACACTTGAAAAGGTTTTCGTACAAATTGTTGTATTAGGTGAGCGACAGTCGACATGTTACCAACCTTAATATATATTATGTACAGGTGTAGAAATTTTGCCGTTCAATTAGTCAATATGCACATCTATTTGATCATATCCAAGAAATTCCGAACAAGCAATCCAAAATAACAAGAATAAAAAAGGATTAAGGGTCACATAGCCCTCTCGATCATTATACAAGGATCACATTGCCCCCTCTTTGATAATTTGGTCCATTTAGCCCCATCGACTCTATAAAATGGCTCACATTGCCCCTTTTATGGATGGAAAAGTTAACACCATTAATAAACATACACTAACACACATTTTTCTCACACACTAAGATTTTTCATATACTTTTTACTTATAATTTTACAATTAACCAAAACTGCGACAAATTGATAAATTATGGTTAATTGTTAATAAAATAATAAATACTTTGAAATTTATTAATAAATTAATTAACACTTAATAATAATAATAATAATATAGTAAGAAAAATTCATTATTTATAATATATATATATATATTGAGATAATTCATAAAATTATTTTAATCTAAAAACTATCATCTGTGTATTTCAAATTTGCAATTAAGTGTTCGACTTTATTTTTAATGGTAAAACGGACCGACAAATCAATTAATTTGACTACATAATGACTTTTGAAGATGAAAAATCTAAGCAAATCTGAAATTCATAAATCATGCTCCCTTTCGAAAACATTAAATCATCATAAACGAAGACTCAATATATATATATATATATATATATATATATATTGTAGAATTCATCATTTATAAATGAACTTGATATATATATATATATATATATATAGAAATTTTCATACTCTATTATTATTATTATTATTATTAAAATTAATATATATATATATAGATATTATTAAGTGTTAACTAATTTATTAATAAATTTCATAATATTTATTATTTTATTAATTATTAACCATAATTTATCATTTGTAGCAGTTTTGGTTAATTGTAAAATTATAAATAAAAAGTATGGGAAAAATCTTAGTGTGTGTAAAAAATGTGTGTTTGTTAATGGTGTTAACTTTCCATCCATAGAAGGGGCAATGTGAACCATTTTATAAAGTCGAGGGGGCTAAATGGACCAAATAGTCAAAGAGGGGCAATGTGACCCTTGTAGAATAGTCGAGAAGGCTATGTGGCCCTTAACCCGAATAAAAAATAAGAGTAATTTTTAGGGTATTCTAGAAACTTACTACTTGGAAAGTTAAGATAGGATGAGCCGGATGAGATCTCTATTTCATATTTGGTGTTTTAACCCGTGCTTCACGATCGAAATTACAAGTTTAATCATAAATATTATAAAAATAAAAATTGATTATAACATAATCGACCTAGTCACGTTTATTAACAAAAGATTGGAATTTTAAAAATTATAAATCATACTTATAAAATAATCAACCACGATAATCATTTCTTTGAAAATTAAATAATAAAAAATAAACATACCAACAATTGTGCAAAACTTTCCCCTTGCCAACAAACTTGGCTGCGGAAATGGGCTGAATGCTCGCGATATCATCTTCATCATCGTCTTGCCAAGATCATCAACTTGGTTTCCATAGGGCTTCTTGTCTCTTTATTCTTTGTCTTCAACTCCAACCTCATTTGCAAAAGGCGTAGAGATGAAGCTGTCTAAGCTCAATGAATAGTGCCATAAAATGGCATTCACTGAAGTAGAGAAACTGGAAAAAATATCCAGACCTTCTTGAATGAAAATGTTACAAAATATTCTCTTAAGATAAGCATAATTTGGTTAATCTTCAAAGCACAAAGAACAATAATAATAGATATATGATGCAAACTTTAACCCCAACACAAAGCCCGGAAGGAATGCAAATCATAATATATAGCTACACAGTCAGAACACACATTCAATTGCAATTTCCCAGGATAAAGTTACCTCATGAATAGAAATTGAAACCTTCTTCCCAAAAGACATGGGAAATGGCAATTATCAATACATAAATAGAAGCTCATATATGATGAAAGTAGCTAGTAGCTACATTCCTATTAAGATTTACATTAGCACATATCCAAGAGATTCCAAATCATCTCTCTTGTTTGTTATATTGTCAATATCAATAGCATCTTAACAAAGAAGTAAATCTACTTAATATTAGTGTAGAAATCAAGTTTCATAACACATGGTGAGTATTCAAACTGACATATTGGGCAGTCCCATTAAATTTTTATCCTACACAGATTGCTCGAATGTTAACAACAAAATCAAATAATCCCCTTTGAGTCTTAAAAGGGGAGTTGCACCTTAATCAGAATTGGTTTGGTAGAAAATCCGATGTCGTAGTTTTTTCTTCTAAAGATTTGAGTAAAAAATCGGGAACTAAAATATGTAAAAAATCTTCTCACACAAATTTTCATATTTCTGAAATAATATGGTAAAAATATGCGTACCTTTTGTGAAGGCTGGTCTTCACAAATCAATGAATAAAGGCTCTTCATCTTTTTACGGCCTCTCTCTATCTCTCGCGGCTTCAAAATTGAAATTCACATAATTTTTCGTTGTTATTTAGGTCTCAGTGCTGTGGGAATCATCTGATTCGGATTTGAAGAATGATTTCAAAGAGAATAATCGGTTGTTGTTTTCGTCTCAGTGCTCCAGGAATCATCTGATTTGGATTTGAAGAATAGTTTGGAAGAGACCAATTTAAGGAAATTTCTGTATTAATTTATGAAGTAACTGCTGGGACGTGGGGGTGGTTTTTTTCTTTTCTTTTCTCGATTAACTGGATGAGGAAACAATGTCGACTCAAAATCAGAAAAAATTATGAAATTGCCAAAAAAATGGCGCCAAAATTAGATTTATTTTGCTTTTATATATAGTATGGAAGTAAAGATTTAGTATGTTACTTTGTATTTTATTTGTTGAAGGCACATGATCAGTTGAATAATTTTATACATGACATTTAAGGGATGCTGCTCAATTTTCATAAATTAACATCTATTATTTAGAAAAATTCTGGGTATTTTCTTGCACGTCTATATGCATATAGCACCCCGTAATATAGCAACAATGATATGGTGAATTAATTTCATTCAAAATTATTTTATTTCAATATTATTCTAACTCAACCATCTCAAAATGCCTGCAAAAGTTTTTTGAGATGAGCCTATATAATTTAGGATTTAAAGGCATGCCTCGTATGATCCTAGACAGTACTCTTAAAGTGACTCGAAACAAGTTCGTCCAAGCATTCAATTGCACTAGGATATTGAAATTTGTGTGCATCTGCTTCAATAAATCCATCAACACTCCACATATTTACGACCTTGGATCGAGGGATCTCAAAACTTTGAGGGAAAACTCCCATATAGAGAAAGCACAATTTTGTACCTCCTAGAAAATCTCTTTCACCATAATAGATCTTTTCCAAGGAAAAAGAAAAGGCTGAAATTTTTCTCATAGATTGGATCAAATACATTGATTCAAGATAAAGGGACACTAAAAATCCAAACATAAAACAAAAAAAAATGGAACAATTGTAGCATTGTGCATATTTGGTTCATGAGGTGCACTCGATGTGTGCAGATCACCATAACTTATTGTGCAATCTGCACGTCTTCTGCCAATGTATCTAGAGAGAGAGAGAGAGAGAGAGAGAGAGAGAGAGAGAGAGAGAGAGAGAGAGAGAGAGAGAGAGAGAGAGAGAGAGAGAGAGAGAGACCTTTTTGAATGAACTGAGTAGGGAATCATCTCTTGAGTTTCTCATCTTTCCATGAAGAATAGACAGCCAATGCATCTTGTCTCCATGAGGGTAAAGCCTTCTTCATTTGCTCTATACCTGAAGGATTGCAATCGACTAGTTCAATCTTCTCAAGCGAATCGGGACATTCCGAATCACATCGTACACCGGGCCTGTGAGATTCCCAGCGAATCCTTTGTAATTTGTAGCAATGTTTTACTCTCAGACTTTCAAGTCTTCGTAAGCTATAAATTCCAATTGTCCACTCCTCCAGATCAGTGTCTTCAATTACAAGAGACTTTAGAAAAGTGAACCTCTCTTTTGTTACTTCCCACTTAGGGCCTCGACAAGCATAGTTTCGCAATTTCAGCACTTCCAGAATCTGCAACGAAGCAATCTTGCTAATTTCTCCCCAGGAACAACCCAGCCCGCTCAAAGTCAACTTTCTCAGATATCTCGGGAAATACGGACTCAGAGTAGATTGGGGAGCAGACTCAGGATTCACGATGACACATTTAAGTGATGCTAGTTTCTTGAGATGGTAAATATGATCGAAGCAGATTAAGGATTCACCAACATCATTAGGCACTGATTCAATTCGAATTCCTAATTTTGTAAGATTAGGAATTGCCTTGAAAACTCCCTCAGTACAACTCTGAACACTTACATTTGAAAGTTTTGATAAGCTTTCCAAGGAGCCCCGAGGATCTGGCAACAAGTCGCTTCCCATGACCTGAAGATGCTTTAGCTCTTTCATGTCCCATATCTCCATAGGCAGGTACGTCGACAATTCTCTGTAAAATTTGATGCTCATATGTCGATCCACAATTAAGAACTGTAGTTTTGAGAGTTGGGATACAGAAGAAGGGAGTTTCCCATTCAAAGTTAGAGCCAGATACTTCAACTCAACTAGTTGTAGTACCTCCATTGGGAACTCGTAGAAACGGATTGTAAGAGCATCAAGTTCTTGAAGCTTATTCAAACCGAAGCATACAGGTACTTGATATGGCTGATATAAACCGTAACATAGGAGAGAATGTGCAGTGGATGTGCACTTATCCTCCACTGATTGACACACGTCTTTGATGCCGAATAAAATGTTGTTGTGGAAAGACAATCGACTCTGGCCTTCTAAATAGTTGTCTGAGCAATCATTAAGAACGTTTAAAACATGACAGAACTTGGCCTCGGTAGCCTCTCTCCTAGACAGGTACCACAAGGAAGAATGGAGGCCACAAGTTTTTATTTGATATCTACCTACATCCCAGTCATCACCAATGGTGCTCTGGTAGATCATAACAACAGAATTGGAAACAAGCTCGTCCAAACACTCTATTGCACTAGGACATTGAAATTTGCATTCACCCGTTTCGATAAATCCATCAACACTCCACATATTCATGAGCTTGGATCTAGGGATCTCAAAATTTTGAGGGAAAACTCCCATATAGAGAAAGCACAATTTTAACACATGAGTTAACTCTTGGTAGCTCGAATACAGTACCTTTGATATTTTTTCGTATGCATCCATGAAAACTTTGTGATTCTTCTTTGCAGCAACATCTCTCCAGTACTTTAGCGTCTTCTCTTCTCTGGATAGGAGGTCAGCAACTGTGATGATTGTAAGAGGAAGTCCTTCACAATTCTCAGCAATTTTCTTTCCATCTTCCTCAAGCTGAGGAGGGCAAGTTTGCTCTTCACCAAACACCTTCTCACGGAGAAGATCCCAACTTTCTTCGTTGTCGAGCAACCGCATTTTTAGGACATAATCCGGAAAAAACATTTGTACTTGGTGTATCCTAGTCGTAATCATGACTACACCATTCCCATGGAAAGTATCTCTTTGTTCAAATGAATTCCATTCACTAACGAATCTGAAGTGACACACCATGTATTGGTTTCAGACATCGTCCAACACAATGAGATATCTCTTGCCACTGAGGCATTTTCTCAAGCACCGAGCTATTCCCTCATCATCGAGATTCTGATCACTGCCAGCATCTGGATTCACCGCGGCTAGAATGCACCGCGGGATTTTCTTGATCTGGCATTTTCTGCCCACTGTGACCCACACACGGCAGTCGTAGCGAGTCACTGTGTGTGGATCTTGGAATACCTTTGTAGCAAGAGTAGTCTTACCAATGCCAGGCATCCCCACGAGGACCACCACGTAAGGATCGATTTGTGCAGTAGAATGGTTGACTCGGTCTTTGAGTTGTTCGTACTGGTCGGATAATCCGACCATCTTTGGCGCGTCGGTGCTTAATGAAACAGCAGCAATAACATCGTCGTCTTCACCGGCCACGGGGAAGTAGTTCGCCTCCATCTCCTTCAACATTCCGGCGAAGGAAAGAACATCTCGCTTTAGATCCTCCAGCTTGTCCATGGGGAAATCAATACGCCCATCACTGCGTCTTGTCCTCAGTGAACGAATTTTGTTTTCTAACTTTTGAACTGCGACTCTGATTTGGAGATCGAAACGGCTCGTGGTGCTCAAAACCAATTTTCTGGCAATTTCTTCAGAGGACTGAACCTCATCGTATGCAAATTCTAGGATTTCTCGAGCGGAGGGAGCAACTGAAACAGCTGAGAAACGATTGCCTATATAGTTCTTCAGCTCGCTCTTAAGAGATTTAAAGGCAGGCAACGCCATCTCTCTGAGCTTTCTCTCTCTCCCTCTCTCTCTCAAAAGAGCACTGGCTTATCAGTTATCATGTATGGATGGCTTTAGATCTTTGGAAAATTCCATGCTGGGTCGACTACCAGTGCACATCCGCCATGGCTGGTCGACACGTGGCTAATTAAATTTTTTATTACCGAAATCAGATAATAAACAGTAAAAGAACGTATAGAATGAATGTTTGAATTTATATAATATATAATAACAACTTCGAATCCCAAAATAGAAAAAATATGATTTTCCCGCCTTTTTACACCTTTCCAAAAATGAAAAAATATTTTATTTTAAAATATTTTTTTATTTGTAAATGATTAAATATATATTAATATATTTTCATAAATATAAAAATTTTATATGATACAAATCTATAATATATACTGTGTTCCACTATTAATTATAGTATATATATGTACACACACATATCAATAAAAGTATCAGTTATATATATTGTATATATTATACATATGCATATTTATGTATATATTGTATTGTATGAATCGTATATATAAATCAATTGACTGTTTTAGGAAAATCGAATCAATCAACTGTGAAAGCAATAAGCACACCGCACAAGAAATGTATTATTCTTTTTATGTAGATTATATATATATATATATATATATATATATACCCCTTATATATCTAGATATATTATAAATAAATTTATAATTAAATTTTATATATTCTTAACATTTAATAATCATATTATATTATATAGATACAGTTACGCTAATGGCTACATAGAATCAATCATCAATATATAAAATAATGTTATACAATCAAAATTTAATTGTATAATATATTAGAATATTTTATAATTTTAGAATGTTATATATATATACATATATATTGTGTTATATACTTATATACAATATCCATACTATATTCTTAGAATATTCCATATATATTTATATAACTATGGTAATTATCTTTTAATTATAATGATCCTTTAATTAGATCCCATAATTTTCGATAGACTATTCCAATTAATGATATAGACAATTTGGGTATATATAATCATCAATGCTCTCATGATTTCGGAAAGTTATCAACAACATATTAGATATTAGTTTTCATTGTTTGAGAGGATAGCTTATGCATTTTAGGTTTTGAACAAAGTACTGATTTTATTTCGTTCATTGGGTGTTTTGATAATTTTTATTTTGCCTATATTGTAATTTATTTTTCCAGGCAATTAAATTTTTGGAGATTAATGTTATGACCAGAAGTGAGAGCGCCATGGAAGAGTTGCAAGCGATTAATGTTCAAGTGGCAAATCCTCATTGCAAGAAATCAACTGAAGTAGAAAATAAAATTAAAATGTACGTTAGAAATGAATAGCACAGTTTAATATTATAAAGATGTATGTATGGATTGAATTGATTTTTTTTTAATCGTGGATTATTTTTTCATTTGCATAAAATATTATATTAATTTTATCTGGTGTCGATTTAGATTGTTCATTATTGTAATTATTTAGTATATTTATTTTTCATTAAGTTTATTGCTGGAAGAATTTTCGACGGATAAAATTACATTTGTATTAGTAGTTTTTCAGTTTATTGCACTAGCCTATTTTTCGTTGGTATGTAACTTTCTTTTATCATTGGATCTAATGAAGTATCCATTCATATTTTTAATTTATCCCTATGTAGTTCCTGACCAATTATATATAAAATATTTAATATATTACTTATACAATTTATTATTAAAAAATCAAACAAATTGTGAGCATACTTATTATCTTTCATTCTCTTTTGTATGCAGTTGTTTTTATTATTTAATATGACACTAATGATATATTTTGTTTACTTTTATATTTTGTTTCAATAGGTTTATATAATTTTTTTTATTTGTTAGGATGTTCCTTTTTTATTTGTAAATATTTAATAATGTTATCATAACTATGATATATATATATATATATAATTTTTTTAATATGTTGGGAAGTTTCTCTTTTATTTGCAAATATTTAATAATGTTATCATAACTATGATGAATTGATCTAAGACAATTTGACTTTCGTTTTAATTGTTGTTAATTGCCGGCAAAGATCTATGCACTTATGAAATATTTGGAGATTTTTTCGGTTCTTCCATTTGTTATTATTGATATGCAAAATATGTCTATTTGAAAGTATGTTGACGATAGTCCGTTTTTGGACTTTGAATTTATATAACATTCTTCTGGCATTTATTTATACAATATAGTTACATGAAATTTCATTTTTAATTAAATATTGATGTAGTTGGTGGTTGGATGGATGGAGAGGTTGCTGATATTTAATTAATTTCTCTCATCTTCCACATCATCAATATTCATTCAACCCAACCACATCTATTTTACATGTTTTATCAATGACCACCCAACCACACCATTATATATAATTATTTTATTTTATTTATAATATTAAAATATTATTTATAATAAAAATAATATAAAAAATTATAATTATAACAAGAAAATAAAAATATTGCAAAAAGAAAAATCAAGCAATAAATAGAAATAAATAACCAATACAAAAAATATTACAAACTTAATATTCAATACTAAAAATTGCAACAAACTAATTAAATTACATTTCATAAAATTACAAAAAAATAAAACCGCACCTATTAAACGTTAATTCCTAAAATTACATAAAATAAAAATTTGTTATTTGGATATCTAGAAAACTAGAGAAAAGAAATAGATAATTTTAAAGCATGTTGAAATATAGCAAAATTGATGTTTATTTACAAAGAATAAAAAAAATATGAATTTTGATATATTTTTTATTTATTTTTATAATATTATATAAAAAATATACTAATTTTATCTATAAATTTAAATAAAATTCAAATGTCACCATCCTATTGGCCAAATGGATGGTTGAAGTGTGACCACATTTGGTCCAACATGAGGGGTGGTCGACCGCCTCATGTCTTTCTTCCACCATTTTTTTTTTGCTGACATGGCATGCGACCACATGTGGTCGCTGATAATGCCAGGCTTATCATTTTTGGACAGTAAAATTGATCAAATAGACTTTCTTCTCCGAATATGGATTTTAGATTAAGAAAGAGAGGAGTTAAAATGATTGTTCATTTTAATCGTTTTCCCCAATTTTGATGTGGATTAGAAAAGAAGAAGACTCTTAATTATTTCGAATTGATTATAATCGGCCTTTTTATTTTTATTTCATTTTACTAAGGTTATGGTCTTAATTATAACGTTTCGACCATTTCTATAAATTTGGTTTGACTTATTTTCTGTATTAGTGTTCAATATATCCTTTTTACGTGACTAATAATTTGTTAATCAAAATAATCAATTAGGCGGTTGTATATTTGTATGTAAGGCATAAGAATATATAAATATACCATTTTTGTAGGTGGTTGTATATTATTATTATTATTATTATTATTATTATTTGACCGTTCATTCCAATATATATGAAGACAGTAAATTAGCAAATTAATAATTAATATCTTCATTTCCAACCAAAAAATAAAACAAAATATATTCATTTGATCTTAAAATTATGATTTTCAAGAGATTCTCAAATGTCTATAAAAACATTAATCCGAATTTAATTGATAATGATGTAAGGTTCTTCACCATCAACAATTTTTGCACGTTCGATTAACTCAATTAAATACGAGTTGACCTCGAATTAGCTTAATCTTCATATTATATATATATATATATATATATATATATATATATATATATATATAGTATAGAGATCAAATGAGAACAAGATTCATATGTAGGAAATAGGAATGAATCTGAATCGTTGGGCCGAGATTGATTTGAAAAAATGGGGTCAAAAATGCAATTTTTTAACAATTAGTTTTAAGTAAGGTTATAGATATAATTTTATCTATATTCCATATTAGTTACCATAAATGGTGGGATTAGATATATGTTAAGTTATGCAGTTATATTTGGATAGTTATTTTCATATTATTTCTTCCGTTTTTTTTCAATCGGTGATTCAGAGGAGGCGTCTTCTTCACTGTTCTCTTATTCAAGTTTCATCGTTCAGTTAGTTTTTTATTCAAGTTTCATCGTTCACTGTATTCGCTTATTCAAGTTTCATCGTTCAACAAGACATATACACAAAGTTGTTCAATCAGTTTCTGCCGCCGTACATGGAGAATACAGGTTTTTATTTAGAAAATACTTCGTCTATATTTGTTGCAGTTGTTTTAATCTTACAGTTCATATGGTATTATGGTTTTCTTAATTATGAGTGTAGATTTTTCTTTTAGAAAAGCATATTCGGATGGCTATGTTATAGTATATATATTGTTTGTTAGCATGTCATATGTTGGTTGCTAACATGTAAGATAAATTGGTTGTTCGCACGGGTAATTATATATATTGTTGTGTGGATCAGACTGTATAAGTAATTGATAATTATGAATTGTCAGTTTGTTTGTAGGAAGCATGTTCGGTTTGCTGTTAACTATTATACATTATGCTAACGTGCAATATAAATTTTGACAACATACATGACTTGATATGATGGATTATATATACCAGTTCTATATTTGCTGGAATATTAGCTAAGACACATACATTATTTTGCTAACGACACGCAAATATTTTGCTAATATTAATTGCAAGCACAGACCCCATCTCACTTTATCAAATATTCTACAGTATGATATCAGATATATATAAACATGTTAGCGAAGTTTATAAGAATATGATATTCTGTAACTTTTGTTTTTTGGTTGATTGCAGTAATTAACGGTGATACAGTAACCGGAGCTATTGGTTCTCATATTCCAGAATGTGATGTCACTTTAAAGCCATTCGTTGGCCAGAAGTTTAAATCTATAGATGAAGCAACTATTTTTTACAGAGTGTATGGGGAAGCAGCTGGTTTTGATGTTCGTCTTGGGTCGGCAATAAAGCATGACGATGGTGTTATCATTTGGAAGTATCTGTTATGTAGTTGTGAGGAACATAAAAATTCACTTCCAGATGACGTCAACAATGATGGTAAAAAGAAGAGACGACGTAGAGTTTCAAGAAGGGTGGATTGTTTAGCTCGGTTGGTTATAAAATATGCTGCAGAATATGGATACATTGTTACTAATTTTATTGAAGAGCATACGCACCCACTAGTTTCTGATGAATTTAAAAAATATCTAAAGGTTAACCGGAAGTTGGGAGCTGTGCATCAGAATTTCATTTTGGATTGTGCAAGAGCTAATATAGGCCCGATGACCTCTTATCGTTTTTTTAAAAAAGTCGTTGGTAGTTATTCTGAGGTGGGCTACATAGGGAATGATTATAAGAATTTTGCTCGTGATTTGCGGGCGTATATTAGTGGGTGTGGCGCTCAAATGATGTTGAATAACATGTTTTTGAGGAAGGAGTCATGTGATGCTTTTTTTTCGAATATTTGGTTGATAAGGATGACAATTTGAAGAGCATTTTTTGGGCAGATCCTATATCGAGACGTAACTACGCCGCATTTGGTGATGTTGTATCATTCGATTGCACATACAAAAAAATAGGTAATATGTTATATTGTTATTTATTTGTTAGAATATTCGACCTGAAATGGTAGTAGTATATTTATGATTTTTTTATTAATTTGTTTGTATACTGTAAGTTTAACATTCGAATAATTAATGTGATGCAGTATAATGTTAGGTGATTAGCAAATTTTTGTTATAAAATTAGCAATACATATTGTTACATTTTCAGTTATTTTTAGTTGTTATCATATATTATTAATTTGTTAATATAGTTTGGACTAATTGTTCATACCAGGTATGAGATGATTTTTGCGCCATTTACCGGCAAAGACAACCATGGGAAATGTGTCACATTTGGAGCATGCTTGTTATCTGGTGAGAACCATGAATCATTTGAGTGGGTGTTTGAGCAGTTTAAACGTTGTACGGGGGGGATCGCCACCAATGATTATCACTGATCAGGATGCTGCAATGAAGATTGCTATTGAGCGCGTGCTTCCCGATTCAAGACATCGTTTGTGCATGTGGCATATAATGCTAAAGGTTCTGGAAAAGTCACCATCACACTTGAAGCACGACGAAGCTTTTAAGAAGAGGCTTAATGACGTTGTGTGGACTGATATGATTGAGCCAGATGAATTTGAAGAAAAGTGGAAAGCTGTCATGGAGGAATTTGGGTTAACAGATCATAGTTGGTTCACTTCTTTGTTCGATATTAGGAAGTATTGGATACCGGCATATTTTAGGGACCATTCAATGGGCGGCTTGTGCAGAACTACTTCTATTTCGGAGAGTATGAATAGTTTTTTCAGTAAATATTTGAATCTTGGGTCCAATCTTGTTGAATTTCTAATGCATTTTGATAGTGCTATAGACGCCCAAAGGAATTCGTACGAGCTTCAAAACAATTATGATTACTCGACATTTCCCCAGGTAAAGACGCCAAAGACATTTGAGAAACATGCAGCCAAGGTTTACACGACAAACATGTTCCTTAAGGTTCAAGAAGAAATTGAACAATCATGTTACATTTGTAGTGTTACCAGCATGGAGAAATCTGATGTTGGTATG
This sequence comes from Perilla frutescens, assembly GCA_026008535.1. NCBI lineage: Eukaryota > Viridiplantae > Streptophyta > Magnoliopsida > Lamiales > Lamiaceae > Perilla > Perilla frutescens. The sequence continues at coordinate 53,435,180 of BRKX01000015.1, forward strand.
ATATACGGTGTTGATGATGGATCTGACCACACATTCATGGTTTCGTACAACAAGGATGCAAATACTGTGGTATGTAGCTGTAAAAAATTTGTCAGAATAGGTATATTGTGTTGTCATATTTTCCACCTATTCACTCATTTTAAGTGGGTTGATATCCCTGACAAATATATTGCTCCGCGATGGACCAGATCTGCATTGCACATATTTACAAATAAGTCCATTTTAGCTTTTTATTGAATAGAAAAGTACAATTTATAAATTCGTTTTTACCAACCAAAACGAATGTTGTGTGATATAATTTATTTATTTATTATTATTATACTTTTTAATACTTTTTTTCCTATAAATCCAATGGGGCCAATAAAAATAGAGGTTTAGTTTATTGGTAGAATTTTGATATGGGCCAGATAATATTTGGGAGTAGCCCAAAACATTACCCACACAAAAATCATACCAATCATCTGGTAATGTATGGGCATAGCCCAAAACATTACCCATATAAAAAACATTGGCACGATTTCCGTTTTGAATTAAAAAATATATTTTTAAATTGTTTTGGCAAAAAATATTTTGGGGTTATAAATGAATACATTAGATGTTAATTATGTTGGTCTCATTTTTTATTTTTCTCCAGATATATTAACGATATTGGTGTGTGTTTTAATCATATCATGAGAAAAAAAAAATACAACATTGTCGTTAACATAGTAGGAAGAGAAAAATAAATGTATGAGATATGTAGTTATTAGCATACATTCTAATCATACATCCCTCACTCAAAGACTTGATTCATCTCAACAATCATCACTAAAACAGAAATCACAACATAAACGCCATTCAACTGGGAGGAAAAAAATAAAATAAAATCAGAAGAAGAAAAAAGTAAAAATAAAAAGAAGCAAAAATGGATGATAAGCAGAGATGTTAAAATACACATAATAAATTCAACTTAACATTAAATTTATGTACACTAATAAAATCTATTTCCAAATATGAATTATCAGGGTTTTTTTTTTTTTTTACTCACACACAACCTGTGATATTGAGGAGATTCGAACCTGTGACATTTGGTCTCCAAGCAATCTTACTCTATCATTAGGCCATCCCCACAGGGATATATGAATTATCAGGGTTGCTGTTACGGTACTTAGCAAGATATTGGTTTTGACATCATTCAAAACAGAATATTTTTCCAATACTAACTAATATATGATGTTATATACTCCGTCCAATTTGTTTCTATATGTTTGTTGTTTTAGAATTTTAATCTAAAATTAGCAATGAATTTTTTGGACTAATATATCCCTCTCTTTTATATTACTCCTCTATTCACTTATATTTTTCGAAAAATTTGCAAAATTTTTTCTCTCCATATATTTTGTAGGTTAAAGTTGAGAGAGAGAGAGAGAGAGAGAGAGAGTGAATATACATAAAATAACAAATAATTTGACACAAAATTAAACTCCGGAAACAACAAACATATATAATAGAAACCGAGAGAGTATATAAAAACTATGTTTTAAAAGTTGTGTTGTTAAAGGTTTAATTACAAGTAGAAGTTGCACCATTAAACTTAAGAAAATTAGAATAATAAATCAAACGCCTGTTAATCCAAATGCATTAGTAGGCATACTTTGCATATTCTTGTAATGCAATTGTAGGCATAATTTCCATTATACTATTATAGTGCTAAATTTAGTTTTATTTCCCAAAAATTAATCGTACTCACCATCACAAAATAAATGCAGCATTTTTTTTTTCATTCTTCAACATGTTTTGGCCATAAATTATTTTCATTATTATTTCCCCTGTACTAATTAATTCAGAATATATACCATAAACTATGAACCAAACCATGAAGGCATATATAATTCTTGACAATCCAATCGCACGAAATTAATTAATAAGTAATACCAACTCGATCATGATTTAAAATGATTATTATAGAAATTAAATGAAGTGTATATATATATATATATATATATATATGTGATTTGAAAATTGAGATAATTGGTCATGCAGGAAACTGACAGCAGGTAGCTAGCTGGTTGGAATAAATTAAAAATTGAATAGGGTGCAGCAAAGTTGATGAAGCAGAAAAAAGAAGAGAAAAAAAAATAAAGTGTGGATAATTTTATGTGGAAGTGAAACTATAGAGCTACTGTTAATTTGCAGTCCAAAAACATTTGCCTGCAATAAAAGAAGCACTTGTGCATGTGGATATCTTGTGATGATTCATTTTGTTTTATTAGTGGAATCATATCATTGAGCAATTGATATCTTAGCTACCTTCTAACCCCACCCCCATTCCATTCCATATACATACATACATATATATATATATATATATATACATATACAGAGAGAGAGAGAGAGAGAGAGAGAGAGAGAGAGAGAGAGAGAGAGAGAGAGAGAGAGAGAGAGAGAGAGAGAGAGAGAGAGGACAGCCTAAAAGATCACTACGATTTTGATATGTGTACTGCCTTAGTACAATTATTATGAGTTGGGAGGTGCAGAAACTAAAATATATATACTTGTTCAAATTTTGGACTCAATGCAGTTTTTGTTGCTTTGAATCAAGATCTCTATTTATTTCTTTTTGGAAAGGAACAAGAAAAAATAGGATCAATTGGATATATACAAAAATAAAACAAAAAATTATGTTGGTTATTGGGCATCAAAAATAAAAGTTGTTGGGATGTTCTACCACTAGAAAATATTTAAATTTAAAAATACATAAAAATATATTGAAAAATGTAAGTTGTAGGAGATTGGGGAATAAGATATGATCATCAATTAATTACTAACCAATTAATCAATATAAAACACTTTATAATAATCGTGCGATTAATTAGTGTTTCAATTAATATTACTAGTGAGACTTGATTAGCCAACAAATATATAAGTGGATTTTTTATTTTATTTTTTGTTGAGGGAAGGAGGGAATAGTATTTACATTAGATTATTTATTTTGTTTGACACGAATTAGACCCTTTGATTAGACGAAAAAATTATATCAATTGCCATTTAATCAAAAATAACAAGTGGTTTTGTCGTTTTAATTGGTTATAATTATTCAGGATTTATCAAATAGTGAGCACTTTTCGATAAACATTATTACTATCATAAACATTTTGTACGAGAAATAAATAAATACTTACAATTAAATAAAAAGTTTCAGCTAGTAACCCTTTCAATAAAAAAATAGTTCCTAAACATGCATGAGGGAAAGAGAACTAATTAAGATATTTCATAATGAAAAATCTAATTAAAATAATAAAACATAAGAGGCATTCTCCTCTCATGGGGCGGTCTGATCACATTTTTTTTCCAGTTTTTATTTCTGATTTTTTTATCTAAAAAATATATCCTAAAATAAAGTGAATTAATTTATTTATTTTTATCCGACGGTTTGCACAGTACACTCACCCGATGCTAACACGTTAGCGATAATTAATTTTTTTGAAATAAATATATACTCTAAAATAGAATTAATAAACCCTAGAACTAAAGTGAATTAATTTTTTTATCCGACGACTCGTGCACTGCATTCAATAAATAATTTTTTGAATTAAATATAAATCATCATTATATTGGTATAAGAAAATCATAATTGAGAACAAATAAAAAAATTTTGAAAAAAAAAAATTAATGCATATCAAATAAAGAAAGTGGACTATAATTTTAGGACTGCAAAAAAAGAAATAATAGACTATAATTATAAGACGGAAAGAGTATTAGTTTGTGTTGTGGTCATCAACGTGAGTAATGAGAGTCGCTTTGAATTGTAATTGTAAAAATCATTAAATATTGTGTTTTGTTTGCAACAACTGAAAGATCATGATATAATCAAAATGGTCCAAAATTTGTGATTTTAATACAAAAAACCTTATGTTGTATATTAATTTACTTTCAATTTAATTAAGCTCAATAAAATAGGTTAGTTAATTAAACCTTATAAATATCAAAACATTAAATATAATAAAAATGAGACATAAAATGGCGTATTAGACTAACCCGTGCTCTATATATTAAAGTTTGTTAAACTAAAATGATGTAAATTAATGAGTGATCAATACTAACTAATTATTACAGAATGCGACCATTAGATATATATTTCAAAATTTATAACTATACTAACATATAATTGTTTAATCGTACATGAATGCATCTGCATGCATCTCTCTCTCTCTCTCTCTCTCTCTCTCTCTCTCTCTCTCTCTCTCTCTCTCTCTCTCATACAGTACGTGTGTGTCTCTCTCTCTATATATACACACACATACATACATGCATACAAATATAATCATCTGATCTAGCTCAATTTTCATGCATTTTACTTTTCAGATGCGAGTGAGTGGCTACTTAAAAAAAAAAAAAAGCTGCAAATGTCAGCAGTTATGCTACTATATATTCATCAACATCATAATTGTAAAGGAACTAACTTTCCCAGTGGAACTATTGAGGTCATGACCAAAATTATCTTTTACTAAATATTTTATAATATCTATTGATCCAGGAGAAACTCATCGATTATTTATCTCGAAAAGATAAAACTTATTTAACTATAAATTGCATGTTTTTTTTTTTTTCCAATAACGTGAACTTGGATCGACCTAGTAGCAAAGTAGTATTTATGAGAAATTGTATGAAGCTTCTAATATTATTTTCTGAGAATTTGAAAGATAAAAAATTTATTTGAAAAAGGGTGACCTTAATTAATTGCAAATTTGACAAATTGGAACATAACCAATTAAACTTTCAAAACTATGATTTATTCTAAAAGCACCTGAAGTCACCCATCATTTTTCGTGATTTTATATATTGACGGAAGTAAAGTGTGTATAAGCAATAAATTCTCCCAAACTTGCTATATATCTACATAGGATTGTAAACAAATCGAGTCGAGCTGAACACCCTGATATTTGAGCTCGACTCGTTAAGAAATTGAATATTCGAGCTCGCATCAAGCTTTTTTCTTCTTGTTCGAGCTCAGCTCGACAAATTTTTGTCATGCTCGAGTTTGGTTCCTGAAATGCTCCAAATTAATTTTTCTAATCGAGCCCGATCAACTCAAATTCTAGAAAAAAAACTTGTTTAATATACATGTTAGTTCAATTTACTAGTTCGAAATATTTATGATATTCATGAACATGTTCAATTTAGCTCGAACTCAAACATGTTTTCGAGATGGATGAGCAGAATAATACTCTGTGCGAGCTCGGCTTGAGATTTGAGTTCTTTTCAGTTGGAAAACAAACGAGCTTTTTTTCGAGTTGAGCTTCGAATAACTCGTGAACGGCTCTATTCGCTTACGACCCTATATATTAATCCACATTTAGTCGGTTCTAAAAATAAATAACTACAATATACAAGCATAACGTACGTCGAGTTGGTCCAATTTACATGCACTTACACTTAGAAGTACAAATTCTCAATAAACACTCAAAACTTGGTAACTAGATAAGTAGATATATAAATTAAATGTGTAATTAAATCGTTAACTATGATCGAAAATGGGTTGAAATGAATAAAGTTTAAGAAATCAAGATGAATAGACATCTGAAAAAATATAAAGGGGTTACGTTTGTAATGATATATATGAACCCCAAAAAAGAAGCTAAAGGAATAAATATATGCATGCACGTCATCGTCAATGTCCAATTGCCTTCCAATAATTGGCATATCATGTGTTTTCTCCAGCTTTTTGTGTAACACCAATTGAAATTTGAAAGCAAAGAATCATAGAAATTTTTGAAATTTAGCAAATTCATAAAGTACTGCCCTAATTAATCACATTTCAATTTATTTTTATATATAACGAATTGAATAGATGGGAAGACCGTCCATTTTCATGATTACTTAGTTGAATCAAACTTAGAAAAAAGAAAAAAAAGAAAAAGGTCCGTACGTCAACCCTTATATGTATATATATCACAAATCAATGCATGAATTGGGAACAAAAAATTTTCCCCGATTCTTAATTAGTATGTAAATAATTAGGGTTGCTAATTAGATCAAAAAAAAATTTGAACCAATAATTAGATCAATTTTGAATTGATCGACTAATTTAATTTAATATCGAGTGTTGAAGTTAATTTATAAATGCGTTTGAGAATCACGAGCTTATTTGTCCTAAATTGAGCGTTCTTAAAATATATTTGAATTTAAATACTTTTAAAAAATATGTATTTTATTATCGATCAAAATAAGATTAATTTTAGTCAGATATAATCAATATACTTAATTACTACTAATTAAAATATAAGTTATATCAAATTAATAATATTTATTTAATTAGTTCACTTAATGAATTGAGTGTAGTGACTCAAAGTTTATGTTAACGAGTAAACGAACTCGAACACAAACGAGCTTTTGTCAAGTCGAGATGCGAGCAGCTTACGAGCAAGACTTATTTTAGAGTCCTATAAATAATAAAGCCAGCTAGCTATAGCTAAGTATATTCACCCGCATACATCTTCATACACAGTCTTAAACATAACACAAAAAAACGCTCAAAGGCAAGAGAGAGAGAGAGAGAGAGAGAGAGAGATGGAGGGGAAAGAAGTGAAGGGAAGATTGAAGAAGGGTTTCTGGAAACCAGAAGAGGATCTGATACTGAAGAAATACGTAGAGAGTCATGGAGAAGGAAACTGGACTGTTGTGGCCAAGAAATCAGGCAAAGTTACACGTGTTTCATCGTCGTCGTTGCACCGACACTCCACTCGTGTTCACACTGCAGTGCAGTGCTGCAATGATATATATATATATATATATGTATGTATATGATTGATTTGAATATTAATTTGTGTAATTTGGTTGCAGGTTTGATGAGGGCTGCAAAGAGCTGCAGGCTGAGGTGGAAGAACTACCTCAGACCTAACATCAAACGAGGAATGATGTCTGAAGATGAGAAGGACCTTATTATTAGGCTCCATAAGCTTCTAGGCAACCGGTATCTCTCTCTCTCTCTCTCTCTCTCTCTCTCTCTCTCTCTCTCTCAATGGATTTTGTGATCGATCATTATAAAACGAATTGAAGATCAATTAGATCATGGGTTTAATATTGCAGGATTAAATAATGCAACATATACTTAATTAATGTGAAAGTGAGAAATAATACTGCAATTATTGAACGTGTATTATTGATTGACTAATTAAGAAGGTTATATTTTAAATCAGAATTAAAGTACGAATTGTGATGAACAGTTTTCCATTTATATATATATATATATATATATATATATATATATATATATATAAACTCTACAGAAATTTAAAATAAATATACTCATTATAAGCTTCTTTGCTTTTTTAAGGAAATAATTACTAAATAAAAGAAAAAGGCAATCCTAACCTATCATTTCAAGAGATATATCGATATCTTGGGTAACTACACAACATGTAGCTTTATGGATTTGTGAGCATCATTCTCACTTAATAAAAAAAAATGTTATATGTGTGTGTATATATACATATGATTGCCCATAAATTCCTAATTAATTATTATTATATATATATATATATATAAGAGTTAATTGCTTTAAAATACACGAACTTTATAGTGTTTTTAGTTTTTTCACATGTTTTAAAAAATGTAGTTTTAATAACATCAACTTAGCCATTATTTGATTTTTCACATATTTTCAAATTTCGGCCAATTGAATTTGATGTCCTAGTCGAAAACTACAATGTATACATCTATATAGACACCAAATTACCTTAAAATACATAAATTTGGACCAATTTTATTCTTTCAATTGATCAAAATTTCAAAATCGTGTGAAAAATTAAACAATTATTAAATTTATGTTATTAAAATTACGTTTTTAAAACGTATGAAAAATCAAAAATACCACAAAGTTTGTGTATTTTAACGCAAATTTTTTTATTAAATCGCAGTTGGTCGTTGATTGCCGGTAGGCTGCCCGGCCGGACCGACAACGAGGTCAAGAACTATTGGAATACCCATTTGAACAAGAGGCCCTCTAGGGCTCAAATTCAGGACGCACCGGTCGAAGAGGACAACCTGGCCGCCGCGACGGTGGCAACAGCGGCGGTGCCGGCCGACACGAAAATCGAAGGAGAAAATATAGACAGTGGTACGGATTCTTGGATACAAAACCTAAAAAATGGTGACTATTATGGCATCAACATGCATCCAGATTACGAGGCCTACAATTACATGCCCATTTTCGACGATTTGGTTTATTCGGATCAATTAATCATGCAGGAGGAGACATTTTTTGATTTATATATGTAGCTTTAATTATTAGGATTAGGAAATTAATTTCAATAAAGTTTAGTTTGATCAAGCTTTAATCCCTGCTAGCTAGCCTATTATTATTATAATTATTATGTTTATATGCTAATTAATTAAGTGTTGGTACGATCATGATTTGTAGCTGTTTGAATTATATGTGGCCACTTTGTATTGAGATTTAATTAATTTTGCGAGATGTGTTTCCAGTTAATTAATAGGCAGTTTCAATAATATTGACAGTTTGATGTGTTTTGAAGCTTCGAAATATTTTGGCACTAATAGAGAAAAGCGAGAAAAAAAATTATAAACCATAATTAATAATTTCAAAATAAACTAAACACAAAATATTGAAATTGAAGAAAATAAAAACTACTCCCTCCTACGTCCCATAATTGTAGTCTATTTCCCATTTTCACACAGTTAAGAAATCACATTTAATAAGTATTAAAATAACACAACTTACAACAATTATCCTATATTGCCCTTATTTTCTACTCTATTAATTTCATTCATACTATATTAAATAGAGTTATATATGTAAAAGAATGTTTTAATGGAATTCCAATTTAGAATAGGACTATAATTTTGAAACATTCCAAAAAAGAATAATGGACTATAATTATTGCACGGGGAGAGTAATAAAATTTATAGTGGGACATCAAGTGCACGGGACACGTAAATAGATTAGATATGATCTTTATTTACAGTGACCCATTTATAATTTTGTTGGTGTTCGTCATTTGATAGATATGGTCCCATCAAATTATTTACACAAGACTCCCTCCATAATTGTAACATTAACATTTTAGATAAATGAGTTGATTTGTTATTCAGAATGGTTGGTTCAACTCCATAAATAAATTTTGATTTGAATAACTATTTACATCATAATAAAATTTCAATTCAACCCAGAGGATTAATCAACAATTAAATAAAGAATGTAATGCTTAATAACTCATCAATTCATTTATAACTTCAATAAATAAAGATGTATGATATTCGTAATGTTTATTTACTTTTATCCTAGAAAATATTATTGGGCTTCCTCAGACTTAATTTCGGCCTAATTCGCTCATATTTGGAAACCTTCTTTTCTTTTCTGGTATAAATATTTAAAATCTTAGAAAATTATATTGGGCTTTCTAAGATTTTTTTGGTATAGCGTGAAAGTATTTAAGCCCAATTCTTGTTCTTACTCAAATCTATTACATTTTATTTTCCTAAATATATTTTTAAAATATTTTTGTAAAAATTAATTTGGGACATATCTTACTTTTTAAATAGATGTTAATTATGTTAGTCCTGATTTTGTTTCGCCTCTCACTATTAACAGGCAATGTTGTGATTTTTTTCCACACAATACAGTTAAAAAATACATCTATATTGTTTACATAGCAGGAGGAAAAAATAAAAACTCGTGATGAACATAATTAACATCTACTAATATATCATATATATCCCCAAAATATAATTTACAAAATAAAATTTAAAATATTTTTAAATGTCCAAACCGGGCACCGTGCCCCGTCAACATCAATTATAGCTGTCAAAATCGGCCCGGCCAGCCCGATTTTGGGCCGCTTGGGGCGTGATTTTATAGGCCCGAAATGATTTCGGGCCGGGCCGGGCCGACCTGAAAAAATTAACCCGAATGGACCGGGCCGGCCCATTGAAAAAACAGAATTTTAACTTTAGGCCCACGTGGCCCGGCCCGACCCGACCCGAAATCTGGGCCGGGCTGGACCTCAATTTTTTAGGCCTGAAATCGGGCCGGCCCGCCCCGAAAAATAGTTGGCCCGTGGGCTCGGGCCGGCCCGACCCATTTGACAACTCTAACATCAATATACTACTCAAATTAGTGATATAAAATTGGCCCCAATAAGGAACAAATAGACCCATCCATTTTTGTATATACATTTTTTATTTTTTTTTTTAGTTGGAGGAGGAGAAGGAAGAGCGAATCCAGGTCTCTTGCTAAAACGAGCAAGCTAGAGTAAAATGTATTTGTATTTCCCCATCTTTTTGAGGGTAAATAAGTGATCTGAATACTTATATTGTATGCATTATACATCTCTTCAAAGATATTAAAACGGTAAAGATTTTTGTGTAAAAGAAAAACGTCTCACGTTCAAGATTCACCGTTCACCCATTTTCCCAACTCTAAAAAAAGTACTTATATCATACGATTCCCAAACGAATAAAACCGAAAAATTGTATATAAAAAGGTTGTCTGATGAAATTTCCCTTGCCAAATAAATCCTGAAGGGAATATATTTTAAATTCTCAAAAAAAGTATTTTTTATGCATTCTTATAATAAAACCCAAATAATGAACGCTTAAACATTAATATTTCGACTAATTTATACCAATCATAATTAAACTACGCAATAAGTACAGCCGATCACGTTATAGAGTTCAACATTAATTTTACTATATAAAGTAATATGGGACTTGGATCTAAATCTCACAATATTAAAATATTGATACTGATTTTTTATTTTATTTTTAAAATAGCTATATTGATACTGGATATGAAAGACACCCAATCAAAGATAGACAACACTCTTATTTTATATTGTATCTGACGTATATGCTTTAGATACTGCAAAACTTTTAAATATTTTATTTTCTTAGAATACAACATTTAATAATCACACAATAAATATCGTACGGTTTTAATTAAACGATTGAAGCTTAAAGAAATTTTACTTTTTCAAGAAAAGCCTTTCTCCGATGCCCTTCTAGATAACTCCTTTACTATAATTTTTTACAGTCAAATTCTACTAGATTTTCTTTTTATTTTAAGGTAATTAATTAATTATTTAACTAGCTAGTATATATCGATGTGGTGGATTCACTTTGATGAGGTCACGAATTCGGTCGTTGCTCCATCAATTAGGTGATATACGAGCATAACGATCTCACACAAGTTTTTGGAATGAAAAAATCAAAAGTTTTGAGTTGAGGGCTATATATGAGCCAAATATATATTAATGAACTTTCATCTGTTTTCTAAAATGACGTAAAAAATTATACTTCACGTTGAGATTGAATGTAATTTTTCACATTATTTTACACACTAAACCGTGACGTGTCTTATCAACAATCCAATACTGAAAATTAGATCATGAGATATTTTTGCCAAAATGTGGAAAGTTTAGATATTTTATTTTAAATGAATAAAGTTTAATTTTAAAAAGGTGTATATTTACCCCAACACTTTTAACTTATTATTTTTTGATAAGAAAAAATTAATTAGAAAACTTGATTTATACAAGAATTATAGTAACAAAAGATCTTTAAACTCGTGTAAAAAAGATAAATTCAATGACTTCGATACGAACCGACGATTTTGATTATAATGTGGAAAATTTGGGTATTCTGTCGATGTGATTTCTGTAAGAAGTATAGTAACAAAAGATGTCGCATCTCATACAATCCATGCTACCCCATGGAATACTACTCACAACCACATGAATCTCGACAAGCCGATATTCTAAAGTTTTTTTTTTTTTTTAAATATAGTAACAAAAGATGTCTCATTTCATATAATGTATACTACCCTATGAAATACTACCCACAACCACATGAATCTCGGCATGCCGATATTTTAAAGTTTTTTAAATATATAGAATTACCACATATCAAGATTTTTGTGGTTATGAGAAGTACCTATTGGAGTAACAAAAAAATTCACAATCTAGTACACATTTGTGTCGTAATTGGTGTTGATATAACTGCATCTTCAATGGTAATACTACTAACTAACCACGTCATTAAAATTAATTAATCATTTTTATAATAAAATTAATCATATTTTATTATAAGTGAGTATTGACATTGATTGAAGATGGCCTAATATATATCATGCAACACCAACTACGACACAAATGTGAAATGAAACATTGCAAATTGGGGACTAATTCATGCAACTTCTATTACATATTCACTTATTAGTGGGACAAAAATCATACTGATTCTCTCACTTTTCATCACATAATTTGTATGTTTCCACTTTATTTTTTTATATATGTGTGACTATTAAAGTTACACTTTATTTTATAGAATAATTTAGAGAATATTTTGAGGTCACTCCAGATTCTAGCTTGAATTTGACACTGATAAGAATCTTTAGCACAAGGAATATGTCTAAATTCAATAACATTTATGTTTCCACTTATAATTCAAGCTGTGAAGCATAAATTTGGACACACAATGTTGTAGACAGGTCAAAAAGGCCATGTATATAGATGCCCTATTTTTCATAATTCTAATCATTGGAGCTGACAGGTACGGTGGAATTAAATAATCATTTATGTGTCTATTCTCATTTTTGTAATTGATATGATTTAAAATCGGGAATTATCATTTCCGGAGAAATCGTCATTCAATTCCCGAAAATAAGGGGAATAGTCATTCCCCCCACCTCATGAGTTTAGTTATTTCCAGTGAACCAAAAAATTTAATGTGCGATACATTTTTACATAATTATGTCTTATAATATTAATTTATCACATTTAAAAAAATAATTTGAAATCAGATTAATTTTTTTATTAATTAGTAATTATTTTTATATTATTTATTTAGTTAAAAAATAAAATATTTATTAAAATCAAAATTTGATAGTTTTTAAAAGGAGGATTGTCAATTCAGGATCTGGAAGATGAGTAATCTATCAATTCAGGACCTGAAATATGAAAACTCTCAATTCAGGATCCGAAAGATGAAAACCCTCAATCCAAGACCTCAAAAATCACGAATTAATTTCTTTTTATTTTTAATTAATTTTATATTATTTTTTAATGAAAATTCCTTCATTAATTATCTATTAAATCTAATAAAGAAATTATTAAAACTAATTAAAAAATAAAAAAATTAAAATTTGTTATTGCAGTCTTGGATTAAGAATTTTCATCTTTTCGGATCCTGAATTGAGAGTTTTCAGCTTTGAGGTCTTGAATCGATAAATTACTCATCTTTCAAATCCTAAATTGATAATTCTCTTTTTTTTTTTTAAATTACGATATGTGTTGATAATATAATATTAACCACTACACTTTATTTAATTATAAACAAAATTTGAAAATACATAAAATATTCATTTTATAAGATAAAAAAAATAATATATTGTAGAGAGAGAAGTTAACCAATGATTTCATGAGGGCATCACAAACTTCCCAAGCTTCAAATATTCAAGAAAACATACAGCATAAACACAAGCAGCAGCTATTATACATCTCTGGAGTCATAGCTATCCCTTGTCAAATATGTCATCACATATAAATTAAGAAAAAAACAAGCAAAATTAGGGGAGAGGGTAAAGGTAAAGACATTCCTTATTTACATGAATCTCTTATAGTCTTAGGTTGGTTAGCATTGTGTTGATGGACTATGCCGTCCAATCTGTTGTCGCGCTGAGAGAGGCGGCGCCTCCCCGGCTGAGAAAACCGGGTGTGATAGTTGAGTATAGCAAGATCATTGAGGTGGTGCAGCGGTGTCAGCACCTTCACAACTTCATCCATGGAAGGCCTAGACTTAGTATCCCTACTTAGGCAATTGTGAGCTAAGTGAGCCACTTTCTGCACACCTTTGATAGAGTAATGCAGCTCGAGCCGAGGGTCCACTACTTGATACACCTTTCTCTTGTCACACAGATAAGGCCGAGCCCACGTCACAAGATTTTGTTCGCCACTAGGCCGTTTCTTGTCCATGGACCGTCTCCCGGTCAAGATCTCCAATAGCACCACTCCAAAGCTATAGACGTCGCTCTTTGAGGTCAAGTGCCCTGAGACAAACAAAAATGAACAGATTAGTCAACTACTTGTTCTGCATCAAGTAAAGATGGTTGAATCACCTCAAACAAACTAGTAAAGATAGTTGAATCACCTCAAACAAACTAGAGCCTAGAAATCATAGAATATATACATACATATATATATATGTATTAACAATGATGTACCTGTCATTACATATTCTGGAGCAGCATAGCCATATGTCCCAACCACTCTGGTTGAGACGTGCGTTTTGTCACCCTGAGGGCCGGCTTTTGCCAAGCCGAAATCCGAGAGCTTAGCATTGTATTCCTGAAAGTGAAAGAGGAAATGTTGTATCAAAAGTTTGGACTATATATATATGAATCTAGCTAGCCTACCTATTGAATGAATGATGGTTTGTTCTGTTGTGATGTTGTGATGATGTAAACTCACATACATACCGAGTCGAGCAAGATGTTTGATGTCTTGAAATCGCGGTATATAACAGGTTCAGTGCCGGCATGGAGGAAGGCTAAGCCTTTGGCTGCACCAAGTGCAATCTTGATCCTGTTGGACCATGGAAGAGGTATGCTCCCTTCAATTGGTTTAAGTTTAACAAACATCATCAGAATTCAGATCTCTCTCTCTCTCTCTCTCTGCATTTCTAAGAATGATAAAGCTAATAAACTAATTAAACATCATGCTGCACCTCAACTAATGGAGCTAGCAAATTGATCAATCCACACCAAACACATTCATGTATATATATGCATATAAACTTACTCCTAAAAAGATGATTTTCAAGGCTTCCACGGGTCATGAACTCGTATACGAGTAGCCTTTGATCATCTTCAATACAATATCCGATAAGCTTAACAAGATTAGGGTGATGAAGCTGCCCAAGAAAATCAACCTCAGCCTGCACTAATTAACAAGATCATCATCAGTTACATATATCTCATTTAATGTTTTCTTCTCAATTCAAATCCAACATCATTTTTCAATCAATTTAATCAATTACCACCCATTCTCTATGGCCTTGAAGTCCGTCAGGCTTCAAACTCTTGACAGCAACTGTGACCCCCGAACCGGGCTTAGCCGGTGCAGTCCCATTCTCCTCTATCCACCCTTTGAACACGTATCCGAAACCACCCTCCCCAAGAATGCTATCTGGCCTAAAATTGCCTGTGGCTGATTTTAGCTCCTGAAAACTGAACTCAAGCAGTTGCTGTGGTGCTTTCTTTTCTAAGCCTACTGCATCTGCATTTGGATCTTCGGATGAGTTTCTGGCCTCATCCGGCACAAACATTTCCCGGTTGCTCGCATTCAAATACCGTGTCTCGGTTGCTGCATTCACACAGCAAAATGCAGGGGATCACTTGATTATTCATATGATTTCAGACCAAGAATATGAAAATTCCCAGAGAACTAATAGCTAGATTGCCAAAATTTAGGAAATACATGACTAAAAAGTTACAAGCAATACATTTCATATTCACCAAAACTGATCAATGAAAACAGAATGAAATCCTCTCATTGAAATTAATTAACCAAGAATATGAAAATTCCCAGAGAACTATGCAAAAATAGACAGATTGCCAATTATATAGGAAATAAATGACTAAAAAGTGACAAGCAATACATTTCAGATCCACTAATCTTGATCAATTAAAACAGAATGAAACCCTCTTATTGAAAATAATCAATGCTCATTTTTTTCACATGAATTGCTCAGCAAGAACTTCTCCACACACCAATTTGACAATAAAGTAAGAAAACAACATATTAAACAATAGATGCACCACACTTATGTCAGAAAAACCTTGGAACATTCACATCTTTCTAGCGAAAGATATAATGGGGGAAATTAAAAACCCAGAAATCATCATAACCTGGCAAGATTAATGCTTGTTTTTTTATGGAGAAAAAGAAAGGGAAAATGAGCATACCAGCATCATAAACAAGACTGCTTCTAGGGATGCTTGTAGATGAGTTTCTTGAATCAGAGGTTTTGCAGGAGCCTTTCAGAATAGCCCAACACCCACACTTGCTATCCATGTTTAATTTCTACCAAAAAAGATCAATTTTTTTCTTGCATTTCATGGGCTCTCACTTGTTATGAGAGAGCGCATGAGAACAAGGAATCACTTGCTTACCATGCTTAATTAAGTGTGTTGAGGAGAGTGAAAAAAAGGAAGGCAAAAGAACAAATAGATCAAGAGAGAGAGAGAGTGAGTGAGAGTGTATGTGTGTGAGAGAGACAGAGAGGGAATTGTTTGTTATTGTTGTTCCTGTGGAAATTGTAGGCATCATCATCACCACCATCATCACATTTGTGTACAAAAAGAACTTTTTTCCCACCACCTTTTTTGCGGGAACTCTCTCTCTCTCTCTCTCTCTCTGACTGTGTGTCTCTCTCTTGGCTTTCACTCTCAGCTATTGAAGAATTACGGAAAGTGGAATCAACCAGATTGATTGTATTTTACTATTTGGTCGCTAACTTTGATTGTTTTATTGTAATTTTTATTTTATTTCGTCTAACATACATCATCTATAACGTAGTATATGCATGTAATGCTAGAAAATAGAAATACAACATGATATTATTTTAGAAGTTTTACAAAAGCTCGGAAATTCATGTTGCGTATAGTTCATAAATTAATTTGGCAATTAGATCCCAAATTACTAGGGGTGGCATTTCATGAGTGTCGACCGATAACGACATGATAAGGTCAAATACGATTACGATCCGTTAAGAATGTGCTCGATGCGAACATGATCCGTTATGGATAAATATGGACAAGACACAACCACGAAAAATATGATTTGTTATCATGCCGACATGACACGATAGAAACACGATAATAACACGAATACGACATTCACAAGGTATAAATATAACTACTAGTACATATTAAATTAAAATTATGATTGAAATAAATAAATTTTGACTTGAATAATTGAGTTTTAACTAAAATTTTAGATTATATAAATATATTAAATTATTATATAATTAATGTATTTATTTATATATTATATAATATTAACGTGTTACACGAATATAATTCGACACAAAATTTTCATGTCCTTATCGTGTTGACACGATAAGGATACGGACACAATAAGATTAAATACTAACCCGTTAATTTCGTGTGTGATCGTATCGTATTATCGTGTCGTGTCAAAAATTATTAACCCTATAAATTACGTTCTTAATAATCATATTTAATACTCCACTGATAGTAATTAGGAAGCAACTGAAATAAGAAAACGTATAATTTTAAAATTTGCACATGTAAATGATCCAATCCAACTATTATTACAAGAAAAATAAAATAATGTTGGAAACAAGGAATGCCAAACCATAATAATATTATTATTTTTTTACAATACATATATTTCGTAAAAGCCCATTTTAAAGAAATCAAATTTGTAACTTTCTAATTTAGGCTCATTCAAATTTGGAAGATCTAGTCAATTTTTTTATTTTTAGTTTTTTTTGGCGGGATAATGATACTTGTAATTAAGTACATTTCAAAAGTAATAATATTGCCAAAGAATTTAATATATTAGTCATATTAAAAACTGAAATTACCATTGTACCCTTGGGCGCGAGTAGTTGAGATATCGCTCCTCTTCCCCCATTAAAAAGAAGAAAAATTAAAATTACCAAAATTAATAAATAATTTGGTTTAATGAAAATAGCTAAACTCATGCTTCTTTAATTTCTATTTCTTACTAACACCCTAGTTCAAAAAATAAAAAATCGACCAAAACATTCTAGTTCGAAAAAAAAAAAAATCTAAGTATATTTTTCGAAAGCAACTATGGTTCAAAAATTCTTTGTCGAAGGTTGGACGACTGTAGTCCAATTTCTTTTCGAACATAGAACTCTAGTTCGAAAAAATCCAATTCAGTTTGATTTTTTTGCCATATTTCATAAATAACACTAAAATTTTCGAATAATTAACAATCCAAATAATCACAACTCAAAAACACATTCAAGAACCATAAATGGTTCATGGTTTTTTTCTCAAATAAATAAATAAAAATGGTCCATGAATTATATATTCTTCATTAACAATTTTTCTTTCTTCAAAAAAAATGAAAAGGTGGCTTAAATATATTTGGGTAAAATATCTTAAGCTTCTGGAAGTTGTGCCTAGAGGAATTTAAGCAATATTGGTGTTTGTTATAATACTTTTTAAGAAAAAACATTTGTTATATAGTTGGTTGATTGATTGATGTATGAAAAAACAAAAAAGGAAAAAAGCAACTTTGTTTGATCCACTAGGATATTATTGCTTGGTTATGTCTCACCAGCATAATAATCATCACATCCCCTTTCATTTGAATTCATTTCATTTTCCATCATTAGTAATTAATATATTTTCTTGCTACCCTCAATCCAAACTATTTTCTTCTAATTTGACAAATCCACAATTCCAACTTTTTTTTTTCATTTTTAATATTTTAAATATTACATTAAATCTCTTAGATATGAAAATCCCTCGAGGATGAATTCTTACCTACCGGTATGAGTACTATCCCCGTATTGATAAGATCGTGCCATATAATCATTTTAAAAAAAATACCCACGTGACACGATCCTACTGATATGCTGGTAATACCCGCACCGGTAAAATAGACATCCCCAAAGTCTAGTCCCTATAATTGTGTGGTCAAAACCCTTATAAAGATAGTCAAGAGAATATATATGATGGCAACCCCCCCTCTAGCATGAAAATATTCCTTTTGGAGGGGGTTGAGATGTCATTTCACCAACCACCTCTCTAAACAAAATGTTACCTATGAGTACTATTATTGTATTTTATCATGATTAATATTTCATCACCTATGCTATTATATTCATATAACATCTTCCGGTTATGTTAAATTGAAAATAATACGATGAAACACGAGCTGTAATATTATGTGAGGGTAGAGACTATAATAATACCTGGCTACCCTCCAAGAATTTTTGGCGTAGAAAATGATGATTGAAAGATCTTAATATTCTTTTTCCCAACACAACTTGATTAATGCCTTGTTGGAAAGAAGTTATGCCATTTGCTCCCACTAAGTTTTTGGGGCCTAATATGAAACCCCACATCACACATTAAAGTAGACTGCAACACTTTGCTAGTATGTTTGTGAGTCCACCAAAATTCTAATTTGCATGGCAAAAAAAGAAAAAGAAAAAGATATACTATTTCCTTTTTCTATAGAAATTAAATTATATTTTCTTCTTATTCATATAATTAAGTCATACAAAGTAAAATAATGAATATAGAAAATCATGAGTAGGTAAAAATTACAATTTGTGTGAGCTAACGAATTCTCTATAGCTCCTCAAATCATGCTTTATGGCACTAGTAGTAGTACAAACAAGTACTTTTTTTTCTTTTTCTTTTTTATGACGAGGGTGACTCGCATTCAGTATCGAGATGGCACTAGGTAGACTTCATTCATGTATGATAGCCTGCAAATCATATAGAAAATGTAAATTATACTTAAAAACTAGATGTGGCAAATGAACACCTAACGATATTTGGTGGGATTCGAACTTGAGATAGTTGGCCTCAAACTTACAACATTCTACCATTATGTCATCTCTAACGGAACAACACAAGTACTTTTATTGATGGTTGGTGTGAGTAGGCCTAAAATACAAATATTGATTTTAAATAGAAATATGCATGAATCATATTCCCTCCGTCCTAACAATATATATATATATATATATTTTATTTTTTTAGATGTCCCAGTATATAGATTAGTTTCTATATATATATTTAACTAATTTACTAATATATATACCCTTATTTAATATTTTTACATTAAACATTAATTTGTTGTCAAATAAATAAATAGGGGTGTATTAAGATTTTTTTTATTAATTGTATATTCCCAATAGTTTTCTTAATCCTTGTGAAAATCTCAATCAACTTATTTTACTGGGACAGATGTAGGGGGTGTGCAAATGGTTGATTCGGTGCAAAATCGAGTCAAACTAACAAAATTGAATAAAAAATTCTTAAAAAAATTCAAATCGAACTAATCAAAATAATATATATAACCGAACCAAACCATACCATAATTCTTTGGTTAGCTTGGTTTGGTTTTCAGTTTAATCAAATTTTCAATGATTATTTTTATTTTTTTGAAACAATTATAACTAAAGAAAATAACATGCACTCAATAGATAACAAACGATATATTAAATAATTAAATATTTTAAAAATTCTAAAACTAGAAAATTGAAACTAAGTATTATAATTACTAACATTATTTAGGCATATAATACCTTTTAAATTTATTAATTTAGGTATAATTAATATTAGAATTCTAAATCATAAATTATAAATACAGTATATATATATATATATATTGGTTGGTTCGGTTTTAAATAAAATATTTTTTACTTAAATCGAAACCGAACCAAACTATATTTTGATTTTAATCTTCAAAACCAAACCAAAATTAAAGAAAAAAAATAACCAAACCAACCAAGCCAAATAACTCGATTTGGTTCAATTTTTTAATTTTGGTTCGGATTTGCACACTCCTAAAAGGATGAAGTATATATTACTGAAATAAAATCCCCTACATCAAGGAATTGTGGTTAATATATAATCATAATATTATATGTGTAGTGTTGTAATATTGTGGCCCAATAACTTACTACTTGGGCTCTTTTAGCCCGACCCACCCTCCTCTACCCAATGTTGCCTTCTTAATGTTGGAACTTTCAGTAGCTCTATGCACACAATAACACACACTACTGTGTGAGCCTCCCTCTCTACACATTATGTTATATATTCTCCGTGAGCTGCCATTGATAGAGCTTTGTGCTCGTATCTTCTCTGTGTGTACTCCGTTAGTATCTATATGAGACTATCATTTGTGTGGTGAGTGAGTAGCCGGAGCTCTGACCGAAGTGTTGTTTAAAGTTAAAATTATTTATTTAGTATTATTCTATTTGAACTCTCACTACATTAATGAGTTCGTGTCCCTATCGTGTCGATACGATAATGATACGAAAATTTTGAGTCCTATTCGTGTAACCCGGCCAGTTAATATTATATAAATATATAAATAAATATATTAAAATTATACATAATATTTTAACATTTTATTTAATTTAAAATTTTAGTCAAAA
The DNA here is from genome assembly GCA_026008535.1 of Perilla frutescens. Classification (NCBI taxonomy): domain Eukaryota; kingdom Viridiplantae; phylum Streptophyta; class Magnoliopsida; order Lamiales; family Lamiaceae; genus Perilla; species Perilla frutescens. Next base: position 53,456,354 of record BRKX01000015.1, read on the forward strand.
CTCAATTATTTAATTTAAAATTTATTTATTTAAATTATAATTTTAATTTAATATGTACTACTAATTATTTTATACCGTGTTACTGTCGTGTTCTTATCGTATCGTGCTGGCATGATAAAAATCGTGTTTTTCGTATCTGTGTCATGTCCGTGTTCGTACAAAAAAGATAATGTTCGTGTCGAACAGATCTTTAACAAAACGTGTTTATATATGGCATTACCGATTTACCGTGTCGCCCCATTAAATAGGCTTGGCCTATAAATTTAGCAAACAAGTTATCTGTTCACTTAGGTTGAAAATCCAGATCGATGGCCCAACTAATGTAAGCTTTTGAAATTAAGTAATGATCAGTAAATAACGCTATTAATATTAATTTCAATTTCTTGCCTCAAAAAATAGTAATAATTTGAATTTAGCATCAAAAATTATTAATTTGAATTTATATCAATATTGGCGATTAACACGAGTGAGGTGAGGTTTGTAGGCACCTTCAACTAATGTTAGCCAGGAAACACACACAAAAAAAAAAAAAAAAAAGGAAAGCCAAAACAAAAGGGGATATGAGAGAAAAAATGGTAAATTTCATGTTACTCTCCTGTGTTATTCCAAAAAATTAAGAAACCTAATGTGTTTAATAAATAGTCTAAAATCTCCCCTCTGTTATGTATAATACATCAAAAAAGACCCTTTTGGAGAGAGTGAATTACACTTATTAAAAAAAGAGTGTATGGATTTTATTTTTATAATTTTTGTATTATTTTTTAAATATAATCAATTTTTTAAAATAGTAGTTTGATCAAATACTATAATTTTTAAATAATATAAAATATATTTATATGTAAAAAAAAATACAAAACTTAGGAAATTATCAAAATATGTAAAAAGTGGTAGTGTAAACAAATACTATAATTTTTAAATTGATATAAAATATATTTATCTATAACAAAAATTGTAAAAAATAAAAAACAGACCATACTATCTTTCTTAGAAAATATAATTTACTTTCTCCAAAAAAGGGGTTTTTTTCTTATGAATTATACATAATAGAGAGAGTTTTTAGACTATTTATTAAACACAGGGGGGGTTTTGATTTTTGGAGAAAACACAGGGGAGTAATATGAAAGTTAGCCGAGAAAAAAATAAGAATAATAATAGTTGAACATACTAGATCTCCTGTATCATTCTATGTGACGTCTCTCCTGTGCCAAACTTTTTTTTTTTAATTTTTAATTTATTATGATTTAATTTAATTTGAATTAGGGTTCAATCTTCTCCAATTATGATATATTATAAAAAAATAAAAAATAAATTAATAATAATAATAATTATGGCTCGCGAGATGTAACACAGGAGCCTCAGAGATCTAATCCGATAATTGAAGCAACTTGTAGAGCAGCATTAATGAAACAAACGGGCCCATTCCCACCGCGTGTATTGACTATTGATTATTGAATAGTGAAAGAAGGCCTAAACAAAGGTTGAATTTCAATAGTTGAGGATCGCCATTTTCATTCCTTAAACTTGAGAAATTATCAGAGAAATTAGAGATCCATCATCATCCATGGCAACAGCTTATGCAGCTCTACTTTCTCTTATGCATAATTTGCATCTGATCCAGAATCATCCCCGCCATACCTTCTCTTTCGAAAACGAGCAGCTCAGCAACCTCGTCAAATGCGCCCTCTACTTGATCAGTTTCATGGAAAGATACGACAATTGTCACTGCTGCCGTGAAGAAGCTGCAGAAACGTTAGAGAGGCGAATCGCGCGTGCAGCTCATGCAGCTGAAGATGTGATCGAATCTCACGTAGTCGATCAAATTCTTGCAGGGAAAGGGAAAGCAGCAACACCTCGTTTCCTGCTCGATCTCCAGAAAGTGATTAAAGATATGGATTTTGTCTGCAGAAAAGCTACCCAGGTGCATGAAGAAGCGCTGCGTCGATTCAAAGTGGAGCAGCCAACACATTCAGCAGCAACACCTCCCATCTCTCAGAAGAACAACAGAAGTAGCTTGGTGGGATTTGATGGCGTCTTGTTTCGACTCATGGATCGTCTCACCGGAGGTTCCTCCAGCCGGCGAGTCATCCCCATCGCGGGCATGGCGGGAATCGGTAAAACTACTCTTGCTACGAATGCTTTTCAACATTCATATGTTGTGCATTATTTTGATGTTTGTCTCTGGGCTACAATATCTCAGCAATATAGTGTTCACGGAATTCTCTCGGAACTTGTTTCCTGTCTGAAAACATCAACTAGGATAACAACTGTTGATGAATTGGGAGAAGAGTTGTATAAGAGTTTATGCGTAAACAGGTATTTGATTGTACTAGATGATATGTGGAGTGTCCAAGTTTGGGATGAGGTCAAGTTTTTCTTTCCGGATATAGGCAACGGGAGTCGAGTTGTTGTGACTACGAGACACTCACACGTAGCTCGACATTTAAGCTATTCGTATATTGAAATGGGTTTTCTAAATGAGTACAACAGTTGGAATCTATTTTGCCAGAAAGCATTTGCAGAGCAAGTTTGCCCTCCTGAGTTAGAGGAGGTTGGAAAGAAGATCGTTGCAAAGTGCAAAGGACTTCCCCTTGCAATTGTTGTGGTCGGGGGCCATCTCCGAAAATCCTCAATGGCTCTAGAATACTGGGAGAGTGTTGCAAACCATATGAGCCACTCAATTTTGAATTCTGTAGAGAATGAGCAATGCTTGAATATATTATCTCTGAGTTATAGCTACTTGCCTGTTCATCTAAAACCGTGTTTCCTGTATATGGGAGTATTTCCAGAGGATCACAGAATTCTTGTGTCGGAAATTCTTCAACTTTGGATTGCTGAGGGATTTATACAACCATGTAACTGCCACAGCTTGGAATACATAGCGGAGCGATATTTACACAATCTCATTGAGAGGAATCTCATTTTAATTCACAAATGCAGGTTCGATGGGATAATTTTACTGTGTAAAATCCATGATCTTGTGAGAGAGATGTGCATAAAGATTGCCAAGGAAGAAGAGCTTTTTTATGTGCTTGATACTCCACGAGCCAATAGAGAGCGTCGAGTTGTAATTAATGAACCAAAAATCATTGATGCTCCAAGATTAGGACCTCTTGTCCGTTCTCTGATGTGTGAAGGGGGTCGGCTACCTTTGGAATTGAAACTGTTGAGAGTAGTGAAGAAGGTCGACAGAGCATTAGCAAATGAGGTTAATTTTCAGCAAGTTAACTTACGGTACCTCAATATTGCTCTTGATTATAAGAGTTATCGAACTCTTTACCTTCCTTCATCAATATCTCTGCTTTGGAATTTACAGACATTAAAAATTGCTGGAGCATATGTATCCATCATTGCACCGTATGAGATTTGGGAGATGTTACAGCTCAGGCATATCGAGGTTGACCCAATTTGTCTCCTTGATCCTCTTCCCGTGGACAACCAAGCTAACAATGTATTGGTTTTGGAAGAACTGCAGACACTTTTGAATGTGGAGAATTTCAGATTGAGTGAAGAAGCATGCAAAAGAATCCCCAACATTTACGAATTGCAGGTATCATATCGTGATTTGGGGAGGGACTGTGATGAAGCAAGGTCATATTACTGTCCCCACAATCTTGGCTGCTTTCATAATTTGGCTACACTAGTATGTCAATTCGATCTTGGTTTAAAGTGGCGTGATTTTGCTTCGAGCCTCACTTTCCCAAGTTCTCTTCAATCGCTTTCTTTAAGTGGTTCTCGTCTTGATTGGGAAACTTTGACAACGATGGTCGGATCCTTGCCCCATCTTGAACATCTCGTTTTGAAATCAAGTTCAGTGATTGGATCAGTGTGGAACCCTGTCGAGGGGGGATTCCCTCGCCTGAAATCCATAGATATTTTTGACTGTGATGATCTCATCTATTGGAATGCAGACAAGTCCCATTTTCCGGTCCTCAAATATATACATCTTTCACATTTGTCAAAATTGGACGAGTTCCCTTCAGGTATCGGAGAAATACCAACACTTCGAGGGATTGGTTTGGAATTATGTAGCATGTCTTCAACCATTTCAGCAATGAGAGCAGTGGCAGAGCAAGAGGAGCAGGGTAACGAAGGCATTGTGCTTCATGTGTGTGTTCAGGGTGATGAGGAAACACTGGAGAGCTTCAAAGAAATGGTTGAAGAGCAAAAATCTACATGTGGATCAGACCTCCAAAATGTGAAGAATCACATGTTAGTTCCTTTTTTTTTTCTCGTTTTAGGTGTTCATTTTGCCATGACTGTATTGTTCCATTTATGAACAAACTCATGTATATACTTCGTTCCTACATGAGCACCTCTGCTTTCACATGAGATGCTCGAGTACAAAGTTGTGTGTACCAAACATCAAAACTATTAGGTTTTACTCCATTTTTTTTTTCTTCAATCTTAATTTCTTTTGGTTTAGTAAAATTGTACATTATTATTACATTATGATCTAAGAAGCAATAACCCTCTTGTAGTCCTTGTCTAACATCAGACAAGATTATCTATTCTAGTCTTGTGTTTCATGCATCTTGTATTCCATGAATTTATGTCATGTGTATTTAAATGAGGGCAAATGTAATAAAAATGTGAATATTTTGTCTCGAATTTGTAGAACGATATTTTTTTGAAACAAAATTAAAATGTTAGAATGACCCTTATATAGAAACGGATGGAGTAGATAATAACTGCAATTTATGTGAAAGTGGCGGCCGACAAAATGGAATCCGTGAGCATTGTAGCTTCTCCTTGTTTACTTCACAACTCGAATTCTAGAATTATGCACCAAACAATATTAGCAATAGGAAAGATCAAATATGATGAAAAAGGATATACCATTTCGATAACATCTTCAAAACAAATAAATGTAGAAGCTGTATTTATATCATCCCAAACCCAAAACTTTCTTTGCATTTTCTGCAAAAAGAAATTATATATCTTTCTCGAGCTTCATGTTAAAATGGAGGAAACCATGGCATATTTAGCCGTATTTGTCATAAATCCCATTTACGCAGCCTTTTTCTTGCTTATCGAACTTACCTTCAATGCAGGAATGAACCCTTTTGTGTTTAGTTTCTATAGACAAGCTGTTGCTACCGTTTTCTTGGCTCCCATTGCTTTCTTCATCAAAAGGTGAAACTCTTCAATTTTTTTTTTCTTTTTTCATTACGCGTGTGTAGGTTTTGGTTCAGATGAGAAATATTTGTTGGCGTGAGAAATGAGAAAATATTTATTTTATTGTAATTTATTGCTTAATTGGTATAATTTTATTGCATAATTATTTTGTCCCACATGTGCAATGAAATTATAGTCATTAAACAATAAAATATTCAAGCAATAAAATTATGGTCATTAATTTCTCATTTCTCATACCAACATATTTTCTCACCCGACTGATTTTTGGGTTTGCAGGAAAACAACTCCAAGGCTCTCATTGTTGATTCTGATCAAGATTTTCGTGCTTACTCTTGGGTAAAATCTAATATCCAATTTCTTATGTATTTAATTTTTAGTCCAATATATATTTTTTGGTAAATGAAAATTGATTTGAGGCAAGAAAGAAAAAGAAGAAAAAAAGAGTGTTATTTTATTAATATTTTGGTTTGCAGAATTACAATCTGCGTAGATCTTTCTGCTGTAGGAGTGAAGTACACTTCTGCATCCTTGGGAGCTGCAGTTAACAATACTCTTCCTGCTCTCACTTTCTTTCTAGCCCTTTTACTAAGGTAATACTTACTCAAATTAATTAGTAACTACTCCCCCGTCACTCAAGAATAGTTCGTGTTTCTTTTTTGTACGTTCCAAAATTTTGGTTGCGTTCGAAGAAACTAAGAAAAATAATGTTCATGGAAAAATTATGAAGGAGTCTCCTGTGAGATCGTCTAACGGATTAGTTAAACGGGTCTTATTTGATTCAGGAAGGTGGTCCTTACTCTATTTTTATCCGCCGTCTTACGCAGTGCACACTTCCGATGTAACGTGTGAGCTCATGCACTTTACTTGATAATTATTATTATTTTTTATCCTGCGTCTAGCGCAGCGTCCGACTCTAACTTGTGGGCCCGTGCACTGCGCTCAATGATAATTTTTTTGAAATAAATATAAACCATAAAATGAAATTAGTGAACCATAAAATTATATTGAATTATTTTAATTTTTTTATCCGGCGTCTCGTACAGTGCACTAGCGCACGACGCTAACGTGTGGGCTCGTGCACTATGCTCGATACAAAATGAAGGTTTAAAAAAATAAAAAAAATGGAACATCTAGTCATGAGCGTGGCACTCACGCACATGGCTGTTGGGCCATTTTTTGCAGTTTCTGGGCCGGATTGGGCTATTTTGGGTGGGTTTTAGGCAGATTTGACCCGTCTAACGAATTATAATCCATTAAACCTTCTGACATAAATTTTTATTGAAAATTAAATATTCTTGAATTTATCTCGAATCATATATGTATCTGATCAGGATGGAGAAAGTAAACATAAAGTCGAGCTATGGAATAATGAAGATTGCAGGAGTATCTCTTTCCATGGGAGGAGTTGCTACCATGGCATTGTACAAGGGCCCTTTATTTAAGTTATTACAACACCATAATTCATTAGCAAATCACTTCCACCGTTTCCAAAGCCAAACACATTCTACCAAAACTTGGATTAAGGGTGTCTGTTTCATGCTGCTTTCCCAGATATCTTGGGCTCTTTGGCTAGTATTACAGGTAAATTCATCTATAAATTAACCTTATCAATATATTTCGATCAAATTAATTAGTTATGCACGTGTTTCGTGTATTGAATATCATACCACTGTAGTCAGTACGATAATCCCCGTTTTATCGAGGTGGAGAGTTATGGATATCTTGTGTAGGGGGCAGTACTAAAGAGTTATCCTTCAAAGCTGCGGTTAACAACTCTGCAGTTCTTCTTCAGCACAATACAATCATTTGTTGTTGCTGTTGCGTTTGCAAGAGACATTGATCAATGGAAACTTAAATGGAATTTACCACTTGTATCGGTTCTCTATGCAGTAAGTTTTATTTATCTGTAGGTAGTTGCAGATGAAATCCTCTAAATCACAATTTGAATTTAATTTTCTATCCTAAAAGGGTAAATGTGTAAATACACTCCCAACGTTTATTTTGAAAGACAAATTCTCCAATTTCCACTAATGTCTTTTTCAGACCAATTAAGTCCTTAAAAAATGTTTAGATGGGGCAAATGTACCCCTCATTTTTTGGGTATATAATTAATCATAAAAATATTTAATAGTTAAATAAAATCGAAAATAATAATCATTTTTAATTATTATTATCTCCCAAAAATAATTTGTTTAATTATATATTAAATATGTATCAGCGAAAAGTAATTTTATATATTATCGAATTATATATTATCCGAAATATTTGAAATTTAATGTGTAGTTTACTGTATTTTCATATAGATGATTAATCACACATAAAAATATGATATATTAATTTAGTGAAAATAAGTTGGTGTATAATTAACAAATTATTCAAAATATATGTAGCAATTAAAATAAATATAGAAGAAATATTATAATCATTTTTGGGTCATTTTTATGATCATAAAAATATTATTGTCGATGGATAATACAGTTGGGATTATTTTTGATTTTTTATTACCTAAATAATACGTATATTTGCCATATCAATTTTTTTTTAGATTTAATTGGTAAAAAAAATGTTAGGGGGAATCTGCCCCCAAGGTAAACATTGGGGGTATTTGCCCCATAAAACATTTTGGTGGACTTAATTGCTTCAAAAAAAATGTTAAAAAAGAATATGCCCATCAAGGTAAATGTTGGGGGTATTTGCATAGTGAATTTGGTTCAAATGAGAACAGTGCTTCATCTACGAACGTGAGAACAGTGCTTATGTAGTGTAATTTTAGTGTTGTTCTTGCTGTATTTTGATGCAATTTTTTAATTTTTACTTTTAATATTTTTCTTATTGTATTTTAGTACTAAATATTTTAGCACCAAAATAAAATAAGAAAAACATTAAAATTATACTAAACAAGCCCGTTCTCACATTCCCCCACCAAACTTAATTTATATTATAACCAATCCCTTTGTAGAATTACCCTTACTAAATGAGAATTATAAGCAATGGCCATATGTTTTTATAGAGGGCCTTTTTTCAATTTACTTAAAAGTTTTCACTTTATAGTAATGGAACATGAATTACTAACTAGAGGATTTCATTAATAATCTTGCATTCTTCTTTCTATCATCTTTTATTTCAATAATATCAATATTCAATCTTTTTCTTTAAATTAATAATTTTTCGATTTAGGGAATAGTTGTAAATGGCATTTCATATTATTTGCAAGCATGGGTGATTGAGAAGAAAGGTCCAGTGTTCCTAGCGATGACCACTCCACTCTCCTTGGTCATTACAATCATTGTATCAGTGTTCATCTTGGGAGAAGCTATTAGTTTGGGAAGGTATATATTCATAATAATTTGATCTATTTAATTCGGAGAATTATCGATTCAGAATCTGAAATATGGATAATTTATTAATTCAGAAGCTGAAAGATGTAAATTGTCATTCTAGAACTTCAAAAATCATGAATTTCAATTTCTTTTTGTATTTTTAATTATTTTTTTATTAACCTTCAATGAAAATTTCTTTATTGATTATCTATTAAATCTAGTAAGAAAATTGTTAAAAATCATTAATAAATAAAAAGAAATTGAAATTCATGATTTTTGAGATTCTACTTTGACAATTTTCATCTTTCAAGTCCTACATTTATAATTTTCATTTTTCAAGTTTTGAATCGATAGATTATCCATCTTCAAATCCTAAATTGATAATTCTCCATTAAATTATTACTATGTCATTGCCATATATATTATTTGATTTTTCTTGTTAAAATTTAATTTGTGACAGTGTTTTGGGAGCAGTTCTACTAGTTGGAGGGCTTTATTTTGTGCTCTGGGGAAAAACAAAAGAGGAGCAAAGGGCTAAAGCGGAAGTGCAGCCTAACAAAGATGCTGACATTGACTGTAAAGAATCAGGAGAGACACAGATTGCATCATAGGGGACTTGTGTTCCATCATTTAGTGATGCATATAGAAGCGTGTATAATCCATCGTTGATTCTGAGAATGAAAATACCCTGAAGAACACAAGAACAGTACCGTTAGTTCTCACAAGAATGCCATATGCAATTTGGTACTCTTGCGAGAATTAACGGTATTGTTCTTGTGTTCTTCCGGGTATTCTCATAATCAACGGATTATACATGCTTCAGCTAATACCAAACGTGTCATGTTCTGTTGATTTCAATAGCAATCTAGATCTTTTTTTGGCCGTAAACCTTATTTTTCCCGATCTATTTGGGCCAGCCTATGGGATTCCAATATATTGAAACATCACTTACCGGATTCCTCTCTTCAGTCTTTTTCTCGACATTTGTACGATGAAACAACTGATAGCAGTAACGAAATTGTCTGGTCAGCTTTGCAACATCTACCGTGCATCCTGCAGCTCAAGGATGAGTTCTTGTATGACGAGCCCTCAATGCCCCTGGACAAGCACGGTGTCATCAACTACTCTTTCTAGTGGCTGCTGGGTGAACTCTACAGAAGTAAGATCAGGCATGCTTGAACAACTTCATACTCAGCCAATGGAAATACACTGCAACGAGGAGGATCGGAAGTGTCAAGGGTACCAGGAAGCAATAATACCTGCACAATTACAAGTTGCTATCACTTCTATATATAATATTTGTTGAGGTAAGCAAGTTTGGAATAATGGAGAAGATAATCTGTAGCCAAAATAAAACTCATCTTCCTTTCTACAACTATGAAAATAATCAAAATTTCCCACCACATTGACAGTGAGTGACCATCACTATGCAAGAGAGTTTGAAGCCCCATATTTAAACAATATGATCATAATAAAGCCAGGAATTTCATGGATCAGGAAATACCAGTCATTTTGTATGGCACGGATAATAACGTTAGGAGATGGAGACTGAAGCTTAGATATGACAGCAGCATAGACGAAGCCCATAAAAGAAACTGATCCAACTGTAAGGAACAACCAACCCCAGAAAACTCTCCCATTAGAAGCTATGAACTTCGTTGGTGAAAACATATTCTGCACATAAAAGAAGCATATTTCATTGATTTAATAGTACAACATATACACCACCATGAAACAATTCAGAGTAAGTGAAATTAACACCTGCAACATGTACGAATCAAACATCAAAAGAGCATCCTGAAGGATCAAAATTTGCATTGCATAATGCGGAGATTCAATCACGAAACTAAAGAATATCAAATTGCTTGTAATACAAAATGGCTAATGCAGCTCTAATTAAGGTTACCTCTTCCAAGTTTCCAATGATATTTTTATTTAAGCTAGGCTGATACGAAATCCCTGAATTTCCACACTGCATTTCCATGATATCTGTTGCACTCTCCGATAAACTATATATCGATGTATATTAACTACTGCTTACTGTACTAAGCATGATAAAAACTATTGAGATGGCCTAGTTGATAGAATGGGCGTTTTTCGATTATGAGTTCAAATCACACAAACACTTTTCAAGTGTCGTCTGAAGCAAAAGGACATATCTAATGTGGTTTGCCTCTGCTGTGTGGTTTGTGTGCCACATAACACGGTAGCGTGGTTTACCTAGAGCACACCAACAACAACAGCTGATTTCTTCACATCACAAAAAGAATTATTGAGATTATAGAACTACATATTCCATAATTGTTCAGTTTTGCAGTATAAATTGGGGATAAAATTGGAGAGAGTTTCTTCATATTTGACAAAGCGAACAATAACCAAAATAAAAATTAATTAAGAAAAAACCTTAAGAATAGCATCGTAATTTTAGCTAAAATCACTTCAAATACAAAAATGGTAAAATTAGTCTCTCTGATAATCAAATCCAGAAATTCACGAAAGCAGGAAAAGAGTTCCACGGAACTGAATCGCAATCTCGGATCATTCCGATGATCAAATAAATAATGGAAATCATCGACAAAAAATGGGGGGAAGTTATACCTTCAAGCTGAAATGTGCACGAAAATGCCACCAGAAGAACTTCGAGAAGAGAGAGAGAGAGAGAGAGAGAGAGAGAGAGAGAGTCAGACGGCGGCGGTGGCAGGGGAATAGCGGCAGCGACTGCAGCAGACGTGGAGAGGACCGGTGGGAGCACGGCGGCGCGTAGAGATTTCTAATGAATCGACGGTCGTAATTATTTTGAGAATCGGGTTACGCCTTAAAACGATCGGGCTCCGAACTTGATCCGTTTCAGACGAGGATTTTCAGCCCAATATAGAAATTGGGCCTGCTTTAAAAAAATGCCCTTTTTTAAAATAATATATATATATATATGTATGTATGTATATATAATTTTTTTGAACCTAATATTGTTTATTTTAATTGCTTATAAAGTGAAAGTCAGCATTGGACCCCTTTGATATAATTTAGGAGAATTGTCAATTCACAATTGTAAAATGACTAATATATCAATTCAAAACATAAAAAATGAAAAATATCAAATCAGGATCTAAAAGATGAAAATTATCAATCTAAGATTTCAAAAATCATGTTTTTTTGAATAATTTCTTTACTATATTTAATAGATAATTAATGAAGGAATTTTAATTAACAATTAATTAAAAAATAAAAAAATCAAAATTCATGATTTTTAAGATCCAAGATTGACAATTTTCATCTTTTAAATCATGAATTGATAATTTTCATTTTTTAGGTACTGAATTGACAAATTACACATATTTCAGTTCCTGAATTGACAATTCTTCTCTAATTTATTGCCATCTTCCTATGTCACATCGTGTAGAGTTACTGCTCACGAATTTCAAATTATATATTTATTTATTTTTTTAGAAAATTCAACTTATGTAGTTAATTTACTATAAGTTGAAAAAAAATTGAGTGACGAGAAACTCTAGTAAATTTTGTTTACTATAGGGTAACTATCAATATGCAATTTTCCATTTATTTTAAAGTTTTATTGAAATTAGTTGTTACATTAAGATCCAAAAGAAAGTGCCGCTGCCTTGACTAAGAAACCAAAGAGCAGAAATGGAGCAGAGAAGAAAGGGCTGTGATCGCTTTCCAAATCATAAACATCGGACGGCGGCCATTTCTCGATCATCGCCGCTTGTTGTTCCGATTTCATAACATTATCCTCTCTCGTTTTGATGTATATTCGCGGCACCGGCGGCGGATCCAACTTCTCGTCACCACCACCACCAAATTTCGCCGTCAAAATTGCCTGAATCGGCCCCGGCCTTACCAGCATTGCTGCTAAAGTCGAATCCTACATATACAAATATATGATGTAAATTTCACTTTTGGTCTCATTAGAATAGGATCAAAACACTTTTAGTCCAAAAAGTTATTTTTTTGGTCCCAAATGATACTTTTTCAATAATTTTGGTCCCAAAAGATGTTTTTCCAACAATTTTATTTTCAATAATTTTGTCTCATAAGATATTTTTCTGACAATTTTAGTCTCATAAGATATTTTTCTGACAATTTTAGTCCCAAATTAATAGAGAAAGTTAACTCACGGCACTTAACTTTCTGTGAGACTAAAATTGTCGGGAAAATATCTTATGGAACTAAAATTCGTGAGTTAACTTTTTGTGCTAATTTGAGACTAAAATTGTCGGGAAAAAAATATCTTATGGGACTAAAATTGTCAGAAAAACATCTTATAGGACTAAAATTATCGAAAAAATATCTTATGAGACTAAAATTGTCGAAAAAATACTATTTGGGAGCAAAAAAGTAACTTTTGAGATTAAGGCCCCGTTTGGTTGACACGGAATCTGACTTGGGAGAGTAATCTGATTCCCTATTTTAACATTACTATGTTTGATTCATTTTTTATGTAATATGGAAAGTAATCACATTCCTCAAAACAAGGAAAATTGTGCAACTTTCCTGGATTCTGAATACCTATTCCAAGTAGGTATTCTTTTTCCTTGTTTTTGGGAATCTGGTGTTAAATGATTTCATTGTTCGATTTCTTCATTTATTATTATTTATTTATTTTTATAAATTATTATTATGTTTTAAAATTGAAAAAATAAGATTTATTATTATCTTTTTTTTATTATTAATACTAAGCTTGGATTAAAAAATTTCAATAAAAAATGTGTAAAATAAATAAAATAGAAAAAATAGAAAATTTTATAAATAAAAAAAAAGAAATTCAAAAATGTGATACTTTTTTATTGAAGAAATTATGACCAAAATTCGACTATTTTATCAATTATTTTTTCGGCATTTATATCAAAATTACAATAATATCATTTTTGAGACAACATTGCGGACTAAACGATGACCATACCATTGTCAATATAGATAATTTTGATTTTCAATTCAATAAAAAAATATTTATATAAATAATTTTGATTTTCAATTCAATAAATAATATTTGGATCACCAATACAATATTTACCTTAATTGATTATTTTTTAGTCATATCATTTTATTTAAACTGAAATAATATGTTGCATTCAATATCTATAGTACTAATGCAAATTGAAGAATTATACATTATATGGTTCATAATTTAAAATTATAAATATTGGTAGTATGAAATAAAATATAGTATATATTTTAAATATTTAATTATCTATTCTTGTTTAAATCTAATTCAATAATAAACAGAGAATCATTGCAATTTTCTTGTTGTGTTCCAAACACAGAATAAAGAATCTGTTAGTAATCATTTTCCTCAGAATCACATTCCCAGAAATCATATTCCCAAAAAACTTTCCTTTCCTGCCAACCAAACGAGCCCTAAAAGTATTTTGACCACCAAAAAAGTGAAATTTACTCCAAATATATGTATATGTGTGTGTTGCACACTTACACTTGAAATTTAAATAGAAAAAAAGATTTGAGAAAATTAAATAAAGGCTTTAATTTGCACCTGGTGAGGTGAGAGTTGGTAAATGATACTGCGCTGTAACTCCTTTTTAACCATAAGAGTTGTTGGTGGATGACCTTCTCCTAATCCGAATTCCATGTCGTACACCTCATTCATTTCTCCATAGCTCGATAAATCTGGTGCACCCTGATCAAACATGTACGATATAGGAAAAAAAAAATTATATGAGACGGTCTAATTGGTCATGATCCATTAAACGGGTCAAACCGGTTCAAACCCCACCCAAAGTTGCCCAGACCCCGCCCCAAACCCGCTGGCGTGTGAGATCAACACGCCCAAAGTGAATCTCGCGCGCCAACATCATTGTTGCTTTTTTTGTCGAAAATCTTTATTTTGTTGTCGAGTGCAATGCACAAGTCGACGTGTTAGCGTCGGGCAAGTGCACTATGCGAGATGGCGAATAAAAACATTAAATTAATACAATATAATTTTGAGGTTCACTAATTTAATTTTACGATATATATTTATTAAAAAAAAACAATTATATATTGAACGCAGTGCACAGACCCAACTGTTGGTCTCAGTCTCTCATACTAGTGCACTGAGCGAAACGCAAGCCGGATAAAAAATTAAAATCACCTTAAAAAATGAAGTATATATGTATAAAAAAATTAAATTAAAAATGGAAAAAAATAGAGGGGGACGACAAGAATATCTCCTCATACAATATATATATATACGTGTGTGTGAACTTTAATTTAATTAAATTCACTTACAAAAAAAATGTTGTACAAGAATAAAAAAAACAATGAAATTAATTAAAAGGTAATTAATTATTTTAGATTTTAGACCATAAAAAAATGTGAAAAGACTAAAAGGTCCTCACATCTTTAAGATCTTGGTCGGTCATAAACCCTGATTTCAGCATGGTGGCTGCAACAAACACAGCCAGCTTGATCTTCTCCTTCCCAAACTTGATAATAGCATCGCTTAAACTAAGCCCTCCTGCACTATGCCCTACCAAGATTACCTGCACCATCGAAAAACAATATCCGTCGATGCAGTACTCACACGAGATTCTCTATTTCAAATTAAACAATAATATTACCATACAAGTCACAACATGCATAAAATTAAAGTCAATCTAACTGCATAGAGCGCCACATACTACATATACGAGAGAGAGAGATAGAGAGAGAGAGAGAGAGAGAGAGAGAGAGAGAGAGAGAGAGAGAGAGAGAGAGAGAGAGAGATTAAACCTGCTCATTGTGAGGCAATGAGGAGAGGAAGTCAAGAAGGGGCTTATTGTAATCTTGGAAGGAGAGAATGGTGTTGGGATCAGTTGGGTCCATGCCAGCACCTTTTAGGTCTAAGCATGAAACTTTGAAGCCTGAGTTTTCCATTAGGCACTTCATTTTGTACCAGCACCACGCGCCTCCACCGATCCCATGAACCAGCACAAAGTGCGCCGCCGGCATCGGCGGCCGTGGCGGCGGAGGAGGATTAACATCATTACTCTTCAAGCTTCTCTCCCCCACAGTTCTACCAAACTGTTCTATCTTTGTTCGACTCCCCATCTCTCTAGCTCTCTCAGCTTAGTCTCAAGTGTGTATGGATGGTTTTTAATGCATATGTCAATCTTCGGGTTTGTTCATTAATATACGAGAAACCGTACATAAAATCGTCTATTGCACATTTTGTATTGCATTAATCCCTATTGCACGATCAGTTTTTTTATTCTTTTTCATTTTTTTCTTCAATTTCATGAATTTATTGTGCTTTAATTTAATTTTACAGTTGTTATTTAGGGTTTGCCTACCCAATTAAGATTTTTTTTTTGTTTTTTTAGTATTTAGTTCTCAAATAATTGATTAATAACTAAAAATTGAAAACTAAATATTAAAACAATTGAATACGCCTGAATTGGGTAGGATGAATCATAAATAAAAAGTGTAAAATTAAATAAAAGTACAAGAAATTGAAATTGAAGAAAAAAAAAACTAAAATATCAATTATGCGATAGGGAATACAACACGAAAATGCAGTAGTGGATTTCATCCCCGAGTAACAACTACACATTTAAGGAAAGGAAATTGGTGGGTTGATGATGAAAAATCAGTTGTAACGAACTTGGAGTTTTCGATATAGGTAAGGCTTCGAGTTTATTATAGATGTAGGTGATGGTTGAAGTTTCAAGACTAGCTAGCTATCCCTCATTTCTTAGCTAGGGTTTCTACCTAAATTATTAGGGTTGTAAATACCATAAGCTACTCGTGTATTTATTCAAAATTAATAATGAATCATAATTAATAAAACCACAAGTTCATAGTGTTGAGCTCACAAGCTTCATTAGTTCCTTACTATAATCAAAATCATGGTTGTAAAAATCAGCGTCTAGGCGGCAATTAATCGATCGATTAGGCGCCGATTAGTTAAATTTTAAAAAATATATATATAACATTTTATACATCAACCTACATCCCATTTTTCTACTTATACCCAATCTGAGATGTAGAAAAATGGGGATAAAGTTGAAAAACTAATTTGAGATTTTCATTTAAGATAGCTCACTCTTTTATAGAACAACTCACATCCTAATTTTCAATCTAAAATCAATGTGGGATATAGGAAATGTTTAAAAATAATGAAAACCTGATTGGAGTTTTTATACAATGACATACATCTTAATTTTCATTATATAGTCGATGTAGGATGTGAAGTAAATGAAAAAAATTAATATATAAATATCAATATGTAATAATGTATTAGAAAATTAGAAAATCGCCTAGATTCCGTCTAGGCCCCGCCTAAATGACCTAGGTGCTAAGCCCCCTCCGACTGCCCGACTAGCGTCTAGCGAGTTCTGCAACCATGATCAAAATACAAATAAAGTTCATGTTATCCATAAAAATAAGCGTTAAAACCTAAAATGGACTTAATTGTCAGTTATTTTTATGTAATTTTATGTTGTGTTATTATATAAAAATAGCCAAAACTATTGTGAAAAAGGGAAAAAGAGACAAGTTTTAGTGTATAGGAGAAAAATAGACAATTTGTATAAAATTGACTTTTCAACCTTGATCCATTTTGCTAAGAAGACACTTGTTAAAGTGTCCTAATTGGTGTTTGGATGGTATTTCTTTGTTATTTCTTTGTTTTAATTCTATTTTGCCACTTTACATGAAAAATGGTATCAGAGCCTAGGTAATTTTATTTAGGAATAATAATTTATTTATTATTAAAAGTAATATCCTAACGGAGGAGACACCCAGAAAATATGGATCCGAACAATTGTTCGAGATGTTTTTATTTCAGAAGGTACCTTCAAATTTTGAAGGAACTGGAGGAAAGTCACCAGGAGAGGCTAACCTATTGGAAATCCCAATACGAAGAGAAATTCCTATCGGAGTCAAGTCTGGAGGAAATAGAGCAGTGTATTTCCCAAAGACAAGCTCAAATGAACTTGTTAATGGTGAACAATCTGCTACAATGCGACTTAATGAACCATCAACAAAGGGCACACCAAAACCACAGTTGATGGAACAAAGAAACTACGAGATAACTCCCAGATTTAAAGAGATCGTGGCAGACACATCTAAAATCTCGGAGGATTTACGAGAGATCCAGAAGACGGTACAAAATTACGGAAATCACACGTATGGAGTACCACAAGAAGTAAGGCGAATTTCTATAAAACAAGATGAAATTCTAACCATCTTGTTAGAACTTCAAAAGAAGATCCAGACACTAGAATTAAATCAGACATGTTCTAGTAGAAGGAAACCCATCAACTTTGGCAAAGTGAATTTCACAACAAAGGCCAAAGAAGAACCCAAGAAATCGAAGGACGAAAGGATTTGCCAATTGTTAAGACAAATCAAAGAATGACGTCCTCCGAAAGGATAGGTTTGGAAGATCTACAAGAATTGGCAGAGTCGTTTGCCAATATGAAGATGGTAGATCTGAAGATGAATACAGGAGATGGGGTTTTAATTCCCCAAGGATACCATCAGGTACCCCCGGAACAACAAGTACCGCAGGTGCCACCAGCCCAACAGCAACATGAAGGAGGCCCAGCACAAGACGTTCTCATGAGAGCCCGCGAGGACTTTCATGTTGGAGATCAACACAGGAGAGAGAGGCCCAATATGAACAATCTTACAGGAACTAGGGTGAGGAAACAGATCCCTAAGTTCCGCGATACGCCTCTCGGGAAAACAAGCCTTGATCCCATACATCCGTATGGACTCATGCTCAATATCGATGATATTGACTTCAAGGACATTGATATGATTATTGATGATTGGTCATCATCGATGAGAATAGCAGCAGGAACGTTGGATCTAGAAAAGGAGGGATTCATCAAGCTGCTAGAGATGAGTTTGTTGGGTGTAGCCAAAACGTTATGGTCAAGAGTTGCACCAGCAGTCAAAGAAGAAACCTTGGAGCCAGCCTCATACACGGAGATCGTGGATAGAATGGCTTTCTGGTTTAAGCTCACCTTTTTGGGAGCAGACAATTTCGGAAGTGCAGATTCCGAAAAGAGGAAGAATTATTCTCAGGCTATTTTAAACCTGAGGCTGAACAACATGGAGAAGGAGTCAATTGACCAATTCTTCAAGTTATACCACATCTACCAATGGAATTCAGATGTGGATGAAAGGGTCTGTGTAGAGATTTTCTTCACGAAGTTCCCGAGTCCCTGGAAGGAAATGTTCATTAAAGAATACATTCCAGGAGATCCTGACAATGTTGGGAGGAGAATGTCTTTTGTCAAACAAAAGCTAGCTGAATGGTGCGGACAGGCCATTCTACAAAAGAATTACAAGAGATTAAAGAGGATGAATAAATATTCCCCTCTTGACTGCACAGCCAATGATCTGCCGACCATCATTGGAGGAGAATCTCAAAGGCCACGGAAGAACAAGAAACACCGAGTTCATCCTTATGCCAAAGAAGAATTCTCAAGGAAAAGGAGCTGGAAACCGAGGAGCAGATGGACCAGGCAAAAGGCCAGATTTTACAAATCTGGACAAAGAAAGGGTCCTTCCAGAGACAGGACATCACAAAGTTCATCAAGTCGAACTCCCGCGAGGAAAACTTTCAGAAGAGCCCATACGAGGGCAAATGAAAGTTTTAAAGATTGCAACTGCTGGACTTGCGGTGCAAGAGGACATATTTCGATAGATTGTCCAGAAAAGAGAGGAGTCAAAAGCTTCGAAGGTGCACCAGACATCGAGGAAGCGGTTTACTACCAAGACTTGGTACAAGTCTACCAATTCGAGGATATACCCTCAGATGAGAGTATATACGAAGAAGAAGAAGTATTTAGCAATGAAAGTATTGATGGGAGATCAGACTCTGAATCAGACTGGAGCTGAGGTTTTTCATCAAGAGCAAGTGGACGAAACTGGATATTCCAGTCAAACCACTATCTCACAAAGCATGATTGACAAAATCATGAACAAGAGCCTTAATATCCAAAGATATCAAGGCTTTTCAGCAGGACAGATTGATCATTTGCTCTGCAATTTTAGTCTGAGAAGCAGGAAGCACAATGTAATCTATAAGATTACCAGAAGAGAGATGTCGCTTCCTATAGAGCTTACAGGGAATCAAGTTGAGTTACAACTGATTCCATACAGTGACGTTCAAGAAGAGTTGGGAAGGATGAGGCCAGAGATAAGGGATACCATATCCTGGATCCACATCGGGGCTGTCCAGATAGTGCTCAAATCCGCACTACCCGCAGGTGTTGATACGCCCATTGATATTGCAATATGCGATAAGCGTATCAAAAATCACAGAGATTCCTTGTTAGGAACTATATCAGGAAATCTCTGTGCCAAGTAGATTATAGGGGTAATCTATCCAAAAATATCCTATAATCTGAAAGATAGAGATTTCAGTCGAGCCCTGACGCTGTACCAAGACTTCAAAAGAAAGGATATCAGCTAAGAGGGAAATCGACCGTTTTCTTTAACATATCAGGTGTCTTATGCGCTTTCCAATTCACACCACACAGATTTATTTCTGGGAAATCAGTTCATCGAGATACCGGATGTATTTTCAAAGGTGGCACAAGCAATCCACCCAGACAGATCGGAAATGCCGCTACCAAGAGAGATAAATATTCGAGTAGGAGACAAACCATTGTTGAAATACAATGAGAGTCTCAAGTTGGAAGGCAAAAGACTGTCATTCCAAGGAGATAGGATTGTGACAGAGCCATGGACTCAGTCCTCAAGAGGAAGCTTCCAAGGAGATCTCAGGCGACCAAGGCAAGTTAAAATAAAAATTAAATGCCCAGAAGGTTGGAGAGAGATCGACACAAGGTTTGACAGTACAAGATGGGAAAATAATTTTCCTTGCGACGTCCTGTACTGTTTACAGCAACCAGAAGTTGGCCACTATAAGGGAACTCTCGATATAGAGGCTATGACAATGGAAGTACGAGGAAGAGCTGGAAGAGAATCAGGAGTCCTAATCTTAGGACTTGACTTCTTAGAAAGGTTCAAGCCATGGGAGTTGAAGGAAAATGGGATGATGATCACCTTTAATGGAAAACAACTGGTGATTATATGACCAGCCCATTCTCCATATACATCTCAGTAGGGATGTTATACGAGAAATATAAGGCTGAATACTTTGCAGCCTATATCGACTCAGGAGCAGGAATTTGTACTGCAAAAAGAGGAATCTTCCCAGAAGAATTGGAAGAAGATTTAAATCCAATTGCAGGAAGAGATTTCTCAAAAAGAGTCTTGCTCCTATCTAAGGGAGTGAAGCAGTCGGAAATCTTGATTGGAGGAGCAGGAGATACACCATGGTATAAGGTAAAAACTCCACCAATCTATTTTCATGATACAGGGGCAGACATTTTGTTAGGAAACAATTTCCTACAAATGTTCAGAAAGTATACGCAGGACAATACCAACCGGAGACTGATCTTTACGACGATCTGTGATCATAAGATCATTGTCCAGCGGCTAAAAGGGGCATTCAATCGACAAATGCCACTACAATTTCACAGCAAGCGTGGTGATGAAGGACATCTTCGACACCCAAAAATGCAGGACAAAAGAAAATTCGGAGAAGTAGTTCTGAGTTTTCGTGGGGAAAAGGATCTTGAAGAACAAGAGATCCAAATCCTCAAGGCTTCTTTAATATCACATCAAGATATTAAGGAAGAAGCAAAGATATCCCTCGAAGATGTCAAGCGGAAAATAGCTAGAAACTATAATGAAAATCCGCTGGCTTGGTGGGGAAAGAACCAACTCAAAGCAACCTTGAAGGTTAAGGCTGGAAAAGAGTTTGAGTTCGTTAGATACAAGCCTATCCTGATGAACATCAAAGATCAAAAGGATATGCGAGCAATCATCAAAGAACACCTTGATCTCAAGCTGATTGAACCAGGGAATTCGCCATACAGCAGCCCCGGATTCTTAGTAAGGAATCATGGTGAGATTAAAAGAGGTAAACCAAGGTTAGTCATTAATTACAAAGGGATTAATGACATTCTTGAGTTTGATGGATATTTTATCCCAAGTAGAGAACATCTTATTAACTGCATACGGAATGCTAGGATATTCTCTAAGTTCGATTGCAAGTCAGGTTTCTACCAGATTCGCATGGAAGAAGAAAGCAAAAGGTTTACGGCCTTTTCAACACCACAAGGGCATTATGTTTGGAATGCAATGCCGATGGGGTTAGCTAACGCACCCCAAATATTCCAGAGGAAGATGGATAATCTTTTTAAAGATTATTTCTCTTTTATGTTTGTCTATATTGATGACATTCTAATCGCATCAAAGAGTATAGAAGAACATCTCAAACATCTGGAGATCTTTGCAGATGTTTGTCATAAAGAAGGCCTTGTGCTGTCAGAAAAGAAGGCAGTAATAGCTACCCGGAAAATGGAATTTTTGGGAATCGAGGTGGATGAATCAGGAATCATTCTGCAAAATCATATTGTAGAAAAGGTGCAGAAGTTCCCTGATGTCCTTAAAGAAAAGAAGCAACTGCAGAGTTTTCTGGGAGTTGTCAATTTTGCAGGAATCTTTATAAAAAATCTTGCAAAACACAGGAAGGTGTTCAGTAACCTTCTAAAGAAGGATACCCCGTTTGTATGGACAAACGAACATCAACAAGGAATCAGGAAGCTAAAGGAGATATGCAAAAATCTCCCAAAACTGGCTATACCACAAGATGAGGATGAATTGATCCTTTATACAGATGCAAGTGATCATTGGTGGGCAGCCGTGCTTACAAAAATTACACCCAACGGAGAGGAGCCCTGTAGATATTGCAGTGGTCTCTTTTCGGATAGCGAGGCCATTCGATGGCATATCAATGAAAAGGAGTTCTTTGCAGTTCGGAAGGCATTTAAAAAATGGCCTCTGTTTCTCTTAGCAAAGAAGTTTACTCTAAAAGTTGATAACACACAAGTTAAAGCTTTCTTGAAAAATAAAATTGAATCTAAACCTGAGAAAGCTAGACTAATAAGATGGCAAGCTGAATGTCAATATTACTTATTTGACATTATTGTGATAAAATCTCATGAAAATATTCTTGCAGATTTCCTAACAAGAGATGGAAGCGATTGAGGTCGATGCCATCATGATTGTGCAGAGGCACTTCACTGAAAACATGGAGTTGCTTCAGCGTGAATGGAACGAGCTGGTTCTTCATGCTGAACAAGCAGGAAGAATGCAACAAGCAGACCAGAACAAGGTCAACGAGAGAATACGAGCATGTGTAAAGACTCAGGGGCAACTCTGGTCAGCTATGCATGAACCCCTCCTCCGGGCCATCAACTTACCATTGATGAAAGGAGAGTTAGCAGTACCGACCTGTAAAACGGAAGTAGGGGATTCAAATACCCCTAACACGAGCTCTAAGCCGGTGATTTCTAAAGAAACACAGGCCTAAGAGAAAATTGAGGGTCAGGAATCACACTCTGAACCATCAAGTCAACCCAGCACCTCTGGGGTTAAAGAGGGAGAGATTAATCTTAGACCCATGACGGGTACCTCTAAGATTAATACTAACAAGTCTGAAGCTTCACCTTGGCAGGTTTATCAAGCTAACTGGGAGAAGCTCTATACTAGACAGGGAATCAATCCGTCTAAAATAAAGGTTGATATCTCTGGAAAGTACCCAAGGGTGTGGATGTTACCAGGAACCAATCCACACGAAGTCAAGCAATGGTATGATTTTGGGGCATTAGCTTCAATTCAGACCATGTCACCAGGCTTCCCAGAAATCAAGTGTCTACCAAAGTGGATACAGGAAGCTGTGCAAGAGACCTGGGCTAACAATGATTTGCTTAGCCGAGGAGATGTTCTTGAGCTATACTTCATCAGTGCTGCTCCGGAACCAACAGGAAAAGGGAATCATGAGGCCTTTCACTACATAAGGCTTCAAAGGCCAGATTCCAGGAAATGGGGTGATATTAAAACCTCATCTGAAGAAATCCCACTAATCGTCTCCATTACAGAAGATCAAATATCGACTAGGCGAGCATGGGGATTATGGGTCTGTCTCACTGAGATGGACAAGGTCAAGTTTCCATTTAAGTTTTTCCACAATTCTGCGAATGGGTCATTCCTGTTAAATACCATGACAAGGAGAACAACGAGATTTGCTGAGGATCTGTTCGAGAAGAAAAGGTCCTTGATATGGGAGAACAAGCTTGCTATGGGCAAAGAAACCCATCGCAAGTACTGCAACATGGCTCATTTTGGGCAATGGGATAATCGAGTATGCTCGGATTGCCAGAACCAGAAGGAGCCAGAGTTCGGAAAAGGGTTCCGTCCAAGGATGGAACGAAAGCGAGCTGGGGAGGATAAGCATCCAATGCCGAAAGCAAGGATGCCAAGAGCCCCACCAAAAAAGTAGTTTCCCGACAAGGGAAGGAGGAGACATGTGATTACAGATCATGTGACCCAAAAGAAAAGGCCACTAGCACCAAACGACAAAGGCTGAGTGGTCCAACACAAGAGGCACATGGTGCCATTAATTGTGGGTACCTCCACCCATAACCACTTTCACTTGAGGATAAAGGGAACCAGGCCCGACCACTAATTCAAAAGGAAGTATCGGCAGAAAGGGCCACTCACGTGAATTGCAGAGCTAAATAATGGAGTTGGTGAAATAGAAGGATTCCCCTTCTATAAAACGAGAAACTGAAGGAAGCATAGGGCATCGAACATTTTCCTATCTTTCTTCAAAATTGTAATAGTTATAATATTTTGAGTGTTCTTAGTTTATGAGCGTGGTAAGGATTCTAGCTACCATGTGTAGCTAAACAAGTTTGTCTCCTCCCCAAAAGGAGATTTACTTATTATAATAAATGTTTTATTATTCCTAAATAAAATCAAGGCTTTTGCTCATCACTTGTGTTTACCATATATATTTTCTATAAACCAAAGGAGTATTCTACACCCCGGGTAGGAAACGAATGAGGGTTGTGCTGTTTGTTACTGAAGGAATTCGTGTCTGGAAACCATAGGTTGCGATCGTGTGGTTTGGCAAGGCCTGTAAAATTCCGGCGGATTACCCGGCAACATTCCGGTCAAAAAGGTATGAATTTGGTTTATAGTTCAATGTATTTGATTTACGGAAGCATGATGGGCCTGATATGGTCGTAATGGACTATTTCCATTTGATTATGAAAGTGGCATATTAGAATGAATAGTAAAGAAACAATCTTAAGGGTATACTAGTCATTTATCACTCAAATTGCCTATAAAACTACTATGTTTTAAATCTTGCCCTTTTTTCCCAATCCTTATTTACTTTTGTCTATATATAAGTTTGCCCCTTTTATGTTTCAACATTTTAAAGTATTTTAATATAATTAAATTTATCAAGTATAATTGAATTAATTTTAATGTTAATTTATATTTAATTAATTAACATAAAATATATAATAATTTCAATATCTAAACAAATAAAAAGATGCAAAGAATTTTAAAAAAATAGCGTGTAAACAATGCAACACTATTTTTGGCGCTGTAAGTACTGTTCCCTCTCCTATTTTACCGATTAATTTTGGAGCATATTTGCCCGCAAAAAATAGCATCAAACGCCATTTTGCAGATCTGCGATGGTCTTAACCACAAAATTGAGTGGATATATAATTAAAGAATGTTAATCGTAAACACTATTAAAATAATTATTAATAATTAAATATAATGTATCACATTATCTTTTTAAATATAATATATAAACTCAATTTTATAAGAAACTACACTATTTCATAATAGTAGCTAGGGTTGATTATTAGAAATCTACAATTGATCTTTATCATATACAAGAAAAACAATATTTGGATAAATAAGTTAGAGCATGAAGATTGAAGTGAAGGAATCGACTTTGATGAAGTGAAACCAATGCCGGCAAAGGCAAGGAGCACAATGTGGATCTCTAATTTGGACGCCGCGTTTCCGGAAACCTATCACACATGTACCCTCAGCTTCTATCGCTCGATCGGCGCCGCCAACTTCTTCAACACGACGGTGCTCAAGGTGGCGCTCGCCCGTACCCTATCGGTGTTCTACCCCATAGCGGGGAGATTGAAGAAGGAGAAGGACCGCGTCGAGATCGATTGCAACGGTGAGGGGGCGATCTTTTTAGAGAGGCGGAGGCCGATGGAGAGCTTAACGACTTAGGTGACTTCAGCCCCCGCCCCGATATCGGCCTCACCCCCGAAGTGGACTATTCTCAAGGAATTTCTTCCTTCCCACTATTGCTCGTGCAGGTAAATAAATAAATACTAACAATGGCGTATCCAAAATTTTTAAATTAGAGGTACGATATACAATTATAAAAATGCACAAATAAATATTATTTAACTTTTAAAATCCTACAATCGTAAATGTGAAATTAACAAAGAAAATACACAATGTTAAAATAAAAACTACGATTTTAATTAAGTTCAACAAGTGTTCATTATTTGACATTGATCTATGACATTATCATCATAAAATTGTAGAAAAACATCATTGTTGATGAAAGTGACCAAACAACAATTTAGTAAAATCTTGCGGTATATTTTAGATTGAAAAAAAATGTTGATAAGTGGGTTCTATTTTATATACTTGAAATTTGAATAGCATGTATGTTCCTACATTCATACGTAGAAAATTTAAAGATGAGTAATTAAGAGAGAAAGAGAGAGAGAGAGAGAGAGAGAGAGAGAGAGAGAGAGAGAATAAATTAATAGTTGGTTGATTCGGCCAGACCTGCATTTCGGGTCGGGCTAGGCCAAAGAAATTAGGTTCAAAATAATTTCGGTCCAGTCAAAATAGAGAGTGATCCGAATGGGTTATGCCACTAGGCCCAAAAAACTGTAAAAATATACTAAGCATGCGGGCAACCCAACTCGGTCTGTCCGAAAACAGGTCGAGCTACCCGAATTATGACCCCTAGGTGGGACTCATCACGTATTTTTCACTTAAACATTTTCCTCACATTTCAACTTCATCTACCGTTTTCTTCTCTCTCGACCCTTTTCATTTCTCCAATAATAAAAAAGATATCCATTTTTTTTTTTGAAAAAATTAGAATATGAAATATGTATGTGTGTGTATATATATATCTAGTAAAAAAATATGAAAATGAAGTATTTAATTATAAATCTTTAGTTGTCAATTCGAACTTTTGGTCCAATTGGTTTTCGAATTTTCAAAATTATTAATGGAATTCAACTTTGAATTGAGGTCGTAAATCGAGTTCATTTAGAAAACATTACCAATCAATTTTGAAATTCAACTTTGAATTGAGGTTGTAAATTGGCACTAGCTAGCGTACCATCTCATGAGTAGCTAAAATTTGTTCGCTCAATTTCTCCGTTGAGGAAATAATGGGATGGTCCAATTGAATCAATTTTAAAAGTTCGAACGTCTTATTTAAATAAAATTTTATCATAAAAGATAATGCAAATTAAAGGTGAAAAAAAAAAACATCCCAAAGAAAATACAAAGAGAAGACTAGCTAGTGATATATATTATATTTAGAATGTCATTTTATATGATATAGTATACTTACCTAATAATCACAAAAATGTAATATATATAAAATTTCAAAGCCAACACATCACGAAGCCATTATATATCCCCATGACATAGAAATAAAATATCATTTGCTAATGAGACATATATATATATATATATATATATATACTGAGAAATTAATTTGTTTGTAAAATTAAATAAGGTGACGAGATTCAAATGTGGTGGAGTTTGCTTAGGTTATGCTATTGACCATAAAACATGTTGGGTACCCGTTCACCGACTAGTGAGCCTCGAGTTCACCTTTCCCCCACATTAGTATGATATTGTCCGCTTTGGGCTAAGTCCGCACGGTTTTCACTTTAGACATTTCCCAAAAGGCCTCATACTAATGGGGTAGGTGAACTCCTTATATCCAAGTCAATAGGATATAATTCCGATGTGGGACTTGAATTGACATCCCAACAATCATCCCCTCAAACCAAGGAACACATCCCCTCCAACGGTACACAGTCACGAAGACAACCGGAGGTCACATTTGAGGCAAACTCTCACACCATCGTGGCCCACTATCCCAGACCAAACCGGGCTCTGATACCAATGTTGGGTACCCGTTCACCGACTAGTGAGCCTCGCTCGAGTTCACCTTTCCCCCACATTAGTACGATATTGTCCGCTTTGGGTTAAGCCCGCACGGTTTTCACTTTGAACATTTCCCAAAAGGCCTCATACTAATGGGGTAGGTGAACTCCTTATATCCAAGCCAATATGATATAATTCCGATGTGGGACTTGGATTGACATCCCAACAAAACACATGACGGAAGTTGCTCATGTGCATATTATAACCACATGGTGTGATATAGCTCGCGGCCTCGACATCTCCGTCCCTCCCTATCTCGACCGCCGTGTACTCACCGCCCGCAACCCGCCGCAGACTAAATTCCACCACCTCGAATTCCGCCCGCCGCCGCCGTCGTTTCTGATCAGATCAGAAAATATTCAGTATTGAAGCTGACGCGCGAGCAGCTCAATATTCTCAAAGCCAGCTGCGAAGAAGATGATGGAATTGGAAACACCTCCTTTTACACTTCCTTTGAACTCCTCACAGGTAATTATTTTTCATTAATCATTAGTCACTTATATATCTTAATTTGAAACACTTGTAAAATAATAATAATAATTAATCTTATATTAACATTTTATTTGAAATAATATAATTAATAAAACTATTTATTCTTGAAATTTAACATCAGGCTAATCAACTACTGTATAACTTACCTTCGGAAATTTGGTTAATTACGATTAAATACATAAACTTTGATGCAATTTGTAATTTAGACCTGAACTTTGAAACGTTGCAATTAAAACACGATCTTGCATTTTTATTTTTATTTTGAAAAATAGGCACTCTAAATTTTTCAATGAACGAAAAGCGGATATATAACATGAAATATTGCATAATTTGAATTTCATTAATACAATAAAGATCGCTATGAAATATTATGCTTGATTTTCATATTATTCCAAATTGTGTCTATTTTGTAAAAAAAATTATAAGATTGTGTTTTAATTGCAACATTTCAAAGTTCGTGCCTAAATTGCAAATTCTGTCAAAATTTATATATTTAATTGTAATTAATTGTCCTTAAAATTTTATTAAATGATAACTAGTTTTTCTAGTGTTGTATTTATAAAAATAGAGTAAAGTTCATTACTTATATGTAGTAAATTTTTTAAGATAATTAGTAAATTATAAATGAAACCACCCATTTATATATGTTAACAAGCTGTATTAAACGATTTTTTATTGAGTCGAGATCGAAATATTTTTATTGCAAAAAATAACATGAAAATGAGAAATGTCTCTTCAATATAAAATTGAAGTGTGTGTGTGTTTTTAATTATTATTTTTTTTTGGCAATTTAACCCTTTTATAAAATCCCATATATCCTAGTCCGTGACTATCGGCAGGGCACGCTTGGAAGTGTCTTTGCAAAGCTCGCCGGCTTCCGAAAGATCAAGAAACAAGGCTTTACATTATGGTCGACGGGCGGTCGCGGCTACAGCCGCCGCTGCCGCCCGGCTACTTCGGCAACGCGGTGTTCAAGGCCACGCACACGGCCTTGAGCGGCGAGGTGGAATCGAACCGCCGAATGGACGACGAATACATGCGGTCCGCCATAGATTACTTGGAGGTGGTGGGCGACCTCCCTTCCAATGCCCGAGGCACCGGGCTTTATGACAGCCCGAATCTCGGGATAACGAGCTGGGCCCGAATGCCCGGCTACGACGTCGATTTTGGATGGGGTGGGCCGTTTTTCGCCGGGCCCGGCTTCGTTCCCGTGGATGGGCATTTTGATTTTGATTTTTAGAATACTAAGTATGACGTATTTGGTCTAAAAAGCACGTTGGTAGCCACGTCAACACACACGTGTAACAAATGACGCCGTTTTTGTTACTTTTTCTTCTTTTTTTTTGTTAATAAAATCATTTTTTATATAATTATTTATTTTTAATATATTTTATGACGCCGTTTTTGTTACTTTTTCTTCTTTTTTTTTGTTAATAAAATCATTTTTTATATAATTATTTATTTTTAAAATATAAAATATATTAAGAAAACTAACAAAAATACCGATGTCGTTCGTTACACGTGTGTATTGGCTACCAACGTGATTTTTAGACCAAATATGTTATACTTAACTCACCGAAAAAATTAAGGATGTTTAATTCCACACAAATTAAAATATGGTGTTATAATTGACTAGATTTAAACGTGATGTCTAATTTACAAAAGAGTGAAAAAGTGGTAATTTATTTAACAATTAGCCCAAAATTTTAATGTAATAATTTACTAAGTATGCAAGAGATAAACCACATTTAAAATTTTGTTATGAAACGCTAGCTCTCTAGTCATGTTGTGCATGCAGGACATGCATCGTACGTGTATCATACCGTCATATATAAAAAAAAAAAAATCATATTAATTAATTGATTAGTTACATAATTTAATTGGTTAATTAAGAGCATAGAGGGAGTAATTAAGACCTTAAACCTACTTATAAATTATAAGGTATAAGTGCCCTATCTTTTAATTTACATTCTAAGTATAGCATCACTTAAATTTCGATTTATAAGTATATATAGCCGTTAATATCGTTTTACATGTAAGGATATAAAAAAAAATTCTCATTAGGCACATGGAACCTTTAATCATATGAGATCATATAAAATTAGTATTACATTTTTAAATTATAATTTTTTTCTTCAATATAATCCAACCAAAACACATAAATTAAATATATAAAATTAACAGCTCCAAACAAAATTTATCAACCTCAAGAAAATTAGGATATTACAAAAACGCATTACAAACTGATCCACCATCCACTACGGGCCGGGCCTAACAAACGGGCCCTCTTACCTCAAGACCTTACAGCATCTTGCGCCTTCTGGCCCACATGGCTGGCGGTGTCCCCCACGCGCCGCCGCGCTTGATCGAACTGCTCCGGCCAGCTCGCCCTCATCCTCCGAAAGTAATTGAAGATCCAAGACACCGACGAGAGCGCGGTGATGCCGAAGACTCCGGAAGTCAAGAAACCGGCAACGGCGAGGGCGATCGCGATGACGGCGGGGACTATGATGGGGCTGAAGATGAGGAAGAGCGGGGTGGAGACGGCGAGGCCGAAGAGGGTGCCGGTGAGGATGAGGCCGGCGAGGCCGAGGAGGAAGCCGCCGACGGGAAAGAGGGTGGCGACGGCGAGCACTTGGGACGTGGAGGGGCCCTTGTCGTGGAGGTGGCGGCTGGTGTCGTGAGTGGGGCGATGCTGCTGGTGTTGCTCCGCCATGGTGACGGTGGTTGGGCGGTGGCTTTGGCGGCGGAGGGGTGGAAGAGGAGTGTAGAAGAGAGTAGTGGAGAGAGGGATGGAGTGTTTAAATTTTAAATAGAAGGGAAATTGGACACGTGGCGTTATGGGGTGACAGATGTTTCACATAGGGTGAGTGGAAACCATGCAGATTTGCATGAGAATTGTTATCACTTAATTTAAGGAAGAAATGGATTGTTTTTGCGTGAGCCAATGCAAACTATTTAAATATCTAAAAATTATAAATAATAATAAATTTTAATCAGGTAGAATAGATCACACCAACAAAGTATAAAAAATAAATTAAAATATAAAAAAATGAAAATGGAGATAAAATATAAAAATAATAATAAATTTAATCATAACAATGACCAAATTTAATTTGAATACCAAGGATTTCATTGTTTCATGGGCTATGTATGTATAATTATTGGTATTGTTTCATGGGGTGAAATACCAAGGATTTCATACGGTTTTTATAATATTTACATATAGGTTATTATTCTCAATTAGAATTTATAATTGCAATATATAATTTACTTTATAACTTTTAGTCAATGATAATATTTTTATATTGAATTTTCATTTTTTCAGTTAATAATATTCCTGTAAATAAATAAATCATATATATTTAATTTTAATTATTTTTTAATAGATACTTTCTCTCCATTTCCTTCTGATTGTAGTTTTAATTTTTTTTCTACAACTAACAATTAATTTTATGGACTAATATACTCATATCTCTCATATATGACATAAAATCTTATTCACTTATATTTTCCTAAAATAGGATTTAATTTGGGATAGGGTTAAAATTAAGAGACCGAGTATGAAAATATATAAAACAACAA
This sequence comes from Perilla frutescens, assembly GCA_026008535.1. Lineage (NCBI taxonomy): Eukaryota > Viridiplantae > Streptophyta > Magnoliopsida > Lamiales > Lamiaceae > Perilla > Perilla frutescens. The sequence goes on from BRKX01000015.1 coordinate 53,488,012, forward strand.
ATATTTTGATACAAAATAAAAAAGTTAAGAGAAGCACTTGTGTCCACTAGGTGCACCATCGGGCGCATTCATGATCGGGTCAACTCCAAAAAAAAAATGCTTTAAAATCAATATCAACTATAACATTAAAAAGTATTACTCGAAAGCCCCAAAAATATCACATGTATTTTAAAAAGTATTGGCCAAAATAAATAAATAAATCCTCAAAATCAGTATCAACCGTAATACTAAAAAGTATCACTAAATATTCAAAAAATATGATCTGTATCCTTAAAAAGTATCACCTATTTTACCATTTTTCTTTTTTATGGGTTGACCGGGTCAACGCGCATCGAGCCGTATTTGACCGGGTCAAACGCGTTGACCGTCTGATATAAGTTTATATACATCTAGTGCATGCAAGTTTTAGCGAAAAGTTAAAACAACAATCATAATGAAACGGAGGGAGTATTATGATCGGCTATATATGTTATACTTTATTCTTATAATAATAATTATTAAAATAATAAATATGTTGCAAAAACTTTCCTACACTGGTTGAATAAAGTGTTATTTTAGATGGTCAACGCGCAATGACCCTGTCAACCCGCAAAAAATGGTGATACATATGATACTATTTAGTGTCATGGTTGATATTGATTTTGACGGTTTATTTTATTTTATTTTTTAGCTAATATTTTTTAATGATACATGCGCTAATTTTGGGTTTTTTTAATTATGCAATTTAGTGTTACAGTTGATACGGATTTTGATAAAAAAATTTGCGAGTTGACTGAATTAACACTGGTTTTTCAGTGTTGACCGGTCAACATGTATAATAGTGCATCTAGTGCACACAAGTTCAACTCTAAATTTGATGACGAGACACAAAATGAGACACAAAAAAATAAAATAAAGATCTTATCCCTAAGTTATAATCACATGGCTTAGTTATATTTTTGAATCGTATAAAGTCACCTTAATTGCACATGGAATTTTCTGTTACACTCTCTGTGTTACACTCCGTGTTATATTTTTAAATTATGATTTTTTCTTGTATTTTATTCTTCAATTTTATTTTTATATGATTTAGTTTAATTTTATGATTGTCAAATCCCGCTCAATTAGGATTTATAATTATTTTTTAATATTCATAATAAATATTATTAAAATCGTAAATTTAATAATGAAACACGAGGTGAAATACGAAATAGTGAAATAGAAAATTTCAAACCTCTTAATTATTGATGTTGGCCGGTGAGGATAACAACAAAGTGCCCCTATTTAATTACTACCGACACAAATTAAATTATTGAATAATGCATGAAACAATATTGTCAACTTCTCCATCTTCTTACACGACGGAATATGAAAGTGATAGAGAAGTTGACATTGACTAAATTTATAAGTTGAAAATAAGAAAAGGACATACCACCTAATTAATTAATGTCCTAATTCACATTCACATAGTTTTTTCTTAATTAAGGAAAAAAAATTACAAATTAAAGCAAAAGTTGTACAAACTGCCATTTTCATTCATCTCTCAAACAGAAACTTCAAAAAAATTATCTCAGAAAAGAGACATCCATGGCAACAGCATACGCCGCTCTAGTTTCTCTTCTCAATAATCTAGATCTCATCCAGAATCATCCCCGCCATTCCTTTTCCTTCCACAACAATCAGATCACATCCCTTCGCGAAATCATCACTTTCTTGATTGATTTCATGCAAACTAATTCCTACTCTCATGGCGGCAGCAAAGAAATTGAAGCTGCAGAAATTTTGGAGGCACAAATTGCATGCGCAGCTCATGCAGCTGAAGACGTAATCGAATCTCATGTAGTCGATCAAATTCGTGGTGGAGATGAAAACACATCATCTAGTTTCCTGTTCGATTTGAAGAATGTAATTGACGACATGGATGTTGTGAAGAGAAATGCTATCAAGGTTCAAAAAGTGCAGAGCAGAGTCCGGGCGGAGCAGCCACCAACTTCATCATCAACGCCTCAGCCATCGGAGAAGAAGAGCGATAGCATGGTGGGATTCGATGAAGTCTTGCGTCGACTTATGGAACTACTCGTTGGTGAAGCATCTAGTAGGCGAGTCGTCGTCCCCGTCGTGGGCACGGGCGGAATAGGTAAGACCACACTTGCCAGAAATGCTTTTGAAAATCCACTTATTGTGCAACATTTTGATGTTCGTCTTTGGGCTACAATATCTCAACAACATGTTGTGGGAGATGTTTTTAAGCAACTTCTTTCTTGTCTAAGAAAATTCACTAGTGGAACTATTGATGAGTTGGGTTTGTACAAAATTTTATGTGGGCGAAGGTATTTGATTGTATTGGACGATATGTGGAGTGTTGATGTTTGGGATAAGATAAAGTTTTTCTTTCCGGATACATGCGAGGGAAGTCGGATTCTTGTGACTACTAGGCAATCAGACGTGGCTGGTTATTTAGGCTCTTTGAATTCGGGTCTTGAAATGAAAATTCTTGATGAGGGCAAAAGTTGGGAACTATTTTGTGAAAAAACATTCGTTGAACAAGGTTGCACATGTCCTCCTCACTTAGAGGAGATAGGAAAGAATATTGTTACAAAATGCAAAGGTCTCCCCCTTGCAATTGTTGTGGTTGGGGGCTATCTTGGGAAGTCCTCAAGGATGCAAGAATACTGGGAGAATGTCGCAAATCATATGGGAACAATTTTCAATTTGGGTGAAAACGGGCAACTCTTTAAGATATTATCTTTAAGTTATAGCCACTTGCCTGTTCATTTAAAACCTTGTTTTCTATATATAGGAACTTTTAAGGAAGACCAAGTAATCCCTATTCAGCACCTTATCCGACTTTGGATTGCTGAGGGATTTCTAAAACCGAACAGTGATCAAACCCTAGAAGAGATTGCAGAGGGTTACTTAAAAGATCTCAGTGTTAGGAATCTTATTACAGTACACAGGAAGGGTTCGCTCGAAAAAATTACAAGTTGTAGCATCCATGACGTTTTAAGAGAGTTGTGCTTAAAGATTGCTGAGAAAGAGAAATTCTTTTGTGTGGTTCATAGTTCACGAGCCATACGAACTACAGAGCGTCGAGTTGTAATAGATGAAAGAATTCGAGAAGAGATGCATGATGATGGTCCGAGATCATCATCAGCATCTCTTCTTCGTTCTCTAACATGGGAAAGGGGTGATGAGCTGCCGCCATTAGACATGAAATTGTTGAGGGTTTTGAACAAGGTTGATGGTGAAGCATTAGTAAATGAGATTGATGAAGGTAGTTTTCTTAAGGCTCATTTTCATCTAGTTAACCTACGCTACTTTTCTTGCCTTAGAGTTAAAATCTTATATGATAATATTCGATATTTTCGCCTCCCTTCATCAATATCCCATCTATGGAATTTACAAACACTGATTTTGAAAGGGTTTTACATGCCATTTATTGCACCAAATGACATATGGGAGATGCTACAACTTAGGTATATTGAGTTAGATGGAATTTGTCTTCCCCATCCCCTTCCTAGTAAGAGACTAAATTTTGAAGACAACATGGTTTTGCAAAACTTACACACACTTTTGGGAGTAGATGATTTCAAGTTGAGTGAAGAAGTTTATAGAAGAATTCCCAATGTCAAGGAATTGCGTGTGCAGTTTCATGATTTTGAGAGGGAATATGATCATGAAGCAAGTTCATATCACAAATTTGAGTGCTTCCATAAACTCGAATCACTAACATGCCTCTTTGGCTCCGATTCAAACTGGCATGATTTTGCTTTGAGCCTCGAATTCCCGAGTTCGTTAAAGTCGTTGTTCTTGACAAATTCTCGTCTTCATTGGGAAGAATTGACAACAATGGCTGGTTCCTTGCCCAATCTTGAAACCCTTAAACTGCATGAGAATTCGGTTGTGGGATCAAAGTGGAGTCCAATTGAAGGGAAATTCCTTGGCCTAAAATTCTTGACAATTTCGAGTTGTGATGATTTGACTTGTTTGGAAGCAGAGAAAGCCCATTTTCCAGTCCTCGAATATCTCTTTCTCCAAGGTTTGTCGAAACTCGACGAGATCCCTTCAGGTATCGGAGAAATAGCAACATTCCGACGTATCGATTTGCATCGCTGCAACGTGTGTTTGGCGATTTCAGCAATGGAAATGTTGGTGGAACAAGAAGAGGAGTATGGGAATGAGGATCTTCGACTTGACGTTCATTTTTGGGGTGATGGGGAAAAACTAGACAACTTCAAGAAAGAGGTGCATGAGAAGGGTCTCAGAAACAATAATCTTCGTCTACACCTTTACTAAAAGGTTTAGAGGCAAAAATTATTTTAGCCAGTCACTTTTAAATATATTTATTTTAGCCACTTGGGACGAAAATACCTAAAATACCTCTGTGCGCACTGGCATTGTGCGCAATGAGCAGGGGCAATATAGTCATTCTGGCTAAAATAAATATATTTAAAAGTTAGTGGCTAAAATAATTTTTATAAAAATTTGACCGGCTAATTTTATATATTTCTACAAAGGTTTATGTGCGTGTGTTTTTTTTAGAGGTTTCATTATATATTTTGGAGTGATTGTATATACATTTGTATTATATGTTTCTTTGGATATAACCTGTTGCCTCCGTTTCTAAATAAATGTCATTCTAGCATTTTCTTTTGTTTCATAAAGAGTGTCATTCTACACGAAGTAGAAAATTTAATGAATTCAAACATCCTTATTTGATTCATTTAATGTATTCGCATAAGAGTGTATAAAGTAATTTGATTACTTTATTAATATATGTGCATTTATCCAGAATGATACTTAATAATTTGTTAGTTAATACTGCTAAAAGAATGTTACTTTTATTTATTTTATTTGATTGCAAAAATAACAAATGAAATCATTTAGTCCACTTAATTTCTCAATATCCCACTTGGTGTGGTATTTTGATGTTTATTAGATTTTCATCCACTTTTTTCTCTAATTTCAATTTCTTTTGCTTTATTTTAAATTTTTAATTATTATTTAGTGTTTATATTTATGTTTTAGTAATTAGTTTTTTTTAGTTAATATAATTGACTAATAGGGTAATTAGGGTTCAGGATTTCAGGTATATAATTTTTTAAAATTTAAATTTTTAGAATAATAAATGTTAATTCTGATTGGTTATATTTTAATAAAATTTACCTTTATGATAAATATTTTTAAAATATTAAATTTAATATTGTGACACAAGAGTGGAATAAGGAACGCGGATTAGAGTCACCTCATCTCCAAAAATAATTCGATGTCGTGTATCAGGAATTCAGGATTAAGATCCTCTATTCCATATTTGGTATTTCAACTCGTATTCCACAATCAAATTTATGAAGTTTTCTTCCATTTTTTTCGTCAGTTTTAATTTATTATATTTTAGTTTAATTTTATGATTATTTTTATGATTCACCCGACCCAATCAGGATTTAAAATTATTTTTTAGTATTTAAGTTTTAAATAAATGATTATTGTTGTTGATTATTTTAAAAATGTGATTTGTAATTTTTAAAATTTTAATCTTTGTTGATAGATGTGACTAGATCGATTATTTATAATTAATTTTTATTTTTATAATATCTATTATTAAACTTGTGAATTCGATCTAGAATAGAGGATCTAATCCCCATGTATCATGCATGGATGCGGGCGCCTTAATTACTCCCAATAATATAATTTGACTCTATAATAATTAATGTCAACGCAAACTTAGTCATGGAAAAATTATTTTAGTTGAAATTCATTATATTTAATTTTGAGAGAGTTGTGCTTGAAATTAATGTTCTTCTACATTGTTGATACTCAATCATTAATTCTCTAATTAAGACTGGAGTGTAATATATTGCTGTCAAATAATAAAAAAATGTCAATTACTAATTAATTATTCATAAATAAACTAATTGACACGACTAATTTCCCATAACGGGCTTAGTAGGTGTGAATTATTATGGGCTTTCAAAGTACTATTAGCCCAATAATATACAAGGTAACAATTTTGGGCCAAGATTTCTGTAAAATGGGCTGAGCTTAAAATAGGCCTTGTAAAAACAGTCCTCGACCGACAGCATGTTATATAATAAAAGGAGTAGGCCCGACAACATTGTACCACTCTACTATTTCACCACAAACCTAAGAACCTACTTCTCCTAGGTTTCCAATTCAATCATTTCTCCTAAACAACCCCAACCCACCTCACACATTTTCTTTATTAATAATACTCGATCAGTTTCATATTATTTGATGTTTTAGATTTTTCAGGTAAAAGTAAGATGCAAAACACGTGACAAACTCTCTCTCTCTCCCCTATATCAAATTCTACTAAGTTATATACAAAAAATCTCATCTATCAGCGTTAAGTCTGATATAGGAGATTTTATAGTGTTTTGATAGGGTAAAATTAGGAGAAACAATATGAAAAATGGTAAATATCAAATAATTGGAAAGAAGGTAAAAAAAAAAAAGAAGAAATGGAGAGAGTATTTGAATGTATAAATCATTGAATCCCCCCTCCCCTCTATTTTAAGAGTGCATTGAAATAAGCTTCTTTTTCTTTGCACAGAGAGAGAGAGAGAGAGAGAGAGAGAGAGAGAGAGAGAGAGAGAGAGAGAGAGAGAGAGAGAGAGAGAGAGCTTTCTTTTTCTTTTTACATTCATCTAATATTTGTACCCATTTGTACAAGTTTTAATCAAGTCAAGTATCAAACACTTGGGTTTAATGGTAACTATTTTGATTTTTCACACGAATTTAAAACACATTAAAAAAATATGAACTTAATTCTGGATTTTCAGATAATTATCCATTTTTTTATGTGAAATACATGACCACGTACATTGAATGTTGGATTAGCACATACATTTTTTTTATAGGTTTATATTAAATCGCTTTTGGTTTATTTAGTGCAGTGCTAAAGCTAGCTCTTGCATTTTGGCATTGTTTTGGTAATATAGTATTTTAAAAAAAAAAACAATTTTCTTTTGAATTAATGGAGAGATACATATAATGATGAGCACCATCATTGGTAATCATACAGGAGAGAACCTCTTTCAGCAAATAAGAGATACAGTCAACCAAGAATCTAAAGAAAGAAGAGTTTTTATGAGTCAAATTGCCCTTTTCTTGATCAATATGGTATCAATATACACTTAAATTTTATTGATTGGTGGGGCTATAGTCTTGTTAATTGTGATGCTTAATAATTTAAACTGCACACACACACACACACACACTATATATATATATATATGTACACTATGTACGTGACATATAATAATTGTCGGTATTAATTAATACATTTGTTCATATTTTACAAAAATTACAATTTAGTTGGTTTCTTCTACAAGTGCGCAAATCATACTTGGAGTGATCAATTCAATTTGATTTGAATCAAATATTTTCTAAGTTCAGCTCATTATATTTCAAGTAAAAGAAATTGAAACCAAGATATATATAACTGTTTATTAATTTAGTCCAGTTTATCACACTTCAAGATTTGCAATTTAGACGCATACTTTAAAACGTTGTAATTAAAGCACAATCTTATATTTATTTATTTATGGGAAATTTACACTTTGATACCTACATTTTAGACACTTTTTCAAAAATGACCCACTTTATTATTATTAGCAAAACAGTACCCACTCTTTCAAATTTTTTGCGAATCTGACCTCGATCAAATTTTCAACCTAGAATATCCATGTGACATGCCCAATAAATTTATTTTATTTTTAGTTCATAATTGATATGGAATATTCAGGTAATATTTTCTATTGGAGCAAAAAAGCCACGCAAGAATTCCGGCGTGCCACATAGATATTCTAGGATGGAAATTTGATCGAGGTCAGATTTGCAAAAAATTTGAAAAAGTGGGTGCTATTTTGCTAATAGTAATAAAGTGGGCCATTTTTGAAAAAGTGTCCAAAATGTAGGTATCAAAGTGTAAATTTCCCTTTATTTATTTGCAAAATAGACACCCCAAATTAAATTTTCCAACAGGCAAAAAACTGATATATAACATGAAATATTGTAAAATTATATGAATATATAGCATAATCATAATTTGAATTTCATTAATACAATAAAGACCGGTTTGAAATATTGTGTTTGGTTCTCAAATTGTTGCAAATTGTGTCTATATATTTTACAAAAAAATGCAAGATTGCGTTTTATTTACAATTTTTCAAAGTTCGTGTCTAAATTGTAAATCGTATCAAAGTTTATGTATTTAATCATAATTAACCCTACTTGAAAATTGAGCCAAAATAAATTTCATTCTTTTTCAAATTAAAACTGAAATTCTAATTAAATTATATACGATTTATTGATTTGTGCATTTTAGTTTCTGAATTTCCAGAGATAAACCGAACGGACCGAATGCACACCCTTAAGATATAATATACATTCAATTGACCAATTTTGTTAGTTTTGAGCCCAAATTAAGTTTTAAGTGGGCCAAAAAGAAAAGGGTTGGCAAATTAAAATAAGTGATGATTAATTATGCATATTCACTCACTAATTAGTAATTAATCACTATCGTTGAAGTTCTTCGTCTATAAGCAATTACACATTAAATTTATACTCACAGATGTAAAGATTTTGTAGCTTTTTATTATTCCAAATGAGATTTAGATACGCCGGCGGCGGCGTTTAATATATATTCCTGCACTTTTTTACGGCGCAAAGCTGGTTTTTGTCAAACTTTAATTAACAAAGCATTAATTAATATCATTGTAATTTAATTAATTATTGAGTATTATCAGAGAATACAACCAAGATTTCGTGATCTCAAACTGGCTTTTTTCTGCTCAATAATTTAATTTAAGTTTCATTTAAGGATAAATGTGGAGGAATATTATCCACTTTTTGGAACAAAATCTTCTTTAACTTAATTTATAAACTCATTATTTTTAAACTTATAAATTTTGCGATTTTATGTATATAAAATAGTATATAGTAATGTGATGATTATGCAGACTGTATGCCGTCTGGTTTCAAAAGAAACAAATCAAGGAATCACTTTGGATACCGTGAGAATATATTATAAGTATATATATATATATATATATATATATATATATATATATATTATATTCAAAAATTCATTATTTTTCTTTTATTTATATTTTTCCTCAAGTATCACTGTTTCTATTATTGTTTATCATTGGGAAACTTTATTTTCATACTGAATTACTAACGAAAAGTTTTTTTGAGTAGTACTCCTCCCATCTCATTTATATAAATTTAATTTATTTTTCTTTTTTGGATCTTAATTATTTACATAGGCTGGTTTCTATATAAAACAATATTTATTTTAGCTAATATACTCTCATATCCTATTCAATATGCTATTATTTTATTTTTCTTAGTTATGAAAATGTATACCATGTATAATTCATTGTCAAAAATAAATAAATATAAGCATATTAGGAAGTTTACTTATTTAATTATTTTTTTCAGTGATTTTTTAATTCTAGTAAAAATTCAATTGGCCTATATAAATGGAACCGGGCCGCAATATTAATTATCTTGCAATTCAATGATCGCATTAATGAAATAGTCCAATATAATTTGTTTAAAAAAATATAGGGAGGTGGTAAAATTCTTGCTCAAAGTGTGTCTTAATTTAGATATAAGTACCATAAGGAGAAACCAAAGAGTTATGGTTGACTTGGATGTTAAATTTGTTAATTAAAATACTTTCAAATTAATATATATTTCAGATATCTAATAATTAGCCTGAACTTTTACGAACCCCCTACATTTTGTAGGAGCATATGTATATATAGGTGACATTCATATTAATTAAATATGTGACATATATATATATATTTTAAATATTTATTAAAAAATAAAATAAATAAAAAAATGAAAGGGCAAGACACGCCTGCAAAATAATAGGGGCAATGAATGTAGGTAGTGGGGTGGTTGCATGTGTGCACATGTTGAAATATACACGTATGTTCAGCTTTTACCTGCTATGGAAATAATCCTTTCTTTTCCACCTACAATCAAGATATGACATTCAACAACACTATAATCAAATTAATTTTAATTATCTAACAAACTTTAATTTAAATGTACTTCTAATCTAATCAAATTTCGCTCCTCTCTAGCTAGATTTAATTATGTTTTGTGAATTAACTACAAATTAAATATTATATTCAGCATTTAACATGCATTCATGTGTGTGTGTGTGCAACGTGGAATTTATAAATAATAGAATATAAGAAGAATTGTCGATTCAGGATCTGAAATATGGGTAATCTATCAATTCAGGACCTGAAAGATGAAAACTCTCAATTCAGGATCAGAAAGATGAAAATTATCAATCCAGGACCTCAAAAATCACAAATTTTGATTCTCTTTTATTTTTTAATTAATTTTATGTTAATTTTCAATGAAAATTCCTTCATTAATTATATATTAAATCTAATAAAGAAATTGTTAAAATTAATTAAAAAATAAATAGAAATAAAAATTCATGATTTTTGAGGTTCTGGATTGAGAATTTTAATCTTTCGGGTCCTGGATTGAGAGTTTTCATCTTTCAGGTTCTAAATCGGTAGATTACCCATCTTTCAGGTCCTAAATCTAGATATGATATATATACTAGGTGAATTGTGGAGAATTGGTTTAATTTGATGGTCAAGATCTATTTTTAAAATTTATTGTGAAAGAATTGTTTTTCAAGTACTTTTTTTGAGAATGGGTTTTCATTTTAATAAAATAGGCTTATTTTTCTTTTTTGGAGATGTCCCGATATATAGGTTGATTTTATATATATTTAATTAATTTACTAATATATACTCGTATTTAATACTCCCTCCGTCTCCGTTTCTTTTTTATTGTTGTTTTAGTTTTTTTTATTTTGTGTCAATATATTTGTTGTTTTATATATTTTCACACCCTCTCCTCCAATTTTAACCATATCCCAAATCCTAAAAATATATAGAGAAAGAAAATGTTGTCTTATTTTTAGGAAAATATACGTGAATATGATTTTATAATATATATATAAGGGATGATTATATTAGTCCATAAAATTAATTGTTAATTCTAGATAAAAAAAACTAAAACAACAATCAAAACGAGATGGGGGAGTAAATGTTTACATTAAGCTTTAATTTATTCTAAAAAATAAATAGAGTCATATTAGAAAGATTTTTTTTTATTAATTATGTTTCCCAATATTTTTCTTAAATGTGAAAATCTCACTCAACTATCTCGAATGGAATGAGTAAAATTCATCCTAAGGGGTTCTATACAAAGTGTGTGCTTCTAATTAATGAGTCCCATATAAAAATAAAAATAAAAAAGAAGATTTTTTTTAGTATTTTGTGAATTTTTTTTTTTTAAATGAGGATTGATATTTTCGAAACAAATTAAATAATTCACTCATGGAATGATTGAAATGGATTTTATTTTTATTTTGTTTTCTGAGTGAAGGAATGAATTTCATTTAATTAAATGTTGCTGAGCACTACTACAAGACATGTTCTTGCAAATATATGCAATTGATAATTAATTTGACAACACGAACAAAACTGCAATAAAGAATCCGACAGACATGAATCTAAGTATCTCGTTGCTCTCGAGAAAACGATGAATTGGAGGATGATAGACAAACGATGGAACTAGAGAGAGAGAGAGAGAGAGAGAGAGAGAGAGAGAGAGAGAGAGACAGAAATTGAAGAAAAGCACACTTCATTAATTCTGCCAAGTAATTAAATTGTAAGGGAAGAAACAGAGAAGTGACAGAAAGCTTCTGGTCTGAACTGTTTGTGTGGAAAAGCAGCTTTACACTGCTACACACACAGAAATCTAATCCAGGAAAATCTAAATTCAATTCCAATAATTGCATGTTTCAGTTTCGCAATCACATAAATAAAATCATATTAATTAATTAATTAATTATCTCGTCCGAAATTATTAAAGAAATCGAGACTATACATAATACACCTACTTGTATAAAAATATCAAATAACTCGAACCATATTATGTTACACACCGCACTTCCTACGTATAAACGAAGTGATTTGATGTTAAAGCCTCACCTCACAAACTTAGACAAGATTGACAATTCATTGAATTGGAAACCCTAACCCTAGTGTTTTGCTTCTGTATAACTATAGTTTAGTAATAAATTAATTGATTTTATTCACTTATAACTAAATAGCTAGTAGGGAAAATGGGTAGTGATGAATTTTAATTAATTCTTGAAATTTAAAAAAAAAAATGGATCCAATGCAAGAAATTAAGAGCAGCAGTTCCTCACTGTAGAAGATGTCCGGAGCAAAAGCTGAGGTTCACAAGCTTAAAATTGTGATAAGATTATATTCACACTCCATCTTTTAGGTACAAAAAAAGATTCAAATATTCTTGGCAAAACAGTATATGTGACTGACATGTCTCACTATTTATAAGGGTTTTATTCAATTTGAACAAGACATTTTCTTTGGACTATCGAAAAACCCTTTTATTGGAAAAAGGGGGACCTCTTCTCATTTTTACTAAATGTTATGTTCTTCCTGATGTACGTGTTCCGTTGTGTTTCGATCTCGTATTCAATTTCACTGTATGTACTAACGTATATATTGTGGTACGAGATGGAACACCGTTTGAGATTACCGACGATGTGTATTGTAGTGAGAAAGTAATGAAGTGGTCCTTAACTAGTAATTAAGAATAGAAATAGGTTAATGGAGATGAAGGCAAGTAGACTCATGGCTAGAGAATCTTCAACACAAAATACAACTTTTTATTAATTCTCAATATTATTGAACAATATTTATATATATCATATATCCCGCAAAATAATCACATGCCCATTTCTTGTACAAGTAAATTAATTGAACTAGTATATATAGCACAGACTCAAACACACCCTACCACCCCCAAAAAGGCTAAATTAAAGTTCTTGATCAAGCATGATCAATTTACAATTGCACAGATTTTATATAATCTTTAATTTGATCAATTCAAGCAGTGGAATACAGTTACTAAAACCATCAAAATAATACTTCTTTTTTTTTTTTAGGAAGAGTGACAGCTAGAGGGAAGCATGTGAAGCTACAAACATAGCTATAGAAACCATGACTTAGACATATGTAATTGAAAATGGATACCCTATTATTGATGTAAGCCAAAAAAAAAAAAAGTTTCTGCAGATGAAAACATTTTAATTTCTAGAGAGAGAGAGAGAAACCCTAGAGAGAGATGATAAAATCTCTCAAATATTTCCATCAACCCCTCCTCCATGAGGATTATAACTACCACCATTCCAAGGGGAATGGTAGTTATTATAAGGGAATGTGTAGCTATTAGGTGTTTGATAAAACCCCCCACCACCACCTCCGCCACCGCCGCCGCCATCACTCACAATCCTCCTACTAAACTCCACCGCCCGCTGGCGCGGCGGCCCCATCAACGGGACCGCCGCGTGGGGGGCGGTGGAGGGGTGATTATTAATCCCATTGTAGGCGAACCTTATCAAGTCTGCGTTGGCGGCGTCGAGCTCCTTCTGGAGGCGGTCCACCTGCCTCTGGAGGAACGAGATGGCGCCAACGCAGCCGTAGACGGGGTCGCGGACGCGCGCCTCTGCCTCGTACGCGAGCGAGTTGACGGCGTCGTCGCGCTGCTGGGGGAGGAGGTCGTTCAGCAGCTTCGACACGTTGCTGGCGCCGAAGATTTTGTGGACGTTCGCGAATTTCTGCGGCTCCTCCGGCGGGAAGTAGGGCGCGAAGATGCATCCCGGCATGCATTTCCGCCGCAGGAATTTGCAGGCGGCGCAGGGGGAATTGTACGAACTGGAGGAAGCCATTGAAAATCACCTCTGCAAAAAACGATGAAATAAATCAGTAAATATCCAAGTAATTAGAAATTCTTTTTTTGTTCAAAACTTCTGCACATGTATGTATATTTTTTTTCTCTATTTTCATCATTTTTGGGCATCGATTACTTGTTTTAATCATCACTTACAGAAATATAGTTGTTAGATTAAAATCTTTAATATCTGCTATATATATTGCTCGCCAGTTTCTTTCACAGCTAAAATTAGATCATCAAGTTTTGATTTTTAATATAAATGTTTAATAATCATCAACAAGTCCTATAATTTCCTTTTTTTTGTTTCTTTTTTCTTTAAATAATAATTCAGGTGTCTAAATTAATTTCACCCCGTTTACAAGACAGTATAATTCTTGAATCTGGGAATATTTCACAATTCCCAACTATATATTTTTCTGGGCTCAAATTTCATTATATACATATATATATATATATAGTGAGTGAGTGTGTGTGTGTTAGTACAACAACAGGAAGAGAATATTTAAGGTTCAAAACTTAAACCGATATATCAGAATTCTCCAAACATAGAATTGTTTGAAAATTTGATCTTCCAATTTAAAATAAATTGAAAATCTTATAGTTAAGCTGAGATCTAGTCACAGTTAATGCAGTAAACCAAAAGGGTTTGTAAATTAAATTAATCATGCTTGCTAATAATTAATCACTGCAAAAGGCCAGAAGAAAACCCTAGATCAAGAAACTGTCACTGACAGAAATCATAGTTTTTCAAGCTATTATATGATCTCAACATTTTCCCAAAGAAACATATTACAGAAACAAAGGTGAAAAGGAAAAATAAAAGAAAAGAAAAATAAAAGGCAGCAAAAAGGGCTTCATGAATTTTACCTGCACTCTAGTTTTTTTCCCTTGATCAGAAGAAGAAAAAAAGTAAACTACCTTTTTTCCTTGTGTGGGAGATGTTTCAAGAAAACTGTTGTTTGCTTCTTCAAAGTTCAAGAGAGAGAGAGAGCAGCAACAACAAGTTGAGAGAGCTAGCTAGCTACAATATTCTTGGAGTTAACCCTCATTAATGAGGGGGAAAAACCCTAAATTGAAGGAGAGAATGTTTGCTACTCAGCTGGAATTTTGCAGTCAGAAAAAAAAGGGTAAAATATAAATGGATGGAAGGAGGCAAAGAGCATTTAGTGGGATGGAGAAGGAATGTAAGGAGAAAAAGACAGAGACAATAATAAATGAGAGGGTACACTAAAAAAGATGACTGTGACACTGCATCTAATAATTTTATGATAGATCCCATATTTACCCTATTTTCCCTCTTTCAAATGCACTCACAGATATCAATTATCAACCAATTAAATTCTAGCTCCCAATAAATTATTTTTTTAAATATTTTCATTTTATATTCTTATTACAATGACTAGAGATTTTCGTACATGTAGACATCTCATCTGTCTGTATATATCTTGTGGTCTGCACTTTTGACAGGATTAGTTCAGACACTGTGATGAGATTATCAAGATCATATCTATATATATATATATATATATATATAGATTTCTTCAAGAATATATATGTGTATTTCGTATTAATTAATTAATCTCGAGCTTCATTTCATCAATGCACGTCAAAAGTTTAACGGGCTGGCTACAGTTAGCTACCTCACTGTATTACGTGTAGCGTGTGCTGATGAAATGAAATATATACGAGAAGGGGAACAATATGGTAGTTGCAAGTTACAACTATCACAATCCTAGGTTATAAGTAGGAGAATCTGAGGCTGTTTCTTAATACACATTCATGTAATATGATTTGCAGATTGTTGATCATAATCTGAAGGGGGTTTCTTGATTTAGTCTTGGTGGTCAAAAAAGGTGGGCTGCTGTGAATTGAAGGAATGAATATATTCTGTTGTAGTGGTGATGTTTGCAACATCTTGCTTTTGCAATTTGTATCTTCTTCCACTCAAGAAGAAGAGATAATTAATTTCAATCATTTTTATGCTAATAATCGGATTTATTTTGACAATCTTTGGTTTTTCTATGCTTGTGAAACTATAGTAAATATACATAGCATACAAATTAATCATGTTTCTGCCTTGTATTCTAAAAAAACATTTGAGTTGGGGGAAGGGGAAGGGTGGGTCGTCTCGAACCCGAGACACAATAGACCTATTGTGACGCCTCTAAGTGTCACAATAGATTTATTGCGACACTTAGAGGTGTCACAATAGATCTATTATATCACTTAAGGCATTACCCTAGGGGGTAGCATAGTATTTCCTCAAAATGGTAAACATTTGTGGCATTATAATACTACTATTGCTCCAAAAATATATATAAGAGTAGACAATGTGATAGCAAATAAAAATCAACGAGGTATTAGTAACTCGAAGAAAAAAATAATATCTTTGCAAAATAAATAAAATTTCAGATCATCATTATCTGAGACATGGGAGCCATGACATTGCTCTGGTTAATTTTGTGAACGAGGAGAATTTTGAAGCCCTAACATTGCTCCGGCCGGTTAATTTTGCTCGTATATAAATAATAGCCTATAAATCACACACTAAGTAAAAGAGACTACGTGCACGTTCCCCTTAAAGCTTCCATGTACAACAATGTATATATTTGCAAATTGAGGTTCAAAATAGCTAATTAATGGCACAATATAGTTTTTTTTTTCCCAGATAAATGTTGGGGTGATATTTGCGCTATTTTTTATTTTTTTTTTAATTTTGGAGCATATCTACCCCTCACGATGAACATTGGGAGCTTTTTGCACCTTAACTCTAAAAAATATTGGGTCACTAGTGATTTTTTATTAAAACTAATAATCAAGCCTTTTCTTGGTTCACAATGAATAGAAATTTTACCTTAGCAAAGACTTTAAAATGACTAAAAGGTTTATTTAGTAATTAATAAATAAATAACAAATAGAATGCATGTAATTTAGTTGGTATTCTTACTTTTTGTAAGAATGAGAGACTTGGATACGTATATCAATTCCCCCATCCCCGACTAAAAATAAATTTAAATAATTGCAAACCCTTACCCCCACTTATTATCAATTTTAATAAAGAATCTTCTATATATAGATTATTCGTTATCATTATGCTTCATGTGTATATATTAATCATAAATAGATTATACCTTATCATTATATTTAATTCCTCTAGTTTAATATTAATGACTTTCATGATCTTTAAATGGAATGAACTTAATTAGGAGAATAAATATTGACTATTTACTGGCTCTTTTCGAAGATATGGTGTAGATGACTTTTCCTCGAGTATATATTAGCTATCTTCAATCATTTTCAACCAAGATTTACACTTAATTCCCCAATACTTTTTCAAGATGTAAAGGAAATTAAACCAATATATATTTTGCATCTTGACTTTAATGCCTCTAAAATAAATATTCTGAATCATATTTAAATAAAAGTTGCAAAACTATACAAAAAGTTGGCATTTCTAGAGAGATTCTTGTGCATAGTTAAATTATATGCAGCTCCCCCTTGTGCACCATCCAATTTAAAATTCAAGTGTTGAGGTTGAAATTTGTGTTTTTTTAAACATTTATACGTATGTGTATATCTAGTTGGTGACGACATGACTATCAAAGCATGCAAAATCAAACTTATTTTAGATTATCAAAGATTTTGTTCAGCATATAAAAAAATAATTTGGTTAATGGTTTGATCATTAATATAATGATAAGCATATGCCTAATGTGGGTGGTGTATTGTAGTAATGTAATTAGGAATTTAAGATTGAGGTATCTAGTAGTTACATAAGGTTTATTTAGTTACATTCCACTTGTGTGCATGCTTTACGAACTATTGTATTGAGGCGGGATTTATTTGTGCGTGTGTGTGGCTTATCAACTACATATTATAAAAAAAAATGGGTGGTTAAATAATTAAAAGAAAATCAAGACTTTTATCAATTTTTGCAATTTAACTATACTAAGTTAATTTGGAAATATTGTACACAATACAAATAAATGTTAATTTATTGCACCTAATTAATGCATAACTGAAATTAAACTTATTGATATGAAGAAAAAAAAAACATACTTAGGGACCTTGCTTTCATATTACAAGCATCAAAATTAAATAGAGTTAGATTTAATTTTAATTTAATTTCGTCAAAATTAACAAATGAGATTAATTTAATTTCAGTTCAACTTTATGGTTGTAATTTTGTTTGTTGTTGTAGTTTTGTCAATAAATAAAAAAGTTTAGTAGAGCTTTTTTTTAAAGAAAAAAAAAGGAAAAAAAACGTAATAGTTAGAAGAGATTTAGGTTTTTTTTCTTCGTGAAAAGAGATTCAGAAAATCTTACCTCAAGTAATAATTATCACGCAGGTAATTTATGGATTGAATCGTACGGATAATATTCAAAATTAAGGTTTATTAATAGTCACATCTCACATCATTATAAATTCTATTTCGAATTGAACCCTAATAATTAGTGGTTGAATAGGATTAGGAATTGCACTACTCCACTTTGAATCAATTAATGTCCCTCGTATAATATTCATCAAAACTCAAAAGTGATGACAAAGCTTGTAAATTACAAATTTAACCCTTTTTTGTTCTTTCTTCCTTTTATTATTTCCTTTTTCTTTTGTATCATTCTTTTTATAATAAATAAATAAAACTCTTGAAACCCTTTCAATACAAAAGTTTGTTTGAATGACTATTGGGCTTTGACCATAAACCGAGAAAATTTAAATCAATCATGCCCATTTCCAACAAAAAAAATAATATATCTCATGGTGGTAAATTATATTTTAAATTATTTTTTTAAATAGCGTACTTTTTCAAATATTTAATCCATTCTATTCCCCAAAAATCACATTAATTGATTTTTTTAAAAATTTCTTGATTGTATGATATTTTTATACGGTTAGGGAAATAGAAATATTAAAATACAATAAATTACGTAAGATTTCGGCTTATAAAATTGATTAAATGTTAGATTTGTAAATTTTTTGAAAAAATGAGTACTATTTTATTAATTTTAAAAAAGTGAGTTCTTTTTAAAAAAGAGTTTAAAATGTAGGTATCAAAGTATAATTTTCTTTATCTCGTAATTGGTTTGACAAGTCTATTAATCTGCATAATCTTGCCTAAACTAAACGAAAATGGATAATCTATGCTAATTATTAACAAGACTACTGAAGCAAAATCAAATGAGTATATCATGTTTATCCAATGAAAGAACTTGTATAGAGCATAAAGACTCCAAAACCACTCG
The DNA here is from genome assembly GCA_026008535.1 of Perilla frutescens. Lineage (NCBI taxonomy): Eukaryota > Viridiplantae > Streptophyta > Magnoliopsida > Lamiales > Lamiaceae > Perilla > Perilla frutescens. Next base: position 53,507,068 of record BRKX01000015.1, read on the forward strand.
ATATTTGTAACAGTTCTTGTTATATAAATCGAACTATAAAGAAAGTTGTCATCTCATAATCCATTTTATGGAAGAAAAATAAAAATTGGAGTGGATAATCCATTTTATTATTACTATTTCAATTCAAGGAGAGGGTTAGTTCTCTAAACCAAAAAAAAAAAAAATTAAAAACTATGAAAGTGGGTATTCTAAGTCAAGATTTGTGTTGACTAGTCCCTTTTAAGGAAAAAAAAACAGAAGAAAACTAAATTATAATAAAAAGAACAAAAACAGAAGAAACCCACAAAAAAAGACCAGTGACCCTTTGAATCTCTCTTAGAAAATTGATCTCATGAAACCTAGATATCCTACACATATTTTACTCCATCCAAGTTCTACTCACACTATTTAATTTCATGGAATTTAGCTGTGAATGCTAATTCACATTATTAAAAGAGGCTAATTGTTCCCACACTAAAAGGAAGAGAAAAAAGAACAGAAAAAAGTAAGTGAAAGAAGATTTATAGGTAGATAATGAGAATGTGCAGCTAGGTTTTGATCTAAAAGTTATAGGTGGATAATGAAATTGGGTAGCTAGGTTTTGATCTAAAAGTTTTAAAGCTACACTTCATTATGTAGCTCTAGATCATTGTGTGTGTGTATAAGAGCATAAAGATGCTAATCCTAGAAGCTACTATATATACTGTAAATGTCAATTAACATGTATGATAATGTTACCATCCTTGGACAATAACTTTGATCATCTAAAGTTGAACAAAAAGTGCACTTAACATGGCTCCACAGTCTACCTAGCATTTCACAATTATTACAACTAGCTTACAAAACAAAGATCTATTCAATAAAGTCTATTAATAAACTACTCCAAAGATGTTCAACATAAAATGAAAATATACACACTATCATAAGCTTAAGTCTTAAAAGAGTTTTTACACTTCTTTTCTTTATATTTGTGATGGGGGTTGCACACTAAAATTAATTAGATCTTGACAATTCATTCTTCACCAAAGAGACTAATATTTTCACAACAATCCCTTTTTTGCATTTAAACTACTGGTACACTGGTAAACCAGTTATGATAACCAACTGATGATGGGGACCAAGTGCAAGCATTTACAAGATCCAGCTGTCGGTTCGGGTATTACCTTGTCTCTGCATCTCAGTTATGGAGGAGGACACGACACTTAAGCACCCTCATCTTCGTGAAAATTTGGACCAGAAGTAGACGAGAAAAAATAAAAGCAGCGCAAAAAGGACGACGTGCATGACATGGCTTGATCCTTCCCAAATGATGCTCTTGTTGAGTCTCCTCATGTTGTTTTTCACCCCTGCCTGAGCTTTAATCAATGTCATTTGCTACAAAAGTAAAAGAAAAGGATCGAAGTCAGTTATTTCCTCCCAATGAGTTTAATAGCTTATTACATCCTTAGAAGGTTTCCCATGAAAAGGCATGTACACTAATCCATGATCAGTTTTCAAGGGCAAATGAATAAATCAAACTTCACAAGTTAACAGCATAAATTTGCTAGATTTTAAATGTTAGCAGCTGATCCAAGAAAACCAAGGTATTAGTAAAGGTCAAACGGTTATTGCATATTTGCATAGTCATCCAGTCACCACACAAAGTTGAATCTAGTCAATCAATTTCCACTTATTCCTTCCAATCAATTACAGTCATCAGCTGCCATCTTACAATAGCTGCATTTCCCATCAGAACTGTCAGACTGAAAAATCTGATGGCTAGTAGTATATAAAAAGGGACATGCAGATATTGTACAACTTAATTACTTCCTTCGAACCGTGGATGTGCATGGACTTGCAGTCAAAATATTTTATTAGAAGAGGCCAAAATGATGTCTCAAGGTGATCATGAGAAATCAATCCTTTGTCGAAGACCAGTTCAAAATGCAGAGTATAGTTTATGACATACCAGCTGATTCAGGAAATCATTTTGAAACTTTGCTTCAGTCTCAATTTCTTGAGCTACCTGCAATGTTGCACAAGCAAACAAAAGTTAAGACTAAAAGCCTAAACTGAATATAAATGACAAGCAAATTATAGCACAGATAGAAAACTAATTGTGTGGTACTCAATAAGATATATTCAAAGAAAAGCTTAGGTGTTGATCAGAATTTAGTTTATTATGCGAGCTTAAATAGAAACCTTATCATGTAATTGGTGTAACCTTAAATAAAACTCCCAGAAAACCTGAAAGTGTAGGTGAGAACTTGCAGGTTCAGGAAAATCCAAAAGTAAAGTACTAAATCATAATAAATCAACACAAATATAAGTCAGATTTCAAATTTGTTAAGCAGATGGATTTTTGAATGCTTAAAGTTTAGTCTAGCTAGGAGCCACATGATCACAAAGCAAGTACAGGTAACTTTTTTGTTCTATACATTTTTCCTGATCACAAATAAATACCACATTACACATGGTTAGAACATGTGCCAGGACAGTATCTACCACATACTCTACCATCCTAAAGATACTCTATACTTAAGTACGAGAGGGCACTCCAGAGAAAATTCACAATACACACACAACACAAATTGGAGGAAAAGTGGGTAATGCAGAAGTGAGTAACAAACTTTAAGATTCTGCACCTGGGCAGAAAAAAAATTATGTTATGAAATGAAAATGAGGTATGTGTTAAATGATGCATGGATATGTAATATATTACAAAATCGATGATAAGCTGTACCAACTTCCACTAATTATAGTAAAAATGACTAAATAGTCTCACTGACCATATTATTAAAGACCACATAATGCGCTAAACAGTTTCCACATTCCATTACAAAGGAAATGAAAACCGTAAAGTTTTCTGGACATAATGAACAAGCCTCAACTCTCGCGCTCATCTGGCGAGCCCATAAACAATATGATTTGAGTAAACTCATAAATGTGTTAGCAAGCACCGACTCCAAGTAAAAGTTCTCATTTTTTCAATCGAATCTTTCATTGTTATATCTTGTGGATTGTTACAAAATTTGAATAACTGATATGGTAGGCCATTCCAAAGAAACTCCTTGTGAAATCAGCAACTATAGTTAATCCTAGAAGGTAGCTAAGAACCAACTTCAGGAACAAAAACTCCCTTCTCCAAACAATATTGGTCAACAAACATATGCTGATAACTTCATCAAATTTTCACATATCATCAGCATTTTTCAAATCCCACCCCAAGGTAAACAGAACCAATTACCATCAGAAGCACCCACATTTATAAAATTGTGTTGAAATGTTGAGTATCTCATATAAACTGCACGAAATTCAACCGCAACGAATCACAGCATGATTGAAAACCATCATACAAATTCAAAAGGCAAACCAAATCACCCTCCCCTTTCACCGTTTCTAGAAAAACGGATTAAAAAGATCGAAAAAGCAACAAAATTCACTCACATCTCGAAGTTTCCGAACTTGTTTCCGAAGACCGGTCACCTCATCGTCAAAATCCGCATGCATCGGATCGATTCGCAACTGAATCTCATCGGAATTGCCGCCATACCCCACCGGCCGCGTGCTTAATCCCTCTCTGTTGTAATCCACGAAAAATCGATCAGATACATGATTAAATTCAAATTTACACGATTACAATTACATAGATGTTATTTACATGATTGAATTCATGAAATACCTTGATCTGTATGGCGCAGCCATTGTAGAAGGCGATGAACGAATTTAGAAATTCCCCAATTTTCAATTTGTTCTGAATTAATATTTAGAGCCCACGCACCCTTCAACTTCATTATTTTGTCATTTTTATCCCATATAGAAATATTTTAAAGCACTTTGGGCCCTTAATTTAATTGTTCAGATATTTTACCCTTTCAAGGTGACAATTAGAAAAATTACCCTATATTTTTACCAAAAAATGATTAAAATGATAAGCCAATTTTCCCAACTAAATGATTTTTTTACTTCTATAAATTACTCACTTCATATCAAATTAATAGTTGTTTTATAATTTTTAGCTTGTAATAAATTAAGTATTATTTTACATAACTTCACATACTATTTTCCCAATTTTAATCATGTATTATTAGAGAGAGAGAGATAAATATGCAATTATTAGAAAATTTTATTTTAATATGATTTGATACGAGTGGGGAGAGAAAATTGTACTATTGGGGAGGGGGGAGATATATGAATTTATTAGAAAATTTTATTTTAATATGATTTGATACGAGTGGAGAGAGAGATGGGAGTAAAAGTTATTACATCTTAATTATATGAAAATTTGTAAAACTATACTTAATTTCATTTGAATGGAGTACATTTTTACTAATTTTCATTATATTATATTTTCTACATCCATCATTATTATGAAGGGTGGCACTTCGGGCCGCTCGGGCCGCTGGAAAAAAAATGGGTCTGGCTCGGCCCGAAATCATTCGGGTTTGTATTTTTGGTCCAGACTGCCCGCGGATCTAAGGTAAATTTTCATGTTTTAGGGCTGAATGGCCTGGCCCATTCAAGCCACTCTTAATTTCGAGACGGGCCTAATTTTTTTGGCCTTCGAATCGGGTCGAAATTATCACCTCTATTACATAATTATTTGTCTCTATAAACGACACTTATAGTATTATATTATCTCCACTTAATTTTAATATATTATTGTATCGTTTTCATTGAGTGCCAATGCATTGTTATATTTATCTAGTAGTTCCTCCGTGTGATGCGTGAATTTTAGTTTAAAATTATAATATTAAATTAATATTATTATTTGTCAAAAGGAAAAAAAATTAAGACACGATATTGGATAGGGAAAATAAGGTGAGTAAACAATTATTTACCAAATATATATTTTTGTTTATAGAATAATTGGTTAATTAATTTATTTTATAGTATATAAAAAATATATTATTAATGCATATACTTTTTTTCTATACATTCAAAAACAGGCACCCATCATCCAACACCCAACTTCAAACAATGCCCTCCAACCATCGGATGAGATCCTCTATTCCAGACTTGGTGTTCTAATCCATATTCCACGATTAAATTTATGTGGTTTTCTTCCATTTTTTTCATCAATTTTAATTTATTATATTTTAGTTTAATTTTATGATTGTTTTTAGGGTTCACCCCACCCAATTAGGGTTTATAATCATTTTTTAGTATTTAATTTTCAAAGAAATGATTATTATGGTTGATTATTTTAAAAATATGATTTATAATTTTTAAAATTTTGATTTTTTGTTAATAAATGTGACTAGGTCGATTATGTTATAATTAATTTTTATTTTTATAATATCTATTATTAAACTTATTAAATCGATCATGGAATATGGGTTGGAGCACCAAATCTGGAATAGAGGATCTCATCCCTCCAACCATTAAGGTGATTTTCATACCTATCTCATTCTTATATTTGTAATAAAGTTAGTGTCAATATTCATGTTGAAAATTGACCAAAAGATGGTACATCCTTATTATTCTCTAATCCTAACTAATCTTGATTTTCAAGAGAAGGGAACTAGGAAATGAGACATAAACTCGATGTATGGAACGATGAGCATGATTATGAGTCTGATGAGGACGAGAATGACAAGCCTGTAGTAGCATTGGCGTATAAGGTTGTGTCTTAGGACTTGATGGCAACGGTAAAGCCTTTGCTCCTGTTTCTATTCGACGACTAAATCACATCCTCATTAATTATGTAATCATGACGTAGATTTTTCAAAAAGGTTCCAGGCAACATCAACATTATTGTTGAAGATGTAAAAGGATGTACATCCTCATAATTATATAATTTTGGCCTATCTTGATTTTTATAGATAAAGATATGGAAGTGAGATCTAAACCTCGCATATATATAGAACCGTGAGAGCAAGAGGCAAGATTCTCATTCAAAAACTGAGGTGCGTAGAAGGTTGTATATTGGGATGTGAGATAATAATAACATTATTTTTTATTTTTTACTGCGTGCATCTCACGTGCGCAAATTCACGAAATCGTGCATAAGTTGCACAACTTTCGTCATAAATAAATAAATAATATTGAATAATTAGGTGGAATATTTTTTAATATTTACATAATGACCAACCTAATAGCATTTTCTAAGTATTAAAAAACTATTAGAAATATATTTCTACATTATTTGTTCTTATAGCAATATAAAAACCACAAAAAAAAAAAAAAATTGAGCTAATTTTGAACCCCAAAATTTTCCAAATTTGAACCCTTGTTAAAACTTAAAAAAAAAAAAAAAAAACTCTTTCGTTCTCTCCCTCACTCTCAATTCACTGCAAATTGAGAAAATGGATTCCGTGGGCGGCGTGTCTCTGCCATCCACCTGCCCCGGCACGCGGAAGCGGCGCGTTTCCTACTTCTACGAGCCGACAAATACGTGCACATTTTAGTTCACTAAATTGTATTCGACGACCAAATCACATCCTCGTTAATTTTGTAAGTATAACTTAGATTTTCGTAATAAAGTTCAAGGTGGTGTCAATGCTCATGTTGAAGATTGGGTAAGAGGCTGTACATTGTTATTATTCTCTAATCCCAACTTATCTTAACTTTCATGACAAGAGAACAAGGAAGTGAGACATAAACCCGATGTATGGAACAGTGAGCATGATTATGAGTCTAATGAGGATGAGAATGACAAGCCTATAGTGGCGTTGGCTTATAAGGTTGTTTCGTAGGACATGGATGGCAACGATAAAGTCTTTGCTTTTGTTTCTATTCGACGACTAAATCACATCCTCATTAATTTTGTAATCATGACGTAGATTTTGCAATAAAATTCAAGGTAGCGTCAACATCATTGTTGAAGATGTGAAAGGATGTGCATCCTCACAATTATATAATCCTGGTCTATCTTGATTTTCATAGATAAAAGTCATGGAAGTGAGATCTAACCCTCGCATATGGAACGGTGAGGGCAAGATTCTCATTCAAAATCTAACGTAAAAGGTTATGTAATGGGATGTGAGACAACGGTAACCTTATTTTTTATTTTTTACTACGTGCACCTCACGTGCGCAAATTCACGAAATCGTGCATACGTTGCACAACATTCGTGTTAAATAAATATATAGTATTGAATAATTAGGTGGAATACTTTTTAATATTTACAAAATGACCAACCTAATAACATTTTCCCACTAAATTATAAAATTATTAGACATATATTTCTACATTATTTGTTCTTATAAGTTATAGCAGTATAAAAACCACAAAAAAATGAGCTAATTTTGAACTCCAAAATTTTCCAAGTTTAAACCCCTTGCTAAAATCCTAAAAAAAGAAAGAAAGAAAAAAATCTACCATCTCCTCTTCCTCACTCTCAATTCACTCCAAATTGAGAAAATGGATTCAGAGGGCGGGCGCGTCTCTGCCATCCACCTGCCCCGACGTGCGGAAGCGGAGAAAATTGCAAAAGTGGTCCCACAGGACATGTCCTACTGCAAGAATGGTCCCAATACTTGCAATTGTGGTCCCAAATCAAAATTTATATGCAATATTGGTCCCATAAGACTCAAATATGCAATATTGGTCCCATAACACTCAAATATGCAATATTGGCCCCATGTCCTATGGGACCACTTTTACAAATTAATTTTGGTTTCAAATTTGATTTTGATTTCAAATTTGATTTTTAATTTGCAAATGGGTTGAAAAGGCCGTGACTTAGGCATCAATATACATGAGTATGAAATCATTTATTTTCTTTCTTTTTACCTTTTCTGCTAATATTTTTATTTGAATTTAGTTGATTATTTGAAAGATTCTATTAGATGTGACTGAATTGTTGCTCAACATATTTTGTGGTCTTGTCTTCTCTAAAATCTTTAATGTGGATTTTTTTACTTGAAAAATGTGATTTTTTATTTATCTCATTGGCTTAAAATGGAAGCTTTTTTACTGGTTCATAATTACTGGAGATTTCACCAGAAACCAGTTTCTCTTCTTTCATTTTGTATTTTGATCTCATAATCTCATTTATCTTAAAACTAAATTGCATTCGAAGGTCTCTTATTTTAGGATGATGAAATTGCTTATTATTGTTTCTTATCTTGTGATTTTTCTAGTCACATTTACAATTGTAAAAATGGTCCCATAGGGCATGGGACCAATATTGCAGATTTGAGACTTATGGGACCAATATTGCATATTTAAGTCTTATGGGACCAATATTGCATATTTGAGTCTTATGGGACCAATATTGCATATAAATTTTAATTTGGGACCACAATTGCAAGTATTGGGACCAATATTGCGGTAGGACATGTCCTGTGGGACCACTTTTACAATTTTCTCTGCCCTTCCGCGCGTTTCCGACTTTTACGAGCCGACAATCGGCGACTACTACTACGGCGAGGGACATTGTTTGGAAATTGGGTGCTGGGTGCATGCTGTAGTTTAGAAAGTTGATCGAGTAGCATGTTTCTGCAATTTCTACTAATCATGAGAAATTTCCTTAACACAGCACACCACAATTGAACAAAAAATAAAGTTTTGATTAGTAAAACTTTGACAAGCCCACATCCTTATTAATTTTGTAAGTATAACTTAGATTTTTGTGATAAAGTTGAAGCTAGTGTCGATGTTCATGTTGAAGATTGGATAAGAGGTTATACATCGCTATTATAAGGTTGTGTCATAAGACTTGGATGGCAATGGTAAAATCTTTGTTTTTGTTTCTATTCGATGACTAAATCATATCCTGAGTAATTCTATAATTATGATATAGATTTTGCAATAAAGTTCAAGATAGCATCAACATTATTGTCTCACGACGTGGATAGCAACGGTAAAGTCTTGGTTTTGTTTCTATCCGACGACTAAATTACATCCTCCTTAATTTTGTAATCATGATATTGATTTTGCAATAAGGTTCAAGTTAGTGTCAACATTATTGTTGAAGATGTAAAAAGATGTGCATCCTCATAATTATATAATTCTGGCATATCTTGATTTTCAGAGATAATTAAGGATATGGAAATGAAATGTAAAACCTCGCATATGGAACGGTGAGGGCAAGATTCTCATTCAAAAACAGACTTAAAAGGTTGTGTATTGAGATGTGAGACAACTGTAACTTTATTTTTTATTTGGTTACTACGTGCATCGCACGTGCGCATATTCACGAAATCGTGCATAAGCTGCACAGTATTCGTGACAAAAAATATTTAATAATTAAGTGGAATACTTTTTAATTTTTAATCGAATTTATTTTTACAAAATGACTAACCTAATAGCATTTTCACACTAAATTACAAAACTATTCAGACATATATTTCTACATTATTTTTTCTTATAGCAGTATACAAACCACCAAAATTGAGCTAATTTTGAACCCCAAAATTTTCCAAGTTCAAAAACCCTTTGTTAAAAATCCTAAAAAAAAACCTCTTCTTCTCTGTCACTCTCTCTCTCTCTCTCTCTCTCAATTCACTCGAAATTGAGAAAATGGATTCAGAGGGCGGCGCGTCTCTGCCATCCACCTGCCCCGACGCGCGGAAGCGGCGGGTTTCCTACTTCTACGAGCCGACAATCGGCGACTACTACTACGGCCAGGGTCATCCGATGAAACCCCACCGCATCCGCATGGCGCACAATCTGATCGTCCACTACTCCCTCCACCGCCGCATGGAGATCAGTCGACCATTCCCCGCCGCCTCCGGCGACATCCGCCGCTTCCACTCGCCGGAGTACGTCGAGTTCCTCTCATCGGTCTCGCCCGACACTCTTCACGACCACACGCACGCGCGTCACCTCAAGCGCTTCAATGTTGGCGAGGACTGCCCCGTCTTTGACGGTTTGTTCAACTTCTGTCAGGCCTCCGCCGGGGGCTCCATTGGCGCCGCCGTCAAGCTCAACAGGCAGGATGCGGATATCGCTATTAATTGGGCCGGGGGTTTGCATCATGCGAAGAAGAGCGAGGCGTCGGGGTTTTGCTACGTTAACGATATTGTTTTGGGGATTCTCGAACTGCTTAAAGTTCATAGGGTATGGAATTTTTAATTGATTTCACTTTTCATTTTATATATATATATATCTCATTGCGCATATATGCTTAAATTGAAATTAACTAAACATTTCGTGTGGGGTGGTGTGTGTTTTTGTGTCCGTTAGTTTTGAAGAATTGGTTGTATTGATTCCATCTGTATGGTTTATAGTTTAGATTATCACTTTCAATTTTTGCTATCGGCACTCTAATATGTGGTACTTCCAACTAGTTTTGAAGCATATTGCCAGTTGTTTCCCTTTAAGAATTGAAATCGAGTAATTAATGGCTGTGCTTGGTTCCATTGTGATTATTTTGAGAGATTTTTTTTGGGAGAAGTGTATATAAGGTTGCATTTTGAGGGTGTTTGATATTACTCTAAATTGAGTTAATCCAAATGGACTGAAATTACTCAAAAGATTTTTCAAAAGGAAAGTTATGGATTGTGAATAGAATGAACTCATAACAATCAGCCATAACAAATTTGTTGACATGAATTTCAAATCCTTTCTTCAAAAATTTAAATCCAAATAGGACCTAAGAAAATATAGTGAAGAATATGAGATGGTCCTTAGAACATTATGTACGTGTAAATGGGTGATAGTACTTCATCAATTTGTTTGTGTCGCTTACTAACTGTGTTTATGCTAGTATATGTCTAGAAGCACATTTTTAGGTTCAAAGTTTGAATTTTTTTTTTTTATCTAAAATGTTGAACTTAGTTACTCTGTCTCTGTGGTTGTATCTCTGTAGCGTCCTGTTTGATGCATGGTTACTGATGGTAACTTTCAAGGGCAAAAAAGGGAATTAGTGTGATTATAAAATTGGCTGACATAGTTATACTCACAACTTGCAATCTCATTATTTGATTTTGTTTGTTCCGTTGTTTTCCTTGATAAAATTGGTAGCATTGGAACCATGCATTGCTTGTCAGTGGACAGTTATATTGCTCAGTATCAAAGTAATGTCTGCTTGCAAATAATAACTTGATCCATGTGTTTAAGTCTTAGGAAGGCTTAGAGTTATATATTATTTTTTGCAAGAAATCAACTTGATATTTGATGTATACTTCTGCTCTTTGTAATGTGGCATATTCTGATCTTTATATTTTCACTGGCAGCGTGTGCTTTATGTAGACATTGACATTCACCATGGTGATGGGGTTGAGGAGGCCTTTTATGTTACGGACCGCGTAATGACAGTGTCATTCCATAAATTTGGTGACTTTTTTCCTGGAACTGGGCATATTAGAGATGTTGGGGTGGCCACAGGAAAGTACTATGCTCTCAATGTCCCTCTGAATGATGGATTGAATGATGAGAACTTCCGCAGCTTATTCCGTCCAATAATGCAGAAAGTCATGGAGGTCTACCAGCCAGATGCTGTTGTTCTTCAATGTGGGGCTGATTCACTGTCTGGTGACCGGTTAGGGTGCTTTAACTTGTCTGTGAAAGGTCATGCAGATTGCCTTCGGTTTTTGAGGTCATTCAATGTTCCTCTTATGGTTTTGGGCGGGGGAGGGTATACAATCAGAAATGTTGCCCGTTGCTGGTGCTATGAGGTCTCTCTCTCTCTCTCTCTCTCTCTCTCTCTCTCTCTCTCTCTCTCTCTCTCTCTCTCTCTCTCCTTTTCCTTGCTTATTTGCTTGCATTTGCATGCTCCCTTTCTGAGTCTTTGCATATGCTTTTGTTATACAATTGTATCTCCATCTGGTTTCATATATCATTTTAAGATTTTTTTTTTTTTTAACTTTTGAGGGGTGTTCACTGATACGAAATTTTACACTGTTGTAGACTGCTGTGGCAGTAGATGTGGAGCCAGATAATAAGTTGCCGTACAATGAATATTATGAGTACTTTGGCCCAGATTATACTCTTCATGTGGAACCAAGTAATGTGGAAAACCTGAATACACAGAGGGATTTGGAGAAAATCAGGTGACATTTTGCACTGAACATCATCCTCAATGTACATACTTGAGGATCTTCTTTATTTGTACCTGCAGTCGTAGTGACTTCTTTATTTGCATGCCCTTGTGACTTGCTGTTCCCAATACTCCATCTGAAAAAAAAAAAATGCATATGCCTTTATTTATAGAATGTAATTCCAAATGGGATTGGTTATTTTTGTTCAACTGTGTGCTGTCTTAAGGAAATTTCTCATGATTAGTAGAAATTGCAGAAACATGCTGCTCGATCAACTCTCTAAATTACAGCATGCACCCAGCACCCAATTTCAAACAATGCCTCCAACCACAGAAGTTCCAGAAGAGGTAAAATTGCTGGATAACATGATTTAACACCATTCTTGAATATATTTGATTTCTTTGCAATATCTCTGACCTTTCTTCATTTTCAGAGAGAAGAGGACATGGAAGTGAGGCCTAAACCTCGCATATGGAATGGCGATCATGATTATGAATCTGACGAGGATGAGAGTGATAAGCCTACACTGCGAAGTTTGAACAGCGAAGCTTCATATGGAGCAAGTACAGATCTAAGGTAGGATCTTTGCTCAGTAAGATTCCATTTTCTTTCTTTCCAGATAAGTTGAGTTTGAATAGATTCCATTCCCTCACCTCAAATCAACTAAGCACCCCCTTAATGTGACATAAATCAGACACATCAATCTCATCTATTATTTAGAAACATAAAGTAAAAACACTATTAATCTCTCTAAAACACCTCCATTTCTCTCGTTACTAAGCAAAGACCCAGAACCCTCATTAGTCACCAACTTCGTGCTTCATCCTATCCTCATTCTCTAGAGGATGGGGGAGGAAATTATTTCCATTTATCATGTTTTTTCTTTCTTTTTATTGTATCTAATGTTTTATCCTTTTAATGAGCGTTGTCGTCTTCCCTCTAAATCTCTAATGAGTTGAAATAGGATTCTTCCCTCACTTTGTGAAAATTTCTCATACACTTGATGGTCCAATTTCTTGGGAAGTTTCTTGGTGACTCGGTTCTTTTATTGTCAGAGTTACAAATCTGAAAGAAGTTTGCACCTTGGTTTTTTCTCTTTTGAAGTGTTCTTGCAGCCACTTTCCATCCAAGATTAGCAGTTTTTAATTCAGATCTGGGGCTTAAATGATCACTTCGGATTTGTTTTTTTCTTCTTTTTTTTTAATTTTTTTTTTATTTTTATCTTCTCCCTTTTCTTTCCTAGTATGTTTGTGGGAGGGTTGTTTCATTGTGAAGGAGATTGTGGATTTCATCCATAACACATCAATGGGTAGCTGTTATATATATATATATATATATAACTAGAACACCAATATTGCATTTCTTCTTTGCATTGAAAGAATGTTAGTGAACCAATGTATGAGATTAGATTATGATTTGAATCTTTTTTCTCATACAGGGGTGTTTCTGGCACAGTCAAGGCTGAGGATACCTCCGATGAACAAAGATGAGTTTCTTCGTTCAAGAACGGACAGCGCAACAACGGATTGTTTTGGACCATATTCGTTTTAGGCAGAGATTCGACCTGAAAATAGGTTATAGTGGGAGGAGTGGAAAAATTGAACGAAAAAAAGAGCAGATTTTTATTATAGGTTTTTATCATGTATCTGTATTATTATCTTTGTTGTATTGCCTGCGATTTAACTTTGGGAGAGTCATTTGATTGTTCGGATACAAGTTAGTGTAAGTATACAATACATTCGCTGCTGATGTTTAAAGAAAGTCGACTTTAGCAACCATCATGCTCTCTCTCTCTCTCTCTCTCTCTCTCTCTCTCTCTCTCTCTGATATGTGTTGTTTTACCATTTTTTAGCAATTTTTTAACAATGTTCATGTAATTTTTGTTTGGACATTATTCCTTAAGTAGATGTTAATTATGTTTATCTCGATTTTTAGTAGATGTTAATTATGTTTGTCTTGATTTTTTATTTTGCATCCTACTATGCAAACAACAATGATATCGTTAAAAATACACACCTATGTTGTTTGCATGGTCGGAAATGGAAAAAAAAATGTGACGAATATAATTAACATCTATTAATATTGCCATTAATATCTTTTTTTTTTTCAAATACGTTTTAAATATAAAAAAACAACTCGGGCATGCTACCCGTAATTTTCCAAATCTCACAATTGTCCGGCCCGCAATGAACCGAAACGACTCTCCATCCGGCCCGACTTTTGACGGGGTTAGATTTATGTTTATAGAGCCGAAAAGCTTCGAACAGGCCCAACCTAACCTGAAATTTTGCGGCGGCCCGACTCATTTGACATCTCTATTTGTCTTTTGATTATGAATATTTACACATGGTGTGATTTATCGGTGTGGAATGAATAAAATCATTTTGAAGAATCTTGTTATTATAATATATTAAAAAAAAAGTTGAGTTGTAAATATCATGATAATGTTCGATTATACACAATAATTCATATTTGCAGTATAATTCACGAACTTTTGAGACAGGAGGTAGTTGTCATGTTCTATTTTATTTTTTTCCAGTATAATATTTCTATTATATTATATTCCTATATATATAATTTTTATATTTTTTTATTTAGTCGAACCTATATATATATATATGTAATTGACATCACATGAATCAGGTGATTTTCACTGGTGGTGGAATTTCCCTATAAAAGGGCATGGCCCTTTCGAAAAGTTTACATTTGCTAACAATAATTATGCTTCTTTTTCAAGTGATTATGATGTAATGATATTGCAGGGAGACATCCTTTTTTTCATCCTTCTCTTTAATTACATACTTTACTCATTTTTTCTCCTCTTCTAATTTATTTTTTTATTTATTAAAAGTTCGAATATTTCAGAAATATCATCTCATCTAGAGTGACCCAATTTTAAGGTATGATACAAATTAATTTTCAAGTCGAATACGTACCACAAAAATTAGCCGAAGTAGAAGTGTCACATTAAATTCAAATTGAACTCAAAGTTCAATATATATTAAGATGAATTGGAGTCTATTTTGGTTTCATGAGAACTCTAAATTCATTATTTACTTTGCATAAATTCAATTTCAATTCCGAAACAAGGAAAAATAAAATAAAACATCAATATGATATTCATTTTTCTAATTTATGATTATTTGTATTGAGTTGATAATTAATATTATGTTGTTGTCGGTTAATGATGCCAATTGATAGGCCCAGGCCACTTAAGGGCGTGATTTGACATCATCTAATGGCATGTTCAAGGTTTAATGACTTTTATTTTATTTTTTTTCTAATTTTTATATTTAATATTGTCTTTCCAAAAGAACTAATGATATTATATATTTAGAAGGAAAATGACAATTTTGGTATCGTACGTCTGACCTCTCATTACTTTTATTATCTTGCGTATTGTATCTGTCGAAATGGTACCCTAACATATTGTATCACTTTTAATCTCATGACCTGGAATAACAGGTTTTCCTCGTACAAGCTTAAGTCAAAAGTAATTTAGATATTTATTTACGATTTATTTAAAATTATAGGATCAAAAATTATTTTTAAAATTTTCACCAAAATTTATTTTTTAAAGTGAACTATTCTATTTCCTTATTTTTCTTGTTTTAGTTAAAAACTTGAAGATTTCAAATCTAAAACATAGACGGAAATTTGCACGTTAGACACTTTGCATTTCTTTTTTTTTCTAGGTTTTTAATTAAACCAACTAAAAGATTTAGGGTTAAAAAATATATAAAAAAATAAAGCATCAACTTCGCAAGAAAATAAATTTGGAGTGAATTTTGAAGATGATTTTTTATCCAATAATTTAAAATACATTGTAAAATAAAAATGGGTAAATTACATTTTAATACCTATATTTTGGGTACTTTTTAAAAACTGGCCCATTTTTTTCAAGTTTAGTAAAATAGTACCCACTTTTTCAAATATTTTGCAAATCTAACATTTAATCAATTTTACGACCCGAAAATCGTACGTAATTGATTGTATTTTAATATTCATATTTTCCCAACTACATAGAAAATATTCATCCAATCAATAAATATTAAATTATAATCAATTGTGTTCAATTTTCAGGCCGTAAAATTGATTGAAGGTTAGATTTGCAAAAATTTTGAAAAAGTGGGTACTGTTTTGCTAATTTTGAAAAAATGGGTCATTTTTTAGAAATACCCAAAATGTAGATATCAAAGTGTACTTTACCCAATAAAAATCCTAAACTATATTTGACTTAAATTTGATCAAGGAAAACTTGTTATTCCAATTCATCGGGACTAAAAGACATACAATATATATTATTAGGGTACCATTTTGGCAGATGCACTATGTACGTAGAATACCAAAAGTGATAAGAGGTCAAACATAGAGTACTGAAAAAATCATTTTCCCTATATTTAAAATAGAACATGGACTCAATTGGTGCCTATTAGCTCTTTTTTTTGGATGTCGTGGGTAACCCGCTGCCGCTACCATGATGCGCACTGAATAGACCTCATCCCTGTGTAATAGCCTGCAAACCTATACAGAGGAGGTAAACAATCAAAATTGAATTTCAAATCCCAACCCATAAAATTATTTGAATGGCTGGAAATTCTTTGTTCTAACAAAGTTGCCTCCCTTAATCGTAGCTAAGCATTCAAATATTATTTCACTTATCATACATGTTATATAGAGTTCAAAATCCAAATTAAATTAAAATTAAGATCGAGTGTCCAAACTAACATAGAATTAGGAGAGAGAATGGAGGGGGAGGACTTTTGTTTGTGAGGTACAAATAAACATCATTACTATTATTGTAATGATTAATGCTATTAATTTTTTATTTTTGAGAAAAAATAAATTTTTATCCTTGCAATGATTAATGCTATTAGTTGTTATTACTAAAATGGACATTTTTCTTGTATAGTCAGGAGACTTGATAGTTGGGCATTAATTAGAGTTAGGTTTATCATGTCACATATATAATTGCCACACTTAACTTCAAAATGGGATTATTATCTTTCCCTACTAATTAACATAGAGGTCCACTCTTTGAAGCTTTCAAGATTCAATTGGTTCCTATGCATTTTCCCCATGTGATTTTAAGTCAAAAGTTGACATTGAATTTTTAGAGAAAAAAAGAAAGAATGTTTACTTTTCTATCTAATCATGCATCTAATGTGATGACACTAATGATCAACAATTTTTGTGGACAAATTAATTCATGTCCACTCATAATATGTGTACATACAAGTGTGTATTGTGATGTTTACATGAAGTAAATTAGATATCAATCCATCGCACGATTTAAAAACAGAATTTTATCTGATTACATGCTTCGAACACGTATAATTTCAACAGTAATCACTTTATGAACAAGTAGTGACATAAAAAAAGAACACGCTCTGAACGAGTGCAACTCTAGCATAAGTTTTTAAAACTTAATGTTGCAAAATCACAACAGTTTTCATGAAAACTGTTGTGATTTTACAACGGTTTTATCAAAACCGTTGTAATTTCCCAACGATTTTTCAAAATCGTTGTTACTTAACAATGGTTTTCATCAAAATCATCGTAAAGTCACAATGGTTTTACCAATACCGTTGTAAATTGACAACGATTTTGATGAAAACCGTTGTGACATTATGACGATTTTAATGAAAATCGCTGTCATTTCACTCGTCAAACAACAGAAGTTAGTAAATAGACAACGGTTTTGAAATCGTTATAAAATTGCAACGATTTTTAAAACCGTTGTCTACGTGCATAAAAAATTCACAGCAATGACTAAGACAACAGTTTGAAATGATGGAAACAACGGCTAAAAAACGTTGTCGATTTGGACTTTTGTAGTAGTGAAAGGAGAAATATATATTCTACTATTTATAATACAACAATCAATGAAAACCTCTCAATAATTAATCATTCAATCACTAGCCTTATTTCTTGAGTTTAATTTTCCAAATAGATTCCATTTGAAAAGGCAACGTGTATTAAGTGCTTTTCCTTTTGTGTTTCCTCATTTTTGGTTAAGAATTTAAGTGGAAACTAGGAAAGAAAAGTATATATAGAGCAGCTTGAAATTTTTATCATAAATTTAGGTCGAAGTATAGATTTTCTAAAAAGAAAATCTACTTTTTGCATACTGATTTGATGTTCAATAATAAATAAATAAATAAAATGCAAATCGCCTTCAATCAATTCATCAAATTCACGTTCACATTGAACATATTTTGGGGATATAATGTAACAAGTACACCTGATCTATAACGTGACAATTCATTTATAAAATTAGTATAAAAAAATTACAAAAAAATTGCTACGAATGAATTTCATCATTCCCTTTCCTCAGTGACATAGTTCGTCTAATATATACCCCATCCGTTTCTGAATAAATAAGACTAAAACATTTTAATTTTATTTCACAAAGAGTGTTATTCTACACGATTGAGGTAAAAAAATCACAATTTTCTTACATTTTCTCTCATTTTGTATTCTCATATTTTATCTTGTGTCGACTGTTAACTAAAATTCCATTTTTACCCTTAGCGATTGGAGGCGGGCCGTGAAAGGTAAAGGGTACATCACGGACATCTATCATATTGATAGAACGTGTCCCTTAAGTACAACTAGTTAGGGTCCAAGGGCATCATTGTCATTGTGATATAAAACTTCATTCATTACTTAATATGTCCTCGACAAATTCTATAACAATGGGCCATATTTACTGAAATATTGTGTTCTAAAAAAAATAAAAAAATTGCATGCCCTAAAAATAAAATTTTAAAAATAGTGTATTAAAAGTTATGGAAATGGTATTTTATCATTTACTCATATTCTTCATAGTAAAAATAAAAAAAAATAACTCCTCCGTCCCATTTATATAAATTTATTTTTCTTTTTTAGATATCCCAATATATAGGCTGGTTCTATATTTATTTAGCTCATTTACTAATGTACCCTCATTCAATATATTTACATTAAATATTAATTCATTGTCAAAGACAATAAAAATGAGCATATTAGGGAATTTACTTATTTAATTTTCGCTTCCAATATTTTTTTTTAATTCTATTGAAAAAATCAACCAGCCTATGTGAATGAGAGAGTAATACATTCAAAGAAGCAGTAACTAAGAGCTAAAAGATAATTAATTGAGTTTGAAGTTCATTTGCTTTACAATTTTGAATAGTTAACAACATTTATATTTATTATTATTATTATTATTATTATTATTATTATTATTATTATTATTATTATTATTATTATTATCTCTTTTTTATTTAATATACTTCATCGTCAAACATTTTCCGATTGCACCTTCAAGAACATATTTCGTCAAAAAATCTCCTCCCAAAAATCTATAAAATAAATTAAATTGCGCAATTACATTTATTCTCCATTTTTGGACAAGATTATTGTTCTCTTTTCATGATTTATTTGGAAATGGAGTTTATTTGTTGTTTGTGTACTAAATAAATGAAAGGTTGGTTTTTCACGTGTGATTCAAGACATTATTATTGGGGGAATATCTACCCTATCTGTACTGGGAGTAGAGATCCTCTAGTCCCAAGTTTGTGTGTTAACCGTGTGCCAACATTAAGATTATATATTATTAATAATATTTTTTTATAAAAATAAAATTTATTATATAATAACTAATAATAATTAATATTTATTGCTAAAAAATGAAATTTTAAAAAATTATATACCCTAAGTTTGGAATAATTAACCCCAAAAATCAATTATATTAACCTAAAAGTGAAAATTAAATATTAAAAAATAATTATAAACCCTAATTGGGTGGGATGAACCCTAAATAATAATGTAAAATTATAATAAACCAAAAGAAATTAAAATTGAAAAATAAAATAAAAGAAAAGGTAATATTTTTGAGACTTGGTACACGGTTGGCACACACAAGGTGGGACTAGAGGATCTCAAGTGCGGTACAGGTACTACCAGAGTATCGGTACAGGTAGGTAAGAATTAAAATATCTATCAATTAAAAATTAGATTCAACATTTCATAGTAATATATTAAATATATTTGAATTAATACAAAATAAGAACTACAATTCACAAATTTCATTCTTCGTGTAATTTTATTTAATTTAATTATGTGTTTCAACACTGCATTTAATTAAATTTTTCATATATATATAATCAACTTAAATATTAATTTATAACATACTAATTAAAATACATATTACAATATCTTAACTAAAAAAAAATGACGAAAAAAAAAGGTTTTACGACAGAAAATAGAAACACCATGTACAGTGTCCCCCTCTCCTCTCCTTTATTTTACCGTGTCTCATACCTAGTTCACTAGAGTAATTTTCGGTTTGCCGCTTCCACTGAAGATGGCCAAACTCAGTACGTAGTTTGAAATTAAAAAAAATATATAAAACATGTATTTATATATGTATACTTTTTATTTTATTTTAAATTCTTCCACAATTTTAATTATATTAAAATTTAGAAGTGTTGGATTATAGAGTAGCAACGCAATTGTGAAGTGGGAGATTAGTCATTTTAGTTTTAGCTGTGTAACTGGAGAGCAGAGCAGGGAAACAAACAGGAGAAAAGGTCTCGCAACTGTAGAGAATTGGGCATACCATATCTGGATGCGATTCTGTGTTGTCGAGTGCAGGTCAATTAAGGAAGGGCTGAATTTGAAATTTGTGTCGTCTGACGTGGCGCTGTCGGGAGCTTCCGCCATTTTTTACAATGTATTTCATCGAGTGTAGCATATTTATACCATCGTCAAGAAATTCTTGATATGCACGATATTTTGACATGAGATTACGTTTTTACTATCCTATATACTTGATTTAATTTTATTGATTCAAAAAATAAAACAAAGAGTCGAGGTGTATTTATCTTAAGGATTTTTATTTTTATTTTTGTAGAGAGGGACTCAATTGTGAACATAGAAGTTAGAGTTGAGTATATATTGGTGTTGTTGTTTCCTTCCATCCTTAGGTTTTTCGTTTGTTTAGCTAGTTCGGTATTTTTTAGTTTGGATATTATCTGTTAGACTGTCACAGGTTGATACTCTACAAGTTCTTTGTTGAAGACAATTTTCCATCTCGTTAGAGTGTTTTTTTTTAAGATAGAGTTGAAGGCAATTTTCCATCTCTAATATTCGATATAAGATGCAAACATGGATCAAAATTGCCTCTAATTTAATCATTAATATTTTCCCGTTTCCAATTAAAATAAAATATTTCCTTAGTTTTATAATAATTGATGTTTTAATTTTTCAATTTTGTTTCAAATTATTTGATGTTTTAAACTTTTTCACACATTTTCTTTCAATTTTATCCCTATCAAAATATTATAAAATCTCCTACACATCAACTTACTTTTAATAGAAGAGATTTCTTTCATAAATTTTGATAAAGGTGGAGAGAGAAGAGTGTATATTTTTCTCTTTATTTACTTCTCAATTCATCAATTATTATGAAATTGGAGAAGTATAAAAGTAAAAAAATCTCCCTACAGCAATTTTTATTTTATCGAAGCATGTTCCATTTCTTTAACATTCTACCTATCGGATTAGATCTCATGTGCCCTCCCATGTTGCATCTCTTCTACATAACTATTTTTTATCATTTTTAAATATACAGTAATTGAGAAAGATGAACCGTAAACAAATATTTTACGTTAAATTGAATCATAATAGGTTAAAATTAAAAATAAAATAAATAATAGATAAGTTTGGAACAGGGGATGTCATGGAGAATGACACGGGAAATTTTGAGGTGTCTACGTATCTTTATCCAAAAAATTCAAGGAAAAAAGGATTTATTTATTTTGATTTTTTTAAAAAAAAAAACAATGGCAAGCTACTCTAGCTATTTCCCTAGTTCTAGCAAAGTCGCCGGTGAATTTGACCGGTGACCGGAATTTTTTCTTTACGACATTATTCAACGGCCTCCGCCGCCCCTTGTTTCCTGATATTTTAATTTGTGTGGCTTTCTTTCCCTAGATCAATAAATTTTGAAAAATACTGTGAAATTTAATTCATCTACGCTGGGACCATGATCCTCTACTGTGCCCCAATTGCACAATGCCTCATATTGTTCATTTTTTTCACTTAAAAATTGTGTCGTTTGACACAATTTTTTCCTTTCTTCTCTCTTTTTTTTTTTAATCTCTTTCTTTTAAAAAAAAAAAACACCAACGGTTTAAAAAATCGAATTAAAACAATAAACCTTTAATAATGACTATTTCATAGCTAGGATTATAGTTATCTTTTAGTTTTAGAATATCAAATAGGATTGGGTTTCAAAATTAGGATTTATAATTTTTTTTAATTTTAGTTTATAGTTATCATAAGGTAATTATTAAAAATTGGGATTTATTGTTTTAATTTTCTATATTCAGTTGATCTCTTTATCTTTGTTGACTTTTCATATGATTTATTATAGGTAGGGCTGCTAATACGGACGGGTCGGGTACCCTACCCGACCCCGAAAATCTGCCTAAAATGATACCCAACCCCGTCCCACCCAAGCTAACCGGGTATCCAAATACCCGGGCCGGGTATACGGGTCGGGAAAATGGGTACCCGTATAATCCGCTTTAAAAAAAATAAAGGCCACCACTAGTTCCAATTTGTCTCTAAGCATTTTCAGTACCCGTTGCCATCACTTTGCTTAACACTGTTGACATAGAAAGAAATAAATTAAGAATTTAAGAAAAATGAATAAAGAAATCAACATAGTATAAATGTAATAAATGTAACAAACTATAAAATTTTACGAACCTCTAGAAAATTCTCTTTCAAGTTCTTCTTCTGCCACTCCTTCATCTTTCTTCTCAACAAGATGAGATTTCAACCAATATACACGAGAGTTTAGGGTTTAAATTGCTTGCGTGAGTGTGACAAAGAGATATTATTTTCTTTAATATTTAACTATTAAAATATAATATTATATATATATAATTTAAAAATTTAAAAATCGGGTAGTTCGACGGATAAATCGGGACGGTACGGGTATACCCGCTACCCGGATAGCTTAAAAAAAAAATCCATCACCCGTACCAACACCATTAATTTCGGGTATTGGGTACCCGATTACCCGCCGGGTTCCGGGTCGGGATCGGGTTACCCGTATACCCGGAATCCGTATTAGCAGCCCTAATTATAGGGCAAATGGCCAAAAAAGACTCAAACTATATGTCGAATCTTACCTAAATGTACAAACTATTTTTTTGCCCAAATACACACTTAAACTATTTAAAAAGAACAATCGCCCCCCCCCCTAAACTATTCAAAAAAGAACAAACCGGTACTTAAAGTTAACATTATTAGTTTTTTCGTTAATTAAAATGTGTCAAGCTCAATTCTATCACGTATGAATTCCGATCGGACAACTTGAAATCACGGTCAAATAGCTCACACTATGGATTTTGAAACCCTATTTAATTTCAAAATCCAACATCGAATTGGTATCGAGATTTAAAATTTAATTCGTAATACAAATCCTCGTCATCGATGTTTCTCCGTGTGATTATTATGTCGTTTAACACCCGATTGATAAATTGAGAATATACTTAGAAAGCTCATGACGAAGGCTTTCTAACCATACCACAATACATGGTATCATCGTCTGAATCAATCATAATTAGGTTGAGGAATCTATGGACATTTTATTTAATGGAAAAAGTTCACGATGTTAAATGAAAAGTGTGAATTTGATATAATTTGAATAGTTGAGGAGGTCGATTGTACTTTTTAAATAGTTTAAGTGTGTATTTGGGCTAAAAAATAGTTTGTACGTCTAGGTGGGATTGAGCATATAGTTCGGGTGGGTTTTTTTTACCATTTGCCCTTTATTATAATATGTAGTTTTAAATTTTATTTTATTGTATTTTTTAAAAAGTATACCAAAAAAGAAAAAAGAAAAATTGTGTCAAAACGACACATTTTTTGAAAGGAAAAAAGGTACAGCACCTCATGTTGTGCAAGAAGGCCACAGTACACGCATATTTATTATTTTTAATGGGCTTTCGTCTGTTTACTCAAATCATTTATTTCACATTTTTTTAGGGGATGCTCAATCAATTATTAAATTAATTAATTGAGTATGATAGGTTGTTTGATGAAAGGTTATGTTATATTTTGACAAATATATGTCGTTGTTGTCATGTTATATTTTGAGATTCGAACCTAATCTTTGATCATTATAAAGGTGAAAAATAGGGTTAATTGTCTTACCTTTATAAAATAGGGTTGATTGTCTTAAAAATCATAAATTCTGAACATAGTTATAAATTTAATATGAATTTTATAAGTAGGCAATTAAAACAAATTTTTAACTTAGTGTTTTATTCAACATCTCCAATTTTTTGTAAAATAAATTGACATCCGATTCAACTGCCAACTTTGCCCGTCTCTTCAAATCCATCATGATTCGATCGTTAATTTTTGAAAAAAATATGTAAATGCGTCCGAATTTAACAATCCCAATTTTTTTTCCATTGATGCAAGTGTAAAATTCAGCCACTTTGACGTCCATTTTAAAAAATTGATGGTCGAGTCATATACGTGTTTAAAAAGACAAGCAAATTGTTAGTTGAATTGGATATCAATTTGTTTAAAAAAATTTGGGAATGTTGAATAATACCCAAATTTAAAATTGGTGTTTTAATTGCCTACTTTTAGAATTCATGTTAAATTTGTTACTATGCTGAAAGTTCGTGATTTTTAAGACAACCCGTGAAAAAATCATTAAATTACAATACATTTATATTACAATTAAGGTATTTTATTCAAATAAGAATTGAGGTGTCTTGATATTACTTTGTTGTACCATATTCATCATTAGGGATGTAAACGGGGCGGGACGGGGTCGGGTATTACTTCCCCGCCCCCATATCCGCCTCCTAAATTAATCCCCATACCCGCTCACATCCCCATTTAAATAGAGATGGGTACGAGGCGGAGATTACCGGTGGGCGAAGGGTACCCATCGGATACCCCTTATATATTGTTTATTTTTTAAAAATTGA
The DNA here is from genome assembly GCA_026008535.1 of Perilla frutescens. NCBI lineage: Eukaryota > Viridiplantae > Streptophyta > Magnoliopsida > Lamiales > Lamiaceae > Perilla > Perilla frutescens. The sequence goes on from BRKX01000015.1 coordinate 53,531,966, forward strand.
AAAATCAAGTATGAAAATTTATATTTATGAAATATATATATTTTTTTATTTTTAAAGATTGAAAAATCAAGTATTAAAATATTAAGTATAAATTTTAAAATCTATATTTATTAAATATATAATTATGAATTATATTAAATCGGGGTGGATTTAGGTTGGGTATCTCTTCCCCCGCCCCCGTCCCGAACCCGATTCGAGTATTAAAATTTATACCCATCCCCAATTCATACCCGATTTTTTATCCCTAAACTTGTCCCATTAGGGAGCGGAACCCGAACCCGCAGGTAGAATTGTCATCCCTAATTAAAATCTTAAGTATAAATTATAATTTTAAAATTCTATATTTATCATCATGATGTTTGCACATAATTTAAGAAAAACAAATAGAGTTATACTTGCACCTTAAGTTAAAAGGCCATGAAAGAAAATGCACATTTACCCGAATATACATTAAGGTCACTTTTAGAGTAATACTTGCACTTATTGTTATATGGTTATATTTGTATACCCTTCAAATATCAAAGTGTAGACAACTAATATTGAGAACCAAAAATAATATATTTAAACAAGATAATTTTTAATTATTTTTTACTTACTAGTTATTATATACAGATATGATTCTATCTTATTTCACTTGTCTACAATTTATGTGACTTTGGAAGTTTGACTTAAATAAAAGTAATGAATTATTTTAGAGACATCCACCATGGTCACTACATATTTGGGCACACTTAATATATCGGTTTAGATAAGTTTTACTGAAATTGGAACTCATAATTTTTTAATCATTAGATAATTACGCTATCAACTAGGTCATTTCATATCATAAAAATAAGTAAGAAAACCAAGTAAATGCAAATTACTTAAGTTTATCCCAACTCCCATACTTGACTTGATTGAAGATCAACTCAATTAATATTTTAAAAAGATGAGGGGATGTTTGATTTTATTTCGAGCATCAATTTCCAGTTTTCAGTATCTTGCTTACTAGTTTTTGGGAAAAAAATGTAATGATATTAATGTTATGATGAATATTTTAATGTTTTAGAGATATAAGTTACAAAAATGAAAATATATTTGTTTGATTATTTTTCCAAATTGAATTTCTGATTAAGAAGAAAAGATGAATATTTGTGGGGTTTCGATGGAAGAGTGAATATTTGACGGGTCCCACTATACTGATATGTATAATTAAATATGTTATATAGTCATATAGGGTTAAAAAAGATGAAATTAAAATTAAAAAATGAATAAATTAAAACAAAAGTGTTTTTGATATTTTAAATAGTAAAATGTTAAAAATTTCAATTAAAAATGAAAACAAACGAACTTGATCCCTCAAAAAAATGTTTTAAAAAGCTTAGGCTTACCTTCAACAGGTAGACAAAAATTGAATAAATACGAACAAAATCTCTTACTATACGCAACTCAAAACTCATATTTTGAACAATAATTTTGACTAAAGGCAAACTCATCAATTCATTAATATTAGGGATATTATCAGATTTTAGCCCGACCTTTTAAGTAATTTATAAAAATGTCTTAACTTTTTATAAATAACACTTTAATACCCGAAAATTGATTTCAGGCTAGATTTGTTGTATATTCAAAAAATCGGGTATTAAATTGTTATTTATAAAAGATCAGGACATTTTTGTGAATTACTTGAAAGGTCAGACTAAGATCTGATAATACCCCTTAATATTACTTGTAATTCTCTGCTCAAAAAAAGAAAGAGTAAACAATTTCTTTTTTTCCCTTTTTCTACACATGAGATTTTCTGTTGCGCCCTCTATGTTTCACTTTCAAATTACGAGGTCTTTTTGTATTTTTTTTCCTTTAATTTTATTTTTTTGTGATTTAGTTTATTGTAACGATTATTTTTTTAGGATTCATCCCACCAAATTAAGGTTTATAATTATTTTTTAATATTTAATTTTTAATTTTCAATTAATAATTCTTTACTATGGTTGATAATTTTAAAAATTATATATTTTTTTAATTTTTTAAATTATTTATTTATTAATAAATGTTTACTATGATTATTTATGTTATAACTAATTTTTATTATATAATAAATATTATCAAAATCGTAACTTTAATAGTGAAACACCGAAAAGTGCAGCAGGAAATTTGAACCGCTCTCTACATACATGCTACACGCTCACATCACAATATCACATATATACATTGACTAGCTATGCTCCGATTTAACTAAATTCATTTACATTTATAGTCCTATTTTTTTTATGCTTAAATATTCATACACGTGTATATATATAAACAAAAATTAAAAAATCCCTGCCACACCAATAAGAATTCAAGAAAACGACTTAAATTAAATTTGCATGATATACCAATTCGTTAGGAACATTTATAACTAAATTTTATTGGGGTGTAACTTTCACTTTCTGTTTTCCTTAGGAAGAAAAAATTGTCCATATTTAATTAAGCACACTGCATCACCCCATGAAATCCACATTTTATTTCTTTCCACTCTTTTTTGTTTTTTATTACTTTAATAAAAGTTTTCTTGAAAAAGCCAATTTCTCCATGGGCCCAATACTTTTTCGTACTCTTTGTGTCGGTCGAATTTTTTTTTATTAAAAGAAAAATACTGAAATTAATAAATCGGTAGACAGAGAAATTTCAAAGGGCAAATTGTTGAAATTTTATTTTATATTTATTTTCATTATCATGTGGCTATTTCGAAGATTTAATTAAAGGATGTATGACCCTTTATTGAATCGTTCTCATTAGTTGGTGACGTTTAATTTGTAATGAAAGTCTAATTATTCAATGTACGGACATAATACACTATTATTTTTAATAATTTTAACAGCCTGCCGTCAATAATAATAATAATAATAATAATAATAATAATAATAATACTTTTAGGGAGAATTGTCAATTTATGATCTTAAATATCAGTAATTTATCAATCGAGGTCTGAAAGATGAAAACTATTAATTCAGAACCTGAAAAATGATATTTGTCAATCTAGAATCTCAAAAATCATGTATTTCGATTTCTTTTTATTTTTAATTATTTTTATACTGATTATGTACGAAAATTCATTTATTAATTATTTATTAAATTTAATAACAAATTATTAAAAATAATTAAAAAAGTAAAGATATCAAAATTCATGATTTTTTAAGTTCTATATGGATAATTTTCATCTTTCAGACACTAAATTCATATTTTTAATCTTTCAGGTCCTGAATTAACATAAAATTCATTTCTCAGGTCCTAAATTAGTAATTCTCCTAATTTTGGCAGACTCAAATTAGTTTTTCGTGAAAGAATTAATTTATCAATCCAGGTCTGAAAGATGAATGAAAACTATTAATTCAGAACCTGAAAAATAATATTTGTCAATCTAGAATCTCAAAAACCATGTATTTCAATTTCTTTTTATTTTTTAATTATGTTTATACTCATTTTAAATGAAAATTCGTTTATTAATTATTTATTAAATTTAATAAAAAATTATTAAAAATAATTAAAAAATTAAAGATATCAAAATTCATGATTTTTTAAGTTCTATACGGATAATTTTCATCTTTCAAACTCTAAATTGATATTTTAATTTTCCAGGTCTTGAATTGCCATAAAATCCATATTTCAGGTCCTAAATTAGTAATTCCCCTAATTTTAGCAGACTCAAATTAGTTTTCTTGAAAGAATTTGACCCGTCCATACTTATTTCAAAATACAAGAGATATTTTGAAATATATATATATATATATATATATATATATATATCACTACAAACTAACACATATATCACTTGAAAAATCACCTTCTAATCATAGTCAATAAATAGCCACCATGTCACAAAAAGTTGAAATCGTACATATTATACATACATACATCAAACTACAGTCAATTTTGATGTTGAAGAATACATTATTGTATACACACAGTCACACACACACATTCTTGATTATACATATTCTTCAATTCACTCTCATTTCATTTAGACAGAGATATCTTAAAGTTCAATCTAGTCCAATGTAAAGTAGAACAAGAATTTGCTTAGAAACCACTGAATTCCTTCACCCCCCCCCCCCCACCCCCCCACCCCACCCCACCCCACCCCCAAACTTGATTTCTAAGTATGATTTCTCCTAAACTTCTTTAAATCACCATAAATCTCCTCTGTTTTTTTTAAATTTTTTTTCAACTAAAGGGATGATGATCACAACTCACACAAGCATTTTGGATCATTACATGCTCCATAGAAGCAACATGTCACACATTTTGAGCTAGAAACCTTGCTGTCATTGTTGAAATTTGTCGGTGTTCGGACAATGGGGCGCCATTCTTGCAGTGTGAAGCAGAAGCTAAGGAAAGGTCTATGGTCACCAGAAGAAGATGAGAAACTCTTCAACCACATCACTAAGTTCGGCGTCGGCTGCTGGAGCTCCGTCCCTAAGTTAGCAGGTTAAATCGCGTTTTTCTTGTAGTGTTTTTCTTTTATCGAATCAGAAATTTAATTTTTTTTTAAAAAAAAAATTATTGCAGGTTTGCAAAGATGTGGGAAGAGTTGCAGGCTGAGATGGATAAATTATCTAAGGCCTGATCTCAAGAGAGGAATGTTTTCTCAAGAAGAAGAGGATCTTATCCTTAATCTCCACGAAGCTCTAGGCAACAGGTTCAAGAACATACAATTCATCTCAAACATTAACAAAAAAAAAAAAAATTCAAGAAATCTTAACGTTTTGCTTCATTTTTCATGAATGAATTTGCAGGTGGGCTCAAATTGCATCGCAGCTGCCGGGAAGAACAGATAACGAAATCAAGAATTTCTGGAACTCATCTCTGAAGAAGAAGCTGATGAAGCAAGGGATTGATCCAAACACACACAAACCAATCACAGCTGCAGAAATAATTCAAGTGAAGGTGGAGAATGATCACTGCACAGATTCATCACTGCTGCAGAACTCATCATTTTCTGCAAAAATGGTTCATCAAGAGCCTCAATTTCACTGCAACGATTCAATCGACCCCATATTCATGTCTGAGTTTCAAGAAAGCGTGGATTTCAGCGGATACATGAGTTCATCTTTTCTATCGTCCCACTATGATCCCAGCTGCAGGTTCAATTCGATGCCGAATTTGAGGAATTTCGATCACCATCATCAGCAGAAGATAGCGGTGGAGAGAGAGAGAGACTACTCCGACAGCTCGGCTTCAAGAATTGGTGCGTATTTGATGAATGAGAGCTCAAGCAACAGCTCGAACATGAACAGCATTAATGTTAATCCTAGGATTGATGAGGCGAAAACCGACATGATCGAAGAAAACAACGTTGCTGCATTCTCATCATCATCATGGGATGCTGTTGAGGGCAAATTGGAATCGATGTTCGAGTTTCAGTTCAGTGGAGGATCAGTTCAGAGCTCAGAAGATTTCAGTAACTATGCATTGACTGATGCTTTCCAGTAAATATAAACTGTAATTTTTTTTATTTTTTTTTTATAATTTTCACCCCTCTACATATATATAGATATATACCAGAAACAAATTACATGATATTGCTTGGTAGTTGTAGGGAAGTTTTTTTCTTGGTGAAAATCTTTAGTTTCTTTGCTACTCTCTCTCTCTCTCTCTTTCTCTTTCTCTCACTATGATTTTCCAATGACTAATAAGGAGAGAGTTCTTGTCCAAATTTGATTGAGGGATTGTAATTTGTTTGAGTCTTGTAAAAAAAAAAAACTAAAAATAGTGGTTTTTTGTTTTAGTGAAAGACTGCAATTGTTTTGTGGTCCAAATATTTCCATTTGAGGCCAACCAGTTTGGTTGATTGATTTGCTTAAGTTTTCTGTTATTCAGGTAAAAGTTTCAGACAATGAAAAACCTTTCTCTCTCTCTCTCTCTCTCTCTCTCTCTCTCTCTCTCTCGTGGTAGTGAAGGGTTGGTGGCGGTCGAAGCTTCTATTGTACGTTATGTTTAATACTATCGTATTTTGTTTCATCGAGATTATACGATTTTGTATTATGTGAGTAATTATGGTGTGATTAGTAAATATACATGTATGTAAGATTACATACAAATAATATTTTAGAATGGAAGTTGAAGAGGGGGTGAGTGGTTTATTATAATTTTTTAAAAACTAACGCACATTATACGCCACTTGAAAATGCGTCCCTTTATATTTTAAAACACGTGAATTTAACAGATAAATAAAATTAATGAATTTTATAAAAAAATTAAATGCACGTACATCGTTCATGTAGGTTATGTTTGCATATTAGATTTAAAAGATTCGTTCATGACGCGTGTCTATGTATATAAGAAATGATAAAAATATATGTGTATTATAGGTAATTTTAGATAAGTATTTCATATCATCCTAAGTTAATTTAATGTTATTTTATTAACTATTTACTCGCAATTTTCTACGAATTTATTAATGATTAAAGAGGTGTAAATTAATGACCTACGCCGATGGTATTGGGAATTTCTAGCAATTCTACTATGCACCTAAATAATTAAATTATATTATAAAAGCTATCTCTATCTGCCGACGTACTTTTCCACGTCATAAAAAATAATTATTCCTGTGACAGAGAATAAAACAAAGACCAAAAAAATTCTGAATATTTTTTAAAAAAGTATCCTACGTGGCCTCTCACATCACACAAAGTGACGTCATCTCCCGGCGGTTGTGCGGCGGAGAAATGGATATCAGCCGCCAACCATGGTACATAGATGGCCGGCCGCTTACACGGAGGTGAGTGGCGGAGATTGTGCATGCATCCGCCGTTGACGGCGGCTGAACTTAAAGAAAAAGCTAATTCATTCAATTTTTAGATGAAAAATTAACTAAAAATATGTAATATATTTGAAAAAAATATTATTGAGTTTATGGGAAAATTCTACCCTACATGTTGGGTACTACCCCAACATGTAATGCATTATTTAAAAATTATAAAAATTATGTGTAATAAATAATTAAATATTATTAAATTATATTAATTATTGCAGTAGTACTCCAACGTGTAAAGTAGAATTTTCCGAATTTATGATAACGAAACACAAATTTGAAGTAAAATCAAAACAAAATTCTAGCTAAAATTCATGCAAATAAGATAAGGGTCCAACTACAAAAATCTTGAAGTTGAATATTTTATTTTTTATAGGTCCATTAAATATTTTGCCCAATTCTAATTGGCCCTTAAACTATATAGGGTAGGACTAGGGTCTGCCTACCCTTGAGGGGTGGCCTTTTTATTATTCCTTTTTTATAATTTATATTTTATAAAATCAATATAATTGATGTTTTATATATACATTTTTTTATTTATATGTGAATTATATTTTATACCAGTGTTCAGTTATAGTTTATGTTTTCTCATCTGTATATTATATTATTAATTTTTATATTTTTGTTCTATATATATATATATATATCATTTTTCTCCTTCGTATATATTATATTTTAAAATTTATAAAATTGTATATGTTTTATGTTGTCGTTGTATCTAACTTACAATTTATAAGTCCATATATTACCGTTCCCTCTTACTTTTTTTTTTTGGATGTCGAGGGTAACTCGCAACATCTATCGTAGTGTTGCCTGTCACTTTGATTAGACAAAATATCTAATTCTAATCTTGCGCTAACTAATTGGTTATTTAATCTCATATTTAAAATAGTTTACTCATCCCGTGCTAATACAGTAATACACTAATACTAATTAAGTATTAAATTAACTAGTTAATTTAAAGTATTTATTCTACCACTATATATGTGTGTATATAATATTTGACATGCATGTGTGTGTTAGTTTAATAAAATAGGAGATGAAATATTGTGTTTTATTTAACAAAAGACCCGGGGACTAACTAATCTGTATAAAATCTAGCAAAATCAATCAATTATTTCTTATTGTCAATCAATTAATCATAATTTATTGACACTATAATAAATGTATTTTATTAAAAAAGTCCATGTGCAAATCATGACCTCAACTCACCAAGTAATGTCAAATTACATATGTCCCCATCTTCTTAAAGCTGGCCCTTAAAAAATAAATCCTTGCTTAAAACTTCAATTTCCAACTAATTGATGTCAAATAATAGCTTGTGCACCTGTCCCAAAATCTTAATAAAATATAATCTCTTGAAACTTGTTGCCAAACATGGCTCCAATATCATCATATCAAGAATGAATTTTTTTTGTACCCTTAAGAATGGCCTAGTGGTAGAGTGGTGTTATCTTGAGGTCAAAGATCTCAAGTTCGATTCCCACCACCAACACAGGGGCAGAGTTTACCCAGTGCGTATCTCGGTGCAGTCGCCAGGTGTGGTTAACCTCCCTTGTGTGGTTTGCAGGCTATTACACAGAGGCGGAGTTTACCTAGTGCGCACCTTGATAGCGGCTGCGGGTTACCCTTGACAAAAAAAAAAAGAATGAAAATTTTTAATTGCGCGAATTCACCATTTTTAGTTATGTGATGCATAGTAACAAGGGTTAACCGCCTTAAAATACTCAATTTTGGGGGTATTTTTAATTTTTCACACGTTTTAAAAAATATGGTTTTAATAACATGAACTCAGCACTTGTCCCGATAGAGATGACTTGCTTGGAGATCGAAGGCCACATGTTTGAATCTCCTCAATACCTAAGGTCGGGTGTGTAAGTAAAAAATACATAAACTCAACACTTTTTTTATTTTTCTTATGATTATTAAATTTCGACACTCTGATCTGACTAAAATCGATCAAAAGTTCGTGTGTTTTAAGACAGTTTGGTGTCCACATAGATGTACATGTGGATCGTCAACTTTAGTTGACTGGAATTTGAAAATATGTGAAAAATCAAAAGTGCTAAATTCGTGTTATTAAAATGACGTTTTTAAAACGCACGACGTACTAAAAACACCCTAAAATTTATGTTCATTTGATGTGGACATTCGAGACCCGACTATTATAGTTCACCCGAAATTGAATCTCGTGAAATACCCAAAGCTCAGTCTTTTGAAGTGTAGTTTTCACTTATTTGGACTTCACAAGAAAACAATTTCACTAGCCGTTCATAAACGAAGAGCAAAATAATTGATGAGAACGACAAAAAAATAATTAAATTACAATTAAAATTAGTTGTTGGATCAACTTTCATTTTGGAAAATGATATGGTTACATTAGTCATTTTGGACACTAATTAGACTTTAAAATTTTATGGCCCATGAAAAGGCCCTTCTTGTCATCTCTATCTTTGAACCTACAAATTAAAATAGACAGCATCCCATGATAAATTAATGTGAGAAAATCACTGTATTTAGGCAAATTCCCATGATAAATTAATGTCAGAAAATCACTGTATTAAGGCAAATTGTGCCCTCTAATTTCTGTTAGACATGGGGTGTGGGCATTACGCACCAGCCGAAATGACCGTTTTACCCTCATGGCATCTCGGAATTGCATATTCAACCATTTTTAAATGGATCGGGTTGGCCCAACTCAACCTGGTGAATTCTTGTCTACTCATACCAGTACTACACGCATACCGGTAGAATCGTGTCACGTTAATAATTTTTTTAACATTAGGTGTGGGCATGATGCACCAACCGAAATGACCATTTTACCCTCTTGGGCTCGAAATTGCATATTCAGCCCTTCTAGATCCACCCATTTTTAGACGGATCGGGTTGGCCCAACTCAACCAAGCATCAACTTGGGAAATTCTTACCTATATGTATGACAGTACTTGCACGCTTATCGATAAGATCACGCCATGTTGATAATTTAAAAAAAAAAATCACGTGGCATGATTCTATCGATGCGCAGATAGTACTGATACAAGTAGAATAGACATTCCCCGTTGACCCAATAAACTATATTATAGATTTTGCAGACATCGAGATTCGAGACTATTGTGTTGTTTAAGATGATAGCTAGTTACCAACTATCTAATCTATCTTAATCATGACTACTACTAATTTAAGTACCAAATACCTCATAAATTAGCTCAAATAAGGTTATTAATTTGTAACTTTCCGCATTCGTTTCGTTCTCTTTTTAATGTTTATTATGATTTGAACTTGATTGAGGTGCTATATATCGTCTTAGGTTGATGTCATTAATTAACTATGACAAATTGCATAAAACACCATTAATCTTAATTTGTTCTTGACAAGGATTTTACATCACAACATCAACATATAGCAATCACAATTTTCCCCCTTTTTCTTTCTTTCTTTCTTTATTTTAGTTGTGTTCTGTCTTCTATCGGTGACAGAGATGCGTACGGTCAATATCAGAGATATATATTTTATTGGTCTGATCAATATAATTATAAAGAGAATTGTCGATTCAGGACCTGAAAGATGGGTAATCTATCGATTTAGGACCTGAAAGATGAAAACTCTCAATTCAGGACCCGGAAGATTAAAATTCTTAATTCAAGACCTAAAAAATCACGAATTTTGATTTATTTTTATTTTTTAATTAATTTTATATTAATTTTCAATGAAAATTCCTTCATTAAATATCTATTAAATCTAATAAAGAAATTGTTAAAATTAATTTAAAAATAAAAAGAAATCAAAATTCATGATTTTAGAGGTCCTGGATTGAGAATTTTAATCTTTCGGGTCCTGAATTGAGAGTTTTTATCTTTTAGGTCCTGAATCGATAGATTACCTATGTTTGAGGTCTTGAATTGATAATTCTCCTAATTATAAACATCGGCGGACTCAAGATTTTAGTTGAGGAGAGTCCAACAAATAATATAACAAAATAATATTTAATTTTTTTAAAAAAAATCAAGATTTAATAATATATATTTATAAAAAATCAAAAATAGTTTTCAATAACTTGATTAAGAAATTATAGATGTATTGGATAAAAGAATAAGATTTACACTCAATTCTAGAGTGGCCGGAATGTCAACAAGACATAACTATAAATTGAACTTGGTATGAAAATTTTAGATGAAAATTAAAAGAAGAAAACAAAAATAATATAAAATAAGTAAACGAATAAAGGAAATTGGAAGAGAAAACGAGAGAAGAGAGGATTATGTATTTAGTAAATCTCCTCCAATCTAACTAGCCAATTGTAAGGATTTTTTATTTTTATCTTTTTATTTTTGTGGTATAAAGTGAAATGACATGTATAATCCTTTTTTTTTTTTTTTGCAGGGGGAGCGAATGCCCCCATTTGACTTCAGCGGCGTCCGTTTAGGGTTGTGCAAAATCGAATCAAATTTTTTTTTAAAAAAAATTGAACCGAATTATTTAGTTTGATCAGTTTGGTGATTTTATATTTAATTTTGGTTTCGTTTTGAATATTAAAACTAAAAGATAGTTTGGTTCGGTTTCGATTTTAATAAAAAAATATTTTTGGTTTAAATTGAACTCACCAAAGTATATACACACACACACACACACACACACACACACACACACACACACACACACACACACACACACACACACATTACACTTTTTAATTTTTAATTTATATTTTTAATGTTATACATGAATTAAAAAATTTCATAAATAAAATTATACGCTCATTAGTGAATTAGGCCAAAATGCAAGAGTGCTACAATTTTAAAGTAAAAGATCTGCGAGATTTTTTTGTGTACTGAACTATTAACTATTGAATGTAATTGTGATAAGTTGACATGTACATGATTAAATCAGGGAATTTTTTTATTATTTATTTAATATATTGTTTGTTATTTATTCAGTTCCAGTATTATTTTTCTTTAGATATAATTATTTAGAAAAATACAAAAATTAACATTTGGTTAAACCGAAAACCGAACCAAATGAACCAAAGAATTATGGTTTGGTTAAGTTTGGCTATATCAATTACTTTGGCCGGGTTGGTTTTCATTTTTTTAAAGAATTATGGTTTGGTTTGGTTTGGTTATATAAATTACTTTGGTTGAGTTGGTTTTCTTTTTTTTAAAGAATTTTGGTTTATGAATTTATTGACTCGGTTCAGTCTTGCACCAAACCAACTATTTGCACACCCTTACGTCCGCCTTTGATTATAAAGTATTTTGTATAATTTTTATTAAAATTATAAATTAAGAACATATTTGATGAAGTTATTATATTAACTCAATTACGTTTTTAACATTCGTATTCTAAGTCGTTTAAGCCTGTAGTCCTTCACACTCATTAAAAATGAAAAAAATAAGTCGACGTTGGATTTTTTATCGCTGGAAAAATTTGGAATTTTTGAATTTACTACAAATTAAATGTGATGTTGTTATTCGAATGTTTCAAAAGTGGTGTTGAAATTCCAAATGGGGGAGAGGGGGTGAAAGGTGGCAATTAACCCTAAAGTTTAAGCTTAGGATGTGCATAATAGTTTTAAAGTTAATTTTTCTCAATTAAAAAAAAAAAAGCAAAATTTTGAATATCGAAATCATGAGGATAATAAGTTCTAGGAGTGAGTAGTGATAAATAAGAACATGATTTTATATATATATATATATATATATATATATATTAATTTTTGGGGTAGCCATGGATTTTATTATAATACTCTAGAAACTCTTGAAATTTTAGATGGGGCGAAGGCCCCTTTGCCCTAAGGTAGCTTCTTCATTATTCATTAATTACCACTACCCATCAATAAGGTTGTAAACAAATCGAATCGATATTCGAGATCGGCTCGTTAAAGAATATTCAAGTTCGGGCTCGGGTAGAGCTCAATTCGAGCTTTTCTCCTCATCTTCGAATTCAGTTCGAGCCCGTCTCGTGAAATGCTTGAAAATTTACTAAACGAGCCTAAGCTTGAATGCTCGAAAAAAATCTCGTTTAATTTACATATTCGATTTTGAATTAGAAAATGATAACTTATTTTATTTACCCGTTTGAAATATTTATAATATTCATGAACATGTTCGATATGTTCGATTAAGTTCAAGCTCGAACATGTTTGCGAGCTGGCCAAGCCGAATACTACTTTGTTCGAGCTCGGCTCAAGCTTGACTCGTTTAGAAAATGAATAAATTTGCGAGCGACTCTATTCATTTACAACCCTACTCACCAAATATTTGAAGAATATCTCGACTTATAAAATATTGACGGAATTCAACTCATGACCGTTCAATTACAAGATTGCCTACCCTACTTATAATCCAATACGTATAACATACAACACTTAATTAGCTCACTTCCATTCAAGCTTAACAATATTCTCGACTTTAATTTCCACACACATATACACTAGAAATGAAATCGATCACATTCAACAAACTCTACCTTACAACCCAATGATCTTGATTCTTGAATCTTGATCACATTCACATACGGAAATTAAATATCATCACCTCACCAACTAAACCTCCGAGGAGTGTAGGTCATTCACATGTGGAAATTAAAGATCGTCACTTCACCAACTAAACCTCCGAGGAGTGCAGGCGTGGATGTACCCCAACCTGATAGATGACGAGTTGGTGTATGGCCTTAGCAAACAGCTCTCTCAAATCGGGGCGCTCGGAGACAACGTGCTTAGCAGCGCTCTCGAGCACGCTCAGCACGCTGACCTCCTCGAGCGGCCTCGTGTTATGACCGTTGACGGCGAGGTTGCAGAGCAACACAAGCTCGTCCAAATGGAAACACCCCCTAACATTCTTTCTAAGCAGAATCATCAGCTTAGGCACCCCATCAAACTCAATAATCGCCTCAGAATGTTCCTTGCGGTTGTAGTTTTGGCCACACACAAACTTGCTCAGAGCCCTAGCTGCTTCAGCAGCAACATCATGATCCCAGTGGCTAAGCTGAGCTACCAAGCTACGAACAACGTGTCGTTCCTTCGCAAGAAACATCGATGCCAAGCAGCCGACAGCCTTAACTGCAGGAACCACCAACTGGGGTCTCTTCTCCTCGTCCATCACCTTCAACAGCTGATCCAAGACCACCTTTGCAGGAGTCGAGGTCAGCTTAAACGCACTGCGTTTGAGGTCAGCGTGGGACTCGGCCACAGCAGCCAACTCCATCACTACCTTCAAACAATTCTCCTTCAACTCTCCATGCTCTTTCTTGATGATCTTGGCTAGAACTAGCAAGGCCTTGGTTTCAGTAATGTTCCGGCTGTTCAATAAGCTCCTCCGAGCCAGCTTCCATAGAGCAACCGCGCAGCTTATCTTCAGCCTCGACTTCACCTCCGGTGGCTCCGCCTCTCTCTCTCTCTCCCTCTCCTTCTCACTCCTACTGCACTCACCACTAACTTTCATCTTCATCTCTCCACTAGTACTAATATCAGCAGATAAATGGGAGGAGGAGCTACTACTACGACTAGTTTTCGGGTAATTCAACTCAAGAAATTCATCCAAATCCACATCCACACCCAAAAGGGCCACGAGCAGCCTCGTCACATTCTCTGCACCGAACTCCTCCTGCACGCTAGCAACATCCATCTCCAACATCTTCAACACCAAATCCACCAACACCAACTGAACCCTCATAGGCGGCCCCTTCGCCATTGCTGCCACAACCGCTTCAACACCGTGCTCGTCTCTGATCACCTTCATCCTGTACTGATCATCACCCAAGTAGCACAGAGCAGTGGCAGCAGCACTCTGTGCATCAGCATTCCTACCCTCACTCAACATCTTCAGAAGTGGAGGGATCCCGATTTCTTCAACTATAACATTCTTAGTCCTCTCATTATTGGCAAAATCTGCTAGCTGCTGAGCCCCCTCGCCCTGCCCCATATGCAGAGCAGCTATAGCAGGCCAAACATAGGCTAGAATCGGATCAGTGCAAGCGAGTGGAGGCATAGTCCCGTGATCATAGCAGTCGCGGTTGTATATGGAGAGGAGCCATCGGAGATCACCCAATGAAGAGTCAAGCAAGGCAGATGCCTTCTTGTAATCAGCTGCAGTGTTGATGGAAAGCACTTGATGGAGGAAGTTGGTTCTCTCATGACGGCATCTACGAGCAAAGGTCGAGGCACGGTCGAGGGCTTTGGCAAGATCTAGGCATACACGGCGGATGGGGCGGTCATACAAGGTGGCGGAGGTGGCAGTGAGGCGGGCCAGTGGCCGGAGAAGCTTAGAAAGCTCGGTAACTAGGCGGGCGATTGCTAGGTTTCCACTCTTGTATGATTCAGCTTCTTGAGCTGCATTGATCACTCTCTCAGCAAGAAGGATTAGGAGAGAGAGTACTTCTTGAATTGGCTTTTCTTCTTCACACACTATCACAGTATTCAAGTTTTCTTGAAACACAAACATTTTTGCTTCACAAACACAGAAATTAAAAAAAGATAGAATTTGATTGCAGTGTAAACAAAGAGAAGTCACAAAAATAAATTATACTTTCCATCAAACTTTTCCAAAAAGTTGTGCATTCTAGCTCAAAAGCAGCCATACAAGCAAAAGTTCATTTCTACAAAGCAAAACCAATATGCATGATTGTTGAAAAGTATTTCAATCATATATCTAATAATATTATCTCGTACACACAATAGTGCTTGATATTTAGTAAAAAAAAACAAAAAAAAAGTGTGGCTTTATCTTTTTAGTCTATTTCGACATCACCATCGTCACACCTAGTCATTTTTTGGAAAAAAGCTCTAGTATTAGATTTGAAATAATTTGTCACTCAAGTAAATTAAATTTTGCACAACTCATCCAAAATGATTGAAGTAAATAAGAAAAGTCACATAAATAACTTTGAATTCAGTGTAGCAGATAAGCTCTGCATTTTGGTGCAAAAGCAACCATACATGTAAAAGTTTGTTTGTGAAAAGCAAAACCAATATGCATGATTGTTGAATAAGTAGTTCAATCACCTCTCTTCTATTATTTTCTCTAACCAAATTAAAAGCTAGATAAGAAAGTAGCACATGACTATTTATTTTTGATAAAATCTGGATTTTGCATGAAAGTTTGTATTTTGACTCCAATCCGAGGGTGTGTTAACTGAGATTAAATTCACCCAATAGAAATATAATTCATCGTAATCTAATCGAATCGAGCCGAACATGCCATACCTAACTTGATTCATTCATAACCATCGACGATATGAGACATGTCACGGGATGTCACTCTCATCTTATCCTGCAACCCAGATACATCGGGATAAATTTATTCCCTTATCCTGATTCTCGGAACAGACAACGACGGGCCGATTGCTGTCGAGGCTAGTCGGACTCCCGTGACTGGCACCCGGGCCACCAGCACTTACACACTCAAGACCGTCAGGGGGATCTCCGACCGTCAAACGCCCTACCCGGGCTCCGTTGCTGCTATAGTGCTAGAAGTTTTGTTGTAAATTTGTAATGTTCATAGAATTAGGCACGGCCTTGAACGACCATTTTGTTTTGTTTTTAGACTTTACAGTATCTACTTCCGTCGCTAACCCCTTTTTTGTAAGAACATGTGTAGAGGGAATGTGATAAAGAATTGTCGGACTAGTCCCCCTCCAACTAACACGTGCTGTAAATTGTTGCCAAATTATAATGTACATGATTTCTGCATTAACGAAGAATTTCTTTCGCACAAATGTGTATGTGAGTTGCTTGCTCTCCCAGGATCACTAAAAGCACTAGAGTATGTGAATTGCGTTGCCATCGTGCACCAAACTTGCTAGTATAAGCCTAACGAGAGTAAGACAGACCACTAGCCGCACGATGTGCACTTGACACTAATCGCTACAAGCGTCCCGTGACACAACACTACATCAATAGTATGAATTATCAATCCAATAAATAAGCAATATCCACCTATGAATGTGTGCGGCAATAATCTCTACACATCATCATCATATAATGATCAACATACATTACAACAAAATTATTCCCCCCTCCTCCAAAAAAACAACAAATTAGGCCTGTCTATGTGCATGAGGTCCAGCCTGATAGATAGTAAGGTGATGTATAGCCTTAGCAAACAACTCTCTCAGATGAGGATGCTGCGCGACAGCATGCCGCGCAGCTCCCTCCAACACGCTCAGCGCTCGAGCCTGCTCGAGCGCCTTGCTGTTGCCGGCATTGCTCGCGAGGTTGCAGAGCAGCACGAGCTCGTGCAGGCGCAGAGCGCCACCACGACGATCGTGGCTCCTCAGCAGATTCATCAGCTTCTGCACCCCATCGAACTCAATGATCGCCTCAGAATGCTCTCTGCGATTGTAATTCTCATCACAAACAAACTTGCTCAGAGCTTTAGCCGTTTCAGCAGCAACATCATCACTGCTCCTATGGCCAAGCTGCAGGACTAACGACTGCACGATCCGCTTCTCCTTCGCAGGAAACATCGAGGCCAAGCACCCGATCGCCCTCACTGCAGGGATCACCATTGCCGGGCTGGTCTCCTCGTTGATCACCCTCAAGAGCTGATCGAACACGGCCTTTGCAGCAGTCGAAGTTGGCTTGAACGCAGCGCGTTTGAGCTCAGCGTTCGACTCTGCTACTGCGGCCAGCTCCATCACCACCTTCAAACAGTTCACCTTCAACTCCCCCTGCTCTTTCTCGATGATCTTTGCCAAAACTAGCAATGCCTTAGTGTCTGTTATCTTCCCACTGTTGAGCAAGCTCCGCCTAGCAAGAATCCACAATGCGGCCGCGCAGCTTATCTTGAGGCGCGAATTCACCTCAGGCGGCTTCGCCTCCGCCTCCCTCCTCCCCTCCGAGCTACCACCACTGCGCTTCTTCGTCATCTCCTTATTGATCTGCACGAGGGAAGGCAAGGTATTAGCACTCTTTCGTGCATTCGCCTCGACAAACTCCTCCAACTCCACATCCATGGATAAGAGTGTCACTAACGGCCTAGTCACATTCTCTCTCCCAAACTCCTCCTGCACAGAGGTATCCAACTCCGACATCTGCGACACCAAATTCACCAAGATCACCTGCACTGGCGCAGGAGCTTCGGATAAGGCTTTGGCGATGATTTGAACTCCTGATTTATCGGCGATTATCTTAACACGGCCTTGATCATTAGCCAGATTGCATAGAGCAGTTGCGGCGGCGCTCTGCCCATCGACATTGCTGCTGTCTTTCAGCATCTTTAAAAGTGGAGGGATCCCATTTTCTTCCGCTATGATCTTCTTGTTCCTGTCGTTGTCGTTGGCCAAGGAGGCGAGTTCTCGCGCCGCCTCGGCGCGGCCCATGTGCGCGGCGGCGACGGCGGGCCACACCCACGCTAGGATGGGATCGGTGGTGGCGATCGGCGGAAGAGCGGGTCCGCAGCCGGAGGAATCTGGGTTTAAGATTGAGAGGACCCATTTGATGTCAGCTAAGGAGGAATCGAGGAGGGCGGAGACCTTCTTGAAATCGGCGGCGGTGGTGATGGAGAGGACGTGGTGGAGGACGTTGGTTTTCCTGTGGCGGCACTTGCGGGCGAGGGTGAGGACGCGGTCGAGGGCCTTGGTGAGGTCGACGGCGACGCGGCGGATGGGGCGGTCGTAGACGGCGGCGGAGGTGGTGGTGAGGCGGGCGGCGGAGCGGAGGAGCTGGGAGAGCTGAGTGACTTGGCGGGCGAGGTCCGAGTTCTCGGGCTTGAATGACTCGGCTTCCTGAGTTGATTTGATGACTCGGTCGGCGAGGAGGATTGGTAGGGAGAGTACTTCTTGGATTGATTTTTCTTCTTCCGACGCCATAACCATCGGAATTTCAAGATTTCAAAAAAAAAAAAAACAGAGGAAAAAACTAGTAGGGAAGGGGAATTGGTGAGTGAAAGAGTAAATGGAGATCCCACAAAAATTTATGTTGAAAAAACAGATGAAAAAATGAAAAATTGAGAGTAAATGGAGCGAGGCAGGAAGGAAAGAGTGTTATGAGGTTGAGCTGAACATGTGAACGGTGACACTTTATGATTGGACTTTAAACACTGTGAGGTTATAATCATCTCTCTCTCTCTCTCTCTCTCTCTATGTATATATATATATATATATATATATTGTTTGAAATTTCTATGTTATATTATTGGATAAATCACGTGTCAGATTATTTGTTTGATGGAGTAATATTCATTATGTGGATCGAGATTCAATTTTAAATTCTACCAAATTAGAAGTAAAATTATAAATATGTGATTGAATATGAGTTTGTGTCTAAATTTGGACTTATACATTTATGTGTTATAAATATGTAATTGAATATGAGTTTACATAATTAGACACTTTTTTTCATGTTGAGATTAACCCGCAACCACTAGGTATGCATTCGATAAATTCTGCAACCACACTTGGTACTGGGTGAACCGGATGAATTCATCAACCACACTTGGTATTAGGTAAATTCTGCTGTGACGGACTCATTAGGTAGTAACTTATACACTAGGTAAATTCCATAACTACACTTGATACTAGGTAAACTGGATAAATTCCACAACCATACGTGGTATTGGGTATAGAGATGGACGCGGGAATTCAAATTTGGGGGCAAAATGTAACAATTTTTTTTTTTTGAAGCGAAAATAATACTCCCTCCGTTTCTATATAAATGTCATTCTAGCTATTTAATTTTGTTTCAAAAAAAGTGTCATTCTACAATTTCGAGACATAAAATTCACACTTTTCTCATATTTAACCTCATTTAATACATTCAAACATTTATATTTTGCTCATTTAATGTATTCACACAAGGGTATATTAGGTAATTCAATTAATTTATTAATTTGTGTGCATTCATCCAGAATGACAATTAAATAAAAACGGAGGGAGTAGTATAATACAAATAATATTAAATTTATATAACAAATTATATATATACATATATAAAAAAAATTGGACAAACTTTTTTTTTTGGGGGAGGGGGCACCCCTGGGGGCACGAGTCCCCCCTAGGTCCGTCCCTGATTGGGTAAATACTGATGTGACATACTCATTAGGTAGTAACACGCAGCTTCTATCGATGTGACAGACTCATTAGGTAGTAATCTGCAGCCCATATTGAGGTATGTACTGGGTAGATCCCGTAACCACATTTGGTATTGGGTACTGGGTAAATTCTTTTGTGACGGACTCATTAGGTAGTGAGATTCGAACCTGAGGTCTTTGATCATTAGATAGTGAGATTCGATCTTGAGTTGACCTTTGATACGATTGATTAGGTTTAAAATGTTGCCGATGAAATCCAAGTAGATTTAAATTTTAAGAAAAAATAAATAATAGATTTGTATGAGAAAATAAGAAATCATAGAGTCCTAGTTATTTTAAATGACTATAAAAGTTACTAACTGCGTCAACTCTTCCTGTTTTTGCCGTGTTGAACCTACCTAAATCGACCATGCTACTTGGCATTTCATAACGGTGTGGATATATTAGAGAAAAATACAAAATAATTCACTTTTCTCAAAAATAAATTTTCAATTGCTTTTTTTATTATAAAAGGCGGGGGAAGAAAATTCAAGGAAATATCCAACGACTTAGAAAGTAGGGTTATATATATTTATATATTGTAGTGATGATGTGAGTAGATAAAGCATTATAAACAAAGACCAATCAAAATATGGCAAAAGATTTAAAGGCAAAGTCAATAATTAGCAAATGCATGGAAAATATTAGGGGCGTGGGGTTTACGAAAATGAGAGAATCTTTCAACTTTAAATCAATATTAATATCTATTCTTTTTTTTAATATATATAAAATAGTCAAATTAAGATACAAAATGGCTAATTGTAGTCTGCCACTTCAAGTTTAAGCTGATGGTTCTTGGAGAATTAGGTCAATGAAGAAATCCCTGCGAAATTGCCCTTCACGAAATTGAGCGCAAATTTACACACAACAAAAAAAGAGAGAGAGAGAGAGAGAGAGAGAGAGAGAGAGAGAGAGAGAGAAGAGGAAAGCTTACCACCTTAGAAAGGTGTGAAAATTTATTAAAGGGCACGTGCACGTCACATAGTCAATCGATCAGCGCGCGTTGACTCAATCAATACATTGACTATAAAATCCGTCAAAATTAATATTAATTATAACATTAAAAAATTATCACTTAAAAACCCAAAATTATCACTTGTATTATTAAAAAGTATCGGCCAGAAAAAATAAATAAATAAAAACTGTCAAAATCAATATTAACCGTAATACTAAAAAGTATCACTCAAAATTCAAAAAGTATCGCATGTATTCCTGAAAAGTATGACTTATTTTGACAATTTTTTTGATCAACGCGTTGACCGTCTGATGTACACCTTATCTACGGGATAATCTGCGTTTAGTTAAAGATTTGTGTTGATTAACATTTAAATATGATATATGCTTACTTACCATGTATATAAGAAATATGGAATTCAGTAAAATTATGAGCATCTCAAATATTATATTATTAATTAATTTATTATAGATGAAATCATCAATATCGCACGTATCAAGTCCCATATGTGCGAACCATGAAATAGATAGGGGACGTGGACATATATTGATGTTGAATCATTGAAAATTTGAAATAGAGTGCCCCTAAATCTTTATATATTGAATGTTCGAGGAAAAAAGGAAAATCGAACACCCACCATTCAAATTTCCCTAATAAATATATAACTAAAATAAACAAAACATTTTCTCCATCCAAAAAAAAAATAAAAAAAATTACCTTCATCTTTGACCATTTCCACAATCATAAATGAGGAAACCAGAACTGAAGTTGACTAGAGAGTCTGAATGATTTAGCGCCATCCACGATTAAGTTAATGATAATTTATTTCTTTATATTTCATTTTCATGCATTGGAGAATCATTTTTAAAATAATAATTAAAAAAATAAAGAAAAAATACGTCAGTTGTAGTTACATTTATTATTTTAATGTTTGGTAAGTCAAACAAAAAGAAATAATAGATGTATGTAACAATTGAATATACAGTGCAAATTAAAATATTACTTCTACCACCTCAAAAAAATAAAATATACATACATACGTGTATATATATATATATATATTACTTCTACTATTCAAAAGTATTTTTCAGATTTCCTGTATGATCAGAACCAAGATATGAACACCCCTGAAATGAAGAGTCAGGCTACTTCCACATTTCATAAACTGAAGAAAATTTCAACCAAAGTTAATGAAAGTAATATTATCCATGAAAACAAGGCAGCAAGATAATACTGAACATAAATTTGAAATAAGGAGTTTAATCCTCCATCTAAAAACAAAGGCACACAGAAGTTCGATCAAATTGTTATGCAGAATACTGAAATCGAAAATTCGAAGAGATAAGCAACTAAGCAAGAGTCTTGAATGCACAATTGAAGCAACGATAGCTATTCATTCATATCCCTTCAGAGTTTTGCAATCAGACCAGATGAAACAGACTTAGGGTCTTTCACGTCGTTGTCTTTTCCATCCATGTCACAAGCATTTGGTGGCACGTCCACTGCAGGCGAGCAGTTGAAGAATCCATGCGGCTGCACAACACGTGTGACGGTGTTTTCAGCATTTGTTGGAATGAAAATTGTAGCAAATACTAGGTTGCTTGAGAAATGCAAACTGATGCAGTAATGAAGAACAAAGAGTAAAAATCATTTAGATAGCATATTACCTGGAGCAGAAAACCAATGTGTTCCACGGGCATAACAGGCCAGTCTTCCAAACGAGGAACGTGTGTAATCCCGAAAACATACCTGAATGAGGAAGGTAAGTAAGAAGAAGAGGGAGAATGAGTATCTCAGTGCAATGACATGTTAATTGATTCACAAATGAGAACTGAATGACACGAGAGTGAATTGAATTAGTGCTCGATTTGGTGTCCAGATAAGTTATGATGCTTACTTAGCTTAATATCTTGAAGCTACACAACATGTCTCTTGTCTTGGTTCGAGGGGGGGGGGAGGATTGTTTAATATTTCGAAAAATTAAACGAGCAATGCTTTATTCAGGGAACTAACCAGAGTACAATATTGGTTTCTTCCAGAGATCGATTTTGCTTTACCCAAGAAGCCAGGCCTTCCCCAACACGTGGATTCTGGTTAGGAAATTCTCCTCCGGGGAAATCCTCCCCGTGTGCATACGGTGTAACCCACAGGTTATGCTTCAGAAACGTGGCTCTTCTCAGAAACTTAGCATCAGGGCCAGCCATCGGCAGACAATTTGAACCAGGTACGAGCTTGTAGCCCGTCAGCTGTCCACTCCTATTGACAGTTCGTGTGTTCCTTACCTGCAATGAAAATAAAATATGATTGGGTTCATAACTTCAATGAAGATTTTTGAATAACTGTATATGACACAATGGATTTTCTATGACAGGACAGTGTTTCTTCTGTCCACACAAAGACGAGAGAAAAAGGACTCTGCCTGTCTTTAAAACAAAAACTCTCAATAAATCAGAAAAGTGATTGAAAAGGGAATCTCCTTTCAAAGGGAATCGAAAAGATTGCCAACGCATACATAAAGAAAAAATGTGGGTGAGGATTCTTACAATCCAGTGACGGGCTGATGATGGATCACAATCACGCATGGCTTCTAATTCAGATTTAAGTAAAGTTTCCTCAGCATAGAATGCATTGTTGTGAACATTATCATTTCCAGGTTCTTCAACTTTGACGTTCACTTCAACAACCTAATGAAAAGATAGTAGCAGAGCCCCCAAGATAAATTACATGGTTTAGTGTCATTCATGGAAATTAACACTAAAAACTTATTAACCTATGACCACATACCTGATTCTGCATTTCACCAGGTTTAGAGTCGACTGCCATGTCCATACGAGCAACAAAAAAATGTTGATGAACTGGGGCATACAATCCTGGTGCAATTGTTGTACCGTATTTTCTAGATTCTCCAGGTTGCAAAGCTCCTAAACTAAGAATTCCAGTAAGTTTTACTTCAGCCTCAATTTTTCCATCCTGCATCAATACATAAACTTCATCAAATTACTGTGACAAACCAAAATCTATAGGATGGATTAACAGTTAGAGGCTGATTAGATTTAAAAAGTAAGAAGTCGAGCTTATTTTAATGATCTCAAGATGTGCTGAGAAAAAGATAGGGGATGGAAATTACAAGAGGAAACCATACATTATTGAAACAATAAAGTTTCCTTGATATCTCACACACTTGTTGCTATATAACAATGATATTCAGACCAAAGTAGTATAATGTTACAGTAAAAAAAATGTAAACTCATAGACAGGTTAGATGCAAGTCATGTCATATATTCGAGATGTAGACGAATCACTTTTCCTAACTACAATGGTCTAACATTCAGTTATTGCATGCGCAAACTCACTATCAAGAATGTGATCACTTGCCTGATAAAAGTGCCAGTAAAATCCATATTCATAATTAGCCACAGTGCAAATGAAAGAAACAGTGAGGCGCCTTGAGCGTCGAACTTCTGTAAGGCCAGTTCTCCAGTCTTGATGCTTCCACAGAATTCCGTGGTCTTCTTCGTGCAAGCATACACAGTTTTCAGTTGTTTCAACTCCTCCAGTAAAATTTGTGAAATGGGCATCAAAATATTTTACATACCCCAGACAATCACACCCCTGAAATTGGAAAGTTCTTAGTTGGCTGTTATATTGAGAGTGAGAGATCAATGAGCAATAAATCAAACTAAAACGGCAAATGGACACCGAACCTTCTTAAGAGAATGGGCATTCTTCCCAAGACCATCTTCCCCAGCATCAAATGCATTCTTTCTATAATGTGGATCATTGGGATCTCCATAGGGCACAACCATCTCGACAAAACTTAACCTGTGGGCAATAGGTCTCCGACCTCGACTACCATCAACATATGCAACAGAATGAATGACCAAACCCTCCCTTGGAGTGAACCCAATACGAAAGTTCCACTGGCAATCAACATTTCAGTGATTATTTGGAGTGATCACAATAAATCACGAGACAAATGAGTAAAACAAAGATAAATAAATTAACTACCTTCTGCCACTCAACGTAATTTCCATTAATCCGAAAGCTAGGACCTTCAGGTTGTACAATTTGAAGGGGTTTAACATCACTTCTATCTACCCCTCCTCTAGTTTCACCAGGAGTATAGTTTCTCAGCGGATCAGCTGGAGGCAAGGGTACCAGCTTACGATCTTCAAATTCAATCACAATCATATTTTGCATATCAACAAGAACATGAATTCCTTCGACAGGTCGAGCATAGCCATTTTCCAGTGGGCAGTCACTCTCTGTTCGGCAAAAAATAAGTGGTTTTGCAAGTCTACGACTGGGAGCATCAGCATCACTGTGGTAACCAACACACCTGCAGTGCACAATAAAGGCATTAAGTAGTTGTTATATCTAACGGTGAAAACTACTGAGAGCTTTCTTTTATCAGAAGCAAAAATACTTATCATGTTCTTATATTTTACTAACCAAGGATCAACCATGACTAACTCCATATCATCAATTCCCCTCTTCTTCATTGCTTCTATAAATGGAGGGTAATCTTTGACAACAGCTTCACACTCAGCATATTCTGCAGCATCCTACAATTAGGAAAACATAATATAATTTTAGAATGTGGAATTGCACATTTTCTTATAACAGGCTAGAAAAGCAGAAATAAATTCCTTAAAAGCTAAACTACATGGATTTTAAATTTAAGTATCAGCCAAAACAGTAAAAAGGAAAAGTAGAAAGTTCTAAAATTCTGAGTGATACATCATGCAATCTTAATGCGCCTCAAAATATTTTGTGTACTATTCTTGGGAAATTTAATAAGCAGTCATGCTTTAACTTCCAGAGACATTATTGACTCAAAATTAAAATTAATGAATCACAAAAGGCTTCAGTTGGCAGAGATACCATTGGTGGCTGAACATCAGGGACAATTGTAGAAGAAATAACTTTTCCCCTGTGATGCCCACCTCGAGTGGTAGCATGTAATTCCGTCAGCTCAACAATCCACAAACTGGTGTTATTGGATTTTTTATTGTAGACAACTAGTCGAGCTCGCCTTGCTGGAAGTTTAGTAGGAACTGCATGTGCTCCTTTTGTTCTAGGCAATAGTGAGGGTTGGAAAGGCGGAAAGAAATAAGCATCTGCCAGTGCCACTACATTTTTATCTGGCTCCAATAGAACCACTTCAATAAACCGCATGCTATCTCTCAACTGGCAAGGGAGGAATGGTCACTTGAGACAGAATTTAATAATTATCAATATATTAGGGCAAGGAAAGAAAAATAGAATGTCATTATGAACCTCAGGGGTTGCTCCAGCTGCTCTGACAGTTGACACGGCTATAGAGATTTCAGCAGCAGATAAAGGATCCAGAGGATGTTTGGTTTGAACCCTTAGCATGATTGGGAGCCCTGAGTAAACAGAAATTTAAATTTAACCAGTAAATATTCCATAAAATCTCAATTTAATATAAGAAGTACCAGTTGAAGGAGAGTTAAGATGCGACTTCTTCATGTGAATAAATACAATAGGTGATATAGAAAGTAAAACAATAGGGGAGAACAAGCATCCTCCAAGTAGGATAGTAATTAATAATAAGCGCATGAATGCAGCTTAAGAAAAGTGATTACAAACTAAAACTTCTTGTCTTGCCAAATGGAACTATTCCTAGAAAATGCGATTAATAAACATTAAAGATTAAGTACTATGCAATAGAGATGTTTGACCATCACCTATGACATTAATGACAGACCAAACCTTTCTTGTCTACTTTATATTAAATCATTCCACCTCTGCAAAGTTCAATAAAATAATTTTATTTAAAAAAAAAAGATTTTTTTTTTTTAAATGTAAAGGACATATAGCATCAAATGCAAGTATGAAACTAAGAACTACTATCTAATCAATTGATCTACAATATACTTAATATGTTTGACACATTACTTCATGAAGTACCTTTGAAACAGATCGATTTAGTTACATGAATGCCAACCATAAAAATATTATTTTTAATGGAAAATTAAATCGATTTTCAAACATGATTAAAATTCAAAGCTTTGGAGCTTTATCATCAAAAGAGTAATAATTTCCAGCATGACATGATACAGAAACAACTTTTTAGTTTTACTCATAAACCTGACTGCATTTGCTAAAACAAGTCCCATTTTCTATGTCAAGGTCAAGCATTAAAGCTTTAGGAGTTAGAAATCTGAGGTGCAGAACTCAAGTAGCTCTTTACTTCTTTTGTTCTTTGCCCCCCTCTTTTGGACAAGATTAATTTGTGTTCTCATTCACTCTCCCATATACACAAAAGGAGTAGATACATAAAATATTTTCAAATATTCTAAAGATATGAACAGATGGAAAAATTCAGTCAAGATTAATAAATACAAAATCTTATCAATCACCTTTATGCACCTAACCAAGACAAGCAAAAAAATTAACAGATCACGAAGTATCAGGAAAAAATAAAATAAAAACAACTAAAAGAAAAAAGGAGAGAGGGGGGGGGGGGGGGGGGGGGAACACCAATCATTTCAACCAAACCGCGATCACAATTTTAAGATGTTAATCGATGCACGAAAGGCATAGAGTAAAATGCACACACATACGTTTGAATACTGGAGTACAACTTTTTTTTTTTTTAATTAATGAAATTAAAAAAAAAAAAAGTGAAAATGAACGGTAAACCTTTAGTAGTAGCTAACGAGGATGCGAGATTCTTGCTCTGGATATCCTCAGCAGCAGACGGAATCCAATCAGCAGCGCCGGAGGCGGAAGCACTCTCACGGCGGACGACTACGGCAGAGCCGCCAGCAGCTGCCGGAGCAGAACGGCCAGCACGCGACGCTTCTTTCGGAGTTGTGGCCATTGCAACTGGTTGTCGAGTTCACCGAATCCACCGCAATGCGCGTCGCAATCTTCTGACATACAGCAAAAGAAAACACAGGAAGTTGCTCACACTAGCACCGCCGCCGCCGCCCCCAACGCCGCCGCAAATCTATTCGACACAGAATCAGTGAGTATAGAAGTAGAAAATTGATCAGAAACAAAAATTCGAACAGATTTTGCGCTGATCGACAGTCGTATCTCTCGATCTACCTGTATCAATGTGAGGAGAGAGAAAAAAATTGGAGAGAGAGAAAATGGGGAGCAAGGGACAAGCAGTGTGATTAGACTCTTTTCAAAAAAGTGATTTTTCGAGCATATTTATTGATGAATTTTTGGATTTATTATTTATTGATTTTTAACCTTTTTTAAAAAAAAAAATAAAAAATTGGGAGAGAGCTTATTAGATAAGCGCGGCGGGTGATAGGTATATTGGCTTTTAGCAATCCATTAATGAGTTGTGACGACTTCCATGATTGTGACATCGATTTTTGGTAATAAAGTAATTTTTTTTTTTAAATTTTAGCGTTTATTTTGTTATTTTTGGATGATTGGGTTGATGAAATTGTTGACAATTGAAAACGAGGTAAGTTTTTTGTAAAATTGATTTGGTAAATATAAAAATACTTTTTTAGGCTTAAATTACATCTTAATATCTACATTTACAGACCAGATCACCTATCGCATTTCCTGTTATGTTTCCTGTTCTGAGTCTTTAATATTACTAGATTGACCAACCGTGCGATGCACGGATAAGATATATATGTACATTTATTATTGTTTTATTAGAAGTTATAAATATGAAAAAAAAAATATTATGAAAACATATGAATAAAGTATTGGATATCTTAAAGATAAATTTTTAGAATAATGCTAGCCAGCCAGATTCTGGCTAGTCAGAATCTAATTTTTTGATGATTAATAAAACTGTACTATTAATAAATTAATTATGTTAATTATTAAATGTTATGTTTTTACTATATTATCCTTCTGTCATGAAATTAGTGATTTGTAATTAATTATTAAAATCACTCCAGAAGCGATCGGAAGAAAGGGGCGCAACTTCATCTTCTTAATTTCTTTTCTTCACTTCTTTATTTTTTTTCCATCTTCGATTTCTTCTAAATTGAAGCGCATATAGAGTTGCCCTAATTATTATGGAGGGCATCAATGTAAATTTATTGAATAATTAGTGTTTTATTAATTAAATTAATTAATTATTTAAAATAATAACTAGCCAGAATCTGGCTGAAAATCACTACTCAAATTTTTATTGGTTCTCTTGACAACATCCAAACGGTGTAGACCTCTATATAAAATGGAATTTTTATTGGTTCTTTTGACAACATCCAAACGATGTAGACTTCTATATAAAATGGAGATGTTTCAGATTTGAAATTTATCGCTCTCATTTTTCCTGTCATACCTCATTTTCTTAGTGTTATTTATCTTTTTCTACGTTGTTCATGGGCCATTATACATAAGCGAGACTTATCTTGTGTGCCCTCTGATAGCGATTGCAGATTACAATCGTCATAAAAAAATATATAGTTTTAATATTTTTTTATTTTTATAAAAAAATCAAATATATGTTGATATGATTTTAAAATTTTATGTAAATTTAAATATCTTAAATTAATATTCACTCCATTTCTAAATAAGTGTCATTCTAGTATTTTAATTTTATTTCAAAAAATGTCATTCTACAAATTCGAAACAGAAAGTTCAAATTTTTCTCACATTTGCCATTATTTAATGCATTCAAACGTCTATGTATATTTAACTCATTTAATATATTCACACAATGGTGTATTAGGTAATTCATTTATTTATTTGTGTGTATTTGCCCAAAATGATATTTAAATGAAAACGGATGAAGTATATTTTATCATTTAATGCATAACTTTTAAGGTTCTTTTTTTTTTCCTTGTAGATACAATTTGTTATTTTCGTATTTATATGATTTATTGGTAAAATATTAAATAAAAAAAATGAATGCAAAACATAATAGTTAAATTATTATGTTTATACAATTTTCAAACGTTATTTGTTTAGCGAATATTTTCAACATATTCATTAAAAATGTTTGATATGTAATCATCACAAAATTTCCGTCTATCATTAATCATGTAAATTTACAATAATTTATAAATGGTTAAGTTGCACATATCGATAAGTAATTATGCGAGTTATGATACATATGTAATATATAAATGAAGTGGCCATACAACCATTTATAACTTTTATGATAAATATTTTTAAATACACTATAATGATGCACCTCTCTTATTTAATTTTAAAATAAAATTGTAAATATTATTCAAATATATTTTTTATTTTTAAATAATATGATAAATTATTAACAGTATATTAGCATGCTCGTCATCCATATGTTAATTGAAATATGAATGGACATGTTACTAAAAATTTAACTAACCTTTTTATAATTAATTATTTGATATTAATTAATATCCTTTTATAATTAGTCTAAGTAATGTAATTTTTGTGTGTTGATAGTTGTGTAATTAAAGCAATCAGTATACATTAATCTAAATTAAATTAAGCAACGTATTCTAAATTCATATACATTTAGCTGTTTTTATTTTCAGAAGTAGTAGTATTCACTATTTTCATGGATTTATAGTATTTGTGTATATTGATTTTTCACTTGCAATATATTAGTACAAATAATTTATATTAGGAGTATATTATTGTGTTGAAGTGTTTTGGAAATACAATATATATAATTATGGTTAGTTTGTTATAATGATTCCCAAACAATAAATTAGTTAATATATAAATATTTATTTATTAACATTATTATTTCTAAATTTAGAAATTTCGTTTTGACGGGAAAATAAATATTTTCTAATTGTGGCCACGGTATTGTTATTATATAGATATAGATTTTTTTTAAATATATTTTTAAAATTTTTAATTTATTATAATTTTATTTAATTTAATTTTGTTATTAATGGTCCATCCATCCACAATTAGAGTATATTAATATTTTAAAAAAAAAATTAGTTATGCAACACCAAGTGGAATAGGAATGTAGATTATCTGATCCGATACATTTAGGTTTTTTTTTTTCAAAAATTATCAAGTTTTTTTCAAAATTAACACAATAGTATCCATTTTTTCAAAAAATTTACAAATCCAACATTTAGTCAATTTTACGGTCCGAAAATATGACGCAATTGATTGTATTTTAATAGGAACCAAGTAAAAAAATCATTCCAATCAAAAAATATTAAAATAAAATAAATTACATACGATTTTAGAATTGTAAAATTGATTAAATGTTAGAATTACAATAATTTTCAAAAAGTGAGTACTGCTTTATTAATTTTGAAAAAATAAATCATTTATGGAAAAATGTCCAAAATGTAATCATCAAAGTGTAATTTACCCTTTTTTATTAATAAGATTTGAAATTTGAGTCAAATAAGTAAAAAAATCAAAGTTTAGATTGGTAAGTAACTATAGTATTTTTCTTTCCTTAAACCATGAAAAAATGATGTTCCGGTTTTTTTACTACACTTATATTACATATACTATTGATCATTTCATCAATACACGCCATGTGTAAATCAGACGAAAACTACACATCTTTTTTTTTATGTCTAGAATAACCCGCAGCCGCTACCGTGGTGCGCACTGGGTAAACCCCGCCCATGTGTAATAGCCTGCAAA
The DNA here is from genome assembly GCA_026008535.1 of Perilla frutescens. Lineage (NCBI taxonomy): Eukaryota > Viridiplantae > Streptophyta > Magnoliopsida > Lamiales > Lamiaceae > Perilla > Perilla frutescens. The sequence goes on from BRKX01000015.1 coordinate 53,563,323, forward strand.
CCTACATAGGGGATGTAAATCACACTTGGCAGGTCAGGTGTGACAGGCTCACACCTAGTGGTGTTGGTGGTGGGTCGAACTTGAGACATTTGACCTTAAGAAACACCACTCCACCACTAGGCCATCCCCAAAAAGACGAAAACTACACATTTTGAGCAAGTGAATTATAGTTAGACTTTGAGGAACTCCAAACAAGATGGCTAGGATTGTCTTTAATATTTAGTGGTTCCTATGCTAATTTTAAAAATTAGGTCCTTAATATCTTTAGTAAAAAATCTCAAAAATTTTTGACTTTGATGAAACATATAAGTTACTAAATTTGTGGACCCTCTAAATTTAGGAGTTATGTGCTAAAACTCATTTTGCACGCTCTCTTAGACAATCTAAATATAACCCGACCCATATAATCTCGATTTAACAACAATAATTAATTTGCAAAATCATAAACGAGTATCATATTTTCCTTCTGAATGATGAGGTGATCACCGACTTAGTGGACTTTCTTAATTTTATAGAATTCATATAAAATAATTTACAATTAAACCCATTTAATGTGAGCCATATATGATACAAGTATAACCTTTATTTAGCTGCAATAATTCATCATTTTTTCTTTTCTCTATATACGTACATTCATATCAGAAATTTATTAGTGTGGGCCTGTGCCCAAATAGACTAATTGCACGATATTTCCCTAAAATAATATAGTAATAATAATAATTGCACGATATATACGAATCTGAGATACCATGTATATACTCCACAAATAGTGATTATGGATATTTTCAAATAGACTAAAAAAAGTCATACAAATAGCTGAGGAGTGAGGATGAGATTTCCTATTACACTCGTGTTACATTCCGTGTTATACTTTCAAATTATGTATTTTTTTATATATATTTTCAACTATATTTTTCTGTGATTTAGTTTAATTTTACAATTTTTTTAGGACGTTCACCCCACCCAATTATGATTTATAGTTATTTCAATGAATAATTCTTTATTATGGTTGATTAATTCAAAATTAAATTTTATAACTTTTTAAATTCATTTTTTATTAATAAATGTTGATTGTGATTATTTATGTTATAATTTATTTTTATTTTATAATAACTATTATTAAAATTGAGTAGCTATCTATCTTTTTATTTTTTTAGGAAACAACCTTCTTAATTGAGTAAATAGGGCCTACATTACGACCACTATTATTTACGTATGCACTAATTAAATTTATCGAACATAGGAGTATGCGTCTATGCGATAGTCCACTGTTTCAACTTCAATTAAACTCACTCTATTTATGAATAAACGTCATTTTAATATATATATATATATATATATATATTATAAAGAGTGTCATTCTACACAATCGAGATCAAAAATGTACATTTTTCCTATATCTATCTTCATTTAGTGCATTTAAATTCATTTTTTATTAATAAATGTTGATTGTGATTATTTATGTTATAATTTATTTTTATTTTATAATAACTATTATTAAAATTGAGTAGCTATCTATCTTTTTATTTTTTTAGGAAACAACCTTCTTAATTGAGTAAATAGGGCCTACATTACGACCACTATTATTTACGTATGCACTAATTAAATTTATCGAACATAGGAGTATGCGTCTATGCGATAGTCCACTGTTTCAACTTCAATTAAACTCACTCTATTTATGAATAAACGTCATTTTAATATATATATATATATATATATATATTATAAAGAGTGTCATTCTACACAATCGAGATAAAAAATGTACATTTTTCCTATATCTATCTTCATTTAGTGCATTTAAATTCATTTTTTATTAATAAATGTTGATTGTGATTATTTATGTTATAATTTATTTTTATTTTATAATAACTATTATTAAAATTGAGTAGCTATCTATCTTTTTATTTTTTTAGGAAACAACCTTCTTAATTGAGTAAATAGGGCCTACATTACGACCACTATTATTTACGTATGCACTAATTAAATTTATCGAACATAGGAGTATGCGTCTATGCGATAGTCCACTGTTTCAACTTTAATTAAACTCACTCTATTTATGAATAAACGTCATTTTAATATATATACATATATATATTATAAAGAGTGTCATTCTACACAATCGAGATCAAAAATTTACATTTTTCCTATATCTATCTTCATTTAGTGCATTCAAACGTTATTATTTGACTTATTTAATGTATTCATACAGGGGTGAGTGTACTTTAATTTGTTTATTTTATTAATATGTGTGCATTTATCCAGTATGACACTTATTCAGAAACAGGGAGGGTAGTAAAATTGGATTGATAATAAGTTTGTGTGTCTATACGGGCAAATTATATTTTGACACTTACATTTTAGATTATTTATAAAAAAATAACTCACTTTTTCAAAATTAATAAAATAGTACTTTTAAAAAAAAAATTGCACATCTAACATTTTATTAATTTTACGGCCAGAAAATCGTACGTGATTGATTGTATTTTAATATTTCTTGATTGAATGATTTTTTTATGCAGTTAGGGAAATAGAAATGTTGTAATACAATCAATATATAGAGTTTTCAACCCGAAAAATTGATCAAATATTAAATTTTTGAAAAAATGGATAGTGTTTTATTAATTTTAAAGAAGTGGGTTGTTTTTTTTTTTTTTTAAATCCAAAATATAATTATCAAAGTATAATTCACCCTAGCTATATATACCGGCATATACATATGGATACTAAAACCAAGTGTTGTTGGCTTATTGCAAAAGAAAATCACAAATGTTTAACTATTTTTTGTAATTCAATATATTTTCAATTTTCGTGTCAACAACAAAATTTTCAAGATGTTGTTGCAATTCAACAAATGAACCCTGCACTTGGCCGCATTAACATGCTAGGGAAATTTTATGACTCGTGATACGTACTGCTCGTAAATAATAAAAAATAAGTGAGCTCATTATTAAAAATACTATGTTGTGTGAGATACACTATGTGCATACGTGTCCTACAATTTCTTACATGCTAGACCGTCTAATATTAGGGATAAAATCCTCTAGTCCACTTTTCACGTCCCACTATTGTGTCCCACTATGAAATTTAATATTTTAAAATGTTTATTAAAAAATTAAATTTTATTATAGTATTACAAATCATAATCAACATTTATTGCTAAAAATTAAATACACTATTTTTAGAATAATCAACCATATTAATCAATTATATTAACCAAAAAATAAGAAATAAATATTAAAAAATAACTATAAAGCCTAATTGGATGGAATGAACCCTAAATAATAATTCTAAAATTAATCTAATCCATAACAAATTGAAATTGAAGAAAAAATTGACGAAAATTGAATAAAAATCAAAATGGGACACGAAATGAGATAGAGAAAAATGGGATAGAGGATTTCATTTGCTAATATTACAGAATCGATGAGCATTTTCACAAATTATTTTGTGATCTGAAATATACGTTCTAATATTATAGAATCGATGTGCATTTTTACAAATGATTTTGTGATCTGGAAAATGTTATGTGGGGTCTAAAGTTATTCAATGAAAATAAATATTCACAAATTCTCTGTCACTGTTTTTATTTTTATTTTTTTCAATTTATTTTCCTCTATTTCTCGGCTAGTTTGAATACCTCTGAATAGAGATGAGTGATGTTAAATGATTGCCTCTTTTCGTTTTCATCATCATCAATCAAATCAATAAGAAAAATACAAAATAAAGTCATTTGGACGTGAAATTAAACAGGTGGAAAGCATAAAATGGGTTCTTTTTGTAAGATGTGACAGCCCTCAAAGAGACAATTTACTTTTTTTTTTTTTTTTTTTACAAACATCTATTTTAAATATTATACTTTTTAGTCCTTCCAATATATAATTCACATTCTACTTTCATTTATTTAGATTAATAAATACAAATTAATATGACTTTGCTATTATTATTAGAGGAAAATTTTATCACTCTTTTGGAGTCGTGCTCGTAAATAATAGAGATCATACAATCTCAATAGTTTTATAAAAAATATTGATGTTGCACAATTCCTGCAGTTTAAGCGTACTATCCACATAATTTATTTAAATTAATGAATACAAATTAATGTATTTGCTATTATTATAAGGGGAAAATTTTATCATACTCCTTTGGAGTTGTACTCGTAAATAATAGAGATCATACCACATCAGTAATATTTTATAAAAATTACTGATGTGGCACGATCTCTGTAATTTAATCATACTGTCCACACAATAGATCATAATTTCCCATTAAAAAGGGCTTTGGTTGATCTTGTTATGACAGAATAGGATTATTAAGCATAAAACAAACAGAAAACGTAAAGTAGACACAGATTTACGTGGTTCACCAATTTGGCTACGTCCACGGGTAGGGAGGAGAACATATTTTATTATGCGGCTAGGTTACAGATTACAGATCTCAAAGACCATATATATAGCATTGAGATAAAACACCAATTTTGGGCTTAAAGCCTAAAACTGCATACCGTTGGGCCGGGGGCGTCTCCGCCTCCTCGGACCCCCAGGCAAGGGGGACGTCGCCCCCCTTGACCTCCCGACTCGCTGACCAGGCAGCGAGACTCCCGACCAGCTCAGCGAAGCAGTAGATTCAAGACATATCAACAGATCTTATATCTAGTTGATATATATGTCATCTTATGTCTATTATATTATTTACTATTGATATTTCCTAGTATTTTGATATTTTAAATGTTATACTTTTTCGTCTTTCCAAGATATAATACACATTCTACTTTCATTTATTTAGATTAATAAATATAAATTAATATGTCTTTGCGATTATTATAAGGGGAACATTTTATACTACTCCCTTGGAGTTGTACTCACAAATAATAGAGATCATGGCACCTCAGCAAAATTCTATATTACCTATGTGAGTATTAGTTATTGAGCCGCATGACTCGGCTTCTGTTAATGACAGCTAAAGTTTTCTTTTATCATTGTATTTCTCACATGTATATCCATTTGTATTTTTGTACTTCTCATGTATCTCTACAAGTAAAGAGATCTTAAAGATCTATTCTAACTAACTATCTCCATAAAGAGAGATACATGGAATACAAAAATACAAATGGATATACATGAGAAATACAATAATAAAAGAAGACTTTAGTTGTCATTAAAAGAAGCCGAGTCATGCGGCTCAATAAATAATACCCACGTCGGCTAAAATAATGTCATGTGTAAGAGAAGATAAAATGAATTCTTGCATGTATGCAATTACTAAAAGCTAGCTATCGCACATAGCAAAATCATACCATGTGTGGGTATTACCCATAGGACAGGGTAGATGTTACTATCACCATAAAAAATTATTGATGTGACTCTATAATTTGCAGGTACTACGTTAGAATTTCTCATTATAAAAGGGTTTTGATAGATTTCATATCTAGTTGATATATGTGTCATCGTATGTCTACTATTTGTTATTGATATTTCATAGTACTTTGATATTTTATAGTTTGTCGTGTATAAATGTGAATTTATTGATTTTTTTCGACAGATGTGGATGAATGTTAATGCTTCGTGTGATGAATTGTGTGTGTGTTTTTATAAAATTTCATCATTCCCTCAAACATTCATTACTCTCTCTATATTTATGTAGTTTTCGTGTTGACATATCTGCAGATTTCATATTTTTTTATATTGTTACTTTATAGATTTTGTGGGGTGTTATATGACGAAGTTCTATTTTTATATTATATTTTTAAGTTTGGGACTATGGGGTAAATAATACCTTAATTAATATTTTTTTATTTTTCTATAAATAAGTGGTTACATCGAGAACAAATGAGACTAGATATAGCATCACCCTAATTGGAAAATGAGCATTTCCGGAGTCGATTGGATAAATATATTGGGCTCAAGGGAGAAAGATAAGTGGGCTTTGTAAAAGAGATTTGTTAGACTTAAAGATTTTCTCCCCTCCAAACAGCGAAATTTTATGACGCGTACGTATGTACTACTCCATCCGTCCTGATTATATAATCCACATTTTTATTTTGAGGTGTCCCAATTATATAGTCTCATTATTATAAGTAGTGTTATTTTTAATACAAATTTACAATTACATTCTTATTAGATTTTGAAAATTAAAAAAATTAAACATTTAAGTTTGTGAAAATTATAATTCTTAAATGTTATTTTTTCAAAAAAAAGAGAAACATTAATTAAAATTGACCATCTTAATTAATTTGCATGTACTTGAATTTAATTAATTCTATTGATATTCATTGTATTTGCACTTCATTAATTGTGTATTTTCTTTATTTCAAAAAATTAATATATTAAAGTTGAGCTAAAATTTAAGTTTTATTAATTTTCATTAAATAAGGTTAAAGTTGGAAGTTTAGCTTTTTTTTCTTGTTTTCATAAATATTTTTAATTTACGTGCGAGTAGAAAATAGACTATATAATCAGGACGGAGGGAACATATAATAAAAAAAATAAGTGGGCTTATTATTTAAAAATTATTATTTTATGTGAGAGGGGCACGGTACGTGCGCAGATGTCATATAATTTTCCGTCCAAATGACCATCACTTGAGATCCACTAGTCCCAATTTGTATGTGCTAACTGTGTATAAAATCTCAAAATTATTATTTTTTTTCTTCAATTTTAATTTCGCGTAGTTTAGTATAATTTTACATTATTATTAGGATTTATTCCATCAAATTAGGATTTATAATTTGTTAATATTTATTTTTCATTTTTTAGTTAACATAATTAATTTGTAAGGTTGACTATTCCAAACTTAGGGTATGCAATTCTTAAAAAATTCATTTTTTGGAAATAAAAAATATTATTAATTATATACAATTTTAATGTTAACACACGATTGACACACACAAGTTGTGACTGGATGATCTCTCCTCAATGAACACCACCCGAGTTCTATAAAAAATATCTAAAATACACATTTATGCAATGTTTTTTTAAAGATTTATAATTTATCCTAATTACATAAGTCATTTAATCCAATTCACACACACACACACATATATATATATATATGTTTAAAATAAAATTAAAAGATAGAATCAAGGAACTAAACCAATCCAAAATGCACCTCCAACCCGACCCGAACCAGAGCCTATATAAAGCCCGAATACCCGACAGTTATTGCCGTTACGCTTATGGATCCTGTTCATCACACACATGCGCGCGCGCACACACACATCACACTTTTCGCTCACAATTTCCGAATCACAATCTTCACTTCCCACAACCAGAGATCGCCGTCATGGATCCGAATCCCACCAATTTTCCGGTCATCTCCCACGTCATAGACGCGCTCCCGGCCGCTCTCACGCGCTCCTTCTCCACCTCCGCCGACGAAGAATTTTACGACGTTGAGAATCCGCCGCTGCCGCCGCCTCCGGAGCCCCACTTCGAGCTCTCCGAGAAAATGCCCCACCTCGACAACCCCGAGCTCGTCGCGGCCATGCGCGAGGCCGTGAGCGACGTCGCGCAGTCCCGATCCGTCCTGGAGGCCCTCGGCCCCCGGCCGGATCACGAGACTCTCGACGTCGCCCGGTCCAGGCTGGCGGAGATCGACGCCGCCGACGACGCGGCGGAGAAGTCGGAGGAGGTGATGATGGATTACAAAGCCTGCAAGGCGGTGATCGGGCTGGATGAGATGCACGATGCGTACGAGAAGATGTTGGAGGAGGCGGAGAAGAAGCTCGAGCGGATTAATGAGGCGGCCGTGGCGAAGGAAGCGGCGGCGGTGGCGGAGAAGGAGGAGGAGGTGAATGAGGTTAAGACGGGGGAGATGATGAATGAGGAGGTGGCGGGGATTTTGAAGGCGGCGGAGGCGGGGAAGAAGGCCATTGAGCAGGTGGATTTGTCGGGGCGGAAGTTGAAGATTTTGCCGGAGGCGTTTGGGAGATTGAAGTTGTTGATTGTGCTCAATTTGTCGTATAACAAGCTTGAGGTGACAATTACTACCTATATTTATGAATCTATATTCAATTATTTTGCTTCAATTTTTTATTTTATTTGGTTTTATACATGCATAATTTCAAATGCAACTTGAAAATCTTGTTGTTGATGGTGTGATCTTGTGCACTTTTGTTATTGAGCAAAACTTGTTTAGATGAAGAACACTAGATTAAGTTGATTTATGAATGTGTGTGTGATATGCATTGCTTTAAGTTCTCGAGTACTCGTATCCTATTCCAAACATTGAATACATGCTACGTCAACATTCGTTCGGATGAAATCATCTGCTATATTCTGTGCAACACTCTATACTGTACATTCAAATATGAGAATGTGATTAAATACTAAGTTTTGGTCTTCTGCTAGGAAAGCTAATTACATTGTCTGCCATATTTGGTGTTTGTTACTATGATCTTTATGCATACTCGTGTCGAGAAAATTGAAGATATTTTGATCAGAAGATGTGACTCTTTTCTCTTATGTTGTTTCTGGTGAGTGAAACAGGCAATCCCAGATTCAGTTGCAGGGCTCGAAAATCTCGAGGAGCTAATTCTACTAGCAAACCTATTAGAATCATTGCCGGACTCGATTGGCCTACTTCTCAACCTCAAAATCTTGAATGTCTCCTCAAACAAGCTCTCTGCCCTGCCAGACAGCCTCTGCCACTGCAAGTAAAAAAACTCGAACCCTCTATCAAAAACACGGGAAATTCTAGTACCCTAACCACTAATACATTTTAGTAATTTTTAATTATGTATCTAATGCAGTTTTATTATTTTTTAAACGGTGTATTACTGGTTAGGGTACAGGGTAGAATTTTCCCAAAAACACGAGACATATAACTAGTATTACACCACGCGTAAATAAGACAGTTTCCTTCTACAGGTCGTTGGAGGATCTGGACGTGAGCTTCAACAAGCTCACGTACTTGCCAACCAACATCGGGTTCGAGCTAACGAATCTCAAGCGCCTCCACGCGCAGCTAAACAAGATCCGTTCCCTTCCCACATCGATTGGGGAAATGAAGTCTCTTCGCCTCTTGGACGTGCACTTCAACGAGCTCCACACCATACCATCTACAATAGGAAGACTCACGAATCTCGAGACCTTCAATCTCAGCAGCAATTTTAGCGACATGACTCAACTACCCGAGACGATTTCGGACATCATAAGCCTCAAGGAGCTGGATTTGAGCAACAACCAGATTCACGCATTGCCTAACACCTTTGGGCGCTTGCTCAACTTGAGCAAGCTCAAATTGGATGGGAACCCTCTCGAGATCCCTCCGAAGAGCGTTGCAGCTGCAGGGCTCGACACGGTGATGGCCTACATGACTAAGAGATGGGTGGATATGCTGATGGATGTGGATGATGAGAAGAGCATATTGTTCGTGAAGGAGCAGCAGCGGGAGGAGGATGAAGGGCTGCTGAGTCGGGGCACGAGTTGGTTGCGGAGTTTGGTGTATGCGTTGGGGAGCTTGGGGAAATCGGATGGGGATCGTCACTTAGACGATCAGGAGTTCTGAACGGGGTACGTTTTATTATTATCAGTAGACGTGACGTGTAGAAAGGTCGAGGTAATAAATTATTAGGAGAGTTTTTAAGTGGTATAGGAAGATATGGATTTTTTAATTAGTAATAAAGAAAGTTGAGTAGTAGGGCCTTTGAGTGAAGATGTAATCAAATTGTGTTGGTCTTTATCTTGTTGAGTTTAGCTTTTTTTAGTTTGGAGTTGAATTGAATGTACATTTGCTGATAAAATGGTTTTTGTAGTTCCTAATTAATCCTAGAAGTGTGAACTCATTTAAATTAATATATATGCATAGAGGCTTGTGCATTTGAAGGCCATGAAAGAGTTCGATCGACTCATTTCACATTTTCACATGCATGAATGTGAGGCAGGTACCAATAAAAAAATCAATACTCTTGTATTTCATTTTATCATTATTATTCGCTATGGTCTATATTAATAGTGACAATAACATGTAGTATGTATGAAAGACAATTAACTATATGAGTCACACTAATATTGTTGCCATACTAATAACGGTTCATAATTGAAAAAAAAGTAGGATCGTGTCCCCTTGGGACGATCTATTGGTAGAGTGGTGTAAATCTGAAAATAAAAATTTCAAGTTCGAATCCCACCAACAGTCCAACACTGCTAGGTATTTGCTTGTAACATCTGAGCGAAAAAAAGTATAGGGTTTATTGCAAAGATCATGTACTGTACCTTTTATGCTCACTCCGTTTCGTTTTATTTGTTGTTTTAACTTTTTTGTTTTGTTTCAAAATATTTATTGTTTTATATATTTTCACACACTCTCTCTCTAATTTAACCCTATCACAAACCTTATTTTAGGAAAATATAATTGAATAAGATTTTATGGTATATATGAGGGATGAATATATTTGTCCACAAAATTAATTATTAATTCTAGATAAAAAAAATCTAAAATAATAAATAAAACGAAATGGAAGGAGTATTGTATTTGGATGTTATATCATCTAGATAATTAATGACACATCATAATCTCATAAAAATGATTAAATATGTTCAAACCACCATAATATAGTTTCATATATACCGTAACTTCATTCTAAATAAGGAAAAAATCAATTATTATAATTATCTTCCTTAATTTGATAATTCCACCCATTCTTCCATTATTATACTACCTCCGTTTCATAATGTTTGTTGTTTAAGGTTTTTTTTTAGTTTCAAAATGTTTGTTGTTTTATATAATTTGGCATCCTCTCTCCCAATTTTAACCCTCTCAAATCCTACAAGACTTTTTGATTCTAACTTACCTATAATATATGAAGAGAGAAAAATATATGGAGAGAGAAAATATTGTTATTTTTAGGAAAATATAGATGAATTAGATTTTATGGCATATATAAAGGATGGGTATATTTGTCCACAAAATTAATTCTTAATTTCAGATAAAAAAAAACAAAACAACAAACATTATGAAACGGAGGTAGTAATTATTTATTATTTTTTAAAAATTTTCTGGTTGTGCTTTATTAAATTTGAGGTAATTTAATTTTCGAATTTATTCTATATTTTTTAGAATTTATATATTTTAATTTTGGGGTTTATTTTTCAAATTTCAGGGTTTATTTTTAAATATTTAATTAGGTTTCATTTTTAAATTTAGTTTTATTTCATTAAATTTTAAATAATTTGACTTTTTGAATTTATAATCTATTTTCAGTATTATTTATATATATAGGCTATTTTTTAACCTTGTAAGGTTTTAAGGATTTGATTTTCAAATTATAGGTGTTATTTTTCAATTTTTAGGGTATGTAATTATCTTTTGGGTTTATAATAACTCCTTTTATTTTATGAGGGAAAAAATTATAAATATGTACATAATTTTTACATAAAAGGAAATTATTATCCTTCCTTACGTAATAAACTAGCATGTGTTATGCCCATATGCTCATAATTTTCTAGCATGTGTTCATAGTCGAGTTCTTTACTAACCTCATAATCGATATACCAATATGTATATTGATATAATGATATACATGTGACGGTAATATCATTTTATACACGTGATACATATTGATATACATAATTAAAATATGTAATGGCTTCGAGCTAGAATTAATGTATAAATAATATCCTATGAGCTTTTCATATGATTAATTAGATTCTCAAAACTACCCAAGAAAGAAGCACTCACTACATTATATACATTTTGCACTAAATTAATACATGCACAAATTATTAAATCAAAGGACGGTACATAGAGAAATGTTCCCTCAAAATTTACATGGATATTATCAAAAAACAAAGCTTAAAAATTCTCATGCTTAACATTGGGATATCAACCCTAGAAAACATGCAATGTATGTCCCTAGAAACACTAATTCATGCCCAATTAATAATCATGTAATTATCACAATTCATACATAATTACCCAAATTAATCTAACTAAATTATTTGGGTTGGTAGCCCTCATTGCCAACCTTGCCATGTGCACCACATGCCCTCAAATTCCTTTCCCAAAATTTCCAACCTATAATCCCCATAATAAAAAACCAACCAGCTAGACAAACTATCAACACAAAAATTAAAAACCCCATCTCCCAAATTCTTCTCTCTCCAAACATTCCATGGAGCAAATCACAAAAACCACCAAGACTACAACTTGTCTCTTGTTTTTCTTGATTTCTTTCTACTTGATCACCTCATCACTCGACCGCCCGCCCCATTCCTCCGGCTACTACGCGGCGGCGCCGCTGATCTTGACGCTCCTCGCGGCGTCCCTCGTGGCGTTCTTGATCGTGTTCGCCGCCCGGACGACGCTCGTGACGTGGATAACGGTGGTGGTGCTCCTCGCCTTCGCCGGGAAGCGCCGCCGCGTATTGGCTAGAGAGGGGAGGAAGATCACCTCGGATGTGGCGATGTATTTGGTGCAAGTTGTGATCAAAGAGAGGAGCGTTGTGGCTTTTGCATGTGCCGCTATTATGAGCCTAATGGGAATCGCTTGGTTAGGAACAACCAATTGAGGTTCAATGTCATTAGTTCTTCTTGTTGAACTTTTAACATTTTCCTCTCTCTCTCTCTCTCTCTCTCTCTCTCTCTCTCTCTCTCACACACACACACACTCGACTAGGTAAGAGATATTTGTAAATAAGATCCTCTAATATTTCGAAGAGCTAGTAACTATTTCATCTTATTCACCACACACACATATATGCATATTGATTTTGAATGTTTCGAAATAGAATTATGCACACAATTTTGTAATAGAAGAATTTGATGTATATGTCTTCTTAATTAGTTCTATAACAGCGGAAAATTTACTAATCAAGCTCGAACTCGAATGCTCCAAAAAGAACTTGTTTAATTTAATGTTCGAGCTGGAGTTCAAAAAAAAAAGTTTATTTAATTTGCTCATTTGAAATATTTATAATATTCATGAACAACTTCGACTAAGGTCGAGCTGTTCACGAGCTGGCCGAGTCAAAAACTAGCTACCCAGTTCGAGCTCGCCTCAATAATATATTTTATCGAGCCCATCTCAAGGTTCGAGCTCATTTGTTTAGAAAATGGTGAAGGAGTTTTTTTCAAACCGCACCCCTAATCGCTCGAAAGCAGCCCCATTTGTGTATAGCCCTAACGCCGGATGGTCCGTCGCTAGTCTGTTGTACTGATGTCGAGGACCATTCCATCGCTGAAATGCACACGATCTTGTAGTGTAATTAGTACAGTTAACATAAGAATATGAGAGGGAAACCGAACACCTCTTAGAGTCTCCTTGTAACAATGAATCAAGTGAAGTAAATGTCTCTTAAATTTTCAAAATCATAAATTTTATTTTTTTTATTTTTTTACTTACACACCTGACATGTGGTATTGAGGAGATTTAAACCCATGACCTTTGATTTTTAAGCAACCTCACTCCACCATAATTATCAACACAATATTAATTATTCATTTTGTTTCTAATATAATATTATTTTCACTTTAAATTCATTTTACCCTTGCTTCCGTAATGTCAATATATCTAATTCTAGAGAAAATACATTAAATAAAAGTTCGAATATTAGTCCCACGATTTTCTTAGAAATTTACTTCTAAATATAGATATATTTTATGTTGCACTGAAAAGTCAAAAGCTTGAAATAATCTACAATATAAACCAAAATTTAGACATACCTAAATAAAATGTTTTCTATAATTATTTCAAATCAACAACCCAATTAGCTTCCAAAAAAGGGCCATATTTAAGCCCAATGTAATCGAGCCCAGTCCACCAACTTGATTTATTTAAAATGGGCCCAAACAGGGCTAAAATCGTCTACCTCGAGTCCATACACAATATATACACGTCATCATTTTTCACCAATCAGAAGACTTCATTACACGGTAATAAGAAACTCCTCAACCACTCAATCATCCCACTTGATAAAATCCACGACCTTTTGGTTTCTATAGGAAGCAAGAAAAGAAATGAAAATTAAATAAAAAAAGAGAGAGAGAAAAGAAGAAGAAGGAGGAGGAGGAGGAAAAAGGAGCAATAAAAATAAATAGATATTGAAAAGGTCTTTGATTGTTGGGAATTCCATATATATAATTCGATATATAGATATAAATATGATAGATTCATGGTTGCAGAACTCGCTAGAAGCTAGTCGGGCGGTTGGGGGCCTAGCGTTTAGACAGCCTAAGTAGGGTCTAGGCGTTTTTTAATTTTTAATTTTAATTTTTTTATACTATATCTATTTTGAAATTTGCATTTATAAATTCATATTTCACAACATTCCAAACAACATATTTAATCTTAAAATCACCCAAACTTTGAAATAAAGCAACATTCAAAGTTCAAATCATCCAAATAATGAAACATTCAAAGTTTAAATAATCCAAATTCGAAACAGAACAACATTCAAAGTTCAAAATATCATGTAATACCCTAGAATATTGATACTAGACCTTATTAGATTTGGGCCTACTTGCTTAGAAAAAAGTAGAATTATTTGACTCATAGCCCAACCTTCCATAGTGGGCTTGGCTTGAAATAATTAATAAAGGCCCACTCAATTTTAATTCCCATCCTTTTAATTCTAGCCTAACATCAAGAAAATATATAGCATTTTATTAAATGCTTGAGCTCATTACTCATTTCCATTTCAAGTAGAGCTTCTATCTTCTCCTCCATCACACCCCAAGGCGATTTCCGGCAAGCCGCCGCCGGAATTTCTATTTCCGGCCAAAAATTTCCTAAAAATGAGTTTTCCACTTTTTCTTTTCATTTTAAATACAATGTTACAAGCTTTAAAAGGAAATGATGGCTGAAATGGCTGGAAATAGCTCACATTGGTCGTACTTCGGTGCATCTCTGGCGAGCTTTTCCGGTTGCCGGATCTAACATGCAACTTCATCACCTTCTTTGTCTTTTTCCTCTCTATCTTTTCCCCTAAGTTATTTTATGATTTATGGAGATCTAGGAGCAAATTCGAGCTTGAACTTGAATTAATCTAAGATTCGGAAAATTTCACAAAACTCCATTGTTATTTGATTTCGTGTTCTTTGAGATTTTAATTGTTTAAGAAAACTATTTTCTTCAACTTTATGTGTGTGCGAATGGTCGCATGTCTTGAAAAATGGTGAAAGAAAGGCAGAGAAATAAGGTTTGGTTGTGTTGAATGGTTGACGGGTTTGTGGTGGTGAAAGAAAGAAAAGAATTGGTATGTATTTATTATTTTGTGCAACTGTGATGTGTCTATACGAGTTGTAGAAGGAGGAAGACTTTTATTAATTTGTTTTCATCCAAGTACAGTAAAAAAGAGAGAGCTTTGTCTCATTACAGAAAAGAAAGAAATAGACTCATGAATTGCTTTAATTAGCAGCATGTGCAATTGTGCAGAAGTGAGAGAAATGTATGTGTTGGTATTTAAAATATGTGTAAATCTATAAATATAGACAAAAGAAAAGAAAAAAAGGGGGAAAAAAGCAACATATAAGCCCATGGTAGTTTCATGGGCAATTTAGAGTTAAAATGTCTTGAATACTTCTATGACATACCTGTCCCCACACCCCAATCATTGAGGAATTGTACCTTTTATATTTTTTTAATAACTCTATATTAAATGCACCTGGCCTAACATAAAAAAATGATCCGAAATTTCATAACGAAATAACTATTGACATAACGACAACTTTTTATAAACTGCCGTTATGCATTAAAGAAAATGATTAATTAGCATAAAGAATAACGAGTTGCATAAAGAATAACGAGTTGCATTAACGAAAGTGATTAATTGGAATAACGAGTTGCATAAAGAATTCTTTTTTAGTAATAATTGGCATAACGAATAACGAGTTGCATAAAGAATAACGAGTTGGCATAACAATTGAATGTAACTATTGGCAATAACAATTGAGGAATCATTAGGTCTTAAATTATAATTAAGTGTAATTAAATTTTAATCGCTATACCATTAATTAATAAATTATAATAGCTTATCAATTAATAAAAAAAGCACAACGAAATGTTAAAAAGAGGCATAACGAAATTATAAAAAAAAGCACAACGAATTGTAAAAAAACGCATAACGAATGTTAAAAAGAGGCATAACCATGGATCATTTAAGGCATAACCATTCTTAATAATTTTGCAAAATCATACCATTAATTAATAAATTAGAACACCCATAACGATTACTAAAATAGGCATAACGATTGATCGACAAAGCATAACGAATTAATATAAGCATAACGATTATGATCTATCGTTATAGCATAAAAACAATCGCTATGGCAAAAAATTATAATAGTTAAGCAAGATCTAAGTTTTCGTTCATCTATATTTTCGTTTCGGCAAAAATTATCATTATATCGTTACAACAATTGTTATATCTCGACCTATCGTTCATCTCTCTAAAAACATTTTTATTACAATAATCGTTATATAACGATCTTAAAAAACCGTAACACGTTGAATCTAACCTCTCTGGCAGACGGTGGCGGTCGTATATCTTCACTTCATTCCTCCATCGTCTTCCCGTCGAATCGGGCAATTTAGTAGTTTTTTTTTTTACAGAACTTGCGAGACGTTGGTGTGAGAGAGAGAGATTAATGGCGGACGCTGGTGAGAGAGAGAGAGAGAGGGGGGTAGGGAGTGGTTATTGGTTACAGAAAATTAAATAGGGGATTTAATAGAGCATGACAGTTTTTTTTTTCAAATTAAAATCGAGTGAGTTTGGATAGAGATAATAGAGATTTTGTTCGAAATAAAAGCTTTTATTCTTTTGCATGGAAAGTACAAATGTGTAAGGTACTTTCGGGAAGGAATATTCAGATTTTGTTGGTCAAATGGTTCAAACATAGTACAAATTGCCCATATAACTCATACCCCTTTAAACTTTGCCCAATTATATCGATTTTAAATTTTTTTTGTCTAGATAAAAATTTTCCCCTTAAAATATTGTGTATATTCAAAGAGGAGGTCTCCTGTACACCTAATCCTAAAATTCATATGAATTGATTTAATTTATTTGAAATCAATATGAATTTATAACCTAAAATGGAATTAATAAAACTTTAAAAATACAAAATAAACCCACTAAAAACACAAAAAAACCCCTAAAAAACACAAAATAAACCCCTAAAAACACCTCAAAAAAACTTAAAAAACACAAAATAAACCCCTAAAAACACCCCAAAAAATACTAAACCCTAACCCCCCTAAAAAAATCCTAAAAAAAAATTAAAAAAACATTAAACCCTAAACTCCAAACCCCTAAACTCTAAACATTAATTGAGATGAAATAAATCATAATTTGAATTAAAGAAACTTGTATAGGACAAATTGCAGGTCCAATACTTTTTGTACTTCGAAATAATACTTTTTATACTTCGAAATGATACTATTTAGTATTGAGAATGATACTATTTCTGGTGATTTTTTTTGGACGAGTCCGGTCGGGTGGGGTTAAGGTTGACCCGCCCAGTCTGATAAGTCTGATTTCGTGAATTTTAATTTTCAAAGTCTGATAGAAGTGTTTGCCATATTCAAATAGGTTTGGAAATTGTGGGGGAAAGAGAGATGATCAGAGAGAAAGAGAATTTGATGGGTTCTCATTTTGAAAAAAACTATTTTAATGAATTACAGAGTACATGTGTGTGTGTTGTACGATAATAGGGTGCTGAAGAGAGAGAGTGTGAGTATTGATTTTGAAATTTGGGTTTCAACTAAAATAGTTTGTGGTTGGTGTTATGAGTTTGAAATTAATTTTAGGGAGTGAGTATTGGTTTTGAAATTTGAGTTTCAACTAAAATAGTTTGTGGTAGGTGTTATGAGTTTGAAATTAATTTTAGGAAGTGTGCTGTGTGTGAGTATATGATGTTTTATTTTATTTTTTTCATTATTTAAATTTTTATTAATAAAATTTATGGAGGTGAATAAAATAATTATGGATTAATTTTAAGGAGTGTTATAATTATGTTTTATGTATATATCGGATAATTTGATTTATTGTAATAGTTAACTCTTAAATATCTTAAATGATTGAGATTCTAATTAGGTTTTTGGGGCCAATTTAAATCTATCCAGTTTGCGAGAGTTATCCGTCTGAGCTAAAGTTCGATAGCTCGACCTTTATGGTTTAACTTACTTTATGTTATAGTTTCAAGGTCTAGTATGATACTAATAGGTAGTTCTCTTTCATAGACCCAAACCCGAAATCTCAGGCTTAGGATATGGAAGACACGTGTAAAGCTTCAACTACTTTAGCTATAAGGTGGGGTTTTCTAACTAAAATCTATGTTTTTATGATGCTTTCATCCATATATGATATACGACTATTTTCGCTCTCCGTGGATATGATTTGACATGCATAATGAATTCAAGCATTGTCAATTATATTGAGATATAATTATGTGATCACATAGGGTCTGTATCCACGTATGGTTAATTGAGCACATCGGCTTTTGAATAAATATATTCTTAAATGCATTGGCATGATAATTGATATTGAATTGCTCGCTTTTGAATAACTATTCTTAAGCGCATGTGTATTTGAATGAATATTGATTTATCGACTTTTGAATAGATATTCTTAAGCGCATGGACATGGTTATAAATATTGGAATATTAGATTTTGATATGAAAAATTCTTGCATATGTTTGAACGAACACGATAAATTCACTGAGTGTTTTCTGACACTCAGCCCACGTTTTCTAAAATACTTTTTAGGTACAAGGTGATGCAGGCAGCTGACGTGGACATATAGGTTTTTTAAGTTTTTTTTACTAGGTTGAAAATTATGTCTTGAATGTTGACTTTGGTCAATATTTTTGGCGTAATATGCTTCCGCTGACTATTTTGAATTATATTGAAATATCTTAAAATCTCATTTTATTATGCCGTAATTTTGGACTTGTTCAAACATTAGATTTTTTTACATTGACCAGCCGTTTGTGAAATATATTGGTGATTGATTATTTGAAAATTCTTCCCTAATGATGATTGGTGGAATTTCTTTCTAAATAAATTACCATAAAAATATTTTCTTTTTAAAGGTAAAATGATTATAAAATTAGGAATTTTATTTAAATTTTGTGTAGCGCCTCAGATTTCAAGCATTGGGGCATTACATATCCAAAGCCCTCCTATTTACAAAACTATTTCATCATCTAAGAAGCAAGAAAATAGTTATATATTCCTAAAGCCCTCTTATTTACAAAACTCATTATTCGTAAGTTAGGACATATTCAAACTTGGAAATAGATACCATAAATGAGATTTTATCCTGCAAAAAATGCCATTAAAAAAGCTATGCCCTAGTCCATGCATATCCACCCATAAATGCTATTAAAAAAAACTAAGTAGTATTACATGAAAATCCACGATTTTGAATACAATGGTCATAACCAATTTCCACGCTAAGTCACTACATGCCAAGCCAGCAAATACACTATATTATAATATTACCAATTACTAATTAGTAATTACTATAATACATTAATACTATGAGACACGGTCACACAAACGAGAATTCTGAATTCTGATAATGACTTTCACATATTATGATATTAAAAGAACTAATTAAAACATGAAATTTCAGCATTAACTCATCAATAGCTTTCCGCTTTCGTAGATTCTGAGATGAACCCAAGTCCCTAACCCTAAACGGCTAAACCTAATAAGTAATACATGAAAAAAGATAAATACCTCCAGGCTCCGAATGGTGGCGCAAACTGCAAAGACGACAGCGGCGATTAGAGCCTTAGAGGTAGTCGTTGTCATCGATGCCCGGCGGTGGGAGTGATGGAGCAACGATGGATGAGTCGTGCCGGCGTCGACTGCTGAGTTTCTCGCGTTTCTCTTCAGTAAGGGTGAGCAAAAAGTCTCGAAACCCGAGAATCGAACCGAATCGAATTAGTTCGGTTCTTTTCAAAATTCGATTCGGTTCAATTCGTTTTCTAGTAAAAAATTAATTTTCAATTTCGATTTGATCCAGAGAAAAAATACCCGAACCGAACTGAAAAATCGAATTAATATATATTAGTAATAAAAATACTCAGCTTTGTTAGACTTATAGTTTGTTCGGCTTAGCTTTGTTGGAGTTTATACGTTTTTGGACATTATTCAATTGTTTATTGGTATTTTTTGAGCTTGAATCTTGATAATTAGCTAAGTCATACTTGTACGTATTTAATTATATCGAACGGGGAGAATTTAAAGCAAAAAAAAAATCAAAAAATTTAAAAAAAATTCAGTTCAAAACCGAACCGAACCGAACCGAAATATTTCGGTTCAATTTCGATCAGAAATTTGGTTCGGTTCGGTTTTATTTTTAAAAAATTCAATTTTCTTCGGTTTTAATATTTTCGGGACCGAACTGATCTGAAAAACCGAATGCTCACTCCTAGTGAATTAGGATTTAGGAATATTTGGAAACAAAACATAAAAATCTAATGAGTTAAAAAATTAGAATGAATTGGCGGATTTTGCCGATTAGTTGGCCCCTAGAGGCGCCCAACCCTGTCGAGGCGGAGCCAACATATAGTGTGGCTGCATATAGGGTATTCGGGATGGCCGTCGAGCGCCTAGGCGGCCGCCTAGCCCATATTTTACAACACTAGATAGATCATGAAGCTATAGATGGTTGCATATATGCATTTCAATTCAATTTAATTAATGCTCTCGATTTAAAATTTATCATACACGCACTGTAGTTTAAGGTCGACTTAAATTGATAATTTAAAGTAGCTAGTTTTTTTATATAATTTTTTTCCCAAACTACAACTGTATATTTACAACTTACGAAAATAGATTTTTTAAAAAAAATTTTTTGCATAATTTCTTAATTTTTATGTTTCATTTAATTGTTTAAAAATTTTTATTAAAAAAATAAAAAATTAAATCGGGCCTTTCTTCGGCCCAACGGGCAGACTATGGGCTAGGATGGGCCTGGAAATATGCAGCCCGAGAAATTTCAACCCGACCGAGCCTGACCTGATTTTTGGTTGGAGGCCCGATGGGCTCAGGCCGGCCCGACCCGACATTTTGACAGCTCTATTGGTGACTTTGATAAGACATGAGAGTGCATGGTACGGGACGTAGAGTTCATCCAAGTTCTTGTGGGTCTATGTACATGAATGACGACCCGGTGGACATATGCGTTTATGAGGTTTTCGCACCACCTTTTGTCTTTATTTTGCTTAAGCATAAAACTTTTTCTAAGTTCACTATTTTGATTTTATAGAAACTTTTATTTTTCTTGTTGTACTCTTTTTACTTCGTAGTACACTTTCTGTAATATTTGTTATTATGTGTCCACAATTACAACACTGGATTCTTACAATCTGAATTACAAAGAAACGAGTAGAAGAGTAAAAAGAGTACAATAAACTGAAACGAAACAATTTAAAGAAACTGGAACCCGAATGCAAATTCCGGCAAGCCGAGTCAAGGAGACCTCTCTTCGCAAGACAAAATACGCCCCGACTAGTGCTCACGGTTAGGCGGATTGTCTCTCAAAGATGAAATGACTTTCGTCTGGGAGCTGAGACTCGAAAAGAATATACGCAGGCAATATGTTTGTAAGCTTGTGCAAAATGTAGCATGGTTTGCATGCTGGAATGTCCTATTTCCCGACAGATGTTCTTTGTCCCCACGGACCCCACGGATTCCGACACGTGTCCAATATAGCTGCAGACTTTGACTCCCTCGGGACTTTGTCCCCACGGACCCCACGGATTCCGACACGTGTCCAATATAGCTGCAGACTTTGACTCCCTCGGGAGTTACTTACGGTTACACTCCAGCCTCCGACGTGTCCAATGTAGCTGCAGACTTTGACTCCTCCGACGGGAGTTACTTGCGGTTACACTCCAGCCCTACAACCATGAAGTCACTTACGGTAGCTGCAGACTTTGACTCCCGCAGGAGTTAGCTGGACGTCAGGAGCCTACGCCCATGAAGTACACTTAAATACACCTAAATATATCTCTTAACTAAGTTAAGAAATCAATGTGGGATAATTAAATGTGCTTTAAACACATCATCCCACACACCATAAATGTCAATCGTGTGACCAACTTCAACCATTTATTTCTCACTCACCGAAAATCGAATTTGAGAAAATAAAAATACTACGATTATCTACTATAAACATAGATCAATCGTACACTATTTAATTCCTCCAAAATTAAATAACCCGGTCACCAAAAATCAGATAAAATGAATCATGACTCAATTTAGTAAATCCAATTTTCCAACAATATTTTTATGTAGGTTATGTGCGGAAATAAACCCTTATCTTTTCTTAACTTTTGCAATACCTTTGAGGGAAAAAAAAAACACCACAGACACCCACAATGTTAGTCCTTTGCTCCCTCTGTATTCGTTTGAGGGTTTTAGTTGATCTCACATTTGTACTATTTCCGCTGTAATTGCATTAAAGTCACCTGCCTCTCCAATTTTTAGACATACTTTATATAAATTTATTATTTTTTATTTCTTTAAATAAGAGGCACTATTTTAAAGCTTTCCTTGTCTACTAGAGTTTTCTGAAGGCAAAGCTTTCCTTGTCTACTAAAGTTATCTATAAATATAGTGTGGACATAGACAACCCGGGCACAACCTTCTCTTACTTAAAAAATTTCCGATATGTGAAAAAAATGGTTTCCAAAATAAATTTATTTATTGCAATTTTCATAGCTATGGTTCGAGAAATGGCTGAAACGCTCAATAGTCTATGTAAGCAGTTCCTTTCTTTAAAATTTACATATATATATATATATATTCTATGTTTAAGTTTAATTTGAAAACTTAATTTGAAAATTTATTGAGATTTTATGTTGTATTAATCTCATTTTTACAATTGGACTATTAATCAACTATCCATGTTCTAAACAAAGTTCGATTACGAGAAATGCACAATTAAAAACTCAATTTTTTGAATTTTTTTTTTATCAAAACTGAGATGTATTTAGAACTTTTATTTCCTAATTCTGAATTCACCGAAATCCAAACATAAAAAATATTATTTTGAAAAATTCTTTTTAATATCATCAATATCTTTCTATCAAAATTATTTAATTAATGAAAATGTTAGTTACTTACAAAATTCACGAATTGGATTTTCTAAATGTTATTTGCATTCTTTTCAAGATTTAGAATAATTAAAATGAAGTGGAAGAAATTTTAAGATGTATGTAAAAAAAATCTTAGGGCTCAGTTTTCAGACTTGACCACGGACCTCTGAAATGTTAGGGCCGGTGGCCTGAACTCAGATTTAATGGCCTTATGAACAACGGATACAAAACATTTTCTTCGTACTGGTAGTCCTGTTATTTGAATTAAATGAGACCATTATTATGAAATAAATTATTGGATTCAATTTATAAATAACACTCTATGTTGTGCCACTGTTGCCGTTACCCAGGTGCGAAGCCCAAGCCTCAACCTCCAACCAAACTTCATAACTAAACTTCAACTAGGATGAATAAAACGTATATTGTCCCACTGGATATGATTTAGGGGATGGCTGGTATGTTGGAATGGAATCAAGTGGGAATGGAATGAACTTAGTAATGGAATGGTGATGGGAATGGAATGGAATGACTATTACCATTCCTTTGGCTGGTATCACAAGTAATAAGATAGGAATGAAACTTACATTGTTGAATTGTTTATTATAACAATATCTAATTAATAAATAAAATACACGAATTGGCTTATTTAGTTCTAAACATTCAAATTACTCTTCTTTCAAAGATACTATTATATTTTAATAACATATTGTTGAATATTATGTGATTTTTTTTACTTTATTAACATTTGTGAAAAAAATTGAGTATACTTTAAATAAGTATTTCGCTAATGATTAGTGTGTTTTGTATATTTTATGTAATTAATCCTATGATATCATTAGTACTTTTGTGAAATTTTACAAAATTTTATGAATCGTTAATAAATTATTAATGATTTTTTAAGAAAAATTCATAAATTTGTTTTTTTAATAAAATATTTTATAAGAATATGAGATTTTATTTGTCAATACAAAAAACAAAGTATAGTTTTGCAAAATAAAAAATAAAATTTATTTTAATAATCAGGAATACATAATACCATGGGAACGGGGAGTAATGGCTAATCATATGTTCATGGTAAGGTGATTCCTTCGGGAATGACCATTACCGATTGAAAAAATCATACCAGCCATAGGAATGGGAATGGACGTGGGAATGTGATTTCATTCCCATTCCATTCCATCATACCAACCATACCCTTAGTGATGGAGTGAGATTATTTAAAGATCAAAGGTCGAATCTTTTTAATACCACCAGTTTGGATGTGTGAGTTAAAAAAAAAAAAAAAGCAACATATGTTTAAAAGTCCAGCCAATTGAGTGTATTGTATTATTATTTTTTTCTTTTTGTCTAAACTTTTACCAATGTGTACAAGTTTAGTTTCTTTCCTTTTCTTTTTCTAAAAGGGTATCATATCTCGATTAATGCTCCATAATTCCAATGCACGACATGTGTCCCACTATATTAATTTTTTAGGATTTGATGCAAAAAATCCCTCTCAACCATATGACATCAAGAAATAATTTTTTCAGGATTTGTTGTTTAAGAATCTGATTTAAAATTATGAAATAATTTTTTTGACTAATATAACATCAAACTTTATTCATCTATTTTTTTCCTAAAACAACGAAGGCATATTTCTCTCTCCACATATATATCTCCCTCCCCCTCTAGAATTAATAGATTTTGCAGAATTTTGGATATGGTTAAAATTAAGAGTGAAGATATGACAATATCTAAAATAATAAATTTATTGACATGAAATAAAATTTCTAAACATAACAAACATTTTGACAATAAATGAGTACTAAATTGCAAATTCGACCAATGAATATTAATGACCTCATTTTGTTTTGAAACCTAAAGAAAACGAGATTTATTCAACCACGTTTTTTAACCACGGAAGAAAAACAGAGTTCCAAGTTGCAAAACCATCACATTTAGCCTCAAATTGAGCTAATTGTAGAGCCAATGAATAAACAGACCACAAAGATCGAATCATAATAAACCATAAAAGGCAGGAGCCCTTCCTGCGAGCAATCCAACACCATACAACACAATATTTATTTTGGCATCCAGGACAAAACTTGAACACATAGTGGTTTTCGCCAAAATCGCTCTAAGTTTATATGCACAATCCCTAACCATCACTTCCAATTTTTCTTCCCCACATTCACGTCCCTAACTTAAAACTCGGACTAAGAAGGAAATAAATAAATTAAAAATTCCATAATTCCACAAAAACTTTACTGGGTGCAATATGGGCCCACTCCCGCCTCCAGTCTGATACGATTTTAGGTGGGGTGCCGAGGATTAAGTTCTAATGTTCACGCAAAGAAGGCCCGAATGCACAGAGATCACGAATAAGATGACTTGCCTCAGATTCTGTAACTTCCGTTCCAGCTTCCAATAGTAATGATATGTCACATATTCTCTTCTTATCAATGCCTTCATCTCTTTCCAAGTCTCTATCGATGGCTCCCTAAAACACCGTCTAGCGAATATCAATTGATCCCACTAGGTGATGGCATAATCACAGAATCCCATCGAGGCCATCTTAACCTTCTTCTGCTCGTGATAATTATGACAGTTAAACTGCAATTCAATTCTCCTCTCCCATTCAAGATATGACTCAGGATCACGTTTCCCTTAGAAAGAAGGGATATTTGATTTATGATTCTCATCCCCATCAGTTTTTGTAGTGATATCTGCTACTATATTTTTCAAAAGCTGTAGAATAGAACATTTTTTTCGAATTCTTTTTTTAATCAGCTTTTCTTTCTTCTTTTCATTTTTTTTATTTGATCAACGATTTCTTCTCTTTTTTGTGCTGATTTTCGACCTCTTATTTTTTAATAACGGACGAAAGTTAAAATAAATAAATAAATAAAGAACAAATAGATTGAAACCTGATACAAAGGCGTAATTGTTTTGGTCAACACATTGACCTAATCAATTCGTTCATTGTCTGATGAGCACCTAGTGCTGGGTGGAGAAAAATACCGAAATATCAAATATTACTGCACTTATCGTACCGAAAAAATCCCGAAAATATTAAATTTTCAATATATTGAAATTTTCGGTATGGTATGATACCGTATCGATAATTTTCAGTACCGTATAAATATGAAATTTGAAAATTCCCAATCTACCGAAAATTCGATATACCGCGTGTATTGAATTTTCGGTACATACTGCTAGTTCAGTAATACCAGTATGTCGGTACATCGATATATATCGGTATTTCGGTATATCGGTATATCGTACCATACCGATGTTTTTTTTACAACTTATAATTATTGTAGTACACTAATTTCATTTGAGTACACTCTACAAAATATAATAAGTGACAACTAAATATCAATAAGAGAAAAAAAAAATCAAATGATTATATTTAAATTATGATGATCTACAACATTGCAACATATATTTACAATTTGATTAATATATCATATAAATCAGGTATAATTTAAACTATTACATAATAAAGTGAACAATTGAAATTTGAAAGTTATATGTAATAACTATTATTTTATTCCTTTTATTATTAAACACCCAATACTCATCTCTAATATTAAACACTAAAAGTTAAAAAAAATTTATAAGAGAAATAAAAGAAAATTACTAAATAAGAAGATAAGAAATATTTTAGAGTTCATTAAATTCTAAAAAAAAAATATAATATTCAGTAAGTTTAAAATAAAAGCTTAGAAAATATTTATTATAAAACATACATGAGTTATGGATTGAAAATGAACAATTTAATAGTATGCACATAATAAATAGCAACATTATATTTTTCTCAAATATTAAGCACTAAAAGTTAAAAAAATAATAAAATAATAATAGGAAACTAGAATATAAGTAAATTATGATAATAACACTTTGATGTTTAGATATTTAAGTTGAACATGACTAATAAAAGATAATAAACTAACATTAGTACAATTACGACTTATGATTAAAGTAAGTTATAAGAGAAATAATAGAAAATTACTAAATAAGAAGATACAAAAATATTTTAGAGTTCATTAAATTCTAAAAAAAAATATAATATTCAGTAAGTTTAACACAAAAGTTTAGAAAATATATATAATAAAAAATACATGAGTTATAAATTGAAAATGAACAATTCAAAAGTATACATAATAAATAGCAACCTTATATTCTTCTCTAATATTAAGCACTAAAAGTTCAAAAAAAATATGCAAAATTCGGATCGGTACGACCTGTAAAATACGGTATTTTCCGTATACCTTAAAATTTCAGTATTTTCGATATATCGTGAAAGTTCGATATACCTTGGAAGTTCGGCATTCCATATAATATCGGTACGGTACGGTATACCCAAAATATCGGTACAATATCAATATCTGTTACGGCGTATACTGAAATTTCGGTATACTGAATGTTTCGCGGTACGAGAATGGTATGAAATTTTTCGATATTGAAATTTCAGTTAATACCACATCTTTTAACTTGCGCGTTAGAAGTAACTCGATTATCCACACAATCATATGCTTGTTGAATCCAAAACATTTCCAGTTTTCAGCTTGTCCAACATGCTTTAAGCTTCTTGACACGAGACTTTTTCTATTTCTACACTATCACATAAATCTAGATTATCATCATGCGCTTCTTGTCTAATTCATATAATGATGTCTTCTTTGGTTCAAGCACATAAATGAATCTTATATACTTTTTATATTCATGTGTTTTAAAATATGAAGTGACATTTTCAAATGTTGTATAATATATATTAATTTTTTTAAAAATATTTTTTATATGGAAATTCTATGTAAGAATAACCTCTCTATAGTAATATTTTTCTCTGATCCCAACATTATTATATATTTTGATTTTATAGAAACTTTTATTTTTCTTGTTGTACTCTTTTTACTTCGGAGTACACTTTCTTGTAATATTTTTATGTAGATTATGTGCGGAAATAAACCCTTATCTTTTCTTAACTTTTGCAATACCTTCGAGAAAGAAAAAAAAAATAAAATACAGACATACTTTATATAAATTTATTATTTGCTATTTCTTTAAATAAGAGGCACTATTTTAAAGCTTTACTTGTCTACTAAAGTTAATAGTTATCTATAAATATAGTGTGGACATAGACAACCAGGCCACAACCTTCTCTCAAAAAATTTCGGATATGTGAAAAAAATGGTTTCCAAAATAAATTTATTTATTGCAATTTTCATAGCTATGGTTCTCCTCATTTCCTCCAAAGTTCCAGCTGCTCGAGAAATGGCTGAAACGGTCTATGGTCCAAGTAAGCAGTTTCTTTCTTTAAAATTTACATATTGGTTGGGATACAACTTAATTAAATATTTTTAACAATTCCCAATCTGTATAAGTTAATTTAGACCATTATTATGAAAGAAATTATTGGATTCAATTTATAAATAACGCTCTACGTTGTGCCTTTTATCTCAAATTGCGAACAAAGAACGTAGTGGTGATTGCCGCTACGGATGCTGTGATGTCAACGGGGAGGGCAGCTCAATTTGCCACTGCTGCCGTTACCCAGGTGCAAAGCCCAAGCCTGAACCTCCAACCAAACTTCATAACTAAACTTCAACTAGTATGAATAAAATAAAAATTATGTTGTCCCGGTGAAGATGATCTAGTGGTAGAGTGAGACTGTTTGGAGATTAAAGATCACCGATTCAAATCTCTTTAATATCATCAGATCGGAGGTGTGCGTAAAAAAAAAAGTTTAAAAGTCCAGCCAATTGACTCAATTGGCTTATGTATTGTATTATTTTTTTTTTTCCTTTTTGTGTTAACTTTTATCAATGTGTACAAGTTTAATTTCTTTCCTTTTCTTTTTCTAAGGGTATCATATCTCGATTAATGCTCCATACCCTCGAACAGTAAGATTGGATCCAAGCAGTGCGGGGTGCGGGGGTGGAGATGAGATCCTCTATTTCAAATTTGGTATTTCAATCTGTATTCCACGATCGAATTCACTAGTTTAATAATAAATATTACAAAACATAAAAATTAATTATAACATAGCTGATCTAGTCACATCTATCAACAAAAGATTAAATTTTAAAAGTTATAAATTATATTTTTAAATAATCAATCATAATAATCATTTTTAAAAAAAAAATTAATACTAAAAAATAATTAAAAATCTTAATTGAGTGAGGTGAATCATAAAAACAATCATAAAATTAAACTAAAACATAATAGATTAAAATTGACGAAAAAATAAAAAGAAAACTTCATAGATTTAATCATGGAACACGGATTGAAATATCAAATCTGGAATAGAGAATCTCATTCGGTGGGGGTGGGTAGATCAAGCCCCCACAATTTCAATGCACGACACGTGTCCTGCTATATTATTTTTCAGGATTTCTTGCAAAAAATCCCTCTCAACCCTATGAAATCAAGAAATAATTTTTTTAGGATTTGGTGTTTAAGAATCTAATTTAAAATTACAAAATATTTTTTGGGAGCGACTATTTGCACCACAAAATGAATTAATTAAAAAATAATTAATTATAAAATTACTTAAATATCCTTATTAAATAAAAAAATTCAAATAATAATAATAAACTCCATCTGGTGCTGCTCATCTACTGTCGCTCTTTTCCTTCTCCGGCGTGCCATGCCGTCAGTCAAAGCACTGAATCATCGTCCCAATTATGATGACCACCTCTTGAATGGCTAAAAGCATCCTCGGGCAGCCTCTTCTGTCGGGGTTCCGAATGGTAGTAGCTCAAAATGCCGCCCTTTAACGTCGATGGCGGTCTTTTCCTTCTCCAGAGACCTCTCCGGCCGAAACGCATCTTGTGTCCATCAATGACGCAATCGAAGATCAATTTCTTCGCCAACATTAGGATTGGAGGGTGGAGCCGGAATGTTTGTTTGATCAGGGCTTGAAGGTATGGCAGATTTGGGGTGTTAGATTCTTGTAGAATTCTGTCGAATCCGATGATGTTGGCAATCTCTTCTTGAGCTTTCTTCAACACATTTGGAGGAGGAGGAGGAAAGCTAAGAGATTGGTGACGGGGATCGGAGACTGACGATGGGCTAAAAATTGTGATTGCGGGCTAGGGACGGATGAAGAGAGAGAAAGGGGAGGGAGGAGCAAATGTGTGGTCTTGTCGGAGAAGATAGAAGAAGGACGGTACGCCGGAGAAAAAGAAGAAGAACGATGATAGATAGCAGAAATTGGTGGTTTTTTTTTATTATTTTAATTTTTTATTTAATAAGGCTATTTAAGTAATTTTATAATTAATTATTTTTAAATTAATTTATTTTGTGATGTAAAGAGTAAAAATTATGGTGCAAATAAAAACTCCCATATTTTTTTTGACTAATATAACATCAAACTTTATTCATGTATTTTTTTCCTAAAACAAGAGAGGCATATTTCTCTCTCCACATATATTTCTCTCTCCCCCTTTAGAATTAATAGATTTTGTACGATTTTAGATATGGTTAAAATTAGGAGTGAAGATGTGAAAATATCTAAAACAAAAAATTTATTGACACAAAATAAAATTTCTAAACACAACAAACGTTTTGACAAGGAATGAGTACTAAATTAAAAATTGGACCAATGAATATTAATGACCTCTTCTTTTTTTTAAACCAAATGGAAACGAGATTTGTTCAACCAACTCTCTTAACCACGGAGGAAAAGTAGAGCTCTAAGTTGAAAAACCATCACATGTAGTCTCAAATCGAGCTAATGTATGAGCCACAACATTGGTCTCTATCGATGACTCCCTAAAATGCCGTCTAGCGGATATCAACTGATCCCACTAGCTGATGGCATAATCATATAATCCCATAGAAAAAGATAATAAACTAACATTATTACAATTATGACTTATTATTAAAGTAAGTTATAAGAGAAATAATAGAAATTTACTAAATAAGAAGATAAAACAAATATTTTATAGTTCATTAAAATTTTAAAATAATATAATATTCAGTAAGTTTAACATAAAAGTTTAGAAAATATATATAATAAAAGATAAATGAGTTATAAATTTAAAATGAACAATTTAAAAGTATACATAATAAATAGCAACTTATATTCTTCTCAATATTAAGCACTAAAAAATAAAAAAAAAATTGCAAAATTCGGATCGGTACGTCCAGTAAAATGCGGTATTTTTCATATACCTTAAAATTTTAGTATTTTCGATATACCGTGAAAGTTCGATATATCTTGGAAGTTCGGTATACCGTATAATATCGGTACGATATCAATATCTATTACGGCATATATCGAAACTTCGGTATACCGAATGTTTCGGTACGAGAACGGTATGTAATTTTTGATATTGAAATTTCGGTACAGTATCCGGTACGATGTAAATTTTTATTATATCATACCGATCCATCCCTACTTAGTGCACAAAAGACCTGTTCTTTCAAATAATGTATCAGTTTAAAGTTATATTGTCATGTTTTCTTTTCTTTCTTTTTTCTTTTTTGTTTTTGTGTTATTGTGATTGTGCAAATCATTATTGTGTGCCTCATAAACGATCGATTGTGGGTATCTTCTTAATAGAATGCATGGGAGATCGAGTTACAATTTAATCAACGAGGATTGTCAATACAAGATGATTCAGATGATATTATTGCACTCTTAAAATTATTGTTCATAGTTTGTTTATTAGATGCAAATTAAAATTCATATTCCTTGATATACTCTTATTTGATATTCTTTGAAATTAATATTATTTTATTTTAAATCAGTAATAAATCAGGGTAGCCAGTTGTGGAAAATTTAAAAACCTAGTGAAGGGTTGCCGTTGAAGTACTGACAAAACGACAATCTAAATATGAAGATTCAATGAAGAAATATTTATTTTGGATCCCACTTGTTTGAAAAATAGCGAAGGCTGCCACACTAATGTTAGTCTAAATAATTGACATACAATATTTTGATTAAGGCCTTACACCATCTCCAATAATTTTCACCCGAATACAGTTAATCTACACTAATGTACAGTTAAAATTATAAATTTTTAATTTTCATCTCGAACAGCATATCACTTTATATTTCACTCTATAATGGAGTATTCCTTTTTATACTTGTATTTACTATTGATTTAATTTTTATTATCGAATTATTTAATTGAATATGATTATATATATATATATATTAATATTCTTGCTCATTAATTTTTATTTTTAATTAATATATAATTAAATATTATTTTTATTTTACAAAAATTAAAAGGTTCATCTAATAACAATCAACTTATTCAAAATAAAAAACAACATTTCATAATAGATCATTTAATAAACATAAATTGCATGTTATAACAATTACATATCTGAATTTGAAAACTCCTCCCACAAATGATCAATCAAAGCATTACGAAGGATTGAAGGGTGAAGAAGCTTGTCTATTGTTGTAGAAGAAATTAAAGAAAATAGTCAAAAACTTCGAGAATTATTTGAGACTTCACCTGCCAAAAAAGACCGTGATATGGAGATACAATTGAGAAGGATTGAAGCTTAATGACAAGCTGCTGAAGTAAGAAAATGAGAAGTACAAAATAAAATTTAATGCTCGATACAAATTCGTTTTCTAATTCTGCTAAACGCATGTACTTTGAACAAGAACAAACAAAAATCTTAGCGAAAAGGCAGGAACAATTCAACCAGTCTACCCTACCAAATAATGCTTTCAACTTTGGAAGTTATTTTCCAGATATTCTTGGCGCAGGATCTGGATCCGAAAGTGGTTTAGGGGATTATTTGCTAAAATAATTGTGTTGTAATTTTAATATTTACTCTTATTGTATTGTGTTTATATTTTTATTAATTATGTATTTGTATTGTTTATTGTAATATATTTATGGCTTTATATTGTTATTGAAATGTTTATGTATTTCGATTTTTATTAATTATGTATTTTGTGTCTAATTATATGTTTAAATTAATGTAATATTATTTATTTAATCAATGTATAAAATAATTTTAAAACAATTGAAAGAAATCTTATAGAAAATAAAAAAAATCAACCAAATCAATTTATTTTGCATTTATGAAAAACAAAACAAAAAAAAGTAACCAGAGGAACAGTACCTCGGTTATTTGCCTGAGGTACTATTCACCTCCCTCAAACTACCGAGCCGGAAACGCATTTGTTGGAGGAAAGAAAATCAATTTTTTTTTTCACAGCATTTTGCCAATTTATCGAGCCGCCAAGAGTCTATTGGAGATGCTTAGGGTCTCTCCAGGCAAAATGGTCTTGATGTCTTATCTAATGGGACGTAGAGATGCCCATAGTTACAGTTTGTGCCGGTTACAATTATAAACCGCCGGTTAGGCGGTTCCGTTCGGCTCAAATCGTAACTGAACCATGTGTTGAAGGCCGACGGTTACGATTTTCAAACCTTAACCACCAGTTTGTGGGTACTGGGATGATTTTTCCCGGTTAACTGCCGATTTCTGAATTTTTTTTTTATTTTCAATAATTAATTTAATTTAACTATATCAAATATAAAAAAAATTATAATATCTAAAAAATAAGAATACTCAAAATATATGAGATTTCCTTTAAAAATAATTAAAAGATAATTTAATGATAATCAATTGGCTAATATCCTTTTATACTCAAAATAATTTAATGATAATCAATTGGATAATTTAATGGTAATGATTTGTAAATTAATATTAATCCAAATGTATTTATTTCTAAAAAAAGTTTCAATAATTATCGTGAAATGTTGAATTTAATTATAAATATTCATTAAATGTTGGAGATGAGCTTACAAATTGACGGAAAAAACAACCAGAAAGAAATATTTGGAATTTTTATAAATATCACAGTATAAAATTTATTTAGATGAGCAGTTCATTAAATAGTTTAAAATTTAAAATCAGTCGTACAATAGTTCTAGTTTATTTTTTGGAATGATTTTCTTTCATTTCAACCTGCACTTTACATTTTCAATACGCGCGCGCATATATATATATATATATTATAATATATTTTAACAACAAGTTTTTTCCCGCTCATCTGTAAAGATGTTTTAGACAATTAATATTGTTGTAAATATAATTTAATAAATAATTTAATTTAATTTCTATAATAATATTTTTAGCATTAAACCAAATTGATTGTTACTATATATAATTAACATATGTTTGCTCAAAGAAAGGATCCAATAATCCGAGATATGCATAATTAAATGTCTATATAATAAATAATGTATGCCGGATTAACATGCTAATTCGTCGATGTCACTATGGTTACTTAATTTATTTTATAATAATTGTATTGATAATACATTTTGATTTTTTTAATTATTAGAAATATATATTTTGAATTTGATTTCATAATTACTGGTATAGTAGACTCCCAAATATTGCATATTTTATATATAGATTTGATTTTTTTTTATTTTAAGAGTATATTTGAATTTATTGCTTGTAGATATTGAATAACCATTTTCTGGTCTATTTTCATAATAAACATTTCCAAATAAATATATAATAATGGTTACATCAACACTAAGGAAATGCACATGTACATTAATTATCAATCAATTTGGTATCAATTCAGCAATCTAGCAATTACTATTCAGATTATAAATAATAATTAGTAGCGAGCAGTGAAAAGGAGAAGTTGAGAACATAAAATGGTTGCAGAAATGAAGGTTGCAGGAAGTGAACTGTTGTGCTGCTTATCTTTGATAAAAATGTGTATTTTCATAATTATGTTGAGATTTATGATATTACCCATTAAATTAAGCAAGTTTTTTTCATTTATTTGTTATTTTTTGTTTTTCAATTGCTTTTTAGTGTTATCTATTTTTGTTGAATTTGTATCATAGTTTCTTGAACCTTTTGTATGAAATTCGTAATGATTAATTTTCTTGATTTATGCATTTATAATTTTCTAAATCAAAATATATTATTTTGTTTATAACAATAAAAAGGAAATAGTGATCAATACAAATTCAAGATGAAAAAATTGAAGTCATTTAAAAAAATGTCAACAGTACAAATTCAAAAGAAATCCAACAATATATGTTGAGGAAGTTGAGCCTTCAAAGGTCACGATATAATTGGTGAAACGTCATGTGCTTCAAGCACTCACTTTCTTTATCTTAAATATAGATTGCATGTAATTTATGTAGTTTTTAATATTTATAGGAGCTAATATGTCATAATCATTGTTACAAAAACTTGGCGCCCATAAAATATTAGCATTGTGCTACTGAAGTTCGCTATACTCTACTAGCTATTTTGTTTGTGGTACAAATTTTCTATTTTAATCATTATTTGGAAAAATAACAAATTATAATTTCGTTATTTTTCAACGATTTATATATCCACATCCATATCTATATAATAACAAAGTTGTGAAACAATCGTATCTTTTTGATAAATAATTGTTTTAAGCATATACTTTAATTATTAAAAAAATATTTTAAAATTTCTATTAATTTAATGAAAAGTGTAATATGAATTAGACAGTAAAAGTTAATGAAAAGTGTAGTATGAATTACACAGTAAATGTTAATTGTAAAAATAATAAACATTTGAATTAAAATTAAATGGATGTAGATTTTACTTTTTATATGTCATTGGAGATGTAGTTACAATATGCATTAATTGTCTCATACACAACTAATCAATTATTGCTTTTGATCTATATCAATTTAGGTTGGAAAGTTATATATGAAACATACATATGCATGTCAAAAATTAAATTATAAATTTTTTTTGTGTGAGACCGTTTTATGAGTCAAAATATTTAAAAGGGATTAAGATTCATATCCAAGCATAATTAAACACTAATAAAATTATAAATGTGCCAATAAATATGAGTTTGGATTAGGATCTAGACGTGTCTTATATATGAATCTTGACCCGTAAAATAATATCACATAAATTTTCATCATTAAATCAAAGTAAAATATATTGAATTAATAACAAATACAAATTCTTTTACAGTTTATTATTTAAAACAATAAATATAAAATGATCTTCGAGGAAGCTAGTAATATTAATAACAGTACCATGCACTCCACAAAGCAAAACAAATGCACATGTAAACATCACTTATAAAGTTGTGGAAAATTAAAAACTTAGTGAAGGGTTGCCGTTGAAGTATTGACGAAAAGACAATCTAAATATGAAGATTCAATGAAGGCTGCCACACTAATGTTAGTCTAAATAATTGAAAGGTCCAATAAAAAAATTACGAGTCAATTAAGCAATTGTAAAGTTATTTTCAGTGCTATGTCCGGAAAAAACGTCGAAGATGAAATCGAGCTTAACCAAGTTAAATTAGTTAACTTGATTACAATTAAAGATTGATGAAAGGTGAAGAGTCGTGTGCATGATTTTAGAAGAGTTCGAACTTATCACTTGATAGAGTTCGAATTTATCTTATTTAGTTTAGATTTTATTTGTTTTATTTTTTGGTATTTAATTAATATTTTAGATAAGTTTAAATTAGAATCCTAATCAAATTAGATATCCTAATTCAATTCCAACATGGCTAGGGGAGCGAATTATATGCCTATAAATACACATTCTATTTCATTGTAAAAGTAGATTGAGTTTGAATATTGATTAATAATATCACTTGGTCTCACAAACACAAAACTTGTGTTCTTTACTTTCAAAAATCGAGGATTTTAAGTTTGACAACTTTGAATATGAAATCAAGAGAGTCGTTCTTGATCATCGAAGATCCAGGGTAATCTCTCGAGTGTTTGCTTTAAGGTACGTGTTTCTGTCCACAAGGATCGATGTTCGTATCGGGTAAGTTCTCACAGAATAATTTTTGTCCATCTATGCTATCTACTCCAACCCTTTATTAAACACGTCCATTTCTCTTATCCTTCATCAACACCAACGTGTATCTCAAGTCATTAGAAATGTCAACCTTGCCATGTGCACCAAATGCCCTCAAATTCCTTTCCCAAAATTTCCAACCTATAATTCCCATAATAAAAAACCAACAAGCTAGACAAACTATCAACACAAAAATTTAAAACCCCATCTCCCAAATTCTTCCCTCTCCAAACATTCCATGGAGCAAATCACAAAAACCACCAAGACTACAACTTGTCTCTTGTTTTTCTTGATTTCTTTCTACTTGATCATCTCATCACTCGACCGGCCGGCCTATTCCTCCGGCTACTACGCGGCGGCGCCGCTGATCTTGACGCTCCTTGCGGCGTCCCTCGTGGCGTTCTTGATCGTGCTCGCCGCCCGGACGACGCTCGTGACGTGGATAACGGTGGTGGTGCTCCTCGCCTTCGCCGGGAAGCGCCGCCGCGTATTGGCTAGAGAGGGGAGGAAGATCACCTCGGATGTGGCGATGTATTTGGCGCAAGTTGTGATCCAGTGGAGCGCTGTGGCTTTTGCATGTGCCGCTATTATGAGCCTAATGGGAATCGCTTGGTTAGGAACAACCAATTGAGGTTCAATGTGATTAGTTCTTCTTGTTAAACTTTAACATTTTCCAACCCCTCTCTCTCTCTCTCGAATCTCGATCAGATCTCCTATTACATTTCGTCTTACGTCTCATATGTCTCTATCATTAAAGGATTACACGTGTAGTAACTTCCTCACCCATGATTCAGTGGGATCATAAATGAACACATACGTACGTATGAAATATGAGATGTAACACACGAAATGTAACAAGAGATCCGATCTCGGATCTTCTCTCTCACACACACACTCGACTAGGTATAGAAAGGGATATATGTAAATAAAATCCTCTAATATTTCGAAAAGTACCGTTTTATCTTATTCACCGCGTACATATATGTATAGATTTTGAATGTTTTGAAATGGAATATACATTTATAATAGAAGAATTTGGTGTATACACATTCTTGAGTTCTATAACAATAACGACGACTTATCCATCGTTAAAACTATGCGCGAACCATTCCTATCATTATTTGTGCCTAACATATGTAGCGGCGGAAATATTTCGTCACTAAACCGCACATTTCTTGTGTGTTATTACACTTAACATAAAAATATGATAGGGAAAACCGGACACCTCTTAATCATAATAGTCTCTTTGTAACAAACTAACAATGAATCTAGTGAAGTAAATGTCTCTTAAATTTTCAAAACCTTAATTATCAACACAATATTAATTAAATTCTTGACCAATTAACTTCTTCGTTTTAGTCCCACGATTTTCTTAGAAATTACTTCTAAATATAGTTACATTCTATGGTGCATTGAAAAGTCAAAATCTTGAAATAAACTAATATGAATATAAACCAAAATTTAGATATACAACTAAATAAAATGTTTTCTATAATTATTTCAAATCAGCAACTAATTAGTTTCCAAAAAAGGCCATATTTAAGCCCAAATGTCATCAGGCCCAGCCCACTAACTAAAAATGGGCCCAAACCGGGTTAAAATCGTCTACAACGAGTCCATACACCATATCTCCACGTCATCATTTTTCACCAATCAGAAGACTTCATCACACGGTAATAAGAAACTCCTCAACCACTCGATCATCCCACTCGATAAAATCGACGACTTTTTGGTTTCCTTTGGAGGCAAGAAAAGAAATGAAAATTAAAAGAAAATTAGACGAAAAACGAAAAAAGAGCAATAAAAATAAATGGATATTGCAACAATTAAAATCACACTCTTCTCTTCATCTAGTCACCCTTCTATATATACTCACAATGCGTAACGTTTCTCTATCGCTCTCTCTCTCTCTCTCTCTCTCTCTCTCCTCTTTCTCACTCATAGAGATAATCCGGATTGTGTAACGCGGCTCACGGATACGCGTGGATTGCCGTGAAATTCCTTCCGATTTTCTATTTACCTGACCTAATCGGTGTGAGAATTTCGGATTTTTTTTACTCTTTCCGTTGCTTCTGATTTTTCATTTTTATTTTTGGTAATAAATTGCGAATTTTGGTTTCTAGGGTTTGGAGTTACGCTTTGATTGATCGCTAGCTTTGTTTTGCGGCTTACCTGGAACGCTTATAGCTATGGAGGCTTCTTTCAGTGTGGTGATCAAGGTGGTTAATTTTTTTCAGTCCTTTTCTTTTTAACCGTTTTAGTGGTTTGTGTTTTTATTTTTATGTTTTGTTTATTTTGGTGATTAAGATTTGGGGCGTGGTTTTGTTTTTCCTTCGTGCCTTGTGCGATGAAATGCCATTTTTATAGATTGTATCTTCTTGTTTGTGTTTTCATGTAGTTTGTGGTTTGAATTATTCTGTTTGTGTATTGTTATTTTTGTTTATTGTGTTATGTAATTACGACTAATTTATGAACTTTGCGGGTTGAAAATTACGTTTGTAATATGTTTTGACGTGTGTAAATCTTATAGATGGTTTTTCTGATTGTACTTAAACCCATAATTCTCCTCATATCAATCGTCTAGTCAATTTATGTTGATGTTGTCTA
This sequence comes from Perilla frutescens, assembly GCA_026008535.1. Taxonomy (NCBI): domain Eukaryota; kingdom Viridiplantae; phylum Streptophyta; class Magnoliopsida; order Lamiales; family Lamiaceae; genus Perilla; species Perilla frutescens. The sequence continues at coordinate 53,602,788 of BRKX01000015.1, forward strand.
TCTTATCAGTTGAGAGTTTTCTTTGTTGCTTGAACACTTTGATGATGGAGTTGATGGAGCTCTCAGCTTAATTCACATTTTCCCCTGCCCTCTCTTTTGTAATAGTTATGCATGCAATTTAGGTTACGTACTCGGGACATCTGTCGAACACGTGTCGTTAATTTGCCTTTTAACCGCATGCTTTCTATATTTTTTTAGCTCGTAGTATTAATTTGTGGAGTTCGCCGTTTATTCACATTTACCCTATCTTTGGTAATAGTTATGGATGCAATCTATGTTATGTACTCATGCTATAATCAGGCTATCTGTATTAAACACGTGCCGTGCTTAATTTACGTTTACCCTCTCCTTTGTAATATTTATGGATCCTTTGTAATAGTTATGAATGCAATTTAAGTTACGTACTCAGGACATCTGTCAAACACGTGTCGTTAAACTACCTTTTAACTGCATGTTTTCTATATTTATTCACTTATGTTGTATTAACTTATGGAGTTTGCAGTTTAATTCACATTTACCGTATATTTGGTAATAGTTGAGGGTGCAATCTATGTTATGTGCTCATTCTATACTCAGGCTATCTGTATTAAACACGTCGTGCTTAATTTACATGTACCCTCTCTTTTGTAATGGTTATGGATGCAATTTAAGTTACGTACTCAGGACATCTGTCGAACACGTGTCGTTAAACTATCTTTTAACTGCATGCTTTCTATATTTATTAGCTTATGTTGTATTAACTTATGGAGTTTGCAGTTTATTCACATTTACTGATTTACCCTATCTTCGGTAATAGTTATTGATGCAATTTATGTTATGTACTCATGTTATACTCAGGCTATCTGTTATAAACACGTGTCGTGCTTAATATACATTTACCCTCTTTTTTGTAATAGTTATGGATGCAATTTAAGTTACGTACTCAGGACATCTGTCGAACATGTGTTGTTAAACTACCTTTTAACTGCATGCTTTCTATCTTTATTAGCTTTTGTTCTATTAACTTATGGAGTTTGCTGTTTATTCACATTTACCCTATCTTTGGTAATAGTTATGGATGCACTTTATGTTATGTACTCAGGCAATACTCAGGCTATCTGTTAGATACGTGTCGTAAAATTTTTTTACCTTTAAAATGCGTGCTTTCGAGATTTATTAGCTTGCTGTATTAACTCTTGGTTCCTTTGTTTGTTTTTCTTACTTCTTTTGCAACTTTTCACAGGTCAAGTATGGGGATATGCTTAGGCGTTTCAATGCCCCTATTGTTGATGACAAACTTTTTCTGGATGTGGTTGGGCTGAGAGAAAAGATCCTTTCCCTCTTCAGCTTTGCTCCCGATACTGATCTATTGCTGACTTATGTTGATGAGGATGGGGATGTGGTTGCCCTTGTTGATGATGACGATCTTCGTGATGTCGTGAAACAGGGCCTCAACCCCTTACGAGTAACTGTTAAAGTGAATGATGATAAGCATGGCAATCAAAATTATTCAAGTGCAAGTTCGCCTCGTGTTCCAAATGTGGGTGCTGGTATATCTGAGATTCTGAGAAAGAGCGCTGGCATCTCTGAGATTCTGAGAAAGGTTCCGGAGCCCCTGCGTGACACACTTATGAAACTCTCTGATGAGTTGGCATCCAAGGCATCCAACTCTTCTCCCGGTATCTCCGAGCTTGTTGACCAGTTGTCAAAAGTTAGCTTACAGTATTTGGGCCAGCTTTCGGAGTCTGGAGTGACCTTGAACATGCAGAATGGAGTTCCTGAGAGTAGCTTAGCTACAGATAACAAAACTTCTGAACTCCTCAAGGTTGATCCTGCTGCCACATTGGAAAAACCAGAACCAGCTGCAAACATGGAAAGAAATGAGGTTAAAATTCAAAATATTACTGGGCAAAGGAAGGATGGGCCGTCTTTTGACTTTAATGCTGTGGCTGCTGCCCTTGAATCTCAGAATGTCAACGTTTCCAAGCCTGAATCAGGTGGTGTTGCCCATTCTGTTCGTAGAAAAGAAAAGGGCAAGAAGACTGCCGAATGTTCTAATGGAAAGTCTCATGTGAGGATTAACCCGCCAGCTGATGCAAATAATGTTGGGAAGGTTGCAGAATTTAGTGTCAGATCTTCTAACAAGCTTACTGGAAAGGAGATTTGCAATTCTAGTGAACCTAAACATGGGTCAAACCTAGGAAGTGATGGTTCTTCTGATCTGATGAATGGGGAATATGTCATGGGATCTGCATTATCTTTTGAGAATGCACCAGTGCCAGCTTGGTCTTCTTACAAAGATGGTTTAAAATTTGGATCATTTTGTGGTCCTAGTGCCATGCAGGAGTGCCCATTTTCTGGCACATTATTGGAAAATATCTCGGCCGCTCCACCACATTCTGCTTCTGATGCAGTTCCCTATAGGAGGAATAATAGTCAAAATGATAGCAGTGGGAGCATCTTCCATCGGGGTGTTCGTTGTGATGGTTGTGGCATCCATCCTATTGTTGGCCCCAGGTTCAAGTCAAGCGTGTAAGAAAAAGAGAAATAGTAATGTTTTGATGGATTTTGTACCTATTTTAATTTGAGTTCTTGTTACTAACAAGAGTTTTCCTCTTGCAGAAAGCTGGATTATGACTTGTGCCGTGTTTGCTTTGAAAAAATGGGGAATGACCATGATTATATCAGAATGGACCGTCCAGCAGTTTATCGACATCATCTGCCACATTTTCGGGCTAGGGAACATGGTGCAATGTTCCCACATGTTTACAGGGGTGCTAAGGTTAAACTAGGTACAGCCAAGCTAGACAGTCGGTTCATCCAAGATGTTAACATATTTGATGGTACGGTTATGGCACCTTTAACTCCATTTACCAAGATATGGCGAATGAGGAATAATGGTACAGTTGCATGGCCCCAAAAAACACAACTTGTTTGGATTGGGGGAGATAAACTGACAGATACACATTCTGTGGAAGTACAGGTGAGTGATTTCATATTGCACTTAAATTTATTGCACTGAATATCTTCCTTCTTTCCTTCATTTTCTAGGACTTACCTGTGCCCTTTCAGGAATTTGATGCTTCCTTGCTTAACATCTCTTATAAATGATATTTGTCTTTTTGTGTGCATCTCTGTGTGGAATATGATAAATAGGGTCATGGTACCTGTTTTTGAGGGATGAAGTGGACAGTTGGGCTGTTGATACTCTTTAACCTTGTCTAGTTTTTATTCTAGTTTCCACATTGTCATATGTTTAGGTTAGCTTCCCACAGAGTTCCTTCCCTAACATGCTTATGGTGGCTCTTCTGTTTTTTGCCAGATACCTGCTGCTGGTCTGCTGATGGACCAGGAGCTTGATGTGGCCATTGACTTCATCTCGCCTGAGCTTCCAGGACAGTATATCTCTTACTGGAGGATGTCCTCACCATCTGGCCAAAAGTTTGGGCAACGAGTTTGGGTTCTAATCCAGGTTGATTGCTTTTAATGTCATTGCCGCCACGTTTTTTTGGGTACTTTCTAATTGCTGCTTGTTAGATTGATTGTGTGTATTTCTCCTCAGGTTGATGCTTCTAAAGAAGCGACACAGGATAGTGTTAGAAATTTGAACCTTAACTTGCCCCCTGTAAGCAGCAGCTCCATGACTAGTCCTGAAATCATCAATGTCAATCAAGAACCAGTTGTGGAGGCCAGTCGCCCTTACCCTAAGGTTGATAACTCCAAAAAGATTGTGGAGTTGGGACTACCGAACACTGAAAATGAACTGAAATTTCCAATCAACGATAGCTTGCTGGTTCATTATGGAGCTGGATCAAGCTCTGGTCCCTCTTCTGCTTCTTCATCTGGTCCATATCCTATTATCGACCTCTCTGATATGGGCCATATGGCATCTTCTATGCCTTCAATATCTCCTTCAATTCTTTTCCCCATGCCACCACCACCACCGCCAACTGTCCCGTTGGCATCTCCTGCTGAGCGTGTCCCCATGCCACCACCACCACCACCACCTCCTTCAGCAACTGTTGCTATGGCACCTGAACCTGCTGCTGCTGAACTTCCAGCAAATTATCTTATTGAAGACAGACTTCTTAGGGAACTTGAGGAGATGGGCTTCAAACAGGTTGATCTAAACAAGGAAGTGTTGAGGATGAATGAGTACGATCTGGAGCAAGCTGTGGATGATCTTTGCGGTGTTGCTGAGTGGGATCCTATCCTTGAAGAGCTCCGGGAGATGGTAGGCTCACCGATTCTCAATTTAATAACCACATTACGCCAACAACTCTAAATTTTTCCGCACTTCATCATCCCCAATTGCTTTCCCTTTTGCCTCGATGTTTCAATCTGCATATTTTTATGATTTCTTGCCTGCATTCGTGATGTAGGGTTTTCATGACGCAGAAATGAACAAGAAGTTGCTGCAGAAGAACAACGGGAGCATCAAGCGCGTTGTCATGGACCTTATTGCTGGGGAGGGAGGCTTAGCATGATCAAATCAAGATCAGTGTATATGCTATGAATAAATGATTTGGACTGAATGCTGTGTTAATATGGTACAACCCTTTCCAGTATCTTGGTTGGGGCTAGATTTATGTTAACCAACTTTAATATTTTATGGTATGCTTGTTGAACTTTTTAGTTGTATGTTTATTATATATAAACTACATTTCAATGATCCTTTGCCCTCAAGTTTTTTAGTCCATTTTATGTTCAAAGCTGCTGTTTTTTCTTCTTGCCATCTAGTTTTCTTAGTTTCACAATAATTGATGTTTTAGCTTTTAGATTTTGTTTTAAATCATTTCATGTTTTAGATCTTTTCACACTCCTAATTTTACCCCTATGAAAATACTTTAAAATTTTCTTTAATGGATGATTTTCTTCCATAAAATTTAGGGTAAATTTCATATTACCCCCATGTGTTTTTTCAAAAAATCAAAAAATCCCATGTGTTAACTAATTAGTCTAAAAACCCCCTCTGTTATGTATTGTTCATCAAAAAAGTCCCTTTTTGAGAAAGTGAATTACATTTACTAAAAAGAGTATATGATTCTTATTTTTAAAATTTTTATTATAGGTAAATATATTTTATATCATTTAAAATTTTTAGTATTTGGTTATACTACTAATTTTTAGCTATTTTGATGATTTCTTATGTTACGTATTTTTTTTACATATAAATATATTTTATATTATTTAAAAATTATAGTATTTGGTCAAACTACTATTTTAAAAAATTAATTAAATTTAAAAAATAATACAAAAATTGTAAAAATAAGAATCATATACTCTTTTTTAGCAATTGTAGTTCACTTTTTCAAAAAGAGGGATTTTTTGATGAATTATACATAACAGAGGGGGGTTTTTAGATTATTTTCTTAACACAGGGGGTTTTTTAATTTTTCAGGAAAACACAGGGGAGTAATATGAAATTTGTCCTAAAATTTAATAGAAGTGGAGAGAGAGAAGAGTGTATTTGTTTTCTTTTTTTATTTAATTTTTGTTATAAAATTTAAAACATCAATTATTATGAAATTGGAGAATTTTATTTTATTTATTTATTTATTTATTTTTTGCTATAGTTGGATTGCAATAAGGGTTTATAGGAATCTGTATAAATGATAAGGAACTATGGATAAATGAGTTATGTAATCTGAATTATTGTGATGGAATATTTTTAGAATATTACGAGACAATGGTGGGAATTTTTTTTTTGGAGATATTTCGTGGATGAGGGAAGGGAAAAAAGCACAAAAAATCAGATTAGAATATGATTTCGATTTTACGTTGGAATGATGAATTACTTAATATAGATTTATATACTCTCACCGTTTCGAAATGTTTGTTGTTTTAGATTTTTTTATCTAGAATTAATAATTAATTTTATGGACAAATATACACATCCCTTATATATGCCATAAAATCTAATTCATTTATATTTTCCTAAAAAATAACAACATTTTCTAACTACATATATTTTTCATTCTCCATTTTGTCAGAATAAGAAATCTTGTAGGATTTGAGAGGGTTAAAATTGAGAGAGAAGATGTCAAATTATAAAAAATAACAAACATTTTGAAAAAAAAAAATCTAAAACAACAAACATTTCGTAATGGAGGGAGTATCTTGTAATTAAATTAGATTTTACGTGTCCAAAATGGACGTCTACACACGAGATTCATGGTTATCGGCATATAACCAATGCTTATGATTTTTTTAATCATTATTATCTCGTGATCATAACAAATTTGTCAGTTTTGAAAAATAAAAATAAAATTGTTGTGTTTAAATTGGTCGGTTTTTTCGGAGATTTTATATGACAATAAGGGAATAAAATTCTCTATCCCACTTTTTTCTATCTTATTTGGTGTCCCATTTTAATTTTTATTCAATTTTCATCAATTTTTTTCTTCAATTTCAATTTGTTATGGCTTAGTTTAATTTTATAATTATTATTTAGGGTTCATTCCACCAAATTAAGGTTTATATTATTTTTTAATATTTATTTCTTGTTTTTATTAATATAATTGATTAATATGACTGATTATTCCAAAAGTAGGTTATATAATTTTTTAAAATTTTAATTTTTAACAATAAATGTTGATTATGATTTGTAATAATATAATAAAATTTATTTTTGTAATAAATATTTTTAAAATGTTAAATTTTATAGTGGGACACAATAGTGAGACATGAAAAGTGGACTAGATGATTTTATTCCGACAATAAGACACTTGCAATTTGTACGGGTTCGTTGAGATATGTACATCTAAAACAATCCATTTTCCTTTTCTTAAAAATAAAAAATAAAAAAAAATCCATTTTTGTTTATAAGAGCTAATTAGATTTCAGAAAAATACTGTAAACGAATCGAGTCAAGAACATCTTGATGTTTGAGCTCAAGCTCAAGCTTGATTCGGGTTTTTCCATCTTGTTCGAACTGAGCTCAACAAATGATTGTAATGCTCGAGTTCGGGCTTGTTAAATGCTCGAAAATTTACTAATCAAGTACGAGCATAAATGCTCGAAAAAAACCGGTTTAATTTATATGTTCGAGTTCGAACTCGAAAAAAAGAAGCCTTATTTAGCTTACCCATTCGAAATATTAATATTTATAGTATTCATGAATATATTATGAGCATGTTCGATTAAGCTCGAATTCGAACATGTTCGCGAATTGATTGAGCCAAATGCTACTCTGTTCGAGCTCAACTCGATAATTTTATCGAGCTCGATTCATTGCTTGAGCTCGGCTCGTTTAGAAACAAACGAATTTCAAATGAGTTTTTGTCAAATCAAACTCCGAATAACTCATGAATAGCTTTATTCATTTGTAACTTTTGGGACACGTGTTAGTTGATAATGCGGTTGCACCACATGAATCTCTCATTCATGCGTGGAAATAATAATTTTTTAATAAAAATGTGTATGAGTGTTTCGATTGATATATATTTAATTTCACAAAACTAAAAAACTATTACTTGATTCTCGAAGAATACTCATTTTAAAAATGTCACACGAATCCATGTTTTAATGTGGACAGAACTATGAATGTACGATCACTACATTACCACGTTCACGTTTTAATTTGTATTTTATTTTAGGATAAATTATATTTTGGATTTTTTTGTATTTTATTTTAGGATAAATTATATTTTGGATTTTTTTTAAAAATAGTTCATTTTTTTAAAATTTAAAAAATAATAATAATTTTTTTTCAAAAAATTATAAATCTAACATTTGATCAATTTTGCGTCCCAAAAATTGTGCATAATTGATTGTATTTTAAGATTTTTGATTGGATAATTTTTTCTATGAGGTTAGAAAAATAGGAATGTTAAAATGCAGTTAATTACATAGAGTTTTCAAGTCGAAAAATTAATCAAATATTAGATTTGCGATTTTTTTTTAAAAAAAAAAACCCCAAATTATAGGGTATCAAAGTGATTTAATTTAACCTTCGTTATCATCATGAATAATGGCATATTACTATATACATTTAATCAACGCTTACCAAAATACGACAGAAAACAGATTATTTCGAAATCGACTTGCACTTTCCCTCACATAATCAATCTCCCATTACTAAGATCAGATGTATTATTCCAGAAAAAAAGCAAACCAAAAAATGAAAATTGACTAAAGAGAAGCATCAGATTCATTCATCACCAAAAGCAAGAAAAAAGAAAAAAGAAAAAAGAAAAAAAAAAAGACACCCATCTCAGAGGAACTTTGTTTTGCAATATAAATACTTCATGTTTTACCACATATTTCTGAGGAGCAGAGACAGAGAGGGCTGAAAGATTAGATCAACAAAAATAAAATGCACACAAGCTATGGCTACCACAGCAGCAGCTATTCCATGGATGAATATCTCGAACGCCTCGACAGAATCCAAAGAATGCCCAGCATGATGGGGGAATATCCCAGTTTCCCGAACGTGCACGAGGTTCTCAACAAGCAGCCTACAAACTCAGAGGAAAACAACCATCATCAGAAAAAGGTCACCAACAAGAATCACAATCAGAAGAACCATCAGAGTCCCGAGAAGAAAGTTCACTTTGCTGAACATGATAAGAAGAGGACTGAGGCTGGTAAGCACGTCGTGGAGGACAAGTCAGTCGATCTGGAAGCAGATGGATACATCGAGCAGAAGCACAAGGGGTTTGAGCTTTGCAAATGGGACACCTTCAAGGTCTATTAAAGTTGACTCAATATGTCATGGCAGGCTTACATAGATAATATGTTAATGCTTGATGTTATGTTATACTAAGATTTTACATAAATAAGATGCCTGTCTTTTGTATAGATAGCTTGTGAAATTCGAGGTGGTATTTTTAGTACTATAATTTTCGACTTGCCATAGCTCAACTGACGTTCATTTTCATGGTCAAGTTAGTTTACAGCTTCAACTTAGACGTGCTCTCTCCTAGAGATAGCTCAACTGAGATCCATTTTCATGGTCAAGTTAAGTTTCATCTTCAACTTATGCATGCTCTCTTCTAGAGATGGTTAACCGGTACACACATAATCTTCAAGTATCAAGATCTACGTTTGAACTATGGTCTGAACTTCACAAATATTATTCAGACAAATATGCATAGCTCTCTTAGGACTCACTCATCTAATATGATCTAATACATGCTTATGATCCTGTTCTGAAGCAAACGACTCCCCTCCCAAATGGCCAAATCAATAATGTAATGTGTGTGTGATCAAATTGGAAGTAAATCTAAATTTACAGTACTATCAGTATCATACTTTCATTTTAGGTACAGGCAAAAATATACAATTGACTCAAACAAGTGGTACACATTGAAGTTGAGAAGAACTAAAATCCCTTTTTCGAACAAACAATACCGGTGTTCATCACTTTCAACTAAAATAAATTGTTGCAGGTTGTCTTAAAGAAAGGATCAGCTAGAAAGGGTAACAGAATCATATAATTTACTTTCTCAATGAATCCAGAGCTGAAAAATGAACATATTCAAGAGATATCATACATACCTCAGTATTGCAATGCTGAATGTTCTACTTTCTCCGAAAATTTCTTCCACGCTTCATTGCCACAGTTGCTCCAGTAACAAATAAACATTCACAATTTCATTTCAATATATTCTAAAAAAGGCTCATAGATATTCAAGTTCATCATAAATAATAAGCCAATTCAGATAGTATTGGTCTCATCTCTTCTGAATTCTATTCATAACGTGGCAGCAAATTGCAACACAGAAGCGATTGAAACAAAGTGAACAATTTTCATTAAAATATCATAACGATGAAGTAAAGCTAAACTAATATGTAAAGCAACGCACTAGAAATGTAACCTCCAAACCCCCCAATCTTATATGACAATTAAGTGACCTTACAGCCAATGGCATAACAAAATTCACAAAGCAACCGCAGATCCTCCAACGAAGGTAAAGGGCCATAACTCATCTTCGTCTCTACTCAATAATCGTCTGAATGACACCAGCACCTACAGTCTTCCCACCCTCTCTGATAGCAAACCTCATCCCTTGCTCACAAGCAATAGGTGTAATAAGCTCAACCTCGATTTTCACATGATCACCGGGCATCACCATCTTCGACTCCTCATCTTGTTCGTTCATTATCCTAGTCACAGCACCCGTCACATCAGTAGTCCTCATGTAAAACTGAGGCCTGTAATTTGCAAAGAAAGGGGAATGCCTCCCACCTTCCTCCTTCTTCAACACATAAACGACTGCTATAAACTTGTGGTGAGGCGTGATCGAGCCAGGCTTAGCCAACACCATCCCCCTATGAATATCAGTCTTCTGAATACCTCTCAACAGCAACCCCACATTATCTCCGGCCACAGCCTCATCCAACGTCTTCTGAAACATCTCCACGCCCGTTACAATTGTGCTCCTAGTCTCCTTCAATCCCACAATTTCCACTGTATCCCCAATCTTGATAGTCCCTCTCTCCATCCTCCCCGTCGCCACAGTCCCTCTACCCGTAATCGAGAAAACATCCTCAATAGCCATCAAGAACGGCAAATCAGTCCTTCTCTGTGGAACAGGAATGTAGTTATCCACCTCATCCATCAACTGATAAATTTTATCCACCCACTCATTCTCGCCTCTCTTAATCCCCGGATTCTCCATCAAAGCATTCAAAGCTAGCAATGCAGAACCCGACACAATCGGAATATCTTCGGGAAATTCATGCGTAGAAAGCAATTCTCTCACCTCTAATTCCACCAGCTGCAGAAGCTCCTCATCGTCAACCTGATCCTGTTTGTTCAAGAAAACCACCATATTCGGCACTCCAACTTGTTTGGCCAGCAAAACGTGTTCTTTCGTCTGCGGCATCGGCCCATCGGCGCCGGAGACGACCAGGATTGCGCCGTCCATCTGGGCAGCGCCGGTGATCATATTCTTGACGTAGTCAGCGTGGCCGGGGCAGTCGACGTGGGCGTAATGGCGACTCTCCGTCTCGTATTCGACGGTGGCCGTGTTGATCGTGATCCCGCGCTTTCGCTCCTCGGGGGCGGCGTCGATCTCGTCGTATTTCTTTGGGGCGGAGTTTCCGAGCGACGCCAGGGCCATGGTGAGCGCGGCGGTGAGGGTGGTTTTGCCGTGATCGACGTGGCCGATCGTGCCGATGTTGACGTGGGGTTTCTTGCGCTCGAACTTTCCGCGGGCGGCGCGGATGGAGAAGCGGCGGAGGGGGGCGGCGGCGGCAGTGAGGTGGTGGAGGTAGAAGTTGGTGGATGGAGTGAAGGAAGACGTGAGCATGATTTTAGCGGGTTTTGGAGAAGGGTTGGGGCTCGGGAAAGAAGGTGCGGATAGGTGTGTGAGTTTTGCAATAGATGCAGTGGCGGCGGCGGCGGCGGCGGCGATCGAGGCCATGTCAGAGAGAGTGGGGGAGATTCTAGAGAGAGAGAGCGAGGGGTTTTAGCAAGAGAGTGGGAGCGTAGAAGAAAGAGAACTGTGTTTAGTGTAACCCCCTAAAACTAATTGAAGCTGCAAATTAGTCATAAACTTTCTAATAATTGCATTTTAACCTTTGAATTTTATTTCAATTGCAATTAAACCTATTAGGCACTATGAGTTGCAGAATTTTTAATTTGTTCTTTTCTTTACATTCACTCATATGAATATAAAAAGCTATATTTTTTTTAATTTGTTCTTTTCTTTTCATTCACTTTATACATGCACATTCTTTTTAAAAAATGTTTTTTTAATAATATAATTATTATTTTAATTTTTAAAAAATAATTTATATTAGTGTTAATTTATTCAACTTAGTAGTATACTAGTATCCTATTCCTTTCACCCATAAACTGCGTGGATTCTCAACTGAACACGTGATCTGACTCGACGTCAAACATCGTTTGGAAGCTGTATAGCAAAGAATTTACACATCAGTACCCAACGTTTGCCCATTTTTACACTTCAGTAATGAAATTTCAAAAGTAACATATCAGTGCCCGGTGCCTAATGTTTGCAGAATTATCATTTTCAGCATCAAAATAATTTTTCGTGGACCAAACAATGATGTGAATTGTTAGAAATCTTATGTAGATTTTCGTTCATAATTTTCATTTGCAGTAGCTCACGACATTATTTTGGTCCGCCAAAAAATTATGTTAGACCTAAAAGTGTTAATTATGCAAAATATTTGATACTAATGTGTTACTTTTGAAATTTTAGGACAAAAATGTAAAAATGGACAAACGTGGGGTACAAATGTGTAATTAACTCAAAGAATTACAATGAACGAGTTACTAATATGACTTAATTGATAGAGTGACGATATGAATTCAAATATCATCATCACCCTGAAATTTCATCAACAAATTGGTTTGAGTTGCAAAATACCAGGCACAAAGAATAGTGCAAGTAATGGACTCAAATTTTCCAGTATATGTAGCTTTCATTATGCAAAACCATGTCGAAAAGTTAACTCATGCCTGCAAATAAAGCGATTTATCGCGCAGAAACAAAATCAAAACTCCTACGACGAAGTCTGGCCGGAGCAGCATCTACCTGTTGTCTCCACGGTGCATACTCGAACAAGATTCTTCGGTATAAGTTAAACAAACACAGGCATACATCTGCAGGTTTTCCATGTCATAACTTGTTGCTCAAAGTTATTGAAGCTCGAATCTTGAAGAAGATCAATACTATAAATCAATATATGCACCCTTCATCAGCTGCATCTTCCCCAAAGCCGTTGATTGGTATCAATCTGGACTATCTCGAATCTTTTGAATAAGAGTGATGATTTCCTGCGACTATTCAGAGTTTGCAACATACATCTTCTCATTACACATGCTAAGAACCCTCAGACGAGTCTCCTGTGGAAGTTCTCTTAAAAGATCTGTAACGGCTACTTTATGCGTCTGCCTCAATTCATTCAGCTCCTTCATCTGCTCATCCAGCACACAGTCGAGTTTCTTGATAATTGTTTTGATGTCTCCCACATCATTTTCACATGGCAACGAGTTTTCTTCCGATGGATGAGGCCCGCTTCCAGGTGCATCAACGAGCTGGTCAAATTGGGAACCACCAGGTGCAGAAGCTGGTTCGTTCTTTCTGTCATCTTCGTGATCAGAATCATACTCCACAGGTCTGAGAGGCGAAGCATCATAGATGTTGATATCTTTATGGCTAATAGGAGAGTGTTGTGAAGCTACTTCAGACCAGGTATCTCCGGAGGCTGTTGAATCTACTGACATCAAGTGAGACGGCCCAGGCTTCAGTGGAGAGCATCCACCACTAGCTTTGGGCGAATCAGACCAATATTTTCTACCCGACGGGAGTCTTTCCAAAACAAGAGGGCCAGAGTGAGCAGAATCATGTGCAGTGGGAGAAGCATCTCCCTGAGCTCCAGACACGCCACTTTCAGTTAATGTTTCGCTATCAAAATTGTTGTCTCTTGTAAGTCCGCTAGGTTCCCAGTCAGGAATAAGTGATTGAAATTCAGAATCAATGATATCAGCAATAACCGTGACATCATGATCTGTCAAATCCAGCTCTTCGACCATTTCACTAGCAACAGCAATGGAAGTATCCTCCTCAATATCAAATGGAAAGTGAATGTTCCGTATATTACCTGAATGCAGATATATTAAGTCACATGCATTCAATGAGAGAGTGTTGCAACAAGCCCCAAATGTGGCAGATGGAAACAATGATATCAATAACCTGATGAATCTGCAATACGGAGTTTCAGAAATATTGTATTATGGTCTTTTCTTTGGCCCTGCAGTGTGAAGTCTCGATTTCCCTCAAGAACAGAGTCACTGTGGTTTTTACCATTGTCAAACCAGTTGCCATTATCATCTGCAAATACAAATGGTGGAAAACATAGCTTGTAATTATATCCAGGAAATACACATGGTTGGAACCAAAGACATGCATTCAGTTTAGAAAGAAAGGCTACAAAAATTGCACCTGCATTGGTAGAGTGTGGCCACATTGAACGGCCTACATTCTCCTCATCTGAATGTAGAAATGGATCCATCAGTAATTCTTTGGCTGACAACCGATTAGGGACTTTTGCAATGCATTTTTCTATAAATTTCCGGACATCAGGATCCTTCACTTTTTTTAATGAAGCGGGCTTGACTCCCTTTAACAAATTCAAAGAATTTAGTTGAAAGATGCACAGGAGAAAAAGTTAACTAGTTGACTCCTCAATCCACAGATGAGTTTTGCAATAACTTCTTTGAAACTAGAAGTAACGATTTCTGTTTTCCACATTTCTTTTTTGGCAATGATAGACAACGAATGCTCAAGCATATTATTGAGGTATATTACAAGCTTCCACTTAAAGCAGACAAATGAAAAGATGAAAAAACAAACTACAGGCAGTATGAAAATCTATCTTCACTTACAGCTGTAACTTTCTTGTATATCTGAGCTGCATTGGAGCATTCAACATATGGGTACTCAAGGGTGACTAGCTCTAGCAAGCACATACCAAATGCATATATATCTACAAGTTCGTTGTATTCTTCCTCATAAAGCTCCGGTGCCATGAATTCCGGGGTGCCTATCCCATCACATTTTGCCTTCACCATTAAAAAATCCCAGCAAAATGCTGAATTGAAACAATGTTTTACTCAACTCAAACCTTACCTATGACACTGTGAGCTGAACGAGCTTGCTGAAGAATAGCAGCCAGCCCTAGATCACCAATTTTCACCTCTCCTTGATTCCCATTGACAAAAACATTATCACATTTCAAGTCGCGATGAATAACAGGAGGATCATGACCGTGGAGATATGAAAGCCCCTCTAAGATTTGCCTAGACCATTTCTTCAATGCCCGCACATCAACATGCTTGTGTTTCTTCCTATACCTAAACAACACAAAAACCAATGCTAAGCTAGTACTCAAGAACAGTAAAAGATTCATAACAGAGCCACTGAAAATCTAACATACTGCCTGAGTGTCCCTGACACGAAAATCTCAGTAATGAAGTTGATATGCTCGCTCTTTGGATCGACCCACGAGTTGTAAAACTTGATAATGTTCTTGTGCTTAAGAGTTTTCAGCAAGTGAACTTCGGAAAACAACCGGTCCAAATCAACAGAATTTCTCAAGATATCAGCAACTTTAACCTGATTCCAAGCCACTTCTATCCCTTCCAACTCATCGAAAGCTCTATATCTAAATTCCAACCATAAAATCAAGGGTAAACAACAATGAAAACAACATCTTTAGTCGGATTATCATCAAACTACATATCGAATCACATAAAACTCCATACACTTTCTTGAAAGCTCCTTTGCCTAGCACTTCTTTATACTGCAAAATTAACATAAAAAAACATATCTAAATAAACTTATTTAAGGCCAAAAATTGAAACAATAAATCAGAACATTAAGCTGATCCCCAAAACTCAAAACAACCACTAAATTAAAATTTCAGCATTAGCCAAAAAAACACGATCTTTATCAACAAAATTTACATAAGCTTCAAAAAAAAAAAAAAAAAAAACACGAACCCGACCGTAGCGACCTGAGGGATCAACCTCGACGAATTCGGGCTCAGTATCGCAATCGTCTGGTTCGGCCTCCGATGCCGAATCCTGCGCCATTTTCGCGCTTAATTCAACAAAAGTATTACGGAAACGAAAACCTACTCGGAATCAGATCTACTTTGAAAATTATTGGCTAAATCAACTGGTTTCTGCGGCAATTCGATGGCAGAAATCGTCTCAACTCAAATACTACGCAGTTTCGCGGCTTTGACAGATGAAACAGTGAAAATTCAATAGTTTAACGTATGAAATTTGGAGAATTTGAATTCGATGATGTAAACTGCTTTTTGATGGGACAAAACTACGCCAATTACGTAAATCTGCCCAACAATTATATACTATATATATATATATGTTACATATATATGTTATATATATATATAGTATATATAAAATTTCGGGATTTATTTACTTTTATTTTCTAATTTTATAAAATTTAGATTTTGTTATATTTTGAATAATTGAGTTTAATTTTATCCATATATTACTCAAAATGTCATGGTGTATGAAGTTTCAAAAATATATCTGAGTTTTAGAAGGCCAAAATTAAAATTAAAAAAAATTATATAATTTTAATTTTTTAAAATTATATATTAAAAAATATATATAATTTATTTTTAAAAAAAGTATGTAATTTTAATTTTTCTAAAAATTATATAAATTAAATTTTTAATTTAAAAAAATATAAGATTTAATTTTAAAAAAATTATGCAATTTTATTTTTTTAAATATAAATATTTTAAATTTTTAAAAAATATGTTTTTTATTTTAATATAAAAATTAGTTAATTTTGTTAAATTTTCAATTTTTATCTCTCAACTTAAGAAAATATAAAAATAATCTAAACGACCTATAAATATGAGATTCTAGATAATTGAGACCAAAATAGTTAAAATAAGTATTATTAAATATTATTTTGACTGGAATAATATATGAGACCAAAATAAATAACATGACTAACATAAAGTACTAAAAAAAAGAAAAAAAAAATCATTTTCCCTTTTATTTATTTTTTTCCAGCATTGGATTATTTATTTATCACACTTTCGTTTTTATACTGAACTGTATTCCACTTCACTCATGTTTGGAGAGAGAGAGAGAGAAAGAGAGAGAGAGAGTGAGACTGTGAGAGATGGCTGCTTATGCTAGTGTGATTTCTCTCAAGCATACGATTAACCGTCTTCTAAATTCTTCTCAAATCTCGTTTGTTTCCCCCTCTGCAGAAATCATACAATCTGCAAACAACGAGCTTCAGTCCTTGCGAAAAACTCTCATAAGATTGGATCGCAGCAGCAAGAGCAGCAGCAGGAAGAAGATCAACGCTTTGGACGAGCAAATCAGAGAGGCAGTGTGTGAATTAGAAGATGTGCTCGAATCCCACCTCTCAAATCAGATTCTTTCGCAATCTGAAGAAGAAATTAGCGGAGATGGGATTCAATTCTCCATAGATCTGCAGGAAACGGAGCACGAAATTCATTGCCTCGTCGAAGCGTTGAAGGAGATGGAGCAGAACTACATCAAAGAATTAGACAGCCCAGAATTTCCAGAAGAAGAAGAAGAAGATGATGATGATGATGATGATGATGATGATGAAATTGTTGGTTCATCAAGAATTGACTATGGTGGAAATGGGTCAAAAATGGTTGGATTTTCTGATGAATTTCTGAAAATTAAAGATCGGCTGAAACATATTAGCGGCAACTATGTTGTGACCCCGATAACCGGGATGGCGGGGATCGGTAAGACTACTCTTGCTAACGCGATTTTTAATGATTTAGATATTTTGGAACACTTCGATTTTCGAGCTTGGGTGACAGTTGGTAGAAAATGGAAGTTGAAAGAAATTTTACTTGCCATTTTAGCTCAAGTAGATGCTGATATGGATGGAATGATTATGGAAGAAGTGACAAGTATAGGTGATTATTTGAAAGAAAGATTGAAGGGGAAGAGACATCTCATTGTGTTGGATGATGTGTGGGACAAACAAGTGTGGAATGAGTTGAATAGTTTGTTTGCAGATGATAAGAATGGAAGAAAGATTTTGATTACAACTAGGTTAGACCAAGTAGGCCGAGGAGCTAGCAATCCTGTCTCAGGAATTGTGAAAATGCAGTTGCTGAATAAAGAAGAAAGTTGGGATCTTCTTCGTGAGAAGGTTTTTGGTGATGAGTTATGCCCTTATGTGCTAGAGAAAATCGGAAGGAAGATTGCCGCGAATTGTGAAGGTCTTCCTCTTTTGATTGTCGCGGTTGCCAACCTCCTATCTCGAGAGGAGAGGAAGCCTGAGTATTGGAGAGAGGTAGCAGAGAAGAAAAATTCGGTTTTTATGGATGCATATGGTTCAATATCAAAGGTACTATATTCAAGTTTTGAGTATTTAGCTCAAGTGTTAAGGCCATATTTTCTCTATATGGGAGTTTTTCCTCGAAATTATGAGATCCCGAAATCCAAGCTGGTCACTTTGTGGGCTGCTGAGGGATTTCCTGAGCCATTGGGATGGCAAACTGCAAATGATTATAGTGAGTTATGTTTGAGAGGGCTAATGTACAATAATCTTGTTTTGCTCAAACGTGAATGCACAATTTGGAATATGAAATCAACTGGAGTGAAATCTTGTGAGGTTCATATTAGTATGTGGCACTTATGCAGTAAAGAAGCTAAGAAAAATAAGTTTTTTCATATCTTGGATAGATGTGGTGATGATCTAGAAGATGGTGTAGAAAGCCAACGCCGATTGTGTTTCCATAATAACATTCTGTTTAGCCTCGAACGTGTTCATAGCTTAATGGAGGAAAATTGTGCATCCACTGTACGTTCTCTCTTATGTTTTGGTCCATATTGTCGCTACCAACTACCATTATGTTTTGGTTTGAGGTTGCTAAGGGTGCTTGATGCTCTTACAATCCGTTTCTATGAGTTCCCGATTGAAGTATTGGACCTAATTCAGTTGAGGTATCTCGCCCTTACTTCCAATGGAGAGCTCCCTTCTTCCATATCCAGACTTTGGAGCCTTCAATTCTTGATTGTGTTCCGACATGTGAGCATGAAATCTCTTGCCTCGTCGTATATGCCTGTGGAGATATGGGATATGAAAGAACTGAAGCATCTTCAGATTGTGGGAAGCGACTTACCAGATCCTTGTGGCTCTTCGTTACCAAACCTCTCAACACTTTTAGATGTAAGTGCTCTGAGCTGCACAGAGTCCATTCTTGAAGCAATTCCTAATCTAAGGAAATTAGGAATTCAAATTGAATCAGAGCCTGATGGTGCTGAGCCATTGAGTTTCTTTGATCAAATTTGCTACCTCAGGAAACTGCAGATACTCAAATGTGTTGTCGTGAATCCTGACCTCATGTCCGAACCCCTTCTTCCTCCTGATCCTCTTCCTCTTCCTCTTCCGACATTCCCATCAGTTCTTAAAAAGTTGCATTTGAGTGGCTTCGGCTACCCCTGGGAATATACGAGTGTAATTGGATTACTACCGAATCTTGAAGTTCTCAAATTGCGATGCTATGCCTTTCAAGGTCCGATATGGATAGTAGAAGAGAAAAGATTTCTGAAACTTGGATATCTTGTAATTGAAGACAGTGATCTGGTGGAATGGGAAGTGAAAGATGGAGGGTGCCCAAAACTTCACTCCTTGAGCATAAAAGATTGCTACTTGTTGGAAGAGATTCATGGGAAATTTGGTTTGAATTTTGGAAAAATTGAAGTCATTAACAGCAACCCTTTGGTTTGGACTTGTCTGAAGCAAATTACAGATGCTTACTCCCAAATGGAATTTTATGAGCCCAGTAGTCATGTTCACTCTTCATGGGATGATAAGAAAGTAAAGCCATGATCATATTTTTTGAGCTATTTATACTTTCTAGTTTACTCATTAAAATTTGTGTTTTATTATTGTTTATTTGAATGCAGTATTTGTATCAGTGTATGTGAGCAGGTTTAGTTTTGGGAGAAATTTTAAAGTAACCAAAATGAAGTTGTGATATTCTTTTCTAACCTAGAATTTTGAAGTCTTCTTTTCTAACCAAACAAATACATAAAAGTCTAATTTGCCCTTTCTAAATGTTTGAAAAGTCAAAGATGTCATGCGGTGGGTTCAAAAATAAAGAATGTACACGATATTGAGGAAAAAAATTATACACGGTCAAAATGTATACACGGTGAAAATTTATACAAAAAAATTTATACACGGTCGAGCAATTCTTCACGCCTAATTTTTTGTACACGGTAAAATTTATACAAGGGCAAATTTAATTTATTTTTAAGTACACGGCCCAAAATTTTGCCCCAAAAAATTTGTACACGGTCCAAAGATCATTGTACACGGCCAAGATAAATTGTACACGGTCAACATAAATTGTACACGGCCAAAAAAATTTTGTACACGGCCAAAAAAATATTTGCACGACCACAAAAATATTTGTACACGGCCAAAAAAATTTTGTACACGGCCAAAAAAATATTTGTATACACGGCCAAAAAAATATTTGTACACGGCCAAAAAAATTTTGTACACGGCCAAAAAAATATTTGTACACGACCACAAAAATTTTTGTACACAGCCGAAATTTTTTTGTACACGGTCCAAAAAAATTTAAAGTAGACGGCCAAACATTTTCTACACGGTCAAAAATTTCGTACAGGACCAAAAATTTAAAATGTAAAGTTTTGTACACGGCTAATTAGAATATAATAAATGAGATGCAATAAATTAATTAATTTGAAAGCTCACAGTCTTGGGTAGTTGGATTTCAATGAAAATGTAAATTTTGTAAATACGTTCAAAGCTCACATTCAATGCTCACAGTGGTTTGTAGTTGAATTTTAAATGAGCGGTATTAAATAACACACACCCAATGAGCATAATAGTTGTTGACTAAGGAAAAATTAGCACTTCAAATCCATTATACTCTTTTGTCGAAAAGTTTGGGACGATTTTGGTAGAAAGGTTGGAAACGAGAAACTTCGAAAAGGCAAAAACATTGCAAGGTATGTTCAAATTTTTGTTTTTGTTTTTGTTTTTATGGTTTAAATTGTTTAGATTTTATCATTTATGGGAAAAATATTGTAAAAATCATAATCATTCGGTTGAAATGTGATAATCAACAACATTATATTTCGTATTAGAAAAGAGTTTTGTCTCTTAAATGATTAGGCTATGAAATACATTTTTTAACTTTTTAATTTAATTGTAAGATGTTAAAAATAGATTAGCATCTATATATGAACATCCATACCTATTGCCAATAGGAAAAAAAATATTAAAATAGTGAAAATTAAAAAAAAAAAAAAAAAAGAAATTACACGGTCAACCGTGTACTACACGGTTGTCCACCATGTAGATTTAATCCTTTATACTAATCTATGATTAATTAAATAAACTTGCTAATCTTAATACTTTATCCTTATTTGTATGATAGATGATAGTATTTATTTAGTTATAAATATACTAACACAAGCAATCCAATTTTAACTAATTAATTCTCAAACATAAAGCATAATCCGTCGACTCTTACTAATTAATTCTCAAACATAAAGCATAATCCGTCGACTCTTAAACTAAATACACATAACAAAACAGACACGACTTGAGCTAATAAATTTTAAAATTAAAAGAAAGAACCATGTCTTCAAAATTCTAAACCTATTGTAAAATCAAAGTCACGATCCATTTGTAATTGAAACTATAAACTTAAGTTGACGAATTAATTCATCTATGCACTATATATAAATAAATACTTTTATCACAACAAAGACTACCAATCGTGATATTAAACCAAATACTTTAATTCAGTTGTTTTTTATTTAATCAAATTTCTACTCAGCCTTATAAAATATGAGATAAAAAGGACAAAAATTATAAATTGAGTTTATTAGTATACATATGATAAAATGGAGAGATATATTTGTACATTCGTCTATAAACTCATCGACAGCTAAATTAATTCTTACAAGTTATAACGGTATTCTCTAAAAAATTTAAAATAGAATTGACAACGAGCTGATCTACTTTCCTTGTGTCCTAGCTAGATTAATGGTTAATAATAAGTTTTTGAAATTCGTTTCTTTCGATGCAGCTTATAATAAGTCGAAAGAAATTAATGATGACTTAGAAACATTTATATTTTTTTTTTAACTAGAATCATACTTCTTGATCTGCAGATGGCTTGGCAACGTGTAGTTGTACAACACAGTGGTAGATGGGAGAGATTAGAGTACTTAGATGGTGAAGATCAAGTGGTGCACCTTCCATTCAATTCGTTATCTCGTGATAGTTTGATACAGGAGATTCATGACTTTATGGAGACATCTCCAAGCACTACTTCGTATACGTTGAATTATTTGACTAGGGCAGGTGATGGAAGAAAATTGAAGGGGCTAATTAAGACAGATGTTGATTTAATTCGCTTAGTCCAAGAGCAAGATGAGCCTACGGTGTATGTTACACAGAAGAGTATTCAAGAAATTCCAACAACAAGTGAAATGCCTCCATTTGTATATACACATGATCCGGATCATGAGATGGATGAGTCGTCCGCTGAAGAGGATGAAGATGATGATGATAGCTATGAGAGTGAATTACGGCGCACTCAAATTTCTGAGTTCTGTGAATGGATTCGTGAGACGGGGAATCTTGATGAGTTTGTGTCCATCCTGGAGCAGGGTGGTCCTCACAACATGTCTTCTCAAACTGTTGCTCCTGATGAAGAAGGTCCCACTGTAGAGGGTCTGCCTGTCACTCGATGGATGATCCCTGTGGGCCACACTGATGACGACAGCCCAATCATTGATGATGATCAGGATGAGTTGGCCGGTGAG